>CM029781.1:27507565-28918059 GCA_017562165.1 Ectropis grisescens | reverse complement strand
CAAAATAAAAAAATTTGTCCGTCAGATTGCTAAAAATATTGTACACGTATTTATTTTTTGTTTCACAAACAAAAAATGCCGAAGATACAGTGCTCAGAAGTTTCGTGACATCACTCGTGGGTACGATTTCTACCCACGAGCATAGAATAGATAATATAGATAAAACGGACACTCCCTACCTCCCGCCAATTTCAAGCTTCCTCACCCCTCAGGCGATTTCGAGTACGCTAGGAGCACTCAACGAAGGGCTGGTATCGAACATCTAACGAAATATCATCATGGTGGGGTGTTGTGCTGTTTACGGCTGTCCGTCAACTAAACGGGACAAGATTAAAAAATGTATTTAATTTCCTAAGGATAAAATAACGTTGCTTTATAATAACGTAGTAATTTTAAACTCAAAGTTCGTAACTTACACAGCCAGTTTTGGACACGGATTGATAATACCTGGAGTAATAATTATAGTGACAGAATAAAGTTTCCTTCTTGGGTAAGTGTAAAATAATATGCTATTGTGTAGTTACTAACAAAATAGATATCTAGGTACCTATCTATCATCGGTTTCGTTTGATTTTACGCGACAATACATACACCCTTTTAATTAGAATAGTATAATTTGGCAACATTATATTTATATAACTCAACATTATAGCAAGTTTATTATAAACTACTTTACGTCACCAGGTGAACTCAAGGGGCACAACTATTCAATAAAATAATTCACTAGCCCTAGCGCTAACGCACACATTCACGCGTGTACGAACGACATCTGCGTAGTTGTGTGACGAGTAGGTAACTGAACAGCGGCGCTTGTGTGGAGTTTTAGTGGAGTGTCCGGGGTGTGCCACGAGTGACGTCGCGACCGAAGTGACTCTCGAAGTTTGAAGATCTATATCTTTGTCGATATTCAATACTTAGAAAAAATAAATAATACGTTTCCTAAATTTTTCTACGATCTAGCTGAGGAACTAATAAGAATGGTGTATATTTGATCCGATACCTTATTGTTTATAATACACGTATTATTAAAACATGACAGTTTTAATTAAATAATTTTCAACAAAAACATCACAAATTATTCCCCTAACCTTGACTCGCCCAGCACAAACATTATCCTAATTAAACTGGAGACAAAACAAATTCATTTTAACGCGGTCTTTTACGATTCTTAACTTTTAAGAGATCGTAAACTAATTAAAAGTAGACCTAAGAGGTATAAGGTTTTACTACCGCCGCTGGCTCGTAATTTTTACATGCTTTAATTATATCATTAAGGGGAAAAGCTGTTTTTGAATTTCGGTTTTAACGTTTTATAACTTCGAATGTTTTTAAAATTAAGTATACTTTGGCTTACAAATGTTTTCACTATTAAGTGTGATTGGTAGAGGGTGATTTTTTTTATTGTTAATGTATTTTTGAAGTGAACATTTATTTTGACGTACTAAAAACAGATTTTCCTGGGCTGTCGTGACCTCAAGCGTCACGATCGTAAATGAAAGAAATCTTCTGGTTAAGGTTTCACCCGCGTAGTTTCCAAAGTGAGCTACCAAATTCTGAGTTATAAGTTTCCACTTCTATCGGCAGTCCCAATGACTGCCAACTTTTTAGTTATATTTTTATAAGATATGGCTGGGCTGGGATATTTTGCTGTTTACAGAACTTTGGCCAAGCTCAGAAATTGTAGGATGTCTATAAAACTAAATATAACATACTTAGATCTAATCTAAAAGCATGCTTGAGTGAAGAGTGATGAGTCGGAGAGTTGATAGAGTTGACAGGTTTCAGAACCTTTGCTTTAGGGTTCTCTATGGTCTTACTGAAGTGTCGAGTATGCCCATACCAAACATTCTACATATTATATACCTCACTAACTCAACAAGTGTTAGATCTCATGAGACGACTAGCGCAAAGTAAGGTACAACGGAACAGCCTTGGCTTGGGCTGGCGTCATTAGGTAAAACTCGACCTCGTATACTGAGAAAATCGGGAAGACCGTAAGAAAATAAGGAGAAGGTTCTTATTCCTGCCGACTCCATCAAATTACAGATCTATCACTCATCACACATCATATCACTCTACACTTTAAACAGATGGTATTTAAACAACTATAAAAGATTATTAAGAGCTAATGAAAAAAAAAACGAATCCCTACATCTACATATTTTATGTAGCTGGGTTCAAACTCAAATTCCTTGACTTCAGAAATAACATTATCACTCAATAGGGAATATGCACGTAGTTTAAATTGGCTTTATTTTTTTTTCGTAGAATTCTTAATGTCCCGCCATTATGCCAAAACAATTATTTTATTATTTAGTTAGTTATTAATTATAAAAAATATTATTTAAAAAGTGCAAAATAGGCGCGGGAAATTCAAGTTTGCGAAACGCATCACTATCTGTGGAAACCAAATGTGACGTCACATGGCATGTTTTCTGCTTTAACGGTGGCGATATTCGTACTGAGCTAGTAGTGTTAGAGAGAAAAGTCGTGTTCTCCATCGTTTGATTAGCTAGCACAACTCAAAAATCGGTACAAAGTAACTGCAACACTTGTAGTAAACAAACACAGGTCGTGGCCTGTGACGTCATGCAGGCGCGGAAAGATGGCGGCGTTTAAACTGGACAAATTATATCGATATTTTAAATATTATTTTAAAAATAAATTTGTACATTTACAAGAGTATTTATATTTTTATTGTGTTATAATAATGTAAAAGTGAATTAAAAATATAAAAAAATGCATGTATATTCCCTATTGTTTTTACCATATTTATTCAATACTCTCCTCTCATAAATTATCTCTGTATGACGATAAATTTTGCAGCTGAAATTATTAAACCGTTTTATTTAAAATACATTGTGTACAAAGGCTTCGCACGACATCTCATTATTCCCAGCATGGCACGCAAACTATCTCGAATGGTATCCCATTAATGGTAAACACGATTTATGCAGTCTACGCCTCGGCGGCTTGCGGTCCCTGCAACTCTGCATACTAAGTTCACGCTATAAACTCCAGTGATCGCGGGATTCTGAACATTTTTACACGATTTTCTAAAGTAATAGTGTTAGGTATGTGCTAGCATCTGCTCACGATTTGGCTCACGTAGAATTTAGAAAAACGACTGTATCTTATAGAACTGTTGATTTCTTTAGGATAAAAGATAGTTTATGTGGTATTCCAATCTATGATTTCTCGACTATAAATTGCCACTAATCCTTACCACAAGGCGTTTAGATCGTGTTTAATGTCTTGAGTAAATGTTTTTAATATAATCATAAATGAAATACTGAGGCTGAAAATATTATTTTAATCTCTACTTCAGTTTAAAAGTTGTTTTATCTCTCAAACTTTTGAAAACAAAAAGTCTTAGCAGGTATTTTAATTGCACAACTCCGACAAACTTTGTATAACACTAAACACTCTATAAAAGAGATTGATTAAAAAAACCTCACGAACATCAGGAAAAGGGAAAGTTTATCCCAAAAAAGTGGCCCGATAAGAAAAATTTATCATAATCTCTACGTATTTTAAGGCCATAATAAAATCTTTGAGAATTTTCGACAAAGCGCGAGTTTCAGAAAGTTTCACAATTAAGGAGCTCCTCACAGTAACGTACCTTGCAGGGCTTTAACAGCGGATTTATTAAAATGTTCTACACGATGTTTTGTTTCTGGGGTTCCTTTGGCTTAAAAATTTACCATTTCCTTGGGCAAGGGGGCTTGTGAAACGGTAAACTTTGAACTTGTTCACTTTGATATCATTGGATAGTTACAAACACTGGCGTACTTACCCTGTAGCATTGTAGCTCCCGTTTTCATGAAATTTTTGCGATAAAAATAGTATATAAATATGATCTAATCTAATTGTATTTAAATATATGTCCTGATGTGATTGAGCGTCAAAGATCCAAATATTGGTAAAATATTCCATACTATGCGTAATCTATGTTTCAAAGCGAAAACAATGCATTCAGGTGTTTTGAAATGATTGAGAATTACTTAGGTAATTAGATAAGATAAAGATACTTAAACATCAAAATTTTTGCGATTCTAATGTAAATAGGAACTAGGATACTTCGTTTTGTACACCAATAGTAACGTAGTATTAGATAATTGGAATAACTACTGAGTCAAAAATATATTATACCATAGAATGGTATTATCTTGATTCGTCAGCTAAATTATGGAATGCTTTAATAAGACACACGTTTTTTAACATCGACTAACATCGGTTATGGCATCATAATCAGCCGTAATACGTTTACTGCTGAACATTACTAATACTTGTTCATAAGAATAGTAGCATGAATTGACGCCACATGAAACTTCTAGCCACGGTATATTCGTTTTTTTTGGATGTGAAGCAAAAGAAAAATACATGTACTTACCTACAGCAGTTTTAATAATACAAGTAGGTATTACTGACGGACAAATTAGTTTTTTTAGTCATCTCGCGTATTGTACTAAATTATAGTTTTTGCAAAGGATCTAAATACTGTAGTATAGGACTCTTGGCAGAGTCCGCCTGGGGAAGTATCACACCTTTGCCAGTTATTTTACCGCCAAGCAGTAATATGCAAACATTACTGTGTTCCGGTTTGAAGGGCGATGTTTCCAGAGAAATTACAGGGCTTAGAGATATAAGATCTTAGATCTCTGGGTGACGAGCGCAGTGCAGTGCTAAGTAATGATTTGGACTCTTCATCTTCCAATAGCTGCGTGTCACTGTGCTGTTATGTGTCAGGCATGTTGCTTACCATCAGGCACATGTCCTGATAGTCTCGTCACTCGTTATTAAAAAAAAAATACTAGGTAGCAACCACTTAAACTACACTAGACTATCGACACGAGAATAATTGCAGAAATTTTCAATTTTTAAGTGAGAAGTTCTTTTGGCGTGCTTCAGACAGATTTTTCGTGGGCTGTGAATTGCATCGTAGCGTCACGCTCAGGAATCATAAGAAATATTTGGGTATGACCATTGCCCATCTAGAAATGCGTCAGCATTTCCCATTGACAACGCCCACTGGTTTCACCCGCGTAGTTTCCAAATTAAGCTATCAAATTCTGAGTAATTGAATTCTATCGACAGTTCCTATGACTGCCAGCTTTTTTTAAGTCTGTATATTTGTACATTGTGACATGTACCTAATATTACGAATATTTATCAAACTTGTGTTCGTAATGGCTGTTTTTAAGTCAACGTGAAATTAAAATATACATCGCACACTGCCATGAGCTGACGCAGAGTAGACAGGAGAGGAAAATCCGCTTATGCAATGTAACTTTTGTTGCTTGGAAAACTTACTTGCATGCACCCATTTTTCACTAGCTTGTATCCTTTTAGGCCATTAAAATATAACAAAAACTGACTCGTTTATAACAAAGATTGTAATCCTATTATACTAGAGGTACTTCCTTCTCCTTCCTGGTCCTTATTTTATTATAAACGCGATTGTTTTTATCTTTTCAGATCCAAAACGATTTATTGGCTTAAAAATGTCGAATCTCGATATCATTACACTAGTCTCGGCCCGTCTCAGCTTCGCCCGTGAAACATAGTATATAAGCTAGTCTATCAGAGATCACATGTACATCCAACGGTGAAATAATTTTTGAAATTGGTCCAGTATTTCCTGAGTTTAGCACGTTTAAACAAAAAAACCGCTTCAATTCAATTAGTTTAGTTTTTTCTTTTCAACTTGTATAGGTTTTCACTTGACCGCCATCTTGCCTGATGTTAAGCGACGATGTGGTCTACGGCGATAGACAATTAGATTCAACATCGTACTAATTTTGTAAATGTCAAAGGTTGTATATTTGAATATAGGATCTGTAAGGCTCAATCACTGTAAGTAGAAATTAAAGGTTTCAAGCTGTAATTTGAACTCCAATAGATTATTTTCAGGTTAGACAGGTTACTTTCATACAAAAAAATATGTACTTACCAAATTTTACAGGCAATTTAATTTTATACCGGTTTGTGCTAGGTAAGCACATATCCGTGGTAAGCGCGCTCCATTTTAAGGTAGCGGTTCGCCCGGAGACCGCGACACGAGACCGAGACGCGAGACCACGACCGGAGACCGTGACCGCCACTTGACTCTATAGAATTGTATGGGCGCCAGTTCGCGCCGAGACCGCGATAGGAGACCGAGACACGTGTCTCGAGACATGTGTCGCGGTCTCGGTACGAACTGGCGCCCATACAATTCTATAGAGTCAAGTACCGGTCGCGGTCTCCTGTCGCGGTCTCGCGTCGCGATCTCAGCGCGAACTTGTACCTGTAGACCGCATTGTTGCTTAACATCAGGCAAGATGGCGGTCAAGTGTAAACATAGGTATAAATGTGTTTCATACTTTTACTGTGAAGCCCTAAAACGGTGAAATAAAAGCCAGTAGTACAATTTAAATGACTTGGAGATTAATACATGATTCTATATATTTGGTTGCTAACATTTTTTGATAGTTTTTTATTTATATAGTTGATTGCTTATATTCTATATAACCTATATATATAGTTGATTGCTTATATAGAATATATAACCTAAGCAATCAACTATATAAATAAAAAACTATCAAAAAATGTAAGCAACCAAATAACGACGCCCCGCGTTTTTACCTTCATAAGCGAAGACTTAAGAATTGGAATTATACAGTTTAAACGGAAAACGCCTCTAGTTCCTAAAAATCGCTAAATACAGCTTAAATTTTAGAGATCGCTAAATGTGGCTGGTAATTAAGTGGCCCCCGAGTGAGGCTCAAACTTAAGTCATCCTGAATAGACTATATCACACGTGAATAGCAAATCAATTAATTAAAAGTATCGTTAGTTAAAATTGATACTCCTTTTAATAAACTAAATATTGTAATGAAAATTTTAGATTAAACTAATAAAAGTGTACTGAACACCGCTCGAAACCTTCGAAACTACGTAAATGTTATTTGATGGGAAAGTTTTCGGTAAACACTAGAAAGATTTAATTAATTCTGCGTTGGTTCACCTTGATTATACGAGTACCAACTACTGTATAGAGTATTTGAGTTACATTTTAGTATCAGAGTAGACCAAACTTCACCCAATATTTTTTAGTAATGATACGAGTATCATACGATTGTTGTGTTTAGTTCTGTAGCTGTTACTGGTACTGGAGATGGAAATGAAACCACGTCACTGTATAAACTGCTGATTATATTGATGGTAACTGTACAAGTGACGCGGGGCGAGAGACTAGCTCGCTCTCCGCTGCCATCCGCTTATATACTAAATCTGTCACGCACACATACGTGCTCCTAAAGTTCAAACATTTATTTAACAATACAGTTGTATTCCAGTTTGAAGGGAAACATTGTCTAGTTTCTTTTCGTTTTTTTTTCACGGTTAATGGCAGTAGTGATGACAAATGTGTAGGTAATCGGCATTTTTTTTTTTTTTTTTATATAAAAAGTGACGAGACGATCAGGACATGTGCCTTGATGGTAAGCAACATGCCTGACACATAACAGCACAGTGACACGCAGCTATTGGAACATGAAGAGTCCAAATCATTACCTAGCACTGCACTGCGCTCGTCACCCAGAGATCTAAGATCTTATATCTCTAAGCCCTGTAATTTCTCTGGAAACATTGCCCTTCAAACCGGAACACAGTAATGTTTGCACATTACTGCTTGGCGGTAGAATAACTGGCAAAGGTGTGGTACTTCCCCAGGCGGACTCTGCCAAGAGTCCTACCACTACAGTGCTAAAAAGTGCAGGCGGAATCGAACTTGCAGTCGTAGGTTTATTGTAGAAATCATACTGGTGGTGTCGGAAGGAGCCACCTGCGCTGGTCTTTTTTAATTTGATAAATTTGTGGACTGTAAGTAGCGGTGTTGTTTTTTATCTGCGAGGGATATCTCTGTCACGATGGAAAGGATAAGAAACAAGGGAAACAGAAAGGGACTCACCGTGCACCAGCTCGCGGCGTATCGGAAACTTGTCCCGACGTCTTGTCTAATGTCCGTACGTCCACAGAAAACCTTCGCAGACACTTCACAACATATGGTTAAAGTTTTGGTTAGATTAATTAATTATTTTTGTATAAGACGGCATCCCGTGCGCACGATTGGATATTTTACTTGAGAGTGTTAATTTTACAATGCGGCGGTTACGACCGAATGAAGTATAAACGGTCAATCTTCCTTCTTGCTTAGGTGCGTTGCTTGAGCGTTGCGGGAGAAAGACAAAGGATAGGATTTGAAAGGAGTGACCAGAGATATCAACTCGAGCGGTATTTTTAAATTAACTATGAATATATTTTATTTTTAATTAGCGGCGCGAACACATATAATTATGTTCTAGCCACCACGTTTTTTTTCCTGAAATGACTCTCGATAGATTCAATGGCTCTTGATTTATTAATTTACAGGTGAATGAACAGCTCAGCCAGTTCGACCGATCCATCAACCTATTGAATCGCATTATTCCCCGAAAACAACTGGTTACATTTGTGTGGAACTCTTCAGAGCACGTGATACGATGTCTACTATATTGTGTCGGTCGGTTTAACTAACTGCGATACACGGTTTTACTTGTCTTTACTGTTATCCGATGTAATTTAATTTTCTCTGAAAAAACAAAAACCGATTCAGATTTAAAATTAGACTATTTTTGATAGTCAACAAAATTTCATAATTTCTATTATTACGTCACCCTGATAACAAGAACAAAATTAAAAATTTTGACTAACCCCCGACTACCTCAGATTTGTTATCTGTACAACATTCTACTAGTCAAGCCCTTTCATTTGGTACCCATATTAAGGGAGCTGTGAAAAAAGAAATGTATTTCGCCATTTTGTGGAAGCGGCCATCTTGGATTTTAAATTTGTCATAGTGCAATGTATTCTACTAGTCAAGCCCTTTCATCTGATACCCATATTGAGGTAGGTTGTGAAGAAATATTTTGTCCGCCATTTCGTGGCGGCGGCCATCTTGAATCGATATTAACCAAACATAGCTAAGAACATCCGCACGGATAATAACTTTCAAATAAAAAACCGTATCGAAATCGGCCCATCCGTTTGAGCTCTACGGTGCCACATACAGACACACACACAGACAGACCGACAGACAGACATCGACGTCAAACTTATAACACCCCTTTTTTTTGTCGGGGGTCAAAAATAGATAAGCTAATTGTCGATTTTTATTGATAATTTAAAAACCTAGTGTAAAACACACCATTCTATTTTCCGTCAACTGTCGTGCAAGAAAAAAAAATTCAATTTGTTTTTTCTTCTTGACTGACTGGACGAAAAAGCCAAACACCTGATGACTTAGACCTTAGAATGTCCATGACACCACCACTCAGCGATTTGAATACGAAGAATCCAAATTACTGCCTACTAAGATGACTTTTCCTTAGATATTGTAATTTCTTTGGAAAGATTGCACTTAGAAGTGAAACACAGCTATGACACTACATAAGTCGAATACACACATACTTGTTTAAACAGTATAGGTACATATAGGTCAAAGGAAACGAGTGGTGACAATGAGGCCAGTTCCATGATAATTGTTCACCAAAAAAGTGTCCAACGTGCCTAAAGACCTTTTCACCTTTAAACGCGTAAAAATACATGTGATAGCAGACAAATGAATACAAAAAACAATGTCGCATCGTTCATTATAAACGTCCCAAGTAAAAAAACCGATATTTCTCCGGTCCACCGGCAACGAGGATAAACGGTGGAATTACATTAACCCGCCTGTTTACCGCTCGGGATAAGAAGGAAATGTGGTACGAATAAATCCCGGTTTGCGACGCTCCGCCGGACTTCACTGGATTTGTTTAGGTTTTACAGTGGTAGGTGTGAACTATACTACTTACTTTATTTAGGAGTGAGAAAAGTTACACGACGCAAGTGTCTTGGAAGTAACTGTTTTACTGTACTGCGTAATAGAAAGTAGGATGATGAGTTTATCAACCGATGTCTTTAAGTATATTTACTCGTATCTTAACGTTTTAATATACCTACCACTTTACCTTACAGGCAGCTCACCGCCGGTTTCCGACTCTCCACTTTCTCAGGAGAGCTAACCCAAAGGTAGGGCGCAGGATGGCCCTAAACGCTTGACATCTATGGTTCTGTGAGGAGACAGGATACGAAGCAGAGTGACTCAGGCCCATGTTAATTTCCTTCTACGCAGATGAGTGAAGAGTATTCTTCTCCCCTCCATTCTCTGCCTCTCACGACGACACTGTCGAGCATTTTCAGAAGTGAGAGGTAACCCCTATGCTCACTGCTAGGGATAACTGCGGATCTCAACAACACTAAAATCTAGACATCACATTCCCAATCAGGTGGCCTATTCCACGCAACTCCACTTGGATGCATCGCCACACAATTAGAGTATAGAGCCCTAGCGAGCGGCCCGACATGGAGTCTAAGAATCTGTGATCTACGATCATCTTACTGTTGCAATGGCCAGATAGAATTACAAGCTGAGTCACGTGCCAAGTCAATACTAACGAAATTTTACACGCGACCTTCGAGTCGCAAGTGAATTGGTATCTTCTGCGCGCTTCTGCGTAGACCGTATTGTCGCTTAACAGCAGACGAGATGGTGATCATGTGTAAGCTTACTAAAATCATCTTGCCCTTCATTTTGTTGGACTGCTCGTAGTTCGAACAAGCGACACCGTTTCATAGTTGACGTTCCAAAGACTCAAACGAGGAAGTTTGCCTCAACGTTCATAATAAGTAAGTCTTGACTGTCAAATGCGTTGCCTGAGTGGGGTTTTCCCGGTGCATCAGGGGAGATGGCGGTGAAGTGGAATCATGGTAGAAAAATTGTGGCTGCCATAGAGACTGTCGATAGAAATAAAAGCTTACAACTTAGAATTTCTTCTGTTTAAATGCCTTCACAGTGAATCTTGCAGAATAAAAACGTCACCAATATAGCTATGGACATAATGCTATACAGACGTCTATGACGCGAGCTCACAAATCTTTTTCCCATACAAAGAGTGCCCAACTCGAAAGTCCCCGTCCCGCTACTCCCCCGCCAATCCGTTATGTCGTAGCCACAGGACATTATCACGTCGAAGAAACCCGAAGAATAAAAAAAATCCTTTTCCAAAAAGTGCACAATTTGATTAAACCAGTTTTCTCCTTCATATCGGTATGGTATACAGCTAGTCTCTATATATAAAAATGTTATGTTGGTATGTACGCTTCAAAAACTCAAAAAGTTCTGCACCGATCGAGCTGAAATTTTACAATGATATATAAGTAATCCTCATCAAGGATTGTTTTCATCTAATTTTTGCATCACATTGTGCCACAGCGAAGCGGGGCAGGGTACAGCCAGTATTTAATAATATTCGACTGCTGGCTCCGCCGCCGCAGGAGCGTCGCCACGGCTCGTACAGAATGACGAACGATGCAATCACCCGCTATGTGTGTACAAAACGCTATAATAAAAGTAAAGTACGACGGTCATGTTCACGCAAACGTCGCAGAAAAAAAACAACAGTAGAATAGCTAGCCGATAAAAAAGTCTACGTTGTTCTTTTTTTGTTTATTCAGTATATTTTCTGTCAAAATACAATATGTTTATGACAGTTTGGCTTGCAATTCCTAACTTTTTCTGCTTGCGCTGTGTAGAAAATCAACGTTTGTGATTTTTTTCGTTATCGTTATTGGGTGCCGTTTTTCCAAAACTTGCTCGAAAAAGATTTAGGTACCCAATCTCAGAGCTAATTCGAATCGGTGTAAAATGTTTCTACAGCGATTTCTGCATCTTTTGAACTATTACCATCAAAAATTTGGCGAACGCCAATTTTTTCTTAAAATCGTTCCTTTTCGTTAAATGGATATTTCGTGAATTTTTTGACAGTAGTGACTTAAAATGATAAGACTCTAAATACTGCGTAAAAATAGACAGACTAAAGTTTTATTGCACTTTATTAAAAAATAAAATACATAAAACTTAATATTTGGGAATACAAAAGTAAACGTCGTATTCCAAATTAAAGGGAAAATCTGCGAGGTTAATGTATAAAATTGTGATAAAATTAATGAGTGAATTTAAAACTAAACCTCTTACAAAAGACTTAATCGATCTCTAAATTATTATTTATTAACTAGCTGCCCATTCCTGTTATTTTGCCAGAACAAATTTAAATAACCTATATGTTCTCCCAGACTAAAGTCAACTTGTATTTTAAATTTCAGCCCAAATCGTTCATACCTTACGATGTGATTGAGCAATAAACGTCCATACAATGACATTTATAATATTAGTAGGATTACCTCGACGTTTCGGATGTGTTACAATGGTTGTGGTCACTAGAATACTGTGTAATGAACATGAGTCAAAATGTTGACAGTTTAAAAACGATTTCGATTAAAAACGAAATTCAAAGTGGCATAAGTATTTTTGAGACAAAATCTCGATAAGAGATTTTTTATTTATTTCTTAAATACGGAGATTAAAATGTCACAACAAAAACAACAATTTGCGTGTTGCAAACTGCAAGGCGGGGATAATATAATAACATATTCGAGTTATTTCACAAGCAGAAAACCTTTTGAAAGCATCTAGATTAAAAATTAACCCGCAAGTCACGTTTCTGCTTGCAACTTACACTGCACCAACCTTACTAAGACCCCGTCCATCACAGCGGATAAAAAATAATACTCAGTAATAATTTCCATGGTTCGCCGTCTGAATCGGTTGGCGTGTGGTGACTGTATAAATATTACGTCAGAAGTCGACTGTTTTTATTCGCTCAATGATGTGACTTTGAAATAGTATCTAACGATACCTGTAGTCGATTATTGTACGGCGTAAAGTTTACAGCCAAGCGTCAGCGAGGGTGGTAAACGCCGTGCATTAATTTACAACTTATACGTTTCGTGTATTATTTTATAACAGTGAGACTGTGACATAAGCTCGCACTTTACGCACGCTTTTCCGTTTAAATGCCGTACAATAATGCACGGTGTTTAATAACTTTATAAGTCACGGAAATGCGTGCGTAAAGTGCAAGTTTAGGTCACACTGTGCTATTTATTAATGTTACGCGGTCAAATTAAATATGTTTATGCGTTTATCGGTTTTCAAAAAATACAATGTTACTTTATTTGCCTGTGAAACTAGATCTACTTATAAATGTTAAGTAGTAGGATGCAAAATATTGGCCGCACTATGATATACAGACTTTTATCTAATATCTCGATGATTGTCCCTCAATTTTAATTAACAAAACGTCGTGCTGAACTGACGTCATACACATTATAGTTGCAAACATTGTTCACATTATTTACATTCTTCTGAACGATTAAGCTTAAGCAAAAATACCAACTAGATTAAAATAATTAATATGTACTAACATTATAAAGTTGAAATCATTACGTACATGTTCATTACTGTTACTTAAACTGTATGATACGTTTCATACGGGCCACATTTTGAACGTGAGTTGTCTGTATTACCTACATACTACATACATACCTGATATGTTATAAATGAATGAACTCTACTTTTGCTCTACTTTGATTCTACTTTTGTGATAAGAACATCAAGGCTATGGAATACGTTGCCTGAGTGGTTTTTTCCCGATGGTTACAATCTTTGTGTTTTCAAATCGAGAGTGGATTGGTTTACTTATAGGTAAACACGTTCCATAGTAGACCGCATCGTCGTCGAGATGGCGGTCAAGTGTACGCCTATAAAAGCTAAAACAAAATGAACGACAATAAGGAAGTAAATGTAACTGTTTTGTGCAAATGACCTTTTGTGTCTGTGAAATGTTATATAAATCTCGATACCACAGTGTTGTGCCAGTTGCACCTCCACCGCAACTAAGTCTTTTTATAATAAAATCTTCAATATGTTCAATACTCAACCGTGCAATAGAAATTTAGGTTAGAAGAGATAGATATGAAGCTACAATTTCAAACTGTATCCTCCGAACTTGTTATCAATAGTCTTGTTCACTTGGCTACCTATAAAAGTAATACTATTCTTACTTATAGAGTAATATTTTAATTAGTTTGTGTCATAATAAAGAGTTTCTATGTATCTATCTATAATCAACTTTAAATATGTATTCACGCTAAAACTAATATAAAGTAACAGAACCTTAACGACTGCATAATATTCATCATTACCATCATCATCATCAGCCGCAAGACGTCCACTGTTGAACATAGGCCTCCCCCTAGATTTCCACAACGAACGGTCCTGCGCAACCTGCAACCAGCGGTTTCCAGCGACCTTTATGAGGTCATCTGTCCATCTAGTGGGAGGCTAGTGTTGAACGGCATAATATTATGATCAATAAATATGTAGACACTCCACGCTTGTGCTTAATTGTACATATATAATAACTCAGTAATAACTTACCATCGATAAAGATAATTATCGAAGTAACTTACATGATTTGCTATCAGAATAAGATGGGGTATCGAGAGGAGCTGACTGTTATTAGGTATATGCCACACGAAGTTACTTTTAAATCTGATTTGCTTATCCGTAGGTTGACACGAAATTACGAAATTACGATTACAAATAAAAAATGTTATTTCATCCATCAAAAGCGTCAACTTTCTTGTCCCGATCCACTACTCCATTGCCGCTCCAACGCTACATCGCTAGATCGTTACGCCCGCCGTTGGTACTGCACGACATTAGCATGTAAGTATATAACCCGAACCTATAACATGCATTACCACCAATAAGCGTCAAAACACGCATAAAGACTTCAAAACTCTCTCACAATTAAAACGCTCGGATATATTTTCTCTGATAAACCCATGAGCTGCAGCGAGTGAAGATAGTAAGCTCATGACGTTATTACGTCTCACTCCGCTTCCTGCTCTATCCGCCCTCTGTCTTCATCTTAACACCATTAATCTAGCTATATGTGTAATATTTCTCGCTAACTGATGTTTTATTCACTGCGCGCTATATATAAATTGTTTCTTTGCGCCATTCTGTCTCCTTAGAAAATAATAATGGACAAGCTTCACCCCTTACTAGCTCGCTTCATTTGCTAAGACTTCTTTTGTGATGCGTCTGGAATACAAAGGACAATAGGTTATAAGGGACAGCGAACTCTCCGTAAAAGAAAATGAAACGTTAGATGAGAAAATAGTTTAAACTGTCAAATAACAACGAAGTTTTCATTTTCAGAGCTCAATTTCGTCACAGTAACTGACTCTTACTGGAATTAAACTGGTTTACAGTTTTATTGACCCACAATGATTTCAGAATTTTTAAAAGTGAATAAGTCTTTTGGCGCATTACAGATTTTTTGTGAATGTGTCCATTGAACGCAATTCAGAAATTGCGTTCAATGGACACATTCGTAAATGAAAGAATTATTCGAATGAATTCGGAATCACGGGCACTGGCCATCTAGAAATGCGTCATTTTCTAAATGGCCATGGCCATAACCACGCTCTCGGTTTCACCCGCATAGTTTCCAAGGTGAGCTATCAAATTTTGCGTTGTTAGTTTTCACTTCTTAAAGGGTATAGGAGAGGGTATATCGAGGAGGGTATAACCTCCTCCTTTTTGGAAGTCGGTTAAAAAACGGGACCCTATGATTGAGACTTCGCTGTCCGTCCGTCCGTCCGTCCGTCTGTCACCAGGCTGTATCTCAAGAACGGTGACAGCTACACAGTTGATGTATTTCTATTATATAAAATAAAGTAAATATTTAGGGCTCCTTAATTGTTTTACCTTTTATTTCTCGATACTAATAACGGTGACAGGTAGACGCTTTAACTATACACAAAATATTTAGTTTTATGTTTTCTTTAAATATAAATACTTAAAATAAATGATTAAGGGGCTACAACATAATAAAAGAAGTTTTTGCCGTTTCTTTGCTAATGGTACGGAACCCTTCGCGCGCGAGTTTCACTCGCACTTGTCTGTTTTTTTTAATTTTTTATAAGCCTTACCTTACTAGCCTAGTGATCGGAAGGTGCAGTTCACAATAGTTAGATTGTGGGTTCAAATCCAGCCCGTACAACAGATTTGACTCCAAATTTGAGATTAACACTTTTAGGCTGTGGAATATGTTGCTTGAGTGGGTTTTCTTCTTCTCACACACAATTTTGGTGTCTTCAAATCGAGAGTCAATCAGTTTTTTCTAGGTAAGTACGCTCCATCATAATAATATTTCGTCGCTTACCATCAAACCAGACGGCGGTCAAGTGAAACCTGTAAAGTTTAAAAAAAGAAATTAATTCGACGATGAAACAATTTTAATTTATTTTTAATTTGATCACAAACTTTAACAATAAACAAAAACCAAATACTAATATACATACTGTGTTTAATGTGAGGTAAAAGTTAAAAAAAAAATTCGACCATGAAGCAATTTTAATTTATTATTAATTTGATCAAAATCTTTAACAATAAACAATAACCAAATACTTGACAGAGTGTGTGATATTTAATTTATTGATTTCGTGTACCTATTTTCATGAATAATTAAAAAAAAATATAAGCATTTTGCAATTTTTCTCTTTATAAACTAAGAGAGTGCGAAATTTTATACTCCAAAATTGCACGGACGGATCGCGCTATTTTCGTAAAAAGAAGCACAAAGTTTTTGCTTCACGTATTAAAACATAGATAAAACTAACAACGTACTTCTCAAGATATTATGTTAACCTTCTAATTAAAAGTTCAACCAACGCTAGATAAGATTCGGTAAGTAAACATGCTCATTAATTTCTATTTTGTAATCACCGTGTATAAATTGACACGCTCAAGCTGAAATAATAAGTAAATATTAATTTATCCGAGTGGCATAATGCACTCAGTTCTAATTGAAAGCAAGTGTAGTGGCGCCCCCGCGGGGTCGATTCCTCGCTGAATGAGAGGTCAACGCTTTCATAAGCTCAAACGACTTAGATACTCTTTACGAGAATTTTTCTGTTCTTTTATAAGGAATATTCTGTTCTTTTACATTACGCTATAGTATTACTGTGTGTCGAAGTTACGGCTGGCCTAGACGGGAGCTGTTGATCCGGAGCCCCGGGTTCAAATCCCACGCGCATCACTGTATTTTCAAAATCATGTTCGGGATGCCACTAACTTAAAAACGGTGAATGAAAACATCGTGAGGAAACTGACTTTTTTTTTTTTATCGCGTATAGGTCCGCGTTTGACCACCAACTCGCCTGATGGTAAGCGACCTATACCTGTAATCTTTCGAAGTCAAGTATCATCCAACAACCCGAACTCGGCTAGCGTGGTAGATTATGACACATGACCACGGGATTTGTCTCACTGCCGAAACGTCGAGGTACTTAATTCAATAAAAATATAGATTTGACTAAGTCCTGTGTAATGTGAACAATATGGGTTCAAATTAATTTTAAAAACAATAGATACTTACGATATATAGAACCACCCAACCACAGAACAAATATTTGCTTCCATCAATATTTTAATTATTATTAAAATTAAAACATCGGCTGCCGAAAACCGTTCCGCGCCCATGTCTCCGCAAAATCGATTACGTTTTTCATACGAACACGAAATGTAAATTAATCGGAAATGCAATTTGTCGAAGTTAATACGTTTTACGAGCGTTTATGTAATATTAAATTCCTGTAATGACGGAACGGAATCGCTCTTTTGCAGGCAAACCTTTATGACACACGATACGACGTGATCAAAGCTACGTCTGAACGATATTTTGTTGACAGAAAATGTTGCTTACGAGAGGAGTCTATGGACCCTTCCAACAAAGTTTTAAGGCATCTAGATGTTTCTAACAACAGAAATTGGTGTTGGAAGCAAATCTTTAGATAATTGGCCTCGTGGGTTAGTTGGTAAGTAAGTCTTTTGTGGTGGTAGGACTCCAAGCAGAGTCCGCCTGGGGAAGTACCACACCTTTGTCAGTTATTCTACCGCCAAACAGTAATGTGAAAACATTACTATGTTCCGGTTTGAAGGGCAATGTTTCCAGAGAAATTACAGGGCTTGGATATATAACATCTTAGATCTCTGGGTGATGAGCGCAGTGCAGTGCTAGGTAATGATTTGGACTCTTCATGTTCCGATAGCAGCGTGTCACGGTGTTGTTATGTGGCTTGTATTGTTGCTTAGCATCAGACACATGTTCGGCTCGTCTCGTCAATCTTCATTTAATAAAAAAAAGGCTACAATAAAACAAATTCGCGCTCGTCAATCAGAGATCTAAGATGTTATATCTCCAAGCCCTGTAATTTCTCTGGAAACATTGCCCTTCAAACCGGAACACAGAATTTATCGAAATTATCATTTTCCGCATTTTGTTTTATCTATACAGCAGTTGTGAATTGTCAGCTGTCTAGTTCGTGTTAAAGCCAACTCGAAAACATTAATGGCACTATCAAACACACGCACACACCCTCACACAGACTCGCACATGTGCGCAGGTACACGTTCACATGCCAATAGGATTAATTTTCGTAAACTGAAACCGGTTGACGATAAATATTAAAAAACAACAAATTTAAATAGGGCCTGTTTTAAGTAACTCTAGTTCTCGATTCCGAATTCAAAATTTAATTCACTCAACTCGGATCGCTTTGATTCCAATTATAACTGAATAAATGAAGAGTCACGGCGACGAAACCCGGAATAATCGCCCTCCAATAAAGGAATCCAATTTCTATTCTACAGTATTAATAAGAACGTGATTTGGTCGAGATCCGCAGGTGAATATGTACAGAGCGATGCAAAAGCGTTTCTGGATTTCATTTTTATTTTTGACGTGACAACGTCTTATAAATTAGTTTGCCGGGTGACACTTCAAGAAACTGCGGTACGCTCCGCTCACGTTATGCGCTCACAACGAGAGCGAGTGAAAGGCACGCGTCCCTTCCGTAAAATTATTTTACCACTCAAAGTCGTTGTCACGTAAAACTTTCGCCCGTATACAGGCAACCATTTTTTTATTGAACACTGTTCATTGTAATTCTACTGACTCCTCTACTTATAGGTAAGAGTGGAGTTTGTTGAATTTTGTCGATAATAATTATTCCTAACTTTTTATGTTATTAACACCATTTTATTAGCTTGGTAAGTATGTATCTATGTATCTGCGTAACGGAATCTTAGAATGTGATTTTCATCACTTCCTAAACTACGAATTGATTTAAAACTTTGCACAATTATCAAGGACCTATGACAATGCATTAATTTGCACAGTTTGTCTTACTTACCATTCATTCTCACCACGATCATCACGATTAATTACTTTGTTTACATTTTACATTCACTGACAATTCATGTTATTAGTGTCATACTCCCATAATATATGCTTTCCGTGATTACGTTTCGTTGCTACGTTATCGATTTGAGTAAATTCTACTTCACTCATTTCTTAATATTAATTATAATATATTACAAATCTAATTTATTTATACTCGTATCTAATATTCATTGT
Source organism: Ectropis grisescens (assembly GCA_017562165.1). Lineage (NCBI taxonomy): Eukaryota > Metazoa > Arthropoda > Insecta > Lepidoptera > Geometridae > Ectropis > Ectropis grisescens. Next base: position 28,898,602 of record CM029781.1, on the reverse strand, counting down.
TTGATGTGTTACGCATATGTTAACGAAGCCACATAAAACATTAGAAAAAGCCATCCAGATATATAAATACTATGATCGACTCATCACATTTGCAAAATCTTTTTAGTTCTAGGTTAAAACAACATCCCTTATAACAACAGTGTGGAAAGCCGCAGTTCGCGTTGAATTTAGAATACCTCGTACTGGGACGAACTGATATTTGAATCGCTTGTACTGTAATATAATAGGGCTGCGAACATTCCAACTATTCAATTGAAACAAGTTGACGATGATCTGCGACATCTCTATATATAAAAACGTTATGTTGGTTTGTGTACGCTTCAAAAACTCAAAAAGCTCTGCACCGATCGAACTGAAATTTTAGAATGATATATAATCCGCATCAAGAATTGTTTTTATCTAATTTTTGCATCACAATGTGCCACAGCGAAGCGTGGCAGGGTACAGCCAGTAAATTATAATTGCTATTATCGATGGAAACATCAAAATGACGCGACACTATGTAAATTACTTTATGGCAATTAACGATGAAAATTTTAATAGTTGAGTATTGTTGATGCAAAATTAATATAATTGCATTTAAAATAATGATAATGGTAGGACACTTCGCAGGGCCCGCCTGGGGAAATATTACACCTTTGCCAGGTGTTACGAGTATACTATTCTAATTTAATTGTTTTCCTGCTGTTAATAATGGTCGCTTGGAAGAGAACGCTATTAGCGATAAGACCGCCATTTATGTGACTAGATATAAGCCATTGTTATGTTTTATTTTCTGGTGTGCTTAACAAAGTATTTCTGTCCTTTTATAATTCATAAGTATGTTAGTATGTTGCATTTTTATTGACAACTTACAGCTAGTAAGTTAAGCTTAGTAGTGGTAGGACTCTTGGCCGAGTCCGCCTGGGGAAGTACCACACCTTTGACAGTTAGTCTACTGCCAAGCAGTAGTGTGCAAACATTACTGTGTTCCGGTTTGAAGGGCTTAAAGATATGACATCTTAGATTTCTGGGTGACGAGCGCAGTGCAGTGCTAGGTAAAGATTTGGGCTTTTCATGTTCCAATAGCTGCGTGTCACTATGGTATTAAGTGGTAGGCACGTTGCTTACCATCAGTCACATGTCCGGCTCGTCACTCTTTATTTAAAAAAAAAGTTGCATAATTCTAGAGTTGTTCTAATTTGATGGGCAATTTTTCTAGAGAAATAACTGGGTTAAAAATCATATCTCCAGTTCACATGTTAAAATGATCATATGGAACAATTTATATCGTGGACAGTGCCGGTTTTTTTAAATTCCTTCAAAAGTAAAGGGCTTTACTAGTAGAATACTACGCCAAATATCAAATTCAAGAGGGCACGATCAACAAAGGTCAGTGGTACTTAGTTTAAAAAAATTACATAGCTTGTTTAACACAGCGGCACAATACTCGTGATATTGTAAGTATTGCATCGGCCGGTAACAGCAGTGAATAGTAAAACTACCCTACATTTAAAGAAATAAATAAAAATTAATCAGTCTGATTTTTAAAGTGATTTTGTGTACATAGTTGTGAAGTAATTTCGAAGTTTTTGTAGTTGATATGTGATAAGTGTGTATTTGTGTGTTTTTTCATTTTTATATTAGTCTGCACGCTGCGTTTTGAAGCAACGTATAATATGTATATGAGTGTGTAATTTAAAGTGAATTTTTGTAAATTCTTTTGAGATTAATAAATATTCTTAAACCAGAAACTAAATTAAGATTTCGCCGATCAACTGTCTGATTCGGAGGGTCGCACTGTTTCATTATTATTCGGGAGCAGGCGGCCTTATGAGATTATTACTTTAATTTTCAAATGGGCCCGACTGAACACTTACATCTTACATTTCGGGATAAATCAATTTAGTCCTTATTGAATTGCATTATTTCATCGAATCCTCTATAATTCAATCAGTATTTTAATTCTATTATTGAATATTTGGGCATGGATTCGTCTGCATTGTGCTGAAAATTGAATGGATATAATGATTTTGTCTGAAACTTATGAAAATTTTCGAGCCCAAAGAAATTCGAGCGTACTTTTTGCATCACTGTTGTTTTTCACTTCTTTGTCTTGAAGCGTTTTGACAGGAAAAACGTAATAAAAGGTGTTCTTTGATATTTCTTATACCTAATTTTATTAATTTACAAGTAGCTTGTTTTAGGACTCTGGTGTATGGCAACATGGTGTATGGTTGTATGGCAACAGTACAGTCAGCTGACACTTGCGTAGTAAAAATTATAGCAGTGAACTGATACATCTTTTGCAACGTATTTCCCGAATAACAAATCATCCTACATCATAATATTAACACAAATAGCTTTATATCACAAAAATAGCTCTACATAAATAGGATTACAAGTCGGCACTTGCTAAATCCTACCTATTAGGGTAATACGGTGTCCTTTTTTGTGACGCCAGGTCGTTCCTTGATCTTCCATAATGACAGCAGTGCAAGTCGAGGCTATACTGTCTGAGGTGCCTTTGCGTTAATCATCGTATGCGATTTAGTTTAGTACGGTACATTAAATACGGTAATGTTATGTTTGTAGGGCCCTGCGTCTTCAGATTTAGCCCAAAGTTTAGTAGACAGTAGTATAGGCCACTTGAAGCCGACTCCAACAAGTCACTTAAAACAAAATACATAGAATACTGTACTATAGGTAATACACACACATAATATGTACTCGTATCTATGATATTTCTTCCCCACCGGAGTACAATTCAGCTGTTGTCGGGATTATAAAAACCGTTCATCATCTCCACGTTTCAGAGTTTTGCGCTGATTTACATTATTCACAACATTGTTACAGATGTTAAATAAATAGAAAATACTAATAAATTTAAGCAAATTATACACAAGTGTCATAAAAGGCTTACGTGTTAAAAACAAATGTCATGTAAAAAATGTGAACATTAAAGTATTTTTTCCATATTTCAACTTCTTAGCACTAGTGTGGTGTAGTTTTTATGTTCAGAATTTGACCCAACATATTGTTATGATTTTAACTCAGTAATTTTGTAGCAAATTTATACGAATGAGCGTAACTTTTGACTTAAAAGTCCAAGCACGTGCTAATCTTCCCACTCATATTATTTCACTTAGCAAAATTAGAACGTGGAATAACTTCCTATTTACTTGATGTTACAAAATATTTTATGAATATAAAACACCTGTAATCTCAAGCCTAGAAAATATACGCTTATTTTAACTAAAATATTAAGATTTTTCTCAGCAAAAACACGGCAAGTACATTTTGACGTAATTCAATTTGCAGTTTTAAAACTGGCCGCTAAGGAGTCGTTTCTCCGTCAATTTGAAGTTTGTTACGACTGAGATACTGTGACACTCGTGAGACTAAGGACTTTATCATACTTTTCATTGTATCGGCGAAATTACTTGCAAAGTCACGGTTACGACCTTTGCAAAGTCAAACAATGACCGTGAAACATATTGACGGTCAAAATCAGAATGGTTTTTGTTTGAACTGTTTATAAAAACTTGTTTTATATGGTTTCTGAACTCGTTTCCATTTTATTTGGCTTCGAAATGGTAAGTATCGCCCGTGGTTTTACTCGCTTGGTTCCCGTTTGCTTTATTTGTCCTGATTTTGTACCTGACGTGAGTAAAACTGGTTGTATAGGTAAGTGATTTCCATCGTAGACTACATCGCAGGCAATAAGTCAAGAACAAAATCACCGACAAAATAATTCCACTTATACCTTATACATTTGCAACAGCTTGTATGGATCTGTAAATGTTTATTCTTTCATGAAATATTGATTGAATTAATTTGGATGAAATTTGGCACAAATATGGTCTATAATAAAGAAGATATGGTCTAGAATACAGTATGCTTTTTGCTGCGAGTTTTCTTTTACCGATGCATGTTTGCAATTTGCTAATATCTTGCTTGATGTTAAGCTACGATACGGCCCATGGTAGGTCGAACTAAACTAGAAGACACTGATTAACTCTCGATTCAAAACACCCAGATTATGTCTATCTGGCAACACATAGTCAGGTAACGTAACGTTACGTAACAGTTAACGGTAACGTTACGTAACAGTTAACGGTAACGTTACGTAACAGTTAACGGTAACGTTTTCAACAGTTAAATGTTCACAAAGATATTTAGAAGTGTATGGAATCTGTACAAACATAAATCAGTGTACGGTTCATATTTCATTCTTCACAATTAAATCATATTAGATAATACCTTTCATGACGAGGCTATTACTCATACAAAACGTAAACTCTTTGCATTGAATAAAAAGTAATACAGCTGTTGTTCCATCATAACTCTTAAACGTCGTAGTTTAGTTGTCTTTATTAAAATTTCGTTCAACATTTTAATATCGTGAAAGTATTTGAAAATGTGATTATTTTTCTTTTTTGTGCGAATCCATGAACTCAAACTGTACGTCAGTTTTTGAGCGAGTTTTCGAAAGTAGTGAAATAGAAAACAGGGAAACAATTTTTGCCCTAAGTAGCCTTTTTTCAGTCAAAGTACACGTAACGCGAAGAAGAAATATCGATACATGGTCGACGTTCCAAAGATTCGGACAAAAAGGTTTGGCTCTACTTTTAAAAATAACGTTTAAATAATGGTAAACTTGGTATAAATAACGTTTAGGCTGTAGAACGCGTTGCCTGGTGGACTTTCTCCCGATGCTTATAATCTAGGGGTTATATTGGTCGAAGGGTTATCGAGAGTGAATCGATTTCATCTTGTAGGTACGCCCGCTTCATCAACTACCGCATTTGTGCAAATGTTAACCTATTATTAGTTTTAGAATTCAACAAACATAGCTAGATGTGACATATATTGCCTCGCCGTATATATATTGGCTGGCCTCGTGGCTTAGTAGGTAGTAACTCTGCCTGCGAAGTCGAGGATCGTAGGTTCGATTCCCACTCAGTGCAAATATTTGTGTGATGAATTCAAATATTTGATCTATGTATAATAAGTATGTATTTAGAACTATATAAGTGTTATTGCAGCTATCTGGCCTAGTAATATGGGTATTGCAAGCTTTGCTTAGTTTGGGGTCAGGTGGTGTTTTGTGTGAATTGTTCACCAATATTTATTTTGCTTTATTTTATTAACTAACACACATAAATAAATCATTTTAAACTTATTTGACTAATTATATTTATGACTTGAAGCTATACGTAACCAATATATTCAGAACCAAATTAATGTATGCCACTTAAATATCAAAACACACATGTTTTGCAATCAAAACTAAAATAGAGCTTATGTCGTCAAACGTCAAACGGACTCAAAAGTAAAATGACTTTTATGTACCTACCCATCTATAGCGCGCGACAACATTTTTGCCTAGCTACGAGCATAAAACATTTATAAAATCGCATGCAAAATCGACGAAAGATTTATCATTTCACGCAGTTTTTATTTAGTCGACAAAAATCCCGGAACAGTTGGTAGTAGGAAGCGGGACCCGGAAGTGCGTAGAAGGAGGGAGGGAGGGATTGGGGAAGGGGACAGGAAGTTACGTCGGCGTCCAGTTGGAACATAGTGACGGTAAGCCATTTGAATAACATTTTTGTCACTGAATGGAATTTTTCGAAGCGAATAGAAGCGGTTTATAAATGGTTCGCGCTATATTCTTTGTCAAATTTACTCTTTTTTTTAAATTCAGTTTTACACATTTTTCAAAGCTTCCTAAAATCATGAATGTGAAAAAAATTGTTGTAATGAATTGAATATATTGAAACGTTTGACGTCAATAGTGTATGACCACCGTGTGCACGACGGTATGCCGCGTTGTTTTCGAAAACGTAGGGCTAACGACTTCCACAATCATTATCTTATTTGCAGCTGTACCTTGCCACGCATCGCTGTGGCACATTGTGATGCAAAAATTTGATAAAAACAATCCTTGATGCGGATTATATATCATTGTAAAATTTCAGCTCGATCGGTGCAGAACTTTTTGCGTTTTTGAAGCGTACACAAACCAACATAACATTTTTATACATAGAGATTTGGGACGACGGCGACGGGGAAGGAGTGGAGCGGTACGTGAGCGTTAACACTGCCTGAACTCGCGTCACCAACATGGGTAATAGTAATAATTTGTAGCTGTACAGCTGACAGCTTGTAAAACATTAGTCATGTTGAATATTCAATTCTTTAATTTGTTTTGCTTTTGTTTGGTGTCACAAATGTCGAAAAAGCATTTTGATAAGACGTAAAAAGACAGGATGAAAACGTGACAGCATTTGGCTTGTGTGATCTTAAAGTATACAACTTCATAGTCTTACTGTGGGGAGTCGGAACTTTCTCTCCAAGGAGAAAGTCAGGGACATAATCCACCACGCTCGCCCAAAGGTTTATTTCTTGGAACTTGCCGGTTTCCTTATAATGGACTAGATGGGATTAGATCACGCAGATCATGTTGTAAATGTCAAAATGTAAATATTAATAGCGCCATCTTGAGTAACTTCTATGGTAACTTATCTATAGCGTCCTTGATTTTTATTGTTTACTAGCTGTACCCTGCCACGCTTCGCTGTGACACATTATGATGCAACAATTAGATAAAAACAATCCTTGATGCGGATTATATATCATTGTAAAATTTCAGCTCGATCGGTCCAGAACTTTTTGAGTTTTTGAAGCGTACACAAACCAACATAGCATTTTTATACATAGAGATTGAATAAATTCGATTCCCCTTTGTTGGTAAGAGCAGCATCATTTTGTTTTATTTTGCAGGTACTACGCCACTACAGGTACTCAGGACACTACCTGTTTTAGTAGTACGGTACTATCAGTACTAGATAAGCGGCCCACTAAATAATCCCACTGCTGGGACTCGGAACCTTCTTTCGCAAGCAGAGAATCAAGGCCAAAATTCATGCTGGCCGCACTGGGCTAGCGTAGTGGATGACATAAAACCTCGAAAGATTTTAAGTACATGTCGGGTTCCTCACCATGTTTTCGTTCACCGTTTTTAAGTTAGCGGAATTACGTACATGGCTTCAAAAAGACAGCGGTGCGCGTGGGATTTGAAGTAAAGCTTGATTAAATTTGTTAAATTTCGCAACATGTTTGTAAAACTTCAACAGAACAAAACGCTATCCTCGTAACTTGTCGCAATGCTAATTTCCAGCCAGATTGACAGTCCGAAGCAAAGTTTTTAATTTGCTCAGACAACTCCGCAACTCGGTAACGATATTCATTCCTAATTTATCTTTCCCACTTCGCTCGTCATTTGCTTACTTAACTGATTTAATGATCGCTTAAGTGCTTATGGTAATTTGGGCTTTTAACGTCTTGTCTTTTGATTATAATTTTATTTTAACTAAGCGATACAATGTTATCGTTATTTTGTATGTTTATTGTTTAAAATTTTAGCTATATTACGACTATAATACATGAGTACACTTCTTCAAAGACAAAATTTTGGAGTTCTATGGGCCTATTTCCGAAACTAGCAAAAAAATTGTTTATTTTTTATACATTTTAACTTAACTCTAAATGGGACAAGCGATATTTTTCAAATAATTGCAGTCTAAGTATAAATTAAAAATATTTTAAATCTGTTCTTCTGGTTCATATGGCGCATCCGCTTGCCATTTTCCGGAAGAAAATAGTCGCTACCGCATTTTCCCTTTGACAAATCATTGTGAATTATAAGAAATATATCACAAAGAAATGAATTGCGCTTTTATAAAAAAATATTTTGTTAGTTATACCTACCTTAGATTGTTTTTTTTACTTTTATAATTATGTTGACACTTGGCCGCCATCTCGCCTGATGTTAAGCGACGATGCGGTCTACGATTATTGTTTATAAATAGGCAAAAAGAAGTGTCCGGCATATAATACTGATTAATCTGGCGTAAGCTGCGCTTGACCGTGCTGGGTCGGGTGATAATAATGAGAGCCTGACTTCTCCCATGGGGGGAAGCCAGTCGTGTAACGGATGCACCAGAAGGTGGGGATGGGGCTGGTTGACGTGGGTCTCGAAGTTACAAAGGTAAATATCTGATTAATCTGCGCTTGGATCACCAAGCGCAGATGAATCAGATATTGACGTTTGATCAAGATCATTGATAATTTTTGTCATAAATAAAAAATGAATGTGATATTTTCGTCAATAAAGAGCCAAATTACATAAAGTTTTTCATTTTTACTTCGGATTCTAAATCATCTGTAATACAAATTGAACGTAGATATCTTGTAAACTACTTTATAAAAACAAGACCCTCATTGAAATGTATGTTCTTTAGTTACCTTGTTTACATATAAAGATGTGTGGCAGAGCTGAAAGTGAAATAAATTTTGAACCAGATGAATCAGTCGAAGAATGAAATTTCGAAGAAGTACCCACATCTAAATATACAAAAAATAATTTAAAGCTTGTTCGCAATGAACTCTACGCCCAGTCACCCGATATTCACAAAAGTTGGCATAAATGAATAATTAAATCTAACTTGAGAGATAAGATAGTTAATAGCGCCAATTATGTTCGCAAATTTTTGAAGTCAAATCTTCTATTAGCGCGACACAGACAGAAGTTTTAGTGGGCTGTGAATTGAATTCTAGCGTAACGTTCGGGAATGATCAGAAATCTTCGGATGATCTCGGGACCATAGCCATTGGTCGTCTAAAAATGCGTCAGCATTTCCCATTGGTGCTTTCACATGCTGACGCATTTCTAGATGGCCATGCGCATGGCCACGCCCTCCGGTTTCACGTTCCGGTTTCCGTAGTTTCCAGTTCAGTTGTTTTTTATAAGTTTTCACTTCTATCGGCAGTTCCTTTGACTACCAATTATTTTTTATTTATACAATTTGCTTCTCAAGAGAAGCTAAATAAATAGATAGATAGATAAACTCTTTATTGCACTTAACAAAACAAACTTACAAAACAAACAATCTAAAAATGGCGACCTTATCACTAAAAGCAATCTTAAAAGCGAGCTAGTAGGGTTAGTTGTAGACCATACATTTACATTGCTTATATATACTTTACTCATTTCTTTTGTAATGATTTAGTAATCTGCGTGCTAGTTTTTTTTAAGCAAACGGCCAAATTTTGACGTAAATCAATTTATTTTTATTTTATCATATTTCAAAGCTAACCTAGCCGAAATTCTGTTGTGAATATGGCTTTATATTATTGTTAGCATTGTCATACAGCGTGGTAATGCCGTCTGCATAAACAAGCATTCTATAAAGCTTACTACGAAGCTGGAGCATCTTGATCGTCTCTAGGCTCGTCATCGATCTTTAGATAAATAATTCAGATGTGCTAAGTGTAAGCGGTGGCGGTTGGAAACCTAAGACCTAGGATCGGACCAATGAGTCTACATATACTACGTATAGAGTTAGAGCAAACGCTTTACACCGTAAGCACTGGTCTGATCGTTCTTGTGTTGTCACTTTTGTGGAAGTATCATTCTTTTGTCGCGGCACATCAATCTGTTGCCATATCTAACATACACCTCATCTGTTTACGAATTTTACAAAAGAACCGTGCGGAAAAACCTGATCTATTCATTTATTCTTTATCTAAGGATCAGACTAAGTGGCGTATTATAGGAGAGGCTAGCAGTTACACTTCGGAGAGTGTGCAACTGATCTGCATGATATACCACCTTGCCCTTTCTTCTATCGGACTTCTCGTTCCACAAAAGGGCGACATCGTTTCATGGTTGATGTTCCAAAAACACGAACGAAGCGATTTGACTCCACATTTGTGATAAGAACGTCTAGGTTGTGGAATGCGTTGCCTGAGTGGGTTTTCCCCGATGGTTACAATCTTGGTGTCTTCAAATCGAGAGTGAATCGGTTTCTTCTAGGTAAGCACGCTCTATCGTAGATCGCATCATCGCTTAACATCAGGCGAGATGGTGGTCAAGTGCGAACCTATTCTAGTTAAAAAAAACAGTTGACGCGTATAGACTGATGATGGTGAAGTGTACTTAGTTAGTGGGCTACGTAGTGTATGTAGTTTTATAAAAACGTAGTTTTCAATAGTTTCGTAGGTGTTCAATTTCACTCAAATTTGTGCAATTGTTAAGTGGGAAATAAAAATAATATACATACTTACACTTACAAACACACAATTGTTGCATTTGATTGAGGTGAAATATAGTATTATTCTGTGTTTTTTATTCGTTGATTTTATGCATAATAAAAAGAAATATTACTACCTGCATTATTTTTCTATATTCTCTATAATAGTGTGAAATCTTTCATCTGTCCTCGCAATTTTCGTCAAAATACGTAAACAGGTTTTGCTTTACGTATTAATAATAAATAGATGTAGAAAAGATTTACCCTAGCGTTTTAGTGCTCATTAATTTAGTGCCTTTAGTTACCGATGGATGGCGGCAATTAACGTTCTAGAGTTGTTGGCTTTTTATTTCCCTCCTTTATGTGCCGTTAAATTTTACTTAAGCCTGCGAAAGTCTTCATAGAATAGATGACTTGCTGCCAAGAGTCGTTTGAAATTTTTAATTGCTATTGTTTTATTTATTTTTAGTTTAATTAAGCAGTCAAAAATAACACACGTCTTTTGGTAATCTATACCTATTATAATGTTAGGGTTTTCTTAAATACCATGTCCTCTTTTAATGGAATGTTGTCGTGTTATGGGTGTCAACGCGTTATTAGTTATTATTAAGTCTGTTAGTCATGTTTATGGCAATATGTCTATCTGTCAATTATTTTGGAATTGTTTGAAAGAGGAGGGAGGGACATTTTTATGATGGCGGATAACGTGGTGCGCGTGATTGTTTTGTGAAGTTGTGATTGTAACGCATTAGACAATTTGTAAAACTGGTGAAGATTGATAAAGATTATTTAAATGGAGCAAATATTTAAATGTGGATCTGGATTTCATTTTCATGAACCTGAACCCTGTAATAGAAAGAACCTGCTAAGTCTATATTTAAGGTTGTACATATCGCGATGTTTCCAACCTTCTACATACTGACAAGCAAACAAACATATTCATATAGTCTAGTTTTTGAAACACAGTTGTTCAGAGGTGTGATTAATATGGGTGTTGATTATGTGCCTAGGTTTTTTTATGTATAATAAGCATTATATCCTTATGAAAGTATGTACCTAGTATTTATGTTAGTTAGTACTAAAGATTAATTTAACGTTCTGGTTCTAAAATTACAAGTTTTACTAATTATGGGCATGGACGTATACGTCAATGATTGTGGGATTGTATTATAGTGTAGATAAATCTCCTCAATGAGAATCAAACCCATAACCTACAGAGCTGTGGTGAGATTCATTACAAACAAGAGACACCAATCAAAGGTTTTATAAATTTTAGTTACTTTACCCGACCGAAATGAGATGGTCCACCAGTACCCAGTACCCAACAATACAAACTGAGTTTATATATTTTTCCTCGTACATAATAAAGTATTTAAACCCTGCGAAGCCTATCGACCTCGTTAAACATCCCCGATACTTTACCGATGAGTTCTAAAAGTTAATTAACCGTGAAAATGCTAAAATTATACCGAAAATTTGCTCCCATTGAAAATAATTGTGTAACTTTTGATGGATTCTCATTATACATAAATATGACGTCATCCATCTCTTGGAGCCATCGACTTCGATTTTATAGACTCTCCTTTTGCGAAATTGTTTAGTAAGCAACTTTATTTGTGATTTTGTTTAAAAAAAGTAAAGAAACAACTTCAATAAAAAAAAAAAAAATTTGTGAAACTATAGGCCAACTAATCGCACTGATACATGCCAATGATACAGTATAATAAACTGTCTAATATAATCTTGACCTTTTTTTGATAGAACTACTTGTAGCTCGAAGTTTGACTCCACTTTTGTAATAAAAACTTTTAAATGGGTTTTCCCTATGAAAACAATCTTGAAGGCTTCAAGTCGTGAGTAAATCAGTTTCTTCAATGCTCGCAATCATTGATTAACCCTTGTTAATGACGGCAGAGATGGCAATCAAGTACAAACTTAACATTGTTAAAAAAATATTTAATATTTTTTATTCTACTTGAATTTTCAACCGCTCAGTCGATTTTAATATATTCTGGGGCCAGCGAAACTGGGTGCCTGGGACAAAAATAGGTACACAGTTTTGATTAGTACGTCTGGTAGGTTGTAGAAAATTTGTAGATTGTAGAAATTGCACACATAAATACGAGTATTTGTTGTCTCAAATTATTAATAATCCACAAAAATGTAGTTCATCAAATTTCCGGAGTGGTGGGGTTGTGACGTCACGTCTTTGCAATCTTACAATGACATCACTCGAAAATTCTAAGCACAGTATCGTCGTCTTTTTTATTTGTGCAAACAAAATACCTGTACAGTATTTTTAATACTGCCAGACTATATTTTTTTTAAATCGTCTTGCCTATTATCTTACCTATTGCGTATACCTTGTCAAGTTTGTGTGTAGTACATGAGCTCATGTCTTTGTTCCAAGTTCACGGAAGTTCTGTGAGACATTTGACATGTGTATCGAGAGAGAAATTATTCGGTATCCTGCCGGGGGACGTTTGAAGTAATTTAACTGAGTATGTTGTACTTTTGGCATTAATTAAATTTGTAGAAATGCCTATAGAATACGGAGATATGATACGGAATCGTAATTAAAATTGACAGATTACCTTTCCAGTATTCTGAATTTATGGCTTTACACGCAGTTATAATCACAATTGCTTTTCCTATACAATCTTAATTTGGATGTTTGACTCAGTCACGTCTGAAGAAATTAGCTAATTTCAAAAAAACAACATTTGTATGATGAATACGAATGTTTGTATTAGGAATATATCTTCCCATGTATCGTCAGTATGTATTTTAAATTATAAATGAATTTTTATGACATATCATACATAGTACAAAGCTTTGCTTAGTTTGTGGCTAAATGGTGTTGTTTGAAAAATGTTAACGAGATCAATACGGCACAGAGATGAAACTTCTTAAGTCGACGGGTCACGAGAACAGTGCAGTGCTGGGTAATGATTTGGACTCTTCATGTTCCCATAGCTCCATGACACTGTGCTGTTATGCAGTAGCGTTGCTTACCATCAAAAGTATTTCGTCCTCATTCTGTCATTCTATTTAATTTAAGAAAATATATTCAACTCTGGCTCTGATTGGTTGTGCAACTCAAGAGTAATTAAATAAATTACAATAATAATCTTTCAAATCAAATTTAGTCAAAACAGTACTTGGTACAATAATTGAGTTACAATGTATTTATTATATTTATGTGTTTATGTACCTAAAAAAACTATATAATTGTGTCGTCGTCCTATTTATTATTATGATAAAATTATCTTGTATATTCTGTATGAGCATGTGTAAATAACAGTAATAATTGTAACGCATTGGCGAAACCTGTAATGTTACTTTTATATGAAACAAAATAAATAAATTGTTTTAACAATCCCAATACTGAGACATTAAAATCTGGTGAAAGTTATCATAAAACAAAAATATGTTTTAAAATTAATAATGCACTTGTCAAAAAATCTGCATTAATATCTAGAAAAAGTTGTATCAAAAGGTGTAAAAAGAAACACAAGTTTGAACAATTTGATTCCGCAATCGTCAAAGACCCGGCCGAAAGTGGCTATCAGACTGCCATCATTCTCATACTGTTTAGTATCTACCTTAACGAGATTGTGATCTATGAAAAAGCGACATTTCGTTTCATGGTTGACGTTCCATAGACTCGAACGAAGAGGCTTGACTCTACATTTCTGATCAGAACGTCAAGGCTGTGGAATACGTTGCCTGAGTGGGGTTTTTCCCAATAGTTACAATGGTATATTCAAGTCGAGAGTCAACTGGTTTCTCCCAAATGCATAGTAACACGAACTACAGACCTCAAAAGATTCATAGACAACGACATTCTTGAGCAAAAAAGACTTAAATATTATGAACATCGTCGCAAAGTTGCTAGCTTATCCGTTTTCTATCGCTTACACTTCGGAGAGTCTGCAACTGATCTGCAGGATATAATACCATATTGTAATTTTTTCTATCGGACTATTCGTAGCTCAGAAAACCGACATGGTTTCATGGTTGATGTTCCGAAGCCACGAAAAAAGAGAGCTTACTCTACTTTTGTGTTAAGGCTCGGGACTAGGCCAATGGCCTTGAGGAATCGGGCGGAGCTAGTTACACCTACCCGCGCTTCCCCGCGCCGCCTCCCTGCACCAAAAGATCGCAATGTGCGGCCGCGCCAAATCGCTCCGTGCCTGTTATGTTAGTGTAACAGAGTAGGAATTATGCAGAGTAGTTAGTATAATTACGGAAACAAATCGACTTTTTGTAAATATGTTTTATTTTTAACTTTTCTATTTATACTTATAATATTATAATAAGCTACTATTCTATCCTTATAATAATATAAAATAAACACAAGCTACATTATAAAATTAAAAACCCTAGATAATGGGATGATGATGATTCAAAATTCACTAAAATTTAAATTTTTTTCATGTAACATTTTTCTTCGTTTGGGTGGTTGAATTTCTTCATCGTCACTGGTTTCTCCGTATATGAGTACAGTGGTTTTTGGAAAATAAGGTAGACAAACACAAGCAATTTCCTTGTTCTCTTTATCTTTTTCTTCTTTCTTACTTTTTTGGTCTTCAATGCATTTATCATTTTCTGTTTCCATTAATGCTTGTGTATTTTTCTCACTAGCTTTATTTTTCTCTATGTTATCTTTCTCTTTGACGTCGTTCTGTTCTAGTTCTTTTTATTATTATTTTTTGAATATTCCTTTTTATTGTTTTTTACTTCAATAGCCTTTTCTATGTATGAAGGATTTCTAATCTCCATTTTTCTGGGATGCCTTGGATCAATCAGTTCTGGTAGTATACAATCCAAATAAAATTGGGTTAGTTTATTTTCCATAACTTTGCTCCAAAATTCGTCGTCTTTTTCAATTATGTCTATTCTCATAGGTGTTTTTTCACTCAACCACAATCCAAACAGGCATTTTCTTTCTTTGTTATATGAAGCTGGCCCTGTATTTGAAAGTACCAATTATGATTCGTGTTTATATTAATGCTGCCGTGTTTGTTTATTTTGTAAAATGGTATTTTCTTTGTCTTTACTGCTTCCAAAAATCTAGTTTGTAGGCTGAAGCAGGGCATTTCACTTCAACAGTCATGTTGTCACAAATTCCATCAGGAGTTGCACCCAAGTATGGCAATTCTTCGTCAATAAACAAACCGCAAGGTTGTATGTCTAATCCTGTTTCCTTAGATATCTGTGTAATTGCGACTTTTTCGTTTTCGGCGCCATGTTTTATTGATTTTACGTGGCTAATGCTGTCTTTGTACAGTAGGTCTTTAACGAGGTTACCACAACTTATATTTGGGCGTCTTTAATTACGCGGCCAAAATTTGAAGCTGTCAACAGTTTCCTTCTCAACTCAAGCCATTCACCACATGAACTCTGCAATACAGTTTCTCTTTCAACGTATTCCTTTCTTCTTTGCTTTTGTGCAAATTATTTAGGAAAGTTGTTTTTTGTTTCTCCATTATTTCAGGAATCATATCTTCTTTTGCACAGTTCTCACCATAATGCAAGTCTTCTCCTTTGTCTGTCACACTTCTGTTTTTTAATTTCAGACATCTCTTTTTAAATAATTTTCTGCTTGTTTTTTTTTTCAGTCGCCTTTCCTCTAGTGCTTTCATTTTTCCTCTAGGGCTCTTGCCAGTTGCGTGTTTGTATGTTAGCGACAATAGTGTGCGCGTGTTGAACGATATTGCTGCGCCTTTGCATCGGTTTTGGTATGAACCTCTTAGGCTATAATTGATTCTTTTTCCACCAACTAATTTAGCAATGATGCTGTTAAAATTTTCAGCTTTGTTACTCCACATTGTGAATGAGGCTTGGTGCGTGGGAGGCAACGTTTACCATTATTTGGAAAATTCTACTCCACAAGGTAGTTTTTCTAAATTCACGATGGTCGTTTCCGTTGACACTATTTTCTTTATCTGTAGTGATCTTGTTGCAAAAATATGACTTGCAACCACTATGATCACCAAAGGCATGTAAATGGGCTCTCAATATATCGTTGTAAAGGAGTTCCACGTGTGCTCTTTTTTCTGATTCCGATTCTGACGTATGTTTTTGTATTGATTTTTTATAGCCGATCGTATGGCTATAATTTTGAGATCTGTTATATTTTTCTGAAACGCACAGGATACTTTGTTTCAGTTTTAATTGGGTCAATTTGTTGCATAAATTTCGCATGATGTGATTTTTGCATTCAATTTTCTGTACTGTTGTATTCGAGTATGGTCGAGTTTCAATAATTTTTGAATAGGTAGCGGAATCTCCATCACTTATCATCCTGCCATATATCAGTCCGTGCTTTTGTATGGAATATCTAAAACCTTCCACAAGAATTTCGGATTCCATGCCCGTCGAAGGACCAGTATAATTTTTAAAACATTTGTGTTGATGTGGGGTTTCATTTTTATTTTCTGCTTGAGCACAAATACAACAGTATTTGTTTTTGATACCCAGATAAAGCACTTTGCCAGTCTTTTTACCAATGATGGCGGCTGCTCCAGATAACGCAGAGTAATTTTTTTGTAAGTTCGTTTACTCCAGCAGCCATCAACAATTACGTCAATAATCGGCACTCCATTTCCATCTACTCGCCCCTGCATTTCAGCGAACTCTCTTTCTTCTTTAGCGGCGTCATTCATTGTTTTAATTGAAATCTTATCCCACATATTTGCGATGTTTTCATGGCATTTTGGTAGGTTTTAGGACAGATAGTAGGCAAATCCAATGCAGCTGACAGTTCTTGGAGCTGTGAATGACCACAACCGATTGCCACTGTACCTAAAACTGCACAATTATTAATGTTCATTTCATTACCTTCGTCATTGAAATGTAAAATTTTACACTACATAATTTGCATTGAAGCGTAAAATAGAATGAAAGCCATTTTGTTTTTCCGATACAATTTCAACACTATTGAGACCACAATTGAGAGGTCCATGTGTTGCCACATCTTGCAGTTTTGAGTAAAAGTTTTTAGGTTGAAGATTCGTCGTCCGTCAAGCCGGCATGCTTCAGGAGAAGGCTTTGCCTTTTCTATCTGTAAAGAGATTAAATATTGTTTAATACATGACATATGAGCTATGTTAATACAATACTAATATGATACTATACTACTTGTACAAATCGAAACTTACATCGTATGGAGCAGAACTATCTTCTATTAGTTCGACAGGAGACTCTATTAGTTCTTCTTCACGTTCGGGGGTTGACGCAGGTAGTGCGTTATTCTTTGAATGTTTTCACCAGCTTTTTCCTAAAATAAATGCAATCATTTAGAACCACGTATATAATAGCAATTTAGCTATGAATAATAGATTACATTTTATTTTTCTAGAAAATACATGCTGGGCAATAAGTACAATCAAAAGAATTTACGAAACTTACACCTATTGTTTTACTTTTGAATTATCTTGTAACAATAGAGGTGCCAATACCTGGCAACAAAAGAACCCGCGCATCTGCATTTCTTAGAACATTCGGTACCTAAAAGACCTTAATCATATCATAGACAATGCATGATTGTTTTGTTATTGAGAGTGTTTTTACCTTATTTTTAGTGTATCAATGATCACCAACGAAAAATAGATTATAAAAATAAACGGAACTTACATCACAGGGAGAACCATCATCATTTTGATCGAGAGAACTTTCATGGCGCTCGGGAGTTGTCACGGGTAGTGAGGTTTTTTTTGAAGTGTTTTGAAGAATTTGTTTCTAAAATAAAAACAGTATTTAATTTAAATTAAGTAGCAATCTAGTAGTTTATATACACTGTACAATAGTTATATTGACAATCTACTGTATTGATTCAGTGTGAAACATAATTATGCTAATTTAATAGGTAGAATACTCACATCAAAAGCACCTGGGTCTCCTTGTAGTTCTCTGTTGGCAGTTTGACTTTTTCCTCTGTGTTGGTACTGTTGGTAAAATAACGCGATCTGTAATAGAAAATGTAAGATAAGCTCTCACACATAAGTACATAAAAATAATTATGTGACGAAAAATAGGCTACGTTCGGTTTCGTAGTGATTGAGTATAAAAGATTTGTTCTACTCTGATAATTATCTACCCATGCCACTAATGATGGTATATTTTCTACTCTGTGGCACACTGTTTGCCGTTGGGTTATGAATAGGTCCATCTAGAAATAAGTTATCCTACAAAGTATTTAATATTATTATTATTCCTACATATAATGAAATTGTATACTTACTTTGTGATATTGATGCCTCTTTGTTTATAAAGTTTTTTGATACCTCGTTTTTGTCGCCTCTGTTTATTTCCCATTTTGAGCGAGAGACACTAATACTATCTAGTTGAATAATTGTCTATTTTCAATAATACTCCCTAATTATTATGTACATATTATGTTACCACACTACACTAATTATAAGGACTCACTATTTCACACAGTCACTGTCCATTGATATTATTGCTAAAAATTTAATAAATACTCCCGCGCTAATATTTACAAATGAAACTGAGATAGGTACTGAGCTCACGCAAAGTGACACAGGTCCGTCTAGCAACACGACTCGCCCCGCACTGACAATTGGGGCGAATGCGGGCTGCCATTGTTTTAAGTTTAGAAACAGAAACATTTTTATTTGTAACAAATATAAAACATTATTTTTCTAAAAACTCACAAAACTATGTTATTGTAAGTAACATTGTTAAACAGTAAAAAAAAAATCGTAATTTTTTTGTCTAAATTGAATGAATAACACGGCTCCAACTGTAAAAGTTAGTGATATTTTGGTGAATTTATTTCGCAATGTCTATTAAGAATAAAAAAAAATAAAAAAAATGAAATTACTCCTCATATCCCACAGATTTAGAATATATTTTTTTTAATCATTAAAACTTATAAATAATGTCAAGAAGTGGTTTCAATTTCACGCTATTTTGTCGATTTCTTGGAATAGCAGCCTTAAGAAACTCTAGGCTGTGAAATGCGTTGCCTGAGTGGAGTTTTATCCGATGATTATAATCTCGGTGTCTTCAAATCGAGAGTAAACTGATTTCTTCTAACATCAGGCGAGATGGCGATCAAGTGTAAACCTGTAATAATTAAAAAAAAAGCAATCTAAGACGCCAACAAGCCCTTGCCTTACCCCAGGTTCGCACCATATCCACCGCAAACAAGACGAACTCATTAATAGACATATCCAATACCACAAACAACATATAAATCGGGTATACATTTGTATATACTTATGTCAAAATGCTTCCTTCAGATATGTGAGAAGGCTTAGGCAGGCTTATCCACAATGCGGGCTCACTCTCAAGCAAAGTGTATTTATACCTACTCGAAGCTTTTATGTTTCTTGCGAGCTCTTTACTTAAGCTTGTCTTTTACGCAATATTGCGATATTTCAATGCGATTGATTATATTTATATGTTACGGTAAGAGTGAATAATTGAAGATTATTAACAATTATCTATTATTATTAATAATTACCGAAAGTAGAGGTGAAAGTGATAAATTAATCACATTTTTCGGTTATTATTAATAATTTAACCCTAGTAGTGATAAATGTAATAAGTGGCCAAGGATTGCAGGGCGGGGTAGTGTGTGCGACGTGCGAGAGGTTTAATGAGAACCAGATTTAATGAGAAATGCCTTCAAATAAAACTGGAGATTGAAAAAAAATCATCGTGTGAATAACACGAGATGAATATTTTAAAACCTAACCTAACCTATAAAACCTATAATAAAAAAAAAACCCTAACCTAACCTACATATATTATAAATAAATACCTGCTGGTCAAAAAACATTGGGTTTTCATTTGTTTTATAACTTTTACCAATATGTGTCGTGAATTATTAATAATTACTACTAAAAGTAATAAATTTCGATCGTTTATTCACATTTACCAAAACATTGGTTATTATAAATAATTTTGTAAAAATATTAATAATTTTCAATTAATCAGATTTACCGTAATATATACACTAACGTAATAAAGGAAGCGGATATATTTGCATGTTAAACTGAAATCTTTTTTTATGTAGTAAAGAGTGACGAGATGAGTAGTACGAGTACATGTGCCTGATGGTAAGCAACATGCCTGTCATGTAACAGCACAGTAACACGCAACTATTCGAACACGACGAGTCCAAAGCATTACCTAGCACTGGACTGCATTCGTCACCCAGATGCATAAGATGTTTTATATCTTTTTTTTTATTTTTTTTATTATATTTAGCAACTCCACAGACTCCGGGGTCCGTGACCTTTGTCATTTGTTTTCTTTTTTTACATGAATCTTGGATTAGGAAGAAAAGGAAATAGGGGGGAGTAGGGAACATTTTCATTCTAATTCTAGGCCTATTTTATTTTCTAAGCTGCCTCCTCCCGGCTCAGTGCCTCCACCACGACTGCATTTCTGTCTTTGATGGCCATCTGCAAATTGAACTCTCGGATGGTCTTCAGTGTTGCAGCCAACGCTCGCCGGACGAACCGACCGATGGCGTCGTCGGTGTCGTCAGCGTAGTACGTGAAGTCCCTTGTGTGCCGTGAGATTGCGACGACCGCATGGGGCACGCTCTCAGATGTTTTATATCTATCTTTAACACACTGGATTAAAGCTCTTAGCTACGACGAAACAGAAGCACTACAAGGAGTGAACTTCTGACAAATTGTCCATCTGTAATAGGTTAATCTACTCATCAATGCCACATGCAAAAGTAGCATACACTCTCTCACACAAACAAACATACACACACACAACATAAACACCTTTCAACATACTTGTTCTTTTAATTTGTTTTTAGTTTATTTTTCTTTTTCATTGTTGTATAATCATAAGGCTACTCCTAGTATATGTGTTATTGTAGAGATTAGCGGAGTCTCCTACTACAGATATACACATGCTTAAAAGGAGACTCCATAATACTTGTTTCGTAAGAGTCGGTTTTTAGACAAATAAATATTTTGATTTTGATTTTATTGGTTTTTGATTTTTGATCTATGCCCTGTAATTTTACTGGAAACATTGCTTTTCAAACCGGAACACAGTAATGTTTGTACAGTACTGCTTGGCGGTAGAATAACTGGCAAAGGTGTGGTACTAGACATACTCTGCAAAGAGTCCTACCACTAACTCGGCCGATCTTTAGCCGAGTTGAACACGTTTTGGTAAAAAAAAAAAAATTATTCGAGTCACCGACATACTAATGTAGCGGTGTAACGTCGGAGCGGCGATGGAGTAGTGCCATATTATTATCTTCTACGCTGTCCTTACCGAATTTCATACATAAATCGTTTGTGTCTGTGTGTACATAAGTGCACACGTAAAATGTTAATAGCAAGGAACTTCTTCTCAACTTATTACTTTAAATCGTCCACAGACGAGTCCTAAAATCAGAGGAAATGACGTAAAAGTAGTGGGGCGGAGCCTACATCGCAACATAAATCACCATTCATATGGTGCGGTGTAGGTTAAGATTGGTGATTTGTGATTGGACTCGTTTGTGGACGCTTTTATTACACTTCTAAGTATGAATAATAACTCATACTAAGAAGTGTGACTTCATAGTTCAGTCATAGTATAGATTAGATAATATCTTCAAATACTGCTTTATTTCTACAAGAACAAAATTAAAAATTTTGACTAACCCCCGACTACCTAGGATTTGTTATCTGTACAACATTCTACTAGTCAAACCCTTTCATTTGATACCCATATTGAGGGAGTTTTGAGAAAAGAAATGTATTTCGCCATTTTGTGGGAGCGGCCATCTTGGATTTGAAATTTGTCCTAGTGCAAAGTATTCTACTAGTCAAGCCCTTTCGTTTGATACCCATATTGTGGTAGTAATGAAAAAAAAAATATAATTCGCCATTTTGTGGTGGCGGCCATCTTGGATTTGATTTTTTTATAACGTATAGTATTTTACTAGTCAAGCCCTTTCATTTGATACCCATATTGAGGTAGGTTGTGCAGAAATATTTTGTCCGCCATTTTGTGGCGGCGGCCATCTTGAATCTATATTAACCAAACATAGCTAAGAACATCCGCACGGATATTAACTTTCAAATAAAAAAACCGCATCGAAATCAGCCCATCCGTTTGAGCTCTACGGTGCCACAGACAGACACACACACAGACAGACAGACAGACATCGCCGTCAAACTTATAACACCCCTTTTTTTGGTCGGGGATAAAAAAATGTATTCTCATTATTTTTCAAAAAGTTTTATTCTTTAAATAGAAAGTGACGAGACGAACAAGACATGTGCCTGATTGTAAGCAACATGCCTGCCACATAACACCACAGTGACACGCAGCTATTGGAACATGAAGAGTCCAAATCATTACCTAGTACTGCACTGCGCTCATCACCCAGAGATCTAAAATGGTATATCTCTAAACCCTGTAATTTCTCTGGAAACATTGCCCTTCAAACCGGAACACAGTAATGTTTGCACATTACTGCTTGAATGTAGAATAACTGGCAAAGGTGTGGTATTTACCCAGGCGGACTCTACCAAGAGTCGTACCACTACAATAAGTTAGTATAACTGGGTAGTTTAACTTCTCTCATAACAGTTACTATAGTAATGTATAACATGACGTAATAACTAACATTTAATTGCCGCGCGTCCACCATATTTTATGAAGAAGTCACAAAAGCAACTAACTCGAAAGTCCTACTACGATCATCCGACTTTGCCACACGATCACAGGTCTGAAATGGCAAGGTTGGTTGACAAAATAGTTATAGACTACGCCGTGAACAAAATTTATGGGTCAAATGAACCACCAGGAGATCTATATAGGACTAGATGCCCGCCCCGGCTTCGCCCGTGGTATATTATATAGTACTCATCGGGATCCCGTACATATCCAACGGTGAAAGAATGACTGAAATCGGTTCACTCATTCCTGAGAATATCGATTTCAAACAAAAAACCTCTTCAGCTACCTGCTACGCCACCTGTCGGAAATTGGTCGTACCAACTCAGATTTAGAAAAAATAGCAAAGGTTTATATTCAATGAACAGATTACAGAAATTCAATGACGCAATCTTTGACACATGCTGTCATGTCAAAGCACGAAACGTACGAAAACTCTCAAAAGGGGAATATTTTTTCCCGATTTTGTTACATTCTTGTTTCATGCTCCGCTTCAATTAATAGTAGAGTTATTTTCTATAGCCTAAAGCCTTCCTCGATAAATGGACTATCCAATAGAAAAAGAATCTTTCAATTCGGACCAGTACTTCCCGAGATCCTAGCGTTCAAACAAACAAACAAACTCTTCAGCTTTATAATATTAGTATAGATGATAGAAGAGTATAAAGTAATAAGATTCAGCACTACGCCGTCACTTGTTAGCTGTCCAACTGAGTGCAATTGAAGTTTCATCAATTCATTTGCCCCATAAATTTAGTTCACGGGTCTGCAGTCCAACAGTTGCAGTGACCCTCTAGCGATAGCTTCTAAGTACACAAGTGCGAAGTCGTAACCCGACTGAGTATTTTCCTGAGCAGACCGGAACACAGAAACACAAACCGCCCATAAATTTTTCCATTGCTGGAACTTGGGGCGTTCTCTTGCAGGGAGAGTCAAAGTCATAATCTACCACACTGGACTACTGTGGATTGATGGATATCGCATGAAATCGAAGGATTCTTGTACCAGTTTCCCTGTTGTGTTCTCCTTCACCGTCTGTAACATAGCAGCATTACGCGAAGTCTATTATTTGTTGCTCACTATCGTCATCAGAAGTCTAGTTCCTAATTCACAGCCCACGAAAATTCTGTCTGTAGTGCGACACAAAAGTGTTCACTTCAAAAACACTTTTAAATTTCCAAAGTGGTAGTAGGCCTCCGCTTGTACGAGTATTACATTCCCCGTAACAAGTCCGTTAGAGTGTCTACCGCTCCAACAGTGTCTTTGTAGCCGCTAAAATTACCGGAGAGTATATTCTTTGTATT
Organism: Ectropis grisescens; assembly: GCA_017562165.1. Lineage (NCBI taxonomy): Eukaryota > Metazoa > Arthropoda > Insecta > Lepidoptera > Geometridae > Ectropis > Ectropis grisescens. Next base: position 28,874,541 of record CM029781.1, on the reverse strand, counting down.
GCGGCTAACTTTTCATTTTCAAGAGTTGTAACTTTTATTATAATACTTTACCCATGTAATTCTCGTTCTTGATGATTTCCCGTGATAATAAGTAGTTATTATAGCTATTCTACGTCTGGTCTGGTAAAGTTACGGCTGGTCTAGTCGGGAGAACGGCGCCTGCCGGTCCGGAGACCCCAGGTTCAAACCCCACACGCACCACTGTCTTTTCGAAGTCATGTGCGTAACGCCGCTAACTTGAAACGGTGAAGGAAAACATCGTGAGGAAACCGATATGTACCTAGAATCTTTCGAAGTCATGTGTCATCCACCAACCCGTACTGGGGCAGCGTAGTGGATTATGGGTTTAACTTTCTTCTTGCGAGCAAAGGCCCGAGTCCCAGCAGTGGGAACATTTAGTGGGCTGTTGATTGATTGATTTGATAGCTATTCTAGGCTATCTAATATTATAATATGTTCCAAATTTCAACCCGCGATCCGTTCAGCCGTTTCGACGTGATTGAGCAACAGACATCGACATTTTCAGGTTTATAGAATCAACTAGCAGTGTCCCGTGGTTTTACCTGCATGGTTCCCGCTAGCGTTATTTTTAAAAAGTAAAAGTAAAGTAGCCTATAGTATATTTTTTGTAGTGGTAGTAAAATTTTCCAAATTTCAACCCGGTCCGTTTATACGTTACGAAATGATTGACCAACAAACATTTATATAGCCAAACATTTCTAATATTATTACTAGCAGTGCCCAGCGGTTTTATCCGCGTAGTTTCCGTCTGCGGTAGTTTCACGGGATTAAAATAATCCTGTGTTCTTCCATACTAAAATCTATCTGTGTTTTAAATTTCAACCCAGTCCATTCCAGTCCATTATTATATAGTACCTGGTTGACCGAGCTTTGCTCGGTTTTTCACATGATATTTAGGCAGGTACAAATTACGAAGTGATGACTTGCTTAGACCTATTAAAAGGCGCTAAGTATAAGATTTTCTCAGAAAAAAAAGAAAAGGACCACCAGGATTCGAACCGGAGCCTGTTGACTCCGAGGGCGAGCAAAAAAAAAGAACAAAAAGAAAAGTAACCACCAGGATTCGAACCGGGGCCAGTTGTCTCCAAGAGCGAGCATTTTCCGTCTGAGCCATTTAGACTTCAAGAACAGTGGCGAAATAAGTTATCGTATTCTAATGACATTGTGGGAATTTTTCATTGCCTTAAAATACGCATAAAATGATGTTTTAAAAAAATAAAACCTAGCTGGATCGATTTATCGTCCCCGAAACCCCCTGTATACATAATTTCATGAAAATCGTTCGAGCCGTTTCCGAGATTCAGATTCTATAAATATATACATATATACAAGATTTGCTCGTTTAAAGGTATAAGATACATATTCATACGTTACGACGTTATTGAGCTTACATACAAATATTCAAATATGTTTATAATATTATAGTACGTAGTATTATTCTAAATATAGTATGTACTCATCAAATTATTTGTTTGATAAGTATTACATTTAGTAGTATTCTAAATATAGTACTTATCAAATCCCATTGCAAGCTCTACAAATGAACATTCCGGGTTAATTAGATCTCTACCGAGTATTGACCTTTAATTAATTATTGATCCTTCTAAATATAAATTCAACATTTCAGTAACGAATTTAACGAGGCTATTTCCATTCGTTATTGGTACTTTTCATGTTCAATTATCAAAGAGGATGGATTTGGACACAGGGTTGGTAAAAAAAATTGGTTGCCTGTAAAGTCGGTATACGGGCGAAAGTTTTACGTGACAACGACTTTGAGTGGTAAAATAATTTTACGGAAGGGACGCGTGCCTTTCACTTTTTATGTCTGTCTCTCTCGCTCTTAGGCGGGCTAACCATGCCCGAGTGGAAGGGACGCGTGCCTCTCACTCGCTCTCGTTGTGAGCGCATAACGTGAGCGGAGCGTAACGCAGTTTCTTGAAGTGTCACCCGGCAAACCAATTTATAAGACGTTGTCACGTCAAAATAATAAAAAAGCTGTGTTGGTATTTTTGGATGGTTGTTTGGTTGGTACAGTCTGTATTTTTGGCAAACGAGTAAGTAAATATCTACCAGAAATGTTGACTGCGTTGATATTGGTCTACGAAATGTTTTTTTGACGTGACTACGTCTAATAAATCGATGAACGCCGGCTGCATGCACGAAAAAGTGTCCCGTTACGCTCATTGTCCCGTTACGCTTATTGTACGCTTGCACCGCGTCAATCAATGTTTTGTGATGTCGTTATCACGTTAAACTATCGTCCGTAAACCAAACGACTTTACAAACAACCAAGTTTTTTTGATAGCAAGTGTGTAGTGTGACAAGATGAGTAGGACATGTTCCTGATGGTAAGCAACATGCCTGTCCATAATAACACAGTGACACGCAGCTATTGGAACATGGAGAGTCCAAATCATTACCTAGTACTGCACTGCGCTCGTCACCCGGAGATGTAAGGTGTTTCATCAGGCAATGTTTCCAGAGAAATTACTGGGTTCTTAGCCCAGTAATTTCTATTTATTTATTTATTTATTTAGAACATACAGTCGCATCTTAATGAGTAGGAATAATACTTAACAATACATATAAGACCCTGTGCATAGGGTGTTGCGAAAAGTTCTCTGGAAACATTGCCCTTCAAACCGGAACACAGCAATGTTTACCCACTGCTGCTTGGCGGCAGGATAACTGGCAAAGGTGTGGTACTTCTCCAGACGGTATCTGCAAATACTCCTAGCACTTCCATGGTTATCATGTGTCAATCGTATGTAAACCAAGACCAAAATAAAATTGTACGGTGTGGACAATAATGTAGAAAAGGTATTTAAAATCAGTTTATTATTAAAGTAAAGTTCCTCGGAAAGACATTATGAGGAGAATTTTTAAAATTACATACTTTGTAAAATAAGTGTAATACGAGTATAGATAATATATATAGATAAATTGTACAATTCCAGCAGTACTTAGTCCTTAGCCCCCGTTCCGTAATTTTCCTGCACTAAAACGTAGTCCATGTGCTATTCCAGACCATATACTAACCGTATTTAAAATTTCAAGGCTTCAACGCGATTAGACAACAAACACCCGAACTTTATATTTTTTAATAAAAAAAAGTGATGAGACGACATGTGCCTGATGGTAAGCAACATGCCTGCCACATAACAGCACAGCGACACGCAGCTATTGGAACATGAAGAGTCACAATCATTACCTAGCACTGCACTGCGGTCGTCACCCAGAGATCTAAGATGTTATATCTCTAAGCTCTTTAATTTTAATTAACATAAAAGTTACAAAAAATAAGAGTATTTAATCGATCCCTAATTCGAAACAACGGAACGTTCCTAAAGAGTTTTAATTGTACAATTCCAAATCGGAACCTAATAACAGTTAAATGCAAATACCTCCGCGGACCGCTCGACGACTGCTAATGAGCCCCTGATTAATATTTATGGGAAGACAACTGCGAGCCTCCCACTCATTATAAGAACACCGGATTTGCCTACCCAGGGAAATCTTCTTGAACTTGAAGAAAAACCGACACGACAACCTTTCCTTTTCCAACTTTTCCTACAACCATTGCGGTGCCATTACCAACGTGTACAAGACGAACAGATATTTAAAGCGGCAGTGGATGTCTATTGCAGCAATGTGGTCGGAAGAAATGTTATGCGACAGTTTTCTAGTGAAGGTGGTAGAGTGTTTGCGGAGCAAGCTAAGCTGTTTAAGAATTAGGAGTGTCTAAGCGTGCCTCAAATGCGCGGCGTTTAAACTGAGCGCGTGGAGTGTTTACCTGCTTCCGCTAGTTAGGTACAAATGTGACGTCATTATTAAGAAAATGGCGGAAAATTGACAAGTTTTTTTTAATTTAAAGGCAAGCTTTTGTTTTTATTCTCATTTATGTGGCTTAAGTACTTAATACTACGATTTCTGCTTACATAAATAACCAGGCCACTAAATGTTCTCACTGCTGAGACTAGCTCTTCTCTAGTAAGGAGAGACTCAAGACCATAAACCATCATACTAGCCCAGTAGGCGTTAGCGGATGATGTATTACGATCAAGAAAGATTCTTGGAACACGCTGGGTTTTCCACAATATTTTTCTTCACCGTTAAAGCTATTGGTGATGAAAGGCTTGTACAAGAACAAAATTAAAAATTTTGATTAACCCCCAACTACCTTAGATTTGTTATCTGTACAACATTCTACTAGTCAAGCCCTTTCTTTCATTTGATACCCATATAAAGGAAGTTGTGAAAAAAGAAATGTAATTTGCCATTTTGTGGTAGCGGCCATCTTGGATTTGCATTCCACCATGAGCGAGGTGCGCGTGCAGTACAACGACGCGTGGCGCGCGATGTTCCGGCGTGCGCGGTGGAGCAGCGCCAGCGGCATGTTCGCGGCGGGCCGCGCCCGGCTCCGGCGCTGCTGCGGAGCCGCGCTAGGCTTGTCGAAAAAATATCGATACATCGATATATCGATATTATTTTTTAAATGTATCGATATTTTTTAGCGATATTTAATGTTTCGATATATCGAGGTATCGATATAAAATTACAAGTAATTAAAAGGTATAAAAATCTATATTTTTTATGATTTTAAAATCCTAAAAAATAATACTTTTTATACTAACATTTTTTAACAAATTACATTGTTTTTTGTCTTTGGCCGACTCGATTTGCAGCTTTTTAATTTGGTACTTAAGTTGGCTTTTAAGTCGGCAACTCTGTCTGTCAATCAGTCAATGTCATTTCAGTGTCAGTGTCTGTCGTTCACCTATCCGTCCGGTCTGTTATCCGTATTATAACCTATCACCACAACGCGACCGATATATCGATATTTTTAAATAAAAATATCAATATCGATATTGATATATTCAAAAAATATCGATACAATATATATCGATATTTTATTGCATTTCCGACATCCCCAAGCCGCGCGGCCGCCGCGCGCGCCGCCCTGCCCCGCTCCGACAACACTCTGGTGGCTGCCGTCAGAGACTGGGACAACAGCCCACTTCACAATACGTGGAGGGCGTATCATGCGCCCATCACTTAACAACTTTCAACATTTGTAATATGACTATTATTAATTTTGATCTTATAATTTAAATTTTTTCAAAATTTTATTAATTTTAATTTATCATTTGAATTTCATTTAATTTAATCATTATTGTTTTAACCAATTTAATGTAATATGGATTTTTAATTTGGAATAAATTACTTTCATTTCATTTCATTAGTATAAAAAGTGTAGGTTACATCTAAATTTAATTTTAATTAATCTAAGGTAAGGGAATAATAGCTAGTTACATATTGCACTCTATAAACTCCGATTATCACAACTTCCAGACCCGTGCCAAAGTTACCCTGCCTGCGTCGTATTCTATTCATTAACGTCGCAGGTTGCAACGCGCAGACAATTTGAATAAGCCTTTACGGTTAGTTTAAGTCAAAGTCAAAGTATTTTATTCATAAATGTACAATTTACACGTCAATTAATAAAAAACAAAAGAAAGAGCATACAAATTGTATACATTTTCAAAGTTTGAAATGACTACTTTGCTGTATTATAATAAATATTGTACAGAAAGCTGTCAAGCATTATACGAGTATAATATGGTTTTAATACAATTGTACTGACCCATGTCAAATTTATTTCTTAACATTTTTATGGGGAACTTTTCCATCACTCTCTAAAATTCGCCGTAACTATAAAAAGCTTGATCGACAAGCCAGCACTTTAATCTGTTTTTGAAGCTGCCAAAACTTTTGCGTTAACCGTTTTGCGTGTTGATGTGCTGGTTGAATTATAATTACTTCACTAAAACGATAAGACCGCACTTTACATCGAGTGCAAACCCTACCCTTAACTCTAAATAAACAATTTCATTTATACAACACCAGTGAATCTGTTTCTCTGAATGTCGTACACTATACAAATGAAGTTTGGTCATTGTTAATTTAGTAATTTGTGATGTATTCAGTTGAAGTATCAATAACTCTGCAAGTACGAGTAGGCTTGCTTGCATAAGTGCCTATTACGAATAGCATACTTATATACAATAGTCGTTAGCAGCCAATTAATTTACTTATTAATAGAAACTGAATTGAATCTTTTATTTATGAACAAAATTTAATCAACACAGAAATAGGAAATTCACGAAATGCTCGTTTATTTTGCAAAAAATATAATTTGTTGTCAATACAAGGTCTTTCTCTAAAAAAATTGAGTTTGATTGAAAGACGTTAATTTATTTTTCTTCGACTTTGCCGGAAATTGTTTTCTTATTAAAATAACAATTTAACAATACATGAATCAGCTACTTTTTGTACGCTTTGCGATATTATTCAATGTAATGAACGTACCGAATTGGCCTTAATATTTTTTTCTTTAGGTTTAATATTTTTAAAGTAAAAAAAAAACAATAAACTTAGTACTTGTATTTAGTTGTAAATACATATTTATTATATACAGAAACACCCAAACACAGAAAAAATCCTTAATCAATCTTATACCTTTATCAATGCTTTTATCTTTATCATCATATCATCGTCCATCGTTAAGGGACACATCAGATGTATCATCCGCGGCTAGGGATAGCCGAGGTTCCGGGCTCAGAGGCCAAATCGCGGCTCTTGTCCTTCCACTGAGAACTCTGCTAATCACAGTGATCGTGGACGACTCTCATCTGGATTTTTTTTTCACCAAAATATCAGTCAAGTATCCTTCTCACAAGGTTTTCAGTCTCTTTCCCCAGCCTCTACACGCACTCCTCAAAAGGGAAAGGAGCGCGACAACACTCTTTCCCCGGCCGGGCTGAACCATCACACAACAAAATGCCATCAAGGCAAACTTGTGTGTGATGCCCACATTTTATATTATTTTTTACTTTATATATAAAAAAAAAAAAACTGACGAGACGAGCTAGACATGTACCTGATGGTCAGTAACATGCCTGAGACATAACAGCACAGTGACATGCAGCTATTGGAACATGAAGAGTCAAAATCATCACTACTTAGCACTGCACTGCGATTGTCACACAAAGATCTGAGATGTTATATCTCTAAGCCCTGTAATTTCTCTGGAAACATTGCTCTTCAATCGTAATGTTTATGTTTGCACATTACTGCTTAGCGGCAGAATAACTGGCAAAGGACATGGAGGTTCCCGAACCTCGCACCCCATTATTTGATACCCTCACCCAACATATACTAGCCCTAAAAGTGCTCAACGTGCCTCCAGAAGTTTTCGCTACATCGTTTTTCCCATCTTACCTACATTATTTTCATAATGGGCTCTTACCCATTTTTTCACCAGGAAATAGCATCAACTTAGACAGATTTCTCTAACAAAACCTTCACAACCGCAGAGCAGGCTCGACGAACGTTTCGAGTTCGGACGAGTTTCTTTAAACCTAGTTTATTTGTGTACCGACCACATGAACCGCTTCCGCCTGCAACGAACGAATGCTGCGTTTACTTTGGGAGAGTGGATGACAAGGAATAAGTAAGTTGGATGATCAAATATTTGTTGTGATTGTACTATAACTTAGTCATCAGCGAATAATAAAATAAAATAAAATTTGACTGCCCTAGTGGCTTAGTTGGTAGTAGCTCTGCCTGCGAAGCCGAGGGTCGTGGGTTCGATCCCCACTCAGGGCAAATATTTGTGTGATGAATTCAAATGTTTGCACTGTGTCTGGGTGTTTCTATTTAAAATAAGTATGTATTTAAAAAACTATACAAGTATTAAATCAGCTATCTGGCTGCCATCACACAAGCTTTGCTTAGTTTGGGGTCCAGATGGTGTTGTGTGTGAATTGTCCACCAATATAATATAATAATCCTACTAATATAAAATTTGTAAATATATATTTTAGTCATTAGTGGGATAATAAATGGGGCATAAACAACCCGTCACGTACCTGAGTAGATTGTGGAAAAATATGGAACAAAAAAATATATGAAATATATGAAAAAATATAAAGATATATATTTTTTTTAATAAAGATTGACAAGACGATCAGGACATGTGCCTGATGGTAAGCAACATGCCTGACACATAACAGCACAGTGACACGCAGCTATTGGAACATGAAGAGTCCGAATCAATTACCTAGCACTGCACTGCGCTCGTCACCCAGAGATCTAAGATCTTAAATCTCTAAGCCCTGTAATTTCTCTGGAAACATTGCCCTTCAAACCGGAACACAGTAATGTTTGTACATTACTGCTTGGCGGTAGAACAACTGGCCAAGGTGTGGTACTTCCCCAGGTGGACTCTGCCAAGAGTCCTACCACTACAAATGAAAGAGTTTGCCGTCAGGAACACAAAAAAATAGTCACGTGACTTAAATCCAACATGGCGGACATCCAAGATTGGATTGGATATTTGAAATGCATTCCCCCATGATATGGGTATTAAATGAAAGGGTTTGCTGGTTGGGATACTTTTGTAACTTTTAGTGCGTGCTAAAAGGGTGTGTTTTAGTTTTTTAAACTATTAGATTTATATTATTATAACTGACATCAAAATAAGATTACTCATTCAAAATCTGCAATGCCGTCAAACTGCTGTCATAAAGTGTGTACTTGAACGCTATCTCGCTTGATGTTAAGCGACGATGCGGTCTACAACAGAGCGCGCTTGCCTGGGATATTTACCAGGCAACTTCACCTCTAATATTTTAAATACAAATATTACTTTTTAAATTTTCGAGTTAAAAGAAATGTCAGTAAATGGAATAACGTAAACAAGATCTAACCGTTGATGCATGCAATGCGAAAATTCCATATTTCCGTTCTAAGTTTGATAGGTCGTAGGAATATTTTCTAGTGAAATTATATTCAGTCTATATCTCCATTCGATTTTGAATTATTCGATATAAAATGCTGTTTGTAGAAATGCTCTTTCGAGTATAATTTTTTTCTAGGCTCAAGCTCAATAGCTCAAGCGGGAAGTTGGGCGGTCATGATATAGTAGATCCGGGCTCAAATCTAGACTGCTCCACTTTTTTTAAGTTCCTTCTTTTTGTTTGGGAAAAAGACTCGGTCACTCAGGTACTATTATTTATTTTAGATGTAGAAATATATAAACACTTACACTTACAAATTCGTTAAAATTCTTTCATACACCACTATTTCTACGCCATCTGCACACTAAGCAAACCTTTTACTGTTATAATTTTAAATATCTGCATTAGATATTATAATTACACCCAAATGCAGAACATATATATCCCTATTCATAATGAAGGTAAATATAATCAAGATGCTCAAGGCACTATCAGTTAGATCCATGTTCAGCATGCTGGCGGCATGACCACGCTGAATGGTATGTCGTATACATGGAGCCAAATAAACACCACCATTTTGGTCGCACGTCACTTATATGATACCTTAGATAAAGTATATTTATGTATCCTCTTTGTATAATAATACTTGAATAATACTTCATGAATTCGTCTGAGCACATCGTGGGAAATATTTTAGTTTAATACGTTTGAATATCCGAGGCACAGACAACCTTGTAGTTAAATGTGAATTTAAATGACAATATAATAATGTAAAAATGTGAATTTAAATGACAATGTGTTTTGTAAGGAATACCCCCATTATTTTCCTCTCTTGAGTGACAAAGCGGAACGGAACCGACGTGATAAGTGTAGGCTGCTCATAGGCAAACGCAAGAAAAAGATTATGAGTGACAGCATTTTTTGTATGGCTCCTCTTCTATATAATAAGCTGCCAAATGCAATTAAAAAACTTAACTTATCCATGTTCAAAAGTAGATTAAAAAAGATACTGGTACGCAAATGCTATTACACTGTGAAAGAATTTTTAAATGATAGGGGAAATTAATTGGAATACTGATGTATAGATTTTGTATAACATGACATTTTGCATTCCGTTAACTTCCACTTTAAATTCCATTAGCCACATTAGTGTCCACTGTCTATATTTTATGAAACTTTACATTTAACTAATGTTAGATCAGATAATATATTGTAACGGACAGGTTGAATCAGATTACTCTATAATATATTGTGAGAGTTCTTTGAGTAGGTATACAAATATTAAATTTTATACATGTTGACATTCTTTTATACACATTGACATTGTTTTATTATATATATTGTTCTTTTTTTATTATTCTATACATAATGACATTCTTTGACATTGCTCACACGGCTGAACTTCAAGAGCTACTACTGCAAGACCTTGGATTCTACATGAAACCACACACTTGTCAAAGTCCATAACAGCATCCTGCTGAAGCACAAGACGTTGGCGTAATTGTGCTTACCAAACATATCACACTAACATAACACAACGGGATAGAAGCCAGAAATTAATAGACGATGAATCAGATGACATATATGATACAACCGATTAAAAGTTAAAAATGAAAAAAAGAAGAAGAAGACTTCATCAGCTGACTATTATTATCATTGTATAAATTCAGACCAATGAAAACTGCGGTGCCAGACATATTGCATGCCTCTAGAAAAAGAGGCCAGTTTGTATGGGTCAATTATTTTGTATCATCTTATCTTACCTGCAAACAGCAATTTAGCAATTTGCTAGATTTTTGTATTTTTTATTTTGAATAATATTTTCGGCTGTACCGACAAGTCTTCGGTAGTATAGTGGTAAGTATCTCCGCCTGTCACGCGGGAGACCGGGGTTCGATTCCCCGCCGGAGAGAATTTTTTGCGTATTTTGCTTTTAGACAACTGTGATAAAATAAGCTCTTATTATCTCTAAACTAGGAACTAACCTACTCTAAGAATTAGTTTTCAGTTTGAAAATACTGCTTGTTTTAAATGTTTTAAATGTTTACTGCATTTGATAATGCATTATTATGAAAAACTACAATATGTCCCAAGGTCAACTATTGAAACTAATGTAAAATTACTCTAGCGGCCCGTTTCGGCTTTGCTCGATACCAACTGTGGCGCCATCTGCCGGGCTGGTTTGTGAATCTAAGCCACCAGGTCCAGGGCCCTACCCAAACGTATACAAAATAAATCAATCAAATCGGTCCAGCCGTTTAGGATGACTTCAGTGACAAACACACGCACAAAAGAAATATATTTATATAAATATATATATATATAAGAATTTAGATAGAACTCTATTATTTTGCTAAAAACAAAATAAGTAGTAAATGTAGTACTTAAAAGATTAGCAATCTTCAAGTGGAAGGCCCATAAAATTTGTCTAGCCATTTCATATATTAGCCGAAACAAACAAACGCAGAGAGAAAAAGAAATACGTAGGTATAGTAAAAAGCTGTTAATTTTACAAAGAGACACTTCAATTTAATTTGTATGTATAGCTTTATAAATTTATATCAGAGATGAAAACTATAAATAAATAACTTTGGCTTGTTTACAAAGAAATCGATAGTAATTAGTGGAAGTTGCTAATAACTCATAGCTCCGTAATCTCAGCAATGAATCCGCCTGCCAAACACAGTATCAGTGTCAATTTGCCCAGTCTTATGTTAAGCAGGCCGTGCCAAGTGAGCCCGCTAATTAATCCTCTCTAAGGTCTAATGGTTTGTGCTCGGATTAAGCTTGTGTAACATACATACGTGCTACAACATGTAGGGACAATCATATTCAGATATTTTATTGTTGACTGTGAAGGCTAGTTTTGTAGTGGTACTCTTTGCAGAGTTCGCCTGGGGAAGGAGCGCTGAAGAAATCGGCCGCGTCGTTGAAAGCTGTAGTAGATGACCTCAGTAAAAGGACTTCCACAGAAGAGACCGCCATGCTTCAAATCACTAATGCTCGCCAAGAATGCGAGATGACGGAACTGAGGAAAGAAAGGGTAGACCTCAAAAACGAGTTAGCGCGAATGCGTAGTACTCCGATTTCTCTGGCTCCACAACAAACGTCTTCTGGAAAGCAAAAGAAGTCAACACCTGCATCGCAGCCGGATGGAGACTGGGCTGAGGAACTTACACATAAGATCATGCTACAAATAGGAGGCATGCTTGATGCAAGACTAGAAGGTATAGAAGATCGCCTGTTACCTAAAAAGCGTATTCGACCACCACTAGCGGCTGATCGTGGGAGGTATCTGAGACGCCAATGACCAGATCGACGTCCATGCAGCTTCTTATTGCGGCCAATACCCCTGACCTTCAGACAGACCGACAAAACAGACAGGCTGACATAGGAAAGGCAACCCCAGGAATTCCTGTTAAGAGGCCTAAGGGGAAGGTAAAGGTAGCTGATAAGCAAGCAAACAAGCAAAGAACGCTTGCGACGCCGAGTTGTTCACTTCCACCCCACTCGCTTATTACAAACAAAGACACCTGGACAAATGTTGATAGGCGTAAAGGTAAAGGGAAAAACACAATCAACTTTCTAGGCCGGCAAAATCTAACCAGGTTAAGTGGCGGTCGCCTTGATCGTCGGCTGTGGTAATCACTCTGCAACCGGAAGCTGATGGTACTGATGATACATGGGTATGACTTATTCCAAAGTTTTGGCAAAGTTAAGGTCAAAAATTGACTTTGCTAGCTGCGGTATAGTAGGTGGAGGCCTGCACTGCCGGTGAGCAGCTACGGGTGCTCGAAAACTGGAGTATTCTGGAGATGAAAGTGGTGAAAAGGCCCTTACTGAAAAGATCCGTGTGATCCGTGTGATCGAGGGATAAACCCTGGACTACTAAAGGTTTCCAGACCCACGAAATGTGCAGAAATGCGCATCTTGGGTCTGGATGATTCAGTAACAAGAGGTTAATTAGCAACAGTCATCGCTCAACGTGGGGGCTGCCCTATGCATACTACCAAGGCTGGAACTCCGCAACAGGGGACAGTGGTTGACGACATGGGAATTGCAAGTTAGGAAGTACCGCGCTAATTAATCGATTAAGGAAGTGTTGCTAATTAATCTCTTGTTACTGAATCATCCAGACCCAAGATGCGCATTTCTGCATATTTCGTGGGTGAAAGAAGTGTAGAAGTGGAAGAAGCGACTGGCAAAGCCCCAGGGCGGGCTGAAAGCTGGACTGTTGAGGCTGTTCGGCTCGTCCTTATAGATTGACTGAACAGGGCGCATGGATCACTTACCTTCCGGCTTGTGCAGGTGCTCACCGGTCATGGGTGCTTTGGGAAATACTTGTGCCGCATCGTCGGGAGGGAACCGACGACCATGTGCCACCACTGCAGCTGCGGGGAAGACACAGCGCAGCACACATGTGCAGGATGAGCAGAAGAACGGCGAGTCCTCGTCGCAGCTGTAGGAAGTGATCTCTCGCTCCCGGCACTAATCGCCTCAATGGTTGGATGTGAGAGATCTTGGGAAGCGGCTGTTCCGAAAGGAAACAGCCGAGCGCGAACGGGAGATTTTGTCTGATCTCCCAATGCGCCAACTTCGTCCAGGGCGTCGGAGGAGAGTCTTCCATGCTCTCCGCAGACCTCCATGAAATTAGGCCTTGAGCGGCGGACTCGGGGGGTCCGTCGCTTGATGAACATAGCCCTGAGATGGAGCGCGCGGTGTTCCCGGGCACATCTCAAGGAATCTCCTCTCCTCCTCCTGCCTCCTCTCATGTCCTGCTCGTCTCGTCACTTCTTACTAACAAAAATCGCTGTAAGGTTGGAAGGTTTTCATCACATACATTTAAGAAAGTTTCCAGCTACTTCTCTATGAAAAAATAGGTTGGTAATTATTTTTAACTTTCCTGTGCATTTAAAAATGGAGCGTAGACTCAATTTCTTGGCTTATTCTTAATAGTTACGTGTGATATTAATAATATATGGGTATGATGTTTATTCTTACATATGAACATTATTCAGTTGTTATTTGATTATTCATAAGTTTAAATTTGATCCAAAATTAAAATTTGTTCTTAATTACGACTAGTTCCTTTCGATTTAGTAATATAAATCCGAGTACTACTGTCTTATTTTTATTTCACAATTGGATTATCCGGCTAAGTAAAACTCAATGAAATATTAAATCCTATAGAATTTCATAGATTTCATTGCTGTTGAAAAACATTGTTTCATCAAAAAATATTAATAAAAATATCTTGAACGAATGCTGGTATCTAGTTTTCGAATGAAAAAGTAATAAATCGACAAACTAATAACACTACAAAATATTTTTGTCTTGTTTGTTAGTTTTTATTTTAAAGTTAATATCCGTGCGGGTGTTTTTGGCTATGTTTGGTTAATATCGATTCAAAATAGCCGCCTCCACAAAATGGCGGACAAAATATTTCTTCACAACCTACCTCAATATGGGTATCAAATGAAAGGGCTTGACTAGTGGAATACTATACACTATAACAAATTTCAAATCCAAGATGGCCGCCACCACAAAATGGCGAATTACATTATTATTTTCACTACTGCCTCAATATGGGTATCAAACGAAAGGGCTTAACTAGTAGAATACTTTGCACTATGACAAATATCAAATCCAAGATGGCCGCCACCACAAAATGGCGAATTACATTATTTTTTTTTCACTACTGCCTCAATATGTACCCATATTACTGTACAATAGGCTTGTGGGGTATATGTAAGACTTTTTGTAAGCAACTTTTAAAACAAGGCGTTGTGCTCTTTCCAGTTTCATCAAAAGAGTCTTGTTGGCAGAATCCCAGCAGATGATACAGTAATTAAGTATTGATTCACAAAGTGCTGTATATACAGTTCTTACGGTATTAGGGTCTGCAACAGTGCCAATTGTTTTAAACAAGTACGACATTTTCCGGAGTCTTGTGTATAGATTTTTTATGTGACAGTCCCATTTTAATCTTCAGTGCAGTGCTTCAGTCTCTCCAGCGATGCCGCATTGACTATCGCTATATCGAAGTGTTGATTTTGAAGTGTATCTACAGTAAAGCTACAGTGTCTGTCCGATTACAAGACCAGTGCAAAAAACATATCCAGCTACAGAAAGGCGTGAGACAGGGAGATGTTATATCTCCGAAACTGTTCACTGCCGCGCTGGAAGATGTTTTCAAGCTACTGGACTGGAACGGATATGGCATCGATATCAACGGCGAATGCATCACTCACCTTCGGTTTGCCGACGACATAGTCATTGTGGCGGAGTCGCTGGAGGACCTCGGTGCTATGCTCAGGGACCTCAGTAGAGTAACCCAACAGGTAAGTTTGAGGATGAATATGGACAAGACGAAGGTCATGGGAAATGTTCATGTCTCACCTGTACCGGTTATTGTTGGGAATACCACACTCGAAGACCTTTATAACTTATGCTTCCCAATACATACTACTATTAGGTCTCATCACGCCAACGTCCTGGGTGGCTGAGTACTGGTATCAGAACATGCTGTAAACTTAAAAGATCATTGCTGTGGAATTATCGTAAGAACGCCACCCCAAAAAATAAACTTAGTTTCAAGAAATTATCTTCAAGACTTAATCGTATCATTAAATTAACACAAAAATCACAAAATGATAATTTTATAAGTAAAGCTCAAAATAAAAATAAAGCAATGTGGAGGATAATAAACAGATCCAGAAATAAAATACCAAAAAACAATTTACAGGTAAACATAAACGGTAGATTGGTGAATGAACCCAGTGAAGTTGCAAACGCGTTTCATAAGTTTTTTATTAACCACACAAAAGACGAAACAAAAAAACCAGACACAAAAAATGTGCCATATCATGTTGATTCTTTGTTTATGGCTCCGACAATACCCCAGGATGTGCACAGAATAATAATGTCAATCAAAAATACAAATAGCACTGGCTACGACGGTGTATCCACGTAAGTACTTAAATACGTATCGCCAGCAATATTGAATGTTCTAAGCCACCTCATTAATTTAAGCATCTCTAATGGTGTATTCCCCGACAAATTGAAGAAAACAGTAGTAAAGCCACTATATAAAAATAAAAGTTGACATGGGATCCTATAGACCTATAGCCCTTGTACCAATATTGTCCAAGATTTATGAAAAAGTAATATATAATTCCATTTATGACTTTTTTGAACGTAAAAATCTGTTAGTGCCAGAGCAGATAGGTTTTAGGAAAAAAAGACGATCAATCTAGCAGTCTATAATTTCCTTAACACAGTTATGAGTGGTATGGATGCCGGGACTCCTATCTGTGCGCTATTTATGGATTTGATCAAAGCGTTCGACTTTGTCGATCACAACGTACTACTACGGAAACTTAATGCCTATGATGTCAGAGGTAATGATTTTAATTTAAATAAATCCTATTTATCAAATCGCCTGCAATGCACGGAGATAACAAGTATTTGTCCAAAGACTAAAAAACAAACGACATATGCCTCTGAATATGAACCAGTAAAATGTGGAATACCTCAAGGTAGCGTTTTAGGTCCACTATTATTCATAATTTACATAAATGATCTCCCTAACGCTATGAAACATCCCACTGTCTTATTCGCTGATGACAGTACGATCATGTTTTCTAGCAAAGATAAATTAGCAAATGACATTACAGAGACGTTTAAATCTACAAATTTTTGGCTGACATGTAATAATTTGAAAATGAATTATAATAAAACAAATTTAATGACATTTCGTAACAAAATAAATAAATTAAGCGATCTTAGTATTCATATCATGGGACATCAGATTGAAATTGTTAACACAACGAAATTCTTGGGCTTAATTATTGATTGTAATTTGAATTGGAAGGCACACATTGAAAACCTCTGTATGAGAATAAATCAGCATTCGTATGCGCTTTCTATGTTGTCCAAGTCAGTAAATAAAACTACAGTCTACTTGCATCTTATAATGGCAATGTCTCATCTTTGCTTCGGTATGGGATAATATTTTGGGGGAATAGTACAAAAAAGAAAGGGTATTTAAAGGGCAGAAAAAATGTGTAAGAGCCATTTGCAAATTGAGGCGAAAAAATAGCTGCAAATTACACTTTAAAGATCTAGAGATCCTTACCTTACCGTGTCTCTATATCTATGAATGTGTGGTGTTTATGAGAAATAATTTGAATATGTTTAAAAAAATTAAATCTCAGAGACTTAAAAATAAAATACAAGAAAATTAAGATCTTTCCTTATAGAAAAAACGTATTACTCTGTAAAATAATTCCTATCTGACAAAAATTTTATTTTCATTGAGTTTTAATTTTACATAATTCTTACTTGACATTTCTATCTATATTTTTATTTTGTTATTTGACATTATCTGCTAATTGTACTTGACATGTTCTTAGTTTGTATAATTCTAATTAAATATATTTGTTGAGTGTGTAGGAAATACTTGGTGAATTTAATTATTTTTAAAAAATGAAAATGACGAAAATTATGCTTATTGTCTATCAACCTATGTGTTTGTTGCATGCCGAAAGGCTTGATATGATGTACTTGTGCTACCTAACCATTGTCATCTATTGAACTACCTACATATCGCAATAAAGAGATTATGATAATGATTATGAAAATGTTGACGAATACGTCTACCTGGGTCAAAAGATCCAATTAGGTAGATCCAATTTCGACAAATAGGTCCAGCGAAGGATCTAACTCGGGTGGGCAGCGTTCGGAAAACTTCGGCACATCTTTGAGTCCAGAATACCCCAATGCCTAAAGACGAAAGTCTTTAATCAGTGCGTGTTGCCAGTGATGACTTATGGGCCTGAGACGTGGTCCTTCACTGTGGGCCTCATAACTAAGCAAAAGTCACACAGCGAGCAATGGAGAGGGCTATGCTTGAATTCTCTTTGCGCGACAGAATCCGTAATGAGGATATTCGCAAAAGAATGAAAGTGGCCGACATAGCTCAAAGAGTAAGCAAGCTGTGGCAATGGGCAGGCCACATCGCTCGCAGAACTGACAACCGATGGGGAAGAAAGGTTCTCGAGTGGCAACCACGAACCGGCAGACGCAGTGTTGGACGGCCTCCCACTAGATGGACAGAATATGACCTCATAAAGGTAGCTGGAAACCGCTGGTTGCAGTTTGCGCAGGACCGTTCGTTGTGGAAATCTAGGGGGGAGGCCTATGTTCAGCAGTGGACGTCTTGCGGCTGAAGGTGATGATGATGATGACCAGTTTTACCGCCACAGCGTCCCTGCTACAAACGCCCTGCTTCTCATTAGCTTTCGGTCACGTGCCGACCAAATTGTTGTAATGTCTTCCCGACGTCATCTTTCTGAGTTACGGTCTTCGATTTCGGAGGAGTGCCGGGTTTCAGTGATAACTAGGTAGAGGGTTAATTTGTTAGTATTTGTCTGATGTCTGCTAGTTGGTTGATTGTTGCGGTTTTTTGTGCGTCTGTTGCTTTGTTTTTTTATTGGTAGTTTCAGTTTTTTGATTGGTAACAAAAAAAAATTGGGGAAAAAACAGCTCAAAGTGACACAAAGCTCGGTATTTTTTTCGTTCTATACTTTATTTTAATATCAACTGTTGTTTAAACGTCAGTTTAAGAAGAGAAAAATCTCACCTGATGGTTAGCGACGACGCGGTCTGCAATGAGGCTTGCTTACGCAAAGAAACCGGTTCACACTCGACTTCTCGACTTGACGTCAAAAATGTATCCACCGGGAAAATTCACTCGGGCAACGCAAATCCCACAGGCGTACCATTTTTATTACAAATTTGCGGTCAAATTCTTCCTTGTTCAAGTCTTTGGAAAGTCAGTCATGAAACGAACGATGGTAAATGACTTTGAATTTGTAGGAGTAGCACGTAAATTCAATTCAATTCTTTATTTGCTAGTTCATGGGTAACACAGATCTTATAAAATTACAAACACAGCCAAAAACAACCTCACATTAGGTATACAAATCCAATTAAGTATATCAGAATATATTATGTCGAAATACATAGGTAACATCGCAGTCATATTATTACGTGACGTTCTAATTAAATACAGTAATTTCATAAATTCCAAGTCAAGAGTATGGTTACTTATATAATACTATGCTACAATTTACCGAAATAATTATACAAGCGGCAAGATGCTTTGTCCAGAAATTCTTTAACTGAATAATAACATTCACTCGCAAGTAAATTTTGTGTAGAGTTGAAGAAGTGTCTTCAACTCTACACAAAATTTACTGTAAGGCAAATAAACAATTAAGTATGGCAAGGAATTATTACTATAAGTGATGCCATGTAAATGCAGTTGTTCCTGACTAATTCCAACCTCACACTAGGCACACTAACCTCACACTAGGTAAAAGCGTGACGAACTACAAACAGTTCGATAAAAATGGCAAGATGGTATTAGATTATGCAGATCAGCACACTGTCCGAAATGTATCTAATGAAATACCCGATGAGCTAACAACTTTGCGGCGATGTTCCAAACATAATTTTCATCAGTTAGAAACAATAAAATCACATGCTAGTATTATGGTTAATGGGCGTACTTTACATAACTCAGTAACACAGCATCATGTCACGATGACAGCGCATCTCAACATATTGACAAAACAAAAAATCCTCAATTCATCATTGCAAATTAAAACTACAAATTGAAAATAACAATTTCATTCAAATAGTCACTCGATTATCACCGTTGCGGAGAAAGCAATAAAGTTCACTTATCGCATCAGTAGGTATTTGATAAGTGCGTAGTCACAACACAAATAATAATATAAAACGTCTCGTGCGTATCGATTTATCTGTTTACCCTTTAGTTTCATAATTCCTTGATAAGAAGCTATCAATGCCAATCAAACACGCCTTTATTTCTATTGTCATAGTGAACGTCTACGGATTTTTTTAATCTTTTGTAAAATGATATTTTTTTAATTAAATAACACGTGCATCGATTTAAGGAGCAATACATTAAATTGATAACGCATGAAATATACTAATCCTTATTTATATAATATATTTGTTTGTCGCCGTGGTTGAGTTTGTCTGTTTGTCGAAAGTCTTGGTTAAACCAAACAACAGACGCACAAATAACCGCAACAATCAACCAACTAGCCGACACCAGACAAATACTAACAAATAAATCTTATACCTAGTTATCACTGAAACCCGGCACTCCTCCGACATTGAAGACCGTAACTCAGAAAGATGACATCGGGAAGACATTACGACAATCTAGTCGCCACGTGACCGAAAGCTAAAGAGCAGCAGGGCGTTTGCAGCAGGGACGCTGCGGCGGTAAAACTGGTCGGTAAAACTAAACTGCTGGATAGAGTATGGACCTCTACATTGTTACACCATGCTTTCCGTCTACTCTTTATAAACATACGAGATTTTATGGGTTATATTGTAAATAATTGTTTCATAATAATGAGTATTTGTCCTGTCTGGCTTCTATGTTAATGTTTGTGTATTTTTTTTAATATAGAGAGACAATGACATGTACCTCATGGTAAGCAACACGTCTGCCTCATAGCACCACAGTGACACGCAGCTATTGGAATACCAAGAGTCCAAATCATTACCTAGCACTGCACTGCGCTCGTCATCCATAGATTTAAGATATTATATCTCTAAGCGATGTTTCTCTGAAAACATTGCCCTTCAAACCGCAACACAGTATTGTGCGTACACATGACGGTAGAATAATTGGCTAAGGTGTGGTACTTCTCCAGGCGGACTGTGCCAAGCGTCCTACCACTACTACTACTCTTATGTGTTTAAAACTGTAAATAAGATCACAAAAATATCAGATATCTGGCTCCCACAGTATTATTACACCCAAAGACCTTACATATACTACGTATAGAGTTGGCACAAACGCTTTACTCCGAAAGCACGGGGAGCATCTTTTTTGCTTTGTTGCTCTTGTGGAAGTGGCATACTTTTGTCGCGGCACATCACTCTGTTGCCATAGAAAGTATGCACATCACCTGCTGACGATTGACACAAAGAAACCGTGCGGAAAATCTAACTCCATACGTAGTATATGTAAGCTCTTTGATAATAGTATATAGCAACGACTTACTTTTTATTGCAGGAAAACAAAGAGATATGCGCTATTTAAATAAAAATCTAAGGAATCTAAATCATTAATTTATTATTACGATTAAAAGTCGTACGTAATACACTCGGCTTAATTTAGTAATTCAGTCAACAAAATACATCAAAGTGTTATAAGCCTTTAATACAGGATTATTAATTTTAATTAATTTTAGAGATCAGTATCAGACTGCCTAGGTTCAAATAGCACCACTCATGTATTTTCTGTCGGTGTCGATGACGGTCCAAGTTCAAAACCAGCAGACTAAACATATCCCTCTCCATCGAGGCGTGAGACAAGGGGATGTAATCTCCCCGAAATTGTTCTCCAATGCACTAGAGGATATATTTAAGACGCTGGATTGGGCTGGACGTGGTATCAACATCAATGGCGAGTGCATCTCTCACCTAAGATTTGCAGACGATATCGTCATGATGGCTGAATCGCTGGAAGACTTGCAATGGATGCTGGACAGCTTGGCCAACTCTTCTCAACGCATCGGTCTTCGGATGAACTTGGACAAAACCAAAGTCATGTGCAACGAGTGCGTTGCTGCGGGACCGATTGCCGTAAATGGAATCACTCTAGAGATTGTTCGAAGATATGTTTACCTAGGGCAGACGCTCGAATTGGGTAAAAGTAGCTTTGAGAGTGAGGCCATGAGGAGAATTCAGCTGGGTTGGGCAACATTCGGAAAACTTCGCCGAGTCTTCTCGTCGCCCATCCCACAATGTCTAAAGACAAAAGTGTTATAATCAGTGCGTCCTACCAGTCATGACCTACGGTGCCGAAACGTGGACACTAACAGTAAAAGCAGTCCGAAAATTCAAAGTCCCAGTCCCCAGTAAAGTCGGTCCCCAGGTTCGCGATAAAAGCTATGCAATAGCTTAAAACCGTTTATTTGAGCAAATGCTTAAGATAAAATACAGATTACAGATATTTGACATAAGATAGGTCTTTATCACTGTCCGGTATAAATGTAAGTAGGTAGGTAGGACTAATTATCTCAGCAAAATCAATTGCACAATTAATGCGTGCCCTGTATCCCACACTAGGGTAGTCCTGTGTCGTGTGATACAGTGCCTCTCCTTCTCCATATAATTTACATAATAACAAACTGAACTAGGTATGTACGTTTATCTTAAAATAAATCATTTTTTGTTAATAATACAGGAAGGTACTTACTGACTAAAACTTTTAGGTAGGTTAGTGTGATTGTGCGGTGAATATGATTATGAAATGATAAAGAGTGTGCTTGTAAATACGTATTTAGCCTAAAAATAAAAATAATGATAACATGTTTTCATTTTGGATTATTATTTTCTACTTTTAGGGCACATATTTCAGAAACAAAAGCAGATGCCACCTTCGTGGACGACGCTGTGAGGCCAGTAATTAGTTATGTTGCGTGACAGCGCTCATCAACGTGGTCAAATTACGTACGTGTAATGTTGTCAGTTTAAAAAAAAAAGTCCCACTATTGTTGTCTTAGCTTCGGAAATCTTCGCGTCTAATAAACACATAAATCTGAAACGTGTTTAGATTTAGCTTTGGTGCGCTGCTCTCCCAATCCTCTGCAGGCGAAAAAAAGTGGCGGAACCACAGACCTGACCCGTCTTGGGGGACCAAGGATGTATAGACGCACGGCGACAGTGACAAAGGTTCCATCTTTGCCACTGACGGCAGAAACATGGGACCGTGCCCTCCTATGGGGTAAACCCCCGTCACAGCCGCCTACCAAGGATACGCCGTGTCTACTTCGGGGACCAACCAGTAAATGCGTGCTAGACGCCCCCATGTCTGAACATCCTTGGTCCCCCGCGACGGGTTAGATTTGTGATCCGCCGCCTTATTCGGCTGCAGAGGATAGGGAGAGCAGCGCCCCACAATACCGACAATCCTCTTCCCCAGTAGCCCTATCGCGGTTGTCAACTAAAAGATCCCATGGATCTTTTCCGTGCGCCGTGATCGTTTAGTCGGTAATGAAGCCGTGTCCATCCATAGTGTCGAGTCTGATATAGCTCCCAGGCGGAAGTTCTGTTTAAAATTTAGAGGTAGTATTCAACAAGCTTCGATGACCAAAGCAGACCGTTGTTAGGGTTCCGTACCCAAATGGTAAAAACGAGGCCCTATTTTTTTATTCGAGACTTCGCTGTCCGTCCGTCCGTCCGTCCGTCTGGCACCTGTCTGTATCTCAAGTTCGTTTGAGTTTTTGGTACCTACGTCAAACATGGAACCATGAAGTTGCTAAATAATCTAGGTATACATTTATTTTTCCAAAAAACAAAAACCAAATTCAGACTTTCAATTTATATTTAAATTCAAATTTCATAAGAATCTATCGCTAAGTCATCTAGATTAATGCCAGTAAATTTAATGTTTTGTTTATATTTTAAAAAACTGCCTCAGTGACATCGATACAATTTATATGAGGCCATAGATTAATAGCACCTAGATTGATAATCTTCAAACAAACGCTTCATCTTAAGTGAGGCAAAGCGTAGATTAATATCAGCGTAAGCAGTATCTATTGAAATTTGCCAAACAAAACTTGAATGTTGTGGAGTATATACAGTAAGGAACACACACACAAACCATAATAATGTTTTTAATTGTCGGTGACGCTCGCACTAGAGCTGAACCTTGACAGCTGATGGTAGTTTCGTACGGACTAAGCCAATATGCCTCACTTTTCTTGCGTGGACATGGTTTCTAGGCGTTATTATTGTATGTATGTTATTATACCTCTAAACTATGATTTACCGAACAGAAAATAACCATCAAAATTGATTCATAATTGGAGGAGGTATCGCGTAACATACCTACATACAAAAACATACATCTGAATTGAGAACCTCCTCTTTTTTTGAAGTTGATTGAACGTGGGAAATAATCCCAAGCAAGGAAATATTGCACAAAATTTTCTAGCGTGCATCCCATGCGTCCAGGTAAAGGTTACCTGCGCAGCGGACAAAGAATAGCTATTCGAGCACAGAACATATTACTCACGGAGAAGAATATCAACTCCATACTTCATGAAAAAAGTAGCGTCATCTATCGGTTGCCGCCTTAAAACTTTTCCAGGCTCAAGGCGGTAAATTTTAAAATCTATAATTTGCGTAGGCGGGAAATTTTGAAATGTATTGTTTGAGTAGGCTGGAAAATTTCAAATTTCGTTGGAATATAATAGGTAGTTTACGTATCATAAGGAAGTACAGCCCAAATATACTACAGTAAATAGTAGTCATTAGCAAAACATAAATAATTTTAAAAAGTTCCCTCAAAGAATGTCTAGTTTTTAAGTATGTAAACGGCATGACTATCTTATACAAAATGAAAATATTTTGTACACATCAATAAACAAAAAAAATGATGTGATAATATTAAGAACAATCAAAAATGTTCCATGAGCCCATAAAATAGTAGGACATCTTAATGGGCAAAAAAGTGTATGTAAAAAAAAAATATATGATGTTTAAAAATGTAAAATGTGAAATGTTGTGTATCCACCTTAATGAGATTTATTAGCATTAGTCGCAGTTTCTTTCACATTATATTTTTCAAGTTCTGCCGTCTTTGATGGTCCTCTTTCTTGTTTGGAAAGGCTCAGCATCTGAAAGTTATTTTTTTTGTTTTTATTTCATAACCACAATAACTGTTACAGGTATTAATAAATTCGCCCTTTAAACCTGTACAAGGTTTGTCTAGGACAAATAGTTCTCGACACATTACAAGGTGAACATTACGTCGACAAAATACCTAAAATTATCACAACGTACATTTTAACAGATACCAGCACAGGCGCACCTAAGACAGTCGTATGGGTTTTAGTTCAATGTTAAACCGGTTCGTGTTTTATTTGCCCATACGAACCGCCGTAGTCAACGCGCGCTGCATTCCTAAGATACAGGCTGCTCCCACTTCTTTCATACTTGTCAGATGTAGGGTCCCGCAGGAAATGTGTTAGGACCGTTGCTCTTTATCATTTTATATAAATGGTTTGCCTAAAAGCAACGAAACACCCCACAATCCTGTTTGCTGATGACAGTACTGTGTTGTTTACTGACAAAAATGTATCATGCATAGAAAATTACATTAAAGAAACATTGAATAGTGTCATAGAATGGTTTACATTGAAAATTTAAAGATCAATTTTAATAAAACAAAATTATGACATATCGAAATAGAATAAATAAATTGAATAATCTTGACATGACATATTCTGGACATAAAATTGAAATAATTGACTCCACCAAATTTCTGGGATTGCATGTTGATTGCAATTTGAACTGGAAAGTACATAATGAAAAAATATGTGCAAGGATAAACCAGAATTCATATGCGCTTTACATGTTATCGAAAAGTGTTACTAAGCCTACTTTGCTGTCTACCTACAATGGTAATGTCTCATCGCTACTTCGATACGGCATCTCATTCTGGGGCAATAGTACGGGAAGAGACGCCGTTTTTAGGTCACAAAAAAATGTGTAAGACCCATTAGCAGACTCTGTCAGAGACAGTCCTGTAAACCACATTTTAAAAAGTTGAAAATCTTAATTGTACCATCTCTGTACATATCAGAATGTGTGATGTTTGTGCGAAATAATTTAAATTTATTTGATTAACTAAACAGCCAACGCCATAAACATAAAGTTAGGGTACCTAATCGTAATACAACGCTTCTCGCAAATAGCGTACTTTGTATGGCCCCGATGATTTACAATCACCTGCTAATTAATTTATTAAAAATAGATTAAATATTTTTAATAAATTAATTGATCTCTTCAAGAATAAATGAAAATGTTTCTTACTAGATAAGGCGTATTATACAATTCATATAAGTTTGAAAATTGAAATTTTTTATCAAATTTATTGACATTGTAAAATTTACTGTTATATTTTTAATATTGGGACATATATTTGTTTACACAAACTTAATTTATTTCTATTTGACGTAAAATTTTAACTTGGAATTTGTAAAATTGTTAATTTGTAAATGGTTGATAACTGTTCAAGATTGAGTGACTTTCAATTATTATTATAGTATTAAATTTGATATTGTTAAATTTATTCCTATTAATTTGACATGTGGTATTAATCGAAACTATTAATTTGAGATGATTTTCTTAGCATTCCATGGATTCACTGTGCGGGTGCCGGGTCCATCGTGTGGCAGAGAGAGAAAACCCGAGTAGACCTCGAGACTTGTGACTCGGGCGTAGGTTTAAGGGGGCCCTTTCTGACGTACACAAACACTCACCTTCACTACTCGTCTTTCTCTCCCTGCCCAGCCAAATCTGATATGAGCCTACTAGTGCAGCTTTAGATACTCGTTCTAGTATAGAACTTACTGCACTTCTGGATAAGCCAAGGTCTTTCAGCAGGTTATAGAGAGATTTTGCTGGTATACCTCTCGCTTCCACTTCTACAGCGTATAAACTAACTACATAGCCGTTTTTTGTTAATTCGTTTAGGAGGTCGTAATACTTATTTTGTTTCATCGCGTGGTCTTTAGGTATATTAGTTTCCCACGGTACGGTAAGTTATACAAGGACTATGCGTTTCGTAGCTATAGAAAAAAGGAAAATGTCCGGTCTGGATGACGAAACACCCACATCCTCTGGGATCCTGTAGTGCCTTTCATACGTGTTCATTAAAATAGTCCAATCAGGTGCTGTACCCAGGATTGAGTAAGGCTTGTGCCTGGAGTTTGAAGTTGAGCCTTCTTTTACAAAGTTAATTTGTCTTTTGTTTCGTCAATCCCTTTTGGGCTCTAGCTACTGAAAGGCTCACGGCTTCACGTATGATTTCAAGTACTCTGTCATGGCGCCGTGAGTAATGACCCCCATTAAGGAGCATCCCTGCATCCCACCAATACGTGTCTTGCTGTACAGATCGCCTCTCCACAAGTTTAGCAACATTTTTCAGAGGCTTTTCCCCACCTTACCAAGTTACTCTGGTCAGGGAGGGTCATTTGGAATGCATTTAGATAAAATTTTAATAAGGGAGGAGACCAGTCGTAAATCAAGGTGCGCCACTTTAGAGCTAATGGGATACAGAACTCACCTATGGTTTACCACTCACTTTGCATTTCTAAATTCATAGCGTGCACTTTGTAACCGTCATTTTCGTCTTGTTGTAGAAAGGTTTTTACCATGTCTTGGTCTTCCCTTTTCTTTCTCGCACCCAACCCAGCAGTATTTACTTGTGCACCTGCCATAAATTGTTTATGGAATTGAAGTCTAGATTCCAGGTCTGAAGCAGTTTTGGCAGCAGAGAGATGTAATTAATTCGTCTTGTGACTTTCCCAAAACATGCGTTTTTGTAACTCTTAGGTGTTTGTAAAGTTCAGACGGTTTCTTTAGTTTCAGCCCAAAACTATTGTGATCCCTAAAAAGAGTAGAGGGATCAGCCGGATGTGCCAATCCGAACCATGACTTCAATATCTTTATGACATTGGCATCTAACTTTGCCAGGAGAGTTTTACCGATGTCATATGCTAGGAAAGGCCAAGTGAGACGTGATGTGAGGTAGTTGTCATATATCCATGGTTTGTTGATATTGCTGATAGGCTGCTGGTCTACCTTATTGATGTTGTTCATGAAATTTTCAACAACCACCTCTAATGATGGTGTACGCCCTTTGTGATCTACCTTTCTACCAAGAAATTTGAAAGGCACTGCCTCTGCAATTGTGGCAACTCCTTGGCCACTTATGGAGAGTCCCGGATCGTAAGAAGTATATTTAGTATTTCGTCTACCCAGACAAAGACAATGACATTTATATCATTATTTTTTACGTAATACTTGTATTTTTGTATAAAATTTTTGGAAGTAATGTAATTCTCCCATGAATAGACACCTTTGTGGATTTGCGGTGCATGTTTTGTAGTGATTAGTATTGACACAATGCTTAAAATTATGTGGGTATTTTGATGTTGATGGATGCATCCTAAATTCTGAATGATTTGTTTCGAATTTGCATACCGAAAGCTTGATTATGGAGTTTTGTATACATATTTTAAGATCCTTTTGTACCCATTTTCGCAAATAAAGATATATGAATATGAACTCCGTAAGTACACCCTGCGCTGTCACTCTCATGCCCATCAACTCTTATTCGCTGAGTTCTACCTACCAAATATTCTGTGAACCAAGCCAAAGTTAACCCTCTAATTCCAATGTTTTCTAACTTTGCCAAAAGAATTGGTATGGACACCGTGTCGAATCCTTTTTGCAAATCTAAGAATACACCAATACATTTGTTCCCCGGATCCAAGTAACTTTTTAAATAAGATGTTAATATTTTTTTGACTAATTTTTCAAAA
This sequence comes from Ectropis grisescens, assembly GCA_017562165.1. Lineage (NCBI taxonomy): Eukaryota > Metazoa > Arthropoda > Insecta > Lepidoptera > Geometridae > Ectropis > Ectropis grisescens. The sequence goes on along the minus strand of CM029781.1, from coordinate 28,846,262 downwards.
GTTTTTGAAAGAGTTGAGAGCAGAGTTATATAGTTAGAAAGACTTTTTCTTCACCGGCTTTAAAGATAAGACATACTACAGCCTTTTTAAAAATAGTTGGGAAAACGCCCGTTTCAAAACTTAAATTACATATGTAAGCTATAGGTACAGCTAGTAAATGTATATAGTTTTTTTACTACGTTTGGTGTTATTTTGTCCTAACTTGGGCCGCTATGTGTTTTTAGGCTCATAGTAAGACTTTTAACTTCAAATGGATCCATAGGAAACAAAGACATTGAAGAAAGTGGTGTATCAAGTGTTTTTATCATTTTGGCCAGTTCAGTTTCAAAAGTCTTCATTTTAAAGAAAGTTGCGTCCGCAAGTTGCTTACCCACTAAGGCGAAATAAGAGTTTACTTTATTCAGCGATTCTGTAGGACTACCACATATGCTGAGTAAATCACTTGGTATAGTTTAAGTTTGCTCAATACTACAAATTTCTTTAATAGTATTCCAGGTTTCTTTTAAATTACTTTTATTTATAATTAATTTATGACTGTAGTATTCTTTTTTAAATTCTTTATAATCTTATTTCAAACGTTTCTGTATTTGATGTACTTTTCTCTCCTTTTTAACCCCCGACAAAAAAAAGGGGTGTTATATATAAGTTTGACGTCGATGTCTGTCTGTCTGTCTGTCTGTCGGTCTGTCTGTCTGTCTGTCTGTCTGTCTGTCTGTCTGTCTGTGTGTGTGTCTGTCTGTGGCACCGTAGAGCTCAAACGGATGGGCCGATTTCGATGCGGTTTTTTTTATTTGAAAGTTAATATCCGTGCGGGTGTTCTTAGCTATGTTTGGTTAATATCGATTCAAAATGGCCGCCTCCACAAAATGGCGGACAAAATATTTCTTCACAACCTACCTCAATATGGGTATCAAATGAAAGGGCTTGACTAGTAGAGTACTAAACGCTATAACAAATTTCAAATTCAAGATGGCCGCCACCACAAAATGGCGAATTATATAATATTTTTCACTACTACCTCAATATGGGTATCAAATGAAAGGGCTTGATTAGTAGAATACTTTGCATTATGACAAATTTCAAATCCAAGATGGCCGCCACCACAAAATGGCGAATTATATAATATTTTTCACTACTACCTCAATATGGGTATCAAATGAAAGGGCTTGATTAGTAGAATACTTTGCACTATGACAAATTTCAAATCCAAGATGGCCGCTACCACAAAATGGCGAATTACATTTCCTTTTTCACAATTCCCTTAATATGGGTATCAAATGAAAGGGCTTGACTAGTAGAATGTTGTACAGATTACAAATCTAAGGTAGTCGGGGGTTAATCAAAATTTTTAATTTTGTTCTTGTTTCATCATTAGTTCTGTTTAGTTTTATTTTGTAATTTTTCTCTTTTTCTTATACAATTCAACGCCTGTGTTACCAAACGCATGACTTGGGGACGACTGTTGTCTGAAGCAGATTAGCTTTGCAATAAGAATTTTGAATTTGCTGATACGCCGTTCTATTCGCACTTGCCATGCGGGTGCATCTCCGGCGGTTCGCGTTGTACGGTCAGTGTCTAGGAACTTGACACGTGCAACACGACACGCCGATAGCACCACAGTACAGATTATAATGGGTATCAGTCAAATCCTTGCTAGTTCCCAGGTAGGGCACTAGGAAAGTATTCAGAGCTCCCATCAAAGCCAAATTACGACTATGTGTGGGCAAACGCGGTAAGCGCGGTCGCGCGAGTCGCTGGTCTCGCGGCTGGTGTGGAACTCATCCGACGAGATACTCGGAGACGACGACGAACGGACAGAAGGTGGTGAACGTGCAGGTTGTGGAGCTGTAACTGTAGTTCTCTTCGACCGTGTGATCATAATATTTACATTTTTTATCCTGAAATTTTAATGTTCCAAATCTTTTATGTGACAGACATCTGCCATGTCAGTCCAATTTTCTGTTTTCATGTTTTGAGGTATAATTACGTAAAAATAAAATGAACTGATCCGATTAATTGATTTTTCTGGGTTGATTTCTTCAATTTATGTAAGCCAATGGAGTAAAAAAAAACGTATATACGGTCGAATTGAGAAACCTCCTTTTTTGAAGTCGGTTAAAAATAGCTAGAAAATAAATTAATGTAAAAGATTGCACGACAAAGGAGACGTTTTTTTCGTAGACAGCTTTTTTTCTTTTATTATTAATCAGTCATTTATTTTTCTTCTTAATTTTAAAGTTTTTTACAATAGTTATAAAACATATAAAGATTATAAAAAAACTTAAAAACTAGGGTGCCGCCAGCAGCGGGGCAGGGCCCAAGCTACCGATGGTTAGGGCTGCAGACTGAGGAACCTCCTGACGATGCGCGCCGTGTCGAGGATGACCGCCTTCTGCATCTGACCCTTAATCCAACCGTCTAGCGAAAGTCTCTTGAGATGTTGGTCGAGACTTTTCTATTTTATTATTATTAATATTATTATGTTGAAGAAACGAGTAACGTTACTCTGCCGCAACAGGAGGTGTGTTTTGCAAGGGCCGAAGCCAAGTGCGTTCGAAAAAGAAATCACTACTATTAATTAAATTTATTTATTTTTCTTCCTATTTTATAAATCTATTCCTATGTTCAATTTTAATTATTTAAAAATTTACGCACAATCCTGCAAGTGTTGAGAATTGTAGCTTTTTGCAAGAGAATATAGGTTGATGGTGGAACTCCTAACATATTTATGCTTGTATTAAGAGTTCTAGATCTTAAGATCTACATCTGGAGTACTGCATTGTATGGCAGCGAAATGTGGACCATTCAAAATGTGGTGTTGGAGGAGAATGGAGAGAATCAGCTGGAATGAAATGAAGAGTAATGAAGAAGTTTTGAAGATGGTAGAGGAGAAAAGAACATTAATGGAAACAATAGAAAACAGAAGAGGGAAGATGTTGGGACATCTGATCCGACACGACAACTTCATTAGAACAATAATGGAAGGTAAATTAGAAGGGATGAGGAAGAGAGATAGACCTAGGAGAAGTTACATGAACCCAGTGAAGGAGAAGATAAATGTAGTGTCGTATCAGGAAGTCAAGAAGAAGGCTGAGTGTAGAAGTAAATGGAAGGAGCTCCACCGACAAGAGCGCCACTCTTAAATTATGAATGAAAGAGTTCTAGGTACCACGCCTGTGGTGGCTATTACTATTGGCACGGTTCTAGTTGTGTTCACACGCCATTGTGTTTTAATTTCTATTGACAGAACAATATATTTGGCGATTTTTTCAGTATGTGTGGAGTTCAAATTATGTCTATTACAGACGGCAATGTCTATTAGCAGAACTCATTTATTATGTTTATCTAGTACTGTTATGTCCAGCCTATTGTAATGAATAGTTTTATCAAAATCAAATTAGCTTGTTGGATTGGATAACGGGCCTAAACTCGGTATGAGTTGAAAGGTTGGAACTCAGAACTCCAACAGATAAAATAAGGTATTTATTGTGCATCCATCCATTTCCTAATAATAACTAATCTATCCGCTCCTACCCGCTTTCCTATTTAGTTCTAAACACTTCTTTCGTATTGGCCAACACATCGCGTTAACATATTTAATATTTCAAAATAAAATATAGTCCATCTTATTTTTTTGTTGTACTCGCACAAATAAATAATTTTCCTTATCAGTCTGATAGTCTTCGATACCAGAATTATTTGACAATCTATTTAGATAACTTTGACACATGTATTGCATTAATTACGAACTAGTCAGTTTTTCTTATTTGAAGAAACTACAGTATGTTCATAAAATTATTTACCTATTTTAAAGTCTTAATAGACGAAATAATATGTTTATGAGCAAGTATGTTATTTTTTTACGTCACGCAATTAATTTTGAAAATTCATTTTTTATTTATTGTAAATTGAAAAACGAACGTGGGAACGCAACTACACCTTTGAGCTGAGAGTAGTTTGGGTTCGGGGTGAGTTAGTCAGATATTAGTTTTAATATTATAATTATGTCATAAAAATTTGTATTACTTAATCTTGCATTATTTGGTTTAAAAAAATCGTTAATCCTACTAATATTATAAATCTCAATGTATGGATGTTTTTTGCTCAATCACGTCTATACCGCTAAACGAATCGAGCTGAAATTTAAAACACAGATAGCTTATAGTCTGGAAGGCTCAATTTTATCCCGAAATCATACACAGTTCCTTAGGGATCAAGGATAAATGTAACATTGGAACGCCTTACTAGGTTTTGTTGCAATTTGACACACTGAGCCAAACATCGAAACAAAACAGGTTCTTTATTATCCCGAATAAATGCACAGTTCCTTAGGGATCTAGTATTAATCTATCGTTAGAACACCTTACTAGATTTTGTTGAAATTTGGAACACATATAGTTTTAAGTCTGGAACTCTACTATCCTATCATACTAATGTTATAAATATCAATGTATGGATGTTTGTTGCTCAATCACGTCAAAACAGCTAAGCGGATCGAGTTGAAATTTAGGACATGGAATAACACATAAATAAAATGCACAGTTCATTATACTAGGAGCGCTTCATTAGCATTTTCTTGTCTGATAGTGGTAACAATCACCCACCTTGATTGATCAGATTCATGTTAGTAATTTTTTTTTATTACTAACATAAATACCTCTAACCTCTAGAAACATGAAATATTGAGATCATTTAACACGCGCTAAATCTGTAAGTTTCACAAAAAATTTCATTGTTGTGTGTGATTAATCAAATCATTTTACTCCGCAAACTTACTGAACTAAAAATCACAACTGTTCATCACGATATAATAAACTCAAATACAAATACAAATAATTTATTTACCAAAATTACGCCTACGTACAAAAGCTTGCCATTGAGCCCGAAACTAAACAGTAAGTACAATAATATAAAATAAGATATGCCTTAACAAAACTTACATAACATTACAACAACAATAATATAAATAATAAAAATATAAATATTGGTGGACAATTCACACACAACACCATCTGACCCCAAACTAAGCAAAGCTTGTAATAGGGCGGCCAGATAGCTGATATAATACTTATATAGTTCTAAATACATACTTTTTATACATAGAAACACCCAGACACAGTGCAAACATTTGAATTCATCACACAAATATTTGCACTGGGTAGGAATCGAACCCACGACCCTCGGCGTCGCAGGCAGAGTTACTACCCACTAAGCCACAAGGCCAGTCAAACAATACAAATACACACAGCAATACAAAATAGATTAATAATTAGTACAAAATAGATTGATAATATAGTTCACATCAAACGGAATGTCATGTTATAATATTTCTTGGGGTGAACAACACATCTATACCAGTTATTCGTAGTGCAAATAAATCTTTTTTGTACTGCAACTTATCATAATTGATCGTCCTGACGGAAAAGTGGCGAAGAAAATGCACTAGGCCAGCCTTCACCTGTATCCGAGCGAACCTGGCTCCGATGCAGATTCTACCTCCTCGACCAAACGGCATGTAGAAGACGTCACTCAGCGGCTGCTGGCCATCACGTCCAAACCGCTCTGGGTCAAACTTCTCTGGTTCTGGGTAATACCGAGGGTCGTGGTGGATGTGGAATATTGGCGTTATTACCTTAGTGCCCTTGGAGATTTTAATATTCCCTACAGGGAGGACAGTGTCTTGGGTGCACTGTCGTGTCAACACGCTTATTGGAGGATACTTTCTCAACGCTTCACTAAGAACTTTCTCTAGGTAAATCATTTCCGATATCACATCGTAGTTAATGTTATTGTTATTATTTTCAAATGCTTTGTCTATTTCTTCTTGAACCTTTTTCAAAATATCGGGATTAGCTCCCAGCTCGACAAGAACTGCGTACATCGAAGAAGCGCTAGGTTCTACACCAGCTATGAAAAAAAAGAACGCTTGTGCTGACAGTAATTCCACAGTCGGTTCCATTTGACAACCTGTGCTTAGATCTTTCAACAGGCCATTCTTTTGAATGCTTACAGCAAGGTCAGCAAAATCATGCTTTTTGACATTTTCTTTTTCTCTTTGTTCTATTACCTGCTTAATTGCTCCAATGAAGAAATCTTCAAATTCACTGAACAATTTAAGGCGGAAAAATTTTGTCAAGCCGGGGCTCAGGGAGGCAATAGAAAATTTAATATTCAGTGATAGTGTCGGTTTTATAGCAGCTCGTGCCACCTTTACAAACGGAGAATCAAACACGGACTCAGTTCCGATTCCAAAACGGAAGCAGTGACTGCGGCGCTGCAGAAGTTAGTCAAAGTATCGTAAGCATTACCATTTAATCTTTTTGGATCTTGTTTCATATAAGTCACAAAATCTTGAGCACTTTTATCCATAATGTAGTACATTTGCTTCAATTTTGTACTCGTGAAAAGCGGGGTCATGTTTTGTCGCATGAGTTTCCATTTCGGACCGTTCAGAAATAGTACGTTTTCGCTTAGGATATCACCTTCAAAATTGTCAATTCCTCTATGATTAAAAGAGTTGAAGTCATTTTGTAGTATATGATTGACGTTTTGAGCGTTCGGCACGAAGACACCTGGGAAGAACATGGCACCGATGCCCACAACCGGTTCATTTTTATAAGTTTGGTAAAATTCTTCAAGATTTTCGAAAAACGCACGTCTTCCAACTATATAGTCCCAAAATGGCCCAAGAAATTTATTTTTGGATGAAATTTAACTCCACGTTTTTCCAGTATTTTCATTGTATAAACCGTGAAGATAAACGTAAGTTAATAGAACAGCCAATGCCAATAAAATAACTTCAATTAACATTTTACATACGTTGAAATTGTATCAAGTAAAGAAGCAAACTGGTAGATAAATCCGGTTTTTAGGCATATTTATAGCAGACATAATGATATGCGATAGTAAGACGCACAACAACGAAACGAGATAAGCATAACATGACGAAGCAGTTTCACAACACGCTACGCAATTGAATGGCGGTCGATAATCAGACAGAAGGTACTCGAAAGAGAGCACGACTTTCAGCAATTGGGGTGTCGACGCAAGGGTGAAGATGTGAGGATGTGCCAGAAACTGTGAAGTTTAACGATCATGTCCTATGCCGTTTTTAAAGTCTTGACGTCGAATAAGATTTGTTACTAGAAAGTGTACCTATTCGGATTTTTGTGCAATTTGACGTGATACTCTGGCTATGATAAAAGTAAAACTATGTACTCTATATTTTAAGTGAGGTAACGTTATCTATCTATCTTTGTAAATCACAAACTCTCTTTGTCGATATCTTGTTTTAACATGATTTTATTTTGGAGACAACATGAATAGCTCGGAATTAGGTAATTTTAGATTAATGACTCAGCAGTCGTGGTTTATTTTACTTCACCACCGTGTTTTTTCATAACAATCACTTGATAATACCAGCTCAGGCTGGTAAGAGCAGTGGCAAATTGAACCCACCATCAACTAAATTTCATCGTAATATGTATATGTACGTACGTACGTCTTAATATAAGACTTTTTTCCAATATAGAACTACATCTGCATATTTAGGTATAAAATAACAATATAGTTGCGTAAAATATGTTCTTATTTATCACTAGATACCCGCCTCGGCTTTGCCCGTGGTACATTATATAGCACTCATCGGGATCCCGTACATTTCCAACGGTGAAAGAATGACTGAAATCGGTTCAGTAATTCCTGATAATATCGCTTTCAAACAAAAAACCTCTTCAGCTACCTGCTACCCCACCTATCGTAAATTGGTCGTACCAACTCAGATTTAGAAACAATATTGATTAGCAAAGGTTTATATTCAATAAATAAATATTGGTGGACAATTCACACACAACACCATCTGACCCCAAACTAAGCAAAGCTTGTGTGATGGCAGCCAGATAGCTGATATAATACTTATATAGTTTTAAATACATACTTATTATAAATAGAAACACCCAGACACAGTGCAAACATTTGAATTCATCACACACATATTTGCATTGGGTGGGGATCGAACCTCGAAATCAATAACGCAATCTGGGACATTGGCGAAATTACGGTGACATTACCGAATAGAAGCCAAAATAAAAAATTGAAGTAGAAGTTGACGTAATCTTAGACATATGCTGTCATGTCAAAGCACGCTACGAAAACTCTCAAAAAGGATTTTTTTCCCCGTTTTTGTTACATTCTTGATTTATGCTCCGCTTCTATTGATAGTAGCGTTATGTTCTATAGCCTATAGCCTTTCTCTATAAATGAACTATCTAATAGAAAAATAATCATTCAATTCGGAACAGTACTTCCCGAGATCCTAGCGTTCAAACAAACAAACTCTTCAGCTTTATAATATTAGTATAGTGTTAGCAATATTAGTAATTCATATAAGTTGGTATTTAAAGAATAGTAAGAATACCGTAATGCACTCTATGTCAACCCTAAAATTCCGAGTGAATATGATTTGATTGTAGTCTGTGGGCTGCGATAGTTTTGGCGGGAAACCACAGAGGAAGTAATCACTACGGGAAACTAGGAAGCTCACGTGGGTCTCGTGGGAACATGTATATAAAAAAATCATATACGGCAGCAAGTCTAAGCGAAAGGTTTAAATTAAAAGTACTCGTAACCAGTAATAAGTAAATATCTAAGTAAAAAGTGATAATTGTACATCTGTTACTGATTTTAAGGTACTGTAAAGCGTTATTGTTAATTATAGTACGAAATGTACTACTTGATCTGCACGAGGCAGCTATGAATAAGTTGGTATGAAGGACTGATTCCGAAATATGATGCTGTAGACTGATCATAGCTGTTTTATTTATGAACTAATGGTGTTCTTAATTTAGAACAAACTATGTTCCTAATATCTCAGAAGTGGGATCGGCGGACAAGTAAACCATAATATTGTCCTTCGGTCCCGCCCATGTGATATATTTTTTTCTTTTCAATGTTTTTCTCTCCACGTTTAACATCTGCTTGTTAATGTCACTCAATATGAAAACTCTATGACCAGTATTTAATTTGTGATAAAATGTACGGTTTAATGAGTTGCAGAGCGAACCATCGATATAAACCAATGGATATGCCCTGAGTAACTTGAAATTGGTAATAAACTGCGTCTCTATGTGTGTCGTAAGTAATTTACACATAACCAATCTTCTTGACCCCTAGAATCGCTAGCGGCGCGATATGCTGTGGTTCTACTTATCTTTTTTTGTTGACAACGAATAGTGATAAGTAAAAACATCTGGCGTTCACCGCTTCCTGCAACCGACTGGAACGGAATGAGTGAGCTCACTCTTCCCAACAATGACATGATTCCGTGCGCCCTGAAGTTTGGGAGGGCACATCTGTGTATTGATATCTTTGGAGTGAACAATATCACGTAAGTGGATTTTTCCGTATATGGTCCGTTTTTATTGCAATAAACTACATAATCCGTACTAAAAGGTTTGAATCCACTTTTCTCGTACGTACAGCTTTAGAGTGGAATAAGTTGCCGGCCTCCTTGTTCCCTGAGAGATACAATCTAGAACTTTTCAAGGTCAGAGTGAATAGGTACCTTCTAGGTCAACGTGCGTCATCTTCGACCACACCGTCGCTTACCATCAGGCGAGTTGGTGGTCAAACGCGGACCTATACGCGATAAAAAAAATAAGTGTTCATTTTTTTATCTACCTGTTTAATTGTGCACACAATATTGTACATAATATTAAATGTGTAAACAATGGCTATACATATTTTCTATGCAATTTAAAAAGGGTATGCCATTTTACAAAAAAATATATATCATATAGTTTTCGAAAATCATGCTTCGATAAAAAAATATGTAACACCCGCTAACTGCAATGTCAGTCATTCTGGACAAACCATTAACGTTACTCTGAGACTTATTCAAATGTTCTTTTTAAAACTGTGGTCGCCCAGTTGTGAGAACGTTCGATTTACACGACGTCATGGTTCGAATCCCGACCGTACGTTTGAGTATTTTTCCAGGTACTGAGAGAGAGTTTGATTGAACGTTTGAGCTTGACCCTTGAGGCGGTGTCTGAATGGGGTGATGCCAATCTGGTCAAGTTCAACGAGAGTAAGACGCAGGCGTGTCTGTTCTCCGCAAAAAAGAGTCCATTCCAACTGACTCCTACTTTTCGTGGTGTATCCGTGCCAGTTTCTGACCGTCTTGAGCTTTTGGGCGTTACTTTGACATCCACGCTCAACTTTGGCTCGTATATCGAGTCCAAGGCTAAATTAGTTGCCAAAAAACTAGGTGTCTTCTCAAAGGTGCGAAGGTACTTCAACTCTGAACAGTTGCTCACATTGTATCAAGCACAGATTCGCTCTTGTATGGAGTACTGTTCACACCTTTGGGATGGATCGGCTAAGTATCAGCTGGAGGCCCTGGAATCGATCGAGAGACGTGCCAAAAGGGTCATAGGCAATGACTCTCTTCTGCGAAAAAGACTACAAAGTCTTGATCATGGCCGAAAAATTGCCAGCCTATCGGTTTTTTATCGGATACACTTTGGAGAGTGTGCGACTGATTTGCATGATCTGATACCACCTTGCCCTTTTTTCTATCGGAATGCTCGTAGCTCGAAAAAGCGACATTGTTTCATGGTTGAAGTTCCAAAGACACGAACGAAGAGATTTGACTCTACTTTTGTGATAAGAACGTCTAGGCTGTGGAATACGTTGCCTGAGTGGGTTTTCCCCGATGGTTACAATCTTTGTGTCTTCGAATCGAGAGTGAATCGGTTTCTTCTAGGTAAACACGCTCCATCGTAGACCGCATCGTCGCTTAACATCAGGCGAGATGGCGGTCAAGTGTAAACCTATAAAAGTTAAAAAAAAAAAAATGTTCTGTTAGTGAAACTTTGTCACGACCACTGATGTCATATATGATGATAATGTAAATCACAAGGGGACCGGCGTGGACCTAAAACGATATCTTTCAGGGACACTCATTATCCGTCAAACCGGACCTTGATAGAGTGGTTGGTAATGGCGTTTATCTTCTTTTAAAAGAAGACCAGAGTCCCAGTTGTGGGAATAAAAATGATGACACAATAGACATGCATGTCAGATCACGGGTCAGACGTCGAAGCTGTATGTACGAACCTCATAGCAGATCATAATTATAAAATGTTCTCAAATTACTGTGTAGAGTAACTATGACGAACCAAAGCGGTAATGCATTCAGTATAAATGACAGTATACGTTTTGACGTTAGCTCGCTCGTAGTTTTCACTCGCTTTTGCCTTTTTGGCATATTATGTATATCTTCAAAGTCAAGTTTGTCTTTAGTGTACAGAGTCGTTTTAGCGATTAATTCAATTAGGGAGATAATCTTATGCGCGTAGAAAATTTTAAAGAAACTGTGTTTAACTGCTGATCGAGGTAACCATGGGCATGTGACGTATATTAAATTAAACTCTTCTTTTCTACTAATAGCTATGAACTAAACTGACATTGCCAGTGATAATATGATCTTAAGTCACAGCATGCGCCGTTCATTGAGAATGGAGGTGAGCTGTGAACTGCAACTGAGGTGGCTATTGTTCAGCCAAGATGTCACTTAATAAGGCAAATCTTTATAGATTGTACATTTAAACAGGTTGAAACCAGAGTCACGCGCGACTAGTATCATCAAGGTAGAAAAGTAGGTACTAGAGCTTCTCATTGCAGTTTAGCAGTGTTCTAAACTAAAGTAATCTGAAGAAAGTACTTGCTCATATATGGAAAAGATAGAGTTAAAGGTAGGTTGAGCAATTATTAATGCCTTTGTTGGAAGTTACAGATTATGGATAGACCGAACCAAGGACGCAGAGATAGCGTCGAAAGTTGCGGCATGAAGAGTGAACCTGAGACATAGCGCTGCAAAGGGCACGCTCGGATAACGAGTATGCATATGATAATAACGATCACTTCTTCAATGGTGACTAGTAGCCAATACTTTTGAAAAAAAAAGGAACTACATAATTTGCTTGTTGAATATAACGATTACTTCTCGTCCGAAAAATAAAAGAGATTTAGGAGTTTGCCACAACTCATGAGATGAAGGATTCGAAGCCAGGAATATACAAGACGTATCGTATGTCACATGACAAAACAAACCGGGTAAAGCCTCGAACTATCGCGGTGGCATTTCTTTCTCGCTACAGTTTAACAGACTTCCTGGGGTTTGAAGTCAGTATTGACGGTTTAAAGCCTGGACTTGAAGGCGGTTTCTAAGTAGATACTTTAAGTACATCAAAAAACCCATACGAACTGGGCTTAAATAGTTTTCCGTGGTTTGGCCGGTCCACACAGATTCAAGAGAGTACGGCGTGGCAGGTATTCTGGGAGAGAAACCTGAGAGGAGTAAAAGCTCCACTCATTCGACCTTGAAGCCCTCTCAGCAGTATCCTCTCTTAGTAAATTTAGAGTTTACCTTCAGAGTATCCCACTTAAAATATTGTCAAACTGCATTGCGCCGAGAACCACGCTCACTAACAGAGATCTAGTACTGTGTGTGGTCGTTGAGGGGGTGTAGTTCCAAGAATTCAATAGCGACATCAACCGAGCGAGCAACCCTCATTTGGATGCTTTAGAATAGGAGTCCCAAGGAGAAGCTATAGATTCAAATCCCAGACTTTATAGAGTATCCTAAAGATTGGATACAGTACAAAACACTTTATTAGGTATATCACAATACAATAGAAAAAAAGTGACTAAACATGTAAGTTATCAAAATGTTGTACACGAAAGTCTATCCTATCGCTAATAGCGATAGGATAGACTTCTAGAAGACTTTTTGGGTTGACAAGGTAACTAGTAAAGGCATGGGTGTGGTATCCTTGATAAACTTAAGTACCTACATAAACAATTACACAAATAGAATACATATCATTTAAAAGTAAATCCGTTGTACAGATATGGTACATATCTATTGTTATACCTACTTAATACTAATATTATAAAGATAAAGAAAATAAAGATAAATCTTGTTTGTTTGAACGCACTAATCTCTAAAGCTACCAGACTGATTTCAGAGTTATTACATTGGTTGTGTGCGTGGTTATTGCACGCTATATGCTATATATACACCTACCGCAGGTCAGGGTGGATGGCTAGTAAATAATATAATGCATGAACAAAATATATTAAAATAGACATACATAAACACACTTCATAACATTGAATACCTACGCGTAAAGGACAATACGCACGTGCTTACGAAACAAAGCTGAAAAGATATCCACTGTTCAGCAACAAATCCGAAAGTAGTAATTATTGAAGATTCTATAAATAATAAATTATTATAATTTCTTATAATATAAATAATAAATAGAGAGACGATCTTCTTAGCATTCCATGGATTCACCGTGCGGGTGCCGGGTCCATCGTGTGGCAGAGAGAGAAAAACTCGAGTAGTTCCCGAGACTTGTGACTCGGGCGTAGGTTTAAGGGGCCCCTTTCTGACGTACATCAACACTCACCTTCACCACTCGTTTTTCTCTCCCTGCCCAGCCAAATCTGATATGAGCCTACTAGTGCAGCTTTAGATACTCGTTCTAGTATAGAACTTACTGCACTTCAATTACTTTATAAGAAACTTATATCGTCGATATAAAGATAAGATTTATAGAGTAATCAACAATAATGATCAGATCCGAAACATACTTGCATACTTAGTCAATAAGGTTCAACGACGAGGATTTAGTAAGTACTCGCCGCTTGATACACCGGCGTGTAATATACGATAGTACCCAAAAACTTGGTTGATGACGACAACAAACAAACTTATAGTTGCGTGTTGGGTTTTGGCGGGAAAAAATTTTTTTCGTGTTTTTATTTGGGAAGGTATACCGATAAATTTGTGTTTAATGGCGTCTACTTGAACCAGACTTTATTTTGATATACTTAACCCACATTAAAATTAGAGTTCATTTACATAGAAAAATCGTAAAATTAAAAAACAAACAAAAATCAACATTTTTGGCGGGAAAATGGTCCCGAAGTATTAAAAAAAAACGAAATTATAATTTGTGCAATCGAATACAGTTATTTTGGTGTTTCGAGTTTGTTATTTCGTAAACAACACATTTAACCCATAAAACCACTGATGCCTCTCTAATAAATTATTAAAGTAATAGTTGTTAGACTACTTGAGAAATCGCAAAAATTATTACTCAAGTGTCAAAAATGTTAGTTTACAATTTAAGTACATTAATTAATAATATTTATTTTTTATATAAATAAATGATACCGCTAGAAGCGTCTTGAAACGATCTTGAGAGTAAATGGCTCAAACGGGTAAAAGTAAGGCGGCACTTCATATGCCGAAACATAAACACCGCACTTATGTAACCTCACACCCGTTTTCCCGCCAAATTTGTAAACGCGAAGATCGGGCAGTGTATCAAGCGGGTATGTAAGGCGTGGAACGCCAAGTGATGATAAAATTAGCTATAAAATTTCAAGGCCTGTATCCGTTTTAGACATTTTGACAAATATTAGGCATCTGATCAATGATATGCCTTTACTCGCCGCGGTCGTTATGAAGACGTGGTAGCCGCAGATACGAGAACTCAAACCAGTGATGGTGTTTAATAGGTGTTTGAATACGTTTAATTCGAATCAAGTTCCAATAGAGACTATCAGATTGTTGATCACGAAACAATCAATGATTCCCTATAAGTATCAGTAAAAATTATTTAGTCGCTCATATGAAGTAGGTTATTATGCTAATTGATTAGACACGCTGAAATCATCACATTGCCTAGTAGAGAAACCATTGACGTGATTCATCATCATTAATTTATAAGTAAATGATTACTTTGGAATTTGTTCAACGAATAAAACTTTCAGTAAAGTTATAACAACTACGACCAAAAACTGTTGTAAACAATTGTTACGTAACTTAATTATTAGGTATATAATAATATTATGAATAATTCGGTTAAGTATACTTGTTTTGTTTGTAATGATTGCCGGTTATCTTTTGACTACCGCAAAGTATAGATAAGGTAAATTATCGTATATGACTGAAATTAGATAAATGTATTTATGTAATTATAATTTTCATGTGATAATCATCAGAAATTAAAACATAATAATGTACCAAGGTTTAATTAATTATACGTACTTGTCATGATTTGCTGAATCGGTATTTTGAATTGAAAACTATTATTATATAAATCTAGCCCATATTTTTGTATTTTTGTAGCAAAATTATTCCACAAAAAAGCAAAATAGACACATGGTAAACAGGTGTCTAGACTCCAGGTGTCTGGATACAGGCTTAGACCTAGTTTGAGATTAATTGAAAGAAGCTTAATTTATAATGCGACAATAATGCCTACTTACTATATATAGAAATCGACAATCATATTAACTGGAAACGACACATCGAAAAATTAAAGGCCAAACTATCAAGCTTTACTTATGCTCTTAGGGAATTGAGAAAGGCGACTGACCTAAGTACAGCTTTATCAGCCTACTATGCGTATGCTTTCTCCTGGATGAATTTTGGAATAATCCTGTGGGGAAACAGCGTCAATGCTAGTGATCTTTTCGTTATCCAGAAAAAATGTATCCGGATCCTGGCAAACATTAAACTCCCCAACATTAATGTAGCTCAGTTCCATAAACAACATTTTGTGAAATTTAAAATTTTGACCGTAGTTTCCATGTACATCTTGGAACACTGTAAATTTGTACGTAGAAATCCCCAATTTTTCACAAAACTGATAGATAGACGAAATTACCCAACTAGATCAAACCACAAACACAATCTAAATTTGCCGTATTCAAAATTAACATTGCATAGCTCGGATCCTAACTCAATGTCAGTTAAAATCTATAACAAATTGCCATATAAAATAAAAGAAATTGATTCTGATGAAAAGTTTATGTCTTCTTCAGACAGAACACCATCACTGACGGAATTTTGGAATAATCACAGGATTATTCCAAAATTCACCAGGAGAAAGCATACGCATAATAGGCTGATAAAGCTGTACTTAGGTCAGTCGCCTTTCTCAATTCCCTAAGAGCATAAGTAAAGCTTGATAGTTTGGCCTTTAATTTTCGATGTGTCGTTTCCAGTTAATATGATTGTCGATTTCTATACCTAGTAATGTAGCCGCGTCAACAAATTCAAATTTATAATTATTATAAGAGAAATTGATGTCAAGGGCAGATTTTTGGTGAGGTCTAAATTGAATTAATTTTGTCTTTAGTAAATTTATGTCAAGATTATGATCGGCCATCCATTTAATTAAATTGTTAAAAATGTCAAATAGGGTTTGTAATATTTTTTTACTATTTTTACATGATGTCAATATTGTTATGTCATCTGCAAATAAGATACTTGTTTCATCTATTATTTTTGGAAGGTCATTTATGTAAATTAAAAAGAGGATACGTCGAATGACGCTACCTTGGGGTATTGAATGGTTTATTTTTGAAGGGTTAGATCTTGTGATCAGGCATGATATTTATCATGCCTGTGATTTCATTTCATAATTTTCAATTTCTACGTATTGCTCGCGGCCCTTGAGGTATGAGCAGTGTGTTACACCTCGTACACCTATACCGTATAATTGGTCAAGTAAAATGACAAATTGTACCTTATCATAGGCCTTTGTCATACCTATCTAATAGTATTCCAATTGCATAGTGCTTGTCATTTAATATATTTAAAATTTTGTCAATTAATTTATAAACAGCTAAGACAGTCGAGCGATTTTTCCTAAAACCGTTTTGAGAGTCATCAATGATTTCAAATCTTTCACAAAAAGAACTTAAACGATTTTGCATAGCCTTTTCAAATATTTTTGATGAGGTAGGCAATAATGCTATTGGCCTGTAATTACTAGGATCTAATTTGGATGACTTTTTATAAATTGGTTTCACCACGGCCTGCTTCAATTGCTCTGGAAAGGAACCTTCCGCAAATGATTGGTTCACGAGTAAGTAAAACAGCAGAGCACATAATTCATGAGCACAGTGCTTCATTAAAATTGGGCTCATCTATGCCAAAACTATATTTACTTTTTAGATTTTTTATAATTAAGTAAATTTCTCGGGGTTCGGCTGCGATTAAAAACATGGAACTGTTTTTCGGGCGCAAGACGGGCCGGCCGCGCGCCGGCCGCGCCCCGGCGCTCGCGCCGCCTAGTGCGTTCCCGTATAATTTTCCACAATGTTTTACATTTATTTTCGGAATTTTTCATTTCCTGGATGTATTCATTTCTTTTTGATTTGCTAACAGCTTTTTTTAGTAGTTTTACATAAATATGTTTTATAGTAACTAGTTAACGATGCGTGCTTACTGTACAATATAATTGGTTTAAGTAATCGTTTATTTTTACAGGATGTTTTTATACCTCGCGTTAACCAACTGTATTTTTTATTTTTTTTTATTTTGATTATTTTTTGAGGGACACAGAGATCCAAAATTTCTAAAAGAATATTACTAAATATTGTATAATTTTCATTTACAGTTTTTTCAGTACTTAATAGTTTGGTCCATGTAACATTTTTAATTGTGTCTTTAAAGTTATTCATGTTATGTCAGTTAAATAATCTTTTCTTAATTTTCCATATAATTGGTTTATGTAATTGTAGTAATTGGTGAATATTTGATTACTTTTCCAATAACATACAGGATTCAAGAATCTTGGAGGTGGCAATTATTGAGTTCCCCTCTTGTTAATTTTCTACATAACATACCGGGTTCCAGAATCTTGGACTTGGTCTTCTAAAGCTTTTTTATTCAAATTTTTCATCATGAATCTTGGATGCGGTATTATGTATTTAGAATTTCTGTCAGAGTTTGAATAAATCTAAAGTATATAAGTTTAGTTGATTAAGGTTAGCAGATGCACAACGATCAGGGCCCTGGCCCTTTCTTTTCTTTTTACCCCTTGTTAAAATTACCTCCTAGGTAATTATAACAAGGGGTCATCAAGATGGACACGTTGGTACGATGAGCTGTCTACGAAATATTGAGCATTTTTCTCCAACACCACATCTCGAAGGCGTCAATACGCTAGCATATAAAAACCACACAATATCTATTATTATATTCGTATGTATCTGACATATTCTCTATATTCCGTAGACAGCTCATCGTACCAACGTGTCCATCTTGAGGGCACTTAATATACAAAACAAGCTATCCTTCACATGCCTGCAGAAGGTGCTCGAGTACTAGGCCAAATACTATACAACGACAACTTAGAAAAATAGTAATAGGCAAAATTAAAGAAAAGATACCAAGAGGAAGAAGTCCGGCGCGTTGGACGCACCAAATACGCATCGCACCACACTGGAATCCACTGTCCACAACATAGTCCACTCCATCACAGATCGTCACCAAGGCGAATTCAAATAAATCCCTTGTAAAGATAACCAAACTAAAAAGTAGAAATTAAAGCAATGGTTAAAAAATCACGTTTTTTTAGAAAATCCAACTAAAAAGTAAGAAATAATTTTCAATACATTTGAATCAAGGAAAGTGTGATAAAAATCGATCGATCGGGGGTTAAAAACAAGTTTTTATTAAAGCCTTTTCACAACTTTGTATTGACAGGGTCGAGCTTCATAACTTTTGTGAAATCTACAACTATGTCATCCAGAAAATTGTACGCAAATTTTAGTTTTTGGTTCATATTTCAAAAACCACTTGACCGATTTCGATAAGATTTATATGGGACCATTCGGGAAACATGCCCATCCGAACACAAAAATCAATTTTAAAATCGGTGCCGAGGTTTTTGAGAAATCAGGTAACATACATAAAAAAAACATAGGGGTCGAATTGATAACCTCCTCCTTTTTTTGGAAGTCGGTTAATGAGTAAGAGTAGTTATTCTTAAGTAAGGTTCCAATACATCATTGGACACCCTTGCAGATAAAACAGTAAGGTAGAAAATAAGTAGCACTAAAGGTAGGTAGGTAATAAGCTGGTAACCTAAGTACAGATGGTAATTCTGTTTAAGTCACAATGTCTTAAGTAAAACATAGCCCACATAATCAGACAACGCGAACAGCCCTAAGTTAATCTCTTCCTTCAGAAAGTAAAATGTTAGAATAAAGAAGACAGATTTGTACTAAATTATGGTAAACCTTAACACCTCTGGTAAAATCACACCACAGTCAGTAAGAGATGGAAGTTCTCCAGAGTAGGTATCACATAGGTACGAGCCCAGGTTTCAGGAATTCCTTGGTAGTTTAACTTTATTCAAAGGTAAACATCGAGAAGCAAACTGGTCCCCGTTAGTTATAAATGGGTAGACTTTACTGTTGTTGGGAATTCTCCCAACCGGCTTCGGTAAGCGATTCAAAGGTAAACATCGTGAAACAACCCGTTACTACTGGCCTTCTCGAAGAGAAAGAGTTTCACATACAGTAGTAGTCTAAGTTACTAGTTAGGGACGCAGGGAACCTACAGAAATTATAAACTAACTAGCTTTTACCCGCGACTTCGTCCGCGCCAGACATTTATTAAAGTAATTGAGGCAGTACCTACTCGTATGTCTACTACCATACAAATTCACGTTTCCTAATCAAAATCGGTCTAAGTCAAAGTTTTATATTTATTAATAAATGTACAATTTACACGACAAATTACAAAGAATCTATGTTCTCAAAAATAATCAAAACAGACTTTAATTTAAAATCATATTGGGACGGTCCACCAAATTTTATTAGAGTCTATTAGTAGATATTAGTAGATATATTGACTGATTACATGAACGCAAATTTTAGTTTGTTGTTCATATTTCAAAAACCGCCGCACTGATTTCGATAAAATTTATATGACCACCTCTGAACCATAATCTACCAACCAAAAAAATAACCATCTAAATTGATTCACAATTGAAATACAACTGGATTGATAACCTCCTCCTTTTTGAAGTCGGTTAAAAATAGCATACAAAGAGGGCCAAGATCCTTCCATGCACACTTTTACTCCTCATTTCCACTCTTTTCAACTCTTTTCTGTGATAAAAGTCGCCGTTGTCCTTTCCTAAGTCTAGGTAGTCTATCTGTGCACCAAATTGTAACAAACTCTTTAAGTGGCTTAGGCGTTAGACGGTAACGGACAGAGAGAGTTACTTTCATATATATAATTTCATATTAGAATTGAAAACAGGTGTTCCTGATCATTTTATAGGAGGCAGTTGTAAAAGATTACCGAAAAGTAATACGTTTACTCCTCCAAAAAACTCATTTTCACAGTTCTTAATTTGCCTTAATCGAGCGTCCATCATGCATAACATTTGATAAGACACCATGGAAATCTCGTCGACTATCAAAAATTCTGTCTGATAGTCTGATACGCCATTTAGTGGCTGCGCCCATCTTAAGTATTGAGGTTGTATAGTGCACTGTATTCTTCTTGTCAAGCCTTTTTATTTGATACCCATGTTGATGGGGTTCATAAATCCTAAGTTAACCGCCATTGTGTAGAGGCCGCCATCTTGGATTTTAATTTTATATAATACATTGTATTCTACTGGTTGAGCACTTTCATTTGATACCCATATTGATGGGATTGATAAAACCTACGTTATCCGCCATTGTGTAGCGGCCGCCATCTTGGATTTCGATTTTTTATAGTATATTGTATTCTGCTTGTTGAGCCCTTTCATTTGATACCCATGTTGATGGGATTGATAAAACCTACGTTATCCGCCATTTTGTAGCGGCCGCCATCTTGGATTTCAATTTTTTATAGTATATTGTATTCTGCTTGTTGAGCCCTTTCATTTGATACCCATATTGATGGGATTAATAAAACATAAATTATCCGCCATTTTGTAGCGGCGGCCATCTTGAATTTATAATGATAATGAATAAACATAATTGTATTGTCATCAAAATCCAAAGTGTATACAACATTTCAACATTCCGGTTGACAGGAAGAGGGTGAAATTTGAATTACTAAATTTGACCCAAGAATAAATAATAAATAATAAAAAAACCCCAATTCCACCCCCGTAGGTACAGTTCGAAACTACAAAACTGCTAAAACATACATTTTATGGTTTCGTGTTAAATATCTAGACGTAAAGTTTCATAGTTCTTCAACAATGACGAAGTTTTCCATATAAACTTTCATCCCTTATTTTAACCCTTTCAACCCTTTTTTCGGAACAAAAAGTAGCCTATGTCCTTTCTCGGGATCTATTTTATCTATGTATCAAATTTCATCAAAATCTGTTGGTTGGTTTAGGCGGTAAAGACGGACAGACAGACAGACAGACAGAGTTACTTTCGCATTTATAATATTAGTATGGATTTCATATTAGAATTGAAAACAGGTGTTCCTGATCATTTTATAGGAGGCAGTTGTAAAAGATTACCGAAAAGTAATACGTTTACTCCTCCAAAAACTCATTTTCGCAGTTCTTAATTTGCCTTAATCGAGCGTCCATCATAACATTTGATAAGACACCATGGAAATCTCGTCGACTATCAAAATTCTGTCTGATACGCCATTTAGTGGCTGCGCCCATCTTAAATATTGAGGTTGTATAGTGCACTGTATTCTTCTTGTCAAGCCCTTTTATTTGATACCCATGTTGATGGGATTGATAAAACCTAAGTTATCCGCCATTGTGTAGAGGCCGCCATCTTGGATTTTAATTTTATATAGTACATTGTATTTTACTGGTTGAGCACTTTCATTTGATACCCATATTGATGGGATTGATAAAACCTACGTTATCCGCCATTTTGTAGCGGCCGCCATCTTGGATTTCAATTTTTTATAGTACATTGTATTCTGCTTGTTGAGCCCTTTCATTTGATACCCATGTTGATGGGATTGATAAAACATAAATTATCCGCCATTTTGTAGCGGCGGCCATCTTGAATTTATTTAAGTACATTAATTATAAATAAATGATACCGCTAGAAGCGTCTTGAAACGTTCTTGAGAGTAAATGACTCAAACGGGTAAAAGTAAGGCGGCACTTCATATGCCGAAACATAAACACCGCACTTATGTAACCTGAGACCCGTTTTCCCGCCAAATTTGTAAAACGCGAAAAGCGGCCAGTGTATCAAGCAAGCGGTTATATAAGTATCCCCGTATAGTTAGAAATTATAAAATTGCTGGAACAAACGTTTATCGACTCCATTTCAAGTGTCTAGATACAAAGTTTCATGGTTTTATCTTCAATAATATTGAACTTCCAGACTTTCACCAATTCCACCAAGGTACAGTTCGAAACTACAAAACTGCTAAAACATACATTTTATGGTTTCGTGTTAAATATCTAGACGCAAAGTTTCATAGTTCTTCAACAATAACGAAGGTTCCATATAAACTTTCATCCCTTATTTTAACCCTTTCAACCCTTTTTTCGGAACAAAAAGTAGCCTATGTCCTTTCTCGGGATCTATTCTATCTATGTATCAAATTTCATCAAAATCTGTTGGTTGGTTTAGGCGGTAAAGACGGACAGACAGACAGACAGACAGACAGACAGACAGACAGACAGACAGACAGACAGAGTTACTTTCGCATTTATAATATTAGTATGGATTATTTGCTTAGGGCTGCCACATGGTTGATTCACCTCATCGGAGTCATCCCCCTTCTAGGGTCCCACCTGGCATTCGCACGCGGACCCGTGCCAAAAACGTGTAAGGTATTATCACCAGAATTGCGTTGCCTGACTTTTCAGCACTTATATATAACTTTTACAAATTATATTTTAATTAACTGTAATTTTTACTTTGACTAACATACCATTTAAACTATTTTTTTTCTTTTTTAAATATATGTCAAGAAAAAGGGAGAAGATAAATAATAATAAAATAAAAATTAAACATGTTACGCACCCCCAAAAAGCAGTTGGAGAAAACAAATCTAGACAAAACATTTACCTTACCGGCCTCATCTACTGGAAAGGATAGTACCACTGCATCCCAGCAGAAAAAAAGCGTCAGAAACAGCATTGGTGAATAGAAAGCGGGAATCCCGGGCTCCAGCGGAATAGACACGGCGTCCCCGACTGGAAGAGCAGAGACGATTCTCACAAAACCTGCACTACGGAGACTATCGGGGCCGATAACATTAAGCATCCAACACTGGCGAACTCTATTACGGTACCCGAAGAAGCCGATGAAGAGCGAAGATTGTTTGCTAACATCAAACAGATGCTAAAGCTAGCCAAAACTACTAAAAAGGAGATCATAGAATCAGTGTTTAAAGACGCTAGGCGGCTGTGTGACCTTTTCATAGAGACGAGATCCACAAAGACTGTAAGTGAAGCACATCATTCAAACCCTGAGCTTGAAAGTGGTCTCAGCTTGCACTTGACCTCGTTCCTCTCCGAGACTCAGCAGCTCTCCGACCGACAGCACGCGTACTGCGCGGGCCGGGCCACCACCACCCTGACGCGGGACCTGGTGCGGCGCATCGTCGGCGCGCGCGAGGGGAAGCAGCATGTTGCTGTGATTTGCTGTGACCTCTCAAAATCGTTCGACACCGCCGACCACGACCTACTCTCCGCTAAGCTGCGGTACTATGGTTTGGGGGACACTCCCGTTTTCTTGACATACATATAAAAAGGAAAAAAAATAGTTTCAATGGTATGTTAGTCAAAGTAAAAACTACAGTTAAAATAAAATTTGTAAAAGTTATATTTAAGTAGTATGTTATATGCTGAAAAGTCAGGCAACGCAATTCTAGTGATAATACCTAACAAATTTGTACACTGTTCGCGTTGTTTACCCACCCATTCACCTTATACCCAGAATGTCTAATGTATTGGGGTTCAAGACAACCAGCGTCATGTATTTAGGCATGTAGAACTCACAACTCGTTATCTACTCACTACTTGATACGTTATAGATTCTATCTATGCCCAAATCAAACTGTCACTAGTAGTTACCTACGACACAGTTTCACAATTCACAAGGATATAGGAAGATCTATTTACAAATTAGGTGATATTACTTGACGCAAAGTGCTAGTGCAATAATAATTACCATTACCTACAGTCACATATTTACAACCTTAACAGAGTGAGGTGCCGCGACAAAAGCGCGACAAGGCAAGAAAGATGCTCCCCGTGCTTTCGGAGTAAAGCGTTTGTGCCAACTCTATACGTAGTATATGTAAGCTCACAACAACAATTATTTTCAATATATTTCCCATAAGATCTCGTATGTATACAAAGAGTAGACGGAAAACATGGTGTAACAATGTAGAGGTCCATACTCTATCCAGCAGTTTAGTTTTACCGACCAGTTTTACCGCCACAGCGTCCCTGCTGCTAACGCCCTGCTTCTCATTAGCTTTCGGTCACGTGCTGACCAAATTGTCGTAATGTCTTCCCGACGTCATCTTTCTGAGCAGAGTTTCGGTCTTTGATATCGGAGGAGTGCCGGGTTTTAGTGATAACTAGGTCTAGGATTAATTTGTTAGTATTTGTCTAGTGTCTGCTAGTTGATTGATTGTTGCGGTTTTTTGTGCGTCTGTTGTTTGGTTTTTTACTGGCTCGATGTCGCTTTGTTTTTAAATTGGTAGTTTCAGTTTTTAATTAGTAGTTTCAAATAACAAAAATTAAATTGGAGAAAAAACAGCTCAAAGTGATACAAAGCACGGTATTTTTTTAGTTCTATTTTAACATCAACTGCAGTTTAAATGTGTGTTTAAAAAAAATAAAAATCTCATTTGATGGTAAGTGATGATGCGGTCTACAATGAGGCATGCTTACGCATAAGAAACCGGTTTATACTCGACTTCTCGACTCGACGTCAAAAATGTATTCCACCGGGAAAATTCCAATCAGGCAACGTATTCCACAGGCGAAACATTCTTACTACAAATTTGCGGTTTAATTCTGCTTTGTCTTTGGAAAGTCAATCATGAAACGAACGATGGAGTAGTAGGAGTAGCACGTAAAAGCGAGACGAGATACTAACAGTTTGATAAAAAAGGCAAGATGGTATTAGAGTATGCAGATCAGTTGCACACTCTCCGAAATGTATCTAATGAAATACCCGATGAGCTAACAACTTTGCGGCGATGTTCCAAACTTATGTTCCATAATTTTCATCAGTTAGAAACAATAAAATCACATGCTAGTATTATGGTCAATGGATGTACTTTACATAACTCAGTAACACAGCATCATGTCACGATGACAGCGCATCTCAACATATTGACAAAACAAAAAATTCTCAACTCATCATTGCAAATTAAAACAACAAATTGAAAATAACAATTTCATTCAAATAGTCACTCGATTATCACCGTTGCGGAGAAAACAATAAAGTTCACTTATCGCATCAGTAGGTGTTTGATAAGTGCATAGTCACAACATACATAATAATACAAAACGTGTCGTGCGTATCGATTTATTTGTTTAACCTTTAGTTTTATAATTCCTTGATAAGAAGCTATCAATGCCAATCAAACACGCCTTTATTTCTATTGTCATAGTGAACGTCTACGGATTTTTTAATCTTATCAAAAGATTAACACGTGCATCGATTTAAGGAGCAATACATTAAATTGATGACGTATGAAATACACTAATCCCTGTTAATATAATATCTTTGTTTGTGGTCGTGGTTGATTTTGTCTGTTTGTCGAAAGTCTTGGTTACAAAGACGATTGTCAAATGCGTTAAAATCTCAATATATATAAATCTCCTGTCACGATGTTTGTCCGCGATGGACTCCCAAACTACTAAACCGATTTCAATAAAATTTGGACACCGTGTGTAGATTGATCCAACTTAAAAGATAGGATAGTTTTTATTTCGATTAATGGGCTTTATGTGACAATATCCGAGCGAAGCCGGAACGGGCCGCTAGTATTACTATAAGGTGGACCGAAACTGAGACTTGACCTAATAATTACAGACTAAGTAGAGATATTCTATAAAAGCAAAATCTCATCTATACTTATTATAAAACTGTAATGGGTCAAATTCTTTACATTGAAGATATTTATTTTGAAAATTTTTTTTGGAGCACTCCATAGTCGATACTGATGGCGAAACTGCATTCTTTTTCTTTCATGTCTGTCTTTCTTTCTGTATAGGGATCACGCATCACGCCGAAAATCCTGATTCAATGAGCCGTTTTCCGACGAGATAAAGAAATGGTTCGAAAAAAGGACGATAGAAGGCGCTTGTAAGTTTTAGATTGCGATGTCAATGTCAAAAGCCACTGAGCCACATAGTGAGGTCCACTGGGAACGCTGAACTTAGCTCGCATACCTGTGTCGAGCTAGTTCGCTCCCATCTTTCGTTCGTTAGGTCTTTTTTAAATATTTTAGAAGACAATATTGCAATTGTTTTATTCATACTGCGCTCCAATATTTAACTATTTCATATAATGTCAAATACAAAAATTTCACATGAATTGAGAAAAGTTCCGGCTGGTCTCGTCGGGAGAATGGCAACTGCCGATTGGTATCCTATCGTTTCTAAGATAATAATATGTCCGTAATGCCGCTAACTTAAAACGGAAAACTTTGTGAGGAAACCGACATGTACCTAGAATTCTTCGAGGTCATGACTGTGTCATCAGTGTGGATTGGTACACTGCACCAGCGTGGTGGATTATGGGTATGACTCTCTCTTTGCAAAAGAATGCCCGAGTCCCAGCAGTGGGAACAATTAGTGGGTTGCTTATGCTTTTGCTACCTGACTGTAGATGTCTACGATTGTTGCTATTTGCTATTGTTGTTGTGTTGTTGGTTGCTATTGCTTATGAACATCTGCAAACTCGAAAACGCTTTGTACATGCATTAAAATTCAAGAGAACTATAAATTGTCTGATTTAAAAATTTCATCTATCTCAATATACGGATATTGTCCAAACCTTAGATTTGGATAGAAATGTTAAGTAATGTGAGACGTAATATAAGCGCCATCTATCATTTCTTCGTTTTAATCTCTTGAAAATGTCTAGAAAATCTGTATCTAGAAAAAAATAGAGATGATAGAAATGATACTTTAGAAATGCTAAACTTTCTTTTTACTGTCGCTTTTTCGTTTCAATGATTTTCAAATCACAACGCTGCTAAAGAAAAGTTCACTACAAAAATTCGAAATATATTCAACAAACCGCGATCGAGAGTCTCCAGACGCTCTTCGAGATAGTCCTTTCCTTGGCCGAGTCCAGGCATCGACACATCGCCTCACTCGAACAGGAGCGGACTCGACACGCCGTGGAGCTGCTCTCGGTGGAAAGGGCCCACACTAAGTCAGTACAACAAATTCACTACGATCTTACAAAGGAGGTAGCTTTGGCCAGGGAAACACTATCCGAACTCCAGAAAGAGTTAAGAGTCATTAGAGACTGGCAGAGCTTTGAATCGAGAGAGCCTCATCAACAAATTAAAGCAACGGCCGAAGCGGTGAAGGACATCAGTGGTTTTCTTAAATCGCCTGCTCCAATTCGAAACGCCCCGTTGACCTGACTCCACTGCAGAATGACTATCTTGGCCTAAAACCAGTATTGAAATTCTTCGAGGCAGGTCGACGAGCTCGGAGGACTCAAACGCAGAAAGGACGAAAACCATCGAGGTCCTCCACCAAAACGCTGAAATGCTGAAAGAACTCGCCTCGACTCCACCACCTCCTACGCCCCCAAACTATTCGGATAAGCTAAGTATAATTGAAAACATGCTGACAAAACAAACAGCACCCCATCCTCTGCCCCAATTAAAATAAACATCGACGAGCACGTGCTGCCTATTACAGAACGTCTAGAAGCTGTATCGTCAGAACTCCGGACAATGCGCCAGGAAAACTGACTCTTCCCCACCAGCCCTAAGCATCGAGGCCGAAATCTGCCAAGCGGAGACGGGCAAGCCACCAAAGCCTAACTACGCAAAATGGCGGCTAAGCCAATCGTGCCAAAACCGAACCACACTCTTATCGTGACAACAGCGAATCCCACATCCCCACGACCGCCGAAAATTTAATAGACAGGATAGCGTTAGCTCTGGACACGAAGAAGACTGGAGCAAGAGTTGACCGAGTGCGAAAAGCTCGAAACAGGAAAGTCATCCTGAGTTGCAGCACAGAGGAAGACCTTGGTCTGGTCAGAAATCGTGTGCAGCAGGACAAGTCTTTAAAGGTGGAAACTGCGAAAGCGGGTAATCCACTGATTATCATACGAGACGTCCTGTCTTATCACAAAGACAACGAAATAGTAGAAAACCTTTTGGCGCAGAATAAACATTTGCTACAGGGGTCAATTTGCAAGAAAGCGCGATCAGAGTGCGGTACAGGAAAAAGCACGTAACCCTCATGAGTGCCATCCGGTGATCGAGGTCTCACCTCGCATTCACAGAGCGTTTTTGGATGCCGAAAAAAGTCTACATAGGACTTCAGAGGAGACCAGTGGCAGACCACTCGCCCTTGGTGCAATGCTCGAAGTGTCTAGGTTTTGGTCACACAAAGGCGATCTGCCGGGAGAGGATGAGTACTGCAGTCACTGCGGAAAACCCACTCTTGGACTCAATGCAAGGCAAGGAAAGAAGACCTGCCCCCCAAATGCAAGAACTGCGCGACTGCTCATCCCAACAGACCCCAAAAAGAACTCGAACACAATGCGTTTAGTAGCGAGTGCCCTGAAAGGTTAAAATGGGATGGGATAGCGCGGTCTCGAATATCTTATTGCTAAAGGCACTCATGAGGAACGTGGCTCAATCTCCCAAAGAGTAGGCGAACCAGGTATGCGTTTCATTCAAGCAAACCTGCAGCGCTCCCAGAATGCAACAGCAGAACTCCTGAAGGTCGCGAGAGAAGGGGTTTCAGTTGCCCTTGTTCAAGAACCCTATGTGGGAAACAAAGGCGTAATGAAACAATATCCTGGAACTCGTGTTATTCAGTGCAGTTTAAATAGGCAAAAACCAGTTAAGGCAGCCATAATAGTCTTCGGTGACAAACTGGAGGTAATCCATGACCCCCAACTTGTTACCGAAACGGAAGCGGCTGTCCTGTTGGTCGGCACAGGCCTAAGACTGGGAGTTATTTCTGTCTACTTAGAAGGAGACCAAATAGTCGACCCCTACCTCAGCAGGATTAAAGCATTCAGTGAAAAACTAGCGACAAAAGACCTGATTGTTGCCGGTGACGTGAATGCGTGGTCCCACTGGTGGGGAAGTACATCCCAAAATGAGAGAGGAGAAGCCGTAAACTCTTTCTTCAACGAAATGGACTTATTTATTCTCAACTCTGGCGATACACCAACCTTCGAGATCGTTAGGAAGGTAGACTTTGCACAAGCATAGTAGATGTAACAACGTGCAGCGAGTCTCTCCTGGGAAAAATCGAGGATGGAATGTTGACAAAAGTATTACAACATCAGACCACAACGCAATTACCTTCACTTTGCGCCTAGTTAAAGCTCTCGAACAACAGAGACCAATAACAACACGCAAATACAACACCAAGAAGGCACAATGGTCAAACTTTATGTCACAGTTAAAATCCTCCCTTGTAGAAGGAAACATCTCGCCGGCGTCAGTGGAGAAATGTGAAAGTCCATTGAACTCGAGTCGATGATTACGAGCTACACAGCTAATATACATGAAGCCTGCGAACAGACCATCCCACTGGTAAGCTCGCCGAAGCGAAATCCAACCCCCCCATGGTATACGAAAACGCTCGATAATCTGAAAAAGGAAGTTCTCAGAAGAAAGAGACGGATCAGGAATGCCGCCCCCGACAGAGTTGAACTTGTAGTCGAACAGTATCAAATTGCTCGGCAAGACTACAAGTCAAAAGTCAAACAAGCTCAGACGGTAAGTTGGAAGAGTTCTGCACGAATCAGGAGAAAGAAAGCATGTGGGACAAGATCTACAGAGTGATGAAACAAACTTCGACAAGACAGGAAGAAATACTCCTAAGAGACACCGAAGGTAACACTCTATCCCCGCAGCTATCTGCAGAACTACTTGCCAAAACTTTCTATCCCGACGACTCTGAGAGCACAGACCAACCTTGTCATACAGAGCTACGGGAGCGAACGACAGAAATGCCTATGGGCTTACCGGAAAATGACCCACCATTCACATCAGCGGAACTGGAATCAGTACTGAGAACTCTGAATCCGAAAAAGCTCCCGGTACAGACGGGCTAACCGCTGATATCTGTGCAGCAGCCATACGTTGCGAATGGAAGGTTTTCTTGGCGATAGCAAACAAATGCTTGTCGCTGAAATACTTCCCAAGCAATGGAAAGAAGCGCACGTGGTCATACTACGCAAACCCGGTAAGACAGATTACACACATCCAAAATCATACCGCCCCATAGGTCTTCTGTCCGTTCTAGGAAAAATCGTCGAAAAGCTTCTGGTAAACCGTCTCCAATGGCATCTCCTCCCAACTATTAGTAGGAAACAGTACGGTTTCATGCCCCAGCGAGGCACTGAAGACGCCCTCTATGACCTGGTAGAGCACATCAAAAAAGGAGTAGACAGTAAAGATACCGTACTCTTAATCTCCCTGGATATAGAAGGCGCCTTCGACAATGCATGGTGGCCCACCCTCAAAAATCAATTAGCGAAGAAGAGGTGCCCAACAAACCTCTACGACATGGTAAACTCTTACCTCAGCGACCGTAAAATCAAGGTCAACTATGCAAGAGCAGTCTACGAGAAGGAAACAACCAAGGATGCGTCCAAGGGTCCATCTGCGGACCGACCTTTTGAATGTGATCCTAGACTCGTTACTGCGAATGCTAGAAGCAGAGGGAGTGTACTGTCAAGCGTTCGCAGACGACGTCGTTCTCGTGTTTACAGGCAACTCGAATATCATCGAACAGCAGGCGAGCAGGGCGCTGAGCATGACAGTGGAATGGGGTAAAACTAACAAACTCAACTTTGCAGCGCATAAAACCAACGCGATGCTTTTCACAAAAAAGTTGAAATACGAAACTCCAAACATAGTCATGTCCGGCGTCCGGCTAAATCTGGTCGAGGAAGTTAAACTGCTAGGCCTACTGATCGACCGCCGGCTCAACTTTAAAGCACATGTGACCGCCCAATGTAAAAAAGTGGCGAACATTTATAGACAGCTCGCATGTGCAGCGAAGGTGAACTGGGGATTAAATGGCGAAATCACGAGAACTATCTACGTCGCGGTGGTGGAACCTATCATCATGTATGCCTCAAGTGTATGGGCGCAAGCGGCAGACTTCGAGGAAAACAAGTCTCAGTTGAACGCTATCCAAAGAGGTTTTGCCCAGAAAATCTGTAAGTCGTACCGTACTGTTTCTCTGAAAGCATCACTTGCCCTTTCCGGCCTGCTCCCCCTGGATTTGAGAATACAGGAAGCGGCAAATTTGTACAGAGTAAAAAAGAACCTCTCCCAAGACTACCTCCCACCAGAAGTGGAGCTCGAACAGAATGTTAACTGCCTAGACCAACCCCATCCGTCCACGCAGTTATCCGTAGAGTACGAGCTCCTAGAAGACACCTCCAATCTTCCACAAGGGCCTCAAATTTATACTGATGGCAGTAAAATTGAAGGTAAAGTTGAGCTGCTCTAACATGGTGGGAGAATGGCAGAGAGGTCAAGAACTCGACCTTCAAGCTCCACCCGAATGCACAGTCTTTCAATCGGAACTTTATGCTCTTTACCGGGCAACTCAAATGGCGTTAAAGAGCAAGGACCCAGAAGTCAATGTCCTGAGTGACTCCCGATCTTCACTCGAACTGCTAAGTAACCCAAAACGAGCCACCCCTTGGTTAAGTGCGTAAAGGAAAACATTGAACAGATAAATGCTGAAGGAGATCTCTTCGTCTTTTCTGGGTGAGAGCGCATGTTGGCACCGTCGGCAATGAAAGAGCCGACGAATTGGCCAAATCGGCGGCACTCACGGAGTCACCCAGGGACTACGAGGGATCCCTTGTCCTACGTCAAAAGGAAAATCCGCGAAGAATCGGTCAAGAAATGGCAGGATCGATATGAGACCTCGGACACCGGAAAAGTCACCCAAACGTTCCTCCCTGATATAGCAAACGCATATCGGGTGATGAGAACCACGAAACTGACTCCCTTCCAGGTACAAGCGTTGACGGGACACGGAGGAATAGCAGATTACCTGTACAGATTTAAGCTCAAGAGCAGTCCGGCATGCGAGTGTGACCCCGACCAACCCGAAACGATCTGGCACGTGCTAGTCGATTGTCCCCGATTCATGGTCGCAAGACATGAGCTCGAATCTATGATCGACAGAAGACTGGTTGTCTCGGATCTCCACAACATCTTAGTAGATCCAGATAACAGAACACGGCTCCTGTCCTTCATGGAGAGCTCATTCCGCATAGCGGCCATGAGAAATTCCACTAAATCAAATACGCGCCCCCATCACCACCACACTCTGCCCCGCTGTCTGTGGACGCCGCGCGGCATGCGGTTCCCGCTCAACATAACTCCTCGAAGAGCATCTCCGTCAAACAACTACTGGAGAACGCAGACCGAGGAGAAGCAGGGATCCGTATCCGCGGAGTGGCTCTCTTCATGGACAGCAACAAAGAAAGATTCGAATAAGCTTTTGCTTCGCTTGGGAACGGAAACGAGCCCGTTTGTCGCCTGGATTGTCTCGCCTGCTCAATGGGAGTACCGCAAAGTCACGATGAAGCGGAAAACCTACGACGCCATGCCGGTGTGCGAGTTAGACGGCCACCGATTTCGCTTGGTGCGATCGAAGAACAAAACGATTGCACTAATAGAGTACTCGGAAGGTCGGACGCCTTTCACACAGGCAAGTGCGCTGCTCGCACATCTGAGCAGAAATGCAGGTGAAACACCCCGGTGATAAGCGTGGATGCGATGGCAATCGAATATTCAAGAGCGAGAGTCGCAGACCGGCTGGGTTGCATTGAGGCCTCTAAACATCATGAGGTTGTCGTATACGAAGACAGGGGGAAAATCTGAGCTTCCTCAGAACCCCTTCGCACGACCAAACAAATGCAACTGACAGCTGGGGACATTCTGTTCCTAGTTCGACCATCCAAACCGGCTCCGAAAGAGTACAGCAGAGGGCAGCCGCGGAAAAAGCCTCAGCCAATCTAACTGGCAGCCGAGGCACCAACACGGCGTTCGTGACTGCTTTCAACGCAGCGGCAAGGAGCGTACTCCGAATCACATCCCATTCATCACCCCTCGACGTCAAAGACCCCAAAGCAGCTTCACAGCAACAAACAGCCCGAACGAGAGCCGACATGGGACAGGTTGAACCGCCCCGCTATGTCACGGCTTCGGAGCCGCGGAGCCATGCACGTAACGCCTTCATCGAATTCATAGCCACACTGAGCGCGACACGACAAGTCAACCTCAAGACCTGCGAAAACATCATGCAGTCCTATAGGCTAGGAAGTGAAAGCCTTTTAAAGGCGAAACTCGAGGAGGCCGAAGCAGCCATTTACAATAATGTCACATCCCGGGTCATCAAGGGAACCATGACAGGACAGTATATGGCAGCTTACAGTGCTGAAAATGGCTTCGTGACACTGAACGAGAGAGAGACAGAGCGCGCGGAGTGCCTGTTTATGCGACACCACCAAACGACCCAATTGTAGTTACTGCCTGATGCACCAAGATTATGCTGGACGATAAGATCCTAGAGATGGCCAAGACCATCGAAGGGAACGGAAACGTCAAAGCAGATTGGGAAAATTGGGAGGTACCGAGAATACAGTGGGTCAACGGAGTTCCAGGATGTGGAAAACAACATGGGTGATTAGACACTTCGACGTGGACAAGGACGCCATCATTACTACAACAACTGAGGCAGCAAAGATCTAAGAGAAAAGCTATCGCACCGAATCGGAAACCTGGTCAAAACCAGAGTGCGAACCATGGCTTCTGCTCTGGTAACTGGTTTCGGTAGAGAAAGTTTCAGCCGCCTCATGGTGGACGAAGCTCTCATGAACCGTTTTGGAGCCATTGTGATGGCTTCAAGGCTGTCTGGTGTTGGCGAAATTGTCCTCATTGGAGACGTCAATCAGTTGCCTTATATCGACAGGGAAAATCTCTTCGAAATGAGGTATCATCGCCCGAACCTGGTAACAAAGATCAGCCAGGAGTTGCTCTGCACATCGAAACCCAATGGACGTCGCATATGCACTGAGGGAAATATACTCCGGTATGTACTCCTCAGCGTCCCGTATAAAGTCCCTAGAGCAGAGAAGATATAAGGAGCGCAAATACCCAACACCCAACCAAACACCCTCTTCTTAGTTCACACTCAAGAGGAGAAGGAGACCCTGACAAACCAGGGTTATGGGTCAGGCACCGGGTCACGCATCCTTACCATCCATGAAGCTCAGGGACCAACATACGAGTCGGTAATCGTAATCAAAACCAAGGCAAACATGAAGCTGCACGAGAGCGTGCCCCATGCGGTAGTTGCAATCTCACGGCACACGGGACCTTCACATACTACGCTGACGACACCGACGACGCCATCGGTCGGTTCGTGCGGCGAGCGTGGGCTGCATCATCGAAGACCATCCGCGATTTCAACCTACAGATGGCCATCAGGGACAGAAATGCGGCCGTTGTGGAGGCTCTGGGCCGGGAGGAGGCAGCTTAGGCAAATGGCAAAAGGCAATTAGGCAAACACTCGATGTCGAGTCGATTACTAGCGGAATCCCAACTGGTAGTGATCGGCTCTACAGACGAGCACTAGAATTAGATTTTAAATGTACCCAAATCCTTCTATTTTCCTCTTCTCCTTATCCAAGAAATGTAAAAAAAAGATTATTGTAATGACAAAGATCACGGACCCCGGAGTCTGTGGAGTGGATAATTTAAATAAAAAAAAAAAAAAAAAAATTCGAAATATATTAAAATCGTTGAATACGTAACATACAATTCGGGTAAGAGCAAACTAAATCAGTCAGTTGACCATGCGGCATTACTGAACAATAGTGGATCGCCGAAAAATAACGGTCACGGAACCAGATAATCGATGAGCTAATTCGCATAGTTCACTAAAACTTCAGGAGCTGTTCTGTATACTCGTGGTTTGGTAACTAATGTCCCAACACTATTAATTTTTATTTATTCTGGCCATAGATACCACAAAACACTAGATAGATACCACAGACTAAGTAGAGAGAATAGATACTAATCGTTCAGCCACAGATAAATATTTTCGTATCAGGGTTGCTATTTATATTTTTGAATATTCCTTTTACTTGTGCTTAGTTTGTGTCTCTGCATCGAGAGTTTTAAAGATTTTTATTGAAAATCGAATGTGATCAGTAACGATTTTTTATTCCATTATCAATTTAATTGACTATTTTTTAACCCCCGACCAAAAAAAGGGGTGTTATAAGTTTGACGTCGATGTCTGTCTGTCTGTCTGTCTGTCGGTCTGTCTGTCTGTCTGTCTGTCTGTCTGTCTGTCTGTGTGTGTGTCTGTCTGTGGCACCGTAGAGCTCAAACGGATGAACCGATTTCGATGCGGTTTTTTTTATTTGAAGGTTAATATTCGTGCGGATGTTCTTAGCTATGTTTGGTTAATGTCGATTCAAAATGGCCGCCGCCACAAAATGGCGGACAAAATATTTCTTCAAAACCTACCTCAATATGGGTATCAAACGAAAGGGCTTGACTAGTAGAATACTATACACTATAAAAAAAATCAAATTCAGATGGCCGCCACCACAAAATGGCGGATTATATTATATTTTTCACTACTACCTCAATATGGGTATCAAACGAAAGGGCTTGACTAGTAGAATACTTTGCACAATGACAAATTTCAAATCCAAGATGGCCGCTACCAGAAAATGGCGAAATACATTTATTTTTCACAACTCCCTTAATATGGGTATCAAATGAAAGGGCTTGACTAGTAGAATATTGTACACATAACAAATCCCAGATAGTCGGGGGTTAATCAAAATTTTAATTTTGTTCTTGTATTCCCAATATTTTAACACTAAAAAGAAGAAAATTTGATTATTAATGAAATTTTTTCTTCGAGTATTTAGGGTTTATAGAAGGTAAACGAACCAAACACATCAGCTGAGCTGAGAAGAAAATTATAATTTATTTAAAATAAGTGATGTGTTCGGGAAACCTCCAACAGTTTTAGTTATCGCAAATACTTTAGATTTACACTTTTTCCCTAAACATTGGGAGGGGCTTCATAGTAATTACACTTTTGAGAGTCTATGGCACAGACAAATCTTTTTGAAATTTCACACCGCCATCTAGTGCGTACTTTGGAACTATTTTTGTCTCGTCGGAAAACGGCTCATTCAGTTGAAACTTAGCATGACTTTAGTTTATACTAAGGAGATTGCTATAAGCTACTTTTGATCCCCAAATCCTGATTAGTTTTCTTGCGGGAGGGGGTGAATGTCACAATGTGTATTTGGTTGTAATTCGTGTTGGCGTTGTTTAATATCATTACTTCTTTTATTGTTAGAAAGAATACATTTTTTTTATATTGTCCCGTCTAAATTTGAACATTATCGGTTAGGTGGTTCGGAAATTACACAAACATTAAATAACAACGACATGCGCGGCGCGTTCAGTACATACTACTAACTCTAAGTATTCTGTGTATCACAGACGATCCACAGAATATCTAGATTCCAGATTCTAGAACGTGCCCACGTGATCGCGTCCCGTCGTCTTGAATGAAAAGTAATTATCAAAATATATTTTGATAATTTTAAACAGTATTTGGATTGAAATACCTAATACGTTTTCTAATAAGTTACGGCTGGTCTAGTAAGTTACAGCTGACCTAGTCGAGAGAACGCCGACTATCGATCCGGAGACCCAGACCACATTTGACCACATATTTAGTGTGGCCAAAATAATTAGTTATGTACTACATTTTTTCAAAATCAAAACCTCTAAAACGGTTAAATAGGGATGAACCTTTATAAATAGTAACGCATTGGACAAATCCATAGGACATACTTAAAATTTCACACACGTATTATTTTTATAACGTAGGAAGCCATTAAGGAGGATTTCTCAAAATTTAAATAAAAAAAAAAAAGAGATTAAATAGGGGATGAAAGTTTGTATGAAACATTTTATCCCTAAGACATAATTGCATGAAATTTCATAAAAATTAAGTTTGGCTAATATCATGAGATATGTATTACAGTGTTTATCAAAATTCAACCGTGAAAAGGGTGGAATAAGGTTTGAAAGTTTGTACGAAACTTTTATTCCTTGGACATAGCATCAAATTTTGTAAGAATTGAGTACGGCCATAAGAATGACTTACGTAGTACATTTTTTTTCAACTCATCCCCTAGGTTTTAAATAGGGATGAAAGTTTTATGGTAACGCACAGGACGTACCCTTAAGACACACTCAAAATTTTACACACGTATTTTTTTACAATGTAGGCATTGACCAAGGGAAGATTTTCAAAATTCAACCCTAAAGTCTGAAATTTTTTATTCCCTGACATTTTGTATAAAATTTCGCA
This sequence comes from Ectropis grisescens, assembly GCA_017562165.1. Classification (NCBI taxonomy): domain Eukaryota; kingdom Metazoa; phylum Arthropoda; class Insecta; order Lepidoptera; family Geometridae; genus Ectropis; species Ectropis grisescens. The sequence goes on along the minus strand of CM029781.1, from coordinate 28,808,808 downwards.
TCAATTGAGTTCGGCTAAAATCATGAAGTACGTATCGCAGCGTTTATCAAAATTTCAGCCTCAAAGGGGTGAAATTAGGGAGAAAGTTTATGTGAATATTTTATTCCTGGGACATACTTACATCAAATTTCGTAGGAATTGATAAAAGCCAAAATAATGAGTTATGTGTTAAACTTTTTTAATTCAACCCCTAAAGTGGTACAATAGGAAATGAAAATTTTAAATTAACGCATAAAACAAACCTTTAGAATATACTTAGAATTTCACACACGCTTTTTTTATGGCTTAGACATCTACTAAGTAAGGTTTTCTAGAAAATTCAACCCTAAAAGGATGTTGTATGGGATTAAAATGTGTATCAAACTTTTTATTCCTTGGACATATTTGCATGAAATGTCGTATTCTGAATTGAGTTCAGCTAGCATCAGGAGTTACATATTCACTAAGGATGGATTTCAAAATTCAACGCCTGAAGGAAATATTGTATGAAAGTTTGTATGATTTTTTATTCCTTGGACATATTTGAATGAAATTTCGTATAAATTGAGTACAGCTAATGTGTATAATAAGTTATGTGTTTCAGTGTTTTTTTTTCAAATACAGCGTCTAATGGAGTAAAATAAGGAAAAAGTTTGTGTGAACATTTTATTTCTTGCGACATATTTGCTTTAAACTTTGTAAGATATAAGTACGGTAAAAATAATGAGCTATGTAATACAGAGTTTTTCTACATTTAATCCCGAAGAAAATATAATAGGGGATAAAAATATTATATTAACGCACAGGAGATATTTACATTTTCGCACATGTATCTAACATGTATATATTCTAAGCTCACAGAATATAGGTTATCCTGACATAAATTAGGTCATAAAACAGCACAGAATCCTAAGAGATTCTTACACGCGCGAAGGGTTCCGAACCATTAGCAAATAAACGCCTTTTATTGTATGGGCTCCCTTAACAATCTATTTTAATTAATTACATTTAAAGAGAACATAAAACATATTATGTGGTCTGGGTCTCCGGATCGATAGTCGGTGTTCTCTCGACTAGGTCAGCTGTAACTTACTAGACCAGCCGTAACTTATTAGAAAACGTATTAGGTATTTCAATCCAATATTGTTTAAAATTATCAAAACACATTTTGATAATTTTGGATTAGGATTCTGTGCTGTTTTATGACCTAATTTATGTCAGGATAACCTAAATTCTGTGAGCTTAGAATATATACATGTTAGATACATGTGCGAAAATGTAAATATCTCCTGTGCGTTAATATAATATTTTTATCCCCTATTATATTTTCTTCGGGATTAAATGTAGAAAAACTCTGTATTACATAGCTCATTATTTTTACCGTACTTATATCTTACAAAGTTTAAAGCAAATACGTCGCAAGAAATAAAAATGTTCACACAAACTTTCTTCCCTTAATTTACTCCATTAGACGCTGTATTTTGATAAAAAAAAACACTGAAACACATAACTCATTATACACATTAGCTGTACTCAATTTATACGAAATTTCATTCAAATATGTCCAAGGAATAAAAAGTTTGATACACATTTTAATCCCATACAACATCCTTTTAGGGGTTGAATTTTCTAGAAAACCTTACTTAGTAGATGTCTAAGTCATAAAAAAAGCGTGTGTGAAATTCTAAGTATATTCTAAAGGTTTGTTTTATGCGTTAATTTAAAATTTTCATTTCCTATTGTACCACTTTAGGGGTTGAATATAAAAAAGTTTAACACATAACTCATTATTTTGGCTTTTATCAATTCCTACGAAATTTGATGTAAATATGTCCCAGGAATAAAAATATTCACATAAACTTTCCTCCCTAATTTCACCCCTTTGAGGCTGAAATTTTGATAAACGCTGCGATACGTACTTCATGATTTTAGCCGAACTCAATTGATGCGAAATTTTATACAAAAATGTCCAGGGAATAAAAAATTTCAGACTTTAGGGTTGAATTTTGAAAAATCTTCCTTGGTCAATGCCTACATTGTAAAAAAGAATACGTGTAAAATTTTGAGTGTGTCTTAAGGGTACGTCCTGTGCGTTACCATCAAACTTTCATCCTCTATTTAAAACCTAGGGGATGAGTTGAAAAAAAATGTACTACGTAAGTCATTCTTATGGCCGTACTCAATTCTTACAAAATTTGATGCTAATATGTCCAAGGAATAAAAAGTTTCGTACAAACTTTCAAACCTTATTCCACCCTTTTCACGGTTGAATTTTGATAAACACTGTAATACATATCTCATGATATTAGCCAAACTTAATTTTTATGAAATTTCATGCAATTATGTCTTAGGGATAAAATGTTTCATACAAACTTTCATCCCCTATTTAATCTCTTCTTTATTTTTTTATTTAAATTTTGAGAAATCCTCCCTTAATGACTTCCTACGTTATAAAAATAATACGTGTGTGAAATTTTAAGTATGTCCTATGGGTTTGTCCAATGCGTTACTATTTAAAAAGGTTCATCCCCTATTTAACCGTTTTAGAGGTTTTGATTTTGAAAAAAATGTAGTACATAACTAATTATTTTGGCCACACTAAATACCTACGAAATTTAGTATAAATATGCCTAAGGAATAAAAAGTTTCTATACAAAGTTTTATCCCTTATTTCACCCCTTTGAGGGTTGAATTTCGATAAAAATTGTAATACGTACCTCATGATTTTAACCGAACTCAATTTATAGAAATTTTATGCAAATATCCCCAAGGAATAAAAAGTTTCATACAAAAGTTCATTCCTTATTCCCACGCCCCCCCCCCCACCCCCCTTGGGGTAGAAATTATCCAAATCCTTTCTTAGCGGATGCCTAAGTCATAATATCCATCTGCAGCCAAATTTCAGCCCGATCCCTCCAGTGGTTTGGGCTGTGCGTTGATAGATCACTATGTCAGTCAGTCAGTCACCTTTGAGTTTTATATATTTAGAAGAAGATATGTGCATACAACAGTAGAGAAACACTAATAATTGTAAAGGTTTCTAATGTGATGTCATAAATAAACACACTTTTTGCGCTTAGTTTGCAAATGCTGCAACTAGATGGATCAAAATGACGTACTGCGTATTTTTGATGACATAATAAACCTTGTCGAGTTCACAGATTGCTTGGCGGAAATTAGCGCAATTATTGAAGAGGTTGACGTGCAAGTAGCCTACGTCATGGGTGACTTGAATGCACATCCAGGTGCACTATTTGGGTCTGAACTTTCTAGGATTTGTGAAGATTTGTTATGGGAATGGACGGACTTTAAAATACTTAGTACTAACTCCGATACCTATACTTTTCAATGCGAAGCGACCGGTAGCAGGAGATGGCTGAACCACTGTATCGCTACTAAAGCTGCATGGGATACCGTAGTGGGTGCTTACGTCAAACTTACGTCTGACGTCAGATGGTCTGATCACCATCCATTGTGCGTCGAATGTGATATCGCGGCAATTTCTAGCGGGCCAGCCATCCCTTGCAAACCGGACGCGCTGAAACATGTGAGATGGAGCGACCGGAACGCTGCGCAAATTAATGAATACGGAAAATATTGTTATAATAATTTAGATAATACACCAAAACTCCACAAATGTAATTGTAATGACATGCTGAAATGTAATCACATGCAAAATAATTTTAATTACATTGATAAATATTATAGCCACATAGATAATGTTTTGCAGAATGCGGCTATGCTAAGTTCCCGTTCATGTGTGCACAGAAATCATATAAAAAAATGATTGGTTGGAATTATCACGTCAGGGACAGTCACGCTAAAGCTAGGGTTTGTTTTCAGACTTGCACGGTTGTGGGGCGGCCCACCAGTGAAATGCACTACAATGTGAGCCAAACTGCGTTTAAAAATAAATTTAATGGTGCCAGAATAACTAAAAAATTATAAAAATGAACTTACTAGCCCTACATAGAAAAATTAAAAAATTTGCAAAATTTCGGAATGCAACTAAAAAGTTTAACTGTAAACAAAGCTTACCTGCATCCGTGGAGGGCCTCCAGCAACCGTCTGATATAGCGGAACTCTTCGCGCGGAGATTTCAAGTAAAACCGCCACCCGTAGGGGTGCGTGCTCAATACTGAGTCTAGTCAGAACAATGACGTAATTGAATTTACACGGGAGGGTATCTCAAAGCCAGTCCAGGCGATTTACCACGTTTCATGTTCATGATGACACATGAAATGTGGTAAATCGCCTGGACACGATGGACTTAGTATTGAGCACCTGCTTTGGGCAAGTGATAAAGTATTTAAGCATCTTACCTGTTTTTTAATTTATGCGTTCAATATAAATACCTACCTGAGGCTCTTATGCGCGCGTTAGTAGTACCGATTTTAAAGAATAAGACAGGTGACATCAACGCCGCTGCCAATTATCGTCCTATATCGTTAGGTACTGTAATTGGCAAGGTGTCAGAACACATAATTCATCCTGAGATACGTAATAACATTAAGATTGATGACGCGCAGTTTGGTTTCCGTTTTGGTCTCTCAGCGGACGCCGCTAAAGTCAGCTTAAAAAGCACTGTGAGCTATTTATTACACGTCACGAAATGCATCTGTCTACGCGTGCTTTTTAGACCTCAGTCGCGCTTTTGACCTGGTAAATTATAATCCACTCTAGACCAAATTACTGGAATCGCGGGTGCCCAGTCAGATAGTGCGCCTGTTGAAATAGTACGGAAGCCAAACTAATACTGTGAAATGGGGCGACACAACTTCTAGTAGTTATAGGTTAGTTTGTGGAGTTCGTCAAGGTGGGGTAATCTCTCCGGATCTCTTTGGCTTGTATGTCAATGACTTGATCGAGGAGCTGAGGATCACCAATGTCGGCTGCCATGTTGGTAATGTATGTATTAACAACCAGAGTTACGGTGATGATGACATGGTGCTTCTCTGTTCCTCGATGCGGATTAATGATGATGAAAGGGATGCAGAGGCTACTGTCGATTTCTGAGCGTTATGCTGATGCTCATGGGCTGAAGTATAATTGCCCTAAAACGGAATTGAAGGTATTTTCAACGGGCCGGGGTCCGGATAGGATGTCCGAAGTGTATTTGTACGGTACGGAAGTCAGGGTTGTAAGCCAATTCAAATATTTGGGCCATCTGTTAACGAAGCGACTACAGAATGATGCGGATATGGAGCGGGAGAGAAGGGCTCTCGCTGTCAGAGGGAACATGCTTGCTCGCCGATTCGCTAAATGCAGTCAGGACGTAAAAACCACTCTTTTTAAGACGTACTGTCTTTGCCTGTATACGTGCCAGTTGTGGACTACGTTCACACGGAAGTCATTTAACACAATAAGAGTCTAGTACAATGACATATTCAGGGCTCTTATGAATCTACCGCGATACTGCAGTGCGTCGAGCATGTTCGCTGATGCGGGGGTTCCGGATTTCTTTGCTGTGACAAGATCTCGAGTGGCGGCTTTTTGGCATCGCGTGCGTCGGTCCGACAACAGAATATTTTGGTTGTCTCTGATGGTGTGGACAGCCCTGTCTTCAGGCATTGGGTATCTGTTCACATGAATGGGAATACAAAGTAATTTTTAATTGTATTTGTAATATTGGAATGACGAGCACCCCTATATAGGTACAGTGCGAAAAAGGTTTATTTATAATTAAGTATATAAATGTCATTATTTTCATACTACCTACTGATAACTTTTTAGTTTTATATTGTTGGTTCATGTGCCTGGAATTAAGGATTTATTATTATTAATTCGTATTTTCAGTATCAGCATTGCACCCGTGCGAAGCCGGGGCGGGTTATAGTTACATAATATATCGAGACGTAACTTTAAATGGCATATTATATTCTGAAAGCTGGTAGCAAATTTTGGCTAAGTATTCGAAGCAAGCTGGAAACTTGTCACATAGTACCTAGTCCTATTATACTCGTACACCCTGACACTGAAGTGTAAACCTGCTGGCTGGTGAGTAACTACCCATTACATTTTACTTATTTTTATTTTATTACATTAAACTACAACTAAAATAATACAAATTATAAAAATTGCATATTGTCCAAAGCAACAACATAAGATAAGATAAGAAAACTCTTTATTAAAAGCCACATAGATAGATAGATAAACTCTTTGTTGCACTTAACAAGTAAACAAAGTTACAAAAATATATAAAACTTTAAAAAAAAACACAAAGTAACAATTGGCGACCTTATCGCTAAAAGCAATCTCTTCCAGGCAACCGCTGGATGGAACAGGAGAAATGAAGAATAAGAAGACGGGGAAGTACAAACAATAAGTGAATGTTATATTTGAAGTTTGTAAATATGAAAATTAACTTACAGGTAAACTAATATAAATATACTACAATACTATTAAACATACACCTACATAAATATTAATAACTGTACATCCTAATACATAAATACGAATATGACATAAACTAATATATAAATATCATGTTTTACTAATGGAGATAATTAATTTAAATTATTTAGGTACGATTTAAATAAGAGCAACGACTTCAACTAATATATATCACGTAGACAGATAATGATAAAATCTGATTTACCAGTTGTTTGAAAACAGCAACAGATGGAGCTTGTCTAGTAGTTACAGGAAAAGCGTTCCACAGCTCAACGGCCCGAAAAGCGAACGACTTGCCGTAGAAATTTTCGCTGCGTGCCAAAGGCGATTGGAGTGACAATTTGTTCTTAGACCTTAGAGGCAAGGAGTGCGCATTGCTCCAGAAGGAAAAAAACATCTTTCAAATAACGCGGTGATGAGGGGTTAAATAAAATATTATAGAGTAGAGACAAAATATGAGCATTCCGACGAAGGCGAATGGGGAGCCACTTGAGCTGCATACGGAACTGAGATACGTGATCATATTTGCGCAAGCCAAATATGAATCTTATGTAATAATTTTGGAGACGCTCAAGTTTATTTAGCTGGTCTTCATTAAGGTCAAGATAGCACATATCTGCGTAGTCTAAAATGGGAAGAAGGAGAGATTGTGCAAGCGCAATTTTAGTAGCAGTGCGTAAAAAGTGTCGTAGTCGTCTCAACGATCCACCAGAAGCAAATAATTTACTGCTGACTGCTTTCAGGTGATGTTCGCAGCTTAACGTGCGATCGAAAATCACGCCAAGATTTTTGACCATTTCGCTGTACGGAATTACTATTCCGTCAAAAACAACTTCTGAAATGGAAGCCCAGTCAACTCTAGAGATCATGTAAGGACTCCCAATCACTATTACTTGCGTTTTGTTGGAGTTAACAATCAATCCAAAAGAGTTGCTCCAGTGAACAATTTGTCGAAGATCAGCGTTCACCAGTTCAGGCAACTTTGAGATCTGAGAGTCGGGCTTGGGAATAAATTTGGAGATTGTCTGCATAAAGGTGGTAGGAAAAATTTAGGTTTTGAGAGATTGAGTTTATGAAAATAGCAAAAAGAAGAGGTGATAGCACGCCGCCTTGAGGGACGCCGGCATTTGTACTACACCAAGACGATAAAACATCGTCGAGGTGAATACGTTGTCGGCGTCCATACAAGTAACTATGAAACCAACTGATTACCGATGGAGATATGTTAATAGAGCGCAGCGTCGCCAGCAAGATATCGAAATCGACGGCGTTGAAGGCATTACTGAAATGTAGCAGAGCTAGAACAGTAAGCCTGCCGTCGTCCATACCTTTGCGAATGTCGTCGGTGATCTTAACAAGGGCGGACACAGTGCTATGCCCTGGACGGAAACCGGATTGGGAAGGGCTTAAGAGGTCTTGCCTGATTAGGAACTGGTTCAGTTGTGAGTGGACAAGACGCTCAAGGACTTTGGACAGAAAAGGAAGAATAGATATAGGGCGGTATTCGGAAAAGGAGATAGGATTAGGTTTCTTTGGCAAAGGAATTAAATGTGCATCTTTCCAGATTGTCGGAAAAACACCACAGGTGATGGATTTATTGAAGATTGCACATAGGACGGAAGGATGGCGTTCAAGGATGGGCAATAACATGTTCCTACTGATATACTGTCACCGCCAACAGCGTTGGAGGAGATCGAGACAACACTCTTCTTAATATCACTTTCAGTGAATCGATTGAATGTAAATTTAGAGTAGTCAGGAGCTGGGGTGGCAGAAAGATTTTTAATTGTAGTTTTGTTTCAAATCACAATCATAATCACATACCAATTTGCTGACGACACATGCTTAGTGGCTGCTGACAAAGATTTAAGTATTGCGATGGAAAAAGTTCAGGAGAATTTTACGACACTGTGTGAGTGGTCTCATGACAGCGGTTTGGTGCTCAACGCCGATAAACTAAATACCTCCATGTCCACTCTAGTCATATTCTAAATACATGTAGGGGTTAAAGTAGTGGCACATAGTCATGACTGTCTGCATGGTGGAACCAATTTTTGTGATGTTAATTGCAAAGAAATTAAAAAGGTCTCAGAAGCTTTATCCTTGGGTCTTGTAATCGATAGCAGGTTTAACTGGTCGAAGCATATCGAGAGGACGTGTACTAGACTGCGAGCTGTTTTGGCTAGGTTTTTGCTATTAAAAGTAGGGTACCATTTAGCGTTCTAAGTGACAGTATTGTTTCTTACGGTATGAGTAGTTATGGGCGAACATATAAGACATATTGAGATCAAGTATTTAATTTACAGCTTAGGATTTTAAAATTAATTGTGCCTACAAAAATAAAAAATCAATTCAATAATGATCCTACTGGACTTTTTAAGTTCTGTGGTGTATTACCAGTACACAAGAAACTCTGTTTGAATTTACTTCAGGAACAATATTTTCGCACCGAAATTCAATTCCCAAAAAGTGGTAATACTGTGACCAGGAGTATGTCAAATGGAAGTCTTTCACTGCCCAGGTTTAAGAACATTTATGGCAAGAGAACATCCGAATATATGATACCGGACTTAATTAATAAACTGCCGAAAGAACTAAAAAATAGCCTTACACAAAATTAAGATAAATATGTACTAAAACCAAAAATAATAAAATAGATACAGTCATGGGAATTATAAACATATGCATAGACTAGACTAAAATAAAACCGTGGGGCACGTCAATTGCCTACAATCGTTGGTTAAAATGTTTGTTTTGTAATGTTACACTATAATTAGGCAGTTGTTCAACCGACAACGAAGGACGTGTGATAAGTAGGGCTAGAATGTGGAAACAAGCTAGCAAGCTCGATTATAAGCGAGTTTTAGGGTTTCATAGTGGTGAGCGAGTAGTACTTTTATCATATGTTTTGTCGATTAAAGACAAACTACGAGCAGTGAAACGATTCCTCGCCAGCCAGCAGTGTGAATGTCCAACGATAAACTAGTTGAAACATCTCTTTTATTTACATGGAGTGTATAACTATTGGAATTTCCATGAGCAAGAAAATAGTAAGTAATTTCCTCGCCGTCTGTGGGCCAACTGCCTAACGACGAATTAAACGATTCTTCTATCGCACATTAAGTCGATAATTTGTAGACAATTGACGTGCCCCACGGTTTTATTTTAGTCTAGAAAATAGTAAGTAATTTCCTCACCGTCTGTGGGCCAACTGCCTAACGACGAATTAAGCGATTCTTCTATCGCACATTAAGTCGATAATTTGTAGACAATTGACGTGCCCCACAGTTTTATTTTAGTCTAGTCTATGCATATGTTTATAATTCCCACGACTGTATCTATTTTATTATTTTTTGGTTTTTAGTACATTTATCTTAAACAGTGCAATGTAGAGATTTACTACGATAACATGGCCCGCCCCTCCAAATTACTATTTTAATGTGTGTAGTCACATCCTTACGAATGAGTTTGTATGTAGTTGTAATTATTCGTTTGCAGTAGCAGTACGCACACATGCGTGGTGGTGCGTTGTATATACTTTCACAAATACTTTCAAACGTTTTGAATTCTGGAGGGGCGGGTCATGTTATCGTAGGAAATCTCTATGTTTAACATAAAACCGTTTAACTTAAAAAGGTTTTTTACCTATTTTTATTTTCTAGTTTTTAGTTTTTATTTCGCATTCTGTTTAATTCATTTAGTGCTTCATTTTTGCAAGGTTTCTTGCCCATTAGTTTATTGCAATCCAACTCCTCTATACGTAGTCCCTGCAAAGATCTTACTCTACTAAGAGCCACGTAGGCTTGACCTTCTTCAAACAGTTTCGCACCTAAGTAAACGACTGCGTGATCCACAGTGCTGCCCTGCATTTTATGTATTGTGAACTGTAGAAAATATTATGTTCTGTACTGAACATAAGTTGGGGCGGGCAATAGTGCACCGAGCCAATTAATTAAATCTAACTAAATTGTATTGAATTAAGCCAGGCTAAAACTACTTGTGAGTCTGTATATAAAATAACTTTTAAGTTGGAATATCTACTCTGTAGAGTGTTATGAACTCGAGAAGCAAGTTCTGCAAGTAGCAGGGCACCATTGAGTTCAAGGTTAGGAATGGTAAGTTTCCTACTGATGGGAGCTACTCGGGATTTAGAGCACAATAAATTAATTTTAACTTGACCATCATTAGATAAAATTCTAAGGTAGAGACAACATCCCATTGCATTTATAGATGCATCACAGTAACCTACCAACTCTACCGACACTATATTGTCATTATTTCCAATAAATCTAGGTATTTTAATTGAACCTATATCATTTAGACTTTTCTGAAAATCTCTCCAATCCTTCAATAAATTACTAGGCAAAATTGTATCCCAGCCTATTTTTGATTTCCATATTTCCTGCATTAACATTTTAGCTTTGACCACTACTGCTCCCATGAGTCCCATTGGGTCATATATTTTTCCAATAAAACTTAAAACTTCTCTTTTTGTCTCAATTTTATTATTGTCAGCTTCTGGACATGAGAATTACATTGTATCGGCAAGTATATCATACTTTAAGCCTAACGTTTTTATAATGTTATCTTTATTCAGGTCAATTTGTTCTAAATACTTGACATTATCAGGGATATCATTAAGTGACTCAGGAGAGTTTGAACACCATTTATGTAAGTTAAAGCTGCCCAACTTCAACAACTCTATAAGTTGCCTTTTTAGCTCTTTAAGATTTTCTAGGCTATCGGCCCCGCAAATCACATCATCAACATAAGTCTTACGCCTAAGTGCCTCTGCAGCTAAAGGGTATGTGTCCTGATGCAAATTTGCAAGCTCTATAAGGCATCTTGTGCTTTGTTCAAAGGTTGAGGCTTTAAGACCATAAGTAATAGTCTGCAACTGCAAGCATATAATAGGTTTGCTAGGATGATCTCTCCACAGAATATTTTGTAAAGACCTGAATTTTTTATCAACTAAGCACATTCTAAACATTTTTTCTATATCACACATAAGTGTGTACTGGTAAGTTCTGAAAAGCAGGAGTATGTTAAAGAATTCATTTGGAACTATAGGTCTATTAAGCATAACATCATTGACAGAAAGTCCATTTTTTGATTTCATATTACCACCAAAAACTACTCGCAGCTTAGTTGTTTTACTACTTTCATTCAGAACTGCATGGTGCGCTAGGAAATACACGGGGTCTTTATATACATCATATTGACTAATGTCAACCTCCTTGGCATGTCCTAGCTCTATGAACTCATTAATGAATTTTTTATAATTATGAATATATTGAGGATTGGTCGCAAATTTATTTTCAAGTGAGTGAAACCTTTGTAATGCAAGTGAGAAGGAATCACCAATATTTAATTCTTCTAAAGGAAATTTTAATGGAATATCAACTGTAAATTGATGATTCTGCAATTTTACAGAATCTCTAAAACATTTTTCAGCTTTTTGAATATTTATTTCTTCTGGCATCTTCTCAGATTGCCAGATTATGTTTTCTAAACTATCTTCTGCTTTATCTTGAATAATAAAATTTGTGACCAAATTCACATTTATTGAAGTGTTTGGTTCAAATTCATTTTTATACTGCCAGTAACAACATGGCCAAATAATGTGTTTTGCAGAACAAGGCCAATGTCCAATTTGACAATGCCATCAATTATAACTTTAGAATAAAAATTAACCCCTAATAGTAGGGAAATATCTGAGGGTTTATAGAACCCATCATCGGCAAGTACAATGTTTGAAGGAATTTTACATTTACTTACATCAATATAATTTTGTGGCAAGTTTGTAGTTATAGAATCTACAATATGACATCTCGCTGAAAATTTTATATTATAGAGAGGTGATTGAAACAATATGTCAGCACACTCGCTTACTTTGTTTGGTGTATTGCCCAAACCAATAATATTAGAATCTTGAGCCATAGGGGTCAAGTTCAATTGTTTCTAAGTGATCGTTTTACAATACATACTTGGCTACCACAATCCAGTAAAGCCTTTACTTGAATATCACGACCTGATTTGTCAATGAGATTTACCTTTATAGTAGGCAATAAAACATTTGTTTGATTGGTAGATAGGTTAGAATGCAAAGCAATGACCTCATCTTGTTTTGGCTTCCCTTCATGCAGAAGAGTATTGTGGTTTTGTTTGCAGATTTGACATCTAAAAGAATATTTACATTTATCAGTATGAGTTCTCAGACATATAGTACACAATTTACTATCGGTAACAAACTTTGTGCGCTGAGAAACTGGTGCCATTTTAAATTTATGGCATAAATAGATAGCATGATTATCTTTACAAAATGCACAAGTTATAGACTTGGCTTCAGGTTTGATTCCAATATTGGAAACCGTTTCATAATAATAATTTGATTTCTTACCTTCATAGCAGGCATTTTTAAGAGGAGAAGTGTCCTCTAAGGCGACGGCTCTCTTTTCTAAGAAGTTTAAAAACTCTTCCATTGTAGGCAGATTGTCCAAAGTCGTCCTGTCAAGATGGTATGCACGGTTAGTGTAACTGTCAAGCTTCCATGACAACACAGATAGCAATAGCATGTTCCATGACTCGACAGGCTGCTCCAGATTTTTTAATGCATTTAATTGTTAACGTACGTCTGAAATAAAAGTCCTGATGCTAGGTGCAGTACCCTTCTGCATTTGGGGCAAGTCCAAAAGGATGTTAATATGGTTAGAGATAATTCGGGCTGGATTGTCAAACCGTTTTTCTAATAATTTTGTTGCCTCAGGGTAAGATTCATTGACAAGAGGTAAATTTATAATTACTGACAAAGCATCTTTTGTTAAATATTTTCTAAGATAAAATAGCTTTTGCACATTAGACAAGGATTGGTTCTTATCAATGACAGCGTTAAACATGTCCATAAATGGTTTACATTGAGTAAAATCTTTCCCATCAAAAGATATAATTTCAATGCTGGGTAATTTGCAAGTAGAAATAGAATGCTTCTCAGAATGTACCTGTGTTTTCAATTGCCGCAAAGTGGCATTGATCTTCCCTAACACAGAGAAATATTTATCTTCAATGATACCTACCTCCTCATTGTCACTAGCATCTAGGTTCAAGATATCTAAATGTACACTCTCATAGTCCTTCAGTGTACTTAATAGTTTATCACGTCGAGCTTCTAACATGTCTATATTAGACGAAGCTATGTTTATAGGGTCGCTAATAAAGTTGTCAATACGAGTAATTGTGGATTTGCACTGACCACGTCGCGTACGCAGACGTTTTAATTCCGAATCCGCCATTATAACACTTTGCCGCACTGTTTACGCTTAAATCTAGCCGTTACTAAAGCTAACACTGCTTATTTCTAGCACTGCACTTCGTAATTTCACTGAAAAGCCGCAATTATATATGGCTATAATTGCGGCCATACGCGGGAAACGAACTCGAACAAACAAAATGAAGCGAAAATTCGCTTGTGACAGCGTCACCGCGACAGTGACAGACGGGAAAAATCTTGACGTATAGACGTTCAAGTGGCGAAATATGTGAAGAAAAGGAACGAACTTACTTCCTCTTGTCTATGGCTGGAAATTTCTATAACCACCGCTTTTTGAAATGTTGAAATTGATGATGATTTCTTGTGCAAAATTATAGATTTCGCACGAATCACCGCTGAAATCCCGACGATATAGCGTCTAAATAGATGCCTCGCACCCGCATATAGGCGAGCTATGCGAGAAATGGCTGAATGTAACTTCGCCCGGCGCCGAACAACCCACGCCGACTCGATATAGCAAGTCGTCGTATCTTCCTTTACGACGTACAAAAAGCGAAGAAAACACTTGCACTGGTACTTTTCACTTCGAAGGACCACAAGCCTACGTTGAATAAAAGGCTTATGTCCTTAAACATATTAATTTAGATTTATTGGATCTAAGACACTGTTCATAGCACAGTAGAAAAAAATGGAAGCCCGGAGTCAAGTGACAACCGGAAATATAAAAATTTAACCTATTCACATATAGTGTTGCTAGTGCAAACTTAATTAAATATAGATTTAATGTGAATGAGACTAAAACGATCGATTATAAAGTGAACTGTAGAAAATATTATGTTCTGTACTGAACAGTATGGCTTTCGGGTGTATAAGATGTACTCCGTCTCTTGCGAAATCAATTCGGACGGAAAGTACATCTGTTGCATACATCTGAGTTCGACGAAATTGAGGCCAAACGATTTCGTTGATGTAGCTTATAGCGCCATTTACTAATCCCTTTGAAACGTCAATATTGGACCATAGCATGACTTTTGCCCCCCACAAATATTTCCAGTTCCGCTGGTAAACCCCCAGTTTTGTTGATATCAGCTGGTATTATAGTAGCTATATCCACATTGTCTGCATTTCGTGTGGCGTATACTAGCTGATCCTGCGCTTTTATTTTGTAAATGCGAGCACTATTATTTCTGTACAAATTCAATACAGCAGAGTTGTGGTCGCTAACTTGGTCATTAGTTAGGTAGAAACAATGAAATCACGTGCTAGTTTGCACTGTGTCTGGGTGTTTCTATTTATAATAAGTATGTATTTAAAACTATTTATGTATTATATCAGCTATCTGGCCGCCATAGTACAAGCTTTGCTTAGTTTGGGGTCAGATGGTGTTGTGTGTGAATTGTCCACCAATATTTATTTATTTATTTATTTAGTATTATGGTCAATGAATGTACTTTACATAACTCAGTAACACAGCATCATGTCACGATGACAGCGCATCTCAACATATTGACAAAACAAAAAAATCCTCAACTCATCATTGCAAATTAAAACTACAAATTGAAAATAACAATTTCATTCAAATAGTCACTCGATTATCACCGTTGCGGAGAAAACAATAAAGTTCACTTATCGCATCAGTAGGTATTTGATAAGTGCGTAGTCACAACACAAATAATAATACAAAATATATCGTGCGTATCCATTTATTTGTTTAACCTTTAGTTTCATAATTCCTTGATAAGAAGCTATCAATGCAAATCAAACACGCCTTTATTTCTATTGTCATAGTGAACGTCTACGGATTTTTTTAATCTTTTGTAAAATGAACACGTGCATCGATTTAAGGAGCAATACATTAAATTGATAACGCATGAAATACACTAATTCTTATTTATATAATATATTCGTTTGTCGCCGTGGTTGAGTTTGTCTGTTTGTCGAAAGTCTTGGTTAAACCAAACAACAGACGCACAAATACCCGCAACAATCAATCAACTAGCCGACACCAGACAAATACTAACAAATGAATCTTACACCTAGTTATCACTGAAACCCGGCACTCCTCCGATATTGAAGACCGTAACTCAGACTCAGTAAAAAGACGAGTGTCAAATGCGTTAAGATATTACTATAAGGACTGAAACTGATGCTTGACCTAATAATCACAGACTAAGTAGAGAGATACTCTCTAAAAGCAAAATCTCATCTATACTGATAATAAAACTGTAACGGGTCCAATTCTGTACATTGCAGATATTATTTTTTTTTTTTTTTTTGAGCACTTTGAGCAGTCGATACTGATGGCGAAACTGCATTTTTTTTTCTTTCATGTCTGTGTGTTTGTCTTTCTGTATAGGGATCACGCATCACGCCGAAACTACTGATTCAATTCAGTTGAAACTTGGCATGACTTTGTTTTATACTAAGGAGATTGCTTTAAGCTATTTTTAGGCTAAATACGGGACCCTTATATATTCGTCATGTCTGTCTGTCTGTCTGTCCGTCCGTATGTCACAGCCACTTTTCTCTGAAACTATAAGAGCTATACTATTGAAACTTGGTAAGTAGATGTAATCTGTTAACCGCATTAAGACTTTGATACAAAAAATAGAAAAAAAAACAAAAACTATTTGGGGTGTCCCATACTATATAATAAGATAATGACAAAAATATAAAAAAGTGTATGATATACATTACCATGTAAACTATCGAAGAAAATTGGTTTGAATGAGATCTAGTAAGTAGTTTTATTTTAATACGTCCTAAACACAGATTTCTAAACAGATGAAACCTTCGTGAACGATACTGTGAGGCCAGTAATTAGTTATGTATGCGTGACAGCTCTCACCGACGTTGTCAAATTACTCACGTTGGTGTGCATGTAATGTTCCCAGTCTTAAGAAAAAAATCCCACTATTGTTGTCTTAGCTTCGGAAATCTTCGCGTATAATAAACACACACATATATTATAATGTTGAAATAATTTATTATTACACCGATTAAATATTATGCAAGGATTTCTTGTTATTACTATTTCCATCCTATGAAGTTAAGAATTTTGATTTAGCATGCAACTAAGAATTCGAATATTCGTACAGAAAATTCGGAATAAAAAGACAACGCCGAATAATAGTAAAAGTCATGTGTGTGTTTATTTTGAATATTCTATCGGAGCTTCTTGTGAAATTTTGAATATTATGCTTGACAAAAGGTGGCAACTACCTACTCATTTAATATCGGTGCACACAATACACACAGGAGGTGCAGACAATTTTGTCAACTGATTTGATGTTGGAGGCCAGATCATTCAATTTGTTTATTATCCAATCTTTGTCTGGACGCGTGTCGCAAGCGAAAAGTTCACCTTTTCAAAATGTTGATACAAACCAACGAAAACCGTCTAAGAGTTTATGTAAATCAGTTGAACATTATTCACATCGCCACCCAAAGTTACGTCGTCCAAATACCTAACGTTTACATTGGACTAGAGACGTTAAATGATAGAGCGAATGGCCAGGGCGAAGGTCGCATGGCCGAAGATTCACCAAGTTGATAGCCAACGGAAGATAGCATAGGATTGTTTTGATAATTTTGTGGGTCTGCCATAACATTGCCAAAGAAAATTGTAGAAGTCAAGAATTTTATTTTCACTTCGGACAACGGGGCTCCACGATCAACCAAATTAAAGCGTTTTTGACGTACACATTTAACAGCCCTCTCCCCAATTTTGGACAAAGAAAGTCAGGACAGAATGCACAGCAGCCTCACGTCCACTCAGAGAACCAAAATCAAGTTTGTGGGACAGGGAGCTCAAAAGTGCAACGCTTTATACCTACAACCCACCTTGGCAGCAAGGCCAGTATATGTGGTGCCAACAGCGATTGGCCTGATCCCAACATCTTTTTTGGGTAAGTATGTACGCACAAATTAGCACCGTATAGAACTTCGACAATGTCACTACTGACTCGACCAGATAACATGAGGTTGATTAAAACCATTAGATATCTCAAAAGAACTCGCCTACTTTTTAAGCTCCACTATACCTACTTACAAGAATTAAAACTTGCTTCATAACTATAGTTTTCATCAACACTATTAGTATTTTTATAAACACTAGTAATGACGTGGATATGTGCTAGGCATCGATTGACATTAAATTAAAAAATTACGATTATAAAAATAGGGTTTAAAATAGAATAATACAATCTACTTAAGTACATAAATAATTTGGTCTACGAGTCATCAAAAAAATCATAATCTAAATTTTACCTTAACTTTAGGGAAAATAATTTCAGTTTAGTACAGGAACACTAACCAATTTTCGTTGAGGTGTTGTGTTTCTATTCATCAATCGAAATGAAATCGCCTAAATTATACAAAAAGCAGTAAAAATATTCAGACTTTCCTATGAAATGATATTTTTCTTTCCTTTTCTTATTTTTGGGAACAATGTTTGCAATGTTTGAAGCCACAAGACGGCATAATCTTGTACAAAACTTAAAATCACACGAGACTCCCGTACGAGACGGAAGTCAGTTTCGTACTGACTGGAGTTTGTATTTGCTTTGGCGTTTGATATTTGCTTTCTGGACCTAAGGATCTGTGTTCTGCACGTTCCATCTGCCTTTTGTTTTAGAAATCTGTGGTCCTAAATTGACTATTGTTAAAACACTCATTAAAGTACAACGAACTGTAAGATTTTTTACATTATGTTACTTGCTGCTACAGAAGCCTTCATGGGCGAAGAAATTTTAGAAAGAACACATTTTTCATATTGTCCCGTCAAAATTTGAAGATTATCGGTTTGGTGGTTCGGAAATTACACAAACATTGAATAATAACGACACGCGCTTCGCGTTCGGCATGTACTAACTTCTAAGTATTCTGTGTACCACAGACAATCCACAGAATATCTAAATTCAAGATTCTAGAACATGGCCACGTGATCGCGTCGCGTCGTCTTAAATGAAAAAATAATTATAAAAATATATTTTTGTAAATTTAGAGGTAGTCTTCAAGAGGTAGAGATAAAGGTTGTTACAACACTATATCTAAATTTTAAACAGTATTTGGATATTATGTTTATATTATTGAAATACCTTGTTTTCATTAGAAACGTATTAAGTTACGGCTGGTCTAGTAAGTTACAGCTGACCTAGTAGGGAGAACGCCGACTGTCGATCCGGAGACCCAGGGTTCAAAACCACGCGCACAGTGGTGCGCGTGGTTTTCAGAGTCATCTTTTCAGAGTCATGTTCGTATTGCCGGTAAATGATGCTTTAATAGACGCTTTAACTATTCACATAATATTTAGTTTTATGTTCTCGTTAAATTTAATTAATTAATATAAAATATTAAGGGGGCTCCCAAAAAAAAAAGCCGTTTATTTGCTAATGGTTCGGAACCCTTCGCGCGTGTTAGAATCTCTTAGGATTTTGTGCTGTTTTATGACCCAATTTATGTCAGGATAACCTAAATTCTGTGAGCTTAGAATATATACATGTGCGAAAATGTAAGTGTCTCCTGTGCGTTAATATAATATTTTCATCCCCTATTATACTTTCTTCAAGATTCAATTTAGAAAAACTCTGTATTACATAGCTCATTATTTTTGACCGACTTCCAAAAAAAGGAGGAGGTTATCAATTCGACCCTATGTTTTTTATGTATCTTACTTACCTGATTTCTCGAGAACCTTTGCACCGATTTTAAAATTTATGTTTGTGTTCGGATGGGTATGCTTCCCAAATAGTCCCATATAAGTCTTATCGAAATAGGTCGGGTGGTTTTTGAAATATAAATCATAAACTAAAATTTGCGTACAATTTTCGGGATGATGTAGTTGTAGATTTCACAAAAGTTATGAAACTCGATCCTGTCAATACGAAATTGTGTTAACAAAAACTTGTTTTTAACCGCCGACCAAAAAAAGGTGTTACTAAAGGTAAACCAAACATAGATAGGAATGTCCGTACCTAGCTATGTTTGGTTAATGTCGATTCAAGATGGCCGCCTCCACAAAATGGCGGACAAAATATTTCCTCACAACCTCAACATGGGTATCAAATGAAAGGGCTTGACTAGTAAAATACTATACACTATAACAAATTTCAAATCCAAAATGGCCGCCACCACAAAATGGCGAATTATATTATATTTTTCATTACTACCTCAATATGGGTATCAAACGAAAGTGCTTGACTAGTAGAATACTTTGCACTATGACAAATTTCAAATCCGAAATGGTCGTTACCATAAAATGGCAAAATACATTTCTTTTTTAACAACTCCCTTGATTTGGGTATCAAATGAAAGGGCTTCACTGGTAGAATCTTGTACAGATAATAAATCCGAGGTACCTAGTCGGAGGTTAATCAAAATTTTTAATTTTGTTCTTGTACACTATAAAGGGTAAAATAAACTATTTTCGTACAAAAAATTAAACCGATTTCAAAACCACAAATAGGCTCTCATGATCTCAAAAGCGAAAAATAAACTAAAATCTTTATTACAAGCGCTACTCACTCATCTATTTGAAGTCGGTGCCAGTCAGGTCAAAAAGTTAGTAGATTGATGCTATGTAGGCACATGGTAAGTAGGCACAGGTAAGTAGTATCTATTCACTACCTGTGTAACGCTATTTTTATTTGTCTAAACAATTAAAAATAAAATGATATTGATCGATTTCGCTAAGTCGATTTTGTTCAACCGACATCCCTACTGCATCGGTGCAACACTACGAGTGCACGGCGATGACTAGAAAAAAAAAACATGTGCGTTGTCGATGTAAGGCTGAATACTACGTAATAACGAACTTAATGGAATTTAAAAACTTTTTATTTTAAAAACTAATTTTTAACTTAGTAAATATTTTTATTTAAAACTTTAAAACTTTTCCTTCTATTATCTATATATCTACCTATATAAAAAATCTTACTTTAGTTCTCTGACGAATTACTTCATTTCGAATGCAATCCCTCAGAGAAACTCCAAGCATAGCTCTTTCCATAGCTCGCTGGGCGACTTTGAGCTTACGGACCATTTTGATTGTAAGTGTCCACGTTTCAGCACCGTAGGTCATAACGGGTAGGACGCACTGATTGTACATTTTTGTCTTGAGACTTTGTGGGATGGGTGACGAGAAGACTCGACGAAGTTTTCCAAATGCTGTAATACGTACCCCATACTTTAACCCGAACTCAATTTATAGAAAATATCCCCAAGGAATAAAAAGTTCCATACAACCGTTCATCCCCTATTTCCACCTTTGGGGTAGAATATTTCTAAATCCTTTCTTAACGGATGCCTAAGGCATCACATCTATCTGCATGCCAAATTTCAGCCCGATCCCTCCAGTGGTTCGGGCTGTACGTTGATAGATCACTCACACTAGATGTCAGTCTGTCAGTCACCTTTGAGTTTTATATATTTAGAAGATATGTGAATTTTTACATTAAACTACAACTGAAAGTAATGCAAATTATAAAAATTGCATATTGTGTATTAAAAAAAATGAATTTATTTTGCCCTCTACTCACCAGCCAAATGGTTTACACTTCAGCGTCAGGGTGTACGAGTATAATAGGACTAGGTACTATGTGACAAGTTTCCAGCTTGCTTCGAATACTTAGCCAAAATTTGCTACCAGCTCTCAGAATATAATATGCCATTTAAATTTATGTTTCAAACTCGAAATATTATGTAACTAGTGACCCGCCCCGGCTTCGCACGGGTGCAATGCTGATACTAAAAATACGAATTAAATTGATTATGTGAGCTATCCCTAAGAGGTAGACATTGTTGACTTTTTTGTAGACCTTTTGAAGGGGTACAATCATTGAGTACATATAAGTACTATAGAGCACGCACAACGAAGTGGGAACAGTAGGCACGGGTGAGAACAAAACGACATTCCCGCCGCGAGTGCCTGTAGTCGTACTATCACTAGTAAAGTGCGTTTCTCGAGGATTTTTTCAAATATTGTTATTAAAACGGTGAAATGTGCAGTTCGATCTTGCAAAACGATACTAGAAAACGCACAAAATTGAAATCCAGTATCACATTTCATCGGTAAGTCGATTATTTTACTTTTTATAAAAACTATTGAAACTAATCCGGAATCGCGGGTGAAGGAGACGTTCGGGAGGCAGGACCACCTTGCACCGCGCTCCCGCCGCGTGATTTAGATATGGGACGTGATATAATGTTGGCTTGAAAAACTATATACTATAATAGTTTTTGTAACTTTAATGCTCAAAATGTTATAATATTTTAATAAATAATTTTATAGTGTGTTTTGTACGATATACTTTCAATTTTTTTTTAATGCGAACATATTATAGAGTAAACTGGAAGTACATAATATTATGTAATGTTACGATATCACGTCTTAACAGTTAAATTGATTTTGAAGACTTTAGTAGGTAAAGAATATTCTAAAATTCAATTTAAAAAAATGACAATGAGAGGAAGTAAGGAAGGAACCACTTTTGTAAGGAAAATACAGGGTCCTACAAATTTAGTATAAAATATTTTAAGGACAAACTTACGCAAAACACTGAACATTTTTCCTTTTTTATAACAAGAAGCATGCAGCAATCATTTACTGCATTTGCTTCGAGCGGTGATTCAAAAATACATTGATATACGCGTTAAATATTTAGTTCGAAAGTCAAATGTCACAAAAACTAAAAGACAGCTTTCTTAACAAGCTTTCGCTTTTTAGCAGTCAGTAAAAATGACAAGTAATATTTAATAATAATATTTAATAATATTTAATTTAGAGCTTGAAATTATTTGATTAATAAATAAAAAAATCATTGTTTATTTTTATACATAGGTATTGGGATTAAATTATAATAATAACTACTAATTGCACGACATAATTATTTACGCCATTTTTCGGTAATAATTGCCAAATATAGGCATTATAATCCAATTAATTGTTTGTCAGTTCATATCGTAAGCTCCTTATATTTAATTTTTAAGTAAAAATAAAATAATTTGAGAAATACCAGCTTTTATTGACACACATATCCAATCATACACATTTTTATGTGAAATATTTACATATTAATACTGTACAAATGTAAGTTGCATGTAGAAAACTGAAGCCTGCACGGGCACTAACTCTATAAAATTAAAAACCTAGGTACCTATATTTTAGATGCGATAACGCACGAAATAATTATATTTATAGATGTTTGTACCACGCTGAACCTGCATCAATCGCCAACAAAATGATTTTGCGTTGCCCGCGTGCCCATCCCTAGTAATCCCCTACGTACATATCTATGTAGCTATACATCATCTGCCTACGACGCGCACTGGGCATCTAGTGTGGTGTTAGCACTCTATACTTTAGTTATTTGTCCTCTATGGGTACAATACTGCAGTACGTCATTTTGATCATAGCAGCTTTTGCAAAGTAAGCACAAAACTGTGTTTATTTATGACATCACGTTAGAAACCTTTTAAAATTATTAGTGTTTCTTTTTTGCTGTATGCACATATTATACATATAATTCTTCTTCTTGAATCACGCTCTCTATTGAGAAAACCTGCATCAAAATTGATTTGGTGGATAATAAATAAATAAATAAAAAATACTACAAAACAATATCATACATATATCTATGGCATAAATATTCGTGATAAATAAACATATACATACATACATAAAGCAAAATAAACATACATAGGTAATAATATTCAAGCAATACAAATAACCAAAATACAGCGATCCACAGAAATTAGTAAAAAGAGAGAACGAATGAAACATTTTAACAGAAAAATTAACAGACCATTACAGAAAGATAGTGTTTCTTGATCTGAGCCTTAAAGGAATCCACGCTCTGCGCCCGCCGGATACCCACTGGAAGTGCATTCCAGAGAGCAACGGCCGTCACGCAGAACGAAGATCCATAGAAGGAGCTGGAGTGAGACGGAGTGGACAAAAGAAGATTATTAGACGACCTAAGGTTACTAGAGTGAGTATCACATAGAAAAATGAAACGGGAGCTAAGATAAGGGGGTAAACCGGATTAAATAGTAGATTATACAAAAGAGCGAGTATATGTGTATCCCGGCGAAGTCTGATAGGGAGCCACTCGAGCTGTTTACGAAATTGAGAGATGTGGTCATACTTTCGAAGACCAAAAAGAAATCGTATACAAAAATTTTGAAGGCGCTCGAGCCTCTGAAATTGCTCCTGGGTTAAGTTAAAATAACAGGCATCAGCATAATCTAAAATAGGCAATAGGAGAGACTGTGCTAACGCAACTTTAGTGGCCGTGGGTAAAAAGTTTCTTATTCGTCTTAAAGACGCAGCAGAGGCAAACAACTTACGCTTGACTGATTGCAATTGAAGATCCCAAGATAGACAATTGTCAAAGATCACTCCGAGATGGAAGTTTGCATGAAGAGGAGAGGAGATGAAAGTTTGCATGAAAGGTTTTAATCCTTTAGAATACTCGTATACATATTTGCGTGACATTTTGTGTGAATATTTTTGTTTCTTGCGATTGCTGTTGAAAAACACCGTGTCATATTTCCTGCAATGCTTCACCGTTACATGGAACTTTTCCTGTCCACTTCGAGTAATCAAGTTGTTTTTTTTTTTAACTTTTATAGGTTTACACTAAACCGCCATCTCGCCTGATGTTAAGCGACGATGCGTATACCGTCTAGAGACCTAACACGATTGAGTGCTACATAAGTTGTCCAGCTACATCACAAACATGTAATTTATGAATAAATTAATTTCTTCAGTACTTTTAACACATTGGAAATAAAAAAATAATACTATATTTAAAACTGAAAACTTTATAGTTTCACCATCGCGCCGGCAACACTTAAATCGAATGTTCGGTGATTTTATTTTAGACATGAATTTCATTTAGTTGACTTTTCAAGATGTAATCAGCCACTGCAAATATGATGGGCTACATGTAGCAGACCTGAAAAAAAGCAGTTTTATTATTTATGTGTTACTTAAACTCTATGTAATGTTTTTCAGTTGACCTCTGAAACGATGGTATGGAATTTAATTTGTACAAATTGTAAGATAATTGATCCTCTAATGATAAATAAGAACATATTTTACGCAACTATATTATTATTGGAAAAAAGTCTTATTTTAAGACGTACGTACGTACATATACATTTTACGATGAAATTTAGTTGATGGTGGGTTCAATTTGCCACTGCTCTTACCAGCCTGAGCTGGTATTATCAAGTGATTGTTATGAAAAAACACGGTGGTGAAGTAAAATAAACCACGACTGCTGAGTCATTAATCTAAAATTACCTAATTCCGAGCTATTCATGTTGTCTCCAAAATAAAATCATGTTAAAACAAGATATCGACAATGAGAGTTTGTGATTTACAAAGATAGATAGATAACGTTACCTCACATAAAATATAGAGTACATAGTTTTTACTTTTATCATAACCAGAGTATCACGTCAAATTGCACAAAAATCCGAATAGGTACACTTTCTAGTAACAAATCTTATTCGACGTCAAGACTTTAAAAACGGCATAGGACATGATCGTTAAACTTCACAGTTTCTGGCACATCCTCACATCTTCACCCTTGCGTCGACACCCCAATTGCTGAAAGTCGTGTTCTCTTTTGAGCACCTTCTTTCTGATTATCGACCGCCATTCAATTGCGTAGCGTGTTGTGAAACTGCTTCGTCATGATATGCTTATCTCGTTTCGTTGTTGTGCGTCTTACTATCGCATATCATTATGTCTGCTATAAATATGCCTAAAAACCGGATTAATCTACCAGTTTGCTTCTTTACTTGATACAATTTCAACGTGTGTAAAATGTTAATTGAAGTTATTTTATTGGCATTGGCTGCTCTATTAACTTACGTTTATCTTCACGGTTTATACAATGAAAAATACTGGAAAAAACGTGGAGTTAAATTTCATCCAAAAAATAAATTTCTTGGGCCATTTTGGGACTATATAGTGGGAAGACGTGCGTTTTTCGAAAATCTTGAAGAATTTTACCAAACTTATAAAAATGAACCGGTTGTGGGCATCGGTGCCATGTTCTTCCCAGGTGTCTTCGTGCCGAACGCTCAAAACGTCAATCATATACTACAAAATGACTTCAACTCTTTTAATCATAGAGGAATTGACAATTTTGAAGGTGATATCCTAAGCGAAAACGTACTATTTCTGAACGGTCCGAAATGGAAACTCATGCGACAAAACATGACCCCGCTTTTCACGAGTACAAAATTGAAGCAAATGTACTATATTATGGATAAAAGTGCTCAAGATTTTGTGACTTATATGAAACAAGATCCAAAAAGATTAAATGGTAATGCTTACGATACTTTGACTAACTTCTGCAGCGCCGCAGTCACTGCTTCCGTTTTTGGAATCGGAACTGAGTCCGTGTTTGATTCTCCGTTTGTAAAGGTGGCACGAGCTGCTATAAAACCGACACTATCACTGAATATTAAATTTTCTATTGCCTCCCTGAGCCCCGGCTTGACAAAATTTTTCCGCCTTAAATTGTTCAGTGAATTTGAAGATTTCTTCATTGGAGCAATTAAGCAGGTAATAGAACAAAGAGAAAAAGAAAATGTCAAAAAACATGATTTTGCTGACCTTGCTGTAAGCATTCAAAAGAATGGCCTGTTGAAAGATCTAAGCACAGGTTGTCAAATGGAACCGACTGTGGAATTACTGTCAGCACAAGCGTTCTTTTTTTTCATAGCTGGTGTGGAACCTAGCGCTTCTTCGATGTACGCAGTTCTTGTCGAGCTGGGAGCTAATCCCGATATTTTGAAAAAGGTTCAAGAAGAAATAGACAAAGCATTTGAAAATAATAACAATAACATTAACTACGATGTGATATCGGAAATGATTTACCTAGAGAAAGTCCTTAGTGAAGCGTTGAGAAAGTATCCTCCAATAAGCGTGTTGACACGACAGTGCACCCAAGACACTGTACTCCCTGTAGGGAATATTAAAATCTCCAAGGGCACTAAGGTAATAACGCCAATATTCCACATCCACCACGATCCTCGGTATTACCCAGAACCAGAGAAGTTTGACCCAGAGCGGTTTGGACGTGATGGCCAGCAGCCGCTGAGTGACGTCTTCTACATGCCGTTTGGTCGAGGAGGTAGAATCTGCATCGGAGCCAGGTTCGCTCGGATACAGGTGAAGGCTGGCCTAGTGCATTTTCTACGCCACTTTTCCGTCAGGACGATCAATTATGAGAAGTTGCAGTTTAAAAAAGATTTATTTGCACTACGAATAACTGGTATAGATGTGTTGTTCACCCCAAGAAATATTAAAACATGACATTCCGTTTGATGTGAACTATATTATCAATCTATTTTGTACTAATTATTAATCTAGTTTGTATTGTTGTTGTAATGTTATGTAAGCTTTGTTAAGGCATATCATATTTTATATTATGTTAAATAATATTGTCTATTCTCACAGTTATTTTTTGCATTTTTATCTATATAGGTATAAAAGCGAAAGGTCACTTTTCTTGGTGTCTTTTAGCATACAGGCACTCGCTAAGACGGGGTTTTGTGTAATTGAACCCTTAAGAGGGTGAAACAAGGGATAGACGGTTGTATGAAGAATCCGTAATTTTCAAAGTTTTGAATATTATGAAATCCACATAACCGATTTTAATGAAAGTTGGTACACAGATTGACTTAATCCCAAAAAAAGGCATAGGTTACTTTTTATTACGGGAAAAGGGTTAAAATGAGGGATGTAAGTTTATGGAAATTCGTAATTTTTGAAGACAAAACCATAAAACTTCTTATCTAGACATTTAACACGAAGCAAATATGTGTTTGTTTTAGCAATTTCGTAATTTAGAATTGAATGAAAGTTTTATGAAAGTGAATGTTTATTATGTGAAAGTTCGTTACTATTGAAGATAAAACCATGAAATGTCGTATCTAGACACTTGACGCGAAGCAATCGCTTCGCTATATAATAAGCTTCGCGTAGCAATTTTGTAATTTCGATTTCTTAATTATTAATTAACTGAACGGGGATGAAAGTTTTGTATGGGAATTCGTCATTGTTGCAGATAAAACCATGGAACTTTGTATCTAACACTTAAAATAGAGAAACTGAAGGCTTGTTCTAGCAATTTTGTAATTTCGAACCGTACGGGGATGAATTAGAAGTTGAAATGGGGGGATGAAAGTTTATTTGGAAGTTCGTTGATGTTGAAAACCGTAAAAAATTTTAAGCTAGACATTTAAAATGCATACTATTTTATAGTATAAATGTGAAAGTAACTCTGCCTGTCTGTTAAGTTTTAACGCCTAAACCACTGAACTGATTTTTATTAAATTGTAGGTACAAAAATGTTTTAATGTTAGTAAAAGTATATTTGTATGGGTGTACAACTGTTCAAATAAATATGTACTCCTTCAGTTACCTTAATACTTAGTGTACGCGGACGAAGTAGCGGGTAAAAGCTAGTGGTTAATAAAATAATAATATATACAGCGTGGCGCTTTGGTGCCGACATTAAATGAAACCACCTATAAAATATCATATTTTGACCTATTCTGTCAAATTAAATTTCAATTATCGTTATTATTTACTAAGTTATTCGCAATTTTCCAAAATACCATAATAGAGCAGGCTGTATCTAAAATTTCCTGCGCAGAGGTCATTACACCGCAGCCCACAGTCCATCCGATTTATCAATTAAAAATCAGGCGAAAAGCAAATACTAAAGAAACGAGATAGGTGATGTCCTGCAACACACGCGTACGTTGTGAATGAAATGCAGACGAAAGAGAAATAATGCACACGCCTATTAACTAATGTTAAATGTAGTCTTTCTCTTTCTCTAATTTTTCACTAGTTTTGTGCTAGCCGCCGGGATGCGAAGTTGACCGTGTTGTCCCTGACACATTTCTCTAAATGGCGCGCTAAAACTTTTACTGTAAATCCTTAACTAGGGAATTTTGTAATATAATTATTCGGGAAAAAGACGCTTACATGTTATTTTTGTTCATTCTTTTAGTGTAATTTATTTTTAGAGTCAGTGTCAATAAGATTAGGTTGCTTTTTGTTTTGTTTTTTTGTGTGACTCTGATTGTGTTGTGAATAGTTATTTTAATAAGTGACGCCGAACGTACAGTGTTTTCTGAGTGTACCTATGCAAATGTGATTTTAGTCTGATAAGTCCTACAATAGGATTTTGAAAATCGACCCAGAACATGTTTTCGACCGTTTAAAGCTTGTAAGTATACCTACTAGCAACAATAATTCGATTTTAAACAAAATTACCTTTTCTCTCAATGGGTTTTATTGGTTAGATTGTTTACGAAATTTAAATCGTATTGCGAGAAGTTGTTTTTATTTTATTTCTTAAGAAAGTTGTAGGTACCAAACAATTCAGCAGCTTTCACGCTAAATGCTCTTTGTTATTACCAAGTGCTGGTCTAGTCCCGCGTTCAAATCCTACGCGCACCACTGTCTTATCGAAGTCATGTGCGTAATGCTGCTAACTTAAAAACGGTGAAGAAAACATCGTGAACAAAAACCGACATGTACCTAGAATCTTTCGAGGTCATGTTTATGTTAACCATCAACCCGCACTTGGCCAACGTGGTGGATTATGGCCTTGAGTTTTTCCGTGCGAGATAAATCCCCGAGTCCCAGCAGTGGGTACGTTCGTGCGACGTTGCCAGCTTGTTTTATGAAAAGCGAACGTAAATCACGCACACATCTGACGTTAAATGAATCTAGTGCACATGATGATTTTCATTCTATCGCATGATACAATTATTTAGTTTGTTAGAGAATATATTTTTTTCAAATAAGCGAATATTAATTTTTCACACCTTTTGTTTGATTACTGGTCAGTAACCCTACCCGTGTGTTCATTTAATGTCGGCACCAAAGCGCCACGCTGTATGTTTTATTATAGTCACAACTTATGTGTATTAATTTATGGTGATATTTCTTCCCAAGTATTCATTGCATTCGATTCAACTTATCAGCTTACGATTTTACAGTAATATCCTTAGTGGTTAAAAACAAAAAAGGTTAACTGACGCAACATTGTAGCGACGTGCAGTTCTTTAGATCAGAAATCTGTCGCTGTCTTCCATGGGAAGGACTGGCTCTCCGTATTAAGAATGGCAGAAAAGGGACTGGTGGAGCTGTCCCGGTGGCTTGATTTAAATCTCCTTACTTTAAACCTAAGTAAAACCAATTTCGTGGCTTTCAGTATTACACGAGCTGCCGGCACAGAACTATCACACATAGTGATCCACAGCAGCAGATGTGCGTTAATAAATTGCAATCGCACCGTAATACATGAGCCCAGCTGCTCTTGCAATAGAATTACTCGTGTTGATGGCATTAAATATTTGGGCGTGATGATCGATCAACACTTGTCTTTCAAAAACCACATTGCATATATAGCTAAAAAAGCTCGAAAATTAATTTATATAATGAAAGTTTTAAGAGCAGCTGCGAAAGACAGCGTTAAAATCATGGTGTACAAAACGCTGTGTCAGTCACTCTTGCAATATTGTGTTGCGGTGTGGGGAGGAGCTGCACGGTCGCACATGGATGAGGTGGAACGAGCGCAGCGAGCCGTCCTTAAGGTGCTGCTGGGTAAAAAGCGCCGATATCCAACCGAAAAACTATATCAAGAAGCGGCCGTTCTAACGGTACGGCAACTTTACGTTCTCCGGGCTGTTTCCAAGAGCCATCATCTGTCAGCTGGCCGGGATAAGACGAAGCGAAAACGCCCTCGAGATCATCCACTCCCCAGAATAGGCACCGTATTTGCTTCTCGTTTGCCAAGATATGCGCTCATTTTTACTTACAATGCAGTTTGTAGACATATCGACATAGTCGATAATACCTTCTTGGACTGCAAACCAAAAATACAAAAATGGTTACAGTCTTTGTCCTGTGACCAAACTGAAAAACTGGTTAAATACAGCGAAATAAAGATGAATGTAGTATATCCCGATGTTGATAGCCCGCCGCATACTCAATGACCGTTACAATTAAACACTCTCATACATACACACTAAACATTCACACCAAGCCTTAACTTACAAAACCCTTACCTACTCGTACATCGCCAATCGACATCTCCAAACACACATGTTCATACGTCATCAATTCCCTCTCAAACGTCCACACTCACCCACCAGCTCTCTCTCACACAACACCCATCTCACTCTCATTCACATTAATGATGCGCAATTAAATAAATTTCTAATTATATTGTACACGTTCTCGTATGTTATTTTACTCCAATTAATTATTGTTAAATACAGAACGAATTAAATTGTATATTAATCAATTACATAGACCGATATATTAATACTGTATCATTTTTTCTAATGCATAAATGATGAGTGTAACGAAATTAAACTTAAATAATGTTAATATAATATACCTAATGCATGAACATTTTAGTCATATGTGTCAAGCTATTAATGTTTTAATCAAAATCAATAATTTAAATTGGATAAACTTAAGCTAATAATTTAACTATGTTTAAAGTTAAGGCATGCTGAAAAAGTGTTACTCAAACAGAAATCTGGACCAGAGCGCCCAAGATACAGGCTCAGCCTAGTTTGGGGCTCAACGTTAACTGTCTGAAGTAGTTGAAAAGGATTTTATTATAAACTCTCTTTGTAAAATGTTGGTATAATCTTTAAGGAATAAATGATTGATTGATTGATTGAAATTGTTTATTATGTTTATAATTGTTTATAAATGAAAACAAATCGTAAAATTGGTCGTATCATTATAAATATGTAGCCGTAATAGAAAAAAAATTAAGCAATATGCAGTTCTAACAAAACGAAAAAATATATTGTTTTATGCCCGCCGTTACAAGGTTACGTTGTCGAATTTTGATGAATCGTCAAATGTTACCTATAAGAATGACCCGACTATAGTATAATGAACTGTGCATTTTATTTATATGTTATTCCACGTCCTAAAATTCAACTCGATCCGTTTAGCCGTATTGACGTGATTGAGCAACAAACATCCAAACATCCATACATTGAGATTTATAATACCAGTAGGATAGGATAGTAGGATTCCAGACTGAAAACTATATGTGTTCCAAGTTTCAACACAATCTAGTAAGTCGTTCTAATGATAGATTAATACTAGATCCCTGAGGAACTGTGCATTTATTCGGGATAATAAAGAACCTGTTTTGTTTCGATGTTTGGCTCAGTGTGTCAAATTGCAACAAAGCCTAATTAGGCGCTCAATGTTACATTTATACTTGATTCCTAAGGAACTGTGCAGGATTTCGGGACAAAATGTAGCCTTCAGATTATTACTACTACCACTACCAGACTATGACTACAGCTATCTGTGTCTTAAATTTCAGCTCGATTCGTTTAGCCGTATAGATGTGATCGAGCAAAAACATCCATACATTGAGATTTATAATATTAGTGGGATTAACAATTTTGGGAAAATTGGGAGGTACCGGGAATACAGTGGGTCAACGGGTTCCGGGATGTGGAAAAACAACAAAGGTGATTAGACACTTCGACGTGGACAAGGACGCCATCATCACTACAACAACTGAGGCAGCAAAGATCTAAGAGAAAACTATCGCACCGAATCGGAAACCTGGTCAAATCCAGAGAGTGAACCATGGCTTCTGCTCTGGTAAATGGTTTCAGTAGAGAAAGTTTGAGTCGCCTCATGGTGGACGAAGGTCTCATGAACCATTTTGGAGCCATTGTGATGGTTTCAAGGCTGTCTGGTGTTGGTGTAATTGTCCTCATTGGAGACGTCAATCAGTTGCCTTATATCGACAGGGAAATTTCTTCGAAATGAGGTATCATCGCCCGAACCCGGTAACAAAGATCAGCCAGGAGTTCCTCTGCACACATCGAAACCCAATGGACGTCGCATAAGCACTGAGGGAAATATACTCCGGTATGTACTCCTCGGCGTCCCGTATAAAGTCCCTAGAGCAGAGAAGATATAAGGAAGCGCAAATACCCAACACCCTACCAAACACCCTCTTTTTAGTTCATACTCAAGAGGAGAAAGGGACCCTGACAAACCAGAGTTATGGGTCAGACACCGAGTCGCGCATCCTTACCATCCATGAAGCTCAGGGAATAACATATGAGTCGGTGATCGCAATCAAAACCAAGGCAAACCTGAAGCTGCACGAAAGCGTGCCCTATGCAGTTGTTGCAATCTCACGGCACACGGGGACCTTCACATACTACGCTGACGACACCGACGACGCCATCGGTCGGTTCGTGCTGCGAGCGTGGGCTACATCACCGAAGACCATCCGAGATTTTAACCTACAGATGGCCATCAGGGACAGAAATGCGGCCGTTGTGGAGGCTCTGGGCCGGAAGGAGGCAGCTTAGGCAAAAAGCAATTAGGCAAATACTTGATGTCGAGTCTATTACTAGCGGGATCCCAACCGGTAGTGATGGGCTCTACAGACGAGTACTAAAATTATATTTTAAATGTACCCAACTCCCTCCTATTTTCTTATCCAAGAAATGTGTAAAAAAAAGATAACTGTAATGACAAAGATCACGGAGCCCGGAGTCTGTGGAGTGGCTAATTTTAAATTAAAAAAAAACCGCGCGACGTCGCTCGCGTTTAGTAAGCTTTTTATTATAGATTCCTACTTGGATAGCGTGAGCGTTAAATAATTACTTAAATAATGGTACCTTAAGGGTAGGCTTATACGTTAATATGTAACTTTAATTCCCTTTTTTACCATGCCAGGGGTTGAATTTTGAAAAACTCACGTTGTATTACGTAGCTCATTATTTTTGTCATAGTCAATTATTTAAAATTACATGCAAATAAGTGTTTTAACTGTTGTAGGTTTAGACTTGACCGCAATGTCGCATGAAGTTAAGAGATGATGCGGTCTACGGCAGAGCATACTATTATATGTATAGAAGAAACCGATTTAGTCTCAATTTAAATACACCAACATTGTAATCTTCATGAAAAACTCATTCAGGCAACGCCTTTTACAGCCTAGACATTCTTTAGACAAAAGTAGTCCGTCAAAGCTCATCGTTATGGTCTTTAGAACATGTCCAAGGGATAAAAAATTCGTACACAATTTTAACCACTATCCGCTTGATACACCGGCGTATAATATAGTACCCAAAAACTTGGTTGATGACGACAACAAACTTTTGGACAAACAAAGTTGCGGACGGGTTTTTGGTGGGATTTTTTTTTTTCATGTTTTTATTTGGGAAAGTATAAATTTGTGTTTAATGGCTTACTTTACTTGAACCGGTCTTTATTTTGATGTAACCCACTTAAAAAATCAGAGATCATTCACATAGAAAAATCGTAAAAATAAAAAATAAAAATTTGGCGGGAAAATGGTCCCGAAGTAAGGATAAAATCTATTTTGTGCAATCGAATGCAGGTTTTTTTGTGTATTGAGTTTGTTATTTCTTATACAATACATTTTACCCATAAAACCACTGTCCCTTATAAATGAATAATGTAATAGTTTTTAGACTACTTGAGAAATCGCGAAAAGTTTTACTCAAGCGTCAAAAATGTTACTTTATATTTTAAGTACATTAATTATAAATAAACGATACTACGTTTTCTAAATCATGGCGATCTTTATGAACCTGTATTTAGTTAATTATTTGTTGACCAAAAATATATGTAATTAAAATTATGGGTTATGAATGCTTAATGTTTAAATTTATAATATTTTTTTTGTGAAATATTCATGTTTGTTGATGAAACAATAAATTGTTTTTGACTGAAATATACTGATTTGATTACCTATGTGTGTTTCTAATTAGATGTGCATCGTACTGTAACCAATGTCGGATTCACTCAAACTCAAGATGATCTAGGGTAATTCAAAATCTATAACTTTGTTCTCGTTGCTTGAAAGAGTTACAAATCATCATCAATACCTTTGCATTTTGACCTACCCTTGAAGATACCCTTGAGATTTGTTATTTTGTGTTTTTGCTGCACGTATATGTATATAGATGATGAATTGTAATAATATAATGTCAGAAATTGATTCAATAAACATCTCGACTGTGGTTTCTTGTGCTCCAGAGGAATGTTCAAATAATATTGGAAGACTAAATGACAGTATAAAAATATTACATCTCAACATACGAAGTATTTATGCTAACTACTCACGTTTAGAAATTTTACTGGAAAGAATTAAGATAAAATGTGACTTTATTATTCTTACTGAGTGTTGGATAAATAAAAATAAAAATTTACCTATTCTTAACGGTTACAACGCACATGCTACTGAACGAAATCATAACCAAAATGATGGTGTCATAATTTATGCTTCCACTCGACTACATTACTCTGTTTTTGAGCCACCATTTAAAGGGGCCAGTTGCTTAGTTCTTAATCTTAAGGCTAAACAAGAAATGGCGATAATTGGAGTATACCGTTCTCCGTCAACACGTGACATTAATAATTTTCTACAGTCACTAGAAGAAATAGTTATACCTCTGAAAAAAATACCTAACATCGCCATTTTGGGTGACATAAACATAGACATTCTTAATTCTATAAATAATGATATTACTTCTGAATACCTAAATGTCATTCTTGAACTTGGACTCTTCCCGGCGCATAACTTACCTACGCGAGAATGCAACTGTCTAGATCATGTTTTACTGAAAACCTCATATCCAAGCTTTGTCAACGTTATAAACACTGATGTTACTGACCACTTACCTATTTTATTAAGTTTGAATAAAGATTTACTAAGAGATAAACCAGTAAAGACCATTATAAGGACAGATTGGTCCGAAGCAATTTCAATTGTGGAACAAGCCAATCTGTGCACTATTTTTACGTTAAATTCGCTTAACCTTGTTGCAGAAACTCTTTTAAATATCCTTTCTGGAGCTATACAAAATGTTCAAAACAATTTATTTATCTAAAAAACAAAGAATTTCAAAGCCCTGGATTACACAAGGTATTCTTAGATGTATTCGACATAAAGATAAATTACATTATATTTCTAAAAAGAACTCTGCTGACCAGGATGCTAAAATAATTTATAGTAGATATAAAACTTTTTGTGACAAGTTAATTGAACAATCTCGGAATGCGTATTATCAATTTGATTTGGAAAGTAACTTACGCGATTCTAAGCGCACATGGAAAACGATTAAAAATATAACACATATGTCCACAGATAAAACTATTCCCAACGATTTACTTCAAATCTGCCATACTCCTTTTGAATCTGTTGAAGTTGTAAATAATTATTTTGCGAATATAGGAAGAAATCAGGCACAGAGTCTTATTACTAATAATCGACGAGAAGCTGACTTGAATCATATGATCTCTCCGAGCCAGTCCTGTGCTATGTTACCTACTGATGATTGCGAAGTCATTAAAACTATCAACAGCCTAAAATCTCACGCTGCTACTGGTTGGGATAATGTATCATCGAAATTTTTAAAAATGACTAGGCATGTTATCACTCCTATTATTACAAAGTTATTTAATATGTGCGTTGAACAAGGGAAATTTCCTGATGCTCTTAAAAAGGCCATCGTTCTTCCTGTTCACAAAGGTGGGGATAAGGGTGCAGTTAGCAACTACAGGCCCATCTCGATACTGCCGGCTATGTCAAAAGTCTTTGAAAAACTTTTAAATAAAAGACTCTTGGATTACCTGACCAAACAAAATACACTATCTGACCACCAGTACGGTTTTAGAGCTGGCAAGTCAACGGAAGACGCAGTGCGTGATTTATGTGTCAATGTCTCTCAAGCACTGGACAAAGGTAAAAAATGTATTGCCGTTTTTCTTGACATTGCAAAGGCATTTGATGGACTTTCGATCCCTATCCTAGTCAGAAAACTGGAACGAATTGGTATAAGGGGCAACTGTCTAGATTTGTTCAACGACTATCTTTCAAATAGAACTCAAAGAGTGAGAATTGGTAATCACCTGAGTAGTGAGGCTGTCATTTCGTACGGTGTGCCACAAGGTAGCATAACTGGTCCGAGTCTGTTTTTATGTTACATAAACTGTCTGTGTAACCTTGACATTGAAAATGCTCAAATCTACACGTATGCTGATGATACTGCGATTGTATTTCAGGGTAACACTTGGGCCGAAGTTTACGCATTAGCAAATGAAGGAATGAAAAAGGTAGCTTCTTGTCTCCAAGATAATATATTAGCGCTCAATGTCTCAAAAACTAAGTATATCCCATTCTCCCTTCGTTCTAATAATAACCCCCCTGATAATCTTACTATCACAATCCATTCTTGCAATGAGACTACAGCAAGTTGTGCCTGCCCTTGTTTAGGAAAAGTAACACAGATAAAATATCTGGGGGTGATGTTGGACAATAGAATGTCATGGCTTCCTCACATAGAAATGGTATCTGCGCGTGTACGGAAGTTGGTATGGGTGTTTAAGAAACTCAGGAGTGTTGCTAATTCTGATCTCTTGAAAATGACGTATACAGCCCTCTGTCAATCCATATTGACCTATTGTATAACAGTATGGGGCGGTGCTTTCAAGACGCATTTACTTCATCTCGAAAGGACCCAAAGATCTGTTTTAAAAGTCATGTTATTCAGACATTTCAGATACCCTACTACTGAGCTATACAAAATTGCAAAAGTTTTAACAGTTCGACAGCTGTATATACTTGCTATTGTGCTTTACCAACACACCAAGATTCCATTTGACATTGTTCAGGCACACAGAAAACATCGCAAGCTAAAATCAATTCCCATCGGATCTCATATATATCGAACACATTTTATAAAACCCAATTTTCTTTTGTGCTCCCTTTTATACAATAGGGTAAACAAAACTTACACATTATAAATTTGTCAAAACAGGAAACTAAAACAGTATTACAGAACTGGCTACTTTATGCTGATTATGTACAAACTGAGAATCTAATGGTGGTGCAGAGCTAAATGATAATTGCATGTGAATATTATATTACAAATTACAAACAACAAATATGTATTGCAAAAAACTTAAATTTAATAAATAAATAAACATACATGGAATAATGTCATATAGTGGCAGTTGAACTTGTGACATCAGTTTCAAATACAGATAAATACTATAATGATCGATGACTGGTTTAATTTGGCCTAGACATGAAAGTTTGAGAATTGCTTGCCATTGTTATATTTCATATTCATAGTGAAGTTTATTCATAACTACCCACATATTATGTTACTTATATTGAAATGATTTTGTGATGCATTAGGTTGGTGGTGGGTATTGTTGTTTTGTATTTTTTG
The DNA here is from genome assembly GCA_017562165.1 of Ectropis grisescens. NCBI lineage: Eukaryota > Metazoa > Arthropoda > Insecta > Lepidoptera > Geometridae > Ectropis > Ectropis grisescens. The sequence goes on along the minus strand of CM029781.1, from coordinate 28,770,854 downwards.
TTTCTTTGAGTTTTTGTTTGTGTACCGTTGAAAGATGTCGGGTCCGAGATACAGGGTAACCTAGTTCGGGACCGACGCACCAATGTTTTGTAAGATATCTTTTTAGCAAATAAAATTTTATTATTTTATTATTATTCACTCATTTAATCTTTTTTCTTAATTTTTAAGTTTTTTACAATACATATTTAAAAAATACAAACATTATAAAAAACTTAAAAACTAGGGTGCCGCCAGCAGCGGGGCAGGGCCCAAGCTACCGGTGGTTAGGGCTGCAGACTGAGGAACCTCCTGACGATGCGCGCTGTGTCGAGGATGACCGCCTTCTGCATCTGGCCCTTAACCCAACCGTCTAGCGAAAGTCTCTTGAGATGTTGGTCGAGACTTTTCGCTATAAGGCCGTTTGCCGACACGACTATTGGGACTATGATCGTCGAATCAACATCCCACATGGCGGTAACCTCGTGAGCCAAGTCAAGGTACTTGCTAAGCTTGTCCTTTTCGGCTTTCACGAGGTTCTCGTCATGTGGTACGGTGATATCAACGATCACAGCCCGGCGCTGAGACCGGTCTACCAGCACGATATCAGGCTTATTGGCGACAATAGTCCTGTCCGTGATGATAGAGCGGTCCCAGTAGAACAACGCACGACCATTCTCGAGAACTGGCAGAGGTGCGTACTTATAGTACGGCACCTCGCACTCGACAAAAGCCGTATCGAAGAGCAAGTTGCTGGTGGATGATCCTGGCTACTAAGTTATGCCTGTGCAAATACTCGCCGTTAGCAAGATGCGAACAACCGGAAATAATATGACGAAGTGATTCGCCTGGACGGCGGCATGCCCGACAAATGTCGACCGTACCGTCCTTCATTATATATTTCCGGTAGTTGTTCGTCTTGACAACCTCGTCAGCAATTGCACAGGCAAAACCCTCGGTTTCTCCGAAGAGGTCCCCGAAGCGCAGCCAGTTCACCGACGCGAGCAGATTCACATCGGGTCCCGTTAGGGCCCGATAGAACCGCCCGTGCAGCTCCTTGCTCTTCCATACTTCCTGCGGTCATCAGTGCTGAGCACCGATGGTTTGCGCCAGTTCTCGTTTGCCATTGAAAGAGGCGTGAAGCTTCTGTCAACTGCCACAACATCGCGATGCATCCCGGACACGCTGTTGCGAAAATAATCCCTGAGACTGCATACCTCGCGGTTGTGAAGGTTCTTGGCATTTAAAAAGCCTCGACCTCCCCATTTCCATTTATTTATTATTATTATTCTCGTATTTATTTCTTTTCTTAAGACTAAGTTTTTACAATATTGATATATAAAACAACATAAAAACATTATAAAAACTTAAACCTAGTTTGCCGCCAGCAGCGGGGCAGGGCCCAAGCTACCGGTGGTTAGGGCTGCAGAGTGAGGAACCTCCTGACGATGCGCGCTGTGTCAAGGATGACCGCCTTCTGCATCTGACCCTTGATCCAACCATCTAGCGAAAGTCTCTTGAGATGTTGGTCGAGACTTTTCGCTACAAGGCCGTTTGCCGACACGACTATGGGGACTATGATCGTGGAATCAACATTCCACATGGCGGTAACCTCGTGAGCCAAGTCAAGGTACTTGCTAAGCTTGTCCTTCTCAGCTTTCACGAGGTTCTCGTCATGTGGTATGGTGATATCGACGATCACAGCCCGACGTTGAGACCGGTCTACCAGCACGATATCAGGCTTATTGGCGACAATAGTCCTGTCCGTGATGATAGAGCGGTCCCAGTAGAGCAACGCACGACCATTCTCGAGAACTGGCAGAGGTGCGTACTTATAGTACGGCACCTCGGACTCGACAAGGCCGTGTCGAAGAGCAAGTTGCTGGTGGATGATCCTGGCTACTAGGTTATGTCTGTGCAAGTACTCGCCGTTAGCAAGATGCGAACAACCGGAAATAACATGACGAAGAGATTCGCCTGGACGGCGGCATGCCCGACAAATGTCGACCGTACCGTCCTTCATGATGTATTTCCGGTAATTGTTCGTCTTGATAACTTCATCTGCAATTGCACAGACAAAACCCTCGGTTTCTCCGAAGAGGTCCCCGAAGCGCAGCCAGTTCACCGACGCGAGCAGATTCACATCGGGTCCCGTCAAGGCCCGATAGAATCGCCCATGCAGCTCCTTGCTCTTCCACACTTCCTTGCGATCATCAGTGCTGAGCACCGATGGTTTGCGCCAGTTCTCGTTTGCCAATGAAAGAGGCGTGAAGCTCCTGTCAACTGCCACAACATCGCGATGCATCCCGGACTCGCTGTTGCGGAAATAATCCCTGAGACTGCATACTTCGCGGTTGTGTAGGTTCTTGGCATTTAAAAGCCTCGACCCCCATTTCCGCGGAATATACAGTCTCATAACAGACGAGCGCGGGTGTAGCATGCGATGAGTTGTGAGCAGTTGACGGACCTTTCTGTCCAGGGCGTCGAGCTCAGTCTGAGTCCATCTCAGTATGCCAAAGGAGTATATCAGCAGAGGCATTACCCAACCGTTGAAGGCTCGCACCTTGTTACCGCCTGACAGAAGACTTTTGAGTACTTTTGTCAGCCGGCACAAGAAGCGCTCCTTCACCGATCTCTTAATGTCATCTGCTGAAATACCCAAGGACTGTGACATACCGAGATATTTGTGGGTCTCGTCTTCGAAGAGATCTGAGAGTTATAGTCTCGGAAAGTTGTAAATTCTCTGAATTTACTACTTTCCCTCGCTGTACATGCATGACCGCACACTTGTCTACACCGAACTCCATCTTGATGGCGTTACTAAAACCTCCGTGGTTTTAATAGCTCCAACAAGTCTTGGCGTTTCGGTGCAAAAGTTTGAGGTCGTCCATATACAACAAATGAGATATAACCTCACCTCCTCTACGAAGACGATAACCTAACTCTGAATCCTTCAGCAGAGTGCTGAGAGGATTCAGACTTAGGCAGAACCATAGGGGACTTAGACTGTCACCCTGAAAATGCCTCTTTCAATCCTAATCAAGTCCTCCGAAACAAAAGAGCTGTCTACGCTACCTGGTTGACGAAGGACTGTGACCCACTGTCCCATGCATTTGCTTAGAAAAGATTTTAGAGTTGGATTTATTTTGTACAACTCTAAAACCCTTTCTAGCCATGAATGGGGCACCGCATCATAGGCCTTCTTATAGTCAATCCAAGCAGCGGAGAGGGCTCCTTTGTTTCGTTTGACTTGTTGGCAAATGGTCGTGTCAATGAGGAGCAGCTCCTTAGTACCACGGGACCCAATCTTACATCCATTCTGAGAGGAGGCCAAAACGTTATTCGCGACAATATGCGCATTAATTTTTGCTCTCAGAATGGATGTAAGCAGCTTGTAGATGGTAGGTAAGCACGTAATGGGTCTGTAGTTCTTCGGTTCCGTGGTACTACCAGACTTATGGAGCAGGAAGGTGACTCCGGTGGTCAAGAAACTGGGAAGAGAACCCGTATCCAGGGCTTCTTGGAATTGTGTTGCCAAACGTTCATGTGAGCACCGAAACCACTTTATCCAGAAGTTGTGCAATCCGTCCGGTCCAGGACTTTTCCAGTTCTGAGCCGTCCGGATAGCACAACTAACGTCTATGGAGTCGATCGTAATAGACTCCATGGGTTCGATAAGCTCACATGCACGTTCGATAACACGCATCCAAAGCTCCCTCCGTGTGCTCGACAGGCACCGACCAGATGCTGCGCCAGAAACTTTTCATGGCGCTGACATCCGGTAGCTGCGTATCGTTCACACGTGGACTAGTAGTTCCCTCCCCAGCTTCGGTACACCTTCCTTTGATCGCTCTGGAAGTCGCGATTTTGCCGATATCGATTCACACGCTCTCTGTAGCGGCGAATACGGTTTGCCCACGCATAAACTTTCTGCTTCAGGTAGTCAATGCGTTCCGTAACATTGGCAAGATAGTGCTGGCGACTGATACCAGTCCCAGCAAACGCCTGTGCTACGAAACGCATGACTCGGGGACGACTGTTCCCCGAGTCATGCGTTTATTATTATTATTATTTTTTATTATTGTTTTTTTTCTTTACCTTTTATAGGTTTACACTTGACCGCCATCTCGCCCGATGCTAAGTAGATGCTTAAGTAGATCAAAAAGTAAAGTTAGAAATGCCATAAAGGTAAGTTATATGATTTTGACCATTTTGAAGAGACTGTTTGATTAGTTAGCCACTCAAAAGTAAATATGAAGTGAAGTTCATAAGTTCATAATACCAGACTGTTACAGAAATACATCAATTGTGAAAATTACGTGTGGTCACGAACTGTCACGGTTCATGAGTTTCAGTTTGGTGACAGATCGACAGACGGATAACGGAGTCTTAGTAATAAGCTCCTGTTTTACCCTTGGGGTACAGAACCCTAAGATAATTATGATTAATAAGTATGTATTTAAAACTATAAAAGTATTATATAACCTATCTGGCCACCATAGTATAAGTTGTGCTTAGTTTGGAGTCAGACGGTGTTGTCTAAAAAACACCTGATGAAATGCGTTGTTGTCTAAGATAGGAGCACGCTTGCTCAAGAAGTACAAATTCTCTGTAAAATTCCATCCAAATATTGACATTAGTTTTGACATTATTAATGACATCTTATACCTTTAAACGAGCTAATCTTGTATATATATTATATATATAGAATCTGAATCTCGAAAACGGCTCGAACGATTTTCATGAAATTATGTATACAGGGGGTTTCAGGGACGATAAATCGATCTAGCTAGGTTTTATTTTTAAAAACATCATTTTATGCGTGTTTTTAGACAATGAAAAACTCCTACAATGTCATTAGAATACGATAACTTATTTCGCCACTGTTCTGTAAGTCTAAATGGCTCAGACGGAGTATGCTCGCCCTCGGAGTCAACAGGCCCCGGTTCGAATCCTGGTGGTTACTTTTCTTTTTGTTCTTTTTTTGCTCGCCCTCGGAGTCAACAGGCTCCGGTTCGAATCCTAGTAGTCCTTTTCTTACTGTTCTTTTTTATTTCTGAGAAAATCTTATACTTAGCGCCTTTTAGTAGGTCTAAGTAAGTCATCACTTCGTAATTCGTACCTGCCTTTTTTTTTAATATCATTTAAAAAACCGAGCAAAGCTCAGTCAACCAGGTATAGTTAGTTATTATACATGGCTATTCAAAATACGGTGAAACATTATCCCAAGAAAGAACCAAATGGAGGGAGGGCAAAAGCCTCCCTTGCATTGGGACAGTATTAGCTCCAAATAATATTAACAATACGTTATATACTACGTAGTTTATCGCGCAGATTTAACTTCCGTTTTATATCTATGTGTTTGTGTTACTTTCCGTCTAGGGTTCAAATCTTAGATAAACTAAACTATTAAACTCTTTTGTTCAAATACTAGCGCGTATATTTTATTTATTACATGTCAGTGAGTACTGAGGCTCAGTTCCTACAAAGGGGATTTTATTTAAAATCTCTCTACTTAGTCTCTGTATACAGCTTCTGCAGAAACATATTATTATTGCATATTATCATTAAACAATAGGTTACGGATATTGGGATTCTTTAAGGTGAGGAAAAGTTTTGTGGTTTATTGGCATGGTTACATGTTCTGCTGCAGCATAGAATTTTTATTTGTGCACCTGGATATAATAAGATCAGTATCGCTGCGTGTGTAAGTATATCTTGAGTCTCTTAGCTTTGAAATGGATACTAATTCTTACATAGTTCAAGCTGAAACAGCAATTTCGAATTCTGCTATTTTAATTATCAAGTATATAAGTATGGAACTTAATGCCCAAGCAACACGAGGCTAGTTTTTCAAGCTTGGATAGCAAGCTAGTACTTCGTGTAGACAAAACTAGCATTGCGTAGCGTTGTAACACGAAGGTTGAAGTAAGCTTGCTAGTTTGCTAATACTAGCTTGAAAAACTAGCCTCGTGTCGCTCGGGCATTATACGTAGACTAGTGCAGCCCCATGAACAAAATTTGTGGGTCAAATGAACCGCCACAGGAAACATAAGTATGTAGGATGATAGAAGGGTATAAAGTTATAAGATTCACTATGTTGTCATTTGTAAGCTGTCCAACTGAGTACTGAGTTGAAGAGGGGGTTGCAACCTTCGATCCTTTCTCCTTGTCAAATTGAAAGACTTCCTCTATTTTTTGACGCAACGCAATTTATAATTAACCCATTTCATAGCGTCATCCAAGTTATTGAGACTTGATAAAGCGGTTTTATGGTATTTTCAGGTTTGAAAACTGGCTAATATTTTGTATTATGAATTGTTTTGTAATCTAACAGATTTGGATTGATACACTTGACATTGACTGGTGACAGGCTTAGGAATGTCAACTAAGTCTGTTATCTTTACTATTATTTTTTAAATATGATAACTTAATAACATAATAAATATGATAACGTTCATAATACCACATACGGGTATGTATCTTCACCCGTATACCTATTTTGAATAAATTAGTTACACCACTAGTTAAAACTGTAGTGACAAGAAGACTGTAGTGAGACCAGAGCTTTGTCCGCCCTCTCTACGATTATTTGAAGGTGCAGAAACTAGAATTACGTTTATAAGTCTGTTAGGAGAACAGTTGTGAGTGAATTTATACAGAGATAACAGAAAGGCGGAACATTGCCGTGGGAAAATAGCTTCTTGTTCCTGGATACTGCATTCTGTACTGCATTTACTATCTTCGTAAAGGTGCTATTTAGTTAACATCAATATTTTGTCATTCTTTCATGGTTGATGGTCCAAAGACATAAACGAATAAAATTTTACTCCATTTTTGTCAAAAAAACGGTTAGCCTGTGGAATGCGTTGCCTGAGTGGGGTTTTCCTGATGGTAATGTATAATGTTTGTGTTCTCAAATCGGGAGTCAATGGATTTCTTGTAAGTAAGCACGCTCCATGGTAGCCTGCATCGTTGCTTAGCATCGGGCGAGATGGCGTTCAAGTGTAAACCTATAAAAGGTAAAGAAAAAAAACAATAATAAAAAATGCAAAGGTATTGATGATGATTTGTAACTCTTTCAAGCAACGAGAACAAAGTTATAGATTTTGAGTTACCCTAGATCATCTTGAGTTTGAGTGAATCCGACATTGGTTACAGTACGAGGCACATCTAATTAGAAACACACATAGGTAATCAAATCAGTATATTTCAGTCAAAAACAATTTATTGTTTCATCAACAAACTTATGAATATTTCACAAAATTTTAATTTCAAATTTAAACATAAATCATTCATATCCCATAATTTTAATTACAGATATTTTTAGTCAACAAATAATTAACTAAATACAGATTCATAAAGATCGCCATGATTTAGAAAACGTAGGTAGCACGTGTTAGGTACAATGAGAATGAGTTTTTAAACTATTAGTTTACACTTCGATTACGTCATTATTATTAAACAAATCACATCCACAAAGCAGATCTCACTTCAAAAATGAAACAATATTGATGAACATTTCTCACATAGCACAATCTAGCCCAAAACTACGCGAAGCTCATAGCACAATGAGAGCTAGTTAAACGATATAACACATACTTTATAATTACAAATACAATTAAATATTAAATTTTACATAATTATATAATTACAAAAAAAAACTACATAACTCTGATGTCAGAATATTTTTTTCGTTATCATCACACAATATTTTGATAACTGACAAATGATTGATTTTACAGAAAACATAATTATCTACAGTATTGAGAACTAGGTACCTTAATTGTAAAAGTGTTCTGATTATTTTTACATAGGTTAAAATAATAATTACTTTGTGCGTGTTTGGAATGAAACTCGTCATTAACTGGATTATTTTTGATGTTTTTTTTGTGTTTTATTGGATTCGAGAATGCATTGGAATCATTAGATTAACAATTACATTTTCTTGTCTGATAGGGGGTATCAATCACCCACCTTGATTGATCAGATTTGTGCTAGTATCTTTTTTTTTAAATACTAACATACATACCTCTAACCTCTAGTAACATGAAATATTGAGATCATATAACACGCGCTAAATCTGTAAGCTTCACAAAAATTATGATTGTTGTGTATGAACAATGAAATCATTTTACTCCGCAAACATACTGAACTAAAAATTACAACTGTTTATAACGATATAATAAACTCAAATACAAATACTTTATCGGCCGTCGTCGTTGATGGCACGCACAATGTCCCCACTCGCAAAAATTCCTCTTCTCTCGAAATTCCCCATTTTTTTGAAAAATTGTTCCATTCGGGAGGCGTAACATTCCATTTTTTTATCGTAGTTCGTTATGGTCGTCATACAACAGTTTAATTTATTGTCGTAGTCGTTAATCACAGACACGGATTGTTCTATTTTCATTTTGTAAATATCGATAAGGGAACTTGACTGTGCAAGTTGTTCCCTCACGGTCGTCATTTCATCACGCAGTTTTTGTATTTCGAGTGTCAGCTCTCGCGTGCACTCTGTGGTATGCTCAGCAACGTTTTGAACACGTATTTGTTTATTTCGGATCGTTACGTTGGGATCTCGTTGTTTCTTAGAAACCCCAACTGGGGTTAAGGTGTTGTCCCCCTCCTTTTTTAGCTAAGCATTTACACTCGGAACAAATGTAATTTGCGATATCAATATCATCGAAATTTCTTTCGCCAGTACACAAATGTACACAAAAATATCACATCGTAGTTGTAATGTTAATAATGGTATTGTTATTATTTTCAAACGCTTTGTCTATTTCTTCTTGAACCTTTTAAAAAAATCGGGATTAGCTCCCAGCTCGACAAGAACTGCGTACATCGAAGAAGCGCTAGGTTCTACACCAGCTATGAAAAAAAAGAACGCTTGTGCTGACAGTAGTAATCCTATTCCAAATTCCGATTACAAAAACGTAAGCAGTGATTGCTGCAGAAGTTTGTCAACGTATCGTAAGCATTATCATTCAATCTTTTTGGATCTTGTTTCATATAAGTCACAAAATCTTGAGCACTTTTATCCATAACTAGCAGCCCGCCCCGGCTTCGCACGGGTATTATGAAAAATAAGTATAAAACAAAATTATTAGACTTAAGTACAAATTTTAACACACTCTTGGTAGAATTGCCATGCTAAGGACATACGACCAAGACAAAACAAACAATCCCGATCATCTGTTTATCATTTAAAACGCATGTTCTTTTGCCTATTTTACTGTAATTCCACAATCGGTTCCATTTGACAACCTGTGCTTAGATCTTTCAACATGCCATTCTTTTGAATGCTTACAGCAAGGTCAGCAAAATCATGCTTTTTGACATTTTCTTTTTCTCTTTGTTCTATTACCTGCTTAATTGCTCCAATGAAGAAATCTTCAAATTCACTGAACCATTTAAGGTGGAAAAAATTTGTCAAGCCGGGGCTCAGGGAGGCAAGAGAAAATTTAGTATTCAGTGATAGTGTCGGTTTTATAGCAGCTCGTGCCACCTTTACAAACGGAGAATCAAACACGGACTCAGTTCCGATTCCAAAAACGGAAGCAGTGACTGCGGCGCTGCAGAAGTTAGTCAAAGTATCGTAAGCATTACCATTTAATCTTTTTGGATCTTGTTTTATATAAGTAACAAAATCTTGAGCACTTTTATCCATAATATAGTACATTTGCTTCAATTTTGTACTCGTGAAAAGCGGGGTCATGTTTTGTCGCATGAGTTTCCATTTCGGACCGTTCAGAAATAGTACGTTTTCGCTTAAGATATCACCTTCAAAATTGTCAATTCCTCTATGATTAAAAGAGTTGAAGTCATTTTGTAGTATATGATTGACGTTTTCAGCGTTCGGCACGAAGACACCTGGGAAGAACATGGCACCGATGCCCACAACTGGTTCATTTTTATAAGTTTGGTAAAATTCTTCAAGATTTTCGAAAACCGCACGTCTTCCAACTATATAGTCCCAAAATGGCCCAAGAAATTTATTTTGTGGATGAAATTTAACTCCACGTTTTTTCCAGTATTTTTCATTGTATAAACCGTGAAGATAAACGTAAGTTAATAGAGCAAGGCCAAGGCCAATAAAATAACTTCAATTAACATTTTACATACGTTGAAATTGTATCAAGTAACAAGAACAAAATTAAAATTTTGATTAACCCCGACTACCTCGTATTTGTTATCTGTACAACATTCTACTAGTCAAACCCTTTCATTTGAAACGTATATTAAAGGAGTTGTGAAAAAAGAAATGTATTTTACCATTTTGTGGTAGCGGCCATCTTGGATTTGAAATTTGTCATAGTGCAAAGTATTCTACTAGTCAAGCCCTTTCATTTGATACCCATATTGTGGTAGTAGTGTAAAAAATTATATAATTCGTCATTTGGGGTGACGGCCATCTTGGATTTTAAATTTGTTGTTATGTATTGTATTCTACTAGTCAAGCCCTTTCATTTGATACCCATATTGAGGTAGGTTGTGAAAAAATATTTTGTCCGCCATTTTGTGGAGGCGGCCATCTTGAATCGATATTAACCAAACATAGCTAAGAACATCCGCACGGATATTATAACCTTCAAATTAAAAAAACGCATCGAAATCGGCCAATCCGTTTGAGCTCTACGGTGCCACAGACAGACACACACACAGACAGACATCGACGTCATACTTATAACACCTCTTTTTTTGGTCGGGGGTTAAAAAAGCAAACTGATAGGTAAATCCAGTTTTTAGGCATATTTATAGCAGAGATAGTAAAACACACAATCTGTTGTAAACAAAAAAACGAGATAAGCATAACATGACAAATTAGATTCACAACTGGCCTCGTGGCTTGGTGGGTAGTAACTCTGCCTGCGATGCCGAGGGTCGTGGGTTCGATTCCCACCCAATGTAAATATTTGTGTGATGAATTCAGATGATTGCACTGTGTCTGGGTGCTTTTATGTATAATAAGTATGTACGTATATATAAGTATTCTATCAGCTATCTGGCCGCCATATTACAAGCTTTGCTTAGTTTGGGGTCAGATGGTGTTGTGTGTGAATTGTCCACCAATATATACAACACGCAATTGACGAAGAAGGCGTTTTAGGTATTATAATGAGAGCACCACAAGATTTTTTTCAAATAAAACAAACTCTACATACTTATTTTTATGATAACTTACTTAAAAGTAACTATCAAAACGTTTACCTGCTTGCTGCGCTTGTGATTTAATTTTAGGATCCTTCGCTGGCTCAGTCATCAAAATTGAGCACGCAATAGCAACTTTACACTCTTTTATAATAAATGACTATTTTTAAAACTAATTTGCATGAAAATTATTGTGATTGTTTTGTTTTATAATATTGTGAGTTGTAAGCGTGAATAAGTAATTCATTGACTGTACCTATTATAGAAGTGTTTGGCTTAGAATAACTATCCTATATAATGAATAATGAACAAATAAATAATCCTAAATTTAAATATATTATACTAGCTGAACCCGCTACTTCGTTCGCGTAAGCAAATGTTACGGAGTTATACATTAGTTGAAAGTACGTCAAAATATTTGGATAAGTAAGTAGCCATTGAAAAACTGAGTGAATTTTTTTCACACAAAAATTTATTTAGTTTTATCATCTTTATTTTCCTTTTTTTAAACAAAAGCAAACATACTTAATAAGTAGGTTTTGGAGTAGCGAACATAGCCGCAATGTGGCCGCAATTGTTAAGTTTGTAGGATTTTTATAGGATACATTATGAAAAGTCTGAAGCTCTTGTGCATGTTCTGATACCTACTAATCTCTTTTTCTCTAGCTGTTAGCCGCGACTTCGCCTGCGTAAAATTATGAATGAACCTTCAAAATTATTAATTTTTTTGTGTTTTAATGTTACGCAAGCAAGTTGAACCTGTAAATCAAAGCCAAATCTAAGCAACATGTTAATGTATAAATTTAATTGTAACACAGTAAAAGAATCCAAATTCGGCATAAAACTCATTTTAGCAGCAAAAAACTCATTAGTACAATTTAGAATACAAGCAACGCCACTTAGTGATGAAATAAAAAATACATACCACAATATAAAAACATTGATTTAAATGGGGTTTAGTGCTTGAGATTTAAACTGACATTAGCGCCATCTAATGAGAATATAACGTTGCTTGTTATTTTGATTGTGCATCCCAAGCACCTATATTATCTACGCCACAACGGGTACATATATTAAATATAATATGGAGTTAAATGAAAATATAGACTTATTACCCCATGTGAAATTTTAGACCCTAAACTATCTGCGTTTCGTATGTCAAACCAATTCGTTGTGTCGTTTTGACGTTAATATTTGTTTCCTTAGGGCCACAGATTACATACCTCCTTAGGGCCAATGCTTCTATTCGGGTTGATAGGTAGTAAATGTGGTATTTCAGACTATAAGCTATCTCTGTTTCATTTTTCTATCAAATTTGCTTAGTATTTCTGACGTCACAGTAACCTATAAGTAACCAATTTGCTAATTTTGAGTACAAACTAAGTACGTGTGTTTCGAATTCCTTCCAAATGTGTTCAGCCGTTCCCACGTTGTCCTGTAAATATTATAGAGTCTGGCTAACGAAAGTTGATACTGACAGAGCGCGGCAAATTTAAAATATATCAGTATGGCATCCCTAAACTGAAAATCTCGCCAAAAATAAACACAAATCAGCTACTACGAACCATCGAAAACACGCCATTTTGTTGCGTCATAGATTGGGATACCATAAACTGATTCTGATTCTACCAAATCTTTCGGGTTATCGCCGAAAATTAATTTCTTAAAAATGAAATTGCACAAGCTTTTCTCTATTAAATAGCGTAATTAATTAATATATTTACTAGACCAACTTAATGTTGCTCTTGAAATAATCGCCAACACGTCCATACGCCGTACTTACTCGTATTTTTGATGAATACAATTTTAGAACACGAACGAATTTTTAAGACTAATTTCATATAATGCTTAAATAAGTTTGTTTTAAAAATGCTTTTTTGGAATCAAGTGTCCCTAAGTACTGTTTGTTTGAAATATCCCAATTCGTAGGGTAAATACCCGATGGTAGGAACACTTAAGTGTTGTCATGTAAAAAGTTTGCAAAAAAATCCAGTATCTACTTTCGTTAGCCAGACTCTCACCTTATCTCACCTTTACTTTTTTCAGTAATGTCGGACTCTAGTCTTTCACACCTTAACGATCGCGATGTTGAAATGCTCGAATGCGAAGAATGTAAAATAATAATGTCACGAAAGGAATACATATACCATATAAAATATAATAGGTTTATGTGATGTTTTTAAAATGTAGTTAGTTCATAAGTACTTATTTGTATTGTATTAAATTACTGTTTAATAGTTTATACTTTGTTTCATTGCCATCATTAGATACGACTTGTCAATAAACTAAGAGAAAAGTAAATAGGTGAATGAAATGATTAAAACATTAAAATGAACCTTTAATTATCAATCTTTTTTGTAGGTACTTACAATCGTATGCATAAAAAATATATGAATAGATGAAAATTAAAATACTATAGTCCGTTCCACGAAGAGGTGAAGAAAATGTAAACAAATCAATGTCACTCTCAATATGACAGACCAGCATTTCTCAACCTTTGTTTTAGAAGATAGTTCGTTGTAAGCGCCTCTGTTTGCCCTTTTAGATTTTCGTCACATAACAAGGTTAAATATAATCCAATAAGTCCGTTTATTTCTATTATTTAATAATTATACGTTTATTAAATATGTGGCGCGAAAACAGTTTTTCCTAATATTAATTATTAAGTGCAGCTTTGTTTTGTTATGTAGCACTTAAATTCCTTTTTCATTATGTATGTGAAATGACTGACTTTTTAGTAAACTTAAATTTAATGAGCTACATATATATGAGACGATCTTCTTAGCTTTCCATAGATTTACCGTGCGGGTGCCGGGTCCATCGTGTGGCACAAAGAGAGAAATCCCGAGTAGATCCCGAGACTTGTGACTCGGGCGTAGGTTTAAGGGGCCCCTTTCTGACGTACATCAACACTCACCTTCACTACTCGTTTTCTCTCCCTGCCCAACCAAATCTGATATGAGCCTACTAGCGCAGCTTTAAATACTCGTGTATATATCCACATTCAGATCTGTATCCGTGCATGTACTTTTTTCACATTCCAGCACATCACTAGTGTAGTTCTTACTACCTGTGTAGCTGCCATTGCTATTATTTTGTCTTAATAAAAAGTGGTGTACCTATATAAGTGGTAACCTATGTACTATTCCTTGTTATAATTATTGATCTACGTTTTATATTTGAACTAAAAAAAGCAATCCAGTCGGAGTATATAGCTAACGTGGCCCTTATACTTGATTCCGTAACAAACAAATAAGGTAAGTAAAATGACAAAACAAATGATGGCACACAAAAGATATTGGTGGCACTATTCCTACCCATGCTGAGAAGATTAAAATTTTTATTAAGTAATTTAATATTAAGTACCCCATTGGACATTTTTTTAAAAAGAGTGGTAAATGTAATTCATTCAAAAATGCAATTAATTTCTACTGCCTAGATGCTGTTGCAATTAATTTTAAAACGTATCGAATACTGGGTAGTGTTTTCATCTATCCTAATATAAGATTTTAACATCCAAACAAATTTGTTAATGAGCGTTCTGTTTTTACATTAAGTTGTTTTTACATTTATTATTTTAGATTAATTTATTGCTCGGCTCGGGTGGTCTTGTCACGCCAATACGCAGATGCAGTGCCTGGTTCTAATCTCACGCCCACCTCTGCTTTTTCGAATTCATGAGCGGTTCATAACGGTAAAAGATAACATCTTGAGCAAACAGCATGTTCCTAAAAATTTTCGAGGTCAGAGAGGTTTGTCATCCACTACCAACACGAAAGAATTATAGCCCCAGCAAGGAACTTTTAGTGGGTTGCTTATGTGAGCAGCGTCCCGCAAATTTACCCGCTTAGATCCCTTTTCCGTAATTTTCCCTCTATAAAAATAAACTTATACCTATGCGTTCCAGATCATAATCTAACCTTGTTCCGCGTTTAAACCTGAGCCGTTTAGCTGTTCCAACTTGATTGAACATAGGTACATCCAAACTTTTGCACTTATAATAAGTATTAGTAGATTTTCTTGCGAATAAATAGACATTATTTGGTGGTTCATTAGGTAAACGTCTTATAATTTGCGTGCAAAAAGTAATGGTATCTCATCAGAAACATGCGTATACTTCAGTGAAGTGAGATCAAAGTTCTGTATTATGATATTATATGCCTTCTTTGTTGACTTCAACGACTAAAGAATAGAGATCTAAATGGTCTTAAATGGTCAGTTCTAAAATCTATTTATAATAACATATACTAGTTTTAAACACTTAAAATATGATTTGTTTTATAATTTATGATGATTATTAAAAGCAGTCTGACTTGGCTGGTTTTAATATCATATTCATATCATATTGAACTTGTCTTTTACTTCACATTTATGTTTCGATGGGATTCGCAGTTTGAGAACCATAGATCAAATTGCCACTGTTTAAAACCGTATCTACCACATTCTACTATTACTATTTACAACTTTCAAGATAAGTTAATAAATAATTATGTGATCAATACAAATCCAAGTATGTTGTATTTAAGATCACAGTAAAGTCGTATCATATTAGTGAAAAATATTTTAAGACAGTTTTAGAAAAATACTAAGGTTAAACGATTTTTATGTCATGGTAGCACCTTTGTTTACATTTTCTACACCTCTTCGTGGAACGGACTATAGAATATATGAATAGTTGATTGATGTGCCTCAGGAAAACATACAGCATTATATGAAGAAGCAGTATGTATACTTATCTTATTAATCTGTGGTCGACGTCTATACCATAGACAATTAGCTTCATCTTGACGCCACCAGAGGGCGCCGCAAGCGCGCCACCAGCAAGGGCACCCGGCGCGGTGCGATCTTTGGGATTCATAGCGTTGTATACTTTCGCCACGAGTGGTCGAAATTATAGAAAAAAATATTCAATTATCACTAATTAACAATTAATAACTATCGAAAATATTTTTTAATGTGTTTATATATTACACGAAATTTTATTGAAATCTCAACGGATTGAGATTTTCGAAGTACCCGTGAGTGAAGCGGATAATTCATCCATCGAAGAAAAATGGTAAATCCTCTGCGTGGTAAAAGGTGAGATCGACCGATTCCAGAATCAAGGTCTTCTACATGCAGGTCAGTCTTCATTCATTTATATGCTTTTTATCAAAAGTGAGCAGCTGGCTCACTAGTGCGAGTTTTGCCTAATCTCTAATGTATGGTTTTGACCAATATATCGAAAACATTTCGATCATCTACGCCTGGTCGCGGAGACCTTGCGTTCGAAAGGCCGTGTCAGTCTTTACTGAACGACTTCCTTCTGGTACAGTTCAAATTACGTTTCTAGGTTGCGGAAACCGTGTGATAGCTGGAACACACTTGTACCAACATAGTATGTGACCGATACTCTTTGGACATGCGGGTAGACACACGTAAAAAAGTTTTGAAGACTATTATGTAAATTATTAGACTAGCTAACGTTAAATTGCTAAGTAAATCTACAGCATGTACCCGCTTGGCAGCGTGTCCGCTAAAAGAAAAACTAAGGGTTTCAGGTGCATCTCCCAGTTTTTAACTGGCTTGTTTAAATTATTTATTGTTTGAACCTTGTCTCAACTACCTACTAATACTAATACACTTTGATAAGGTGTGTAACCAATAAGTTACTGCTTAGTAACATCTGGGAAGCTAAACTTATTAAGAGTATCTCAATATTACATATAATTATGGCAACATCTAATCCCACTTTTCAAAAAGAAGGAAAATGGCTATTCAGAATCGGAATCAACATTGAATAATATTCTATGAAATTAATTAAAACATCCAAAACAGGTATAAACGAAATTAAATTTTATACCCTTCGGTGTCCACCGAACTAGTTCAGACGTATACAAATACATAGACGTGCCGATGGGGGTTGAAATGAATATATCATAATTATACGCATTATTAACTAAGATTTGACGAAACTTAGTTCAGTTGCACTATTGTAATTACACCATCACTTAATTTAGTTGCACTATCGAATAAAGTAAGCTGCTACAACGTGGACAAATTTGCAAACATACATGCATAACCATTTATTTATGTAAGGATATTCTAAGTTTGGATCTTTTATACAATACGATCGTGAATGTATTGCATTTTAAAATTCTTACTACAAAAAAATAAGTATTTCAAATGCAATGGCGAGCTCTGGGTGCCAATATAACTATTTGGGAGAATAAAATTTCACATAAACCCATATCAATAGATTTAAAATTCACAGCTACATCCAACTCATCACATCGATAACTATCGATTCAGGGAGAGTCCCTGTTATAAAACAAACCTTCTCTGCGGAAGAGAAGCAAGTCGCCAATTTCAGAGTTATTTATAAAAATATATCATTCAAGTAGATGTTCTATTGTATTATCAAATGTTTTATGGCATGTTTTATTTTAATACGTATACATATTTAAATTTTGATCTCTCCTTAGCACCACATTTTTCATAACATGCTTGGTCGCGGAAACCTTGCGTACGAAGGGTCGCACTTCGCACTAATCTTACAAGACGACCTCCTTCTGGTGCAATAAAAAATTTAAATAAGCCTCTAGATTTCGGAAACCGCGAGACATCATTTGGAACAATTGATACCTCACATTTGACCAGGTCCCAGCACCATATCTTACCACTAACACACGCTTGGTCGCGGAGACCTTGCGTTCGAAGGGTCGTGTCAGTCTTTACTGAACGACTTCCTTCTGGTGCAGTACCAAGTTAAGTTTCTTGGCTGCGGAAGCCATGAGACACTTGGAACATACTCATGTCCAATATATTTGACCAATACTTGTTTTGGACCTGGTCCCCGCACCATATCTTACTACTAACACACGTTTGGTCGCGGAGACCTTGCGTTCGAAGGGTCGTGTCAGTCTTTACTGAACGACTTCCTTCTGGTGCAGTGTTCAAGTTACGTCTCTAGGTTGCGGAAGCCGCGAGACACTGGAAATGCCTCAAAACTATGATCGAGAAAGCAGGTATCTATGTATATTCACATTATGTATCTGGAAGGTTATTGACAGAAAATAGGAGCAGGTCAACTATGGCGCACATATATCTACATATAACAGCGTTTATAGAAAAGTATATGAATCTACCTACGTCTGACGCAAAAGTTAGATTTGATTTGCTTAAATTGGAATTGAAGGGTGGCTTAAATTTTACTGTTTCTGGTACCATACGGCAGACTTTAATATCCGCCATCTCAGATTTAACCAGTAACAGCTTCGTCAAGTATGACTTGTACTTACATGATTTAACAAAAAGGATGTTTGTAGTACCTACTGCGATGGTGTGGTGGCGCGGAGCCACTTCTCATTATGTTTCAATACACAAAGCACCATGAGCAATACTAACTACGAATAATTACTTAACGACTAATACTCTATCACAACAACGAAGGAATCTATGACCACGAATCGTTTGCATTCTTCTGACATTCCCTGATGATGATTATACTCCTAAAACACATGATAATTTAAAACACGCGTCTTACGCAGTTGTGTTTTCAATTCAATGAGCGATAATGTTGATTAATATTTAGTTTGTGAAAGAGTGGGCACTCTTTCACTTGCTCAACTTGCCGTATAGTCTCTATTCTGAAGAGAGAAACCGTATGCTCTTCGATTTTATAAAATCTGATAAGTAATAATAAGGTTAAATATTAATGGAAAAAGATTTAAGATTTTTATCATTTCGAGATAACACCAAAACCAAATTGAAAGTAGATACGGTGAACAGTAACATGAAATAATTGTAGCAGAACCGTTATGTAAACGGTATCTTAAGTTTAAGCTTGAGGATGAGATTTAAAACAGCGACTAAGAACCACTATATTTTATAAATAAACGGATTCAAAAGATCCATTTGCAACAAATAATTGCAAAATGTCGTCAACAAAGCCTATAAATGCTTTCGACAAGCTCTGATGAACCCAAATTCCAGTATTCTTTCCTGGTTATTATTAGCACATTCGAACTGTACAACAAGGACGTACAAGGTAGTGGCTCTCGACTAGCCAACAAACAAATTATATTTATACGAAACCAGCCCAGCCTTCTGACTCGTTCCCATCACTGGGAGTCGGCCAAAGCCATGGTCCACCGGGCTGGTGCGGCCTGGTGGATAACGCGTGACCTAGAAAGATTCTAGGTAAATGTCGCTGTAGAGTGTATCATTACATTGAAATCTTCATGAGTATTGATAAAACCCTAGATTTTTGGGAAAATGAGGGTAGATTTGAGTGAGAAACTCACAGAAAAAATAGTTTATAAAATAACGCTAGGTCAGTGTGAATCATTGCCAACCCTTACTGTCACTCGGCACCGGACGAAACGATGGTCGAGCGAGGACTTATATGCGTTAAATATGTTATAATATATCTTAAGTCTGATCAAAATAATTATAATTTGATATTAAAATTCAAGAACTGCTGACAGCTAAAACACTGATAAGTCTAGTTTCAAATAACAGCTTATCACTTAAAACAGAATTAGTACACATAGTATGTACTTATATTATGTCGCCTATTTGCAGACAACACACTAAAATGGAACTTCATATTTATGTACATTTTAAAATTTTGCGAAAGCGATAATCTTCTGAATTCTACAGCTACCTGAAGTCTTAGAGAGTTACTTTATGTAGATTGGTTGTTTTCCAATTCCTCCAAAACAGTATGTAAAACATATATGTTTGGAACGGTTCTTTAAATAATAACCCCTTTTAAATATTATAGACCGAAATATACATAGGTATTATTGCTATATAGCAGTATGAACATGGAAAATGAGAATAATTTGTGTCTTATCACATATTTCTAGTTCCTATCTGAGAAAAACAGAATAGCTTTCGAGTCAAATCAAATAAATTTTATCTATAGCAGTTGCTTAACATCTTGTTATTAAAAATTGGATATGTCCAGTCCAGTGAGACAGTGCCATGAACGTACAACTAGGAGATGTGGACCAGATATAGCAGTAGCCTTTGGATGATCAAATACCCAATCGATTGATGACATTATTAAGCAAAATATGGAAATATCTTAACACATTAAGCATGTTAGGTTAATTTACTGCGAAATTAACATAAATGGTTAATCATGTTCTTCAAAGTTTACATCACACACAAATTAGCTTTGTTAATTTAGCTAATTACAAAATGTTATTGAACACTTTATTTTAATAAGTATTCAAATGTTTCAGTCATCATAGCGTTGTTATTTTTTGGACATACTTACACCAGCAGATAACAAACACGTCTTCATATAATGCTGTATGTTTTCCTGAGGCACATCAATATAACGGTTTTACATAAAAATAAAACCGATATTATGTGCCGAGAACGGAAAACATACAGCATTCTAAAAGGGCTTTCTGGTGAAGACTATGAATCCCAAAGATCGCACCGCGCCGGGTGCCCTTGCTGGTGGCGCGCTTGCGGCGCCCTCTGGTGGCGTCAAGATGAAGCTAATTGTCTATGGTATAGACGTCGACCACAGATTAATAAGATAAGTATACATACTGCTTCTTCATATAATGCTGTATGTTTTCCGTTCTCGGCACATAATATCGGTTTTATTTTTATGTAAAACCGTTATATTATTCTGCGTTACGCTCCGCTCACGTTATGCGCTCACAACGAGAGCGAGTGAGAGGCACGCGTCCCTTCCACTCGAGCATGGTTAGCCCGCCTAAGAGCGAGAGAGACAGACATAAAAGTGAAAGGCACGCGTCCTTCCGCAAAATTTTTTACCATTCAAAGTCCGATTCAAAGTATACCGACTTTACAGGCAACCAATTTTTTTTTTTTTTGTTTTGATTAATATGTTGAGATGCGTTGTCATCGTGGCATGATGCTGTGTTACTGAGTTAAGTGAAGTACATCCGTTGACCATAATACTAGCACGTGATTTTATTGTTTCTAACTGGTGAAAATTATGTTTGGAACATCGCCGCAAAGCTGTTAGCTCATCGGGTATTTCATTAGATACATTTCGGATTTGTGCAACTGATCTGCATCATCTAATACCATCTTGCCTTTTTTATCGAACTGTTTGTAGCTCGTCACGCTTTTACGTGCTACTCCTACTACTCCATTGTTCGTTTCATGATTGACTTTCCAAAGACTTGAACAAGGAAGAATTTGACCGCAAATTTGTATTAAGTGTTGTTGTATTTGTAACAAAGTTGTTTCGCCTGTGGGATACGTTGCCTGAGTGGAATTTTCCCAGCGGATACGTTTTTGATGTTAAATCGAGAAGTCGAGTGTGAACCGATTTCTTTTGCGTAAGCATGCCTTATTGTAGACCACGTCGTCGCTAACCATCAGGTGAGATTTCCTATATTCTTTAAACGTAAAACTAAAAAAAAACTGCATCGAAATCATCCATTTAAGCTCTACGGTGCCACAGACAGACAATGACGTCAAACCTATAACACCACGTTGTTTGGTCGGGGTTTAAAACCGCATCAATCAATCAACTAGCAGACACCAAACAAATACTAACAAATTAATCCTATACCTAGTTATCACCGAAACCCGGCACTCCTCCGATATCGAAGACCGTAACTCAGAAAGACGACGTCGGGAAGACATTACGACAATCTGGTCGGCACGTGACCGAAAGCTAATGAGAAGCAGGGCGTTTGCAGCAGGGACGCTGTGGCGGTAAAACTGGTCGGTAAAACTAAACTGCTGGATAGAGTATGCTACATTGTTACACCATGCTTTCCGTCTACTCTTTATAAACATACGAGATCTTATGGGACATCAATATAATATGTATATTGTAAATTAATAAATATTCGTGTCATGAACACACGTAGATATTAAAATTGTTCTGTGTCTGGGGATTTCTGTGTTAGCATTTATGTGTTTAAAATTGTAACTAAGATCGGAAAACTTCATATCAGATGTCTGGCTCTCATATTACAAGAGTATCTAAAAGCTGGCTGCACTGAATGTTTGTTTTTTTTTCCTATTTTCATAGTAGTATTATAGTACAAGATATACAACCTCAAATACCTCTCCTAATCCATTATTCGGCAACGCCGTCCAAAAATCATGTAACAAGGAGAAATGATCGAGATTTACAACCCCCTATCTTCATCTGCACTCAGTTGGACAGCTTTCAAGTGACGGCGTAGTGCTGAACCTTATTATTTTATACCCTTCTGTCTTCCTACTTTTGGTGGTTCATTTGACCCATACATTGTGTTCACGGGCCTGTAGTCTATAATTAGTTTTAGATTCTTCCTATTCTTGATCTAATATTTTCCATGAACTGAACAAGTCGGAGTCAGAGGATGGCATGAATCTCTAACTTAAATTTTATCAATGTTTTTTTTAGTAGTAAATAATTACACTGCACATCTAAAACATACAGTTAGAAGCGTGCTCAGCATACTGAGGCATTACCACGCTGAATAGAAATATAATGAAAAGTAAATCATACAGGTTAATGGTATGCTTGAATCAACTTAGTAATAATAAAACAAATATTGACATTTTATGCCTTACCCGCTCGCTTGCCCGTCGCTGCAAGCCGCGCGACGCACTATGCCTATGACGATTCACGCAATCGTTCCTTGTGGATCAATTTGTTTTGAAATATTATAAAGCGTTATATTTTTATGTTTAATATGAAACTACCTTTACAATGTTATCTTTTGTTTCTCCGTTTACGAGTCTGGAGAAGAGTTATGGCATGTTGAAATTGAGATAGCGCGTTTAAAAAGCTCGTCTTTTTAAAAGCCCATAAGTACCTCTAAAATGAAAGCGTTGACATATGGGTTTTAATCTTTGATTACGTGGGTTATCTGTCATTTATTTGTTGAAACTAAATTTAATAGTAAAATCAGAAAAACTAACATACACAGCCCGCACTGAATCAACACTTAATGACAAGATTGACAAGGAACGTAGTTTTTTAATTTCTTTTCTTTTTTCTATGGCTTAGATACTCTACTGGGATTAATATGACGGGGACTTTAACATAGAACGAGATAAATAATACAAACTAATCCCTTGAGCAAAAAAGACGAGTATATTTAACTTTTTCGACCGCGGGAGCCATGTTAACTACAGGTTGACACGGGCATTTTGGAGTGCGGCGCCATGTCAACTACTAGTTAACACGGGCATTTTAGGCTGAATCGCGATATTAACTACTAGTTAACACGGGCATTTTAGCATTTGAGATTTGTTAACTACTAGTTGACACGGGCAAGCAAGCGGTTATAGAACACAATATGACATTGGATGATATTGACATCCTAAATATCCCTAACTTTGACCTGATCTCATATTATTGCAGACACAACCGTCGGGGTGGCTCTTGTATATTGGTGGGATCCGATCACGAATATCATAAAATAAGTGCAATTGAACAATTATCAGCCCCTGATATGGCTGAATGTTCAGCAATTGAATTACCTAAACATTGAATCAATATTGTGAGCATTTATAGGCCAGCTATCTACAACAGAAAAAATTATAACAGTTTCCTTGATATTCTTGAAAAGATACTCTACTTTTTGTCCCGTAAATCAAATTTTAAAACTATACTGTGTGGGGACTTCAATATTGATCTTCTGAAATCGAAAAAGATAAAGAGCGAATTCGAGACAGTTATACAACAGTACAATAGGAAATTCCACTTTAAACAAGCCACCCGTTACCTAAGTAAAACGTGCATTGACAATTTTATTCACAATTAAATTAAAGGTAGCAAGGGTGAACTAATAGAAAATTCTCTGTCGGATCATTCAAGACAACTTTTTCAAATCCCTGTAAAAAAAACCTGCAGCACAGATTTCTAAAACAAAAGGCAGATGGAACGTGCGGAACTCAGATCCTTAGGTCCAGAAAGCAAATATCAAACGCCAAAGCAAATACAAACTCCAGTCAGTACGAAACGGACTTCCGTCTCGTACAGGAGTCCCGTGTGATTTTAAGTTTTGTTTAAGATGATGCCGTCTTGTGTCTTCAAACATTGCAAACATTGTTCCCAAAAATAAGAAAAGGAAAGAGGAATATCATTTCATAGGAAAGTTTGAATATTTTTACTGCTTTTTATATAATTTAGGCGATTTCATTTCGATTGATGAATAGAAACACAACACCTCAACGAAAATTGGTTAGTGTTGCTATGCTACATTGAAATTATTTTCCCTAAAGTTAAGGTAAAATATAGATTATGATTTTTTTGAAGATACTCGTAGACCAAATTATTTATGTACTTAAGTAGATTGTATTATTCTATTTTAAACCCTATTTTTATAATCGTAATTTTTCAATTTAATGTGATTCGATGCCTAGCACAAATCCACGTCATTACTAGTGTTTATAAAAATACCAATAGTGTTGATGAAAACTATAGATATGAAGCAAGTTTTTAATACTCGTAAGTAGGTATAGTAGAGCTTAAAAAAGTAGGCGAGTTCTTTTGAGAGATCTAATCGTTTTAATTAACCTCATGTTATCTGGTCAAGTCAGTACTCAGTAGTGACATTGTCGAAGTTTTATACGGTGCTAATGTGTGCGTATATACTTACCCAAAAAAGATGTTGGGATCAGGCCAATCGCTGTCGGCACCACATATACTGGCCTTGTTGCCAAGGTGGGTTGTAGGTATAAACGTTGCACTTTCGAGCTCCCTGTCCCAACAAACTTGATTTTGGTTCTCTGGGTGGACGTGAGGCTGCTGTTCATTCTGTCCTGACTTTCTTTGTCAAAAATTGGAGGGAGGGCTGTTAAAGGTGTACGTCAAAAACGCCTTTAATTTGGTTGATCGAGGAGCCCCGTTGTCCGAACGAAGAATAAAATTCTTGATCTCTAAAATTTTCTGTGGCAATGTTCGGACCCACAAAATTATCAAAACAATCCTATGCTTTCAACTTGGTGAATCTTCGGCCATGCGACCTTCGCCCTAGCCATTCGCTCTATCATATAACGTCTCCAGTCCAATTTAAACGTTTGGTTGGGTGGCGATATGAATAATTTTCAACTGATTTACAAAAACTCTTAGACGGTTTTCGTTGGTTTGAATTAACATTTTTGAAAAGGTGAACTTTTCGTTTGCAACACGCGTCCAGACAAAGATTGGATAGTAAACAAATTGAATGATCTAGCCCCCCAACATCAAATCAGTTGACACAAATTATCTGCACCTCCTGTGTTCACCGATATTAAATGAGTAGTTGCCACCTTTTGTCAAGCATAATATTCAAAATATTACAAGCAGCTCCGATAGAATACTAAAAATAAACACACACATGACTTTTACTATTATTCGGCATTGTCTTTTTATTCCGAATTTTCTGTACGAATATTCGAATTTTTAGTTGCATGCAAAATCAAAATTCTTAACTTCATAGGATGGAAATAGTAATAACAAGAAATCCTTGCATAATATATAATCGGTGTAATAATACATTATTTTAACATTATAATTTATGTGTTTATTATACGCGAAGATTTCCGAAGCTAAGACAACAATAGTGGGATTTTTTTCTTAAGACTGGGAACATTATACGCACACCAACGTGAGTAATTTGACAACGTCGGTGAGAGCTGTCACGCATACATAACTAATGACTGGCCTCACAGTGTCGTTCACGAAGGTTTCATCTGTTTAGAAATCTGTGACCTGCAGATTCAAATTCTGGTACGTAGACCAGAAAGATCATTCTCTGCAATTTCTCGAGAAGTTTAAGACACATTTGTCCCAATTAAGTTTCACAAATGTTTATAACAGCGATGACCAATGTAGCCTTCAATAACTATCATGGCTTGTTTCTACTCCATGAACTGTGTTTTCCAGTCTGGGGGAAAAGAATGTTCACGACAAAAAAACCCAAATGGTAACTAATGGATTACAACTCTGTTCCAAAAAAGAAGAGAAATGCTTTGGAAGCACAGGCTTTCGCCCAATGAGACCACTAAAATACTTTTTTAACAGTACACACGTAAATAAAAACAAATTATTAATCTCACTCAAAAAGCTCAAAACGCTTGTTTTATAAGAGACGCAGAATCAAAATCTAAAGCGACCTGGGCAATAATAAATAATGCAAAATCTACAACTATCCAAAGCAACATATTGCAAGAATTTCAGTTGATGGTAAGTCTATCACAAACACCAAAGATATTGCGCAAAACTTGAATGACTACTTTACTGACTTGATAAAACCTCAACAGAGAGATAGTTTTTCCACTGAAATGAAAATTAATAAATGCAATTCTTTGTTCTTAACGCCAATAATGCCTAGTGAAACATGTGAAATAATAAATTAGCTTAAGAATACTGAAAGTTTTAGGTATGACGGTATAACCACAAAAGTTGTAAAGTACGTCAAATTCATTATTGCACCCGTAATTACTCATATTAAAAATTTATGCCTTGAAAAGGGAATTTTCCCAGAAAAACTTAAAACATCAGTCATAAAGCCAATATTTAAAAAAGGAGACAGAGACAAATTATCAAATTACAGACCTATAGCCCTCATACCTATCTTAGCAAAAATATTAGAAAAAGCGATTTACCAAAAATTTTATGCGTACTTCGAAAATCAAAATATTTCAGCCAATACGGGTTTAGAAAAAATAAAGATATAAATTTGACCATTTATGAGTTTTTGTTAGGAGTCACTGATAATATAGACAAGGGGAAATTAATGGTAGACCTTTTCATGGATATGAGCAAGGCGTTTGATCGGGTAAATCATGAAATTCTTCTAAGCAAGCTTCATGCCTTTGGCGTTAGAGGGGTTGCAAATAGCTTAAATTAGATCATATATCAGTGACAGATATCAAATGACAAAAATAGATGGAATTTGTCCTGATTTTCTAATTGAAAAAATATATTCATCAGAACTGAGAAAAGTATATTCAGGTGCTCCACAAGGGAGTACCTTAGGTCCTCCTTTCTTCCTTGTCTACATAAATGACCTTCCTGACGCTATACGACACCCTGTTACATTATACGCAGACGATAGTACTATCTTATATACAGGCAATAAGAAAGATATTATTAATCTACAAACGGAAATAAATGAATGCTTGACATTAACTATTGACTTTTTAAGTAAAACCGACTTAGAAGCCAATTTAGAGAAGTCGAAAATAATTAATTTTAAACAAAGGCAGGGGTTTTTGTACACTCATAAACTTGACATAAAATATTGCGGATACAAAATAGACGAATTTAGTTGACTCAACTAAATTCTTGGGCCTTCACTTAGATAGTAAATTGACTTAGATATTTAATTGACTTAGATATTAAATTGATAGTGAAAGACCACCATGTCACACACACCTCCAAGCGCGTCAATCAATTTTCATTGTGTGCCATGGCCATGTTGTTTCTATGTTGAGATATGGAGGGATATTCTGGGGAAATGCCACAAATAAATTAACAGCCTTCAGACCCCAAAAAATATGCATCAGGGATATGTGTAGATTAAGACAAAGCCAATCCTGTAAAAATAAATTTATCGAACTGGAATTATTGACCTTTCCTTGTATCTACATCAGTGAGGTTGCTCTATTCGTGAAAAAAACCCTGAACTTTTTCCTAAGTATGAACAAGGCAGTAGAAAGGAAAACAATGTCAAATTTACAAGAAGGGTAAATACCACTCTAATGTAAAAAGTGTGTTTTGTATGGCACCTATTAGGTACATACAATAAAATTCCTCAATCTATCCGTGAATGGAGCGGCTTTGTAAGTTTTAAAAAAGACTCAACAATTTCTTATTATCCAAAGCATACTATTCCCTAAATGATTTCCTAACAGACAAGACTATTTGACTTATATTTTATATTATTTTGACATTTCCATTTAGTTTTTTTAATGTGACATGTAATTGTATGACATGATTTGATTATTTAATTTTTACTTATACTTTATTATACCTTAATTACTATACAAAATGTAACAACTTACATGCAGGCACAGCAAGAACGGGAGATCCCCATTCCTATTTTGTAACATCTACTGTCACCCAGGACCACAAGCTCAATGAATTATTTGGTTTTATTTTATTTAAATATACTACACTAATATTATTAATGTGAAAGTTTGGACGTTCAAATGTTTGTATACTTGTTGTGCAATGATTTTAGAACAGCTGAACGAATCCAGTTGAGATTCGATAACACGGTTAGATTGTAGTGTGTAATAACCAAAGAGTTTATATACTATGTATAGAGTTGGCACAAACGCTGCACACCGAAAGAACGGGTAGCATCTTTCTTGCCTTGCTAAAAGTTTGCTTATTATTACACACAAAGAGTTAACATATAATACAGAGTTGGCACAAACGATTTACACCGCGAGTAGCATCTTTCTTGCGTTGTCGCTCTTGCGGAAGTGGCATACTTTTGTCGCGGCGCCTCACTCTGTTGCCATAGAAAGTATGCACATCATCTGCTTACGATTGACACAAAGGAACCGTGCGGAAAATCTTACTCTATACGTAGTATGTGTAAACTCTTTGATAATAGCATATAGCTACGACTTACTTTGTATTGCAGGAAAACAAAGAGATAATAATGCGCTATTTAAATAAAAATCTAAGGAATCTAAATCATTAATTTATTATTACGATTAAAAGTCGTAATACACTCGGCTAAATTTAGTAACTGAATTCAGATGCAAGCAATCTTATCTTTTGAATTTAGTACGCTAGTTTACTGAATGCGATAACACTTTACTGAATTCAGTAACGACTAAATTCAGTCGACAAAATATAACAAAGTGTTATAAGCCTTTAACACAGGATTATTAATTTTAATTAATTTTATAGATCAGTATCAGACTTCCTAGGTTCAAAACACAAAACAACTTTCACAACAAATACCTCGCAGGTTTACTTGCCGTAACGAAAATAGGTACGTTTTTATCGAGAAATCGGTAACTGAATTATTTATTGGTGTTTTTTTTTCATTGAGATTGATTTTATCTTGTCAAGTGATAGATGGCATAGACAAGATAATAGGGTTGAACACGGTCATAGCTCAATACTTTTCAATATCGTGGTGTAAAGACATTTAAAAACCATTACAGCTTCGGTTTTCTCAATTGATTTACATCTTCCCATTCGATGCTTATTCGTCTTAGAACACAGGCCCGTAAATAAAATTTATGGGTCATATAATACAACAGGAGACCTATGTAGGATGATAGAAGGGTATACACTAATAATATGCAGCACTATTTGAACAGCATTTGAACACTACACAACAGCATTTGAAAGCTGTCCAACTGAGTGCAAATTGAAGAGGAGGGGTTCCAATCCTCGCTTTTTCCTTTTTGTCGCATGATTTTTGTACAGCATTGTGAAATAATGGATTAGAACAGGTATAGAAACTGCAAGAATTATTTTTTTTTAAATTATTAATTTTGTCGGAAAAAATCATGATTTTCCGACGATAGATAGATAGATAGATTAACTCTTTATTGCACTTAATAACAACAAAAATACATTAAAAAAAACTTAAACTAAAATTAAAGTAGCAATGGGCGACGTTATCGCTTAAAGCGATCTCTTCCAGGCAACCGTAGGATGGAAAAACAGATACGAAAACAGGAAGACGGGAAGTACAAATAAAAAGTGGTGAATACCTCTATAATATTTCAAAATAAAACTGCAATTACATGAATAATAGTTTGATAAACCTACATAATAATAACTGTACATCCTAATACATAAATACGAAATATAGTAATAAACTAATACATAAATTTAAAGTTTAAGAACGGATACACAGCGAAGTAATAGTAACTTCAACTAGGGGACGACTGCGAAAAGTAAATTTGTTTTACATGGTCTTTAAAAACAGCAAGCGATGGAGCTTGCCTAGTAGGCACAGGCAAAGCATTCCATAGCTGAACAGCTTGAAAAGCAAACGACTTTCCGTAGAATTGACTGTGTGTTGAGGGTGATTGAAGCGACAAGTTATTTTGGATCTGAGAGGCAGAGAGTGCGCGATGCTCCAAAAAGTGAACATGTCTTTCAAATAGCGCGGGTACGAGGGATTAAACAATACATTATAAACAAGAGATAAAATATGAGCATTCCGACGAAAGCGAATGGGAAGCCACTTGAGCTGCATACGAAACTGAGGCACATGATCATATTTGCGCAATCCAAATATAAATCGTATACAATAATTTTGAAGGCGCTCAAGTTTATTTAGCTGGTCTTCATTGAGGTCCAGATAGGAGGCATCTGCATAATCCAGAATGGGAAGAAGAAGAAACTGCGCAAGCGCAATTTTGGTAGCAGTTGGTAAAAAATTACGGAGGCGTCTCAACGATCCGCCAGATTAAAACAGTTTACAACTAATTGATTTTAAGTGTGGCTCCCAGCTCAATGTGCGATCGAAAATCACGCCAAGATTTTTGACAGTTTCACTGAACGGAATTACAATCCCATTGAATATAACTTGTGGGATAGTAGCCCAGTCGACCCTGGCAATCATGTAAGGACTGCCAATTATGATTACCTGAGTTTTGGTAGGGTTAACGTTTAAGCCAAACGAGTTGCTCCAATGGATAATTTTTTGGAGATCGGCGTTAATCGTGCCAATAGCTACGTTTAGGTCAGAGAGCCGAGCTTGAGAATATATTTGTAGATCGTCTGCATAAAGGTGGTAGGAAGAATTTAGCTGTTGAGAAATAGAGTTAATGAAAATAGCGAAGAGAAGTGGGGATAGCACGCCGCCTTGAGGGACACCAGCATTTGTACTACACCACGACGATATTACATCGTCGAGGCGAGTTGACGGCGTCCAAACAAGTAACTGTGAAACCAATTAATTACCGTCTGCGATATGTTAATGGAGCGTAATAGCGCAAGCAAGATATCGAAATCGACGGCATTGAAGGCATTACTGAAGTCTAGCAGAGCTAGAACAGTAAGCCTACCGTCGTCCATACCTTTGCGGATGTCGTCGGTGATCTTAACAAGCGCAGATACAGTGCTGTGACCAGGACGAAAACCGGATTGGTAAGGATTGTGGAGGTCTTGCATGTCGAGAAAGTAATTTAGTTGAGTGTGTACAAGACGCTCGAGGACTTTGGAGAGGAAAGGAAGAATAGATATAGGACGATATTCAGAAAAAGAGGTAGGATTAGACGTTTTCGGTAAAGGAATAACTTGTGCATCTTTCCAAATTGTAGGAAAAACTTCACTGGAAATAGATTTATTGAAAATTACACACAATATGGGAAGGATAGTGTCAAGGATAGGCACCAGCATGTTGCGACTGATACTATCACCGCCAACAGCATTGGAGGAGATCGACATCACACTCTTCTTAACATCGCCTTCAGTAAATGGGATAAATGCAAAGGAGAACCATTAGGGGTTGGTAGGGCCGAAAGAAGATTAAGAGTAGAATGTTTTACTACATTTGAGACAGTCGATGCACACGAAAAATGTTGGTTTAGTGCATCGAAATCAAGTTTATTTGGAACAGAAATTGAGCGAGATTTACCAACTCCCATAGACTTTAGAAATTTCCAGACTTTGCCTGGATTTTCATTATGAACAGATTTGTGGACATGTCGGCGTATTGCATCTCTACACACCTTATTGCAGCGATTTCTGGCTTGAATGTATTTGTCTTTGTTGATATCTGTAGGACGCGATTTATATCGAGATTTAGCAGCAGCCTTTCTATGTATTAAGTTCTTAATTTCGTCAGTGAGCCATGGGGCAGGTAAGTGTTTTATTTTAATTTTGCGTAGTGGAGCATGAACGTCATATAGCTGAGTGATGAGCAAGTTAAAGATGGCGACTTGATCATCCACCGAGTCAGCATTTATAACGGGACCCCAATCAATATTTTTGCCGTCATCGACAAGCGAGTCATGGTTCATACTACCAAAATTGCGATGCAGGACGATTTTGGGCTTAGATTTTGGAGGGCGAATTTTGTACGATAAGAATACTAAATCGTGAAATGAAAATTCATCGGCAGTGTACTGACCGTGCGTAGCAACATTATTGGGAAAAGACACGATCATTAAATCAAGTAAAGATGGGGCGCAGTTTGGAAAATGATGAGTGGAGTTGAGAGGAAGAATATTCAGATTAAAAGATTTAATTAGCGATTGGAGTGAAGAAGAGCGAAGGTCTTTCTTAAGAAGGCAAGTATTAAAGTCACCCATTAAAATGGTGTGGTTGTAGGTAGGTATTAAGTCGTGTAAAAGGTTCTCAAATGAAGTAAAATAGTTGACGTTTTTGGAAGGGCTATAGTAGACTCCGAGAAGCACTCTAGTGTGAGAGAGAAGTACTTCAATAAGAAGATGCTCACCCGAGTCAGCTGGGGGCGGTTGTGGTGACTGGCTCACAACTGAGAAAGGAATATTGGCCTTTAGGTAAATGGCCACACCCCCGCCAACACGGCCGACGCGATCATTTCTTATGAGTATAAAACCTGGGAGAGAATATGAGGTCGAAGGAAGACAAGGTCGAAGCCAGGTTTCGGAGACTAATATAGCATGGATGTTATCATGATCAAGAGACGCCAACATTTCAGGATAAGAAGACGGAATGCTCTGCGCGTTGATGTGAATGACGTTGAAATTTTTCGGCATATTTATAAAAGTGTTTTCCCAGAAAGTCAGATAACGGTTGAAAACTGTTGAAGCTTTGACTGCTACTCGTGAAATCTGAAGACGCAGATATAAAATCATCATCACTGTTGCAGTCATCATCGCTGAACATATTTAATATTATAATAACATAAAACTAATAAATTCCGAATTAATAATAATATATACGTAAACATAAGCTAAATAACAATAAATAAAAATAGCTTAGTAGCACGAATTTTACCACCTGTCGGGTTGTGTGGAAAGGATTCTGCATATTTCACTACACTCTACAACAGATAAGCAATGTAACTTCCACTTAAAAATTACAGAGAGCAGTAAATAGCACACATTTATTTTACACTTTATGGTGTTTAACAGCACCTTTACCTTCACCTACTTTAAAAAGCCAAAAAAGAAAAAAAAAATTGACATAAATTTGCCTTATACAAATATGACAGTGACAGATGACAGATCACGATCAGACAGATTACTATTTTACATCTTCAGTTGCCCCTTGATGCAGCATCCTTATATGATGTCATCCCCCCAGATATTCCTCGTCCTACCTCCCTTAAATCCCTCCTCTCCCTAGTTAATACTCCCTTTGTATATATTTTATGTAAATATATTAAAAAAAAAAAAAAAAAAACTATAACTATCTATACTTGTATATATTCTAATATATGTGGAAATATATGTGTGTGTTGTCTTGTGCTCGTCCTGTAGTTAGAACTAACCCCTTTCTTTTTCAGAAAAGGGGGAAAACAAATATACACGAATTACATTCAACAAAAGTTACCGTACACCAATCTCCCCGTGTGGCGGTCTATCTTTCTACGTGACATTGGCGAAATTGTGAGGCTAAACCACAATAAAAGCCATAAACCAAAAGTTGAAGTTGAAGTTACTATTTTACATATTTGTTTATGTGAAGGTATTAAAGAAAATTAATTTAAAAACAATACATTTGCAATTTGCCTAAAGAAATACAGATAGAAACAAAGATAGATAGATAGATAGATAGAAACTCTTTATTGCAACACAAACAATTTAAAATATTACAAATAAACACTTATGAACTAGTGCCACAAGTGGCGGCCTTATTGCTAAGAGCAATCTCTTCCAGGCAACCAGCAAAAAGGAAAATAGCCCACATATACTCGTAGGCGGGGGAAGCGACATCAATTTAATAATACTACTACATATCTATAACTATAACTATATAAAATAATAAATATTAACCTATAAACATGAGACTAAAAATTTAACTGATAAATACTAAACATAATAAACACTTACAAACAAAAGTGGGGACAAGATGAACAATAAATCAATAATGTAATCAGCGGATTACAGCTTCGACGATGTTCAGGGTAAATTTGGTTATGTACGGCATTGGTTTCATACAGTTTTAATACCTGTTCTAATGCATTATTCCGCAATGCCGTACAAAAATTATGCGACAAGAAGGAAAGAGCGGGGTTCGAAACCCCCCCCCCCCTCCCCCCCAAAAAAAAACCCTTTTCAATTTTTCAAATTTTACTGCTGAATCCTATTATTTTATACCCTTCTATCATCCTACATAGGCTCCTGCTGTATCATATGGCCCATACATTTTGTTCACGGGCCTGTAATCTATCTCTTTCAATCCATTTGAATTGAACACATAGATTTGAAGTACATTTGGGATAACTGCCTGTGTAGTTTTGTGGAATGAAGAAAAATTGTTTTGTTTGTGAAAAGGTCCACAGTTAATGTAATCTAACTAAAAAAAAACGTTTATTTGAGCAAATGCTTAAGGGCGTGTAGGCCGTAATTTTGAATTTTTAAAACAACTTTAAGACCTTTAAAATAGTGTATTAAACTCTGAAAAAAATATATGTAATAGTTAAGGATCTAATCTAGTGCAATTTGCAGTCAGTAACACGATTTAATGAATTTTACTTGATAGAAAAAAATCCAAAAGTTACCCCTTTTCAAAAGGTTTTTTCAAGTTTATGACTAAACTAATTAATTTTTACTAAATTTTTATACTCAACGAAAGCCACTAAAAGTTATAGATGCATTCGCAGAGTTTGACTTGATAAAAGTATCAGTTATTCACTATGTTTTAATATCCCCCATATATATAGCGCGCCGTTCGGCAAGCCTGATCAGTCGCGTTTCGGCGCTCACGGACGACGGGCCTGTGCTTGATTTTGCAATTTTGACAACCGATAAATTTTAAATATTACGATCATAGTGCCACAGTATAACAATATCAGTAGGTATTACTAGTGAAGCACGCTATGATCTTGATTTTTGATACCGTTTTCATTGGAATTGCAAATAGACGCTGATACTAATTAGTACGCTGTTTACTTTATGTTGTAGACCAAAAAGGGAGTCTTAAAAAACTGACGTCGATAACACATCAGTAAAAAATTCAATGCGGATGCAATGGAAAATAGATAAGTATCGGTAAAATATCCGTTAAATCAGAGTTCGGGATAAGGAAATAATGAGAGGAGAAAACCCTGCGTAAATCCCCTAATATAAATGCCATTTATTGCCATTTAGGTAAATTCTTTGGTAGTAAGGTACTTAGTACTTGGAAGAAAAGTCCCCACATACAGATTTTACCACTTAGGAAGAGACTTTTGCGCAAACTATTCAGTTTAGAAAAAAAAATGTTAGGAACTTCAATACAATTTAGAACACTTTCCATAGATACACGTATGTTTTGTTAGAATTTTTATTTTTTTATTTCTTTTCCAAGTTTGTGACACCACCAAAATTGATTGTTTTTTATTTATTTTTTTGTATGAAAATGTTAATATTGTTCATAGAAATTTAGACACTCGACCAAATTTGATAAGAAGCCTTTTAGGCAGTAAAATTACTCGTAGAATTTAACTCTGCACTAAATTTCCGATTCGTATTTTTTATATAACGTTTAGAATCATTTCCTGAGCATAAAATCACAAAATAATAAGAAATCCAGGTGGACCTTCAAGCGCCAGCTCGAAAAAACGTTTTTGGCTGATATTCTGAAAAGTTATAAAGCCTATTATTGTTGTAGAAAATAAAATTTCCCATTTTTTGTTGCCAGTAAACTTTTTTTTCGAACTTATCGATTACGATTTATTACGTTAAATTTGATGATAACAATACATACTAATATTATAAATGCGAAAGTAACTCTGTCTATCTGTCTGTCTGTCTGTCTGTCTGTCTGTCTGTCTGTCTGTCCGTCTTTACCGCCTAAACCAACCAACAGATTTTGATGTAATTTGATACATAGATAGAATAGATCCCAAGAAAGGACATAGGCTACTTTTTGTTCAGAAAAAAGGGTTAAAAGGGTTAAAATAAGGGATGAAAGTTTATATGGAAAACTTCGTCATTGTTGAAGAACTATGAAACTTTACGTCTAGATATTTAACACGAAACCATAAAATGTATATTTAAGCAGTTTTGTAGTTTCGAACTGTACCTACGGGGGTGGAATTGGGGGTGAAAGTCTGGAAGTTCAATATTATTGAAGATAAAACCATGAAACTTTGTATCTAGACACTTGAAATGGAGTCGATAAACGTTTGTTCCAGCAATTTTATAATTTCTAACTATACGGGGATACTTATATAACCGCTTGATACACTGGACGCTTTTCGCGTTTTACAAATTTGGCGGGAAAACGGGTGTCAGGTTACAAAAGTGCGGTGTTTATGTTTCGGCATATGAAGTGCCACCTTACTTTTACCCGTTTGAGCCATTTACTCTCAAGAGCGTTTCAAGACGCTTCTAGCGGTATCATTTATTTATAA
The DNA here is from genome assembly GCA_017562165.1 of Ectropis grisescens. Lineage (NCBI taxonomy): Eukaryota > Metazoa > Arthropoda > Insecta > Lepidoptera > Geometridae > Ectropis > Ectropis grisescens. The sequence goes on along the minus strand of CM029781.1, from coordinate 28,734,279 downwards.
TTAATAATGTACTTAAATAAATTCAAGATGGCCGCCGCTACAAAATGGCGGATAATTTATGTTTTATTAATCCCATCAATTTGGGTATCAAATGAAAGGGCTCAACAAGCAGAATACAATATACTATAAAAAATTGAAATCCAAGATGGCGGCCGCTACAAAATGGCGGATAACGTAGGTTTTATCAATCCCATCAATATGGGTATCAAATGAAAGTGCTCAACCAGTAGAATACAACGTACTATATAAAATTAAAATCCAAGATGGCAGCCTCTACACAATGGCGGATAACTTAGGTTTTATCAATCCCATCAACATGGGTATCAAATAAAAGGGCTTGACAAGAAGAATACAGTGCACTATACAACCTCAATATTTAAGATGGGCGCAGCCACTAAATGGCGTATCAGACAGAATTTTTGATAGTCGACGAGATTTCCATGGTGTCTTATCAAATGTTATGCATGGTGGACATGCAAATGATGAAGGCAAATTAAGAACTGCGAAAATGAGTTTTTTGGAGGAGTAAACGTATTACTTTTCGGTAATCTTTTACAACTGGCTCCTATAAAATGATCAGGAACACCTGTTTTCAATTCTAATACGAAATTATATATTTGAAAGTAGCTCTCTCTGTCCGTTGCCGTCTAACGCCTAAGCCACTTAAAGAGTTTGTTACAATTTGGTGCACAGATAGACTAGACTTAGGAAAGGACAACGGCGCCTTTTTTTTTTTTTTTTTTTTTTTTACCTTTTATAGGCTCACACTTGACCGCCATCTCGCCTGATGTTAAGCGACGATGCGGTCTACGATGTAGCGTGTTTACCTAGAAGAAACCGATTCACTCTCGATTTGAAGACACAAAGATTGTAACCATCGGGGAAAACCCACTCAGGCATCGTATTCCACAACCTAGACGTTCTTATCACAAACGCAGAGTCAAACCTCTTTGTCCGTGTCTTTGGAACATCAACCATGAAACGATGTCGCTTTTTCGAGCTACGAGCATTCCGATAGAAAAAGGGCAAGGTGGGTATTAGATCATGCAGATCAGTTGCACACTCTCCGAAGTGTATCCGATAAAAAACCGATAGGCTAGCAATTTTTCGGCGATGCTCAAGACTTTGAAGTCTTTTTCGCACTAGAGTGTCATTGCCTATGAGCCTTTTGGCACGTCTCTCGATCGATTCCAGGGCCTCCAGCTGATACTTGGCCGATCCATCCCAAAGGTGCGAACAGTACTCCATACAGGAGCGAATCTGTGCTTGATATAATGTGAGCAACTGTTCAGACTTGAAGTACCTTCGCACCTTTGAAAGGACACCCAGTTTTTGGCAGCTAATTTGCCTTGACTCGATATACGAGCCAAAGTTGAGCGTAGATGTCAAAGTGACGCCCAAAAGCTCAAGACGGTCAGAAACCGGCACGGACACACCTCGAAAAGTAGGAGTCAGTTGAAATGGACTCCGTTTTGCAGAGAAAAGACACGCCTGCGTCTTACTCTCGTTGAACTTGACCAGATTGGTATCGCCCCATTTAGACACCGCCTCAAGGGTCAAGGTCAAACGCTCGATCAAACTCTCTCTCAATACCTGAGTTTGCTGCCCACTGGCTCTCGCGCTAGATATGTAACTCTCTACGACGGTGCTATCATCTGCGTACCCAAAATACCGGGCTTTAACAGATCATTGATATGTAGCAGGAAGAGCGTCGCAGAAAGTACCGACCCCTGAGGGACTCCGGCATTGATAGCCATTTGATCCGACGAGCAGCCATCAATGACGACTCGTATGGACCGATCCTCAAGAAGTCCGATATCCATGCAATAAACCCAGGAGACAAACCATAACTAGAAAGCTTGCTTATAAGGGCATCATGCCAAACCCTGTCGAAAGCCTTCGAGATATCCAGGAGACTGCAAGTGCTTCCCGTGTTTCTCAATAGCTTCACTCCAGATGTGAGTGACGTACGCTAGAATATCTCCGGTGGACCGGTTTCGGCGAAATCCGTATTGCCGGTCACTTAGGAGGTCGTTTGATTCTAGGTACGTCAGGAGCCTGTGGTTTAAGACACGTTCCATAGTCTTGCAGAGTATGGACGTGACCGAGATGGGCCTGTAGTTGGTAGGGTCAGCACGACTACCCTTTTGGGCACTGGTTGCACATTGGCAAGCTTCAAGACTTCGGTACTAGCCCAGTTTGGAGAGAGCTTAAAAGGCGCGTTAGTATCGGAGACAACTCAGGCGCACAAGCCTTCAACAGTAGGGCAGGAATACCATCTGGGCCACTGGCTTTATTCACGTCCAGATTGCGTAGCACTTTGCGAACCTCCATTTGGCGAATATGTATCTCTGACATAAACGACGGACAGCCAGGTGGAATAGGAGGTGTCGCGCTACCAGCATCTAGACGCGAAGATTCCGCAAACTGAGATGCAAACAAGTTTGCCTTCTCCGTTGCATTGTGAGCCAGTGTCCCATCAGGTTTCAGCAATGGAGGGAGTGAGGGGCGGCAGAAGTTCGATTCGACCGATCTAGCTAGGGACCAAAACGCTTTACTGCCCGCAGGGTACGAAGCTAGTTTGTTCCCTATTCGACTAATGTGGTCAAAACGAGCCCTCTGAAGGACCTTTTGCATGCCTTAGCAGCCTTGTTAAACGCTTGCTTCTTCCGGTATATGTCCCTTGCCTTACGCTGTCGAGCATCAACCCAGGCTAGGTAGGACTCATGTTTCAATGCTTCAGCACTTTTACATTGAGAACCAAACCAAGGGCGAGCTTTGCTGGATAATGGGACGTCGGAGTATGGAATGAAATACTCCATAGCCGTTCGTATAACATTAGTCACAGCATCCGCGCAGACTGAGGGATCACCAGAAGAGAAGCACAATGGCTGCCATGGGTAAGATGCAAAGAAAGAACGCATCTCGTCCCAGTCTGCTGACTTGTATCGCCACAACCGCCGGTTGCCTCTAGGGCTGGGGTCAGGCGGATGGTAGACAGATACAGATTTCACCAGACAGTGGTCGGAGCTGCCTAACGGCGAAGAAACCGCCACGGAATAACGGTCTGGATCTGTTGTCAGCAGAAGGTCTAAACAATAAGGTGTATGCGACTCAACGTCTGGTACCCTTGTGGCCTCTTGGACCAGCTGGGTTAGGTCTAACGATAAAGCTAGCTTTCTCGTTTCCTGCCCAGCGTGGTCAGTGTCCCGGTATGGGTACAGCCATTCCTTATGATGGCCGTTGAAATCCCCAGTAACACTAATTGTGCCGAAGGGTACTTTTGTTGAGCCGCGTCCGCCGCCTCACTCAAATAATCCATGAGCCTAGTCGTCTCCTGGTCTCCGCTGTGCGACCGATACACACAAGCATAGATAATTTGATCTATACCTGTGTCCAGAAGTGCCCAAAGAACAGAAAATCTAGTGTCCTCAAGGTTACGGAGACGCCGACAGCAGATGTCGTCACGGGCGTACATGCACACACCAGCACGAGGCCGGAATTTGTGCTCAAGGGTATAACCTGGATATGTTAGGTACGCCACGTCTGACGGACAACCTATCTGCGTCTCCGTAAGAAACAAGAGTGTCGGCTGCTCAGTCTCAAGGTGATGGTGGACTGCTGAGAGATTGGAGTGCAGACCTCGAATATTTATCACAGAAAAAGAGTTAAAAGAATGGAAATGAGGAGTAAAAGTGTGCATGGAAGGATCTTTGCACTCGGTGTATGCTATTTTTAACCGACTTCAAAAAAGGAGGAGGTTATCAATACAGTTGTATTTCCAATTGTGAATCAATTTAGATGGTTATTTTTTTGGTTGGTAGATTATAGTTCAGAGGTGGTCATATAAATTTTATCGAAATCAGTGGGGCGGTTTTTGAAATATTAACAACAAACTAAAATTTGCGTTCATGTAATCAGACGATATATCTACTAATATCTACTAATAGACTCTAATATAAAATTTGGTGGACCGTCCCAATATGATTTTAAATTAAAGTCTGTTTTTGATAAATTTTTTTGAGAACATAGTTTTTTTTGAAATTTGTCGTGTAAATTGTACATTTATTAATAAATATAAAACTTTGACTTAGACCGATTTTGATTAGGAAACGTGAATTTGTATGGTAGTAGACATACGAGTAGGTACTGCCTCAATTACTTTAATAAATATGTGGCGCGGACGAAGTCGCGGGTAAAAGCTAGTGTAAAAATAATAAGATGTGAATTCTGTTCCCAGTAGCATAAACATGTCCCTTTTTAACCCCCGACCAAAAAAAGGGGTGTTATAAGTTTGATGTCGATGTATGTCTGTCTGTCTGTCTGTGTGTGTGTCTGTCTGTGGCACCGTAGAGCTTAAACGGATGGACCGATTTCAATGCGGTTTTTTTTTATTCAAAAGTTGATATCCGTGCGGATGTTCTTAGCTATGTTTGGTTAATATCGATTCAAGATGGCCGCCTCCACAAAATGGCGGCCAAAATATTTCTTCACAACCTACCTTAATATGGGTATCAAATGAAAGGACTTGACCAGTAAAATACAATACATAATAACAAATTTCAAATCCAAGATGGCCGCCACCACAAAATGGCGAATTATATTATTTTTTCATTTCTACCAGAATATGGGTATCAAACAAAAGGGCTTGACTAGTAGAATACGTTGCACTATGACAATTTCAAATCCAAGATGGCCGCTACAACAAAATGGCGACATTCATTTACTTTTTCACAACTCCCTTAATATGGGTATCAAATGAAAGGGCTTGACTAGTAGAATGTTGTACAGATAACAAATCCGAGGTAGTCGGGGGTTAATCAAAATTTTTAATTTTGTTCTTGTAACCGGAATGGAAGATGGGCTATGTTTTTTGCGCGTATCTTTTGTTTGTAAATCTTTTATTTCCACATATCTTCCAAACGGCTGGATGGATTTTGGTAACAAAGATATTCTAAGACTAGTCTGACTCACCAAAGTGTCCTTAGATAGTAGGTTATATTTTTTTACGTGTAGATCTTTTTGTAGTCGGGGTTTTTAAATTAAAGTTATTCTATATATTGCTCGTTGCTCGAATAAACAGCACCGTTCATCATCATGATTGAAGAGTTGAACGAAGAGTTTGGTCTCCACTTTTGTAATAAGAACAACTAAGCTGTGAAACGCATTGCCAGAGTGGGTTTTTGTCGAAGGTTCGAACCTTGGGGTTACGAGGTACACTGTGCTTGTTTCAATTAGAGAAGACCACATCATTTACATCCACTATTATCGGCATCATCGCAATCGTATTATTAAATGGGCTATAAATCGTAAACGGTAAGTTTTACAAAAAAAGTTTACTAGCAACAAAAGATGCAAAATTTTATTTTCTACAATTATTGTCAAAATATATAGTTTCCAAACTATCGGTTAAAACAGTTTTTTTTTTTCAATTGGCGTTTGAAGCTCTACCTGGATCTGTGGGAATTTTATAATTTTATGCTCAGTAAGTGATCTTTACCTCATAGAAAAAAATTGGATTAGAAATTTAGTGCACAGTTGACCAAAAAACCTTCTATTTTCACTGGCCTTTCATTACGTTTCAGCACATTTTTTAAAATTTTTGACGAACTTGTGAATTATATGGACACATTTTAAAAAGATGCATGAAATTGGAAAAGCCGTTCTCAACTTATAGTGTGACCAAAAAGAAAAGGTTGAGTTTTGTATGTCTACGAGTATAGATAAATTGAGTATTTCTTTGTTTCACTTCACAATTCACAAAATTGTTATCACTAGTATAAACAAATCTTGAACAAAAATGAGTTTAAATTAGATAGTCCAATATTTTAATGTTATTTCTGCACTGTGGCACCGATTCCGCGGTCGGTGACGGTCGCGAGAACAAGACAGCGTTAAATGCCTAATTTGACAGAACTACCGGGCCTTAAGATAAAATACAGATAACAGATATCTGACATTAAGATAGTTTTTTATCATTGTCCGGTATAAATGTAAGTAGGTAGGTAATGTAAATTAATGCGTGCCCTGTATCCCATACTACGTCGTGCTATACTACTTACTATACGTCTATGTCCCATACATGGTCCTGTGTCGTGGGATACAGTTTCTCTCCTTCTACATAGAATTTAGATAATAACAAAATTTCCAGGTTCCAATCTTTGCCACTGACAGCAGAAACATGAGACCGTGCCCCCCTATGGGGTACACCCCCGTCACGGCCGCCTTCCAAGGATACGCCGTGTCCAGTTCGGGGGCCAACCTGTAAGGGTGCCAGACGCCCCCATGTCTGAACATCCTTGGTCCCCCGCGACGGGTTAGGTTTGTGATCCGCCGCCTTATTCGGCTGCAGAGGATAGGGAGAGCAGCGCCCCCACAATACCGACAATCCTCTTCCCCAGCAGCCCCCCTGCGGTTGTCGACTAAAAGATCCCATAGATCTTTTCCGTGGGCCGTGATCGTTTAGTCAGTAAGGAAACCGTGTCCATCCGTAGTGTCGAGTCTGACATAGCCCCCAGGCGAAAGTAAATGTGTAAATGCATTTCCTCTTCGTAAGATAAAAAACTTAGCATAATTTGAACATTCTTGGTAGCGACATAGATTGTTAATTGTAAACTTACATCATGTTAGAAACTCGTTAGTTTCTAACACTAATTAAACCTCTCAAGTTCATTGTAGAAACTGCTTGTTTGATATACTCTATTGTCTTATGTCATTTCTGTCACTTCTTTAAATGCATAATTATAAAATTGTAAACTTAGTATAATTTTAGAAATCTGTGACTTATAGTCCGTTCCACGGAGAGGTGTAGAAAATGTAAACAAATCAATGTCACTCCTAATATGACAGACCAGCATTTCTCAACCTTTGTTTTTGAAGATAGTTCGTTGTAAGCGTCTCTGTTTGCCGTTTTAGATTTTCGTCACATAACAAGGTTAAATATATTTCAATAAGTCCGTTTCCAACCTTTTGTCTTATTTCTATTATTTTATAATTATACGTTTATTAAATATGTGGTGCGCATAAGTTTAAAACATTAATACAAAAATAACTTGGGTGGTTGGTTCATGGAACACAATAGTAACATATAAACAGTTTTTATTAATATTAATTAAGTAGGTACAGCTTTGTTTTGTTATGTAGCACTTAAATTCCTTTTTCATTATGTATGTGAAATGACTGACTTTTTAGTAAACTTAAATTTAATGAATTATATAGATATATATGAGACGATCTTCTTAGCATTCCATGGATTCACCGTGCGGGTGCCGGGTCCATCGTGTGGCAGTGAGAGAAATCCTGAGTAGATCCCGAGATTTGTGACTCGGGCGTAGGTTTAAGGGGCCCTTTTCTGACGTACATCAACATTCACCTTCACTACTCGTTTTTCTCTCCCTACCCAGCCAAATCTGATATGAGCCTACTAGCGCAGCTTTAGATACTCGTATATATATTTACATTCAGATCCGTATCCGTGGATGTACTTTTTTCACAATACAGCACATCACTAGTTCTTACTACCTGTGTAGCTGCCATTGCTATTATTTTGTCCTAATAAAAAGTGGTGTACCTATATAAGTGGTAACCTATATACTATTTCCTTGCTATAATTATTGATCTACGTTTTATATTTGAACTAAAAAAAGCAATCCAGTCTGAGTATATAGCTAACGTGGCCCTTATACTTGATTCCGTAACAAACAAATAAGGTAAGTAAAATAACAAAACAAATGGTGGCACACAAAAGATATTGGTGGCACTATTCCTACCCATTCTGAGAACATTCAAATAGTTTTAATATTCAGTGCCCCATTGGATATTTTTTTAATAAGAGTGGTAGTTAGGTGTAATTCATTCAAAAATGCAATTAATTTTCACTGCGTTAGATGCTATTGCAATTAATTTTAAAACGTATCGAATACTGGGTAGTGTTTTCATCTATCCTAATATAAGATTTTTACATCCAAACAAATTTGTTAATGAGCGTTCTGTTTTTACATTAAGTTGTTTTTTACATTTATTATTTCAACATTAACTTATTGCTCGGCTCGGGTGGTCTTGTCACACCAATACGCAGATGCAGTGCCTGGTTCTAATCTCACGCCCATCTCTGCCTTTTCGAATACATGAGCGTAATGCTGCTAACGGTAAAAGAAAACATCTAGAGCAAACTAGCATGTTCCTAAAAATTTTCGAGGTCAGAGAGCTTTGTCATCTACCACTAACATTAATTAATTATAATTATAGCCCCAGCGAGGAACTTTTAGCGGGTTGCTTATGTGAGCAGCGTCCCGCAAATTTACCCGCTTAGATCCCTTTTCCGTAATTTTCCCTCCATAAAAATAAACTTATACCTATGCGTTCCAGATCATAATCTAACCGTGTTCCGCGTTTAAACCTGAGTCGTTTAGCTGTTCCAACTTGATTGAGCAACGTACATCGAAACTTTTGCACTTATAAAAAGTATTAGTAGATTTTCTTGCGAATAAATAGACATTATTTGGTGGTTCATTAGGTAAACGTCTTATAATTTACGTGCAAAAAGTAATGGTATCTCATCAGAAACATGCGTAAACTTGAGTGAAGTGAGATCAAAGTTCAGTATTATGATATTATATGCCTTGTTTGTTGACTTCAACGTCTAAAGAATAGTGATCTAAATGGTCTTAAATGGTCAGTTCTTAAATCTATTTATAATAACATAGACTAGTTTTAAACACTTAAAATATGATTTGTTTTATAATTTATGATGATTATTAAAATCAGTTTGACTTGGCTGGTTTTAATATCATAATATTTATTGAACTTCACATTTATGTTTCGATGGGATTCGCAGTTTGGGAAATATATATCAAATTGCCACTGTTTAAAACCGTATCTACCACATTCTACTATTACTAATTATAACTTTCAAGATAAGTTAATAAATCATTATTTGATCAATACAAATCCACGTATGTTGTATTTAAGATCACAATAAAGTCGTATCATATGTGTGAAAAATATTTTAAGACAGTTTTAGAAAAATACTAAGGTTAAACGATTTTTATGTTATGGTAGCACCTTTGTTTACATTTTCTTCACCTCTCCGTGGAACGGACTATAGTGTTTAAGTAAAACATAAATAATAAAACTGCTTTGTTTCAGGTCTGCTACATGTAGCCCATCATATTTGCAGTGGCTGATTACATCTTGAAAAGTCAACTAAATGAAATTCATGTCTAAAACATTTCAACTCACTGAAGATTCGATTTAAGTGTTGCCGGCGCGATGGTGAAATTGTAAATTGTTCAGTTTTAAACATAGTATTAATAGTTTATTTACAACGTGTTAAAAGTACTGAAGAAATAAATGTATTCATAAATAACAGTTAATTAAATGTGCTGTAGTTGGACAACTTATGTAGCACGCAGTCGTGTTAGGTCTCTATACGAAATACGAAATACGGTATACGAAAATATGTAAGAACTTGATTGCTCGAAGTGGACAGAAAAATACAAAATACAAAATGGTAGCCAGTTTTTAAACCTGAAAATACCATAAAATCGCTTTATCAAGTCTTTCTATTTACTCTTTAGCATAAAATCGCTTTACCAAGTCTTAATAACTTGGATGACGCTATGAAATGGGTTAATTATGAAATGCGCTGCGTCAAAAAATAGAAAAAGTCTTTCAACTTTACCATGAATCAAGCTATAATTATTATTAGTAGTTCTGGGGTTTTTGCGAGGGTCAACTGTGGCAAAATTTCTTAGTAAAAAATCTATTCAGGAACGTTTAGTACAGATACTTATATCAGCACAATATTTTTCTCTCTATCCTCGACTACACTGACACTACTTTGTCTAAACTGCCGATTACATTGATCTTAACTGCTCAAATGAGACTGCTCGCTCTCTGCTGCAATCTGCTTGTAATATATACTAAAATATTTCATCATAAATACGTGCTCCTACAAATTCTAGAGGTAGTAGCGACAAGACTCGGTGGAGTCAGGATGCTCCGAGTCGGATCTCGCAAAATGATACTAAAAAAAGTAACAAGACGCGACAACGCGAGCGGTACATTTAGTCGTGAACTTGAGCGTCATGCCTCGTATTGAACACGTATTTAGAAGAACAGTTCACGTTACAAACCCATGCACGATAGTAGGACGCGTGCTTCGTATGGAACACGGGTTTGGAACGAGAATTACTCATAGCTTAACAAACCCGGGCGCGTTTCGAGCCAATACTGCTTCCTATTACTGCACACGGGACAAGTAACACGCCACCCACTGCGTTTCTGCAATTGCGGCCGGCGCTGGTGGAAATCGTTCCATGAGTTTGTAGCCTTACGTTTCCAACCGCCAACAGAGTGGCTGGTAGCGTTGGATTTGTTGATTGCTACCAAATAAATCTAAATTAATGCGAATTCAAATAAATTCCTTATAAAGATAATCAAACTAAAAAGTAGACAATAAGCAATAGTTAAAAATACCTAAAAAAACACGGTTTTACAGAAAATCTAACAAAAAAGTAAGAAATAATTTTCAATACATATGAATTAAGGAAAGTGTGTTTAAAAAAAAGGATTTTAGTAAAATGCGTGGGGTACCTTTGGATATTTTCAAAATTACTACTTCTACCAACATCTGCCGTACAACATAAATTATTTATAACAGTTAATATCAGCACTCCACGCCTTTTTATTAAAAATCGTTTTTTTGAATCACACTTTCCTTAATTCATATTTATGTACTGAAAATTATTTCTTACTTTTTAATTGGATTTTCTGTAAAAGCGTGTTTTTTTAACTATTGCTTATTTAATTTTATTTCTTAGTTTAATATATGCTCACTCGTTTTTTTATATGTCTCATAATTTATTATGCCGTTATATTTATCTAACTGATCACACCACTCCGCTATGTAAGTTGATAAATTTAGCTTTCCACTCGTTTAATTATATGCCTTTAGTTTCGCAGCTCCTATTTAATTGTTATAGCAATGCAACCCATAGAGATTTGGCTTCAAATTTTTCTCAGTCTATAAACTCCACTGATGATTTAGGTTAATACCACAGACGATATCGACGCTACGATATCCATTGCCTGTCATAATTTTGTTTCAACCGAATCCTGCGGATCATTTCTAAACCAAAACCTTGATAGTAACCACAGACTATGTAGAGAGATACACTATAGTAACTTCAGAGTCATAAGCGTAAATATTAGAAGTTACAACTGTAATTTCGAGGACTTCGTAGTCTCGCTAGATCACTTTAGCACTTGTTTCGATGTAATTATTCTATCGAATGTTGGTTAACGAATAATATTTTATTGCAGCCCCTGCCATGCTATAACTGCTACCTATCCAGTCGTCAAATAAACAAAAATGCCGGAGTTGTCATTTATGTTAAAGCTAGTTACTACACTACGCTATTTGAATCAGATCTGATATACTCAGACTCTCTAGGCTTTCACCTAGACAACAAAATAACCATATTGGGAATCTATCGCTCTCCTTCGATAGTAAATATAGATCCATTTGTATTATCTCTAGATACAGTACTCGAACCAGTGAAAATTAAATCCCCTCTTGTGGTTGCGGGTGACGTTAACATAAACTTGTGTGATTCTGGAGATAAACATGTCTCGCAGTATCTCTGCGTAATGGCTTCACACGCCTTACTTCCGGCTATTACCTCCCCAACTCGGTACTCTGTACCTGCCTGGATCACATATTCATCAGTTTAGAACGCAAAACAATTGGTGCCGTTTGCCAGTCTTCTGTTACCGATCATTCTATCACTATCGCCTGCCATCCCGCTAGAATAAAAAACAAAATCCTTTAAACAGACACTATCTGAGAACTAGGCTTGACGGCGTGGCGGCAGAACTGGCTTTTACAGACTGGTCCCCTGTACTGTCTTGTTCAAATGTCAACTGCGCTACAAATATTTTTAGTGACATCATTTTAAATTCAATAAAAAATCATACAAAATCTATTAGAGTGGGCCATAGAGAGGCAATTTCCAAGTCATAGATCACTCCCGGTTTGATCAGGTGTATGCGACATCGTGACAAACTGGACATGGACAGTAAAAATAACCCTAAGGACAGGCAATGTTCTCTGATATATTTAAGATACAGAAACTTTTGTAACAAACTTTTGCGTAACGTAAAGACTTGCTACAATAGTCAACTGTTAGAACAAAGTAAAAATAACCGAAAGCAACTTTGGAAAACTATAAAAAATATTTGCTACACTTCCAGGCATAATGGTACATCCTCGTCACTTTGCTTCGGTAGGCAAAAACCTTGCAGTTGCCATTTTATTTAAGCTCTGTGTAACCGAAGAGAGGTTAATAAAATCTCATAAAACAATGCAGTCATGCGCTCAGTCTCTGTTTTTGTATCCCACGGACCCGCACAAAATGGCTTGCATTATAGCTGGCTTAAAAACTGACTGCATTCCCAGGCCTGACTCTATTCTGTCCAAATTATTAAAAATGTCACTTCATACTCTAGTTACTCCGTTACATCATGTATTTAATTTAAGCCTAGAAACCGGGGTTTTTCCAGATTGTTGGAAAATTGCATCTGTATCTCCCATACACAAGAGCGGCTCTACATCTTCTCCAGACAACTATAGGCCTATCGCTCTACTCAGTATTATTTCAAAAATCCTTGAAAAGATTGTTAAAACACGACTCACAAAATTTTTAGAGCAACGAAACATTATTTCTGATAGGCAATTTGGCTTCCGACAAGGTAAATCAAAGGAGGATGCAGCTACTCTTTTGGTGAACTTGGTATCCTTTTACGTGGACGGAGAAGCGAGGTTTATTGCAGTGTTTTAGACGTGGCAAAGGCTTTCGACTCCTTATTGCCTGGTTTGCTTCTGAAAAAGCTGGAGGCATTCGGTGTCAGAGGCGTCACTCAGGATTGGTTCCATAGTTATTTAACTGGTCGATCGCAATTCGTCAAACTCGGTAACACTCCAGTGATTAACTTCCAGTTAACTAAGGAATTCCACATGCTCGATCCGACCTTGTTCTTACTCCACATAAATGATATAGTAAACAGTGAGCTTCCCAATGCCGATATCATTACCTATGTACGCCGACGATACTGCTATTGTCTTCCATAGCGAGTCATGGAGTCAAGTTTTTCGTCTTGCCGAAAATAGTCTGGCTATCCATGCCGATACTCTAGATAAAAATGTACTCACTCTAAATGCGAGTAAGTCTAAATACATCGCTTTAAGTAAAACTTCTGTTTCTCGTCCACCTTCTCACATACGTTTGAAAATCCATTGTTGCTCTACAGTTTCCCAATCTCAATCTTTGCCTTGCTCTTGTACCGTCATTGAAGGAGTCCTGTATGAGATACCTAGGAGTAATAATTGACGAGAATCTTTCGTTAAAACACCACATAAACGACATATGATCACGCGTGCGTAAATTAATTCATATAATGAAAAACCTGAGCGACTGTGCACCTATATCTCTCCTTAAGGACATTTACATCGCGCTATGTCAGTCAGCCATTCAATACTGCATCTCGATTTGGGGATGCGCTGGAAAGACGTATTTTATAACGATCGAGAGAGCACAACGGACTCTTATTAAAGTATTGCTAAGGAAGCCTTTTCGTTTTTCCACCAACTTAATCTACTCCGAATTCAACGTGCTAAGAGTTCGACAATTGTTTGTTTTCAACGCTGTCATGAGGACTTACTCTTGCTTGAGATCCCGCGAAAATTACTTATCCTTATTGACTAAGCGCTCCACCAGGGCTTACTTGTTACCACTGCCTCACGCCAAGTCATCCCTTGCTAGGCGTGCGCCGTCATACTCGTTTGTCTACACCTACACCAACGTTTCGAGGCGGCTGCGAGACTGCGAACACTTGCCGAAATTCGAACTTCAAAAGAATCTAAACGCCTGGATACAAACTCTTACGTATGATGACACTGAGGAACTCATAGGTTGTTTATGTAGGGAATAGTTTATAAATAGTGAATAGTTTAATAGTTTGTCAGATACGCTTAGATAATATTCTTGTCTCAATTTCTTTTTGTAGTTTTGACTTTACGAAAAAACATAATTTTCTATTTTGACGTTTGTTTCATTATAATAACTGCCTAAAAATGTTTTTAATTATAAATAATTTATAGTCTGACTGTAACGAATTTATTGTTCGAAATTTCGCACTCGAGCTCCAAGATACAAGTCTTGCACTTAGTTTGGAGCTCAGTGCTAATCAGCAAATGTATTGTTTTGTCAATTCTGATTTTAATTCTGTTTAACGATGTTTGGCTCGGTTTGTCAAATTGCAACAAAATATGGTTAGGCGTTCCAATGTTACATTTATACATGATCCCTAAAGAACTGTGCATGATTTCGGGGATATAATGTAGCCTATGTGTTATTCCAGAGTTTAAGCTATCTGTGTCCTAAATTTCAGCTCGATCCGTTTAGCCGTATTGACGTGATTGAGCAACAAACATCCAAACATCCATACATTGAGATTTATAATATTAGTAGCATAGGATTAGTAGGATAAACAATCTTGCTAAAAACAAAAGTAAGTAGTAAAAGTAGTACTTAAAAGATTATCAATCTTCAAGTGCAAGGCCCATGAAATCGGCCTAGCCATTTCAAATATTAGCCGAACCAAACAAACGCAGAGAGAAAATAAAATACACATTGTGAAAAGCTGTTAATTTTAATTTACAAAGAGACAATCTTCTTAGAATACTTCAATTTAATTTGTATGTAAAGCTTTATAAATATATATCAGAGATGAAAACTACAAATAAATAACTTTGGCTTGTTTACAAAGAAATCGATAGTAATTAGTGGAAGTTGCCAATAGCTCATAGCTCCGTAATCTCAGCAATGAATCCGCCTGCCAAACACAGTATCAGTGTCAATTTGCCCAGTCTTATGTTAAGCAGGTCGTGTCAGAAATCTACATCAGAAGATTGGGAGAGTGAAGCAAACAATATTTAAAGGAACGTTAAAACATTTACTATAACCTTAATGACAAAATCATCAATTGGTCAAACAAAGACACGAAGGCAAAACACAGTATGTCCGGCGTGGCCGGCGTCTGGAGCAAAAGTGCCTCCCTTCTTTCTCGACCCACTACTTAAAGCCAGTTTTCGTCGCCCGATGTTGCCACGCTATGCACCTTTTTCTTGCTTTTAAACGGGGTTGCTAACACGGCCCTCCTGCACCGTGCCTGCCCCAGGCACGATAAAGCTGTAATGTACAAACACTTAACATTACAATCTATTAAAATAATAACAAAGCTCGGCCTATCATGACATATTCAGTTCATACGAGAACGATAACATGACGTCAATTCAAAGATACCTTTATTCTTAGGCATTCTTGAAACTTCTGTCGTATTTAAGTTGAACAGCCAGAGCGAGGGTTGTTGCCTTTACCCCTACGATTACTCAGTTATTACCAACCATCCAGTGCCTAGTACAGCTCATTTTTCCTTTAGGCTTAGGAAATTTCTGTGTTAAACCAAATAGTAGCTTAAACCTGGTGTTCACACCGAATCACCAAGTTGTGTATTGCCACTCTTTCACTGCAACAGCGTTCATACTAGATTCCTGTTGCAGATCAAATAGTAAACCTGGTGTTCACACCGAATCACCAAGTCGTGTACAGTCACTCATTCATTGCAACAGCGTTCATTTCGGGATCATGTTGTAGTTATAGATATCGGACACTCCATTGTGCATGATGTTTACAGAGATTACATTAGACCATTTTAATGAACGGTGTATACATTAAGCAAATGTAATAGTACTAAAGTGTCAGGTTATAGACAAAAATAATGACGTCTAAATTTTGATCAATTACATAACAAATAACAAAAACATGTAAGTAGTCATACGTACCTAATGGATCAAAATCAGGTATCAATTTTTATAGAGGGTAGGACTATTGGCACTTGTACTCACAGTTGTGGCATCGTTTGATAAAGATACCTTCGTTAGTTTCTGGGTAGCGCGCTTATGGTGAAATCCCGACCAGCTACTGTCACTGCCTTTGAGCTGCTACTTGATGATGAACGACCACGCCTTTTTACATGCTTGCGTTTACCATTGCGTCTTCGTTTTGAACCCATTACAGTGCAAATGATAGACAGGTTTTAACTTCAAAGAACTCTAATGACCATAAAACTCCAGATTAGATGGCGAGCTAGGCCTCGTGGTATCCCACTTCTGATGTCAGAAATCTACATCAGAAGATTGGGAGAGTGAAGCAAACAATATTTAAAGGAACGTTAAAACATTTACTATAACCTTAATGACAAAATCATCAATTGGTCAAACAAAGACACGAAGGCAAAACACAGTATGTCCGGCGTGGCCGGCGTCTGGAGCAAAAGTGCCTCCTTCTTTCTCGACCCACTACTTAAAGCCAGTTTTCGTCGCCCGATGTTGCCACGCTATGCACCTTTTTCTTGCTTTTAAACGGGGTTGCTAACAGTCGTGCCAAGTGAGCGCGCTAATTAATCCTCTCCAAGGCCTAATGGTTTGTGCTCGGATTAAGCTTGTACGGACTAACATACATACGTGCTACAACATGTAGGGACAATCATATTCAGATATTTTATTGTTGACTGTGAAGGCTAGTTTTGCAGTGGTACCCTTTGCAGAGTCCGCCTGGGGAAGAAACCTTTGCCACAGCTGCGATCGGTGCCTTCTCTTGCAGGAGAGAGCCATAATGCACCACGCTGATGCAGTGCAGGTTGGTGGAGGAGTGAATCTATCACCAACCAGTAATGTGCAAACATAGTAGTATTTTGGTTTGAAGACCAATGTTGTCAGGTTTAAATTACAGGGCTTGAGATCAGGGTGATGAGTGCAGGGCAGTGGTCCTTATGATTTGGACAATTCATGTTCTAATAGCTGCGTGGCATCGTGCTGTTTTGAACAGGCGTGCTATTTACCTCTCACTTTTTCCTTTGCCCTGCTCATCCTGTCTCTTTTTACTATGAAAAACCTAACACCATGTCTAACTAGGTATCAAAGTTTTGTTAAAATAATAAGAAGATTTGGTTTCCACCGAAAGACGTTTCAAAAGTCTCATTGACAACGTCTCCCGTATTTGTAAATACTTCAAAGCCTTGAAAATCGCTGTAAGGTTAGAAGTTTTTCATCACATACATTTAAGAAAGTTTCCAGTTACTCTCTATGATAAAATGGGTTGGTAATTATTTTTAGCTTTCCTGTACATTATATTGATATTAGTATGAACGTTATTGCCGTGTGAACAATTTTCAAATTAAACTTAAGGTGCGTCCCCCAGCAAAACCAGTTTTTTGTTCAGTTTTCAGACCTATCTACTTTATTTTTTTATTATTATTATTAGCCACTCCACAGACTCCGGTGTCCGTGATTTTGGTCATTACAATTATATATGTATTTTTTACACATTCCTTGGATAAGGAGAAAAGGAGGAAAATAGGGGGGAGTTGGGTACATTTAAAATCTAATTCTAGTGCTCGTCTGTAGAGCCGATCACTACCGGTTGGGATTCCGCTAGTAATCGACTCGACATCGAGTGTTTGTCTAATTGCCTTTTTCTATTTACCTAAGTTGCCTCCTCCCGGCCCAAACCCTCCACAACGGCCGCATTTCTGTTCCTGATGGTCATCTGTAGGTTGAAATCTTGGGTGGTATTCGGTGATGCAGCCCACGCTCGCCGCACAAATCGGACGATGGCGTCGTTGGTGTCGTCAGCGTAGTATGTGAAGTTCCCTGTGTGCCGTGAGATTGCAACAACTGCAAGGGGCACGCTCTCGTGCAGCTTAATGTTTGTCTTGGGTTTGATTGCAATTACCGACTCGTATGTTAGTCCCTGAGCTTAATGGATAGTAAGGATGCGTGACCCGGTGCCTTGCCCATAACCCTGGTTTGTCAGGGTCTCCTTCTCTTCTTGAGTGTGAACTAAAAAGAGGGTGTTTGGTAGGGTGTTGGGTATTTGCGCTCCCTTATATCTTCTCTGCTCTAGGGACTTTACACGGGACGCTGAGGAGTACATACCGGAGTATATTTCCCTCAGTGCATATGCGACATCCATTGGGTTTCGATGTGTGCAGAGCAACTCCTGTCTGATCTTTGTTACCAGGTTTGGGCGATGCTACCTCATTTCGAAGAGATTTTCCCTGTCGATATAAGGCAACTGATGGACGTCACCAATGAGGACAATTTCACCAACATCAGACAGCCTTGAAGCCATCACAACGGCACCAAAATGGTTCATGAGAGCTTCGTCCACCATGAGGCGACTGAAACTTTCTCTACCGAAACCATTTACCAGAGCAGAAGCCATGGTTCGCACTCTGGTTTTGACCAGGTTTCCGATTCGGTGCGATAGCTTTTCTCTTAGATCTTTTGCAGTCTCAGTTCTTGTGGTGATGATGGCGTCCTTGTCCACGTCGAAGTGTCCAATCACCCATGTTGTTTTTCCACATCCTGGAACTATCTACTCATTAGCCAAATCAAATATCAACTGGTAAAAAATACATTGCATTTCTACAATTTCTTGGCTTCAAAAAAGTAGTTTCTTTTTTTGTTAATGATTTATCTCACAACGCAACCATAAACATTAGAAATAATTGTAATTATTGTGCATCTACTCGAAAACCGCTATTATTTGGATTTTGTTCTTACACCGACGGATGACAGTTTCATTACAAACATTTTGGTAGAAATGTTTTTTCAAAATAATTTGAAGATCAAGCTGCACTCTTGTGGCCTGCGCACGGATTTGACTTGTAATTGCCCTGAGCTTGAGCGTGTAGATATCATTAAATATCTTGGAGTAATGATCGATCACAGGCTTACATTTGGTTGCCAGATAAACAGTTTACGTTGTCGGCTGCGTAAGATGCTACATGTTTATAGACGTCTTGGTACTGTAGCTGAACCCAAAACGTTGCGTATTGATTATTTGGCTCTGTGCCAGTCTGTGATAAACTACTCCATTGTCTGTTGGGGATCTGCAGTTAAAACCCGCATTATCTACCTGGTACGAACCCAGCGTGCAGTTCTGAAAGTTGCCTACAGAAAACCTTTCCGGTACCCCAATGACAAACTCTATAGTGACTGTGAATTTCTGACAGTACAGCAGTTGTATGTGTTATCAGTTATCATGCTGTTTCATAGGACAGCAATTTCAAGTGCTATTTGTACGAAAAAAGATAATCACCGACGGAACAATTAGGCCTTACCTAGATTAAGAACCGTCTTCGCCCAGAACTCGTTCTCCTTCTATGGGCCATACCTTTACCAGAACCTTGATGAAAAATTAGGCATAATGTATTTGTCTCGTTTTATGGTGAGAAAGACGGTAACTTCATGGTTGTTGACCCTAGGCTATTTGAAAACGGAGAGCTTGTTAACCATTGTAAAATGATCACTTTGGATTCATGGATCTTTTCGACAATGTTTTTGGTTTGTACCCGAAAAATTCATCAATTGCCATCCATTTCATTATTAATGTTATTTATACATTTTTTATTATAATGTATTTATTTTTAGCCTTTTTGAAATAATGTACTAGTACTATGTATAATTATATATATATATTTATACATACATATATTTACATATATATATTTATCTTATTATAAAATTATCTAAAAAGTAGAACGAATGAATAGCATACAAAGTATTTATTTAGTTTTCACTTGTACATATTTACTCTAGATATAAGCCTATTTTTTTAGATTTAGATTTAGTTGTTCTTTAATTCTATTCTCACTTGAAATTTTATCTGTAACTTCCTCAAAGTTACTCTGTTTAGAGGAGAGCCTTAAACCCACGACACAGGATAACCTAGTGTGGGTTTCAGTGAACAGCTTGAAGCTGAAACTGTATTTTTCTTTTGTCTTTTCTTATGACGTCCTGGTGTAATTAGACAGGATGTAAGTTTACTATTATTAAACTATTAAACTATATATTGTTGCTGCGAAGACTGGTTTCATGGTTTCCCGCCTACGCGACTCCGTGGCGCCTGACCGGACCGACATAATTATTCAATATCAGCGTTGCCAAATGCTTCAGTTTGGATGAATACAAATTGTTTAGAATCTTGTAAAGACAAAATCTGATTTTACAAAGAGTTTATTCTAAAATTTGAGTGAAAACAGCGACAAATCCTACGGTTTTCTCTCTTCTTCTTGCGGTGTGCGATGAGGTAAGATATACTCAAGATCATTTGCTCAGGGTACGGCCTTAACATTGCAGGAAATGTCGCGTCACTTCGGATTTTAAAATTTGACTTCAACAACAAAAGAAATGAGAGCATAATGCACAGATTATCAAAATGGGTGCCAATTTGAAAGCTCAATCCTGAAATTGCAATAGCGTAAACTATGTTGTCATTATATAGCATTTTGTCTTACAAAGAATAATAATAATAATAATTATAATATGTGGTATAATAATAATAATATCTTGAAGCTTACAGTCTGACTTGGATAGTGTACATATTTATATTATAAAAGGCATTAATTTAATATTTATTGGGAATCGTTCCATCCTCAACAATGAAATTCAGTTTTTCTTTTTTATGGCGTATATTATCCATGATTTCTGTAGTTTTTACAATATTTGCATACATTTCGAATTAAACGGGACGTGTTTGTTAGATGGGAAGAATGAAGTGAAAGACTTAATGAAAGAAAGTAATGAATGAAATCGATCTAGATATTGAATGAATGAATGAACTGCGCATAAGGCACGAATTTTGAATGCTTGTTTAAGACGACGAAGACGGCGCAAACAATAATAATTATCAAATAATGTATGATCTTACATGTAAAAAAATATAAAATAATGATTTTAAACATACCTTTAACATTTAATTTTAACATTTTTACATAAATTAATCATCCTATTATTATTATTAGATAAAAATGTCTGTCAGATGGACAGATGACCTCATTAAGGTCGCTGGAAACCGCTGGTTGCAGGTTGCGCAGGACCGTTCCTTGTGGAAATCTAGGGGGGAGGCCTGTTCAGCAGTGGACGTCTTGCGGCTGATGATGATGATGATGATAAATGTCAACGTTTGGATGTTTATTGCTATCATGCACATAGGCTACCCCGAAAATTAAAGGGAACTACGCAGGTATATCCGCAAGGCGGTGATATTATAAATTTGAGGTATAATAACGTCAATAGATAAGTATCTAAATCAAATAATAAAAAACAATCCTGTCAAGAATCATTATACGCATATGATTCTATCTATAGGTCTAATAATATTATACGATGTTATCATCCCGTGATCGTTCTATGTCAAATAATGCCCTAACGACACCACGCATTTTTTTCAAGTAAGTTAGTATTAGCAAACTAGCAAGCTAGTAATTTAACCTTCGAGTTACTATAATCTAAATTTCTTCAAATTCATGATTTGGTTTTTGAATTGGATAAGAAATTAATCTAATAAGATTTATTTTTTTAATTCCTAAATCAAATAATCTTTTACCTTCTGATGCAGCATTAAAATATTGTTTAACTCAATCTATTGCTTCAATTAATTTCTTATTTTATATTATTTTAAACCTACGTAACGCTAGTTTTGTCTACACAAAGCTATAAATATTAGCTTGCTAGCTTGCTAACACTAGTTTGCTATCCTAGCTTGAAAAACTAGCCTCGTGTCGCTCGGGCAATAAGATCCATGCCTCTATATTTAGTAATTAAAATTAAAATAGTAGAATTTGAAATTGCTGTTTCAGCTTGAACTATGTAAGTCTATCCATTTAAAAGCTAAGGGACTCAAGATATACATACGAACCGATACTGATCTTGTTATATTAAGGTACACAAATATAAACTCTATGCTGCACAACATATAGCAGAAATTCTTGTAAACCACAAACGTTTTCCTCACCTTAAAGAATTCCAATATCCGTAACCGTAGTGTTTCTGCAGGAGCTATTTAAATAAAATCCTCTTTGTAGCAACTAAGCCTCAGTACTCACTACATTTAAAAAATAAAATATACGAGCTAGTATTTGAGCCAAGGAGTTTAATAGTTTAGTTTATCTAAGATTTGAACCCTAGATGGAAAGTAACACAAACTCAAATATATAAAACGGAAGTTAAATTTGCGCGATAAACTACGTAGTATTTAACGTATTGTTATATTATTATTATTTGGAGCTTATACTGTCCCAATGCTGGGCAAAAACCTCCCTACCCTCCCTCCATTTGCTTCTTTTTTGGGTTAATGTTTCCCAGTGTTTTGAATAGCCATATATGTTTAATAACTAATATTATTATTGTCAAAATTTGGGTGGAATTTTACAGAGAACGTTGTATTTCTTAGCTCTATCTTATACATCAACGCATGTCATCAGGTATTTTTTTACATAACACCATCTGACCCCAAACTTAGCAAAGCTTGTACTATGGTGGCCAAATAGACTATATATAATACTTTTATAGTTTTAAATACACACTTATTAAACATAATTATTTTAGGGTTCCGAACCCCAACGGTAGGACAGGACCTTATTACTAAGACTCCGTTATCCGTCTATTTGGCTGTCTGTCTGTCACCAGACTGTAACTCACGAACCGTGACAGTTCGTGAACAAACAAAATTTTCACAGTTCATGAGGTTTTCCATTTGAGCAGTTGATGTATTTCTGTTGCCACTATAACAACAAATACTAAAACACAGCTGCGGCTCTCATAAAACTTAAATTAATTATTTGACCGGTAGGCGCTTGAAATAATCTTAAAAAAAAGAAGTGTGGCACTCGGGGCCTGCCGCGGTAAAGCTATTGCATGTTGCATGCATTTTTATCAACATAAGCAATAGGGATGTTAACAATTTTTCGGAATTGCTTTTATTTTGAAGAGTGACATTTGTTTACCATAAAAAAAAAGCAGAGAAGTATACAATCTAGTCAGTCTTCGACAGCTAAGAGCGTTTAGTCTGTAAAGCTGATACAAATAAGATTCAAACCGAGTGGGGAGGACGGCGTTACGGTCTTCCATTCCTCTTTCTTGTGAACATAAGAAAGAGATGCACGATCACTAAAATTCGGTCCCCAGGCCCGCGATAAAAGCTATGCAATAGCTTAAAACTAAATTTTCACTTTAGAAATCTAAAGTGGAGTTTTTATATGATAAAGGTACCGAACCGTTGCGTTGGTCTAGTCGGGAAAACGGCGACTGCCGATCCGGTCGAGTTCAAATCTATTTTTTTTTTTTTTTTTACGACGTGACATGATTTTCTCGATGAATCGAAAATCGAAAATCGCCTGTAGCTTTTTAAGATCTGAAAACGTGCCTTCACGATTTCTCTATGACTTTACGACTTTAGAGTTGCGTAATGCAATTTTTCAATTACTTGTATCTGACGATGTGACTGAAAAAAGTTTTAGCTGTTGTTTTGACAATGTAGACTTTCCTAGAACCTCATCTTCATGATAATAAGTCTATCAATCAGCTAGATTATTCTATTATAATAATAATTGTTTTTTTTATACAATTATTTATATTGTAAAAAACCAAATAAAAATAATAAATTTAAGAACCATGAATAAATGACTGAATAATAATAATAAATTTTATTATGTTACAAAAATAATTACATTAGACAAATTTACGACGTGACATGATTTTCTCGATGAATTATGATACAGATGCAATATATTCAACTATCTGGGTAGAGCCTTTATGATGTAGTAATAAGGCTTTGTACCTTCTGCGCTAATCGAAAATTTGGAAGGCAGTAAAGACCACTCAAGGACAACTGCGTAGATCCTATTAATAAATGTAATTAATTCTTTTAAAACTAACGTTAAAAACTTTTATTTGTCAAAGCTAGAGTCACAGTAATTTAATTGTAATATCTATCTTATCCGTCAAATTTACATTTGTGTAGACAAATGTTGTTGTCATACATCATGTTATTTTCATGTCTATCATTGCTTATATTGTTATCTTGGTTTATTTGGCTCACGATCTGAAAGTCTAAGTAGCACAACGTCAAACAAAGCGAAAAGTCTAGTGAGCAATCTGCCTAGTTAGCTAATCGCCCATGTAGCAAAACGTCTAACTATCATCAGGTCTATGTAACAAAACGTCTATTTAGGAAGTCGTCAATTTCTTAAAATGCCTGGACACTTAACCACAAAAATAAATATCATTATAATACCATGTGAGGGCAAGTATTACATACATGCAAACTCCTTGATTTGTTTTCTGTTGGCATGTAATCTTTTTAGTAGCGACACTTATTGTCAAGTGTGATATTTGATTGACATTAGGTACTCATGATTCCGGTATCGATTACTACTGCCATTCATAACCTGGCTACATATAAGTGATCGTGTTCAATATTATATGGTGATCTGACTTCCGAATTCTAAAAATGGATGAAAAACAAACATTTACTTTCATCGAAAGTCAAAAGAAAAGGCGTGTGCTGTTGTTGAGTGGTCATAGGTACAATTTAAATTTAACGAATAAAGGAGGGTCGACTCTATGGAGATGCTCCCAGCGTAACGAGTGTAGTGCATCTGTTACTATTAATAAAGATGAAAATAAGATAATTCGTCAGTTGAAAGAACATACCTGTAAAGCTAATTTTGATAAAAATAGAACGGACATAGTAATGGATAAATGCAAGAAATTAGTTTGCCAACACGCAAAGCCTGTTCAGAAAATATTTGAAAAAGAATTCGGAAAAGTGGATGAAATTGAACAGGTACCTGATTTTAACTCAAAGAAAGATACATTGTTCAGGGCCCGTCGTACATATTTCAATGTTTCAAAAACTGAGTACAAAAACTTAAATGATGTTAAAATTCCTGAAATTCTGGCCGATAAATTCCTTGTTTGTGAAGATGGTTGTAATAATAATAAAATCTTAATTTTTTCAACACCTATAAGTAGAAAATGCATTGAAACTTTGAAAGGAAAAATGTTTTTATTGATGCAACATTCAAAGCTACACCCAAGCCATTCTATGAGCTCTTATCAATTCACGTTGATATTAATAGTTGTGATGAAACAACTTGTATTATGGGAGTTATATATGCATTGCTTCCTAACAAAACGCAAGATACGTACGAACGCCTCTTTGACCTAATCAAGCAGCATTTTAACATGGACGTGTCGGTCATTAAATGCGATTATGAGATGGCGCTTATCAATGGAATAAAAAAAGCTTTTCCGAACACTCAAATAACTGGCTGTTACTATCATCTTAATAAGGCCGTTTGGAAAAAAGCTTCAACGTTGGGTCTTACTGAAAACAGAGAGTGCCGAGAAACTGTCAGAGTATGTTCAAATTTACCTCTGCTACCTTCTCAACACATTAGAGAATGTTGGACAAGCATTGTTGACAATGCCATCAAAAGTGAGGAAATGAATATTTTTTTACATTACTTTGAAAGACAATGGCTACAATCATTGGCAGATATAATAAGTTGTCCTAGCTATTATAATTTTCGCACAAACAACGCTCTCGAAGGATGGCACAGGCGGCTGAATACTAATATAAAATCAAAACCAACCTTTCTGCTATTCCTCAAAACCCTTAGAAAAGAAGCCCTTTGGCAAGATCGTAAATACAAGAATATTTTATTTGAAGGAAATAAGAGGAAAAAGATCGATATAATGTTTAACGCCAAATATAAAAGAGAACTGCATAAGCTTGAAGGTCAAAAAGTTAGCCCATTTGAATTCTTGATAAACATTGGCCATATCAAAAGAATATTAGGTGCGTAATTTAAAAAAATATGTTTAGGAAGACTTTATCTTTTGTTTGTTTACTTTTGTTTGTTGTGTTGAAGAAGATTATTTTAGTTTATTTCAAATAAAAAAAATATAGTTTTTATACGACTTTTACTAATTATGATCTTAAGTGTACATAATGAAAAACTAACGACTTCCTAAATAGACGTTTTGTTACATAGACCTGATGATAGTTAGACGTTTTGCTACATGGGCGATTAGCTAACTAGGCAGATTGCTCACTAGACTTTTCGCTTTGTTTGACGTTGTGCTACTTAGACTTTCAGATCGTGAGGCGTTTATTTTATGGTGGTATACCAATTTATTTGTCATATATGAATATGATCATATAATATATTAGTATATTTTACGAGTATCGTAAGTATTAGTATGTACCTGTATTCGTATGTATTTTTATTTTTAGTGTATGTAACTGTAATTGCTGAAATATTTTTAGATACACACCCCGCATTTTAATATATTCTTGCTAACTATTTCCATCCTAAGGTTGCCTGGAAGAGATCGCTTTTAGCGATAAGGCCGCCGATTGTAACACTAGTATTTATTGTTCTTCTCTCCTGTATAAGTGTTTTTTGTTTTGTTTTTGGTGTGTACAATAAAGAGTATCTATCTATCTATCTATCTATCTAATTAATACTTTTTTACTATTTAATTTAGCCACTTCACAAACTCCGTCCATGACGTTTCGTCATTCGTACGTCTTAAAACTAATTTAATAAAATCGAGTACATTCTGAACATATTTCTACATTCGGACACTAGTCATTGCTGTAGGATGCCCTGTGTTGCAATGACTAGTGCTCTTCCAAAGTTCTAATAATGATAATTAACGAAGTGTTAAAGTAATTTTAAAAAATTAAAACAATATTATTGAACAAAATCCTGGGTCCATTCAAGAAAATAAATTAGGCAGTGTGAAGTTGTAGTGAATGTGGTGTGTGTGTGTATGTATGTGGTATGGTATGTGTGAGGGTGAGTGTGTGTGGTATGGAAAGGTGTATACAAATATGTGCATTGCTATTGGATGTAAAAATGTTGCATTATTTTGACTACTAGGTCAAGGATTAATGAGCAGTATACGTTGCGGGAGTTCAACGTCAAATACAAATTCAATCTAGCTGAAAAATCTCACGCGCACCATTGTCTTTTCAAAGTCATGGGCGTAACGGCGCCAACTTAAATCGGTGAACGATAAAACCTGAGGAAACCGGCATGTTTCTAGGATTTTTGTGGCCATGTATTATCTACCAACCCGCACTGGACCATCGTGGTGGATTATGGCCACCACGATCTCTTCACGATGATCTCTCTCATTACGAGAGAAGACCCCGAGTGCTAGGAACGTCGGCTGCTTATGTTTATGCTATACAAATTAATAGGTATTATAACTAGTGGTGTTACATTATGTTGAGATATTCAAATTCTTTTTATCGAATTTATCGTTTTGAGATTAATAGGCTGACGTACCTATTACTGGGCTACTTTACTTTATCCTATACCTTTAAACGGCTCGAAAGAGTTTTATGAAACTATGTATACAAGTGTTTTCGGGGACGAAAAATCGATCTAGCCCGGTTTTAAAAAACGCCGTTTTATGCGCGTTTTTAGACAATGAAAAACTGTTACATATAGATTAAAATGCGACGGAAAATTTCGCGACATCGCGCGATAGTATATTAGCTCAGTCGGGAAGAATATGGTAGGTCCGGGATAGAATCTAACCGGCCGCCTTTCTTTTTTCAAGTTATGTTTTTTTTGAATAATAACTTACGATTGAAATATAATTTCATTACCTACGTTTAAGAAATGTACTCGTAGCGATTAATTTCACCCGTGTACCTTTTAGGAACACATTAGTCACACCACTAATTATAACGTTTTCGACACGAAAAAAGAAGACTTTAATAGTGAGACCAGAGCTTTGAGCGCCCTCTCGAAAGTGTAGACAATAAAATTACGTTTATAAGTCTGTTAGTAGAACAGTTCTGAGTGAATTTATACAGAGATAACGGAAAGGCGGAACATTGCCGTGGAAAATAGCTTCTTGTTCCTGGATACTGCATTCTGTACTGCATTTACTATCTTCGTAAAGGTGCTATTTAGTTGACATCGATATTTTGACATCCTTTCATGGTTCACAGTTTAAAGAGACGAACGAAAAAAAAATTACTCCATTTTTGTCAAAAGAACGGTTAGTTAGGCTGTGGAATGCGTTGCCTGAGTGGATTTTTCCTGTTGGTAAGGTATAATAAAAAAGGTATAATGTTTGTGTCTTCAAATCGGGAGTGAACGGATTTTTATAGCACGCTCCACCGTAGTCCCCATCGACGCTTAAGATCAACAGGTCTACTACGAAGTCCGATAAACGATATATCGGCCGAAGTTATGGACGTTTTATACCACGAAACACAATCGGTCGGTTGATGACACAAAGGGTCCGTTCACACAGACCGGCTCGGAAAGCATCGGCGCGCATTTTTCTTTTCACACAAACCGGATCGTATACGCGCTTGGAGTTGGTCGGAACGAAGCCGCAAACGATTTCTTTTCTTTCAAAAAATACGCGATCAGAGCCGCCCCTCTACCGCCTAAATCATTCCAAGCGAAAAGAAAAGAGATAGCAATATCAAAGCTAAGACAGTTTTAGTTAGGCGGTAGACCCTCCGGTCAGCTCCTCTTACTAATTCACACCAAGCGCGTTC
This sequence comes from Ectropis grisescens, assembly GCA_017562165.1. NCBI lineage: Eukaryota > Metazoa > Arthropoda > Insecta > Lepidoptera > Geometridae > Ectropis > Ectropis grisescens. Next base: position 28,705,771 of record CM029781.1, on the reverse strand, counting down.
AAGCATTCGTAATGACAAAAAGAGAGCACATGCAAAAATAAACCTTACTGCAAATACTAAAAACTATGTTTTCAACGTCATAAGAAACTGCTCTCCTCTTCGAGCCCGTCTGTGTGAACGGACCCAAAAAACTGTCAAATCAGTGTCGGTCGGGATAAACGAAACGCCCGATCAGATCAACCCGACTGACCGTGTTTCGTGGTATAAAACGTCCAAAACTTCGGCCGATATATCGTTTATCGGACTTCGTAGTAGACCTGCAGGCGAAAGTGTAAACCTAAAAAAAATACAATAATAAAAAATTGGTTGCCTGTAAAGTCGGTATACGGGCGAAAGTTTTACGTGACAACGACTTTGAGTGGTAAAATAATTTTACGGAAGGGACGCGTGCCTTTCACTTTTTATGTCTGTCTCTCTCGCTCTTAGACGGGCTAACCATGCCCGAGTGGAAGGGACGCGTGCCTCTCACTCGCTCTCGTTGTGAGCGCATAACGTGAGCGGAGCGTAACGCAGTTTCTTGAAGTGTCACCCGGCAAACCAATTTATAAGACGTTGTCACGTCAAAAATGCAAAGGTATTGATGATGATTTGTAACTCTTTCAAGCAACGAGAACAAAGTTATAGATTTTGAGTTACCCTAGAACATCTTGAGTTTGAAATTCGACATTGGTTACAGTACGAGGCACAACTAATTTGAAACATACATAGGTAATCAAATCGGTATATTCAAAAACAATTTATTGTTTTATCAACAAACTTATGAATATTTCACAAATTTTTAATTTCAATTTTAAACATTAAGCATTCATATCCCATAATTTTAATTACAGATATTTTTTTGTCAACAAATAATTAACTAAACACATATTCATAAAGATCGCCATGATTTAGAAAACGTATGTAGCACGTGTTAGGTACAAAGAGAATGAGTTTTTAAACTATTTGTTTCCACTTCAACTGTGTTGTTATTATAAACAAAAAAATCATTAGATTTTATTTTAACCAACTTCAAAAATGGAGATGGTTTTTTCGTAGGGGTTTTTCTTACGTGTTTTTTAAAGTTTCATTTGAATCTGCGAAGACGGCTAGATCGAATTTACAGATTAGTTTTTATATCAAATAGCGAAAAAGTTGCTATTATCAATTTTTAAGCGACTTCAAAACAGGAGGTTTTTCAATTCGACCGTATTTATGTTTTTTTATGTGTGTTCGCGGATAACTTCGTCGTTTATGAACCGATTTTGATGTTTTTTTTATGTTTTAAAGTAGATGTTTCCAGGGTACCATGATAAGGAAACCAGGATCTGATTATGGCATTCTAGAGAAATCTAGGATACCTTTCGAAAATTGTAAAGATGAATAGTGCGTTAGTTAGGTTTTTCCTAGAGTATTTTAAAGCAGTATAATTTAAAGAAGGTCTGGAGTCGATCTGAAGAGGGAACCGAAAGAAGGTCGAGGGAACTCCTCGACGGCACGTAGTAGTACCTTGTGTTTGGGCTCGATGAATTTGTATTGATGAGAACTTTTTACATGGATGGGTTGTGACTGTCATTAGGGGTCTGATGATGAAGACAAAGAACAGTCAAGGGAATTTCTTAGCGGCTTACAGGAACTACCCAGTGTTTGGGCTTAATTCATGTATTGAGAACTTTCAGCCGTAGGAGAGGTATAGACTATATACCTATGGAGATAGTTCCAGCAGTGGACTACGATAGACTGATGATGATGATTCTGGATAATGATAATAAAAACTTTGCACCCATATGAGTTTTGATCGCCATTACAGGTCTGTGTACACTGACCATCGTGGATTTGAATGTTATCATAGTGAATATTATTCTACTCGTCAAGTTCTTTTTTTTTTGTACCGTTATTGAGGGAGTTTTGAAAAAACACACATAATTTATCACTGTGGTGATAAATTATGTGGGTGTGTGGTGTGGTGTGGTGGCAGCCATCTTTGATTTAAAACGTATCACATTGTGAAGTATTGTACGAGTCAACCCCTTGCCCTTTGTATGCCCGTGCCTGTACAAAAAGAAAATGAGTCAGAGAGAAAAGAGACAGAGAAACAAAGGGTCAAGGAGGCGAGATAGAGGGGCATAGAAACATACAGAAACACTTAGAGACAAGAAGACACAGTAACTGAAGCTGGGACCCAGACCGAGACACGGCGATACACAGAGACGTCAAGTTTGAAGTGTCTGTGGCTCTAATACCCCGCCGTTTTTGCATCAAATTTCAAAAATAATACCAAAGTAACATTAAAATCTTACATAGGACAACCACGTTATGATGATGCGTCAATTTGAGACTGCGTTAAAGTATCCTAATCGCGTTGTTTCTTTCGTCCGTCATGTAGGCTATTATTCACCCTATTATATATTTAGTTTTTCTTTATTCAAGAAGTGTTCTTGTTAGATCTACACATCACTTAAAATCGTAAAATAAATTAATTTTAACAAAAAAAAGAACCGACTTCAAACAGACAACTAAAAAGTAAAAAATAAATTTATGTAGCACAAAGATATATGTACGTATTTTTGATTTATTTAAACAGAAATGATTGAATAAATATTTTACAATTTTGAAGTCGGTGCCAAGTAAATGTTACAGCAACGGTTTACGGCAATTACGGTTTCAGAAAAATATATGAATAGTTACGGAATCACTATCAAAGTAACTACGTATGTACTATATCAAGTATTGCCTTACAAGCTATTAGTCGATGAACATAAATTGTAAAAAAAACACTGAAAGTCACTTGCATAAATATTTTATTTTAGTTAGGGCTGAGCTGTAGGCTACTAACGGGGTCCACAGGTGGCGGATAGTGGAACGGCCATCAGATATGATGGCTAACTGCGAATATGTTGAATAAGCAGTCCCCGACCAAACAGCGGTAAGACTATCAGGATGTGGTGAGGAGTTCAGTGGAATGGGATCTTCTATAAAAAGCCACAATGTCCATGGACGGTCTTGTGACGTGGCGAGTAAATGCCGCCAGTAAATAAGCATTTCCCTGGTAGCGGGCAGCAGCGACACCAGTACTGGCTGGAGGCCGAAGAATCTATTTTCGGAAGGGTTCTAGATCAGATATCAGAAAGCGGAAAAACCCGGTTCCTGAGCTGCGGTGTAGAAGGAAAATGGGGAACCCACTACACTAACTATCCCTAAAGAAGTCGGAGTCATGAAATGTACAAACCAGATAGAAACGTTCTTGACAACGGGCTTCCACGATGTAAAATGCCGCGGCGGTCTGAGTCCGGTAGGGTCAGACCCAAGGCTGATTCGGTCGTCATCATGCGGAACCTGGAATGTGAGGACAATGTTGCCCTCTGGTAAAAAAGAAGAGATGAAGATGGAAATGAAGAGACTGAATATAGAGATACTGGGACTATGTGAAACAAGATGGGAAGGTAGTGGAGATTACTGGAGTGATTAATACAGAATAATATATACAGGGGAGACACAAGGGGCGAACGGCACAGCAATAGTTTTAAACAAGAAATGGGGCCAACAAGTTGAAAATACAATATATTATAGTGACAGGATAACAGCTATAAAGATCAAATCCCACCCAACAAATATTGTTATTATCCAAGTTTACATGCCCACAGGTAGTCACTCTGATGATGAAGTTGAGGAAATGTATAATCACATAGATACAATATTAGATATAGTACAATAAAAGGATAGTTTAATTGTAATGGGGGATTTTAATGCAGTAGTTGGGGAAGGCATACAAGATGATACAGTAGAAGAATTTGGATTAGGGATACAAAACAAGAGAGGAGATAGACTAGTGCAATTTTGTAAGGAGAACGATTTAATAGTTACAAATACACTATTTGAACAACCAAAAAGAAGATTATATACATGGAAAATGCCAGGAGATAGAGGAAGATACCAGATAGACTACATAATGGTAAAAGATAGAAATAGAAAGTATATTCAGAATTGCAAAACATTACCAAGAGTCGATTTGAATTCGGACCACAATTTATTGATAATCCTTAAAAATTTTGAAATAAAGAAAAGTAGGAGAAAAACTAGACCAAAGAATATAGATCTCACTAAGCTTATGGATTTAAATAGCAATAGTAATGTGCAACATAGTAATAAGCTAAGTACAAAATTAGAACAGTATAAGGAGAGCTTAAAAGATAATCTTAATAGTGTAAGTATTGAGGACAGCTGGAGTAATATGAAGAATATATTTAAAAAAACTGCAGAAGAATGTTTAGTAAAAGAAAAAATTATACCACGAAAGAAATCGATGAATAACTTATTAATAGATTTAATGATAGAAAGAAGAATGTTAAGAAATAAAACAGATGACAATAGTCTTGCAGAATATAAAAACCTGACAAATAAAATAACTACTAAATGTACAGAAGCCTAACAAATGCATACAAATGACATATGCGACAGAATAGAATATTGCATATAATTCATAATATGATTCGGCAGTTGGAGAAGAAACACAAAACCAATAGTACATCAATATTAGACGATCAGGGAAAAATTTTGATTAACAGTAAAGAAATTGTAGAACGATGCATAACATACATAGAAAATTTATATATAGGAGAAGGGCTAGAAAAAGCGATTTAAAACAAGAAGATAAATAGAAAAGGATGATCTTGGCCCACATATACTCAGAGAAGAATTTGACAAAGTAGTAAGTAACATTAAAAATGATAAGGTAGCAGAAATTGATGGCATACATAAGAAATGATTAAATATGCTAATTACGATCCGATTAAAAACGAGTTATTTGAGCTGGTTCAGAAAATGTATTCAACAGGAAAAGTTCCTACAGATTTCCAGACAAGCGAAACAATCACATTGCCCAAGAAAGCTAACACACTAAAATGTGAGGAACATAAAACACTTAGTTTAATATCCCAAGCAAGTAAAATTCTAATTAAAATCATCCAAAATAGAATAAGACCGTTAATTGAAAGTTATCTGGGACCGGATCAGTAAGGATTTAGGGAGAATAAGGAAACAAGGGAAGCAATATTAGCATTAAGGATAATAATACATAGAAGAATGGGCCTAGATTTAGATACTCACATAGCATTTATTGACCTGGAGAAGGCTTTTGATAAAGTTAATTGGAAGAAAATGATGAACGTATTAAAACAAGCAGGATTGGATTATAGAGACAGAAAAATAATATTTTAGTTATATAAGAATCAAGAGACAGTAATAGAATCATGATCTGATAGCACCTTGCCCTTTTTTTATCGGAATGCTCGTAGCTCGAAAAAGCGACATCGTTTCATGGTTGATGTTCCAAAGACACGAACGAAGAGATTTGACTCAAATTTTGTTATAAGAACTTCTAGGCTGTGGAATACGTTGCCTGAGTGCGGTTTCCCCGATGATTACAATCTTTGTGTCTTCAAATCGAGAGTGAATCGGTTTTTTCTAGGTAAACACGCTCCATCGTAGACCGCATTGTCGTTTAACATCAGGCGAGATGGCGGTCAAGTGTAAACCTATAAAAGTTAAAAAAAAAAAGAAGTGGGAGAAGAACAAGATAAGACAAGGAGTTAGGCAAGGGGTTGTCCACTTTCACCACTTATTTTCAATATTTTTATAGAATGTGCCATAAGAAAACTAATAGAGTCAGGAAGGGGTGGGGTTAACATTCACGGGGAAAAATACAATTTATAAGATTTGCGGATGATATTTGGCTGAAAACTCTACACAGTTGGAAGAACTACTTCAAGATGTAGACTTAATATTCACAGAATTCGGAATTAAAATAAACGTAAAAAAAAAAAAATTTTTACTACTTCAAAGAAGAAAGCAATAACTGAAAACCCAATTAAACTTGACTCAATTTCCATAGATAACGTAACACAATTCAAATATATAGGCAGTGTGATAACCAATGATTCCATGTGTACACCAGACATTATAGCTACGAATATAATAGCAATTGCCATGAGAGCTTTTAGCAATAAAAAGCATCTGTTTAAAGCCCGAATATCAAAGAATATTCGCAAAAGGCTGATTAAGATCTACATCTGGAGTATTGCATTGTATGGCAGTGAAACGTGGACCATGACTCAGAGGGATAGGGAAAGATTAGAGGCATTCGAAATGTGGTGTTGAAGGCGAATAGAGAGAATCGGCTGGAAGGAAATTAAGAGCAATGAAGACGTTTTGAAGATGGTAGAGGAGAAAAAAACATTAATGGAAACAATCGAAAACAGAAGATGGAAGATGTTGGGACATCTGATACGACACGACAACTTCATTAGAACAATAATGGAAGGTAAATTAGAAGGGAGGAGGAAGGAGAAGATAAATGTAGTGTCGTTTCAGGAAGTCAAGGGGAAGGCGAAGTGTAGAAGTACATGGAAGGAATTCCACCAATAAGAGCGTCGCTCTTAAATTATGAATGAAATATTTTATAATAGGTACCGAATTTTTAATTAAATAGCGAATGTTTTCAATGTACAAATGTAGAAAAAGAACAAAAATACCTACTAATATTAGCTTCAGCTCTAATCGTTTTACTTGGCACCGACTTCAGAATTGTAAAATATTTATTCAATCATTTATGTTTAAAAAAATCAGAATACAAATATCTTTAAGCTACATAAATTTATTTTTTACTTTCTAGTTTTCTGTTTGAAGTCGGTTCTTTTTTTGTTAAAATTAATTTATAAACATATTTGATAAAAATCAATTATAATAATCTGAAAACTTATGTACGTAAATAAAACTTGGCAGTCATTGGGACTGCCGAAAGAAGTGAAAACTTAGAACTTAGATTTTGACAGCTCACTTTGGAAACCACACGTGTGAAACCGTAGGGCTAGTCTGGATTAAATCTTCGTTCATATATGCATCTGCAGTCATGTTTCTCAGCATGGGCATCTAGATTAGTCTTCTAACCACGACCATCTAAAATTGTTTCTATATGGTCATAGTCCCGAGTTCATCCGAAGTTTTTTTTTATTCTCGAGCGTGAAGCTTGCGCTCAATCAACATCCCACTAAAAATCTGTATGTGGTGCGCCTAAAGAAGATTTCACTTCAAAAATGAAACAATATTGATGAACATTTCTCACACAACACAATCTAGCCCCAAACTACGCAAAACATGTGCTATGAGAGCTAGTTAAATGATTTAACATACATTTTATGAACCCAAAACAAAAAAATCTATCGTATATAATTATGTATGTAATTACAAAAAAAATCTGATTCTGATGTCTGATTTTTTTTTTGTTTTCATTAACATTTCATTGTTTAAAATTATCAACATTATTGAAAACTAGGTACCTTGAATATAAATAAGTGTTTTGATTATTTTTACAATGACGTACAAATAATAATAATGAAACTCGTCATAAGTGCTGGACTGATTTTTATGATTTTTTTGTGTTTTATTGGATTCGAGAATGCATAAGAATCATTAGCAAAAAAAATCATTTTCTGGTCTGTTAGGGGTAACAATCACACCACCTGGATTGATCAGATTTAAATTAGTTTTTTTTAATTAAGTCGTGATTACACCTCCTGTAGTGTCTTCTAGTAACATAAAAAATTGAGATCATATAACACGAGCTAAATCTGTAAGCTTCACAAAAATTTACATTGTTGTGTGTGAACAATGAAATCATTTTACTCCGCAAATATACTGAACTAAAAATCACAACTGTTTATCAGAATATAATGAACTCAAATAGTTCACATCAAACACGGAATGTCATATTTTAATATTTCTTGGGATGAACATCACATCTACACCAATTAGTCGTACTGCAAATAATTATTTTTTGTACTGCAACTTCTCATAATTGATCGTCTTGACGGAAAAGTGGCGAAGAAGATGCACAAGGCCAGCCTTCACCTGTATCCGAGCGAACCTGGCTCCGATGCAGATTCTACCTCCTCGACCAAACGGCATGTAGAAGACTCAGCGGCTGCTGGCCATCACGTCCAAACCGCTCTGGGTCAAACTTCTCTGGTTCTGGGTAATACCGAGGATCGTGGTGGATGTGGAATATTGGCGTTATTACCTTAGTGCCCTTGGAGATTTTAATATTCCCTATAGGGACGACAGTGTCTTGGGTGCACTATCGTGTCAACACGCTTATTGGAGGATCCTTTCTCAACGCTTCTTAAGGACTTTCTCTAGGTAAATCATTTCCGATGTCACATCGTAGTTAATGCTATTGTTATTATTTTCTAATGCTTCGTCTATTTCTTCTTGAACCTTTTTCAAAATATCGGGATTAGCTCCCAGCTCAACAAGAACTGCGTAGGAACTACACCGATGAAGCGCTAAGTTCTACACCAGCTATGAAAAAAAAACGCTTGTGCTGACAGTAATTCCACAGTCGGTTCCATTTGACAACCTGTGCTTAGATCTTTCAACATGCCATTCTTTTGAATGCTTACAGCAATGTCAGTAAATGCTTTTTGACATTTTCTTTTTCTCTTTGTTCTATTACCTGCTTAATTTCTCCAATGAAGAAATCTTCAAATTCACTGAACAGTTTAAGGCGGAAAATTTAACATTCAGTGATAGTGTCGGTTTTATAGCAGCTCGTGCCACCTTCACAAATGGAGAATTAAACACGGACTCAGTTTCGATTCCAAAAACGGAAGCAGTGACTGCGGCGTTGCAGAAGTTAGTCAAAGTATCGTAAGCATTACCATTAATTGGTTTGCATCAGTCACTGCAGCAACCTGACTCCTGTGGAGACTTTACAACATTCTTCAAGGTTTTTCTTGATAAATTGGATGAATTTTTGCCAATCACTGAGTCATTGAGTAGAGTGTCAAGGTTCTGTGAGTGGGCAACAAAGGGCATTTATACATCTAGGCAGAAATTATACGATTCGTATGCATTGTATTATGAGGGTGGTAATATATCTAAAACATTTCTTAATAAGTACAGTAAGATATTTAGGAGAGTATGTGTTGCTGCTAAAAAACTATTTTTAAAACAAAAAAATGACACGGCTGGTAATAAGATGAAATGTGCTTGGCAAATTATCAAAGATGAGACGGGAAAAAATGGTAACAGTGATGTGTTTTGTGATAAAATTATTGACAAAAGTGGTAACTTGATAAATGATAAAAACGACATTTGTAAATTATTTAACAATTATTTTATTAATATTGCAAATAATCTCACACAAAATTTAAATAGTTCTACTGAAGATTCATTGACATTTTTAAAAGACTTTATTCCAAGGCATGATGGATGTTTTGTTCTGCGACCGATCACAATAAACCGTATTATAAAAATAATGAGGCAGCTGAAACCAAAAAAGTCTAGTGATTTCTGGCATATTTCACCACATCTACTGAAAAAACTTGAAAGTGTAATTGTATTGCCATTGCTGACCATCATCAATGATTTTATTTAATGTTTATAATGTACAGGACTTAATCACGATTTAATTCATTGTTTAAATACCTCGACGTACCTATCAGCAGGCTTCTCGTACGTATGATTTGTGTAGTGCGGGACATGAAAAGAAGTTAGACCAGTTAATATCTCGTCGTGAGTACAGTCATCCACAACTACCTTCTACTCAGGCCACCTCTGTGATTAATTTGTCAAATACTGAGCTTGATTCTGCGACAAAAAGTGTGTTGGCTAAGGGTATGAATTTTGCATTAACACCTAATCAGGTTCCGTACGAAAAAGTAATCTGTAGCGTAGAGGAGGTAATACTACGGAACAAGTTACCAACCAATGCCGCTGAGACGCTTAGGCAGGATGTTTCCGTTGTATTACGAAAGGCGAGACTGCCTCAAAGTAACATTACCGTGGAGGAACGCTTAGCGCTAAAAAAGATTCGTGCAAATGAAGAAGTTTTGGTGCTTCGGGCTGATAAGGGTAACGCCACTGTGGTAATGAATTCTTCAGATTACGATACAAAATTGAGAAGTTTGTTGAGCGATGTAGGTGTGTATAAACCGGTTTCATATAACCCTACGGCACGGGTAACACGTCGTATACGGACCATCATTAAAGATTATAAGGGACTTTTTACAGATGAAATGTTCGAAAATTTGCACAGGCCTAGGGTTGTCCAATCGCCGAAATTATACGGTCTACCAAAAGTACATAAAAATAATGTACCTCTAGGACCTATTGTGAGTCAGATAGACTCTCCCACTTACTATCTGGCAAAGTACGTTGCTTCCGTATTACAACCTTTGGTGGGTAGAACTCAGTCTCTTGTGAAAGATTCCCGACACTTTGTGCAAATTGTTAAAAACATCAGACTGGAACCGGATGAGATCATGGTGAGTTTTGATGTGGAATCTCTTTTCACCAAAGTTCCAGTAAAAGAGTGTCTCGAAGTCGTTAGAGAGCTGTTAAGGGAGCACCACTTACCGGAAAACCTGATGGTGTTGTTGAGAAATTGCTTAGACGGAAACTATTTTCTTTACCGTGAGCAGCATTACCTACAGATAGATGGCGTAGCTATGGGGAGTCCTGTGGCACCAGTGTTAGCCAACATCTGGATGGAGCATTTCGAAAAATTTGTTGACTTTCAATCAGCAGCGGTAAGAATGTGGATTAGATACGTGGACGACGTTTTCTGCATTTTAAAAGGAGATAGGGAAGCAGTAAACCGTTTCTTGGAGCATCTCAACTCGATACATGTCAACATTAGGTTCACATTTGAATTGGAGGTGGATAGATCTCTGCCGTTCTTAGACGTCAGAGTGACAGTTAAATCTGATGGTTCGTTGTCTCACTCTGTCTATAGAAAACCCACGCACACTGACCGGTATTTGCACGCGACATCACATCATCACCCTCGTCAACTACAGTCGGTGTCCAGATCTCTTTTGGATAGAGCGGACGCCCTCTGTGACCCTGAACATTTAGAAGCGGAAAAAAGATACGTTCAGGAGGTACTTAAAAGTAATGGTTATAATGTGACGAAGTTAGTGGAACACAGAAAAGGGCAGAAAAGGAAAGTGATGAATGTCGAGAGGCAGCCGGCTTTTATGCCTTGCGTCAAAGGCATCACGGATAAGGTGGGGGCATTATTAAAAGAATATTCTATTAAAACTGTGTATACTCCCTCATCAAAGATGACGAGGCATATTAGGACGCCGAAAGACGTCATTCCATTTCAGACTCCAGGTGTGTATAAGGTCGACTGCAGCTGTGGTAGTTCTTATATTGGTCAAACTAAGCGTACAATTGCTGAAAGGATTAAAGAACACATCACCGCTGTAAAAAATCGCCAGACACAGAAATCTGCGATTGCTGAGCATTTGATTGATGCGGGAACTGGTCATTGGATCGAGCTCCACGACCCGAAGATTCTCTCCACCGAACGTCATTACTACGCAAGAATAGTTCGGGAAGCCTTAGAAATTAAAAAACATCGTAATTTCAACCGGGAGGATGGTTTTCGGTTATCGACGTCGTGGAATCCAGTCATAAATAAATGTACGCATCGCGGAGTGAGTTCGGAGAAGCCTGGTGATACGGTTAGTGTTGTGTGTCGTGGTGGTAGTAACCCTGCGATTTTCGAAGACCAAATGAGGGTAGATCTAGATCCCCTCATTTCGCAATGAGACGACCCGCAATTTCTTCAGTCTTCTCGTGACCACGGCGGTTGTAACGCTGCCGAAACGTCGAGGTATTTAAACAATGAATTAAATCGTGATTAACCTGTACATTATAAACATTATGTGTTCAAATCGCGAAAGCTTAAAAACAATAATGATTGTATTTGTAGGGGAGTGGAGTAGGGAGTGTTTCCAGATGAAATGAAAATGGCCAAAGTTGTCCCGATATTTAAAAAAGGCGAAGCTACAGAGTGTAATAATTATCGTCCCGTGTCTGTTCTTCCTAGTATAAGTACAATTTTTGAGAAGTACATTACAGAGGAGCTAATGGCATTCATGGTTGGTGAGAAGCTTTTGAATGTTAGGCAGTTTGGGTTCCAAAAATCAAAATCATGTAAACATGCAATCACCAAACTCATCACGGGGGTTTTGACTGGTCTGGAAAATAGAAAAAAAACATTTGGCATATTCTGTGATCTCTCTAAGGCTTTGATCTCTAAGGATTGCGTCTCCCATGATATACTAATTGCGAAATTGGAGCACTATGGCATCAGGTCAAAAGAATTAGACTTACTATAATCTTATTTATGTAACAGGCAACAGGTGACTGAATTAAATGGATGTAGGTCTGACATTAACATTATAAAAATGGGTGTACCACAGGGTTCAATTTTGGGACCACTGCTATTCATTATATATTTAAATGATATATCCGTTGTAACAGAGGGTGTAGACACGGTGCTATTTGCTGATGACACCAGCCTTATCGTAAAGGAAAATTCTGACTGCGACGCCAGTCTTTAAGTCAAACGGGCCTTAAATAATTTAAAATATTGGTTCTCAGTAAATAACATGCTAATGAATGTAGACAAAACCCATATTCTAAACTTTAGTCTAAGTGCAAAAAATGAAATGGTATCAAACCCAAAGACAATTGAAACACTACAAAGTTTTAAACTGTCTTTAGTGAATAAAGTGAAATTCTTAGGTGTCTGGCTGGATAGTAAATTAACATGGTCTACTCAAATAGAAAATTTAGCCTAAAAACTTAGTTCGGCCACATACGCTGTTAAAAAAATAAAAGAACTTGCGGGACCAATTGCGGCGCGATCGGTATATTTTGCTTACTTCCATTCTATTATGACGTATGGAATTTTATTCTGGGGTTCAGCTGGAAATTGTCATACAAATAGGCTATTCAAACTACAAAAACGAGCAGTGCGCTACATACTAGGTCTAAAGTATAATGCTGACTCATGCAGAAATGCATTCAAAGAGCTAGGAATAATGACAATTTATGGTGAATTTATTTATCACAATATAATGTACATCCTTGAAAATTTGCCAAATATGGACGATGATTGTTTTTTGCAAGACAAGCAGGAACAGAGACAAAATACTTGTGCCACAGAGAAGACTTGCTAAAACATCAAATAGTTTTTACTGCTTAGCTATTGATTTTTTTAACAAATTACCCTCCTGTGTTAAAGCTTCTACGAATAATGAAATATTGGCCCATGTAAAAAAGTGTCTCATTCAGAAAAGCTATTACTGTTTAGCAGATGCTAGCGCAGACAAAACAATTTTTAACAGTGTTAAATGATTTTATTCTATGTGCCCATGTGTTTGTCAATATTGGTGTTATATTATTTCACTTTGACGATGCTATTGCAGATTTTACTATTGATGATACTGGAAATTATTAAATTGTAATATGAAAATATTATTGTTGAATGGCTTAATTATAATTGATTGGATTATACTGGAAATTATTTTATTATATATTATTGTTAAATTATACTGATTGAATATACTGGAAATTATTTATTTATAAAATACTATTGTTAAATTGACTTAACAAAAGCGTTATGCTGAAATATACTTTAACAAATTGAATTTTAACCTGTGTTTTGACGTTTCAAAGTGCATGTAATATGTTAACTGAATAAATGAATTTGATTTGATTTGATTTAATCGTTTTGGATCTTGTTTCATATAAGTCACAAAATCTTGAGCACTTTTATTCATAATGTAGTACATTTGCTTCAATTTTGTACTCGTGAAAAGCGGGGTCATGTTTTGTCGCATGAGTTTCCATTTTGGACCATTTAGAAATAGTACGTTTTCGCTTAGGATATCACCTTCAAAATTGTCAAATCCTCTATGATTAAAAGAGTTGTAGTCATTTTGTAGTATATGATAGACGTTTTCAGCGTTCGGCACGAAGACACTTGGGGAGAACATTGCTCCAATGCCCACAACCGGTTCATTTTGATAAGTTTGGTAAAATTCTCCAAGAGTTTCAAAAAACGCACGTCTTCCAATTATATAGTCCCAAAATGGCCCAACAAATTTATTTTTTGGATGAAATTTAACTCCACGTTTTTTCCAGTATTTTTCATTGTATAAACCGTGAAGATAAACGTAAGTTAATAGAGCAGCCAAGGTCAATAAAATAACTTCAATTAACATTTTACATACGTTGAAATTGTATCAAGTAAAGAAGCAAACTGGTAGATAAATCCGGTTTTTAGGCATATTTATAGCAGAGATAATGATATGCGATAATTAGATGCACAATGTATTGTAAACAAAAAACGACATAAGCATAACATGACGAAGTAGTTTCACAACACGCAATTGACATAGAGGGCGTTTTAGGTATAGAATGAGAGCACTACAAGATTTCTTTAAATATAATAACCTATACATACTTATTTTTATGATTACTTACTTAAAAGTAACTATCAAAACGTTTCCCTGCTCGCTGCGCTCGTGATAAAATTTTGGGATCCTTCGCTTGCTCGGTCATCACGCAAAAGCAACTTTGCACTCTTATAAAATAAATAACTATCTTTTGGACTATTTTGCATCAAAATTATTGTGATTGTTTTTGTTAATATAATATTGCGAGTTGTGAGCGTGAACAAATATTTCATTGACTGTTTTATCGAAGTGATTTGCTTAGAATAATTATCCTGTACAATGAATAATAAACGTATAAATAATCTTAAATGTAAATATAGTATACTAGCGGTCCGCCCCAGCTTTGCCCGTGGTACACATATTTATAGCCTATAGCACTTAGGGATCTCGTATATATCCAAAGCTAAAAGAAGTTTTGAAATCGGTCCAGTAGTTCCTGAGATTATTGCGTTTAAACAACTAACCTTTTCAGCCTTATAATTTTAATATAGATTTAACACAATGTACATGTATACCCGTGGTACATATATTATATAGCACTCATTGGGATCCTGTACATAGGCAACGGCGAAAGAATGACTGAAATCGTTTCAGTCAGTCCTAAGAATATCGCTTTCAAACAAAAAACCTCTTCAGCTACCTGCAACGCCACCTGTCGGATATTGGTCGTACCAACTCAGATTTAGGAACAAATTTTATTAGCAAAGGTTGAATGACACAATCTTAGACACATGCTGTTATGTCAAAACACGGGACGAAAAATCTCAATAAGGAATATTTTTTCCCGTTTTTGTTATTTTCTTGATTCATGCTTCGCTTCTATTGATAATAGCGTTAGGTTCTGTAGCCTTTATTTAGCCTTTGTCGATAAATGGACTATCCAATAGAAAAAGAATCTTTCAATTCGGACTAGCACTTCCCGAGATCCTAGCGTTCAAACAAACAATCAAATTCTTCATGATATTTATTTATTTATTTATTTATTTGCACAGTGTACATACATTTATTAAATAGATCTTATAGCTAAAATCTATAACTATGTGTACAAAGACCCTGTTAGGGTGTTGCAAAACAGGACGACAACACAGTTTCGTCCGAGAGGTATAATTATAAAATGAATTAAACATTTATATGAAATTAAACATGACATTTATATAAGATTTAAGAACATGTTACAGGAAGCTGTAGAATTAAAAAAAAAAAAAAAAAAAAAAAAGTACTATTTACACTTTTATAAATTTATGGGACCTACCATCTATCTTCCATAAATTCTTGTATGCTGTAGTAACCTTTTTCGATGAGTTTGGACTTAATTTTATTTTTAAATATGCTATTTTTATTTTTATTTTTTAAAGTTTCAGGTAATTTATTGTAAATTCTGACGCAACGATAGTCAGGACTGGTTTTGAATAATTCGAGGTTGGGAACAGGTAAAGCTAGTTTCGTTTGGCGGCGTTTATTTCTGTCGAAGTTAAAGAGTTTTAAATTTTTTCTTACAAACATTATGGTTTCAAGTATATAGAGGGAGGGTAGGGTCAAAACTTTTTCTTCGATAAAATAAGGTCTACAACTATTTCTTTGTTTAATGTTCGCTATTATTCTCAGGCATTTCTTTTGAGCTATAAATAAAGCGTTTGCATCCGTGCTGTGACCCCACATAACAATTCCATAACGTAGCCATGCGAAAGCGTACCCGTAGTATGCGGATAAAGCACATTCTTTTTTGGTATTTGTTTTTAGTACGCTTAAACCATAAATAAATTGCGACATTTTTAGGCGAATGTTTTCAACATGATTTTTCCAGTTGAGGTGTGTATCTAACGTTACGCCTAATAAACTGCAATCGTTTATTTCTTTTATGTTTAGTGTCTCTGTTATTTCTTCTAGATTTATGTTTGGTTTATGGTGAGTTTTAAATTGTATAATTTTTGTTTTTTTACGATTTATTTCCAGGTCAATGTTAAGGAGAAAAACTCTTAATCTGTTATAGGTTTCTGTAATGATAGAACTAATGTCATAGTTGCTGCTGGGGCTACTAAAAAGCAATGATATATCATCCGCGAATAGAACGCAGAGAGTGTTACACACTTTAGGCAAGTCATTGATGTATATGAGGAACAGTATACAGCCTAAGATACTACCTTGAGGTATTGACCAGTTCATAGTTGTCATGTCAGATCGTATATTACGTATTTCATTGGTGATATCGTCTAAGCTATCTATTTGAACGCATTGTTGCCTGTTGGAGAGATAGGATTTCAGCCATTTTAGGGCGTCTCCTCTGATACCAACTCCCTGTAGTTTTCCAAGTAAGACAGAATGGTTAACCTTATCGTATGCTTTTGTGAGGTCTAGCAGTAGCCCAATAGCATACCCTTTGTCATTTAAGTGTTTGTATATAGCTTGGGTGTACATGTGTAGTGCTTGAGTTGTTGATCGATCTTTACGGAAGCCGAATTGATTTGCGTCAAAAATGTTAAATTTTTCAAGAAATCTACTCATTCGGTTTGCCATCGCCTTTTCGAAAATTTTTGATATCGCAGGAAGGATTGCAATTGGCCGATATTGACAGGGATCTTTAGGCTTGCCGCCTTTTTTAAGTACTGGTTTTACAATTGCTATTTTTAGAGTGGACGGAAAAGTACCTTCTGTAAATGATTTATTAATCAAATATGCAAGGGGAAGACATAATTGTGATGCACATGATTTTATGATATTCATTGGAATATCATCAATTCCACAACTGCGTTTATTGGGCAGGTTTTGAATGATGGTGAAAACTTCTTTATCACTCACAGGTTCCAGAAAAATAGAATTGATAGATGGTTCAATTACTGGTGAAGTATGCGTTTTCGATCTAGTGCTGTCTTTTATGGGTTCCCCCACTGAAGCAAAATATTTATTGAATATGGCAACAACAGACTGAGGGGATGTATTTGTCCCAGTGTGTGTATCTAATTCTATATTTTTCTTGATTTGCTTTGTTTTAGTTCGTTTTGTTTCTCTTTTAATTATATCCCACATTTTACGAGTTTTATTTTTTGATGACTCCATTTCTTTGATGTAACTTAGTTTTTTTGATGCTTTAATGCACTTCTTAAGTAGTTTTGAGTATGATTTGAAATGTTCTCTTAATACTTTATCTTTTGATTCATTAGTAAGAATATTAAGAAGTCTTTTGTGTCTACATGATATTTTTAATCCAGTTGATAAGTAACTGTTCTTTTTGTTATCCGAAATTTTAATTGTTTTGTAAGGGATGGTATCGTTGAAAATTAGTTTAAGTTTTGTTTGAAAAAGGTTGTAGTTTGTGTCTGTATCATTATTTGATTGTAATATTTCACTCCAATCAACTTTGCTCAGTTCTGATTTTAGTAAAGATATATATTTTATGTTGTTATTCATACGCATTTTCTTGTAAAGTGTGCCCTTTTTATTATCTTTGGTCAACTGTTTACTTTGTTCGAAGCTGTAAATTACACTTTTATGGTCAGAGAGGCCATGGTTTTCTACGGATACTGTGTGGTTAATACCATTTGTAAAGACTAAATCAATGCAAGTGGAAGATGAAGCAGTTACTCTAGTAGGATACTTGACTATTTGGTGCAAATTGCGTTCTAACATTTTTGTAATTAATTTCCGGTAATCTACAGAATTGTCAAAGGCATTAAGATTGAAATCACCTGAGATAATTATATGTTTTCTGTAGTGGTGTGATGTTAATTTGTCAAATAAACTTTCTAGAAAATCAAAGAAGATATTAATGGCTCGGTCACCTCTATAAATGGTTACTAGAATAATATTAGGTTTAAGTTCTACAGCACAGCATTCTACAACATGTTCTACCGATAGATTTGAAATATCCGCCCTTTCTGTAAATTTTGAGCCTAATGGTAGTAAAATAGCGGTTCCTCCTCCTCTGTGGTGACGACGACAAAAGGCCGAGGCCAGTTCGTAGCCTTCTACTTCTATGAAGCTGAGTCGATCTTCAGAAAGCCACGTTTCGGAGAGACATACTGCTTCATACTGGTATTCTTGTAGGACATTTTCTAGTAAATGTAGCTTATTGTTCATACTGCGCATGTTTTGACTCATTATATTGAATCGCTTAAGAGCGAAAGGTATGGTTTTTTGTAGTTGATGGATTTGTGGATGAAAAATTTTGTTCTGACATTATTTTTGGTAATGTAAGGGTGTTTGTACTTGTACGATGTTGAGCTTGAGGCGTTTTGTGAGATATGTTTTTTCCTGCTTCATTCAATTTTTCGTTATGCTCTTCACCATTTATAATAAGCTTGTTATTACGAATTGTCGCGTGATGGCCTTCTTTTCTCGCTACGTGAAGCAGTTTTCGCAGTTCATTATGTCTCTTCAGGGCTTCATTTTCTAAAAACTCTCCAATCGCTATTCCTCTTTGAAATAGAATGTTTTTATTCTGTTTGATGAACTTAGTTACCTTTTTGCTTAACAGTTCCACCACAATCGGTCGACGATATCCGTGTTTTCCAATACGTACAATTTCGTCTATATATCCCTCGAGGTTAATATTTAGTGATGTGTGGAAAATATTTATTACGCGTTTGTAAAGATTATCTTCAGTTTCCCATCTGTGTTCATCAATGCCATAAAGGACAATTTTTTTCTCGTTGTTAGCTTGTATGTTAATTGTACTGTTGTTTGGAGACGAGTGGTAGTTTTGTGTCTGCACATCTTTTTCTAGCAGGTTGCGTTGGTTTTCAAGGTAGTGGATTTTTTCGGAAAGCCGGTCGATCTCTTCATACACCTTCTTCTGTGAGGTAATCACTTCGTCCAGTTGGTGGGAGACTTCAGATTTAACGTTTGCCATGAAAATGCTGACTTCGTCTTGTATAATAGATTTCATTTCTATTTTCATTAGAGACAATATTTTATTTTCATAGCTGCTTAGTTTCAAATCTAATAATTGACTTATTTTATCCAGGGTCAACGTTCGTTCACTGGTGCTTTGTAAGTTCTGTTTCATTCCTTGAGATGTCAATGTGTCACCTAAAATACTATAATCATCCTTGTGTTGTTCTTCAGAAGAGGATTGATCACTATCTGATAGTCTGGATAATCGGTGTTTTTCGGGCCGAGAAAGGTTTTTTTCCAAGTGTTTATTTTTATTATTACTTGTCTGTAGAGATACGGTGCGTATAGGTGAGTTCAAATTCTTATGTGTCGGTTTCTTAGAGATGCATGCTGAACATTCCCACAGTTTTCTTCGTTCACCGGTCAGAGTGCCATAAAAACGCGTGTCTGAAACTCTAGCACATTCTGTATCATAGATTTGTTTGCATAGACAACACGTCAGAAACCTCCTGTCAGCAATCACCTGTCGACATCCTTGACAAATAAGCCTCTGTCCTTTGTTTCTAGTTTCCATTGTATAAATATTATGAGTAAATAACGAAGTCAGAGAATTGGTTTTTGCGCCCTCTATTGTACCGTACTAAAACTGCGTAAACCTTTCCAATTAATCGAACAGTGTTTCAAAAATATCGTTGTGTAGCAGTTCTATAGTATTCGTATAGATGGCAGACCAATTTAGTTTTCTGTGAACTTTACAGATGTCGCTATATGGCTTGAAGTCAATAGAAAAATGTTATAGTCAGTTTTATTTTCCCGCCAAAAATATTTACCGTTATCAATTTCTGTTTCAAGTAGTTATATGACTGGTTCACGATTTCTTGGTCGTTTTCATGACATTATTTTATGTATTAGGATGTATCTGAACACAACTGCAATTTATTAATTGTATTGGAGACAGAAACTGGAGCGAAAATTCAAATAAATTGCCGGTCCTTTTCGAAAATTGTTTTGTTTTCAAAATTGTTTATGTTTAAAAATCACTTTTATATCTGCGTTGGCACTTCTATTGTTTAACACTGTCAGCACGAATTTAATCATTTTCTTTTTTATTAGTTTTTTGATGTTGTTTTTGAACTTCTGTGGAGAAATTCTTTATATTATTCGATTTCACACCGAAATCAAGATCTGTTCAGAGCCAAATGCCGAATTTCTCCAATCCATTTTTCTATTTTATTAGGTTCCTTTATGATGTTCGACAGTCGACGTGAAATCCGAATGAAAGCGTTTGTTTCTCCAACTGGGAATGGGCTGATTTGGACACGCGTGGAGTAGCTATAAAGTTTATTTTAATTTTACACTACCTATTAACACAAATATAAAGTTACTTTTTTGTTATCCATAGAGCGAGACGAGCAGGACATGTGCCTGAAGGTAAGCAACATGCCTGCCACATAACAGCACAATGTCACGCAGCTATTGGAAAATGAAGAGTCCAAATCATTACCTAGCACTGCACTGCGCTCGTCACCCAGACATCTAAAATGTTATATCTCTAATCCCTGTGATTTCTCTGGAAACATTGCCTTCAAACCGGAACACAGTAATGTTTACAAGTTACTGCTTGGCGGTAGAATAACTGGCAAAGGTTTTATATTTCCCCAGGCGGGCTCTGCCAAGAGTTCTACCACTACTAAAACTTATGGAACCTTTTCTAGATTATATTGGAACGATTTTGCTAGTAGGTACTAGGATTACATATATTTAACTCTTATAATATAACTAGATGTCCGGCCCGGCGTTGCCCGTGGTATATTATATAGAACTCATCAGGATCCCGTACATATACAACGGTGAAAGAATGACTGAAATCGGTTCAGTCATTCCTGAGAATATCGCTTTCAAACAAAACACCTCTTCAGCTACCTGCTACGCCACCTGTCGGAAATTGGTTGTACCAACTCAGATTAAGAAAAAAAAGATTAGCAAAGGTTTTATATTCAAGAGGTATGTAATCTGTGATATTCAATGACGCAATCTTATACACATGCTGTCATGTGTCATGGCAAAGCACGAAACGTACGAAATTTCTCAATAAGGAATATTTTTCCCCGATTTTGTGACATTCTTGATTCATGCTCCGCTTCTACTAATAGTAGCGTTATTTTCTATAGCCTTCATTGATAAATGGACTATCCAATAGAAAAAAATATCTCAATCCGGACCAGTACTTCCCGAGATCCTAGCGTTCAAACAAACAAACAAACTCTTCAGCTTTATAATATTAGTATAGATATAAAAAAAACTTCGGCGCCAAGACTCGACAAAACAGGTTCTGTCCGTTTACAAATGACTAAGCAAATTACACACATCAGAATACATCGCTAACTAACAGTATGTTTAGTATATTATTTTCTTTTATTATAGTTCAATACTCAATTTTATTCGTAGCATCTAGGTTTTTTTTAACTTTTATAACGCATCATTGGTGTTATACATAACTTACCTAGAAGAAACTGATTCACTCCTAATTTGAAGACACTAAGAGAGTAACCACTGGGAAAAGAGCACAAGGTGAAACATTTTTGCATTCGAATGCAACGCGTAATTTGTCATCCCCCCGTATCGAGGTAATTACTAAATGCTTTGCGCATTATAAACAGTTTCAGTCAGTTTTGTTGGCGTCAAAAAACTTCTTTGTCGCTAGAATCACTTATATCGATTTTACACTTATATTCAGTTTTCCTGTCCTTAACCTAAGGTGTTAACTTTCAGTTTATTTAGCCATAATTTTAACAATAATAATATGACGTGAAAATATGGAGAGTTGACCGGTTGAGGTAAAGAATGACATCTGTGTACATGAAAAAGTGTCCGCCCAAATGCATTAAATTATGGTAGGGCCACATAGCATCAGGGTAAATAAATAAAAGTTAAATTAACAATTAATGAAAACAAGATTCTAGCTACATGTTTTCTCAAAATAGTTATTAATTGATGTTATATTTAGTACCTACATTATTTTGTACTACGCAAGTCATTGAACTCTTAAAAACGGAAGAAGCGGCATACTCTCCTCAACGATGGCGATGTAAAATCAGGTGACGTCTCCTGATTGAGATCAGTCGCAACGTGAGCGACAAATGGAGCGCATGCGTGCTAATAATTCCACGAAATTCGATTTGAGCTGTTACAATGCCATTTTGTGTGTATTTTGTGTGTGTACAAGGTGCACAAATAGTACCAAGTCCAAGAAAAAGCTTCGTGGCATCACTTTTCATACGCAATTACACAAAATCTTTAATTATTTCATTTAAAATAATATTTTCTGTTGTAAACAATTCAGCATTTGTAAAAAGGGACAGATATACATGACGTGAAAGAGTGGGACACGACCAGCGATATGTTGACTGCAGCGATAACGCCCAATGTTTACGTCACGGGCAACGGCTACTCCTTCTCTTTCACGCCAGTGTCTTCGTATGTCTTTCTATTCTTCTCGAAAAATATTTAAACAAACGTGTAACTGTGGTATGTATAGCTATCTCATTTCCATCTACTGCTAATTTGCTATGATGTCTTTGTCATTCATTACAATGTATCTCACGATGGAAGTGTAGCTGTGTGCACGTTGTGTATTTGTGTGAAATTTTCGCCACATTATGTTGATTTCATATTAGAACTTACCTCATCTTCCTTTCCTTAAATATATCGATGACGCAAGTAGTCGAAATTTTCTATTAGTAACTATTTTAGTCGTCAATAATATTAAATTACTAGCGACCCGCCCCGGCTTCGCACGGGTGCAATGCTGATACTAAATATACCTACTAGTACCTACCACGGAGCTAACACAAAGAGGAGGTGCCCCTAAGCAACTGTGCACTGTGATATTCAACTAGGTCCTGACGTCATCACGGTGGGCGGGGTCTAAGTTAGTATGCTATCAGCGTTCGTCAGGTGCACATGTGACGAGATTCGCATTTTAGGTGTGTTTTTTGAGTTTTTAACAAGAAAAGGATGAAGTGTTGTATTTTACTATGTCAAAGTTACTCAGACAGACGTTCTGATAATGTGCATGGCATCACATTTCATTTGTAAGTAATTTAAAAGTAATTACATATAAAAGTTCTAGAACATTCTCAGCTTTCCGTGTTAAATTTCTACTACTTGACACTAGATGGCGACATTTTTGGGAAGAAAATACATAAGTTTACGTATGATTTTGCAGTATTATATTGTAATAATAATACGTAAATACTAAAAACTGTTATACACTTAGTCCTAAATACATTTTAGTAGCTAAAATAGTACTTTTACAGTTTTTATTATTATTTTAAAAAACGGGCTGCCATCTATCGTCATGTAGCATTAACTATTGAAACGTGAGAAATATCCAGGGCCGTATTCAGAATTAAATTACTTTACCAACTAATTTTATATGTTCACCTGTTGTTGTTTTTTTTTTATGAGCACCTGAATTAAGAACATAATAGGGATAACAAAGATACTCCCAACGCTCAAACGCTGGACATTGTCGAAATTACGTTGATATTACCGAATGGAAACCAAAAAAAATTGAAGTTGAATATGTCACAAATTTTGACACTAATCAGCTGTTAAGAGTTGGCCATATTTGCCTTAAAACACCGCTAAAGTAGGGTTCTCGGCTCTGTAACTTTATAGAAGACTTATAGCACGTTTTAGCGCTAAAGTGCTGTTATGAATACCATTTTTCTTAAGACGTACAAGCAAGACTTTAGACATGCTATAACTTTTTATGAATAAGACCGTTGGAGTTTGATAATAAATATTTACACATCTAGGTTTCTACGACATATTTATGATTATAGTGACGTAGACGAAGAAGCTTAATTTATCGTTGAAGGTTGCTATGTATGTAAGAGCCTATACATTTATTATCATGTTTAAATTATTTTCAATTTTTTAGTTCATTTTATTTAATATAAGCATGTTTTTTAATATCTTAGTTTTATTTATTTACCTATATTTTTTTTTGAAGATTAAAGTTCTTAGTACGTCCCATCTCATTAAATCTTTTGACATCTAGTGTAAGGTAGCTGAACTATGTAGTAATATCAACATCAACCTAAGCTAGTAGTTTTGCTATTAGCCGATAGATGGAAAATTGAGAAGTGGGCGGAGCTTAGCACGTCCTCAGTGCCCCCTCATCCCGCAAACTATCACGCGTCGTTTCATATGGAAATTTAATTACCCCACCTCTTCTTTGTATCAGCCTCCGTGGTACCTACTAATAAAACTCCGGTCCGGCGGCAAGACGTTTCGTTTTACGTAGTCACATACGTCACGTCACAGTCTTTTGTGATGAATACTTTTTTGGCGCAACACACACACAGTGCACACGATGTTCTAAGTTCAAATTTACTTTACCCTCTAGAAGGTAATAAACGACTTTTGCGCCCTGATATCGAGGAGCAAAGAAAAGTTACGTGTTGCACTCGAGTACAAAGATTTTTCATCTTGTGCTAAATTTAATCCCTCGCGAACGCTCAGAATTCTAATTTTTCAATTTCAGAATCATTCGCTTGCTCGGTCATCTAAATTGAGCACGTGGTTAAAAAGCTACTTTGCTCTCTTGTGCAACAAATAACTGTTACTTAATTATGTTAATAAATTCAAATTTTATAAGTATTAAAACAAGGAATAAAAATTTATTTTGTATAAAATAGTTTATTGCCATAATATCAATTTCAACAGGTTATTAGAGAGATTATTTACAATATTAACTATTACTATTTACAATATTAACTATTACTATTTACAATATTAACTATTACTATTTACAATATTAACTATTACTATTTACAATATTAACTATTACTATTTACAACATTAACTATTTCTATTTACTATATTAACTATTACTATTTACAATATTAACTATTTATATTTACAATATTAACTATTACTATTTACAATATTAACTATTACTATTTACAATATTAACTATTACTATTTACAATAAATTTATATCTTAAGTAGAAAATACTTCAGAATTGTTCCTATCTAAATCGGTTTGGAGGTTGTTAAGATATCAACCAAAAACTAACATTAAAAATGAGTATCTCTTTTTTCAGTATTTTTATTTCAGCCTATACATTGTCCCATTGCAGAGCAAAGGCCTCTCTCCCTCTCCCTCCAATTTTCGCTGTTCAGAGCAACAGTCCTCCAATCTTAATATATGTATCGAGTTCGATCCGAGTTATATTTTTAGTAATTAATTAGAATTAAATAATTAAAATTCCAACAGTAAACTTGAAACTAATCTCCGAAAAGCCCACCTTTAACTGATCCCTTTGCTCCTGAAACAACCTTTGCTCCAGGAACGCAATTCCTATTTCTAAAACGGTCCATTGGAGAAATAAAACATAAGCAAAGATTACACAAAATATTGGTACTTTAATTATAATACATTCTAATATTTTGTATATTTTACCATCATCGTGGTAATATTTACTAGTTTTTTTTGTAATTTTCTATTTTGACAACATTTATAATAACTTATAACTTACATTTACAAAGCCAAAAACAAGATCTTCCCAGAACTGGCCTACTAAAGGTACAAGTTCGCCCGGAGACCGCGACAGGCACTTGACTCTATGGAATTGTATGGACGCCAGTTCGCGCCGAGACCGCGACAGGAGACCGAGACACGTGTCGCGAGACATGTGTCGCGGTCTCGGCGCGAATTGGCGCCCATACAATTCTATAGAGTGAAGTGCCTGTCGCGGTTTCCGGGCGAACTTGTACCTTTAGAACTAATAACGTTAAGCTGTATTTTATTTACACTTTTTTCTGTGAAACATTATTCATTCTCACTCTCTCTCTCTCTCTCTTTCATCTCATCTCATCTTTCTCTCTGAATACCATTTTCAATGTAATATTTTACGTCTAAATTTTATTACAGTCATTAGATGTTTAAATATACAGCAAAGCTGACTATGATCTTCGCATAACACAAACATCAACGGCATCATGAACATTTTTCATTAATAATCTCAATTATTGGATAAACTTGCAATAACATTGAGAACGTAGGTAATAAAATTGAGACTAAACAAACAAAATTATGTGTTATCAAATTTGAAAATTGATAACAACAAAATATCTAACCTGTAAAATAAAGTTATAAAAAAACATTCAGTACATCTGTACATATGACTCATATCAACAATTTCCCTTGTGTATGATAATAATAGAGGTATAATGGGTTGCTAATGAATGCCTTATATTGATAATTACCAAAAATATTTCTATAAACTCAAAATGAGATACAAGTTACATATGCATACATTGTATGTATTTTACACGTATAATATACAACTTTCTAGCAAAAATTCACTAACGTAGCCTGAAACTTTGCGTTACTAATTTTAATTGTGCTAACAGCTTTGCTCGACGAGCAATAAGTCTTATCTAAAACAAATTCAAGTTCCAGTTACTCTGTACACAATCCAACTACGAGTACCACATTTTATCATTTGATGTCTCTTGGAGTGAACACAACATCTACGTCAATAAGGCGTACAGAAAATAACTCTTTTCTATACTTAAGTTTATCGTAGTTAATGGTTTTTACAGTAAAGTGGCGAAGAAGGTGTACAAGGCCAGCTTTTACCTGTATCCGGGCGAACCTGGCTCCGATGCAGAGTCTGCCTCCTCGACCGAACGGCATGTAGAAGGCGTCACTCAGCGGCTGCTGTCCATCCTTGCCAAATCGCTCCGGGTCAAACTTCTCTGGCTCAGGATAGTACCGAGGATCACGGTGAATATGGTAGATGGGAGTAATCATCTTAGTACCCTTGGCAATCTTAATGTTACCTACAGGAAGAACTGTATCTTGAGTACATTGTCTTGTCAATTGACTTATTGGTGGAAACTTTCTCATCGCTTCGCTAAGAACTTTCTCTAGGTAAATCATTTCCGATATCACATCGTAGGAAATGTTATTGTTGTGCTTTTCAAAAGCTTCATCTATTTCTTCTTGAACTTTCTTCAAAATATCGGGATTTACTCCCAATTCGACGAGCACGGCGTACATGGAAGAAGCACTAGGCTCTACACCAGCAATGAAAAAGAAGAAAGCCTGTGCTGACAGTAACCCTACTGTAGGTTCCATTTCACAACCCGTAGCTAAATCTTTTAACATACCTTGTTTTTTTAATGCTCACGGCAAGGTCAGCGAAGTCATGCTTTTTCACATTTTCTTTTTCTCTTTCTTCTATTACCTGCTTCATCGCTCCAATGAAAAAGTCTTCAAAATCACTGAATACTTTTAGCCGAAAGAATTTAGTCAAACCGGGGCTCAGGGTGGCTAAAGAAAATTTGATATTCATTGACAAGGTCGGCGCCATAGCAGCTCGAGCGACTTTCACGAAAGGAGAATCAAACACGGACTCAGTTCCGATTCCAAACACAGATGCAGTGATTGCGGCGCTGCAGAAATTGGTCAACGTGTCGTAAGCATCACCACCCAGTCTTTTCGAATCTTGTTTCATGTAAGTCACAAAATCTTGAGCGCTTTTGTCCATTATATAGTACATCTGCTTCAACTTTGTACTCGTGAAGAGCGGAGTCATGTTTTGTCTCATGAGTTTCCATTTCGGACCGTTCAAAAAGATTACACTTTCTGTTAGCTGGTCACCTTCAAAATTATCAAACCCTCGATGGCTAAAGGAGTTGAAGTCATTTTGAAGCACGTGATTGACGTTTTCTGCGTTTGGCACGAACACACTTGGAGAGAACATTGCGCCGATTCCCACCACCGGTTCATTTTTATATGTCTCATAAAGTTCACCGAGAGTTTCGAAGAACGGGCGACTTCCTGTTATATAGTCCCAAAATGGCCCAACAAATTTGTTTCTGGGATGAAATTTAACACCACGTTTTACCCAGTATCTCTCATTGTATAAACCATTTATATAAACATAGGCTAACAGAACCGCAAAAACTCCTAATATAATTTCAATTATCATTTTGGCAACGTTAAGTGGCTACCAAGTCAAACACTGTAGTGACGAATAATATCTCAAGATGTATTTATAGCTAAATTATGTGCGATAAAACTGACATAAATACATTTATCAATATCACTTTAAGCACGTACTCATCATGACTAAGCAGTTTTTTTAGATACGCATTAGCGTACAAAATAACATATTATTCTCGTAGGTTAAAATCCAAGTAAGTACTATAATTTGACGTCTTAAATTTTATGTATTTTGAGATTTTTTATTACAGAAGAAAATTGGTATTATTGTTTGATGATGTGAGATAGTATGTTAACAACATCGTGCAATAAGTGGAATAGAAATTTGTTGTTCTATTTATTTTATTAACCGACTTCCAAAAAAGGGGGTTATCAATTCGACCCCTATGTTTGAAACGGTGAAGGAAAACATCGTGAGGAAACCGACATGTAGGTCCTAGACCAGACATAGACCTAGACATGTATGACCTAGAATCTTTCGAGGTCATGTGTCATCCACCAACCCGCACCTGCCCTGCGTGGTGGATTATGGCCTTAACTCTCTCCTTGCGAGAGAAGGCCCCGAGTCCCAGCAGTGGGAACATTTAGTGGGCTGCTTATAATATATGTTATGTACTATTATAAGCGCTACTCACTCATCTATTGGAAGTCGGTGCCAGTCAGGTCAAAAAGTAGATTGATGCTAATTAGGCACATGGTAAGTAGGCACAGGTAAGTAGTATCTATCCACTACCTGCTAGATTTGGCTGGCACCGACTTCGAATAGATGAGTGCGTAGCTGCTACAATAATGATTTTAGTTTACTTTTCGCTTTTGAGGTCCTATTTGTGGTTTTGAAGTCGGTTTAATTTTTTGTACGAAACTAGTTTATTTATTTAAGGCATTTTAGTAGTCGTATTTTACTGGGTAAACAACCATATAGCTGTAATACAATACCCACAAAACCTTGTACATAGGCCGTTGCGAATAGTCTAAAGAGGTATCCTACAACTATTTATAGCTAAGGTGTTTTAAAACTACGAGACTTTGAAGAGTAGTACCTATATTACGATTATGTTTTGAATTAACGTTACTGCTTCGGGAATATAACAATAATAAAACAAAACATCGGGGACAAAGAGGGGTAGTATTTTCAGGTGATGAAAATCTGTAACTATCAACTTATTCATTATCATACTTTTTGATAATGAACAGCCATAAGTATATATCCTACAAATATTGTTTATAGCAGTAAATTACCGGAACTGCAGCTACGTGAGTAAAACCGCGGAACGCTTCTAGTGTATTGTAATTAAAACGAATACTATAAATGTTAAAGTTTGAATGTTTATTGGTGAAATAGCGTCTCCCTTCGTTTTTTGTTCCATTTGTAAAGTTTTTGCATCTTCCCGCAGCTCTAATGACGGGGTCAGCTGGAAAGGCCCAATATTGCATCGCAGGCGCTCCACTGACAAACAAACACTATTATTTTTTACCAAATATACTTGCCTAAATAAGTGAGCAAAATTTTAAGTACTCTAGATTATAAGGTATAGGAATTTATTATATAACTAGATAGACAGAAAACTCTTTAATGTCACACAAAAAAGCAGAAATATTACAGTTAAACACTTCTGAACTAGCCCCAGAAATGGCTGTTTTATTGCTAACAGTAATATTTTTCAGGCAACCAGAAAGTTTCTAAATGTTATACCAACTCTGTTCCGATAAATAAATAATGGTAAAATGTATAATATATATGGTGTACAAAAAACACAAAAGATGATGCAAGGATCATAATGATTTTTAACCCCCGACCAAAAAAGGGGTATTATAAGTTTGACGTCGATGTCTGTCTGTCTGGCTGTGTGTGTGTCTGTCTGTGGCACCGTAGAGCTCAAACGGATGAACCGATTTCGATGCGGTTTTTTTATTTGAAGGTTAATATCCGTGCGGATGTTTTTAGCTATGTTTGGATAATATTGATTCAAGATGGCCGCCTCCACAAAATGGCGGACAAAATATTTCTTCACAACCTACCTCAATATGGGTATCAAATGAACGGGATTAGCTAGTGAAATACTATACACTATAAAAAAATTCTAATCCAAGATGGCCGCCACCACAAAATGGCGAATTAGTAAGCGAAGAGGTAGGTAGTTGGGGCTTAGTCAAAATTTTTAATTTTGTTCTCGTTGGGAACATTTTCATAGCGATTTTACTTGATAATAAATCAAATTGGTATGAAAATGTTCGACAGTTTTAACGTTTTTTAGTAGTGGTAGGACTCTTGGCAGAGTCCGCCTGGGGAAGTACCACGCCTTTGCCAGTTATTCTACCGCCAAGCAGTAATGTGCAAACATTACTGTGTTTCGGTTTGAAGGGCAATGTTTCTAGAGAAATTACAGGGCTTAGAGATATAACATTCGATCTCTGGGTGACGAGCGCAGTGCAGTGCTAGGTAACGATTTGGACTATTCGTTTTCCAATAGCTGCCTGTAACTGGTTACGTGGCAAGCATGTTGCTCACCATCAGGTACATGTCCTGCTCGTCTCGTCACTCTTTACTTAAAAAAGAACCTCAGTTAAATAAAACTGTCATATTTCAAATTTAAATTCAAGGCAACTCGACCCAAAACTTGTCAAATGTTTAGTTATAGTCAGATGGGGTTTTGACACGCAATTTTTCAACGTTTGTAAGAGCAAATAAAATTGAAAATCAAAATTGAGCTACAATGGGTTTAAACTGCGGCTTTTAGACACAAAATTCATGGTAATTTAAAAGTATGGTATATTAATATGACGGTTCTTATGTAATGTCTGTTTCGTTATAGAACTGAGCAAATAATGCTAAAAATAATCCAAAGATTGGCTAACTTGGATCATCATCAATGATTACTTGGATACTTACTTGGCTTCCTTGGATATTATTAGTATGCAAACACCAACATAGCAATGTAGTATAATAACTGCGTAAATGCTTGATATTTTCCCAGGTTCGATCGGCAAGCGAGTAGCTAGCTTACGTATTCTTCCAGACTATAATATAACTATGTTTCAAATTTCAGCCCGATCCTTTAAAACGTTACGACGTGTTTGAGCAACAAACATCCAAACATTGACATTCGTATAATATTAGTAGCAACACATGCACGTGATAGTAAACAACGCTCTACCTACGCGATGAATCCCAGATCCGCGGCTGACGCGGCTAGATTAGCTGACACGGATCTTCGATTCAGAAATTATTTTCATTCTGTCAGCTGCTCTTAAATTATCTGACATCTCGAAGATTTTGAATCGGTTATCGAGTCTATTTTAGGTTTCGTTTCTTAAATTTACAGTTTGTGACAGTAAGTAGGTACTATTTTAAAAACATTTTGTTCCTCTAGGCTTTTGCATTTGCATTTTTATATTTTAAAGTAGGTATGTATAGAAAAAAAATTAAAAGCAGAAGTGGTTACATATTTGAATCGTTTGGTGTTGAAACATTGGACCCGTAAAGGCGGGTACAGACGGGAGCTTGCTTATCTCATTTTTGGAAAATTCCAAACGCTTGGTTTACGAGACGTGGAACCAAAATGCTATCGTTTATTTGACTCAGCCTATAAAAATATAAAAAGAAGTGTGACACTCGGGGACTGCCGCGGTAAAGCCATTGCATGTTGCATGCATTTTTAGCAACAGAAGCAATAGGGATGTTAAAAAAAATTCGGAATTACTTTTATTTTGAAGAGTGACATTTGTTTCCCTTAAAAAATATCACGGGAAATCCGTTAAGTTGGCAACACTGCTAAGAGCATTTAGTGTGTAAAGCTAATACAATAAGATTCAAAGTCGAATGACCGAGTGGGGAGGACGGCGTTACGGTCTTCCATCCCTCTTTCTTGTGAACATAAGAAAGAGATGTACGATCACTAAAATTCGGTCCCCAGGCCCGCGATAAAAGCTATGCAATAGCTTAATAAATAAATAAATATTGGTGGACAATTCACACACAACACCATCTAACCCCAAACTAAGCATAGCTTGTACTATGGCGGCCAGATAGCTGATATAATAATTATATAGTTTTAAATACATACTTATTATAAATAGAAACACCCAGACACAGTGCAAACATTTGAATTCATCACACAAATATTTGCACTGAGTGGGGAATCGAACCCACGACGCTCGGTTTCGCAGGCAGAGTTACTACCCACTAAGCCACGAGGCCAGTACATGGATTGACATTGAACGTGATACTGATGATCTTATGTTAGGCGTTCCTCTAATTATTTATATTTTACCCTTTCAATCTAGGGATAACATTCATATTTGCAGGATGTAATTTTTGCATGATAAGTAGTTATTTTAACGTACCTTTTTTATCGCTTTTTGTGGTGTTAGGATTCTTTCCAGAGTTTTTATAGAGCAACACTTTTGCTAGCTATTCTACCACCAAGCAGTAACGTGAAAAAAATACTGCGTTGCGACTTAAAGGGCAATGTTACCAGCGAAATTACAGAGATAAAACATCGTGTATTTCTGGGTGACGAGCGCAGTGCACTGCTAGATAATGATTAGGACTCTTCATATTCCAATAGCTTCGTATCACTGTGCTGTTACTGGCAGGAAATGCTTACCATTACGCACTTGTCCTGCTCGTGTCGTCACTTTATACACAACGACCGTATTTCATAGACGTCCAATTTTTGCCGTCAATTGTATATTCTAGGTATTTTATGGTGTAAACAAAACCGGTATTTTCTAATGCATTTGATTAAAAACTGAAGCCCAGAGTTTTTCAGTTTTGACATGGTGTATGAATGGAGGCAGGGAACATGACACGAGGCAGCGAGGGCTGATTGAAAAATGTCCCTCGTCCCGAAACACGATACGAGGACTTGTGCGCTTCGTTCCAAATGTCTACTAGCTATAGCCTGCTACTTCATTCGCTATTTTCATTACTATGAAACTAGCAGCGCTTTCTTGGCTTACTCGCACAGTTTCCATCCCCGTTATTTTTTTGTTTTGTCAATGTAAAATGTAGCTTTTTTTCTTATTCAGACTACTCTAAATTTGTTCAGAATTTCTCTACTTTATTTAAAAAAAAATTGTAAACAAAAATTATTTTAGAAAATGTTAGTGCTTAACACCGCATGTCTATCTGTGGCACCGTAGAGTTCAAACGGATGGGCCGATTTCGATGTGTTTTTTTTATTTGATAGTTAATATCCATGTGCATCAGCACATTTTCTTAGCTATGTTTGGTTAAGATATATTCAAGATGGCCACCTCCACAAAACGGCGGACAAAATATTTCTTTGCAACCTACCTCAATATGGGTATCAAATGAAAGGGCTGGACTAGTAGAATACTATTCATTAAAAAAAATTGGTTGCCTGTAAAGTCGGTATACGGGCGAAAGTTTTACGTGACAACGACTTTGAGTGGTAAAATAATTTTACGGAAGGGACGCGTGCCTTTCACTTTTTATGTCTGTCTCTCTCGCTCTTAGGCGGGCTAACCATGCCCGAGTGGAAGGGACGCGTGCCTCTCACTCGCTCTCGTTGTGAGCGCATAACGTGAGCGGAGCGTAACGCAGTTTCTTGAAGTGTCACCCGGCAAACCAATTTATAAGACGTTGTCACGTCAAAAAATCAAATCCAACATGAGCGCCACCACAAAATGGCGAATTATATTATTTTATATATAATTCGCTATTATATCAATATGGGTACTATCAAACGAAAGGGCTTGACTAGTAGAATACATTGCACTATGATAAATTTCAAATCCAAAATGTCCGCTTCCACGAAATGGCGAAATATATTGCTTTTTTGACAACTGCCTTAATATGGGTATCAAATGAAAGAGCTTTACTAGTAGGATAAAGAGTAAATGTATAGATTATAAGAAATAAATATCAAACTACTGAATAACTACGATATCCAAAAATGAAAATGATTACAGCAGACAGACAGCAGCAGATGACTATCTTTCTTGCACAGGCACACTCGGCGGTCACGAGTTCACCAGAACTAATCTTCCCGTTTCTAACGTGATAATGAACTTCACGAAAAATTCCATGTGTAGTGCGCCAAAAGAATAGTTTTCACTCCAAAAATAAATTTCCATTTTCCATTCCATTTCGGAAAATTTCTTCTATATTACGCAGAAGATTGAATGTATCATAGTGATTGTCCTGTGAATTCAACTGAAACAGAGATTAATAAAATGGTTCAACTGAAAAATGCGGCGCGTTTAAAAACATGCGAGTCACTGCGATCCATTTAGAAGAGAATTCCCGCGGGACAGTGAACGATTGACATCGACGATGTAACCCGGCTTACAGCTCACAGAACACTGGCTTTAATCCACTTTTAACCGACTTCAAAAAAGGAGGAGGTTCTCAATTCAGATGTATGTTGTTTTCTGTATGTGTGTTACGCGATAGCTCCAATTATGAATAAATTTTGATGGGTATTTTTCTGTTCGGTAGATCATAGTTTAGAGGTAGACCTATACGCCTAGAAACCACCAGGTCCACGCAAGAAAAGTGAGCCATATTGCCTTAGTCCATACGAGACTACCATCAGTTGTCAAGGTGCTAGTGCTAGTCCCCGACAATTAAAAACTTGTTGTAGGTTTAGTGTGTGTGGTCCTTCACTGTACATACTCCACGACATATAAGTTCATACTTATGAGAAATTAAATTTTGACATCCAACAACTTTGGATACTGCCATTTTTGCTCTAAAGTTGAAAATTAACGAATTATTTCAGAAACACGAAAAATTTTAACTTAAAAACAAAATGGCGGCGAATCCTTTACCGGGATTAGTTAGAAAATCGAGACTTATACTGCCAGGAGGGAGGGATCCCTCCTTTAAAAAAAATCGCCCCCCGGATTTTTTTTCTATTTCAGGCTAGTTTTGTGTCTGCCCCGACTGGACTACTTACGCCGATATTAATATACGCTTTGCCTCAACTAAGATGAAGCGTTTGTATGAAGATTATCGACCTAGGTGCCAATAATCTGTGGCCCCATAGAAATTGTATCGATGTCACTGTGGCAGTTTTACGAACACAACAACATACGAACAAAACATTAAATTTACTTGCATTAATCTAGACGACTTAGTGATGGATTCTTATAAAATTTGGGGTCGGAATTCAGTTTTTGTTCTTTGAAAAAAAAGTGTATACCTAGAATATTTAGCAACTTCATGGTTCCATGCTCGACGTAGGTACCAAAGACTCGAACGAAAGGGTTTGACTCTATTTATAAGAACGTGTAGGCTTTGGAATTTGTTGTCTGAGTGGTTTCCCGATGGTCTCATCGTGGTGTCTTCAAATGGAGAGTCAATTGGTTTCTAGTAGGTAAGTACGCTCTATCGTATATACTGCATCATCGTTTAACATCAGGAGAGCTGACGGGTATGTGTAAATATATATAAGTCAAAAATACAGTCATAAAAGTGTAGCCCGATTACGTTCTTTTTTCTGCAGCAAAAATAGTAAGTTCTATACTAGAACGAGTATCTAAAGCTGCACTAGTAGGCTCATATCAGATTTGGCTGGGCAGGGAGAGAAAAACGAGTAGGAAAGGTGAGTGTTGATGTACGTCAGAAAGGGGCCCTTGCCACTACGCCCGAGTCACAAGTCTCGGGATCTACTCGAGTTTTCTCTCTCTGCCACACGATGGACCCGGCACGGTGAATCCATGGAATGCTAAGAAAATCGTCTCAATAATAGATTATTTTTTTACTAGACACGCGACAATCACATTCATATTTTTGATGGCATTTTCCTTTTAGATTATTAGAGAGTATCTCTACTTAGTCTGTGATTATTAGGTCAGGCATCAGTTTTAGTCTTTACATTAGTAATATTTTAACGCATTTGATTGGATTTAGTTTCAAAGACGAGTGGTCTTTGAAACCAAGACTTTCGACAATCAGACAAACTCAACCACGGCGACAAACAAAGATATTATATGAACAGGGATTAGTATATTTGACACGTAATCAATGTCATGTATGTCTCCTTTAATCGATACACGTGATACTATAATTATACATATGATAATTTTTAAAAATCCGTAGTCTTTGTCACGGTAATATTATCTAAATTTGTTTTGTAATCTAATCTTGAACAAGAACATAGTTCACTATGACAATAGAAATATAGGCGTTTTTGATTTTCATTTGATTTGACTTATCAAGAAATGATAAAATTAAAGGATAAACAGATAAATCGCTACTCACGACACGTTTTGTATTATTATTTATTTGTGTTGTGACTATACACTTACCTATCAGATACCTACTGATGCGATAAGTGAACTTTATTGTTTTCTGCGCAACGGTGATAATCGAGTGACTATTTGAATGAAATTGTTATTGTAAATTTGTAGTTTTAGTTCGCAATGATGAGATGAGACTTTTTTTGTTTTGATCAATATGTTGAGATGCGTTGTCATCGTGACATGATGCTGTGTTACTGTGTGATGTAAAATACATCCATTGACTATAATACAAGCACGTGATTTTATTGTGTTTCAAACTGATGAAAATTATGTTTGGAATGTCGCCGGAACGTTGCTAGCTCATCAGGTTTTTCATTAGATACATTTCGGAAAGTGTGCAATTGATCTGCATAATCCAATACCACCTTGCTTTTTTCTGTCGAACTGCTTGTTGCGATTCACGCTTTTACGAGCTACTCCTACTACTCCTTCGTTCGTTTCATGATTGCCTTTCCAAAGGCAAACAAGGAAGAGTTTGACTGCAAATTTGTAATAAGAATGTTAAGCCCACAGAACATATATCTGTTCTGTGGTTTACCCTGTGGAATACTTTTCTGAGTGGAATTTTCCCGATGGGTAAATTTTTTATGTCGAGTTAAAAAAGTCGAGTGTGAACCGGTTTCTTTTGCGTAAGCATGCCTCATCGTAGACCGCATCGTCGCTAACCATCAGGCAAGATTTTTACACTTCTTTAAACATACAATAAAACAATAGACGATGTTAAAATAAAACATTGAATTAAAAAAAAATACCGTACTTTGTATGTGAGCTGTTTTTTGCCCAATTAATGTTTCTGTTATATGAACCTACAACTTAAACAACAAAGCAACATCGAGCCAGTAAAAAACGCACAAAAAACGACAACAATCAACCAACCAGCTGTTACCAGACAAATACTAACAAATTAATGCTATACCTAGTTATCACTGAAACCTCCGATATCGAAGACCGTAACTCAGAAAGATCACGTCGGGAAGACATTAAGACAATCTGGTCGGCACGTGACCGAAAGCTAATGAGAAGCAGGGCGTTTGCAGCAGAGACGCTGCGGCGGTAAAACTGGTCAGTAAAACTAAACTGCTGGATAGAGTATGGACCTCTACATTGTTACACCATGCTTTCCGTCTACTCTTTATAAACATACGAGATTTTATAGGAAATATATTGTTTCATGAAAATGAGTATTTGTTCTGAGTCTGGGGGCTTCTATGTTAATATTTGTGTTACGTTAATTATCTCGCGCTACATTTATTTTTAAGTTGTGGTTTTGTAATTATTATTTTTAAATTAACCATTAGTTAGGTTTAAAAAGTTATTATTACATACAAAGAGTTTACAAATACTACAGAGTTGGCACAAACGATTTACATCGCGAGTAGCATTTTTCTTGCGTTGTCGCTCTTGTGGGAGTGTCATACTTTTTACATAAAAAATCGAAGGTCGCGGCACATCACTCTGTTGCCATAGAAAAGTATGCACATCATCTGCTATAAAACTTTACTGAACGATTGACACAACGAAATCACAGTGCGAAAAAAAAATAGCAGCACTGATGTATTTTCTAACTCTATACGTAGTATGTGTAAACTCTTTGGTAATAGCATATAGCGAATACTTTTTATAACTTACTTTAGGAAAACAAAGAGTCATATGCGCTACATCATATTTTTTTCTAAACTGAATAGTTTGAATGAGATCTAGCAAGTAGTTTTATTTTAATACGTCATAAATTCACTATTGTTAAAACACTGATTAAAGTAAGAACGAACTACAAGAACTTTAATGTTATATTACTTGCTGCTACGGAAGCCTTCATGAGCGAGTCTGACACGCACTTGACCACTTTTATTTTTCATTGTGATTGATTTTATCTTGTCAAGTAATAAAAAATCATAGACAAGATCTTAGGTTTGAATACGGTCAAAGCTCAATACTTTTAAATATCGTGGTGTAAAGACATTTAAAAACCAATACAGCTTCGGCTTTCTCAATTGATTTATATCTTTCCATTCGATGCTTATTCGTCTATCAATCTCTTTCAATCCATTTGAATTGAACACATTGATTTGAAGTAGATTTGGGATAAGTGCTTGTGTAGTTTAGTGGAACGAAGAAAAATTGTTTTGTTTGTGATAAGGTCACAGTTAATTTGATCTTACTTGGAAATTTCGGTATTAGAGTGAAAATTATACATATCATATTTGCATTTACTTTTTCTCTATATAAAATATTTTGAAGTGAATAAAAAAGTAATGCATGATCTAATAAATACATACTATGATGATGTTGTTTATTTCTTACAGCAAGCACAACCTGTCGTTAGCATGGCAAAAGACCACAGAGCCAAGCTGACCCGACACTTTACCGAAGATTTCCCGGAGGTCAGCCTGTATGAGATTAGGATGGGCCTCAAACAACTTAAAAACAACAACGGAGCTTCTGAGAGCGGGTGGAAAACCGGTACTTATGGTCCTCCAGAAGCTCCGACTCCGTCATACTTAACGGTAATACGCCAGAAGCGTGGAGCAGAATTGTGGTGGTGCTCTTCTTCAAAAAAAGGCGACAACACCTTGTTGAAGAACTACAGACCCATCCCACTTCTGAGCCACGTTTATAAGTTGTTTTCGAGGGTAATCACTCGTCGTCTCGCTCGCAGGTTTGACGACTTCCAGCCACCCGAACAAGCCGGTTTCCGAAAAGGCTATAGTACTATAAACCATATCCATACGCTTCGGCAGATTACACAGAAAACCGAGGAGTATAATCGGCCACTATGTATAGCGTATGTGGACTATGAGAAAGCCTTCGATTCCATCGAGACCTGGGCAGTGGTTCAGTCTCTCAAGCGATGCCGCATTGACTATCGCTATATCGAAGTGTTGAAGTGTATCTACAGTAAAGCCACAATGTCTGTCCAATTACAGGACCAGTGCATAAAACATATCTAGCTACAGAAAGACGTGAGACAGGGAAATGTTATATCTCCAAAACTGTTTACTGCCGCGCTGGAAGATGTTTTTAAGCTACTGGACTGGAACGGATATGGCATCAATATCAACGGCGAATGCATTACTCACCTTCGGTTTGCCGACGACATAGTCATTGTGGCGGAGTCGCTGGAGGACCTCGGTACTATGCTCAGGGACCTCAGTAGAGTATCCCAACAGGTAGGTTTGAGAATTAATATGGACAAGACGAAAGTCATGTCAAATGTTCATGTCTCACCTGTACGGGTTATTGTTGGGAATACCACACTCGAAGTTGTTGACGAATACGTCTACCTCGGTCAAAAGATCCAATTAGGTAGATCCAACTTCGACAAAGAGGTCCAGCGAAGGATCTAACTCGGATGGGCAGCGTTCGGGAAACTTCGGCACATCTTTGTGTCCAGAATACCCCAATGCCTAAAGACGAAAGTCTTTAACCAGTGCGTGTTGCCAGTGATGGTTTATGGAACTGAGACGTGGTCCTTAACTGTGGGCCTCATAACGAAG
Organism: Ectropis grisescens; assembly: GCA_017562165.1. NCBI lineage: Eukaryota > Metazoa > Arthropoda > Insecta > Lepidoptera > Geometridae > Ectropis > Ectropis grisescens. The sequence goes on along the minus strand of CM029781.1, from coordinate 28,665,854 downwards.
CTCAAATTCACATAGCGAGCTATGGAGAGGGCTATGCTCGGAGTCTCTTTGCGCGACAGAATCCGTAATGAGGATATTCGCGAAAGAACGAAAGTGGCCGACATAGCTCAAAGAGTAAGCAAGCTGAAGTGGCAATGGGCAGGCCACATCGCTCGTAGAACTGACAACCGATGGGGAAGAAAGGTTCTCGAGTGGCGACCACGAACCGGAAGACGCAGTATTGGACGGCCTCCCACTAGATGGACAGATGACCTCATAAAGGACGCTGGAAACCGCTGGTTGCAGGTTGCGCAGGGCCGTTCGTTGTGGAAATCTAGGGGAGGGAGGCCTATGTTCAGCAGTGGACGTCTTGCGGCTGATGATGATGATGATTTCTTACAGTTCCCGTTGTTTGAAATCCCGCGACAAAAAAAAACTTTCACATTTTCAAGATTTTTATATTATTAACTGCCTTCTAACAGAGAAGGCATATTATACAGTTAATGAGTATCTGACTGATAAATTAGATTCAGATTTGTAAGCTTTTATTTATTCGTGGATATTGCTAGCATAGCTAAATGTATTATATAATGCTTTCATTGTCATTACTTTTGTTAGAAAAAAATGTGTTTAATTTACTTGGTTTTGCTTCCATTATCATTGGATTGTTATAAATGCCTAGTCAGTTTTTGTATAATTATGTAATGTAGATAATAATAGAGTAGAATTGGTGGTTCTGGAATAGGTAGCTTAGAGTGATGAACTATAAAGTATTTTTGTCAAATTGTCATAGACAACCTAATATTTGCATGCCATAAGGTTGATTATGAAGTTCTCAATTTTAAGATCTTATTTTAATTACCTATTATCGCAAATAAAGAAATTCGATTTGATTGAATAAATATAATGTAGTTGTAATCGTATAGTTGTAAATACATAGTTATTATACATAGAAACAACCAGACACAGTACAAATATTTGAATTCATCTCACAAATATTTACACTGGGTGGGAATCGAACCCATAAGCCTTGGCATCACAGGCAGAGTTACTAACCACTAAGCTACAAAGCCAGTCTATTAATAGTAGAATAATATAATAAGACAATAATAGGATCAATTTTATTGAAACTAGTGGACTATATGTGTTTAAATTAAAGTCGCGTGTTTGTTTCGCAAATTAATAATTATCTTATCTTATCTAACAAACCATTTTCATCCTAAGGTTGCCTGGAAGAGATATCTTTTAGCGATAAGGCCGCCGATTGTAACACTAGTTTTTATTGTTTCTCTTATCCTGTATACGCGTTTTTGTCTTTGTTTTTGGTGTGTCCAATAAAGAGTATCTATCTATCTATATAATAATTATCTTATTAGAGTAAAAAATATCTTGACCCACCTTTATCCACCGAAGACCCCAATATCATGATAACAATATTCATGTTTCAAAGACAAATTAATCTCCATGCATACTGTCATAGCGAACTAACAAGAACATAGTAGGTATATCTCCCAGTGGCTCCGTAAACTCGACAATAAGTAGTTTCGAACATTGCGCTTGCTCCGCTAAGTTTCTAGACCCCCCTTAACCTGGATGGCTTTGATCTCACCTGTACTATGCAAATTTCAGACAAGTTAAATACTTAGATAATGTAGTGCACAAGTTAATCACGAAACCACGAAACTGAGACTGTATTTGTCTTCTCGTATGAAATGAGTAAATATCGGTGAACTCGGTGAAATCGGTGAAATAAGAAACATTAATTATTTCTTTACAAATCGAACTCTATCATCCTGCTAATATTATAAATGTCAATGTATGGATGGATATTTGGATGCTTTGATGCTCAATCCCGACGTAATGCAAAAAGTCTGGTAATATTTAGAAATGTTGACGGTCTACTACAGTGAAATAATGAAATGAAAGTTCCCATTTCAGCACTTGAAATAAATTGAAATTATTATATTGCATTTAAAACAGCTTTTTCCTTTCTAAGTTTAGGCATAATATGCATACTTTATGTAATCAAAATTAGAATAACTTAAAAATACAAAATAAAGTTGAAGCTAATTAAATAACAAAGTTATTTAGTTATGTTGTTAGTTTATTCATTACTCGATTTGTCGATTCTTACTTTTTCATTCGAAAACTATATACATACCAACATCCGTTGGTAATATTCAAGATATTTTTATTGATAGTTTTGATGACACGATTTTTTCAACAGCAATCAAATCTATAAAATTCTATAGGATTGAATATTTTATTGTTTACTCAGTCAGATATTCCAATTGTGAAATTTCATTACCTACTGCCTACTGTGTAACAAGAACAAAATAAAAAATGTTGATTTACCCCCGACTACCTCAGATTTGTAGTCTATACAACATATTGCTAGTCAAGCCCTTTAATTTGATACCCATATTGAAAGGGTTGTGAAAACAGAAATGTATTTCGCCATTTTGTGGTACCGGTCATCTTGATTTTTTTTAAATTTTGATAATGTTTAGTATTGTACTAGTTAAGCCCTTTCATTTGATACCCATTTTTAGGTAGGTTGTGACGAAATAGTTTGTCCGCCATTTTGTGGAGGCAGATCTTGAATCGATATTAACCAAACATTTGCACGGATATTAACCTTCAAAAAAAAAATCGGTTCACTAATGTTTCACAAACATTTTTTAACAAAACATCACTTTAAAACCAACTAATCGTATAATATTCATTACGAAAACTTTACACCACAAAATGTTTCATTTAAAAACAACGTTTTGCATAATATTTATTTCAAAATGTCTTACATCAACAAATGTTTTATTTTACAAACCATCATTTTATAACCATTTATACGGCAAACGTTACATTTAGACAATGCATCGAATGATATTTTGTTATTGGTACATTTTTTGTTTCATATATTATTCATTTTACAAATTTAACATTTACCAAAAAAATCTTCCGTTGTGAAATTAGGTACAAAATCAAAAAATTACCCATTAAATTGTCCATAGGAGTTAACCGTTCTGATTAGGTCCTGTCACAGAGTTTTGACCTAACCTGTCCGATTAGGATCTATCACTAAGATTTGACTCCGGGTGGGCTCCCAGAAGCTCTGCGGTCAGCCCTGAGTGTCGCTCTCCATACTCGGCCTGCGCTCCACTACGGAGGTCGCCGGCTCGCTTCGCTCGCCACCTCCCCCTTCGCTATGCTTGACTCGCATGGCTCGCTCCACTCAGGACCTCCCTTGAGCTTCTGGCTCCCGCACTTTTTATATACACTCTAGGGGTAGTAGCGACAAGACTAGGTGAAGTCGGGGTGCTCTGAGTCGGATCTGGGTCCTAAGTTACCTAACCGGTCCGATGAACTAAACAGCTTTTTATGTATTTTATTTTCAGAAAATCCAGAGCAGTGGCATGGCCAAAAAATTTGCCAATGATATAGAATTTGATTTTATTTTTTGTTAAATGAAATGTTTTTTTTTTTTTTTAATCTTTATTAATTAAAAGGAGTTTTGTCATACAATGACTATGTCACTCCCGTAACTAAATACAAATGTAATTAAGGTTTATATTTATCATTACATTACCTTTTTATAAAGATGCAACATCACCTTAGCTTTATCGGAAAACGGTGAAGATAAAGAGCTGTTGCAAATACCAACATTAAATATATCGTCCTGTATCAAATCTCTTCTTTGAGCTTCGTTGCGAACACATTCCATCAGCACATGATGGACATCTTCTACCACTCCACATTCTAAGCAATTTGGTGATTCGGTGATACCCACCAGATATTTGAATTTGTTCGATGGGATGTGTCCGAACGAAGTCTCATCATAAGTACACAATCTAATCTATTTAATTTAATATTTTCGAACCATGAGTAACGTGGCGGCAGACTTTGAATTGTTTTATACCATACACCTTTTGTAAGCGAGCGTTCGTCGAAATATTCATTCCAGATTTGTCTGCAATCTACTTTTATTCCGCTTAACAATTCATTAGTCAGTGGCAAGCAATGGTATGGAAAGCCATCAGAAATCGCTTCTCTAGCTGCTCTGTCTGCTGCCTCATTGCCCAAGATACCTACATGTGAAGGGATCCACTGAATCACAACTTCTTTACCAAACGTACGCATTTTACAGATGGTATCTAAAATTTTGTAGGCTATCGGGTGTCCTCGAAACGTCGAGGGTAACCGAGCCAAATGATACAAGGCACTTTTTGAATCTGATAAAATCACAAACTTATTAAAATCTCGTGTTGATAAATATGCCAGAGCTTCAGCAATCGCAATCAATTCACAATGCATTATTGATATCATATTACATTGAATACTAAATTTTGCATAAATTTCAATCTGTGGATCGAAGAAAGCTGAGCCACATTTGTTCTCATCTTTTGACCCATCAGTATAGACTTTGTAGGCCAGGCCATATTTACTAAGGATATATTCAGAACATAAGTTTCTCAAATCTACTGTATTAAAATGCCGCTTTGGAGTTTCTACGCCGTCAACTGTAGTAACTATCGTGTTAGACAGATCATAGCTACTAACCCACGCACTAAGCGAATACATAGGGAAGATTACATCAGAGTGCACCGGAGTGCTACCGAACATTCTATGGGTTTCTATAAGTAGCGGTATTTTCTTTCTTCTCCAATAAGCACATCCACAGACGTTACTTAAGCTTTCCAATACCCGTATTGTTAAATTACCGGCTATATTCTTTGATCTAAGCCAGAATTTGGCAGCCAGATATCTTCTACGGATGAATAAAGGTGGGAGGCCTAACTCACTCTCCATTACATGAATGGGAGTGGTTTTAACAAAGCCTCCCACTATTCTCATGGCTCGATTTTGAATATTATCAAGTTTATTTAAATGACATTTTGCGCTGTTGTCGTATAAAAAGCACCCATAATCCAACCTACTGCGGATAATGGCAATATAGAGACGCCTCAGATGTTTAGGATGTATACCCCACTTGGTTCCTGCCAATACTCTAAAAACGTTTAAGAACTTTAAAGTTTTGTCTCTAACTTCATTGATTTGTTTTACCCATCTTAAATTATTGTCAAATCGTATCCCTAGATATTTGGCATGGTCCACTTGAGGTATTCTATAATTATTTACAGTCAATTGTGCCCTACATCGATTTGTAAGTCTAGGTTGTCCTTTAGTGAATACACAAACCTTAGTTTTTCGATGAGAGATATTTAAACCAATTTCTTCGATCATAAGATTTAGTGAATTCAACGCCGTTTGTATAACAGGTACCGCGTCTACGACACTCTTGGCAGTATAATAAAGAACAAAATCATCTGCATATTGCGATACAAATACTTGCTGTATGTTCTTACAAACGTTAATAGTAGCGGCATTAAATAAGAAAGGAGATGAGGGATCTCCTTGGGCAATTCCAGTTCCTGTATTTCTATTTAAAACTTCATTACTATCCAATCTTATTGACAGCCGACGTTCTTGTAAGAACTCCCACAAATATTTGCATAACATAGCTCCTACGCCCATTACATCTAGTGATTTCAACAAACTTGTTATGTTTACGTTGTTATATGCACTATCTATGTCTACAAAACAAGCTACCGTCGGGTGTCCCTGAGTATAGCCCATCTGTATTCTTGTAACCATTCTAGTTAAGTTATCCATGCAAGAACGAGCTTTTCTGAAACCTACTGTTTCCTGTGAATAATAATTGTTTTTTTCAAAGAACCATTCGAGTCTACGTGTAATTATAGTATGAAGTAGCTTGCATGGACAACATATTAAAGCTATAGGTCTAATACTAGAGCCAGTTTCATGGTTAAGACCGGGTTTTGGTATAGGAACTATTTTAATCTCTCTCCATTGGCTCGGCACAAAACTTGACTCTAAAAATCTATTAAGCAAGGATACAAATATTTGTTTACCGATTTTCGGAAGATTCTTAAACATAGAGTAGGATATATCATCCAAACCTGGGGCCGTATCTGACTGTTTGATGGAGTTATTCAGTTCTTGAACTGAGATTGGTGAACATAAATGTTGATTCTCACTAAAAAACTCAGGAGTTACTGGGTTCGAGTAGTCTGGGGCTAAGCTGCATAATAGCTCTTCCGCTTTCTCACGGGTAATACTTGTTTTAGGAGACTTATAGCCTTTGATCCATCTCATTTTGCCCACATTTCCTTAGTAGATGTTACATTATCAATACTATCACATAAATTGTGCCATGCCATGGAACTACTACTTCTTATAAGCTTCTGTGCAGTTCTGATTTTTTCTTGAAGAACTTGTAAGTTACCCGGTGTTGGCGATTTCCTAAATAGTGCTAATGCCTTGCGCCTTTCAGCTACTGCTTTCGAAATGTTTTGATTCCAGTATGGTCTAGGTTTAAATTTACGTTGATTAAGAGGATTTTCACAAATTCTAGTGAAAGGAATTGATATGTCTGCCGCTTTATTTATTATATCAATAAAAAAATCATACGCTATTTGGTGATCTTCAGGTAAAGTACAATTTTTAAAGTTATTTTCTATAAAATCTTTGTATTTAGTCCAGTCAGCTAATTTGAAATTTCGCCTTTTTGATGTAGTTTGGAAGTGATTCATATTAATTTTAATTTTAATCACCAAATGGTCACTACCCAAACTTTCATTTAAAACATTCCAATCGTATTTTAGAGCATTATCTGTACTAACACAAGAAATATCAGGTGATGTATTTTGAACCCTGCCATTAACTAACTTGACTCTAGTATGTGTGCCATCATTCAATGATATAAAATTATTTTCCATAATTGAATCTAGAATTTGTCGCCCCCTTGTATCAGTCTTGGAAGACCAATTCGTGTGATGAGCATTAAAATCACCTGCTATTAGGGTTTTTTGATGAGCTAACATTAGTATCTGGTCCCAATCACTAGAAAATGTTCTGACCCATTGAGGGCAATACACCCCAATTATATTTTCTAAGTGGTCACAATTTAGTAATTTAATGTGGAGAACATCTATATCGGAATTGGAAATATCTGGGTTACATTCTTGTGCTTTTACAGATTTATGAGTTAAAATAGCTATACCACCATACCCATCTGCACGATCTTTCCTAAAAGTGTTGTAATCTCTAATTCTAAAGTAGCTATTTCTATCCAACCAGGTCTCACTAATAATAGCAATGTGAGCTTTTTCTTGGTTTAAAAGAGCTTCAAATTCTGTTTTTTTTGGGCGTATACTTTGCGCATTCCACTGAAGCACATTTATATTGATTTTTGGGCTAATGTCCATATTTTTTCGAATAAATTGCTCCCAGGCTTATCGACAATACATTGCCATGCTAAAGTTAATAACCCTTCCAGTAAAATTCCCAAACAGCTCTTAATTTTATCTGCCCATGATAAATTATCAGAATTAAATATTTTTTCTTTTAATTTAGTAACTAAAATTTTCCACGACATTTTTTTCTTTCAGCCACGATTTATCTTCAGTCGGCCGATCTTCACTCATATTGTCATTATCGCTAGTCTCAGACATATTGTCAGAAACGCTGTTTTCTTTTTGTTCAGTAGATCTTTTCTTTTTCTTCTCTTATCAGTTTTCAATGACTTTTGGATGTAACAGTAGAGTTTCTAACCACGTTTGCGTATGTAGGGGTAGTCCTGTACTCCGGTTTTGAATTGTGGAGCATCAAATCTTCTGCCATAGAAAGTCGTTTCGATGAGGGTAAGTCTGAATCTGGGGTAGGCCGTTCGGAACTTTGTGATACACCAAAAGGTCTCGTTGACGGAGACACATATAAAGTAAGAGCCTTTTTGTATGAATAATTTGATTCTGCCATTATATCTCTAATCTTCTTTTCTCTGATGTAAACGGGACATACCTTAGCCATCGTCATATGTCTTCCCGTACAGTTGTTGCAGTAAAAGTTAGTTGTTTCGCAGTTTGGGTGGTTTTTTGAACATTTAGGGCATACTGTTTTAAGTGACGGACAGTTCTTGATCATATGACCGAACCTCCAACATCGACTACATTGTGTTACTGGGTATGTATATCGATTGACTATCACTCTAGTGTCATATATATACACGTGAGTAGGTAAATAAGGGCCTGCAAAACATACCCGCACCGATTCACCCAGTTCCCAGCGGCCGTCAACTGTATTTCTTCGTTTGAGTCTTTTAACTGACACAATAGAAACGTCACTAAACAATTCTTTCATAATTTCTTCCTCGCTCAAATCTAAGTCAACATTTTAATTACACCATAAGAATAACCAAGTTCCATCGTTTTTTGGGTTTTGAAACCGTTTTCATTAAACTGTTTTGATTTTATCAACAATTCCGAACTTACTTCATTGTTAAAATGTATCAATACTTTATACGCATTGATATATTTCACATTAATGACATCTGGAATCTTCTCATCTCTTAACATTTTTGCCAAAGCAAATTGTTTGGGTAATTTTTCGGTGCATGTTATGCAAATCTCGATTTTTTTATCACTCATCGCCTCGTTCTCTTCTGTTTTACGAACTATTTTAATCGGCCTACGTGTCACTGGGTACCAAATATCTTCCGAAGTGGTTTTCCTCTTTACACCGCTCATCTGCCCCTCAGCCTTTTCGATTTGGTTTCTACTCGCCGCAGCGTATAATTGTCTCAAATCCTCCGTACTGCCCGTCATTTCACTCTCGCTTAACTCCGTAATTGCATCATTTATCGCTTGTATTTCTACTTGTACTGACACACCGGCTTCCTCATTATTACTCATAATGATAGATAATACAACCAGAAAACTTCATAGTCCAAGCGACACTATTCAAAATAACAATTATCAAATAACGGGCGCCTGTATTAAGACTAAAAATCGCGTCTTTCCCTAGCGAGCGCCCGCCACAGACTGAGAGAAATGTTTTTATGTTTAAGTTGTTAAGTAATTAAAATATAATTTGAAATGTTTGTCAAACAACACTCTGTAAAATAAAAATGTGTCAAGTGTTGGTTTTGTTTTTAAACATTTGTTAGTTAACTAAAATATTAAACGAATGAATTGTCAAATAATACGTTATGTAATGAAAGTTTGTCAAATAAATATTTTGAGATGTAACCAATTTGTGAAATGTTTTTTTGTGTAATAATCATTTGACGACCCGTGAGTTTGTCGAACGTTGGTTATCAGGTGTAGATTTGTGAAAAAAAGTTTTTCAAAAGAACGGATAACAAAAAAATCGCATCGAAATCGGCCAATCCGTTTAAGCTCTATGGTGCCATAGACACACAGACAGACATCGACCTCAAAATTATAACACCCCTTTTTTGGTCGGGGGTTAAAAAATACTTATACTCATTTATTAAATACAGTGATTTTATAACATAGGGACGAGCAGGACATGTTTGTGTCTTACGGTTAGCAACACACCTGCCCATAACAGTACAGTACTACGCAGCTATTGGAACACGAAGAGTCATTACCTAGCACTGAGTTGAAATCACTATCTAACACAAATTCGCTCGTCCCCCAGAGATACACTATGGTTTACCTTTATGCCTTGTAATTTCTCAGGATGCATTGCTCTACAAACCAGAACAAAGTGAAGACTGCTTTGCTTTGCTTTGGTAGCACACATGGTAAAAGTGTGGTACTTCCTCAGGCGCACTCTGCAAAAGTCTTACCACCACCACTTCACTGATTTTAATTCTCCCCCATCTCCCATTCTTTGGGATAAACCACCACTAAACGAAGTGAGAATGACACACCCCCTTCCGGCTTAGCATAGGCACTCTGCATAGCCTTATGTAGGTATATATTATATTACACACTATGTAATAATACTCTGTTTGTAAAATGTAGTTAAAAAAGTTATTGGCCTAGCTGTTTGATCCCATGGCTGAATATCATTCAGGCCGCTAGTAAACGGCACTGTTCAGTAAGAAGGCTAGGCTGTTGATTGAACGGTTAATTAAGCTAGTTGTCTGCGACATAATTATCACCCTATGTAAACCTATATATACACCTATACCTATCGGTATAAACCAATGGATGTGCCCTGAGCACCTTGAAGTTGGTAATAAAGTGCGTCTCTTTTTGTATCGTAAGTGGCTTAGACACAACCAATCTACTTGACCTCTAGAATGGCTAGCGGCGAGATATGATGTGGTTCTACTTATTTTGGTTGTTGGCAATGAATAGTAAAGGTAAAAATTTCCGGCGTTCACCGCTTCCTGCAACCGACTAGAACGGACAGACGGACAGAGTGAGCTGACTCCTCTCAACAATGACAACATAACTCCGTGCTCCTGAAATTTGAGAGGGCACATCTATTGGTTTACATCGATGCATATACCTACATGTATCTTGTATATAGCTACATACATACCTTCATATTAACGTGGCTGGTAAGCCTCTTGCTTGGTAAAGTTTTTCAATTAAAATGGTTTTATGATACCATCACTGATGCGAACAATGTAACTATAGAATATATGCATGTGTTTGGACTATTATCTAGCATACATTGTCTCTTTTGCAGTATCATAGAGATTTAAATGCGAGTGAGAAATAGACAAATTGCATTGTTAGTTAAGAGATTTCATAGCGAAAAGGTATGTATTAAATCTTTTGTAGAAATTATAAGTATTTAAATTGATCGTTAAGATGGTTTGCACTAGATTTGAAACATATTTAAAAACAACATAATTTAAAAACTTTGAAAATGTGTAGGTACTATTTGGATGCTTTACTTTACTTACTTCAGTACTTTACTTTTGATTTTGCCATGTAGACTGTACATGATTATATTATGTTTTATATCATTATAGTACTATGACTTTGATTTGCATAAAATATCGCATGGGACTATTTAGAGTACCTACTACCTACTACATAATACTTATCAAATATTATCAAATATTTCGATATTAGGAGAGAGGTACAAAAAAATTGCCGCACACGTATTAACAATATTTTTTTAAGATCCAAAAATAATTTATCCATTATTTATTTCATAAAAAAACTTTTGAACTTTAATTTTCGATTTCTTAATCCAAGATGTCCACCAATACCAAGATGTCTTGCGGTTGCGGTTGCCCCAGGATCACCATCCACACTTGCTGTACCAGGATTCGCTGATGGTGTAAGCCAGCATAAATAGCTTTCCAGCACTTCTGTGGATGAACATGTAGTTTCTATTTCTATTTTTTTTAGCACTTCTGTGGATGAACATGGGGTTTCTATTTCTATTTTTCTTAGCAGTTAGTATTAAAAAGCAAATTTCAATTACGATTCAAAGTTTATATAGAACATTCAGCATCATAATCAGCCCCACCCACATAGGCCTCTCCAGTAATTCGCCACTCAGCCTGTTCCAACCACCACCAACTGTCTTTTGTAAATGGTCACTCCATCTAGCCTCAGAAGGGTTATACTACGATAGTACATTACGTTATTTAAAAGACATAATTATAAAATTAGACTTACACATAACCATTTATCCAATCGTATTTTTCGATATTCAAGTAGGTATTTATCGCTTTTCGGTCCGCTTACCAACAAACCTTCTGACTAAGCCGTCTGTCTCGAATTCTGTGCTTAAATTCTTGTTTATTTAAAAGACTGCATAGAATCTCTTAGGCTTAAACCGGCTGAAGCCAGCTATGTTTGCTGCTATAAATTGTCGCTGGATAATCGACCAGAGTATAGACATTAGAGCAAGCTGCGCCTGGCAGGCGCTGGTCGCCTGCTAATTAGTCTGCTTACGTTGTAGTGCCGCTAGCTCTAATAAAGATCTAATAAAGATCTCAGATAATCTCACTTATATAACTATCACTAGTTTGACTAAATATTTTCTATCGAACTTCTTGTAGCTCGAAGAAGCGGCACAGTTTCATGGTTGATATTCCAAAGACACGGACGAAGAGGTTTGACTCTACTTTTGTAATAAGAACGTCTAGGCTGTGGAATGAGTTGCCTGAGTGGGTTTTCTCTGATGGATATAGTCTTGGCGTCTTCAAATCGAGAGTGGATCTGTTTGTTCTAGGTAAACACGCGCCATCGTAGACCCCATCGTCGTTTAACATCAGGTGAGAAGGCGGTTAAGTGTAAACCTATAAAAGTTAAAAAAAAAACCTCCCACTTAATACTCAATAATTTTATTGCTAACATTATGGTACATTCGTTCTTATGTATACATGTAATAGTGTTCCATAATTACAGACGAAGTGCAGAATGTCTTAAAAAAATATAATTATTGCTTCAAGGTCGAATTTCATGTACTCATGCGCGGTCCGAGACTCGGGGTCACAAGGGGACATGACCCCCCAAATCGTAAACTTAAACATAAAATCTAAAAAAAAATAACGATTTATTGTATTCCTACTGGTGACCCCCAAAATTTGAGATTGTGTACTGGTGACCCCTTTCAAAATTCGAGGCTGGGACCGCGCCTGCATGTATTGGTAGTTAAAATAAGAACGCATTATTGCAAGTAACACGGAAATATAAAACACAATAACGAAAATATTTTCACCAGTTCCCGAAGTACAGGCTAACTATCGACCCAACTGAGCAAAAAGATTCTTTTATTCATAAACTTGATGCGAGACTTTTCGTCGAAGAAACGCATGAAAGAAACTCGCGATAAATCAATTTCATTTGATTTAAAGGATCCAAGCTGATTGATTCAGAAAGTTTACTGAAAGGATTTGCAACTACAGCGGTAGGTAGTACTTATGCTTTTATACACCTATTACTTTGTAGTAGTGGTAAGACTCATTGAATCCGCCTGAGAATGTACCACACTTTAGACTTTTTGTATTGATTTTGTTTGAATTTAATTTGATTTTGACTTAATTTTCATCTGAGTTTAATTTAATTTAATTCGATTTAATTTTAATTTCATTTAGTTATAAGGTTAATTTTGTTTTGATTTTCATTTTTTTATTTTTATTTTTGTAGTTTAATTTTAATTTGATCTTGATATGATTTTAATTTAATTTAATTTTGATATTTTTACTTGATACACGGACAGATGAATAAGAAGTAACTATTCAGTAATTTAATTATGTAAATGTAATACGTTGTCTTTAAATCCATTAATATTATTATTATATTCTACACATATCAAGTCATAAAAACTTGTAACCCGATCAGCGCAAGTCTACTGTAAAAAACTGTACTCTTGGGTGCCCAAAATACAGGCTCAGCCTAGTTTGGGACCCACCACATAAACCGCGGAGCCAGTAACATTCCAGGTTTCGCCAATGCGTTACAATTATTACTATTGTTTACACATGCTCATACATATTACAGAAGATAATTTTATCACAAAAATACGATGGGGCGTTGACACAATTATATACTGTTAGGTACTTATAGAGCTAGATATAATAATATTTAAGATTTAAAAATATAATGAATTACAAAAAGTACGTCTAATAAAATTTACAATACGTAATTCTAGGATATTTCTTCACAATAGGATAGAAAGGCTCTTTCCCTTTTCGCTGAAAAAATGTCTAATTCTGGGTGCGACACCCCAAGCAAGACGTTGAGAAGTGTCTGTGCTCGGATGATTGGAGAGTGCTGCTTCGCCGATGTGCGCGCCGGCGCCGGCGCGAAAAGCGGCCGGCCCGGAACCGGGCGCGCTGCTCCGGCACGCACAGCCGGCTCGCCTCGCTCAGCAGCTGGGAGCTGTCCAGTCTACCGCGTAGTATGTCTACAACTGTCAGCATTTGAGAACAAGTTCTACGCGTCTCTAGCGAATTCATACCCAGCATAACTAGCAAGAATTTAGTCGGGTACAGAAATGGACGGTATCCAAATCTTTTTTCGTACAAAAATCGTAAGAGTAGTATGTAGGATGACAGAAGGGTATAAAATAATAAGATTCAGCACTATGCCGACACGTGTAAGCTGTCCAACTGGGTGCAATTGAAGAGGGGGGGTTCTAACCCTCGATATTTAATTAGCATTTTTAAATGATAAAGAAAATTAATTGGAATACTAATATTTTAGACATTGTTCAACATGAAATTTTTACAATCTATTAACCTTATTCCATTAATATCTCAATAGATATTATTATTCCATTATTAAATTTGACATTCAACTGACATAAGACCAAATAATGATATATTGTATCATGATGAATTAGTTTGTACTGTATTACATTTAGACATTGTTTGAGTAGGTATTTACATATTTCACTGTAAACTTAACGACATTTTTTGATTGTTTACATTTTTTGCACTTTATACATTCTTTGACATTCCTCACATGGATGAACTGCAAGATCTACTACTGCAAGACCCTTAGACCCTGGATGGACATATTGATCAAACTCAAAAACACAAGACAATATCCTGATGAAACACAAGACGTTGGCGAAATTGTGCTCACCAAACATTTATATCACAACCAAATAGAAGCCAGAAATGAATTGAAGATAAATATTGAATAAGAATCAGATGACATAAATAAAAACCAGAAATTAATAGAAGATGAGGAAGAAGAAGACTTTAATCAGCTGACTGTTATTTAATTATTTTTTTGATTTATAAATTAAGACTATAACAAATTGTCGTGCCAGACATATTGCATGCCTCTCGCAGGCCAGTTTGTATGGGGCAACTCTTAAAATGTTTTGTATCATCTTATCTTATCTACAAACAGCAATAAAGATTTTTGTATTTGTATTTGATAATTTCTTTTTGTCTCATGATTTTTGTACGGCATTGCGAAATAATGGATTAGAAGAGGTACATTAAAAGATGATGAAATATCTTACTTTCTTGAATAATGCAAGATTGAGGCGCAATTAGCGTCGGCAATAAGGTCGTTTGTCAGAGCCCAGAGATGTACCTACATTCGTTAGGGTTGAAGCTGGTCAATTTTAGGACAAACTTTGACTCGTACAAAGGAACCCTGGGAAATACCCTGATCTATTTACTTATTCTCTATCTAAGATCATAAAATAAAGTCCGGTGAAAGTAATTTTGTGTAATACTTTATATTGTTTTTTTTTTTAAGTTTTAAATTCTAAAATTTAAGTTTGCTGTGTTTTTTTTTTCTAATCTGACTGCTATTAATTTATACAATTCATACTGACATATGAATATTATTTAATTTAATTTAGCTTTAGATAATCTGTAATAAGTGTAATTGGCATTTGTCGTTCTTAATAATGTAATAATGTAATGTAATGTAATAATGTAATTAAACCTCAGTGCAGTGCTAGGCAATGATTTGGACTATTCACGTTCTAATATCTCTGTGCTGTTATGGGCAGGCGTGTCGCTGTACATCACGCACATGACGTGCTCGGCTTGCCACTCTATACCTACTATAAAATAGCCGTGGATTTTTTAAAGGTGACCACGGTAAATGACCCGTAAGTTATGTGGTGCAACTTAGTTTCTAACTCATAACCTGAACTGTTGTTAAATTAGATGTTCTTTCCACTAAGGCGTATCGGCTTTTTAAATCGTTTTAGAACCAATAGTTTCTTATTATTTTTTTGTCCATGTACGTATCTAATAATACCTAATAATAGTGGTATATACCTATACCTTATCATACATATTACATGCCTCTCGAAGAGGTCATTTTGTATGGGTCAAATTTTAAAAGGTTTGTATCGTCTTATCTTACCTGCAAGCAGCAATATTTTTTTGTACGTGTATTATATGTATGTATGTATTATATATATATGTATTTGTATTTCGACTACAGACCTTCACAATAAACAAAGGAGTCTTGATTCGTGTGTCGAATACGTAGTGGTGTATGTAATTCTGTTTTATTGGTTTAATGCATTTTTTGTGCAAAATAAAAATTGGTTGTCTATAAAGTCAGTTGGTTTGCGGTCGATAGTTTAATGTGACAACGTCAAAACAACAGCGTAACGGGACATAAAGCGACACTTTTTCGTGCATGCAGCTGGCATTCATCATCGATATAAACCAATGGATGTGCCCTAAGTAACATGAAATTGGTAATAAGCTGCGTCTCTATGTGTTTCGTAAGTTGTTTACACATAACCAATCTACTTGACCCTTAGAATCGCTAGCGGCGCGATATTCTGTGGGTCTTATTTTGGTTGTTGACAACGAATCGTGATAAGTAAAACCGTCCGGCGTTCATCGCTTCCTGCAACCGACTGGAACGGAATGAGTGAGCTCACTCTTCCCAACAATGACATGATTCCGTGCGCCCTGAAATTTGGGAAGGCACATCTGTGTATTGAGATCTTTGGCATTCATCGTCACATTTTAGACGTTGTAACGTCAAAAATATCTTTTTACACTCCTTTTATAATATATTAAACTATTTTATTAAAAGTGTTCAAAATTTCCATCCAGGCATTTTTGTAAAAAGCCTGGGACCAATTAAATATACTCTGAAATAAATCAGAAGAATAGATATCAAATGATATAAAGTAAAAATAAATTGTATGGGTAATTTTGATATAATATTATCATTAACAATCACCACTGACATTGCACGGTTTTCTGATTACAGTAAGATATGAGAGTAATTAATTTGCGTCATATTTTAAGCTCTTTAATATAATCTAAATAAAAAGGTATTAGTTGTGACAGTTTATCATAATTACCTATCTACAAAGTCATACTACGAGCAAGTGCAAACTAAGAACTTTCAACTTCATAGAAATGAAAACACAGACGCATAAAACCATGCATTCACTACGTGCAAAAATATGGTTTCCTAATAATATTGTATGTTATTGTTTTGATATTTGGATATTTGTAGCTCAATTACGTTTGAACGTGGGGGTGGAAATTTGGAACACAGACTACAGTCTGGAATACTTTCTTCACAGGAAAACAACGGGAACGGCCATAACTACACGTAGAATTACACAGGTTCTGACATTTTCAGGTTTTGTATTATGGCAGTAGCAGTACACATGACAGGCGGTCTTACTAAATAAGTGGCCAAATATATGTTATTCCCACTGCTGGAACTCGGGGCCTTCTCACACAAAGAGAGTCCAACCCATAGTCTACCTCTCTAGAACAGTGCGGGTTGGTGGATGACCTCGAAAGATTCTAGGAATATGTCGGTTTCCTCACGATGTTCTCCTCCTTATTCTCAAATCTCTCTTTCCATCCTATGGTTGCCTGGAAATGATCGCTTTTAGTGATAAGGTCGCCAATTGCTACTTTATTTTGTTTGTTGTAAGTAACTTTTATTTGTTTTTATATTAAGTGCAATAAAGAGTTAATCTATCTATCTATGTTTTCCTTAACCGTTTTTAAGTTAAAAGGAGCGTCCGCGGAGAGATAGTTTGCCTTGCATGACTTTGCTATTAGGATCAAGCAAGCTTGTTGCTTTTATCAAGTACTTGACTTGCTCGCCCCATCACTCGTCACTTATCGTCATTCAAATCTTCGGCACTTGAATTGCGAGAAACAAAGAAACTTCGTTGTTTTGAACCGATATTTCTAAGATGAACTATTAGATATGTGGCACAATAAGGTAATCATTAGTGCTAACTTGAATTTGAGAGTAATCAAACCAATCCGCACCATGACTCCAAAATAACAATCCTAATTTGAAATTCAGCGTCTGGTGAAAACGTGTTTCAGATAGCGCCCGAGTTGCGCCATTTGAGCGTTAATAATAATGCCAGCAGCGCTTTTATAGCTCTGCCTGGCTAGCGGCTATTAGGGCGCTGTAATATGCCCAATTATATCGTCCTGTTTGTAAAGCTGGAGGTACACAGAAGCCGCAGCTTTGTACGCTGTTGCTAAGTTGTTTCAACAATTTTACATGATATCATTACCTGAAACATTATTACATCGGGAGACAAAGATAGTTGAAGTAAAGTAATTAATTATAGAAGAGACTGAAAACCATCAACCAACCAACTAACACTAATGACGTGTAACAAGTGTTATATATGAAATATGATTATGATTATCTACCACGTTGAGCAGAGCAAGTAAATATATATAAGTGAAGATGTCGCTAAACGATTCGACCAAGGGGCAGATGCAGAAAACAAATATCTTCGTCATAGCGTGTGTCATTCAGGGGTTTCTTACATAGTGTAATCAAAGAGTTTACATAAATATACTACGTATAGAGTGGTGCACAAACGCTCTACACCGAAAGCACGAGTAGCTACTTTGTTGCCTTGTCGCTCTTGTGGAAGTGTCATACTTTTGTCGCGGCAAATCACTCTGTTGCCATAGAAAGTTTTTTTTTAGTAAAAAGTGTCAAGACGTGCACAACATGCACCCGATGGTAAGCAACATGCCTGCCACATAACAGCACAGTGACACACATAACTGCTTGGCGGTAGAATAACTGACACTGGTACTTCCCCAGGCGGACTCAGCCAAGAGTCCTAACACTACATGTAAACTCTTTGAGTGTAACCCTTACCACCTACAGCTTGGGCTTTGCCCTGCAAAAGTTTAAAAGCAATATTTGCCCGGAGCTACTCGCAATATAAACAAACATTATTCACCATTAGGCTCAACCTCGCTGCTAGGAGATAATTGCATTGGTGTGATTCCAGCCGAATAAAGCTTGCGGCAGCGTCCGTTTGATTTCTGTAATCCTTGAAGATAAAATTAAATATAAACTTTATTATTACTTTGTCCTTTGATGTTACATTATTTCGGATAATGATCTGGTGTTTATTAATAACTACAATAACTCAGATACTTTTCTAATAATAGTAATTAGTAATGGTAGTACCGAAATCGCGCGCATTCATAATCAATATTCATATCCCGCCGGCACTCGTGAGTATTTTCCTAATGCAGATACAAATGTTTGATGTTAATATTTGTGGAAATAAAGGGGAAATATATCGTGAAAACATCGTGTTGAAAATGAATATTTCTAAGAAAGACTACTTTCAATGAAATTTTTGTGTCATTTATGCCAATCGACACTTGAGTACCGTGGTTAGGTATAGCCTTGATTTTTGATATCTGAGCGAGAGGTATGAGTCATGTTCGTAGCAGTGAAAACATAAACTACTTACTTTATTTCGCTGTAACAACAATTACTTTCTTGATTTATAGAAACTTTAGAATTTTAATTAACACTGTTCTTAAACATCAGGCTGTCTAACTCTACAGTCAATGTGAAGTGACTACTCTACAGTGGATATAGTTATTATATTCCATTACACGTCACATAGACCGATACAATATGCTTCGCTGTCGCTCGCTGTCCACAAGTTTACTTATAATACATACACCCATTTAATTAGAATAGTATAATTTGGCTCCATTCTATTTATGTAATTCAACATTATAGCAAGTTTATAAACTACTTTACGTCACCAGGTGAACTCAAGGGGCACGAATATTCAATAAAACAATTAAGTAGCCCTAGCTCTAACGCACATATTCACGCCTGTGTACGAACGACACCTGCGAAGTTGTGTGAAGAGTAGGTAACTCGACAGCGGCGTTTGTATGGAGTTTTAGTGGAGTGTCCGGGGTGTGCTCAGGGTGTCCTACGAAACGTTTTATTCGCAACACCACTTAAAAGGTCATCTACTTCAACTATGAGATATCCACAGCCAATTACTTCCGCTTGAGTTGAGTCAAATAACATAAGTGATAAGACGACTGGACGTAAGTAGGTATAAGTAAAATCTTGTAACTTTAAGTTCAACGATTTTCCAGTACACCAAAAAAACAATTAAGTATTTAACAGTTACGATTCTGTAAAATTCGTATTGAAGTAGTCTGTCTTTCTTTTGATTGCTACCTGCCCAAATTTAAAATGCCGCCTGAATTTTTAGTTTTTTTAGAAATAAAACGCAATTTTAAAATGTAAGTACTTTACTAAATTCAAGTACAAAATTAACTTTTTATAACGCTAAAACGTATAAAAATGTAATTTCTCTTTTTTTAATTGTCATGACCTTCTTTAACCTCGACAAGAGTTTCGCTTTGAGATCTCGTTACGTCCCTAGAATCTAATCTAAACGTAATCAAATATTTGCCAATTCAGAGAGCGTGAAAAACCTAATTGATCCCTCTATTTAAACAACTTGACCTATCGAACATTTAATACTCCTAGAAACTGAAACAGTGTCTCAGATAGTAGTGGTAGGACTCTTTGCGGAGTCCGTCTGGGGAAGTACCACACCTTTGCTAGTTATTCTACCGCCAAGCAGTAATGTGAAAATATTACTGTGTTCCGGTTTGAAGGGCAATGTTTCCAGTGAAATTACATGGAATAGAGATAAAACATCTTATATCTCTGGGTGAAAAGCGCAGTACAGTGCTAAGTAATGATTTGGGCTCTTCGTGTTCCAATAGCTGCGTGTCACGGTGTTGTTATGTGGCAGGTATGTTGCTTACCATCAGCCACATGTCCTGCTCGTCTCGTAACTATATTCTATACAAAAAGTTACTCACTTGCAAGTAGACCGATCGTGTCATCTTAAAACACAAAAGTCCAGTGTCATAACGTCTGTTACCAGTGAACTTCAACCGACGAAAGACGAACGACTTTTTAACAAAGAGAGTGACGAAACGATCAAGTCACGGTAATATGCCTGATTGCAAGCAATACGCCTACCTATATCAGCACAGTGTTATTGGAATCAAAATCATTACCTAGCACTGCACTGCAGTCGGCAACCAGTGATAGATCTACGAGATGTTTACCTGTTATTTCTCTTAAAACATTGCCTTTCAAACCAGTACATAAGGATGTTTACACATTACTGCTTAGCGGTAGAATAACTGAAAAAGTTGTGGTACTTCCACAGGCGGGCTCTGCAAAGAGTGTACTATGGCTTAAATTGCATGTATTCGTATATAAATATCTATTAGGATGTACAATTAATAATCTGTAGGTAAAGAGGTATTATATATCATGTTTAATAGAATTGTAGTTTATTTATATCAGTATAATAATTAATTTTCAATTCTTAGACTTATGAGTATGTTTATTTCACTCATTATTTGCACTTCCGCTTCTTCTTATGCTTCATTAACCCTTTTCCGCCCAGCGGTTGCCTGGAAGGTCGCTTTTAACGATCAGGTCGCCAATTACTACTATACTTATACTCATACTTTTTGTAGATTTTATATAGTTTTGATATTTTTTATCTTATGTTAATTGCAATAAAGAGTTTACTTATGTATCTACAATAAGTAAATAAAGAAATATTGGCTCATATGAAAAAAAATCTTTTACAAAAGAGTTATTACTCTTTAGTAGATGCAAGCACAGGCAAAACTATTTTTAATAGCGTTAAATGATTCTTCTAGCGTCATATGAGTTACGGTAAGAGTGAATAATTGAAGATTATTAATTATTATCTATTATTATTAATAATTACCGAAAGTCGAGGTTAAAGTGATTAATCACATTTGTCGGTTATTATTCATAATTTAACCCTAGTAGTGATAAATGTAATAAGTGGCCAAGGATTGTAGGGCGGAGCGGTGTGTGCGACGTGTGAAAGGTTTAATGAGAACCAGATTTAATGAGAAATGCCTTGAAATAAAATCAGAGAAAGGAAAAAATCATCGTGTGAATATTTTGTGATAACGAGATGAATATTTTAAAACCTAACCTAACCTATAAAACCTATAATAAAAAAACCCCTAACATAACCTACATATATTATAAATAAATACCTGCTGGTCAGAAAACATTGGGTTTTCATTTGTTTTATAACTTTTACCAAAATGTGTCGTGAATTATTAATAATTACTACTAAAAGTAATAAATTTCGATCGTTTATTCACATTTACCAAAACATGTGGTTATTATTAATAACTTTGTAAAAATAATAATTTTCAATTAATCAGATTTACCGTGACATATGCATGTTTTGTTTGCCAATATTAACATTGTAGTATTTCATTTTGACGATACTATTGCAGATTTTATTACTGATTATACTTTATTTTACTACATTATCCATTAGGTAATTTTGTTAAATGAAATGAACAAAAATCAACTATCAACTTTGTATCAAAAAATTGAATTGTAACCTGTACATGACGTTTCAAAGTGCATGTTACATGTTAATTGAATTGATTTGATTTGAATAAAATTTCAAGCAACAAGCAACGTTAGGTACTGCCTGTGGCCGTATTGAAGGGAAGTACCCACTGATTGATCTGAACGCGAGCGGAGACGGATGAGCGAGTTTATTCCATTACGTGTACCGTGATTCGATACTTAGCTCACGTAGGTGTTCGATTGATGAACGGAAGGACTTCGCTTAACGAAAATACGAGTAATGTGTATGTACTTGACCTATATTTCAAATACGCTTCGCAATTTTCCCATACCATAAGGGTTTCAACACGGCTAAAAAACTTTTCACTTTATATATACCCTTTTTATTATATTATACTAGTTGTGGCTTGCGGTTTCACCAGCGTAGTGCCTGATCCCGGGATTAAAACTAACCTTGTTTAATCTGCCGTAAAAATGTTTTTACGAAAGATTAAATATCGAATTTAACGTCGAACCATTGGTTGTCGATGGGAATGCATTAATAGCATTAATAGAATCAAACAAAATAATAAAACCTTTAACGTTTTTGGATGGAATATTTGCGGAGAATTTTTCTTTAAAAAATTGTATTCAAATAAACAGCGTGGCGCTTTGGTGCCGACATTAAATGAAACCACCTATAAATTATCATATTTTGACCTATTTTGTCAAATTAAATCCCACCAAAAACATTCTGTAAAAAACTAGCCAAGTCTCGATGGAGCTGTATATTTATCTCTAAAAAGTAATGAAATCTAGACAAAGCCGTGTCAAGTCTAAGGTTCCTTACTGCGATTTCTTTATTATTATAGTTAATGTTGTGTGACTTGGCCGTTGAAGGGTATCAGCGGCTCGCCTACACATACATAAGTATTATTGAAATTTTTATTGTTCACACCATATAGGATACATACAATTTAGGAAAAATAGTAAGACAAAAACAATTGACTGGTTATTGAATCAACGTTTTCCAAGTGGGCATTTTCCATCGTCAATGGTAGCGGTTCTGACGACAGATTGGTGCAATGGTGTCATGGAGCACCTGGTTTTATACCCTTGTGTACCCTTCAACGGCCAAGTCACACAACATTAACTATAATTATAAAGAAATCGCAGTAAGGAACCTTAGACTTGGCACGGCTTTGTCTAGATTTCATTACTTTTTAGAGATAAATATACAGCTCCATCGAGACTTGGCTAGTTTTTTACAGAATGTTTTTGGTGGGATTTCACTTATTTTTGTAGAAACGTGGACTTATTGATTTATTATATCAGTTGTATTATTTGACACATTTTTTTTTCTTTAAGAGTACTTTTTTAGTAAGTATTACAAATCTTTCTTTTCTTTTTTCCGGTTCTGATTCTTGTACAGTACCAACAGTTTTTTGTATTGCCCATTCACGTTCATTATTTAAGTGGACTCTCCATAATAGGCAAAGAACTTTAGAAGATTAGAAGAAGACTGCAAATAAATAAAAGCCAGTCTAGCCTTATCCAGAGTTTTCCTTTAATTTTATTTATACACATACATGCGCATAAAATTTTGACTCTCACCATATATTGTTATCCTAACTAAACACTTCGTAGAAACGTTATGGCGGACGCGCGTGTTGTGAGCTGATGTTCAGCAACGTATGCAACTATAGCAGATCTGATACTGCAAGTTGAGTCAGTTCTACCATACACCAAGAAAGATATTGAATGGAAAAGACAAGACCCGTCTTTGGGCATACCAGCTACTTGGTAGCCACTAAGTTCATCGTTGTCTTTTGATATTACCGACATTTTTTATGGTATTATCTTGCGAAATTTAATTTTCCGACTGCTTTGTGCGAAATCAAACACAAATAAACTCTACGACGACAGCGACTGACAATGTCGACTGACAGCGTCATAACACGAAATGAAAAGTTTTCCTATAATTTTATTTATATGCGTATTAAAAGCAGAATGGCTATATTACATTCTCTTTGCAGAAGGGGAGGCATTCGTCCAGTAGTGGGAAGCAATAGGCTAGATTAAATTAGGAGATGTGTCCCACTGTGATGGATTTTTGCAATGACAGTCGATTTTTTATGTACCAATAGTAGAATTGGGGATTACTGTACCTCTAATACAGCTGAGACAAGCTGAGGGCACTTCATCAAGATACTTCAGACCTTCGATTTTGGACATCAAATGAGGAGGAGAGAAGAGCACAAACAAAGTTGAATATTTTTTGTAAAGGCGGTATGTCGATCTTTGGTAGTTTGGTTGGGCTCTTGTGTTTTCAAATAAGGGGCACCAGGTACTCCAGATTTTCGATATTCCTAGTTTTAATAGTTTTCCCTTTATGTGGCCATTAAACCCTAAGTCTGTACCAAATTTCAGCTCTCTGAGTTTATGGGAAGTACTAGTTATATTTTGATGATCATGAGTGAGTGTCGAAAATGCGAAACTTTGCCTTCGCTTAACTTCGGAACTAAATGGCGTATAGACTTCAAATTTTGGATTTTAAGTATGTGATTATAGCTTACTAGATGACGAAAATTTCAGTGTTCTGGTCTTATCCAGAGGGTCTCAAATAGGGGCCTGAAAATGCAGCGAAATGGTTCCAGTAAAGGATGGTACGGCAGTGTTCGCTTCGCGCTCGATACTTGTCGTCCCCTCAGATTTCAAGTATCGTTATTATTTACTGAGTTATTCGCAATTTTCCAAAATACTATAATTTATAGAGCAGGCTGTATCTAAAATTTCCTGCGCAGAGGTCATTACACCGCAGCCCACAGTCCATCCGATTTATCAATTAAAAATCAGGCGAAAAGCAAAACTAAAGAAACGAGATAGGTGATATCCTGCAACACACGCGTATGTTTGTGAATGAAATGCAGACGAAAGAGAAATAATGCACTTACCTATTAAAGTAGCGATCAGACAATACGATTCATCGGGCCGATGAATTGGTTCGATAAATTGTGCGTTCCGATCACACTACACGATATTACCACCCTAACTCACTCGGCAGCCAAATGTCGAGCAGTGAAGTTGTGTGCCTACGCTTACTAATGTTAAATGTAATCTTTCTCTTTTTTTAATTTCTCACTAGTTTTGTGCTAGCTGCCGGGATGCGAAGTTGGCCGTGTTGTCCCTGACACATTTCTCTAAATAGCGCGTTAAAACTTTTACTGTAAATCCTTAACTAGAATCTAGAATCTTTCGAGGTCATGTTTATGTTAACCACCAACCCGCACTTGGCCAACGTGGTGGATTATGGCCTTAATTTTTTCCGTGCGAGAGAAGTCCCCGAGTCCCAGCAGTGGGATCATTTGGTGGGCTGTTTATGCGAAGTGTCCTTGATTCTGACAACACGCATCTTACTTCAAAAAGCAATCATTTTGTAATGTTTCGCCAAAGTTACAATAGATACCTACCTACGCATTTACCTATTTCCTTTATGTTATTTGATTAGCTTTATTATTTGGTAGGTATTCGATTTATTAGTGATGAACAGGCATAAAGTTGACGGGGAAGTCCTCATTCCAAATTATCGCGCATTTGTAAGTACCTACCCCTCTCGACCGGTGCGGCGTGGTGGCGGGCGGGGGCGGCACCTGCCTACTAAGTACGTAAGTACTAAGGTACCTACGCTGCAACGCCGCACCGTGCGCCCGCGCACCGCGCGCCGCTTGCTGATAGGTACTTTCTGCAGCGCGACGTTGCCAGCTTGTTTTACGAAAAGCGACCGTAAATCACGCACACATTTGACGTTGTTGAATGAATCTAGTGCACAGGATGATTTTGATTCGATCGCTTGATACAATTATTTAGTTTGTTGGTTTTTTTTTTCAAATAAGCGAATATTTATTTTTCACTCCTTTTGTATGATTACTGGTCAGTAACCCGTGTGTTCATTTCATGTCGGCGCCAAAGCGTCACGCTGTATAGTATTATAGGTGTCTGCGATTTCGTTAGTATAATTTATAATTTTGTGAAATTAGAAAATACCCACCTTTTTTAGGATTCCGTAGCAAAATACTTATAGTTTCGTCATGTCTGTCTGTCTGTCTGTCCGTCCGTATGTCACAGCCACTTTTCTCCGAAACTATAAGAGCTATACTATTTTCTAAACTGAATAGTTTAATAGTTTGGGCGAGGGACTCTTCACACTGATTAAAGTAACAACGAACTACAAGAACTTTTATATTAATGTTACTTGCTGCTACGGAAGCCTTCATGGGCGAGTCCGACTCGCACTTGACCACATTTATTTTATTGTTAAACTCGTCACAAATACTAGTACATATAATTTATGCTGTATAATGTATCCATTAGGAATACTGTCTAGATCTATATAAACTTAAGTTCTAATCTAACTGTACACTGTATCGGCTGTATTCTGTTGTACGTATCTATTAAATAAATAAAAAATAGCAATTCACAAAAACATTTTTTTTGTTTATAATGTACCTACAAGATTTAATTAATTGTGATTTAATTAATTGTGATTTAAGTCGTGATTAAGTCCTGTACATTATAAACATTATGTGTTGAAATCGCGAAAGCTTAAAAACAACATTTATTTCTTGAAATAACGTAACCTTTGTACCTAGGTACTATTCAAGATTACATAGGTATAATTAATAGGTATATATAGATATTGTAGTGGTAGGACTCCTAGCAGAGTCCGCCTGGGGGAAGTACCACACCTTTGCCAGTTATTCTACCGCCAAACAGTAATGTTTTCACATTACTGTGTTCCGGTCTGAAGGGCAATGTTACCAGAGAAATGACAGGGCTTAGAGATGTAAGATCTTGGATCTGTGGGTGATGAGCGCAGTGCTAGGTAATGATTTGGACTCTTCGTGTTCCAATAGTTGCGTGTCACTGTGCTGTTATGTGGCAGGCATATTGCTAACCATTAGGTACATGTCCTGCTCGTCTCGTCACTTCCTATTTAAAAAATAAAATATCAGTCGGTAGACAACTAGATTATGTAATATTGTCAAACAATAAACAAACCAAGAATTGTAAAGTGATAGGTATAAATAGATGCTCAGACGTAATGACGTCTGAGCATTTTATTCTTATCAGGTATTTAGCCTGATTAGGGAGATTATGTATGATAAAGTACTTAATACAAAAAAACAACAGTCATTCATGTTTCTGCTATAGGAATTTTGACTTTAGACACAGAATTACCTAGCACTGTTACTATCAACCGTTTTTAGCAACACACTATTTTGTGGACGAAAGGGCGGGGCGAATACAGGATAAAGTGTGTGTGAGTTTATGTAATGAAAAAATATCAAAAAATCTCAAATTAAACAATTGAATACTTAACATGATATCGTGGGACAACTATTTACAATTGTAACAAAATTGCAAGCTATTTAATACATAAATATACGTAGCAGTACAAAATCATATCTATTATGTTTAAGTTGCCGTAGATTTTACAACTTACAATATTATAAAGATACTCATACGAGATCTAAGACGTAGATAGACGTTGACTGCCACCTCGTCTATATTAAGTATAAATGTTTTCTACGATGAACCACCCAAATTACATCCTTCAGCGAACACGCACTCAGGCAACAAATTCCACTGTTTAGATATTCTTATTACGTATTATTCTTTGAAAACGCAAATAAATTTTTAAAATAAATTATAATGTCCTATCTTCTAACTATTTTTCAAGGTGGGGGTGATTGATATGCACTGACGTTCCGCTAGGGATGTATTGTGCGGGGTACGTGCCTCGGGAACCTCCCCGTGGTTCACCATAAGCATCACACAATAACTTGCCATGGTGGCATCTTGGTGAGTGATGGCGCAACAGTAACTCAGCCGAGGCTGGGGACTTCTACACGCGCTCCCCACCTCGTTCAGCAATGCTTGTAGAAGTTGTGGAGAGATACTGGAAGCCTTGGGAAGGTTATTCAGCTTATATATTGGCCAAATAAAATTCCTAACACTTCCAGATGAGGTTCCTCCAAAAGCACTCTGCTAACCAGAGTGTGGTTAGTTGCCAGAGGAAAGATAAGGGCCGTGATGCGGCCATAGAGGCGGAACCGGAGCTATCTCTAGCCACGGTGGGCCTCTCGCTGCCGACCATCGTCGCCGTGATACTCGATAGTGAGAGGTCGTGTGAGTTAGAGGAGCGAGAGTTGGAAGTCTCTCGCTCTTCTACTGAGGCGAAAGCGTACATGGGGTCGAGCCTGGAGATTCTCGACTCTGAGCTCACATCCTGTCTTCACAGGAGGGCCTGGGGCGTCGGACGTTTAGGGCCTTCTGGCACTTCGCGTAGTGTTAGACCTACGAGGAGGTGACTTACCGCTGGTTTCCGGCGTGTCACTAGGCTCAAATGCGGTGGTACTAGCACCCCCCGTGAGGCAGGTCTGCAAGAGCGGTGGCAAGTGGGTCAGGGTAGTTGACGGGAGTGCAAAAAGTGACCCTGCGACCCTGATGCTGGCCATGCAGTAAAAATCTGTAGGGGTTTTAGTCAGTAGGGGCACAATGTCTGTCGTCGTCATGGTGTCGAGCCCGACATATCTGCCGTGTCCCTTCACGGTGGACGATGCATAAAGGCATTTCCCTCACAAACAAGTTGTATTGTGCAGTTTTTCCCAGCCAGCCAACCCATATCAGCCGAGCTCCTTGAAATAACGGAGCACGGTCTTGGGTCGCTGGCATACTATTTTGACTCCTATTTTTAACCCCCGATCAAAAAAGGGGTGTTATAAGTTTAACGTCGATGTCTGTCTGTATGTGTGTCAGTCTGTGGCACCGTAGAGTTCAAACAGATGAGCCGATTTCGATGCGGTTTTTTTTATTTGAAACTCATATCCGTGCGGATGTTCTTAGCTGTTTGGTTAGTATCGATTCAAGACGGCCGCCTCCACAAAATGGCGGACAAGATATTTCATTACAACCTAGTAGAATACTACTATACATTATAAAAAAATCTAATCCGAGATGGCCGCCACCACAAAATGGCGAAATACATTCCTTTTTTCACAATTCCCTTAATATGGGTATCAAACGAAAGGGCTTGACTAGTAGAATGTTGTACAGATAACAAATCTACGGTAGTCGGGGGTTAACCAAAATTTTTAATTTTGTTCTTGTTATTTGTAAAAAAATATATGTAAACAAATGTTTTTGTGGCTTTGTGGCTTTTTGTCCACTTAATTCAATTTAGACATTATGATTATTTGCATGAGTTTGTAGGGTAGAATGGCACTCTGCAATTACATTAGAGCTGGTTATGGGTCTTCGTAGAACGTAAATAGTGACATTGATGTTCTATTTTTCTCCAGTAGGTAAATGAGTTATTTAATAATTATACATATGTTTTTAACGTGTAAATTTAAATAAATGGCAATATTATTTTATTGATCTATTGTATTCTAATGCCTGATTTGAATAAAAAAGCATTTGGCGCTGTTTCTCTGACTAAAACTGTTTCTATAAGCCAAAAGTGTAAAAATGTTCATAGGTTCGTTCGCGACATTTTAGTGAAAAAGGGTACAAATTTTTTGCTTCACGTGTTACTTAATTTATAAATACTTAACTCTAGAGCTAAATAATATATTAATCAGTTGTATTTTAATTGTTGTGATGACAAATCATTTATGTGTTTATCTAAAACATTTGGTAAACAATAGGCGGTATTTTCAACCATCATGGTTGTTCAGTACAGAACATAATATTTTCTACAGTCCACTTTCTAATCGATCGTTTTAGTCTTATTCACAATAAATCTATATTTAATTAAGTTTGCACTAGCAACACTATATGTGAATAGGTTAAATTTTTGTATTTCCGGTTGTCACACGACTCCGGGCTTCCATTTTTTTCTACTGTGCTATGAACAGTGTCTTAGATTCAATAAATCTAAATTAATACTTTTAAGAACATAAGCCTTTTATTCAACATAGGCTTGTGGTCCTTCGAAGTGAAAAGTACCAGTGCAAGTGTTTTCTTCGCTTTTTGTGCGTCGTAAAGGAAGATACGACGACTTGCTATATCGAGTCGGCGTGGGTTGTTCGGCGCCGGGCGAAGTTGCATGCAGCCATTTCTCGCATAGCTCGCCTATATGCGGGTGCGAGGCATCTATTTCGACGCTATATCGTCGGGATTTCAGCGTTGATTCGTGCGAAATCTATAATTTTGCACAAGAAATCATCATCAATTTCAACATTTCAAAAGGCGGTGGTTATAGAAATTTCCAGCCATAGACAAGAGGAAGTAAGTTCGTTCCTTTTCTTCACGTAATTCGCCACTTGAACGTCTATACGTCAAGATTTTTTCCCGTCTGTCACTGTCGCGGAGACGCTGTCAAGAGCTGTCACAAGCGAATTTTCGCTTCATTTTGTTTGTTCGAGTTCGTTTCCCGCGTATGGATATAATTGCGGCTTTTCAGTGAAATTACGAAGTGCAGTGCTAGAAATAAGCAGTGTTAGCTTTAGTAACGGTTAGATTTAAGCGTAAACAGTGCGGCAAAGTGTTATAATGGCGGATTCGGAATTAAAACGTTTGCGTACGCGACGTGGTCAGTGCAAATCCACAATTACTCGTATTGAGAACTTTATTAGCGACCCTATAAACATAGCTTCGTCTACTATAGACACTTTAGAAGCTCGACGTGATAAACTATTAAGTACACTGAAGGACTATGAGAGTGTACATTTAGATATCTTGAACCTAGATGCTAGTGACAATGAGGAGGTAGGTATCATTGAAGATAAGTATTTCTCTGTGTTAGGGAAGATCAATGCCACTTTGCGGCAATTGAAAACACAGGTACATTCTGAGAAGCATTCTATTTCTACTTGCAAATTACCCAGCATTGAAATTATATCTTTTGATGGGAAAGACTTTACTCAATTTAAACCATTTATGGACATGTTTAACGCTGTCATTGATAAGAACCAATCCTTGTCTAATGTGCAAAAGCTATTTTATCTTAGAAAATATTTAACAAAAGATGCTTTGTCAGTAATTGTAAATTTACCTCTTGTCAATGAATCTTACCCTGAGGCAACAAAATTATTAGAAAAACGGTTTGACAATCCAGCCCGAATTATCTCTAACCATATTAACATCCTTTTGGACTTGCCCCAAATGCAGAAGGGTACTGCACCTAGCATTAGGACTTTTATTTCAGACGTACGTCAACAATTAAATGCATTAAAAAATCTGGAGCAGCCTGTCGAGTCATGGAACATGCTATTGCTATCTGTGTTGTCACGGAAGCTTGACAGTTACACTAACCGTGCATACCATCTTGACAGGACGACTCTGGACAATCTGCCTAGAATGGAAGAGTTTTTAAACTTCTTAGAAAAGAGAGCCGTCGCCTTAGAGGACAGCTCTCCTCTTAAAAATGCCTGCTATGAAGGTAAGAAATCAAATAATTATTATGAAAAGGTTTCCAATATTGGAATCAAACCTGAAGCCAAGTCTATAACTTGTGCATTTTGTAAAGCTAATCATGCTATCTATTTATGCCATAAATTTAAAATGGCACCAGTTTCTCAGCGCACAAAGTTTGTTACCGATAGTAAATTGTGTACTATATGTCTGAGAACTCATACTGATAAATGTAAATATTCTTTTAGATGTCAAATCTGCAAACAAAACCACAATACTCTTCTGCATGAAGGGAAGCCAAAACAAGATGAGGTCATTGCTTTGCATTCTAACCTATCTACCAATCAAACAAATGTTTTACTGCCTACTATAAAGGTAAATCTCATAGACAAATCAGGTCGTGAAATTCAAGTAAAGGCTTTACTGGATTGTGGTAGCCAAGTATGTATTGTAAAACGATCACTTGTGAAACAATTGAACTTGACCCCTATGGCTCAAGATTCTAATATTATTGGTTTGGGCAATACACCAAACAAAGTAAGCGAGTGTGCTGACATATTGTTTCAATCACCTCTCTATAATGTAAAATTTTCAGCGAGATGTCATGTTGTAGATTCTATAACTACAAACTTGCCACAAAATTATATTGATGTAAGTAAATGTAAAATTCCTTCAAACATTGTACTTGCTGATGATGGGTTCTATAAACCCTCAGATATTTCCCTACTATTAGGGGTAATTTTTTATTCTAAAGTTATAATTGATGGCATTGTCAAATTGGACAATGGCCTTGTTCTAAAAACACATTATTTGGCCATGTTGTTACTGGCAGTATAAAAATGAATTTGAACCGAACACTTCAAATGTGAATTTGGTCACAAATTTTATTATTCAAGATAAAGCAGAAGATAGTTTAGAAAACATAATGAAAAACTTCTGGCAATCTGAGAAGATGCCAGAAGAAATAAATATTCAAAATGAAGAGTTTCAAAAGCTGAAAAATGTTTTAGAGATTCTGTAAAATTGCAGAATCATCAATTTACAGTTGATATTCCATTAAAATTTCCTTTAGAAGAATTAAATATTGGTGATTCCTTTTCACTTGCATTACAAAGGTTTCACTCACTTGAAAAGAAATTTGCGACCAATCCTCAATGTTTTCATAATTATAAAAAATTCATTAATGAATTCATAGAGCTAGGACATGCCAAGGAGGTTGACATTAGTCAATATGATGTATATAAAGACCCCGTGTTTTCCTAGCGCACCATGCAGTTCTGAATGAAAGTAGTAAAACAACTAAGCTGCGAGTAGTTTTGGTGGTAATATGAAATCAAAAATGGACTTTCTGTCAATGATGTTATGCTTAATGGACCTATAGTTCAAAATGAATTGTTTAACATACTCCTGCTTTTCAGAACTTACCAGTACACACTTATGTGTGATATAGAAAAAATGTTTAGAATGTGCTTAGTTGATAAAAAATTCAGGTCTTTACAAAATATTCTGTGGAGAGATCATCCTAGCAAACCTATTATATGCTTGCAGTTGCAGACTATTACTTATGGTCTTAAAGCCTCAACCTTTTTAAGCACAAGATGCCTTATAGAGCTTGCACATTTGCATCAGGACACATACCCTTTAGCTGCAGAGGCACTTAGGCGTAACACTTATGTTGATGATGTGATTTGCGGGGCGGATAGCCTAGAAAATCTTAAATAGCTAAAAAGGCAACTTATACAGTTGTTGAAGTTGGGCAGCTTTAACTTACATAAATGGTGTTCAAACTCTCCTGAGTCACTTAATGATATCCCTGATAATGTCAAGTATTTAGAACAAATTGACCTGAATAAAGATAACATTATAAAAACGTTAGGCTTAAAGTATGATATACTTGCCGATACAATGTTATTCTCATGTCCAGAAGCTGACAATAATAAAATTGAGACAAAAAGAGAAGTTTTAAGTTTTATTGGAAAAATATATGACCCTATGGGACTCATGGGAGCAGTAGTGGTCAAAGCTAAAATGTTAATGCAGGAAATATGGAAATCAAAAATAGGCTGGGATACAATTTTGCCTAGTAATTTATTGAAGGATTGGAGAGATTTTCAGAAAAGTCTAAATGATATGGGTTCAATTAAAATACCTAGATTTATTGGAAATAATGACAATATAGTGTTGGTAGAGTTGGTAGGCTACTGTGATGCATCTATAAATGCAATGGGATGTTGTCTCTACCTTAGAATTTTATCTAATGATGGTCAAGTTAAAATCAATTTATTGTGCTCTAAATCCCGAGTAGCTCCCATCAGTAGGAAACTTACCATTCCTAACCTTGAACTCAATGGTGCCCTGCTACTTGCTGAACTTTCTTCTCGAGTTCATAACACTCTACAGAGTAGATATTCCAACTTAAAAGTTATTTTATATACAGACTCACAAGTAGTTTTAGCCTGGCTTAATTCGCCCAGTGTAAAAGGAGTTTATGTCTCTAATAGAGTCAGAGACATTAAGGCTCTTACTAAAGATTTTAAATGGTCACATGTTAAAGGGATCTATAATCCTGCTGACCTTTTGTCAAGGGGCATTGCTCCACATAAATTAAAGGACAACCAGCTATGGTGGTTTGGTCCATCTTTCTTATCAGACTATACATTCCAGCACAATATTGCTGCTTCAATTTCTGCCAATGCAGAGCTCTCTGTTATTCCAGAGAATGTGTGCAATTTACAACACAATGATTCAGACAATTCCAATGATATTTTCAGGAAATATTCAGATTATAATAAACTGCAAAGAATTATTGCATTACTTCAACGTTTCAAACATAACTGTATAAATCCCAATGACAAATTGACTGGTTCCATAATGCCTCAAGAGCTACAGTCTTCAAATTTAATTATTATTAGACAAATTCAGAATCAGGAATTTTCTAAAGAAATAAATATATTACAAAAGGAAACCAGATTAAATCATCCCTTAGCAGTCTGCACCTTCTTAGACAACAATTTAATACTAAGAGTTGGTGGTCGACTTCAGAATGCTAGTAATTTGTCCTATGACAAAAAGCACCCAATTATTATTCCAAAATCTAATCATATAACATTTCTGTTAATAAAAAAGGAACATTTGAGACTTATGCATGCTGGAGCTAAATTAGTCTTAAGTTCACTTTCACAAAAATATTGGATTTTAAATGGTATTAGAGAAATTAAAAAAGTTGTTCACAAATGTATCAAATGTTTCCGAGCTAAAGCTGTAGCTGCCAAGCAACTAATGGGATCGTTGCCATCTGACAGAATAACAATGTCTAGACCATTCCAAGTAACAGGAGTGGATTTTTGTGGCCCCTTTGATATTAAAGTAGCACGCGTTAGAAAACCTATGGTAAAAAAGAGCTATGTAGCACTCTTTGTTTGTTTTGCTACAAAGGCAATCCATCTTGAACTTGTAAGCGATATGACTACTGCAGCATTCTTGGCATGTCTTCAGCGATTTATAGGCAGGAGATCACTACCTTCTATCATATATTGTGACAATGCAGCGACCTACAAAGGTACTGCTAATAAGCTAAAAGAATTGTATGAATTAAATTCTAATAAATCTCATATAGATGATGTTAAAAAGTTTTGTTCCACAAATCTTGTTCAGTTCAAATTTATCCCTAGTTATTCTCCGGAATTTGGTGGCTTGTGGGAATCCGGAAGTGAAATTATTGAAATTTCATCTCCGTAGATCTATATCTAATGTAATTTTCACATATGAAGAGTTTACTACTGTTTTAATACAGATAGAATCTATTTTGAATTCGAGACCACTCCTTCCATTGAGTAGTGATATTTCTGATTTAAACTATTTGACACCAGGACATTTTTTAATTGGAACAGCACCCACAAGTTATCCTGAGGTGGACCTCACCTACACACCTATCAATAGACTCAAATTTTGGGACCAATGTTCTAAAATAAAACAAGATTTCTGGAATGTCTGGTCAAGAGACTACCTAACTTTACTTCAAAATAGACCAAAATGGAAACATGATAAAGTAAACCTTGAGGTTGGAGATTTAGTTATTGTTAAGCAAAAAGATATTGCACCCTTTAGTTGGCCCATGGGACGCATTGTAAAAACCTTTCCCGGACCAGATGGTAAAGTTAGAGTCGCTGAGGTGAAAATGGGACACAATAATAAAATTTATCGAAGGTCTTATATTAATTTGTGCCCTCTCCCTTTAAATGACAATCAATATTAAGTTTCATTTCTTGTAAAATGTAGTAGAGCTTAGAAATAGTTAAAACTAGAATTACTTATTTGAAAAACTCAAAATTGTAAATTACTATTAAGAATTGATTAATTATGTTAAAATAGTATAATCTAGTTCTAGTACATAAATAGATAAACTAAATAAAATATATTTAAACTTTGTAATAGTGCCTAACTTAATTCAATACAGTTTAGTTAGATTTAATTAATTGGTTCGGTGCACTATTGCCCGCCCCAACTTATGTTCAGTACAGAACATAATATTTTCTACAGTCCACTTTCTAATCGATCGTTTTAGTCTTATTCACAATAAATCTATATTTAATTAAGTTTGCACTAGCAACACTATATGTGAATAGGTTAAATTTTTGTATTTCCGGTTGTCACACGACTCCGGGCTTCCATTTTTTTTCTACTGTGCTATGAACAGTGTCTTAGATTCAATAAATCTAAATTAATACTTTTAAGAACATAAGCCTTTTATTCAACAATGGTTACTTACAACAAGTTTATCACGGATTCAGGTTATTTCATCATTACATGTCTATTATGTCCAATCATGTCTACTAGTCAAAACGTGAGGTCAATTGCAATGATAATTGGTATCTTAATTAGTTTATAATCTCGCCTGCTATATAAGGAGGCCGTAATCAGTTCAAAAATTTAGTTTTTTTTTAAATATTATTGAAGGACGGGACGACCAAGGCTCTTGTGCCTAATTGTACAACAGGCCTGCTTATTACATCCCAGTGGCACGCAACTATTTCAATGATTGAAGTAGCCCAATCACTGCCCAGCACTACACAGCGCTCGTTACTCAGAAATCAGATATATGTATAAGTTGATTCATTTCTTTACCCTGGCATTTCTTCGGAAACATTGCATTTCATACCGGAATACAGTGTGTACATTAGATACTGAGGTTTGGCACTTCCCCAGACGGACTCTCTAAAGACCACTATAAAATTACGTAATTAAATATTTTAACACATTCTTTGTAGCTGGATCGATTGGAATGATTATTATTAATTTTGTAACAGGTGCTTCTCATGTGGTTTTTTCATTTACTATTTTGGGTTGGGCAGGCATGCTCCTTACCATCAGACAAATAACCTGTGTTTTGTCACTATATACCTTAAAAAGTTGTGGGCTCGACACCACAGCAGTAGGTAAAAACCTAACTTAAGGGTGCATGTAATGGTGGACATTTCACACACAACACTATCTGACCCCAATCAGGCAAAATACTATGAGTTCGTCTCACCAACATGCTAAAGTAGCGGTGTAGCGTCGGAGCGGCAGCGGAGCAGCAGAACTGGACGTGTGTAAACACTTTTTGGATGGATGATATCTTGGGAGTTCATGTCGCCACATGCGGAATAGCGGAATATCTGTAGCTACACAGTTAATGTCTTATGTAACATTAAGGCCAATTGTCCACGTAGCTGCGTTCATCTTGTCCATAGTCCATTTTGCCTGTAAACAATTAAATCGGTGTCCACGATGGGGCAACGTCACGTCACCCGCTCGTCAACGAACTTATGACGAGCGGCTGCCGCTTCGTGGACACAGATTTCATTGTTTGTACGCAAGATGCAAGCATTCGTCATGCATTCGTCTTGCAACCGTCAATGGACGAAAGCGTGCATATAACGTGCGGCTACGTGGACAATTGGCCTAAGTAATTTAATACTAAAATTCTAAGTTACAAGTTTTTACCTCTATCGGACGACCTAATCTAATAGACTGCCAATTTTTTTGGGTGTTAATTCTTTTTAGTCGCATTATTCGCCTCAAAAAAAAATCACCTTCTAAATTACTAAGTCAGCCACAACCAACGCGCGTCTGAATTATAGTGTCTCAACCACTAGTTTTCTTCTAAGCCATAAGTATAAGTAAGTATGTACATATTTTATACATAGTTACATAGTGTTTATAGTGGCTTAGCCACTAAGTCAAAATAATTGTTGATCTTGACTTGACGTTTTCGACTAGTTGCCATTGTAAAGAAGATGAATTAGTTTATTAGAGGCTATTTCATTTTCCCGATGCTTAGTTATTTTAGAAGTTTGACCACGTGGCCAAATGAAATTTCAGTAGCAGGTATGTGTGTTTGTGTGTGTGTATGTGTGTGTGTTTCCCTGTTTGTATTTAGCTGCTAAACAAAATAAACCCTTTTCGTCTTATCTAGTATAAATAAAACTTGAGTTACAATAAATCGCCTTTTTCCATTAAATTACCGCAAACCTCCATTACGAAGATCTGAAGTGACTCAACTCCCGTACAAACTTGCCAAACTTTACCCGCTTAAATAAGAAAAAAACGGTCATTTTAACAAATGCCCTCCGAGATACAGGCTTTATCGCGTAAAAAGAAACCTCGAACAATTCTAAATCATGTCTTCGGGACACAGAAGAGTTATCAAGATGTTGAAGCGAACGCCAGATGAGAAAGTTTGGACTGTCTGAATGAATGGACGTCTTAGGCGCAGGACAAAAAAGTTTGAGTTAGTTTCGAGACGGCTACTCTAACCTATTTAAGAAATTTAAAAGGGTAATTCCTTATTTTGGGAATCTAAGTTTTCTTGACAATGTTGATAAGATTGAAAATACAACATTATTATTACAATGTCGCACAATATGTATTCGTTCTTTTTGTATATCTTGTCACATGTACCTTTGCTTGTGTTTTGTTAATGTTAATAATCTTTCATTATTGCCACAATATTTTTTTATAATTTCAACGTTCGGTTTAATATTAATTGTTTGTTCACATGGATACAAAGTAGGAAATGTAGGAATATTTTATAAATATTATACATTATAATATCTTCTAATACTCCAGCAACGGAAAAGGAAAAACTCTTATTATACCTAGAATCATAAAGACAGGATGTCCTTAATCGTCGTTGGTGATAATGACCTGGAGCAAGGACAGACAGAAATGTTCAAACTTTTATCAACTAGTAAAATAATGAATAGATAAAGAATCAGTTTCTTCTAGGTAAGCACGCTTAAACGTATTGTCGATTATCATAAGACGAGATGGCGTTTTATTGGCAAAAACGAGTGTGTATTAATACATTATTGTAACAAAAAAAAAAATGTAGTACAGCAATGGCTCAAACAATTTTATTGAGGTCGTTTTTTGTCACATGCTTCGAAATTTTTTAAGCTGATTTGACTTATTTCTCAAAAATTTGTCAGTTCCGTTACTCTCTAGTCTTAAGTACACGTATAAAATGTAGTGATTATTCGGCTCAACGCAATGACTATAATTTTAAACGAAAAAAAAAACGCGAGGCATGCTCATAATTATGACTATTTCAAATTAACTAGAGCTAATTTCTTCAAAATGTTTATTCTAATATACACTATTTTATTATGGTTAACTTACTTATAATACTAATTATTTTAGGTTATACAAATCTGTTTACTAAATCTAAGTTATAAACTGTTAATCAAATTTGTAGTAGCTAACAAGTATACATGAATTTAAAGAAAAAAACATCAAAGTAACTCTGGATTAGAGATCTGTCGGTTATTAGTGAATCAGTTTATTTAAGGTACGTACTATCGTAGACCACATTGTCGCTCAACATCAGACGAGATTACGGTCCAATAATTATTATCTACAAAAATCCTATCAATGTCAATTACCATTTCATAATATCTAGAAGTAGAATTAAAAATGCTAAAAGAATAAATGCCTTTTTTTCCAAGTTTGAGATACACTTTATAACGTTTAGGCATTTTGCGAAAACAGCGACAGATGCTGTCTATTGTAATGTAACAGACAACCCTTTTTCAGCCGAGTAATCGCTATCCCTTGAGACAAAAATGTTCGCACAATCACAATTTCCATTGTACCCCATTTCCCGGTCTTCTGTAAATTAATTTAATTCAGTTATTCTTAATAAACTGTTTCGTTCGACTGTAATAACTACGGCCTTTTCGCTAATTTACACAAGGATTTTGTTAATATCAGCAGTCAAGCGAATACTTGTCAATCTGAGAATTTAGAATTTTGAACTTAAATCAGAATAATTCATTTTACTGCTGGCTTTCTTGACAATTTTTTGTCTATTCTTTTTTGTGACTTTAACTACGTGTTCAGTTGTTGTTACAAATTTCAGATCTGTTGTCGTAGTATTATCGGCTATTATGTTTTGTTCTACAATAACTCCGTTTGTATTAGGAATGATTTCAGTGGTTTTAACAGTCAAATTCGTAGTTTGAATTGGTTCCTCCTCAGTTGATGCTAAAACGTCATCAAAATTTTTTATGGTTTTCCTGGCAATCTCCATACTTGTGTTATTTTCCATTTCAATTCTACTAGATAGAAGCTCAATCATCTTGCTCAAATTAGTTGCGCTCTGCACTTGAGAAGTATCCAAATACTTATTTTTTTCTACATTTTCATTTGTAGAATTCAATAAAATTACGTTTGTAGTATAATTTGCAGATCCTGTCGAGTTAACACTATGGATATTATCTGTTGCTACTTCTGTCACCGTTTCTGAGTCATCCTTTTTAGTGTTGGCAATATTTGTTGTTGATTCAATATTGCTTTTAATTAAATTGTCTATCAGTGTCTCAAGTGAGAAGTTTTTTCCATTGACAAGATCAAGCGAATTTTCCAAATGAATAAACGCTATGTTACCCTCATCATCATCGACAGATTTGGTTAGTTCTCTTTTGAAGTACTTTGGTGGATACTCTGCAACTTCGTTGTCTCGTAGCATAGCCGCAAAGAAATTCCCTTGAGTTTTCAAAGGTTTGTCCATATTAGGAAATGTTCTTTGGCTGCCTCGAGCATACATAGGCCATCGAGTTTTGTTCCAATCAACGCCTTCTACTTTTATTCCGTCTTTTTTCACTTTGTCATAGTGTATATTCTGCCTCAAATTTGCATGTGGTAATCCTGTATATTTACCGATTATGTTGTATTTCTTCTTAAATATATCTGAATGCGTATTAACTATTGGAGCATGACGATCAGAAAAATCTAAAATAAAATACAGTTTTCAATTAAACGTTTTACCATGTTATAAAAGAGATAATTTAATCTAATCGTGTATATATTTTTGGAAAGTTACATACGCAAATAACAAGTTAATACACGTTACGAAGCCAAATGAGAATGCGATAAGATATTGTTTATCAAAACATTGTCTGTTTCGAACTGCAACTAAGGAAACTGTTTTACCTTTTGCTTCGTCCACGTAATTTTTTTCTAAAAATTCCGTCATGAAGTCTCGTTCACTCCTTAGTAACATAAAATTATTATTTTTTGCCATGATTGGATTTGGCGTTGTTTCTGTTTTGGCTACATTGTCTTCGTGTGTTGCAGATTTGAGACATCCGTTTGGGTAGCAGTACGTAGACTGTCCTAAGCACATTTGAACGCACACGCACACTGGTGGCGAAGAATAAAACTCAGTGAATACGGTGTTAAAGAACTGTTCAATTAGTACGTTCTTGTCTTGGCTCTCGCACGGCGGACGCGTGCGCGCAGAAGCGTACTCAGAAGCAGAGTCTAAAAACAATGCAATAATGTTAAGTTCTATTATTGTTGTTATTAATATTATAAATATGAAAGTTTCTATATTTCTCACTCGTGCAAGCAAAAGATACTGAAAAATTAAATTTAGTACCTACCTACATAGATAAGTATTCAAATTCACTCTATATCAAGCACAGATTCGCTCCTGTATGGAGTACTGTTCGCACCTTTGGGATGGATCAGCTAAGTATCAGCTGGAGGCACTGGAATCGATCGAGAGACGTGCCAAAAGGCTCATAGGCAATGATACTCTTGTGCGAAAAAGGACTTCAAAGTCTTGAACATCGCCGAAAAATTGCTAGCCTATCGGTTTTTATCGGATACACTTCGGAGAGTGTGCGATTGATTTGCATGATCTGATACCACCTTGCCCTTTTTTTTTATCGGAATGCTCGTAGCTCGAAAAAGCGACATCGTTTCATGGTTGATGTTCCAAAGACACGAACGAAGAGATTTGACTCTAATTTTGTGATAAGAACGTCTAGGCTGTGGAATACGTTGCCTGAGTGGGTTTTCCCCGATGATTACAATCTTTGTGTCTTCAAATCGAGAGTGAATCGGTTATTTCTAGGTAAACACGCTCCATCGTAGACCGCATTGTCGTTTAACATCAGGCGAGATGGCGGTCAAGTGTAAACCTATAAAAGTTAAAAAATAAAATAATAATGGAATGATAAATAGCCTAAACATGTCTCGGTAAAATAAATGGATCGGAAATACACGGATGAAACCGCGGGATGCTACTAGTATTCAATTATTGAATACCACTAACTATCCATATACAAAGAGTAATGACCAGTAACACGAGTAGAGTTATGTATAGGTACCCCTTTAGAAATGTTTTCTAACAAAGGTTCTAACTTTTCTATACACTAAGGACTTCTTTGTTTACTGACTGTCAAAGTTATGATCAATTCAAATGTTACATTATTTCAAACTGAATATCTACTCGACTTATATAAGTAATCCAGTGACGGGAGACATTTGTTTCCATTAGTAGTCCAAAATCAAAATTATCATGGTAAGCTTTGGAAAATAAAGCGAAACATACTTACATGAAATTTGGCACACTAAAAATAACATAGACACTATCCTATCAAATTTTGGCAACATGACTATATTTGTATTCAGTATTTTGATGGACATAATGTCCACAACGCGAATACTACTGAGCTTGATGGCACTTGGAGAGAGTATGGTTACAATATTAGTGGTTGAACCTTGGACAGTGTAAACAAGTCAGTAAGGCATCCTGTTTGCTTAACAGTCTATTGAAGTCACAGCGTTTGTCGATTGTTTTGGAATACCTACGATGAGTTTGTAAGTGTTACAGTTGGTATATCCTTGTGGCTCAGTGACAAGAACGCACGATTACATAAGCCTGAATTGGGTTTGGTTCCCGCCTACATTACAAGTTTAAAAATACAAGTCTGTCAGTCATTGCCACTGACTCTAACGATGAAAGATAATGCTAAATAATAAACATGTTCCAAGAAAGATATATTTTGAGATGCGACAACAAATCAAAGCTATAAGATTTCTATGACGACTGCCATCTTAGATTTTGCAATCTACGATTGAGTGTGTTAATTTTAATTCGTGATTCGAAATGAACTAGATTTTTTAAGCACTAGTGCCGTCTTAGGCTACGTTTATATCTTTTGTTCTGTTTTCACGAATTTACGAAGAAATATTTGTT
Source organism: Ectropis grisescens (assembly GCA_017562165.1). Classification (NCBI taxonomy): domain Eukaryota; kingdom Metazoa; phylum Arthropoda; class Insecta; order Lepidoptera; family Geometridae; genus Ectropis; species Ectropis grisescens. The sequence continues at coordinate 28,622,978 of CM029781.1, read as the reverse complement.
CCATATCGATCACTAGCAGCGCCCCACAGCGCTACCCGCATAGTTCCTGTTCTCGGAAATTTGCCGGGATAAAGAGTAACAAATATATCTTTTTCAGATTATAATCTACCTGTATTCCAAATTTCAGCCGGATCCGTTCATATGTTACGACGTGATTGAGCAACAAACATCCAAACATTGATATCTAATTTTGACGTGACAACGTCTTATAAATTGGTTTGCCGGGTGAGCTTCAAGAAACTGCGTTACGCTCCGCTCACGTTATGCGCTCACAACGAGAGCGAGTGAGAGGCACGCGTCCCTTCCACTCGGGCATGGTTAGCCCGCCTAAGAGCGAGAGAGACAGACATAAAAAGTGAAAGGCACGCGTCCCTTCCGTAAAATTATTTTACCACTCAAAGTCGTTGTCACGTAAAACTTTCGCCCGTATACCGACTTTACAGGCAACCAATTTTTTTTTGTAGGATTTGAAACGCGCGTAGTTTAGACGTTTTCATAAAACTGTTTAAACATAGTTTTAAAATAATAAATACACTCTCAGACACCCTATTATTCAATTTGGACTGTAAATCTCTCTCTATACATAAAATATCTCTATACATAAAAATGTTATGTTGGTTTGTGTACGCTTCAAAAACTCAAAAAGTTCTGCACCGATCGAGCTGAAATTTTAGAACGATATATAATCCGCATCAAGGATTGTTTTTATCTAATTTTTGCGTCAAAATGTGCCACAGCAAAGCGTGGTGGGTACAGCTAGTATGTATTATAAAATAATATTTGAGAACAAATCCGTGAATTAAAGTAACGGTGTGATTAAATTGACAAATCTAAAATACATATAATATATATTTTTTTAAACTTTCGTAGGGTTACACTTGACCGCCATCTCACCTGATGTTAAGCGACGATGCGGTCTACGATGGAGCGTGTTTACCTAGAAAAAACCGAATCACTCTCGCTTTAAAGACACCAAGATTATAACTATCGGGAAAAACCCACTCGGGCAACTCATTCCACAGCCTAGACGTTCTTATCACAAACGTAGAGTCAAACCTCTTCGTCCGTGTCTTTGAAATATCCACCATGAAACGGAGCCGCTTCTTCGAGTTACGAGAAGTACGATAGAAAAAAGGGTAAGGTGGTATTAGATCATGCAGATCAGTCGCACACTCTCCGAAGTGTATCCGATAAAAAACCGATAACCTAGCAATCCTGCGGCGATGTTCAAGACTTTAATATTACGTAATTTAGAGCCAGCGTTTTTTCTATATTTACATACATTTTATTGGCATTTTCATTTTCACAATAATAATGATTATTATCTTTTAGTATTGACTTTCGTTAATTTAATCGTAAACGTGAGATAATATTACAATATTCTTCAATTAATAAATTGGCATGTTTGTCAGATAAAAAAAATGGTAAATAATATTTATTTAGTTCATCGATGCTTTATTTTGTTAACTTATTGACGCCAGTACGAAATGTTGCATTTTATCCGCACGTTTTACAATTTTAGTTTTGTATTTAATAGTTCATAAATATTAATATTTAAGAATACAAGATTATCTAATAGACCAAAATGTTCCCATTCGAGGGGCAACATAAAGAAATAGTTATTTGTCATACAAGAGTGCAAAGTTGGTTTTTACCGCGTGTTCAATTTTAATGCACGATCAAGCGAAAGATTCTAAAATTCTAATTCATTAGAATCCTGAGCTTTCGCGAGGGAGTTAATAGAGCACAAGGTGAAAAATCTTTGCAACGTGTAACTTTTTATCTCACCTCAGCGATGAAATGTCTATATGCTTTGCGCATTATTAACAGTTTCAGTCAATTCTGTTCAATTCAATTTATTTATTCGAACCATAAATTCATAAGAACACTTGGTAATGTCATTTACAAAAAGACAAAGAACCTGTGTAAATAATAAGATAAAATAACAATGTCAAAAAGAATAAAGCAGCTGTAAAGGGGTCTAGTCAATTACATGCAGCTGTAAAAAGACTTTGTCGAAGACAAAATAACAAATAATCAATACACACAGTATACAGATACTACATTAGTACAAACAATGTTACATCAAAACTCTTATAAATCTATTATTTTACCTTATTACAAGACTCTATTTTCGACACATTTATCTTCCATACATTACTATCTTTAACAAAGTTGACTTATTATCTTATCTTAATTAATGTAGGGTAAAACTAGGTAATACGCCCCACTTTTTTTTAAAATCCAATAAAACGAATTACACTTGAAATATAATCAGACTTTTTATTTAAAGACTTTATTTAGTATTATAGGGAACACTTTATAATCAACTTACTGCCTTATGCAACGAATAATTATCATTTATCGTAACTTAAAAAAAAAAAGAATGTGGGGCGTTTTGAAATAGGAGTGTCGGCTAATACGCCTCACTAGAGTTTCAAAATGCCCCACACCAATAACAAAACATTGTAGCGAAAACAATTAAATAATTAAGACACAAACTAGAGTTAATGGCACAAAATCAGTTTCTCATTGAATAACATGTAACTATGTAGAAATAAGAATGAGTAATCTATAATATTTATTGACAGATTTACTGCTTATTTAAAATTTAATTGTTTTTTTGTTCTTGACTTTCTCTCTGGCCCCTTCAAGGTTTTCTGCAGTTCAAGAAGCTTGTTCGTTGTCGGGACATGGTCTGCAATAATAATATTATAAAATTCTTCATGACATGAGTTAATGGGATTTTGTAGGTAACCGTGCCCTATTTTAAACCAATTTGATTATGACTATAACAAGAAAAAAATTAAAAATGTTGATTTACCCCCAACTACCTCAGGTTTGTAATTTGTCAAACACTCTAACCCTTTCATTTGATACCCATATTGAGAGATGTTGAGAAGAAATATTTTGTCCGCCATTTTGTGGAGGCGGCCATCTTGAATCGATATTAACCAAACATAGCTAAAACTTCCGCACGGAAACCATTCAATAAAAAACCGCATTGAAATCCGTCCATCCATTTGGGCTCTACGGTTCCACAGACTGCCACGTACAGAGACAGACAGACACATAGACAGACAGACATCGAAGTCAAACTTATAACACCCCTTTTTTAGTCGGGGGTTAAAAATACTTTATGTCTAATACTTACACGTAATAAAAATTATGTTCAATGCTGGGGCGTTTTGTAAAACGACATGTAGGGCATATTGTAAATTTGGGTATACAAAACGCCCCACCAAGGACAAGACGACGCTTTTAAGGTTATAACTCTCCAAACAGTCGAAAAAGAAGGGTTGTTTATTGTATTTTACGGTAGTATCAAAACATTTTAAAGAAGAAGCAAAGAAAAAATTGTATTTAAAAAAAGCTGACACTTACCAGAAATTGTTCTGAGGCAAAAAATATTCGAATATTTTTTTTTTTCTTATTGACACTTGCGCAGAGTAACACTTGCGAGTATCGGCCATGACACACGGTCACTGTCGCCTGTGCTTGTGCGCTGCGAGAGCTTCGTACGTTGTGTTAGTGTGCGTGTGTTGAAGTGGGGCGTTTTGTCAAGTGGGGCCTATTACATAGTTTTACCCTATATACATTTTAATATATATTAATATTTAATATATATTGTTATCTTAATATATATAAATCTCCTGTCACGATGTTTGTCCGCGATGGACTCCTAAACTACTTAGCCGATTTTAATCAAATTTGGACACTGTGTGCAGATCGATCCAACTTAAAAGATAGGCTTTATGTGACAGTATCCGAGCGAAGCCAGAACGGGCCGCTAGTATTATAATGTGCCTTGCTCAATAGGTAGCTGTTTATTTCATTTTTAAACTTGGTTTCATTAAGACCTTCCACTTGTTGCTGTCAAATAAACTTTGTCGTTACTAGACTCACTAATTTTAGGTTTTTCACATGTTTTCAAGTTTCGTGTGTTTTCTGTTTTTACCCGACTGCGCGACGCAAAGAAGTGGTAATGTCAGTCTATATATGTATGTACTAGCTATGTACCTTGCCACGCTTCGCTGTGGCACACTGTGATGCAAAAATTAGATAAAAATAATCCTTGATGCGGATTATGTATCATTCTAAAATTTCAGCTCGATCGGTGCACAACTTTTTGAGTTTTTGAAGCGTACACAAACCAACATAACATTTTTATATTTAGAGATGTATGATTCTTTGAAGCACTATACAGACCAAACGCCTGGGCTAATTTTTATGATTCACACGTCAATCGATTCCTCTTAGTCTCGCGAGTTACACTAAAGACATGACATTAGTGTTAATTTAATATGGCGGCTACCAGACGCCATAGTGTCCAAATTAAAAAAAAATTAAGTCAACGAACTATATCAAGAGGGGTGTCGTTGAAAAGGTATTTAAAAATATATTTTAGTTTTCTTTCAAAGTTTTTTGATTTGGCTGACCGATTTTGCAAACATTACTGTGTTCCGGTTTGAAGGATAATGTTTCCAGATAAATTACAGGGCTTAGAGGTATAACATCTGTAGGTGTTGCTGGTACTGGAGATGGAAATGAAACCACGTCACTGTATAAACTGCTGGTTATATTGATCTTCTGTACAAGTGACGCGGGGCGAGAGACTGGCTCGCTCTCCGCTGTCCTCCACTTATGTACTACATCAGTCACGTACTGTACGTGCTCCTACAACTATATCTGGCACGTACACGTACGTGCTCCTACATACACCCCCTTCTTAAAAAAAAGAGAAAAACATAATTACAACAATCCAAAAAAAACATTATTAAATCACAACTTGTTTACATTATACAATTACGAGAGACCTGTCACATGAACATATGTTTTCGTGCTAACCTTGGCACATTGACTTCGAACCATTTTGCTCACTCAGCGTTCTAGCTTGACCTATTGTTTAAAGCGAACTGGCATTTTTACAATTCTGCCATTTCCGTATCTTGGAAGCGGATGTAAATATGGTCGATTCTACGCGTGACAATGCATCAGCGATGTATCAGCATATGTGCTCCCATTACGTGACGTATATCACTTGCAAATTCACTAATAAACAATAACTGTGGGGCACGTCTCGGTACTTCCTTATTCGACTTTATTTTCTAACACATATATATGAGTGGTTTGTAAACCGCAAAATCTCTACCTTCAATCAAATCTCTAAAATAAATTATACCCGAATAAATCGCCAAAAGTTCCTTGTCGTATGTACAGTACTTTTCTGGGATTCCGTGGGTTGCAATACCGCGCCTATACTAAGGACTGACGCGTCTGTCATAAGAGCTATCTCTGCCCCTGGACTCGGGTGCGATAACGTGGCAGCATTTTGTAAGTTTTCCTTACTCCTTTCAAATGCTCTAATTGCCTCTTCAGTCCATACTATTCTACTCTTATCCTTTTTTGCACCGTGTAAATACTTATCTAAGATTTCTTGCACTTGTGCAGCGTTTGCTATGGGCGCTCTACAAAACTTTAACATACCCAAAAACCTGCGTAACCGCTCTACCGTCTTCGGTTTTGGATAGTCCTGAATAACCTTGACTTTATCAGGTAAAGGACTTAATCCATTTTCCGAGACCTCGTAACCTAAACAATCTATTTAACTTTTCTCAAAAATACATTTTCCTATGTTCATTGCCATTTTGTATTTCTGTTACCGCTCCTAGTTTTCCGCTTGCTTCTTATTTCACGCACATGGCTGCTCCCAACGCGTAGCATTTTCTTTGAACCGGAAATGGAACCTGCACAGCCAATCTGGATCACCTGGAGCTCTTCTCTTCTGCGAACCAGACCTATTCTCGTTCCATCTCTGCCGGCTCCTGCTTCTCCCGCGCTCTGGGCCTTGATCCTCGGTGCGTAATGAGGCCACTTCTAAAGCGAGTTTCTTCATCTGGTCTTCATTCTCGACGCTCCCGAATACAGCAGCAATGTCGTAGGCGTAGGTGTTCTCTACGATCATGTCCACCATACTTGCCAAACTGTCCAGCGCCTGGTCTTGAAATATCGCAATAACTGTTCTGACGGAGGCTGGCATCCTGGATAGCCACAAGCTTTTTATCGTCTGCTCCGAAACCTGCGCTGTTCGTCCCAACTCTCTCATACGCCGGAGCAGCTGCGTAGGCTTCTGCGAACCCAGTTCTAGCTCTGACATGAGCTTCTGGAACTGTCGCTCAGCACTCTCCTCGTAAACTTGCAGCAACCGGTCCTTCAGCGCCGTATACTTGTTGTTTTCCGGCGGCGCTGTCAACAGGTCATTCTCCTGTCGAATTGAGTCTCTCCCCATTTTTGAGATGTTAAATCTTGTCTCATCTCCTTGTTTCCGCGGTGTCATTACTGCTTCAAACTGGGCAAACCATAACCGCGGCATGTCAACCCAAAAATCAGGAAGTCTCGTTGACACACCTATAGCGGCCAGGGTCAAATCATCGGAATGTGTCCGCTCATCATTCTTGCGTTGCTGACCCGCTTGCCCACTTACTGACGTCGTTTGCGGAAACATTGTTGGAAATATACAAAAAATACGCAGCAACACCAAAAAATTTGTTCTGAATCTTCACTGTTAAATTTTCTGTTCAATTTCTGTTTGGGGTCACCACTGTAGACCCTCTGTAGATCACGTCGGGAACAGGAGATCACGAGTTCGAATCACGTCGGGAGCAGGAGATCACGAGTTCGAATCACGTCGGGGTCACCACTGTAGGTGTTGCTGGTACTGGAGATGGAGATGAAACCACGTCACTGTATAAACTGCTGCTTATATTGTTCTTACTGTACAAGTGACGCGGGGCGAGAGACTGGCTCGCTCTCCGCTGTCCTCCACTTATGTACTACATCAGTCACGTACTGTACGTGCTCCTACAACTATATCTGGCACGTACACGTACGTGCTCCTACACATCTTAGATATCTAGGTGACGAGCGCAGTGCAGTGCTGGATAATGATTTGGACTCTTCATGTTCCAATAGCTGCGTGTCACAGTGGAGTTATGTGGCAGGCATGCTTACTATCAAGCACATGGCCAGCTTGCTTGTATCTAGTAGGTATATTGGACTACCTGTTTTCGTACGTGGAAGAAATGCATTTACGCATACCCTACCGCCCGGGGGGGCATGACCGGGTTATGTTGCACTCTATACCATGTATGGATATGGTGCCTCTATCTACTAAAACCTCCATGGGGTTTCAACTCTTCCGCTGATGGTGGCAACACGGAATCTCTCTCGGATTACTCTGTCTGGGCCCCCATTTCTGACTTCAAATGATTTAGTTTTGAACTTCGGTCGAAAATCTATGATTATATAAGTACTTACACATGCTGTAGAAAAACCTACATATCATATTATCAGTAGAAACACAGACATTTGGTCAAAAACCAAAAGATACATATTTCGTTGATTATAGTAACAGTCATAAATAACATTGTTCATAACTAAAGAGAACAAAATAAAATAAATATAATTTAAAAACTCAAAAAACCCGATTGCAAAAAAAGTGAACCAAACTACATACATACTATAAAACTGAAAAGAATAAAACAAGCACTTAGATTTCTGGTAGCTTACAATTCTATGATATGTTATTGATTTAATACTATTGCAGAAAATAAAATACAATCTAGTAAATGAACATAACAACTGAACAGTAGGGAACCATTCTTATTCTACAGCCAATCTTATTATTAGTTGTTCATTGGATTACCATATCTGGTAACAATAACGAAATAAAAACATCTTAATTTTCTCTGTAAAAAAATAAATGAGTTTAATTTAAAATAAAGTTCAGACACCCGAATATATTTCATAATTTTCTTGAAATTTATGAATACTTCGTCCAGGGGCAGGTTGGTAAGTTTTAGTTTTTTGTCGATAATATTATTTGAAAAAAACACTACATACTATAAAATTTATATTATACCTCTACAATGATATCTACCAACCAAAATAATTATTAATTCATTTATTTCAAGTATCATAGACTCATAACAAAATCAAATATAAATTAATTTCGTCACATTACATTCAATAAAAATTATTTAAATGCATTTATGTCACATAGAAACAAATAGATAGATAATTCACAATGTCATACCTGGGCAGGCTCAAAAAAGAATCATCAAAATATATCCCCGATTCGAAGAGATATCGCGAGATAACATACGCCTACATACAAAAAATACATAATAATATAACCAGATCGAGAACCTCCGTTTTAGAAATCAGTTAAAAAAGCATACCACCTATGTAGTTGCGAAACTCCTCCTTTTTTGAAGTCGGTTAAAAACAAAATAAATATATTCCCCTAGGAGCCAAGACCACATGAAGTAGGCAAAGAATATTAGAATGTTCAAGTAGGTACTTGTCCTGGTTTTGATGTCTGGTCGTAACGGGACCGCTTCTTTCGGTGTACAAAATGTTTTTGTGCAGCTACATTCATTACATGTGATGGTGAAAACAATTGATGCATGCGATTGAGTACGTGCAATGATCATAAAAATTAAAAGTAACTATGATTACCCGAGAAAAAGTAAAAGTCATTATTACAATGAATTCGTATTTACGGTTATTTTCCAAGAAGTTTCTTATAAACATAAATATTTGGATAAGGCATAGATATAGTATGTAACTAACTAAGCCCGCTACTTCGTTCGCGTACGCAGATGTTTTGAACTTATTAGTACATTAGTATTACGAGTATTAAGTACGTAAAAAATATTTGGATAAGTGGCCATTGAAAAAACCGTTTGAATTTGATTTTCCACACAAAAATATATTTAATTTAATTTTAGTAACTTTGTTTTTCTTTCTTTAGCAACATGAAATCATCACATCAAACACACACACACCCTCACACACGCGTACACGCACAGATATACTCATCATCATTTTTGCATACTAGACCAAATAATATTTCTGATAATAAAAAAATACATACCAGGATGGATGCCAAACCGCCTCACGTCTGGGTTTCTTTGGTCACCCACAATGTGCCAGATGATAAGGCCCATCGCTTGCCTTCTTAGAGCCAAGGACAAGCAGAGCAGCGCACCGCAACTCCCGATACACATCTTTCCCTGCAGCTCCACCATGTCTGCCATCAATGGCGACCACGGAAGGCCGCTGAGGGCAAGAAAACAGCACACTATTATACCGCTATTCTTCTCCCGCCACGATCTCTCCACCACAGTCGGGATGTCCACCTACCAACGTCTCATCCCAAGGCAGTCGCACGGGCGCTCGCGAATAAAAAAAATATAAAGCCATTTATAAGTCATTTATTTATTTCCATAAGAATAGCAGCACACAAGTAAACCAAAGTATATATTTCAATAGTGTTACATCTGGCTCTGCAGTTTATACGATGGGTCCCAAACTAGGCTACGCCTGTATTTTAGCCACCCCGTGGGTAGAATTTATAACAATTAATTTTGCGCTTAAGCGGATTACACAGGAAGTTTCAATGACTTTATAATAACATAGTGAATTTTAAGATAAAGTAATACATTTTTTACGATCAATTATTTAATAGTTATTTATTATTTCAAGCTTCTGACCCCTTATCAAGTATCAGAATTAAATTAAATTAAAATTAAGTATCAGTTAGAATGAGGGCTTCATTCAAGAAAGAATACAGGAAAGAGAAGAAAAACTAGCCTTTTGTGATCCAATAGCTATCGCATAGTGTAGAGGCAGGAACAAAATGTACTTTATGTATATCCAACTTTATTATTGTTCTTGCTCGAGAACAACGTTTTTATTTAGGTGCTTTGAATCCCTCTCCGCATTCCGCCCGAAAATAAGTCATAATACAGTCATGGTAGGTTGAATATTTTTAGATTAATACAACGGCAACAATTTTACTGGTGAGGATGCTTATAAGGTAGTGTGTGTGTGTGTGTGTGTGTGTGTGTGTGTGTGTGTGTGTGTGTGTGTGTGTGTGTGTGTGTGTGGGAGGGAGTGTAAGGGTGTGTTTACGGGGCGGTGTGTGCTGCGTTTGTATGTTTTATGTATTGTATTGTATGTACATGCGCGGAATGAGAATGTTTGTCAGGTAAAAGCTATACAAGGAAATATTTTTTTATACACCATTTCTGTATGCATTATAAGTTTCTCGGTTTGCTCACCAGAGAGAGAACTGAACCATTTTATTATTTTGGGGTTGCACTCAGAGAAAGTGTACTTCGTGATTTCGACAGCTTTACACAGTCATACCATGCTCAGCAAACTCGGCGACAAAGCCCCAGCACTTCCCGTGAAAAATAGCAACGGTATCATCGGCATAACAGATAAGTTTGCAGTTTGGAATGTTTAGGCGAAATATGTCATTTATGTACAAAATAAAGAGAGTTGGAGCTAATATCCCGCCTTGTGGAATACTCTACGTGTGCAATACTACTAATGAGTTCTCCAATTTTAACTCTTTGTTTTCTATTTTCTAGATAACTAGTGAACCAAGCTAGGGGAACTCCACGCACACCAATTGACTGTAGCTTTTTTAATAGTATCAAAGGAGATAAAGAGACAAAAGCCTTGGAAAAGTCGAGAAAAACACCGATGCATCTCTTCCTTCCATCCAGGTGAGAGGCGATTGTCTCAGACAGGAGTTGGACTCCATCCTCAGTTGATTTCCCTCTTCTGAATCCAAATTGATGCGCATTGATTAGGTTGTACTTCTCAAGAAAGTCCACAAGCCTCCGATTTACCAGTTTTTCTAGTATTTTTGATACTATGCTGAGAAGAGCCATCGGTCTATAGTTGTTTGGATCACTTTTATCGCCAGATTTATGTATTGGAATGACTAATGCCGTCTTCCAGCAGTCGGGAAACGATCCTGCAGCTAAGCTGAGATTACATATGTGATTTAGAGGTTTCAGTCAAACCTTAGAGGATTCCTTGGCATATCTTAGCAACAGTGGGGTTATGGCATCTAATCCGGGAGCGCTGTCACTTTTAAGGTTTTTAACGATATCCAGTATCTCTATACTATCTGTAGGTAAAAAGTAGAGTGAGTTTTCACATCGACTTCTGTATGATTGATGTAAAGCTAGTTTTTCATGTGATATTTTTAACTTTTCCAGAATGTTTGAGGCGAGTTAAGAACCAGCTTAGCCAGCTAAAATAAAATAAAATAGCCTTTAAAAAAGGCTTTATTTGCCTTGGAATATTCCAGTTAATCTTATATTTATAAATCCTTATTTACATTCCTAGGCACCCAATTCTGGATGAAGGCCTCCTCCATTTTTTGCCATGTTGCTCTGTCCAGTGCTAGGCGAGTCCAAGTCACACCCGCGACTTCCATGGCGTAGTCACACCATCTTCTCAGCGGTCGTCCCCTGTCCTGCGTGGTGTCTCTGGGCCGCCAATGTATGATGCTCAACCTGGCATCTCCAGCGCGTGTGACGTGGCCAGCCCACTTCCACTTGAGCCTACAGAGCATCGTCACTGCGTCCAACACATTGGCCTTCTCTCTAATAACATCATTTCCGAATCATTTAGTGTTAAACCCAGCATCGACCGCTCTACTGCTCTCTGAAATATAGCTATTTTTTTAATAATTTCATTTGTGAGCGTCCACCTTTGACAACCGTAGAGCAAGGACGGTACGATGGTATTGTCGAAGAGCCGTTTTTTAAGGTGTATTGGAATTTTACCTTTAAACACATCTTTATTTGCCCACTACTTCCTCCATGCTATAGCAATTCTTCGGTCAACTTCGTTATTGGTAGAATCCAGAAATGTTATCAAATTACCAAGATCTTTATATTCGCTGACATACTCTATTTCCTTATTGTTAAGTTTAATAGGCTTTGGTGTACCGTTTGTCATTATTTTTGTTTGGTTCACTTCAAGTCTAATTTTACTACTTGCCGAATCTAGAGTTTCAAACATGTACTGTAGACTGTCAGCGTTTTCTGCCACAATGACAATGTCATCTGCAAAGCGAAGATGTGTCAACCGTTCACCGTTTATGTTCAGTCCGTGGTCTGACCAATCTAGTTTTCTAAACACCGACTCTAGAATTGCTGTAAATAGCTTAGGTGAGATTGGGTCGCCCTGTTTAACGCCACGTTTTATGGAAGCGGTGGCCCGATGCTCTCTGTTTTGATTTTTGCTTGACACTTAGTATAAATTTCTTTTAGAATTGAAACGTATTTTTGCTCTACGCCTTGTTCTATTAGACTGTCCCAGATGTGTTTATGGGAAATACATTCAAATGCTTTTGAATAATCTATAAATGAAATATAAATGATTTTGTTGTATTCGTTGCACTTTTCGACACATTGCGTCAAAGTGTAAATGTAGTCTATGTAGTAGCCTTTTCGAAATCCCGCTTGTTCTCGTGGTTGCTACTCGTCCAGTGTTTTAGTGATTCTAAATAGTATAACAGACGAGAACAATTTATATAGAGTTGGAAGTAAACTGATCGGCCTATAGTTTTCAATGCTTTTTTGGTCTCCTTTTTTATACAATAAAGTAATCACGGAATATTGCCAGTCCTCAGGAATTTCCTCGTTTTTTATTATTTTATCAAACAATTGTGTTAGCTGAGGCACCAGAGGTTCTAACATAGCAATGACGGTGTCTGTTGATACTCCGTCTTCTCCAGGTGCTTTGTTTTTCTTTATTGTTGGCTTATACATATAGCCAGCTAAGTAGGTCCAAATTTCACACTGGGGATGAAATTGGAAACCGACTGATACGTCCATACTGAGGTGAGGTGAGGTACTTGGAAATGAAATCAGTAGCCTAGTTCGTATTCTTTTTAGCAATAATATAGCACTTGACCACTATATTGCGGCGATACTATGAAGCGCGTTTACTCGCGTAAAAAAAGAAGATCATTTACTCTCGCCGTGTAGAAACTATGACTGTGATCTTCAAAATCCCACTCAGGCACCACATTACACAGCCTACACGTACTTACTTACATTTTGTGAAAGTATATTCAACAAGGATGTCGTTGCCTATGAGTTTTTTATGTCTCTCAACCGATTTTAGAGTCTCCAGCAAGAACTTAGCTGACCCATCCTATATAAATATACATACAGCTGCAGTATATGGTTGTAACTCATGTTTGCGTTGTTTAATTTCATTAATTCTTTTTTTTTGTTAGAAAGAACACATTTTTTATATTGTCCCGTCAAAATTTGAACAATATCGGTCTGTTGGTTCGGAAATTACACAAACATTTAATAATAACGACACGCGCGGCGCGTTCGGTACATACTAACTTCTAAGTATTCTGTGTATCACAGACGATCCACAGAATATCTAGATTCTAGATTCTAGAAAGTGCCCACGTGATTGCGTCGCGTCGTCTTGGATGACAAAATAATTGTCAAAAATATATTTTTGTGTGGAAAAACAAACATCATTCGGTTATAATCAACTTCAAAAAAGGAGGATGTTCTCAATCGGGTTGCATGTTTTTTTATTTGGTTTTATTTTACGCGAGAACTCCGCTAATTGGTAGTTGATTTTGATAATTCTCATTTCTTCATTTCTTTTGTACATACATACATTTCTTCATGTTCGAATAACTGCGTGTCACTATGCTGTTATGTGTCAGGCATGTTGCTTACCATCAGGCACATGTCCGGATCGTCTCGTTACCATTTATTTAAAAAAAAAAAAAAACCTTTTTCGTTTGGTAGAAAATACTTCAGATGTGATCTTAGATATCGAAAACAGGGAGGTAGTTTTTCAAATATCAACAAAAAACTAAAATCAGCTTAGATTTATCTGTACGACATAGTTATACCTTCTTATAAAATTTAGTCGAATGACAGAATTAAATTACCTGTCATTGAAGTAGATTTTTGTATTTTGGAGAAAACATATCAGCATAATAAGTAGCAGCATAAACAACCCATTAAATGTTCCCACTGCTGGGCGTCGGGGCCTTCTCTTGCAAGGAGAGAGACAAGGCTATAATCCACCACGCTGGCCCAGTGTCGGTTGGTGGATGACATATGACTTAGAGCTTACATTATAGGTAGATTTCGGTTTCTTCACGGTGTTTTACTTCACCGTTTTAATTACCTGAAACATGACTCTGAAAAGATAATGGTGCGCGTGGTTTTGAACCCTGGGTCTCCGGATCGACAGTCGCCGTTCTCCCGACTAGGTCAGCTGTAACTTACTAGACCAGCCGTAACTTATTAGAAAACGTATTATTTCAATCCAAATACTGTTTAAAATTTAAAGGTAGTGTTCAACAAGCTTCGGTGACCGAAGCAGACCGTTGTTAGGGTTCCGTACACAAAGGGTAAAAACGGGACCCTATTACTGAGACTTCGCTATCTATCCGTCCGTCCGTCCGTCTGTCACCAGGCTGTATCTCAAGAACGGTGATAGCTAGACAGTTGAAATTTTCGCCCATGATGTATTTCTATTGCCGCTTTAATCATGGCGGAATGTATCAAGTGATCGGGTTGAAATTTGAAATAGAATTAGATTACAGTCTGGAAGAACACATAGGCTAAACATTGCCTATGTATAAGTACTCTATGTATTACGTAACAAACATCCAAACAGTGACATTCATAATATTTACAGGACAACGTTGGAACGGCTGAACATATTTGGATGGAATTCAAAACATACGTAGTTTGAACTCAGAAATAGCAAATCGGTTACTTATAGGTTACTGTGACGTAGGAAAGACTAAGCAAATTTAGTAGAAAATTGAAACAGAAATAACTCATTGTCTGAAATACCACATTTATGTATTTATTACCTATCAACCTGAAAAGAAGCATGGGTCCTAAGAAAACAAATATTAACTATCACGTCAAAACGGCACAACGATATGGGTTGACATACGAAACACATATAGTTTAGAGTCTAAAATTTCACATGGGCTAATAAGTCTACATTTTCATGTAACTCCATATTAATATAAGCATATATTTTCGTCAGGAACTTGATGTGATGGTAAGGTAAAAGCCAAAAACGAAAACTATATGCACCCGTTTTGGCGTAGATAATATAGGTGATTTGCGTTCACAATCAAAATAACAAGCAACATAATGTTCTCACTAGACGGCGCTAGTGCCAGTTTAAATCTAAAAGCACTAAAGGCCATTTAAATCGATGTTTTGCTATTGTGGTATGTATTTTTTCTTTCATCACTAGGTGGCGTTACTGGTATTCTAAATTGTAGGTACTAATAAGTTTTTGCTCCTAAAAGGATTATGATGCCAAATTTGTATTCTTTCGTTCTTGATTTTTTTCTGTGTTACCTACAATTAAATTCATACATTAACATTTCACTAGGACTTGGCTTAGATTTACGGGTTCAACTTGCTTGAATATCATTAAAACTCAAAATTTTAATTATTTTGATTCCACACAGGCTTCGTTTAAAATTTTACGCCGGCGAAGTCGCGGGTAACAGCTAGAAAACAGCTTGCGGATAAAAAGAAATAGGTAAATAGGTATCAGATCATGCACATTAGCTTCAGACTTTTCATAATGTATCCTATAAAAATCCTACAAACTTAACACTTGCGGCTATGTTCGATACTGTTTGATTTTGTTTAAAAAGAAAATAAAGATGATAAAATTAAATAAATTTTTGTGTGTGAAAAACAAATTCACTCAAACTCAAAGGTTTTTCATATTTGACGTACGATACTTCCAATTAATGTATAAGTCAGTAAATACAAACATCAATTACACCTAAAATGTAATTATTTATAATACTGATATCATTTAAATTAATTATCCAGAATAATTAATCCATTCAATGTCATAAATAAATGTCAGAATAATTAAAATAACCATGTCAACAATTCAATCAATTAAATACAGTAAACTAAAGGAAATGTCAGAAAATAAATAAACCTTACTAGTAAATTCATTTAAAACAAAACCAATAAACAATAAAGTAGTATGTTTGATTTTGTTTAAAAAAAAAAAATAAAGATGATAAAATTAAATAAATTTTTGTGTGGAAAAACGAAAAACCTTACTAAGTATGTTTGATTTGTTTAAAAAGAAAATAAAGATGATAAAATTAAATAAATTTTGTGTGGAAAACAAATTCACTCAAACTCAAAGGTTTTTCAATGACTACTTATCCAAATATTTGACGTACGATACTTCCAATTAATGTATAAGTCAGTAACATCTGCTTACGCGAACGAAGTAGCGGGTTCAGCTAGTTTATAATAATTATGAATCAATTACACTAAAATGTAATTATTTATAATACTGATATCATTTAAATTAATTATCCAGAATAATTAATCCATTCAATGTCATAAATAAATGTCAGAATAATTAAAATAACCATGTCAACAATTCAATCAATTAAATACAGTAAACTAAAGGAAATGTCAGAAAATAAATAAACGATTACAATGTCACAAGTACCGAAAGTACATAAATTCATTCACATTTAAAACAAAAACCAATAAACAATAAAGTATTCACATTTTTCTTCTTGAAAACAAAACCAATAAACAATAAAGTAAATTATCATATAATATTATCTTAATTTCAAATTCATCACTTGCGAGTACTTGTAGAATGCCTGTTCGACAAGCCACTGTTTCAATCTATATTTATACGATCCCCTAGAGGACGCAGTTATTATTTCTTTCGGTAGTCTGTTGTACACTTCTGTTGCCAACACATGCACAAGTCTGTCAGACTTGGCGAGGTGGTGCGGTACCGCGCACAGCCGGTGCGCGTGCCTCGTCGTGCCGCGCCCTCGCGTGTCCCCCACATTACTGTACTCTTCCGGGTGGTCCCTGGCGTACAGCGCCGCTTGGAAACACACCAGGCTCGTCAGTGTCACAATACCCATGTACCGGAAGTACGGTAAGACCGATGTGTCCTGTGACACTCGCACAATCGCTCGTACAGCCCGCTTCTGCATTCTGAAGACGCGCTCCCAGTCGGCGGCGCGCCCCCAGAGCTCAACCCCGTACTGCAGAAGCGAATGCACAGATGCAAAATAGCATTGACGGACCATGGGTTGCGGTAGGATCCCCGCCACACGCCGCAAAGCGAATCACGCGCTACCCACAGCACAAACTCCTTCAATATGGTCCTCCCACGTCACTGCACTATCCAATTGAAAACCCAAAAATCGCGTCGACTCAACTTGAACAATCTTTACATTACCGATTCCGATTATAAGAGTCTATATTTGCGGCTGGCCAGGTTGAAATGCATGAATTGCGTTTTTTCAGTATTTAACATCAACCCATTGATTCTGAACCAGAAACCGAGACTATTTACCGATCGATTGGACTTACGCTCCAACTCTTCAATAGTCGGCGCCGTGACAATGACCACAACGTCGTCTGCGTACATGAGCACGCACCATAATACCACCTTGCCCTTTTTTCTATCGGAATGCTCGTAGCTCGAAAAAACGACAACCGGCAGCGGCGGTGCCAGGCGCGTTGCTAAGTACTTTCGCGCCAAATTCGCGGGTGAATCATATTGAAAGGTTAGTAAATATTGTGTATGTAGTACTCATTGTAATTTGGTTTTGTTAATGAAGGCTCTGCCCAGATAAAAAAAAAATATATTAGTAGAATATTGTAGTGATTTTCATGAAATTTTGATTTGGATTAAAATTTCATCATTAAGTAATAGAGAGACGAACTTCTTAGCATTCCATGGGTTCACCGTGCAGGTGCCGGGTCCATCGTGTGGCAGAGAGAGAAATTCCGAGTAGATCTCGAGACTTGTGACACAGGTGTAGGTATAAGGGGCCCCTTTCTGACAGACATAAACACTCACCTCCACTACTCGTGTTTCTCTCCCTGCCCAGCCAAATCTGATATAAACCTACTAGTGCAGCTTTAGATACTCGTTCTAGTATAGAACTTACTGCACTTCTGGACAAGCCAAGGTCTTTCAACAGGTTATAGAGAGATTTTGCTGGTATACCTCTCGCTCCTACTTCTACAGCGTATAAATTAACACACATAGCTGTATTTTGTTAATTCGTTTAGAAGGAGTAATATTTAATTATTCATATGAAATACTTACACTGCTTTAAAACTATATAAACTAAGAGCTGGCGTGATGAAGTAGAGATATAATATTACGGCGTTGCAGAAAAACGAGTGTAGTAAGCAAAACACGTCATCAATATAATAAATAATTTTAGTATACAGCAAACCAAACAAATTAAGGTTACTCAGGGAACTTGTGAAAAGGGTATGGTTGGGGTTTTTTTGAGAGATTACGTCCGCAATGCAGTAATTCGTCAGAGAACCAAAGCCACCAACATAGCTCAGTGCATTACCAAACTGAAATAGGGGTAGGCTCACGGGTAGGCTTGTCGTATCTGTCATAGACTAATAACATTTAGAAGAGAATTTGGATTTAAGACTGCATATGGGTAAATCTAGTGAAGGATGTCCTGAGTGAGACTAGATGGAGTGACGATATAAGAAAGACAGCTGGTGGTGGCGATCGAGAACGTGAGATTGAGGATTGGGCTGTGCGGCAGTGGACGAAATCAGACTGATAATGATGAAACCAAGAAATCAGACGAATCCTGAAGTGGTGACCGAAAATCGGTAAATATTGTGTGAAAGTAGTTGGAGTGATGATTTATGAAAAGCTGACAGGTCGGAAACGTATAACAGAAGATCGGGCAGGACATAAACCTTTTGGAAAGCAACGCCCTTGTCCATAACAGCACAGTGTCATACAGCTATTAGAACGTGAAAATTCCAGTACCTAGGTGGACCACTATTATAAACCACGATTAAAAAGTTATGTGACTTCACCACGACTATGTGATCCCCCCCTTTGCGAGTAGTGTCAGTAGTCCGGTTGTTAGTTCGGTTAACCGAACTACTGCAACTTTTTGGTGCCAGTAGTTCGGTTGCACGTCATAACCGAACTGTTGACACTGTGGAGTGCCAGTAGTCCGGTTGTTAGTTTGGTTAACCGAACTACTGCAACTTTTTGGTGCCAGTAGTTCGGTTGCACGTCATAACCGAACTGTTGACACTGTGGAGTGCCAGTAGTCCGGTTGTTAGTTTGGTTAACCGAACTACTGCAACTTTTTGGTGTCAGTAGTTCGGTTGCACGTCATAACCGAACTGTTGACACTGCGGAGTGCCAGTAGTACGGTTGTTAGTTTTTTAGTGCTAGTTGCATTACTTTTCAAATTCAGATTTTATGGCATTCAGGGTAGTTTTTTCGTAATCTACATGTATTTCCTTGGAATCCCACTCTGGAATTTTGTACTTATTAATTCAAAGACGATGTTATAAGACTCGTGTTTTTATAGGATATGAAAGCAAATGCCCGTGGGATCATATTTATAGCTTCAATTGAACTACCCAAGTCGCCAAGCATGCTGAATAATTAGCAAAATGGAATAGGGCTGGCTTTAAACGTACCATCCATAAAGTACACTTTAATATGTATAAAAAAATCTCGTGCATGATTAGGTACTACAAAAAATTAGAATTATAATATCACCATCAAAATAATCTGCCAGTAGAATATCAGAACACAACGTAGGAACTTGCATCTCGGAAAGAGATGTTGGGCGTATTTTCTCTACTCCCGCATTTTGGCGAATCTTACGTTCTTAGATTCTCGAAGAAACTTAAATTGTAGATTTCTTTTGAGAGAATGATGGAATTGGGTTGGGAGTGGCTAAATCTAGGCCCTTATTTTTTAATGCAAACTAAACATTAGCGATATACTCTGGGTGCAGGTTATCTGCCTTTCGCAGCCTCAATTATGCTTTTATTTATCAAAGCATCAATTTCAAAAAAACCGAATTGCAGGTATGCTCACTGGCTTTCTCGATTTTGTCCGCTTCCTAAAACACAGTTCATATGATTCCACTAGTATTATATTATATTATATTATAAAGTAAGGAACTACAAACCATAAATGAAAATAAGGAGATATATGCATCAAACGCTTACTTTTGATATTGTAACGTAGCCCTTACATTGCACATTCGGTCTTCTAATATTTGCAACGGCAAAACCTGCTTTTTGAGGCATATACGGAATTCCTATAAAACTGGTATCCAGAAAAAAGTAACACCCTGCCTCTTCCTCGCTGCATTATCTTAAAATCATCGTTGTCGTTCATTTTACTATACAAGTTTACTTTATAATTTTACAATGACAATAATGACAATGACAAATTGTTTATTGTGACAAAAAAGACACACATCCAAATTTATATACATATACATACATCGTTCTATGAAATCTATTAAAATTATGTTTTTTTGTCACAACCCGGCCCCAGCTCAGCATAATGCCGATTGGATCCAACCGACGCTGATCTTCCGCTGGTGCCGACGAATGACGACACACACCACATACACTTAATAATCTTACGCTAATAATAATCTTCCACATAATATATTTTATTTACCTAGCCTCATCACATAACAATACAATACATACATACATATATTCTAATTTAAAAAACACATGTACATGCTCTCATACTCAACTAAACTTATTTATAAATGCAACCCCTTACAACGAAGTACCTAACTATGGCAAGCTGATGATACGTGAACATAAATAATTTGAAATAAGAGTTAATAGACATAAAATATTTATACATATAATCAAAAAGTAACAAATAGCCCTCAAATAGCACTGGTATCGTTTCTAAGTTGCTCCTCTCCCTTCTGGTGTCTAAAAATAAATTCTCAAAGGTGCAACCTAAAACAATAAATACTTTGCAGGTTCCTTATTGGCGGAGGAATGTTATTCCAGCATTTCGTCGAAGCGTAACGGAAACTGCCCCTAAAAGCGGCAGACCCGTGCCGCTGCATCGAAAGCTGCGTGGTACACTGGCGAAGAGGCCTATCACTTTTTTTCCATGACAGCTTATCGTATAAATATTTGGGGCATTTAAACTTCAAAACCCCAAACATTAAGCAGGCCAAATGTAACTTGCGGCGGTGCATCATTTTCAAAATTTTGTTCTTATTTAAAAACGGAGTCACGTGTGACCGCATTGGTATTGCAAAACAGAACCGTGCACAAGCATTTTAATTAATTAATTAATTTTAGATTTTAGATATAATCTGTACTAATTATCAACTTGGAAAATAGTTATAATAATATGTACTTACTCATCAAATTGACACCAGCGGCGCCAAATGGGTTAAAGATTGATACAAATGAAACTTACATGAAAAATCGCAAAAAGTTAGTATATATTTTTATAACCGCTGAGATGGTGAGAAAGTCGCTAGTTTTTAACCGACTTCCAAAAATGAGGAGGTTCTCTATTCGGTTGTATGTTTTTTTTTTTTTTTTTATGTATGTTACTCGATAGCGCCGCCAATTGTCAATCAATTTCGATGGTTCTTGTTTTGTTTGGTAGATCATAGTTCAGAGGTGGTCCCATATAAATTTTATCGAAATCGGTGTAGTAGTTTTCGAAATATGAACAAAAACAACTAAAATTTACCTCGACGACATAGTGATTGCGTCATCCGTCTGTAGGTATCACCGTTACGGTAATAGGTACCTAGACAGTGGAAATTTTCACAGATTATATATTTCTATTTCCGCTGTAACAACAAATACTAAGAATAAAACAAAATAAATATTTAAGGAGGGCTGGCATACAACAAACTTGATTACATCTTTATTGATTACCAACCATTAGTACAGCCCTAGCAAACTAGATGGCGCCACTAGTAAAATAACACGCGCTATCGACCTTCGAGTTAGAATCATCTATATCTCGAGCTGCACATTGAACGCCTCCACCTCGTTTGGTTTGGGCAATAAATTCGAAAGCAAGGCTATACTTTTTAACCCCCGACCAAAAAAATATCTGTCTGCCTGTGGCACCGTAGTGACCGTAGAGCTCAAACGGATGGGCCGGTTGCGATGCGGTTTTTTCATTTTAAGATTAATTCGTCTGGGTGACATATTTGTAGATTTCACAAAGTTATGAAATTCGACCCTGTCAATACGAAATCGTGTAAATGCATTAATGAAAACTTGTTTAGCACTAAAAGGGTAAAATAAACTATTTTTAACAAAAAAATTAAACCGACTTCAACACCACAAATAGGCACTCAAAAGCGAAAAATAATATAATATAGGTAATTAATATAACCGCTACTCACTCATCTATATGAAGTCGGTGCCAGCCAAGTCTAATAAGTATAGATAGATAGACCTATGCCTACTTACTACCTCGTACATAGTATCTATCTACTAGCTTTTAACTAGACTGGCACCGACTTCATATGGATGAGTGAGTAGCGGTTATATTAATTACCTATATTATTATTTTTTCGCTTTGAGTGCCTATTTGTGGTGATGAAGTCGGTTTAATTTTTTGTTAAAAATAGTTTATCTATCAACTGAAGTGGTGTATCGATAGTTCGGTGCTTAGATGAACCTGAATTTCTATATGTAAGCAATAGTTCAGTGCTTAGATAACATCAAAACTAATGCAACTAAAAAGTTAACACTAAAAAACTAACAACCGGACTACTGGCACTCCGCAGTGTCAACAGTTCGGTGATGACGTGCAACCGAACTACTGGCACCAAAAAGTTGCAGTAGTTAGGTTAACCGAACTAACAACCGGACTACTGACACTACTCGCCCCTTTGAGCCAAAGCTGGATCCGCCCTTGGTACTTCCCCAACCGGAATTTGAGAAGAAAGAAGACCACACCAGAAAAAACTGATTCACTCTCGACTTCAAGACACCATGATTTTCTTGTTAGGAAAATATACAATATTGTTATAAGGTAAAATAATATTTCATCGCCACTGCGGTCACTATATATACCAAAAAAATTTAGATACACTAATAAAGCAAGATATAAGTAAAGATGAGGCTTATGGGCGTGAGAATAAAACATAATATAAACAATTAGACTAAAATAAGACTTATCTAATCACTTCCAGTCAGGTAATTCCTACGATAAGTTAGGTATGAGTAATCTATAATCGCAATAATCTATTTTAATAGAGTTCACTTACACGAGAAACAAGAAACTTATTTTTTTTTTCGACAGTTTTTTTTTTAACCCCCGACCAAAAAAAGGGGTGTTATAAGTTTGACGTCGATGTCTGTCTGTCTGTCTGTCTGTCTATCTGTCTGTCTGTCTGTCTGTCTGTCTGTCTGTCTGTCTGTCTGTCTGTCTGTCTGTCTGTCTGTCTGTCTGTCTGTCTGTCTGTCTGTCTGTCTGTCTGTCTG
The DNA here is from genome assembly GCA_017562165.1 of Ectropis grisescens. Taxonomy (NCBI): domain Eukaryota; kingdom Metazoa; phylum Arthropoda; class Insecta; order Lepidoptera; family Geometridae; genus Ectropis; species Ectropis grisescens. The sequence continues at coordinate 28,599,774 of CM029781.1, read as the reverse complement.
TCTGTCTGTCTGTCTGTCTGTCTGTCTGTCTGTGTGTGTGTCTGTCTGTGGCACCGTAGAGCTCAAACGGTTGAGCCGATTTCGATTCAAAATGGCCGCCACAAAATGGCGGACAAAATATTTCTTCACAACCTACCTCAATATGGGTATCAAATGAAAGGGCTTGACTAGCAGAGTACTATACGCTATAACAAATTTGAAATCCGAGATGGCCGCCACCACAAAATGGCGAATTATATAATTTTTTTCACTACTACCGCAATATGGGTATCAAATGAAAGGGCTGGACTAGTAGAATGTTGTACAGATAACAAATCTAAGGTAGTCGGGGGTTAATCAAAATTTTTAATTTTGTTCTTGTCACAACTCCCTTAGGTAATATGGGTATCAAATTAAAGGGCTTGACTAGTAGAATGTTGTACAGATAGCAAATCCGAGGTAGTCGGGGGTTAATCAAAATTTTTAATTTTGTTCTTGTTGTTCAATTGAATGTCTCACTATTTTTTTTACTTTTATAGGTTTACACTTGACTGCCATCTCCCTTATGTTAAACGATGATGCGGTCTACGATGGAGCGTGTTTACCTAGAAGAAAGCGATTCACTCTCGATTTGAAAACATACAGATTGTAACTATCGGGGAAAACATTCTTAGGCAACGTATTCCACAGCCTTGACGTTCTTATCACGAATCAAATCTCTTCGTTCGTGTCTTTGGAATATCAACCATGAAACGATGTCGCTTTTTCATGCTGCGAGCATTCCGATACAAAAAAGGGCAAGGTGGTAATAGATCGTGCAAATCTGTCGCACACTCTCCGAAGTATATCCGATAAAAAACCGATAAGCTAGCAATTTTGGCGATGTTCGAGACTTTGAAGTCTTTTCTGCACAAGAGTGTCATTGCCTATGTGCCTTTTGGCACGTCTCTCGATCGATTCCAGAGCCTCCAGGTGATACTTAGCCAATCCATCTTAAAGGTGCGAACAAACTCTTATAATAACGGTAATGTTAACCTTGATTTAAGCTCAATTTTATCTTATAGAGTCTGGGGAAGTACCACATATTTTTAGTAATCCTATCGCCAAGCAGTAATGTGTAAGCATCATTGTGTTCAGAAACCACCCAACATCGTGGCCCTTCTCAGTTGCACCGGTGCCCATACACCGGGCTACCTACATGGCCGTATCGTCGTGAGTTTGGAGGCAACAAAGCCTAGACGAGTGTTCCCATCGTGGGCCGTGGATTCATTTTATCGTCACTGTGGGAGTTAACATGGGAACACTTCGGGGGAGAGGAGCATGGTGCATGTGCATTGTGGACTCAGAAAAACACACACAGGTATAGACAGGGTTTGAACCGACGACCTCTCGATTGTGACTCGCACATTCTATCCTCTAGGCTACCATGGATTGTCAGTCATAAACTACTCTCCCACTACTATCACTAAGCACCCAACTCAGAAACCGTCAAAATAATGCTTAACAAAGTATACTATTTATATATTTTTTAATCATTATAGGCTTACACTTGACCGCCATCTCGCTTAATGATAAGCAACGATGCGTTCCACAATGGAGCTTGCTTACCAAGAAGAAACTGGTCCACTCTCGATTTGAAGACACCAAGATTGTAACCATCAGGGAAAACATACTCTGGCAACGCATTCGACAACAGCAACAGTAATAAGTAACAAGTACGTAAGTACTAAGTGACGGTAGCAAATCTCTAAGTGGTGGTGCACTACGGTGGTATTTGAATGTCGACCTCGGATATGCATTTGAGATTTGGGATCGTGACATGCATTTTGAGAGACAATGCTTGGAACTTCTGTTTAGCTTTATTTCTTCATTATTCGTTCATGATCATATTTGAGAGTGAGTTTCGGTTGGAAATCGGAAGTATAATGAAGTAACACTCTGCTGACCAATGGCATGCATGGGAAACTAGTCTGGAGACTGCAAGAACTTAGCCTTCACGGGGATGTTTATCTGGCCTTGTCATCCGATCACCAGGATGACGCCGGAAGTATTATAGCACACAATCCTGGATCTGTGGTACCTTTCATGAGTAGACTAGTTTCACATGCAGAGTGTTAGTGTGCTATCGGACTTGCAATCCGGACTTGCAGCAGCTGTTCTGACCCGTTTTCTGACGGATTAGATTGAAATTTGAGACGTTGTGAGATTGTTATTATAGAGGTAACAGATCAGAACAGAACAGAACAGTAACATAAAATAGTCCAGTGAAGCCGTGGGACACAACTAATACATGTGTAAATACCAAAAAAAATTACACACCGACATAAAAGATTAATTGAATAGATAAAAGTATTATGAACAAAGTTATCTCTGACGTTTATCCAACAAAATTGATTGTTGTTCATTACTGACTTGACAAATTTTATTTTTCTCTTATTGTCTATTTTATGTTTTATTCTCACGATCATAAGCATCATCTTTACGTATATTATAGGTTATAAGTTTGTCACATTTGTTCCTATAAATAGTGTGAACTGTAATCAACCAACATTGTTTAACATAACGCACAGGCACGATGTATCTTGAAATTATATTCCTTATTGTTGTTCTCTTTTTTGAGCTATGTGCACTTTAACCGTCGGTACAATGAAAGTTACTGGAAAAAACGTGGCGTTAAATTCCATCAACAAAACAAGATTATTGGACCAAATTGGGAGTACGTCGTAGGAAAACGTGCATTCTTTGAAATCTACGGTGACCTGTATAAGAAATACGCAGACGAACCAGTAGTAGGTATCGGTAATCTATTAACACCAACTGTATTTGTGCCTAATGTCGAAAACGTGTCTCAAATACTACAGAACGACTTCAACTCGTTTAGCCACAGAGGAATTGAAAATTTAGAAGGCGATCAGCTGTCAGAAAACGTACTGTTCTTGAATGGCCCAAAATGGAAACTTATGCGTCAAAACATGACTCCACTATTCACAAGTACCAAACTGAAGCAAATGTACTATATAATGGACAAAAGTGCTCAAGATTTTGTGACTTATATGAAAAATGATTCACAAAGACTGAATGGCAATGCTTTTAGTACGTTAACCAATTTCTGTAGTGCCGCAATAACTGCTGCTGTGTTTGGAATCGGAACAGAATCTGTCTTTGATTCTCCATTTGTAAAAGTAGCCCAAGCAGCAACTAAACCAACATTATCCCTAAATATCAAATTTGCCATATTTGGTCTAAGCACGAAACTGGCAAAATTTTTACGAGTAAAAATATTTAGTGACTACGAAGAATTCTTTATTGGAGCAATGCAGCAAGTGTTGGTGCAAAGAAAAAATGACAACGTCAAGAAACACGACTTTGCCGATCTTGCTCTCAGTTTACAGAAGAGCGGAATGCTAAGAGATCTGACTACGGGTTGTGAAATGAAACCGACGGTTGGACTACTATCAGCCCAGGCTTTCTTCTTTTTCATCGCTGGCGTAGAACCAAGCGCTACTGCTATGTTTGGTGCTCTCATTGAACTGGGAGTCAACCCTGACATCCTGGCAAAAGTCCAAGAAGAAATTGATGAGGCTTTTGAAAAAAATGAAAACAATATTACATATGACGTCATATCAAAAATGAATTACTTAGAAAAAGTGTTGAGTGAAGGTCTAAGAAAGTTTCCTCCCGTGGGATTTTTATCGCGACAATGCTCTCAGGACACCGTTCTTCCAGTAGGAAATGTGAAAATAGCTAAAGGAACAAGAATCATTACACCTATATTCCACATTCACCGTGATCCGAAGTACTATCCTGAACCAGAGAAGTTTGACCCGGAAAGATTCAGCAAGGACGGGCAACAACCGTTGAGCGACGTATTCTATATGCCGTTTGGTCGAGGAAACAGGCTTTGTATCGGCGCCAGGTTTGCACGGTTACAAATCAAAGCTGGTCTCGTACACTTACTCAGGCACTTCTCTGTCAAGACCATCAACTATGATCAACTGAAATTCAAAAAGGAATTATTTACTGTGCGACCTGCCAATGTGGATGTCATGTTTATCCCAAGAAATGTAAAGGTTTGACCATTTCTTTGTGGTGATTATCGTTCTGTAAAAGATGGTTACGGTTTCGATTTTTGGCTTGAATAAAACAAATACTTGGCCATTTTAATTTGTATTATTACAATTATTAATAAATTGCAGAAAATTGATTCCAACATGATTAATAATAATATGTAGAGACCAGACGTATTCTTAGGCATCAACAAAATTAGTTGTTTTATCTTTTACATATGTTTTGTAATTAGTAGTATTAGTAGTAGCAGGCAAAGTACTTTTCCATAAAATCATGTAAAAAACTGTATTGATCGGTGTTATTTTGCTGAATTGGGGATAAATAGCGTTAAGGCGGACAGAACGACCTTGAGCCGAAATGGCAGTGTACTAAAAATTATAATGAGGTTTTTTGACGTGACAACGTCTAATAAATAAATGAACGCTGGCTGCATGAACGAAAAAAGATGACTCGTTGTCCCGTTACACTCGTTGAATAATTTACGCTAACGTAACGGGATTACGTAAGTGTACATTATTCTTACATTTCAAAAAAAGAAGTGTGGCACTCGGGGACTGCCGCGGTAAAGCTATTGCATGTTGCATGCATTTTTATCAACATAAGCAATAGGGATGTTAACCATTTTCGAATTGCTTTTATTTTGAAGAGTGACATTAGTTTACCACAAAAAAAAATGCAGAGAAGTATACAATCTAGTCAGTCTTCGACAGCTTGTTTTGCGGTTAGTGACATAATATGTCATATTGGTGTTTCCAGTCACGTGACAACAGATTATAAATGTAGCATTTAAAATCATTTTTTAATAAATTAACTATGTAATATTAAATTATAGAAATGTGATTTTCGATATTCTAATGATACAAACTTTCATAAAATTAACACTAAACATTAATTTGTGATTAGTGTTAACATCCCTATTATAATATGTTTTTATTTATGCAGGATTTTTGGCATAATGTTGAGTCTGAGTCACATTTGTTTTTATCATAATGCTGGAAAGGTAGATAATGCTCACGGAGCTAATACAAAGAGGAGCTGCCCTAAGCAACTGTGCACTGTGATTTTCAACTAGGTCCTGACGTCACCATGGGGGGCGGGGCCTAAGTTAGTATGCTATCAGCGTTCGTCAGGTGCACATGTGAGGAGACTCGCATTAAGGCCATCGCAGACGTAGCTATAATAAATATATATTTTCATATTTTCGTGACGTCAGCAAAATATACCGTAATCTATTCTATATTATGGCATATTAACATAGCAAGACATATTTTGAGTGTACAGCATGTTTCAACACTGTCTGCGCGCACGTCACGAGTCTTTTGATATTTTTAACCCCCCGACGCAATAACGACGGGGTGTTATAAGTTTGACATAACTGTACGTACTACGATGCTACGTGTTTGTAGCATCGTAGCTCCCAAACGGATATACCAATTTTGTTTTGTTTTTGGGTTGGGTAAACTTGATGGGGTAATGTCGTTAAATTACCAAGTTCATATGGCCATCTTCCAGTTTCATTATCAGGCTCTGATTACCATCAAGCACCAAAGTACTTGTCAAGGCGAATAAAACGAGGTCAATCGCGATGGACAAAACACTCCTTTAGTTAGGTACAAGATTCCTATGGTTATTTTCCAGCTTCATCATCAGACCATGGCTTCCATCTAGCACCAAGACAACTAAAACGATCCCAGATTTGATGGGGTTTCGTCGTTTCATTACAGAGTTCCTATGACCCACTTCCAGATCCATCATCAGACCTTAAAAATGATGAAACACGCTGTAGGTACATTCAAAATATGTCTTGCTATACCATAATTTATATGAATATGCCTTAATATATATTACGGTATATTTTGGTGACGTAACAAAAATATATATTATAGCTGCATGTGTGGACACTCGAGGATTTGTATAGAAAATATACGGAAATATGTCCAGCTAAGATATATGAAAATATATATTATAGCTACGTCTGCAACGGCCTTTATACGAGTACGTCCTATCTCATTAAAATTTTTGACATCTAGTGTAAGGTAGCTGAACTAAGTAGTAACATCAACATCAACCTAAGCTAGTAGTTTTGGTATTAGCCGATAGATGGAATATTGAGAAGTGGGCGGGGCCCCTATACCCCCTCAGTGCCCCCTCATCCCGCAAACTATCACGCGTCATTTCATATGGAAATTTAATTACTACACCTTCTCTTTGTATTCGCTCCGTGATAATGCTATATTTTAACACAACATAATTTAAAGGTTTACTAATTTAATCATTTTCTTTTACATGGAGCACATAATTTTTAAGTTTTAATAATTTTACACATAATTTACCTAAAAACATTGAAAAAATATATTAACAAGACAAAGAGCTTAAGAAATAAGATATTTGTTGTATCATTACAACATATCTCTTACAGTAAATAATTTACAATATTCATTCCAACAAATATTTTAAATATTAATAAGTATTAACAATCTTGCCTGTATTGATGATATTCAATTATTAAATGTGACTGACCTCTCAATAATAACATTTCTTGTTGAAATATGTGCATTATTATATTGGTGCTCGGATGGATTAATAAGGTGATCAGCGGTTATCAAGTGCACCTGTTATCAACTAGATTGGTTGTTTGTGAACCAATTAGGATAGTTAGTTGAATGCTTTTTAAATTTGAAGTGTTCTCTAGCTCACTTTTTTGCGAGGCTATAAATATATAGACTGGTCTCGTGGCTTAGTGGGTAGTAGCTCATTAGCTGCTCAGCTTATTAGCTGCTGTTTGAGCTTTATTTTTTTTCACAGAGTAATAAGGAGCATTATCCATCACTATGATTGAAGGCTCTTTGATGTTGGGGATAAGTTTTTCTGTAACCCATTTAGTAAAATTACTTTGGTTCATTTCAGAATGGTAATCTTCTTGTTTGTTTACACCGCTGAAGACTAATATGTGGATATACTGCTCCTAACATGTTCTACTCATCTTGCATTAATTATTCAATAAATATCACTGATATGTATAAATGCTCAAAATGCAGCAGTTGCGCTATAACTTGATGAAGTTTGTTTCATCATCATCATCATCAGCCACAAGACGTCCACTGCTGAACACAGGCCTCTCCCCTAGATTTCCACAACGAACGGTCCTGCGCTACTTGCAACCAGCGGTTTCCACCGACTTTTGTGAGGTCATCTGCCCATCTAGTGGGAGGCCGTCCAACCGGTCCGGTTCGTGGTCGCCCCTCGAGAACCTTTCTTCCCCATCGGGTGTCAGTTCTGCGAGCGATGTGGCCTGCCCATTGCCACTTCAGCTTGCTTACTCTTTGAGCTATGTCGGCCAATTTCGTTCTTTTGCGAATATCCTCATTAAGAATTTTAAGTTTGTTTACTTTAGTTTAACCTCAAAAAATAAGTCAGAGTATGATATGTTGTTGTTAATCGTAAGAATATCTATTATCTGCATACATTAGTGATTCATGCCAGTGTTTTGTACAATTTTCTATAGTCACTTACCAGTAAAATCAGCTGTACATTTGTAAACGTCGTCTAGTCCTGTTAAAAGATTTCCAGCTTGATATTCCACCATACACCGCATAAAAACTTTGTAAATTATTGCACGGGCACCGCCACGAATCACTTTGTTCATGATGACACTGTTTTTCTTGGTTTTTGTTGGTCACTGTTCGTAATTCCGTAAATAACGCAAAACAATTAAAAACACACGATTGTTTACGATTATTGACAATTCGAGTACTTTTTTTTGTGTTGCCAGCAATATTGAATTTTTAGTTCCCGTTTAATTAATTTCTACTCTTAAATGTCGCACTGTACTAAATTTATTAAAAAAAGATATGCAATATTTTTTTTTTTTTTTTTTGTTTGAAGTACGTAATTTTTAAATACATAATATGATACATAATTACGCTAATATGCTATGATAATAGCCTTTAGAAAGTTATTTTCCCGTTCTCTACGTACTCAAATCCGCTACGTATCACGGGAAATCCGTTAAGTTGACAACACTGCTAAGAGCATTTAGTCTGGTAAAGCGAATACAAATAAGATTCAAAGTCGAATGACCGAGTGGGGTGGACGGCGTTACGGTCTTCCATCCCTCTTTTTTGTGAACATAAGAAAGAGATGCACGATCACTAAAATTCGGTCCCCAAGCCCGCGATAAAAGCTATGCAATAGCTTAAAAATCTGACTACTAGTATAATTTCAAGTATTTATTTTATTATTTCCGTACGGTGATACTTAGCTACGTTTGGTTGATATCGATTAAATTTCCCTTCCCTCCGGACCTCTGAGTAGTACAGACGTGTTTTTAGAAAGTCTATTTATTTATTTATTTTTATTAGAAGAAATATAATTATATTCCAAAATATCGGTTAAAAGTTCGACGTGTGTACAAAAAAATAGTCAAATAATTGAATAAATCAACAATTTAAAAAATATTAAAACATACTAAAATAATAGGGTGACAGAAAATACTAAGAGTTTCGTACCGACTACACCACCCCAGAGCATCGGGTCGTCACAGCGACGTCATCGAGTGGGTGGAGACGGACCCATATTCACAAGTGAGATCTCCCAATTAAACCAATAGCTATCCTGCTTCCACCCGTTGCAACAAAACTTCATAACATCATATATTTACAAACATATGTTATGATCTATGAGTGCAAACGAGACTAGAATGGTGTGCGAAAAGTAAAGGTGCCTTGTGAAAGTCTCTTCAAATAGCTGCTACCCTGGTACATGCGATTGGCAAAATTTGAACGACGGTAGATCTGGCGGCGGGGTGATACTTCTGACAACTTATACCCGGTTACATTAGTGCCAAAGCGTTAACTAAAGCAATAAAACCTGGAAAGCCTCTCTCAACCTAGTGAACATTTTGTGCTATCACAATTTTTTAAGGTGTACATCACCATGTTATTAATATTTTTCTTTTGCTATTTGATTATCACAGGCGTCTATTTCCCTTCATTATAAAATATGCCTTCAACTCCAGAGATAACTGGATCTGATTCGGACGCCTCTAAAAGAATCGAACGACATAAGCGTGCACTCAAACGGCGCCGTTCTCCGGAAGTCGACATAAACAGCAAATTAAAATCATTTGAAAACAAGATCTCTAAAATGCTGTCTTCCTGGAAGACGGATGTTGATACTAAATTCAAGAGCTTTGAAAGCAGGCTCTCAGACATAAAATTGGATATTGCAAAGTCGCTGGAATTTATGGCTGCTCAACAGGAAGAGACGAAACGTAAAGTCGAAAGTATCCAAAAGGAGTGCAGGGAAAACCTCAGTGAAATTTCTCGACTGAGTGACATTATTGAAGACCTCTCGCGCACCGCACGGAACTCATCCTTTGAGATGAGAAACGTGCCTCATTCTCCAAATGAGACCAAAGATGTTTTTTGTGGTTATATGGTTCGCATGGGTGAAACTATAAACGCGAAGATAAATCCTTCAGAAATCAAAGAAATATTTAGAGTTCCTGGAAAGCCGGAAGCAATCAAGCCAATAATAGCTGAATTCACATCGACCTTGTTAAAGAACAAGCTAATTAAAGCGGTAAAAAACTTTAACACTTCAAACCGCACGAATAAACTGAATGCGTCCCATCTTGGCCTTCATGTGGCTAATTCCCCAGTTTACGTGACGGAACATCTCACAAACAAAGCAAATCGCCTGTATTTCTTGGCCAGAGATCTAACTAAATCTGGACCGTTCAAATACTGTTGGACATCTAATGGGAAGATTTATCTAAGAAAAGTCGATGGCGCACCAATAATTGCGGTCAAGAGTGAGGAACAAATTACAGCGCTTAAATCTAAACCAAAGTGACTATTTATGTTGTTTCTATTTAGTTATCTTTTTATGTTTTGTTCACAGCGCACTATACTAACTGCAGTCAATTATATTTGTCAAACCTTCCTTGCCTTTGTAATCCTAACCCTATTCAACAAAATTATACCCTTTCACTATTCTCCACAAATGTATATTTATGTTATTGAATGCATATTATTATCTTTCAGTCTTTAGCTACCCAACTTCTATATTATTAGTACAAGGAAATTGCACCAAAGTTACCTTCTCGGGAATTGATTATGGATAAAGATGTTAATGAAATCTTAACTGAAGTTCATGGGGTGGGAGCAGCTGAATCTTATTGTTATAAAATTGATGAATGTAATGATTCTGTTTCACACTTATCTAAGCACGTTAAGGTCATCGCCCAAAATATTAGAAGCGTTAACGCAAATTTTGATAAACTTTTAGTTTTACTGTCCAACCTAAAATGTAAATGTGATTTCATTGTACTATCTGAATGTTGGTTAAAAAGTAATACGTATCTTCCTCAATTACCTAACTACAACGTTACTGCAACAACTCAAACTTATAACAAAAGTGACGGACTTGTTATTTATTTATTACAAAAGTTACATCTCTTGCACAATTGAGGAACCCTATTTTCAGGAAGCCAACTGTTTATTGGCTAAAATTGAAGACCACACAGCAATAATTGGAATATATCGTCCACCTTGCTTCTGTAGATTAAACCCACGAAACTAGAGTTTAAAAATGTAATTGTTGCTGGCGATATTAACATCGACATATCTATGCAAAACGCAGTTGACCCCGCATGCTATCACTATCTTAACTTAATGGCTGAGTATGGACTACTACCGACACACACATATCCAACAAGAGATAAAACCTGTCTAGATCATATATTCCTGAAATCGAGATCTAAAGGACTAGCCTTTGTCATTCAATCCACTCTGACAGACCACTACCCAGTTTTGCTTTCTCTACCTAACACAAGCACAAAAAGTTCCACTCAGGGCCATTCAGACTCAGGCCATTACTCTGTACAAAAAACGGATTATCCAAATGCGGCGATATCCCTGAGTGACTCTGACTTCTGTGAAATACTAGGTATGAATGATGCAAATGCCGCTACAGATGTGTTGGTTAGTACTTTAATGAAAACACTTAATAAATTTACATCTTTTAAAATAGTAACCCGTAAGCATAAAATAACAAAACCCTGGATTTACCCAGGTTTACTAAGATGTATCCGTCACAGGGATAACATGCATTTCAAGATAATAGAATAGAAATTTAAAGATATAATAAAATTAATTGTAGATAAAATCGTTCCAGCCCTAACACATATAATCAATTTGTGTTTCTCTTCTGGAATATTCCCAACAGCGTTAAAAAAGGCAATTATACTTCCTATTCATAAGAGTGGGCCTCGGGACGATGTCAACAATTTTAGACCAATATCAATTTCACCCGCGCTATCTAAAGTAATTGAAAAGATTTTAAATAAGAGATTAGTGTACTACCTGGAAAAAAACAATCTTCTGTGTGATTCTCAGTATGGTTTTCGTGCAAACAAATCCACGGAACAGGCAATATCAGCACTGATCGATTATGTTACAAGGGCCTTAGACAGGAAAAAGAAGTGTTTGGCAATATTTCTAGATTTGACTAAGGCTTTCGACACCGTTTCGATCCCACTCTTGCTGAAAAAAATGGAGAACTTGGGTGTCAGGGGTATTCCGCTAACACTTTTTCAAAACTATCTTCTAAATAGAACTCAACAGGTTCGCATTGCGAATGTCACAAGTAATAGTGAATTGGTATCTTACGAAGTTCCACAGGGATCTATTTTAGGTCCCTCTCTATTTCTGATATTCTTAAACGACTTATGTAACTACCGGCCTGAAAATGGTAATATTTTCGCGTTTGCTGATGATACAGCTTTGGTATTTGAGGGTTGTACTTGGGAAGAGGTACGTGATAAAGCGGAAAAAGGACTGCGCAACGTAAATCTGTGGTTACAATCCAACTTGCTAAACTTAAATGTTACTAAGAGCAAGATAATTACTTTTTGTATTCGCAAAGGCAGTTCAAACGTTGATGATAGCTTTAAGGTTCAAATTCACACATGCGACGTAAAGCGAAAATACCTTGGAGTTGTTATCGATTGCAACCTCTCATGGGTACCACATATCGAGTCTATGTCTTCGCGAACCAGGAAACTGATCTGGATTTTTAAGAACCTGAGACCTTCAATTCTATTTGCGCTACTTAAAACAGTATATCTCGCAGTCTGTCAGTCGATTCTTGGCTACTTTGTATCCATATGGGGTGGCGCATGCAAATCCCATCTAATAAAACTTGAAAGAGCACAACACTCAGTCCTTAACGTTATGTTGCATAAGCCATTCCGTTACTCCACCGAAAAACTGTTCCGTGACGCCCAAGTTTTGACTGTTAGACAACTTTTTATCTTAAATACTATTCTTCTACAACATAAAATGATACCTTATAATTCCAATCAGCCAAAAACCAGACTATCCAAACCTAATGTATGCACATCTACTCGAATATTCACCACGTTTGCAAGAAATCAATCCTACTATCAAAGAGCGTATTTGTATAACAAACGAAATACCATTCTTAATTTCTATCCTATGGCACGGTTCACTTGTAGAACAACGCTAGTGAAATGGTTGCTGTCTCTTGACTATAAGAAAACAGAATCTTTATTGACTGTAGTTTCTTAAGAGACTGATATCTAGTCGACTGATATTGCGCGCCACTTAAAAAAAACCGATGTTCCCCTTCCTCCTCATCCCTCCTCTCCTTCGCCTTTCCCTTTGTGACAAGTCTGTGAAACATTTTATTTTTTTTGTTTAATGCTAAAATAACGCAATAAATTGTTATCTCTATCTTTCATGTTAGATTATGTACAATGTAATAATTTTAATTCAATGCAATTTCATTTTTATTTATTTTTTACATTTTATTTGATTGTTATATTAAGTATCTTAGATTTATATAAGAAATAACTGGCAAATCATACTTTTTATCAGTTAGAATCTTTTTAACCGGAGCGAGGGCCTTGATATGCCATTACACAGGGAAACCTAGTTTGGGTACCAAGGTCATCCTACTCAGGATTGCTGATGTATTGATTGAAAACCAATGTTTGTTTTGTATATTAATGATATATGTCTGAAGCTCAATAAAAATTTATTATTTATTTATTATTCTGTCATTTATTCATGGTTCTTAAATTTAGGTTTTTTACAATATAAATAATTGTATAAAAAAATAAACACAAAAACATTATAAAAACCTAAACCTAGTTTGCCGCCAGCAGCAGGGCAGGGCCCAAGCTACCGGTGGTTAGGGCTGCAGAGAGAGGAACCTCCTGACGATGCGCGCTTTGTCGAGGATGACTGCCTTCTGGATCTGGCCCTTAACCCAACCGTCTAGCGAAAGTCTCTTGAGATGTTGGTCGAGACTTTTCGCTATAAGGCCGTTTGCCGACACGACTATTGGGACTATGATCGTCGAATCAACATCCCACATGGCATATTTATTATTATTATTATGATGGCCGCCTCCACAAAATGGTGGACTAAATATTTCTTCATAATCTACCTCAATATGGGTATCAAATGAAAGGCTTTGAATAGTGAAATACCATACACTATACCAAATTTCAAATCCAAGATGGCTGCCACCACAAAATAGCGAATAACATAATCTTTTAACTACTACCTCAATATGGGTATCAAATGAAAGGGCTCGACTAGTAGAATACTATGCACTGAAAGAAATCGCTATGAGCGATAAGGCCGCCAATTGTCGCACTAGCTTTATATTTATAAATTGTTTCTAGGTTTAAATTATTTGTTTGGTATGTTCAATAAAGTGTATCTATTTATCTATCACTAGGTATGATAAATTTAAAATCCAAGATGGCCGCCACCACAAAATGGCGAAATACATTTCTGTTTTCACTACTCCCTCAATATGGGTATGAAATGAAAGAGCGTGACTAGTAAAATGTTGTACAGATTACAAATCCGGGGTAGTCCGGGTAGGCAAATTTTTTAAATTTGGTCTTATTTCTCCATTCAATTCCATTGTATGCAATCATTTCATCAATGTTTTGTAAGGACCAATTTTTATATTTACCAATTTTTCAGACAACGAATTTTATTTTTTAGAATATTTTTTTGTATGTCTTTAAAACAACAAAACTAAATAAATCTTACTAATATTACAAATTTCAATGTATGGATGTTTGGATGTTTGTTGCTCAATCACATCAAAACAGCTAAACGGATCGAGTCGAAATTCAGAACACAGATAGTTTTTTTTTAAACTTACATAGGTTTACACTTGATCGCCATCTCGCCTGATGTTAAGCGACAATGTGGTCTACGATGTTTACCTAGAAGAAACCGATTCACTCTCAATTTGGAGACACAAAGATTATAACCATTGGGGAAAACCCACTCAGTCAACGTATTCCACAGCCTAGATGTTTTTAACCCCCGACCAAAAAAAGGGGTGTTATAAGTTTGACGTCGATGTCTGTCTGTCTGTCTGTCTGTCTATCTGTCTATCTGTCTGTCTGTCTATCTGTCTGTCTGTCTGTCTGTCTGTGTGTGTGTCTGTTTGTGGCACCGTAGAGCTCAAACGGATGGACCGATTTCAATGGGGTTTTTTTTTTATTTGAAGGTTGATTTCCGTGCGGATGTTCTTAGCTATGTTTGGTAAATATCGATTCAAAATGGCCGCCTCTACAAAATGGCGGACAAAATATTTCTTTACAACCTACGTCAATATGGGTATCAAATGAAAGGGCATGACTAGTAGAATACTACACACTATAAAAAAAAAAAATCCAAGATGGCCGCCACCACAAAATGGCGAATTACAATATTTTTTTTCACTACTAACTCAATATGGGTATCAAATGAAAGGGCTTGACTAGTAGAATGTTGTACAGATAACAAATCCGAGGTAGTCGGGGGTTAATCAACATTTTAAATTTTGTTCTTGTTGTCACAAAAGTAGAGTCAAATTTCTTCGTTCGTGTCTTTGGAACATCAACCATGAAACGATGTCGCTTTTTCGAGCTATGAGCATTCCCATAGAAAAAAGGGCAAGGTGGTATTAGATCATGCAAATCAGTCGCACAATCTCCAAAGCGTATGCGATAAAACACCGATAGACAGTTTTTCGGCGCTACTCAAGGCGAGACAAAGACTACAAAGTCTTTTTCGCACAAGAGTATTGTTGCCTATGAGCCTTTTGGCACGTCATCGACTCCAGGGCCTCCAGTTGATACTTAGCCGATCCATCCCAAAGGTCCAAATAGTACCTACAACACACAAGAGCGAATCTGGGCTTGATATAATGTGAGCAACAGTTCAGACTTGAAGTACCTTCGCACCTTTTAGAGAACACCTAGTTTTTTGGCAGCTAATTTAGCCTTGGACTCGATATACGAGCCAAAGTTGAGTGAAGATGTCAAAGTAACGCCCAAAAGGTCAAGTCGGTCAGAAACTGGCACGGATACACCTCGAAAAGTAGGATTCAGCTGGAATGGAATCTTTTTTGCGGAGAACAGACACGCCTGCGTCTTACTCTCGTTGAACTTGACCAGATTGGCGTCACCCCATTCAGATACCACCTCCAGGGTAATGCTCAAACGTTCGATCAAACTCTCTCTCAGTACCTGGGTTTCCTGCCCACTGGCTCTCGCGCTAGACATGTAGCTCTCTACAACGGTGCTATCATCCGCGTACCCAAAGATAACGGGCTTCAACAGATCATTAATATGTAGCAGGAAAAGCGTCGCAGAGAGTACCGACCCTTGAGGGACTCCGGCATTGATAGCCATTTGATCCGACGAGCAGCCACCAATGATGACTCGTATGGATTGATCCCTCAAGAAGTCCGATATTCACGAAATAAGCCCAGGAGACAAACCATAACTTGAAAGCTTGCTTATGGGGCCATCATGCCAAACCCAGTCGAAAAGCCTTCGAAATATCCAGGGAGACTGCAAGTACTTCCCCGTGTTTCTCAATAGCTTCACTCCAGATGTGAGTGACGTACGCTAGAATATCCCCCGGTGGACCGGTTTCGGCGAAATCCGTATTGGCGGTGACTGAGAAGGGCGTTTGATTCTAGGTACGTCAGGAGCCTGTGGTTTAAGACACGTTCCATAGTCTTGCAGAGTATGGACGTGATCGAGATGGGCCTGTAGTTGGCAGGGTCACACGACTACCCTTTTTGGGCACTAGTTGCACATCGGCAAGCTTCTAAGACCTCGGTACCAGCCCCGTTTGTAGAGAAAGTCTGAATAGGCGCGTCAGTATCGGGGACAACTCAGGCGCACAAGCCCTCAACACTAGGGCAGGAATCCCATCTGGGCCACTGGCTTTATCCACGTCCAGATTGCGTAGAGCTTTGCGAACCTCTATTTAGCGAATGTGTATCTCTGACATTAAAGTCGGACAGCCAGATTGAGTAGGAGGTGTCGCGCTACCAGCATCAAGACGAGATTCCGCAAACTGAGATGCAAACATGTTTGCCTACTCTATTGCAGTGTGAGCCAGCGTCCCATCAGGTTTAGCATTGGAGGTAGTGAAGGGAGGCAGAAGTTCGATTCGACCGATTTAGCTAGGGGCCAAAATGCTTTACTTCTGTAGCTGAGGAAAACCCAGCCAAAGTCTGGAAATTTCTCAGGTCGATGGGAATAGGCAAGTCACGTTCAAATTTAACTTGTAATAACATCGACTACGATGAAATTAATCAGCATTTTTCTGCTATGCCAGCTACAGATGTAAGTTTAACTCTTAGTTATCTTTCTGCCTTGCTAATACCCGAGTTTTTCTCTTTTTGTTATAATCGATTTACTGAGTGTGATGTTGAGAAAAACCTCATGTCGATATCCTCCAACGCGGTTGGCAGTGACAGTATAAGCCGGAACTTGCTTTTGCCCATTCTTGATATTATCCTTCCCACTCTATGCTCCTTTTTTAACAATTCTGTAGTACAAGGAGTTTTCCCTTCTGTTTGGAAAGACGCGCAAATTTTACTTTTGCCAAAAAAATCGAATCCTAAGTATTTCTCTGAATTCCGTCCCATTTCAATCCTTCCTTCCCTGTCTAAAATCTTAGAGCGTCTTGTCCATAAACAGCTTAGTGAATTCCTTAATAGCCAAGACCTCCTTATTCATTTCAATTCGGTTTCCGTCCAGGGCATAGCACTGTGTCTGCTCTTGTCAAAGTCACTGATGACATTTGCTTGGGAATGGACGACGGTAAGCTTAATGTTCTTACGCTGTTAGACTTCAGTAACGCTTTCAACGCCGTCAACTTCGACATTTCGCAAGTTTTACTACGCTCGATCAACATATCTCCACCAATAATCGAGTGGTTTCGTAGTTACTTACAAGGACGCCGACAGCGTATTCGTCTGGAAGAAACCTTTTCTTCCTGGTGTAATACAACAGCTGGTGTTCCACAAGGTGGCGTGCTATCTCTTTTTCTTTTTGCGATTTTTATTAATTCTATCTCCAAATATCTTACTTCTTCTAATCACCTTTATGCAGACGCTCTCCAAATTTATACACAAGCTTCACTACAAAACCTTGACACAGCGATTTCGGTGATGAATGCTAATCTAGAATGCATCTGTAAATGGAACAATTCTTTTGGTTTGAGTGTCAATCCCACTAAATCACAAGTTACTGTAATAGGCAGTTCCTACTGGATCTCAAGAATTGACTGGATCTTGATTCCTAACGTATCCTTTAATGGAGATATATTACTAGTTAGTGATTCAGCCAAAAATTTGGGTATAGTATTTGATAAATACTTATCATGGGATAGTCACATCAAAACAGTTAGCGGTAAGCTCTTTGCATCTGGTGAATCTCTTAGACGCCTTTGCAACTTTTTACCGACTGCCACTAAACTCGTGCACTCGCACAGTCTCTGCTTCTTCCCATCCTGGACTACGCTGATGTGTGTTTTCTTGATCTTAGAGAAGACCAGTTAGAAAAACAAAACTTGAGCGCCTTCAAAACTACTGTATTAGATTCATATTTGGATTGCACAAATATGATCATGTCAATATGTGGTTGCCCATTTGTCTGCGTCGTAATGCCCACATTCTTTTTCTGCTGTTCATATTCTATTTAACCCTAAAACTCCACTCTATCTTAAAGAACGCTTTACTATATGTCAAGATTAGCATTCTCGCCCATTTAGATCAAAAACTAATCTAACTCTGATGATCCCATTAGCACGTTCTAAATCATACTACGGTAAATCTTTTGCCTTTCAAGCAGCCCTATTGTGGAATGAATTGCCTATTTCCATAAGGAAATCTCCCTTATTGGAGTCTTTTAAAGTTCACGTCAAAGAATTGAGTTTTGGAGGGGTTAACATTCAAGCCAAAAAAGTTGCTCCAGTGGACAATTTGTCGTAAATCAGCGTTCACCAGTTCAATGGCAACATTAAGATCAGAGAGCCGTGCTTGAGAATAAATTTGAAAATCGTCTGCATAAAGGTGGTAGAAAGAATTAAGGTTTTTAGAAATCGAGTTTATGAAAATAGCAAAAAGAAGTGGTGATAGCACGCCGCCTTGAGGGACACCAGCATTTGTACTGCACAAAGACGATAGTACATCGTCGAGGTGAATACGATGTCGGCGTCCATACAAGTAACTATGAAACCAATTGATTACTGATGGAGATATGTTAAAGAGCGCAGCGTCGCCAGCAAGATATCGAAATCGACGGCGTTAAAGGCATTACTGAAGTCTATCAGAGCTAGAACAGTAAGCCTGCCGTCATCCATACCTTTGCGAATGTCATCGGTGATCTTAACAAGAGCGGATACAGTGTTATGCCCTGGACGGAAACCGGACTGTAAAGGGTTTAAGAGGTCTCGCCTGTTTAGGAATTGGTTAAGTTGAGAGTGGACAAGACGCTCAAGAACTTTGGATAGAAAAGGAAGAATAGATATAGGGCGGTATTCGGAAAAGGAGGTAGGATTGGGTTTCTTCGGCAAAGGAATTAAATGTGCAACTTTCCAGATTGTCGGAAAAACACCAAAGGTGATGGATTTATTGAAGATTGCACATAGGACAGGAAGGATGACGTCAAGGATGGGCAACAACATGTTCCTACTGATACTATTACCGCCAACAGCGTTGGAGGAGATCGACACAACACTCTTTTTAACATCACTTTCAGTGAATCGATTGAATGTAAATTGAGAGTAGTCAGTAGATGGGATAGCAGATAAATGATTTATTGTAGAATTTTTTACCGCTAGAGGAAAAATGACGATTGAGGGCATCTAAGTCTAATTTATTAGGGGTAAAATTTGGACGTGATTTGCCGACTCCCATAGACTTCAGAAATTTCCAGACTTTGCCTGGATTCTCATTTTGGACAGATTTGTGAACATGTCGGCGCAGTGCATCTCTACACACTTTGTTGCAGCGATTTCGGGCCTGAATGTATTTATCTTTGTTAACCTCTGTAGGACGTGACTTATAATGCGATTTTGCTGCCGCCTTTTTGTGCATGAGTACCTTGATTTTGTCGGTGAGCCAAGGGGCAGGAAGATGTTTGATTTTAATCCTACGCAGAGGTGCATGAATATCGTATAATTCTGTAACGAGCTTATTAAAAATGACAACTTGTTCATCCACCGAAACGGCGTCTACAACGGGGCTCCAATTCATTTTTTTGGCGTATTTGAGAAGTGATTCATGATCCATACTACTAAAATTGTGATGCATGACGATTTTAGGTTTTGATTTAGGGGAACGGATTTTATAAGAGAGAAATATTAAATAATGGTATGAAAACTCATCAGCAGAGCGCTGACCATGTGAGGCAATATTATTAGGGGAAGACACTAACATCAAATCTAATAAAGATGAGGCACAATTAGGGAAATGATGAGTAGAGCTGAGAGGAAGAATATGCAAGTTGTATGATTTAACAATAGATTGTAGTGAAGAGGAGCGAATATCGTTTTTAAGGAGGCAAGTATTGAAGTCACCCATTATAATGGTGTGATTGTAAGAAGGGATAAGGTTATGTAAGAGATTTTCAAATGAAGAGAAATAGTTGACATTTTTGGAGGAGCTATAGTAGACTCCGAGAAGAACTTTAGTATGTGAAAGAAGAACTTCAATAAGAAGATGCTCGCCTGCACAAGCTGGTGATGGTTGTGGCGATTTGCTCAAAACTAAAAAAAGGAATGTTATCCCTAAGGTAAATAGCCACACCCCCACCAATACGGCCGACGCGATCATTTCTTATAAGAGTAAATCTGGGGAGAGAATATGAGGTCGAAGGAAGACAAGGTCGAAGCCAGGTTTCGGAGACTAAAATAGCATGGACATGATGTTGATCAAGAGCCTCCAACATTTCAGGATATGAAGCCGGAATGCTCTGCGCGTTAATATGAACAATTTAGGCACACCTGAAAAGGTGTTATCCAGAAAGACAGATATTGGTTCAACACCATTGCAACTTTGATTGCTAATTGTTGAACCGGATGAAGCTGAAAAATATTCGTCATCGCTGTTGCAGTCATCGTCACTAAATATATTTATCATGATACTATATACAATATATATAAATGTATATTTATAATATAATATAGATAAATATTAATAAATAATACTTATTAAATACGCATATGTATGATTAAAATAACTGAGCACAATCTTACTTGGTAGGATGGTAAAGCCAGACTGGAGTTTTTAGAACTACCCTCAGTCAGGACATAACATGCCTTTCAGGATAGCTCCATCTCACTTCACTTTAATTAATGCACTACACTATGTTCATCTTATCCTATGTGTGTAATAGTCTTTTTGTATTCTTACTAACTAACTATGGGTACATTGTTTTTGATGTATAGATGTTGTTTATTCCTCATCATGATCGGTCTCTTCTTCAGATTCCGATATCTCTGCTCTTATCTTCTTGTTCAATGAAGAAGGTGGGGACACCGACAGTGCTCTCTTAGTTCTGACTGTCGCTCCTGATCCACCAGGCAGAATCATTTGTTGTGGATCTGTTACTCCAATGATATCTGCCCATTTCTGTGGTGGGGGTATGTCTATATTATCGCCTGTTTCACTTTCACTATCATATCCTTGTGATTCACTTGTTGTTGTTTGTTTGTTTTGTGCTTCCTTTTGAACCGGAGTCCCTCCACTCAGCATCTGGTTGATGTGTCTTGTCAGTAACTTTCCATTCCATCGCACCAAGTATCTGCACACCCCAATTCGCTTTTCTACAACCCCCTGTAGCCAACGTGGTCCTCTAGCATAGTTTCGTATGTATGCAGTCTGTCCTACTTTAAACTCTCGCACTTTGATTTCTTCATTTCCTTTTTCTTTTAGGCATTTGTATGACAAAGGATTTAAAGAGTCAAATTTGGTTTTAAATCGTCGGTTGTTCAAAAGCTCTGCTGGTGTCTTTTCATTCACTGTATTTGGTGTAGATCGCAATCCATATAACATATTGGGTAGACGTATGTGCCAAGGTTCATCAGTTTTTTTCTTCAATTTATTTTTTACTGTCTGCACAGTACGTTCAGCTTTCCCATTAGAAGCTCGTTGATATGGTGCTACAAAAATTTGCTTTATACCATTTTCCTTAAGGTAACTCTTGAATTCCTCTGATATAAAACTTCTTCCATTGTCAGTTACTACGGGATCTGGTAACCCTTGTCCTGCAAATATATCCCTGAGAGTTCGGATAAATGTAGAGCTACTCAAGTCATGCACAATTTTTACTTCTGGCCATTTTGAAAATGAGTCTATTAGGATCAAAAAAGTTTTCCCTTGAAAAGGTCCAGCATAATCTAAGTGTATTCTGGACCATGCCTTATCAGTTTTGAGCCAATGGTGAGTTACTTGTGCTGGCATATTTCTGTTTTCAGAGCAAATAGTACATATTTTAATCATTCCTTCAATCATCTTATCCAAAGCTGGCCACCAAAAATAGTTTCTTGCCAGAGCTTTAGTGATAACAACTCCATCATGATTTTTATGTAACTCTCCCAATACATGTGATCTTATTTTTTCTGGTAATATTACTCTGCCCCATAAAATGCAATTATTGTGTACAGACAATTCATTCCGTTTTTGCCAATACACTTTAAACTCTTTATCTACTCGGGCAGGCCCACCATTCCGAATCCAATACATTACTTTAGCTAATGTCTGGTCTTTTTTAGTAAGTTGGACCACCTGAATCGCAGTAAAATCCAGCCCTACTGGAGTCTCCTCTATCAAAAGGACCCCAGAATATTCTTCCTCTACTTCACATTTCTCCTGATCTTCAGATGGCCAGCGACTCAGTGCATCCGCATTTCCCAGTTTTTTGCCCTCAACATGTTAATTTCATAATCATATGAGCCATTAGGCTCATATGATTATTATTAAATAGTGCCCATCGTAACATCCTTGGAGAAATAATGTTTGGAATCGATTTTCCAGGTCCAAATATCCCCAAAAAAGGTTTGTGATCCGTTTTAATCACAATTTTCCGCCCACTGATGTATTGATGGAATTTCTGTAGACCAAAAATGATGGCTGCAGCTTCTTTGTCTATTTGTGCATAATTTCGCTCATGAATGTTCATAGTCCTTGAGGCAAACATTATCGGTCTAACTGTTCCGTCTGCCATTTCATGCTCTAGCACTGCCCCGAGTCCATATTAAGAAGCATCACAAGACATTTCCTGTTCCATATCCATTTAGATCCTTTTTCTAGTAATCTATATAAAGGTTCGGCTATGCTAGCTTTATGTGGTAAAAATATATCATAAAAGTTTAATAAGCCTAAAAACGCTTGCAATTCCTTAAAGTTTTTTGGTGCATTTGTTTTCAAAATAGCTTGTATTTTCTCTTCAGTAGGGTGTATTCCAGATTCATCTACAATGAACCCTAGAAATTGTACCTTTGGTACTGCAAAAAGGCATTTCCCTTTGTTTACCCGTAGCCCCGCTTCTTGTAATCTTTGTAATACAATTTCTAATCTAGTATTATGGCTTTTAATATCACTACCACATACAACGATATCGTCTAACAGTACCGCTGTCCCTGGGATTCCTGCGAGTAGAGAAGACATTAACCTTTGAAAAATCCCAGGACAAGCTTTAACTCCAAAAGCCAAACGCTTTACCTTGTATAATCCTTTTGGTGTATTGAGGGTAAGTAGATTTGCAGTACTCTCATCGACACGTACCTGGGTATACGCTTGTTCCAAATCAAATTTTGAAAATACAACCCCCCCCCCCTGCAGTTCTACAAAAGCTTCATTAAGGGTAGGCAATGGATATGTATCTGTATTAGTGACTTCATTTACTGTTGAACGATAATCTCCACTTAACCGTACCTTGCCATTTGGCTTTGGAACAACTACTATTGGTGTTGCCCATTCTGAGTGAGTAGTTGGTTCCAAGACATCTTCACTCACTAGTCTATCAATCTCCTTAAAAACCTCATGTCTTTGTGCAAATGCAACTGGTCTACTTCTTAGAAATTTTGGCCTTGATCCTTCTTTTGGTGTAATGTTGACTATTGGTCCAGTATATGTCCCTAAACCCGGTTGAAACACCTGTCCATATTTATTAAGTACTTGCCTTACTCTTTCTTTCTCAAGGGTAGTTATTTTGATACTATTCACTCCTTGTATTACAATACCTAGATCAGCAAACCAATTTCTTCCAATCAGGCTTGTACCACAGCCTCTTGTTATCAATATTTTCATATGTTTCCTAATGTTTTTATAATGTACTTGAACTAATGCCTGTCCAAGCAAAAACAATTTACCATCTGTATATGACTTTAAAGCAATATTTGTTGGTTCAAACTGTGGCAGTTTTCCTTTCCATATGAGTCTGGCTATATTTTCATTGACTATTGAGTATGGGCAGCCTGAATCCACTTCCATCAGTAGCTCTGTTCCATTCAGCAACACTTTAATTTGAAATGGTTCCACTTTATCTTGCCTAATGCTATTTAGACCAACCTCATACAATCCATTACACTCAGATTTGTGCTTTGTTTGTCTATCCTTCATCCTGCATGCTGCTTCTATGTGTCCTGTCCTGCCACAGTGCTGGCATTTACTCCAACGGAATCTACATTCACTCTTATGCTGCCTGCCACAACGAAAGCAATTAGCATCGCTAGATTCTTTTCTAACTGTCTTGAAATTAACTTTATTTATTTCCATCGGAACCTCCATTTCCTGAGGTGCCTCACTTGTGCTTGGCCTAGTCTGTACAATGATACAAGCATCAAGGTTAGCAGTTTCATGTGACAGGGCAATATCACAAGCTTGCTCAAATGTTAACTGACTTTGTTGTAACAGCTTTTTTTGAATTTCTTTGTCATTTATGCCACATACTAATCTGTCTCTTAGAGTACGATTTAAGTCTGTAAAATTACAATGGAGACTTAATTTCCTCAACTGGGCAATGTAATCCCTCACTTTCTCAACTACTTCTTGGTTTCTGGTGTGAAATTAGAAGGTTATAGGATTCTACAATTTCGTTAGGTTTAGGATGAAAGTGATTGTTCAAAATGACTACCACATTTGTAAAAGAAACTTCATTTACATTTTTTGGTGAAACTAATGATGTTACCAAATCATATAGATCTGAACCACACACTCCAAAAAAAAATGGCCTTCTTCTTTGCATCTTCCTTTATTTTACTTGCTTCCAAGCAGTATCAAAACCGTTCTATGTAATTTTTCCAACAACCATCATTAACATGAAAATTATCAAACTTTATACCCATAGTTAAGTTAAATAATACAAAGTGTTTATCACAACAGAACACAGTTTTCTAACACTTTTATACTGTTTTTCCTCGTCGCCACTATTAAATACGCATATATATGATTAAAATAACTGAGCACAATCTTACTTGGTAGGATGGTAAAACCAGACTGGAGTTTTTAGAACTACCCTCAGTCAGGAAATAACAATACTAATAATAACAAAAAAGTTTGAATATATTATACTATATACCTGTCGGGTTGAGCGAGAACGAGTTTGCTAGAATTTACAACACTTTTGGTACATGAAAACTAATAGTACATAAAATTTGACGAAAAGTAGCGATAATACCGACAATAATTAAAAATGATGATAGTAGATAATATACGACAGTCATGGGTCATGGCGGACTTCACTAATTAACTATTTACGCTATGCACTGGTAAAATTACGGTGATGTGACCAAGAAATAAAAAGTTGAACATGACAGTCCTCGACGTCCGAATCAATAAACAAGCCTACAAAAATAAAAATACCTACATACCATTAACCAAGAGTTGAAGTTGAAAAATACCTACATACACAGTGAAATTAATTAATTAAAATAAATATAAGTCAACAGTATTGCAGTTAAACCAGTGTGCTTGTGTTTAATAAAAATAATTTTACAATAATTTGGAAGAAGTGAGGCGAAAAACTACGAAAAATTAGACAGGCACAAACCCTACCAAAACAAGTTGAAAAGTTAATCAACTATGCACTATATCACCAAATTTAATAGGTCGCTACTTATGTGGGACCCTTCGTGCGGCTTTTGGCGCCTTCTTCACTACTTCTACCTCGGGTTTCCTTAGTTGGAGCGGAGCCGGTGTCTCAAGTTTATCAAGTTCAGATTGATTGCCGAAATAGACTACAGGCCCGAGAACAAAATTTATGGGTCATATGATACACCATTGCATTGTATAGCAGCAAAACGTGGACCATGACTCAGAGGGATAGGGAAAGATTAGAGGCATTCGAAATGTGGTGTTGGTGGAGAATGGAAAGAATCAGCTAAAAGGAAATGAAGAGCAATGAAGAAGTTTTGAAGATGGTAGAGGAGAAAAGAACATTAATGGAAATAATAGAAAACAGAAAAGGGAAGATGTTGGGACATCTGATACGACACGACAACTTCATTAGAACAATAATCGAAGGTAAATTAGAAGGGAGGAGGAAGAGCGGTAGACCTAGGACAAGTTACATGAACCAAGTGAAGGAGAAGATAAATGTAGTGTCGTGTCAGGAAGTCAAGGAGAAGGCGGAGTGTAGAAGTACATGGAAGGAACTCCACCGACAAGAGCGTCGCTCTTAAATTATGAATGAATGAATGATACACCATAAGACCTATGTAGGATGATAGAAGGGTACAAAATAATAAGATTCAGTAATATTTCAAAGCCGGCATTTGTAAGCTGTCCAACTGAGTGCAAGTTAAAGAGGGGAGAGGGGAGGGGTTGCAACTCTTGCTTTGTATCAGTCTTTCTATGTATGTATGATTCTTTTAAGCACTGTACAGACCAAACGCCTGGGCCGATTTTTATGATTCGTCACTCACGTCAATCGATTGACACGAATTGACACGAAACGTCCATCGATTCCTTTTAGTCTCGCGAGTGACACTAAAGACATGACATTATATAGTGTAAATTAAATATGACGCCAACCAAATTATACAATATTTACAAATAGTACTTAAATTAAAAAAAAACACTTCCTACACACCGTCGAGATCGCTGCCGCGCGGCAGGGTTTCCAGAACGCTGGTAGCGTTGCCCCGTTGGATGGCGATACTCAGTTTTTGCCACCATGCTAGCATGCTATTACGACATAACTACGACGGCCCATAGTATTACGACATGAAAAAGTTCTCTAAACAACTGTTGAAGCGGTCGGTTCTCGCCTCAGGAGATCTCAGAGTGTCAGTGCCAGCACTTACTTCGCCCAAAAACCAAGTATCGCCATCCAACGGGGCAACGCTGCCAGCGTTCTGGGTGCCTTTACTAACAAAACTAAAATACAATCAGAACTACATTATACTACATACCAAACTAATTACACCAGACACATTTTAATCATCCATAGACCAAAAGTCATACATATTGGCTGGCCTGATTAGTTGGTAGTAGGTCTACCTGCGAAGCCGTAGGTCGTGGGCTCGATCCCCACCCAGTGCAAATGTTTGTGCGATGAATTCAAATATTTGTACTATGCCTGGGTGTTTTCTATGTATGATAAGTATGTATTTAAAAACAAATAGTATTATATCAGCTATCTGGCTTCCATAGTACAAGCTTTGCTTAGTTTGGGGTCAGATGGGGTTGTGTGTGAAATGTCCACCAATATTTAGTTATATTTATTTATTTAGTTGCATAGCATAAAACGTTTTCACTGCTGGGACTTTAGGTCGTCTGGGTTGTTCGCAAGGTAAGAGTTAAGGCCACAATCCACCACGCTGGCCCAGTACAGTTTGACGGGTGTCGTATGACCCCAAAAAAAATATTAGTGGCGATTTCATCACGATGTATTCCTTCACCGTTACAAGCAGTGGTGATTACTGGTACACCTATTTATTTTAATTTTTTATAGGCTTACACTTGACCTCCATCTCGCCTGATGTTAAGCGAAAATACCGTCTACGATGGAGCGTGCTTACCTGGAAGAAACTGATTCACTCTCGACTTGAAGACACAAAGATTGTAACCATCGGGGAAACCACTCAGGCAACGTATTCCACAGCCTATACGTTCTTTTCACAAAAGTAGACGTGTCTTGGAATATCAACCATGAAGCAATGTCGCTTTTCGAGCTACTAGCATTCCCATAGATAAAAGAGCAAGTTGTTATTAGATCATGCAAATCAGTAGCACACTCTCCGAAGTGTATCCGATAAAAACCTGATAAGCTAGCAAATTTTCGGCGACGTTCAAGACTTTGAAGTCTTTTTCATACAAGAGTATAATTCTCTTTGCCTACGAGCCTTTTGGCACGTCTCTGGATCGATTCTAGGGCCTTCAGCTGATACTTAGCCGATCCATCCCAAAGGTGCGAATAGTACTCCATACAAGAGCGAATCTGTGTTTGTTATAAAGCGAGCAACTGTTCAGACTTGAACTGGCAGGCCTGGAGCGTCAGACGACGTTTAGGGCCGTCCGGCATCCCACCTAGGGAGGAGGTGGGCCCTTCGAGGAGGTGGCACGCCACTGATTTAGCGGCGCGTCAGTAGAGCCAAATACAGGGGTACTAACGCTCCGCATGAGGTGGACCCGCTAGAGCGGTGGCAAGTGGGTCTGGGCAGTTGATGGGAGTGCGAAAAGTGACCCTGCGACACTGACCCCTGACCATGCAGGAGAAATCTGTAGTGATTTCATGTATGTCGTGGTCATAGTGTCAAGCCACACACACCTGACATGTCCCTTCATGGTGTACGGTGAAGGCATTTCCCCTACAAAAAAAAAGGAAAGTCACCAATAAAAACTAAAATGATGATTCTATTTTTGTTTGGTCTATAATACTTCAGAGGTGGTTCTATTAAAATTTTATTGAAATCAGCGTGGCGGTGGTGGTGGAAGGCGGAACCTGGACGACGCATTTGTAGATTTCACAAAAAATATGAAGTATAGTCGAGTGTTTAAGTGTAATTTAAAATTGAAGTCGGTTTTTCTTATGTACATTTTTCCAACTTGTAGAGAGTATAATGCCCGGTTCACATTATTCCAGTCCAGCGATCAAATCCAGCGCTGGATTGCTTACTTCTTCTTCGTTGTGTCGATGATGTTGTCTATTTTTTGTATGAGTATTTTAGATTTGCGCTGCCCATTATTCCGCAACTGTGAGTCCTGGTATCGAGGCCTCCATAAGGTCGATTCTGGTGCAGTTGGTTGAACACCGCGGGCATGACAGCAGGTGCTGCATGGTCTGAGTGGCACCACAGTCGATATTTATAGGATGTTATTTGCGTCAGAGTATCCCCATTTTGCCATGTTAACTTTGCAGCGACCCACTTGGGTCCGGAGTCGATTTAGTGACGTGGGCCACGCTAGGTTGCTACCTGGGGCAAGCTCTTCGGCTGGGGCCACATATTCTTGCGGGGAGGACAGCTCTCGTTCTACTGTTTGCAGCGAGACTCTCTGGGTGGGTCAGGCAGTACCATTGAACATCCGAGAAAGCTTTTGCGACTCTTGAGGCGTGTATTTGAAATATTTGCATTGCACAGGGGGAGCCTGATGTCAGTTTCTTGTTTTGATCCAGATTGCTTACTGAAAAAATGTAAACCGATAGACTAGAACGCTAACTGGATTCATTGCTTTCCAGAGCCGGTTTACATTTTTCCAGTAAGCAATCTTGCGCTGGATTCGATCGCTGGACTGGAACAATGTAAACCGGGCATGACTTGTCAAAAATAAATATATCAGTATTCAACTGTTTCATTCATTTATTTAGTTTATACGTGATTTCGAAATCAACTCGCGACTTTCCTACTCCGGTTCTGCTTCGTTTCGTCACATTGTTTGACGTTACAAAACGACGGATCGAAGTAGAACCGGTGTAGGAAAGTTGCGAGTTTATTGCTAAATTACGTTTTTCGTAGAAAGCGAGTAGATGTCAATGCGTGTGCCGCGCCAAGTCAACCGGACAAAAGAAAGTTTAGCACTTGGATAAAAAAGAAGTTAGGCAAAAATAAATTATTGGTATTTTATTTTTAACTTACCGAATTTAAAACGTGGAGCATATTGTTGTTAAAATTAGGCTTTAGTTGAATTTTATAGATTAAATACGTTATAACACAGTACTGTTTAATAATGGTGGTACGTATTTTGATTAGTAGATACTAAAATACCTCAATAAATAATAAACGTATTACTTGTAATAGTTATAACAGCAGGCGTCTATTTTCCTGTCATTTTCGTGACAAGGCAAAGCTTTTTTAATGTTAGGATACTATCCGCCAAAGTAGGCTACTATCCCTTTTTGAGAGGCAGTACGATTACGTCGTCCTGGAAAAGATAAGAAAATCTTAGTGTTGTTATAATTTAACAATAATATTATTGTTATTATTAATAATATTATTATTGTTACGATATAATACATATTAGACCACGTCTGAAGTACTGTCTACAAACAAAAAAAGGATCATCAAAATCGAATCACAATTGGTGGAGCTATCGCGAAACAAACATTCAAAGGAAATGAAATCACCCTCCTTTTTTACTAAAAAAAAAAAACAAAAATAAAGGACAAAATCGTACCTTAAGTACACACGTTAAGAAAGAATAGATTCTTCGAGTATTCACTTCTACTGGTTTCTGATGTTTAATCGTAAATAGAACTGATTTTTCCGGTGTGCAAACTGTTTCTGTGCTTTTGGTTTCCATCTCATATTGTGAATGATTATTTTCACTAAACAAATGATAGCGATAACAATTGATACACGGATACGTGATTGTGAAACAATCATAAAAATTGCGCGAGCCGCAGGTATAGTAAAGTCATTATGATTAACTGGGAAAAGGTATTTATCATTGTTATCCGCTAAATATCTCTTGGATAAGACGAAATTAAATCAATAATACATCTGTTACAATACTAGGTAGCAGATCTCTGCTTTGCTTGTTTCAATGATCCAGTGTGTTTGAATGATGAGGATAATTTAAGTGATGGACGCAAATCAATATTTTCATATTAGTATGGGCTTGTAAGCGAATGTCTAGTGTCATTTAGTTTACTTTAGTAAAAACTTTTTAAGCTATTGTGCACAGCTTTTATCGCGGGCCTGGGGACCGAATTTTAGTGATCGTGCATCTCTTTCTTATGTTCACAAGAAAGAGGGATGGAAAACCGTAACGCCGTCCGACACTCGGTCATTCGACTTTGAATCTTATTTGTATTAGCTTTACAGACTAAATGCTCTTAGCAGTGTTGCCAACTTAACGAATTTCCCGTGATATTTTTTATGGTAAACAAATGTCACTTATGTTGCTTATGTTGTTAAAAATGCATGCAACATGCAATAGCTTTACCGCGGCAGTCCCCGAGTGCCACACTTTTTTTTAGTTTATTTACTTTAGTCATCGGTTAAAAATGTACTGTTTTTATCTTATTTATTTCTTATTCCTGTTTTTGCCATAGTGCGTGTAGTTTTAAATATTATTCCGAAATTGCTTTAAGAGTAAACGACTGTACTAAACAAATGCAAATTGTTATTTTTTACTTTAAATGGATAGATTCTCACATTATGAAATTAGTGACATCTCTTTATTAGTTTATTAATTATTCAGTGTATAATTATGGTTTGTATATTGTGTAATATAACAGCACTGCATAATAGGCAGGTAGGAGATAAGTCTACTAACCACATAACAATTTTTTTTCTTTATATTTTTATATATTTTATAAACACTGTACTTACCTCTGTAAACATTTAATGTCAGGTAGTGATAGTGATCGATACTGTGAGTAGTTTTTACAGTATTCCAACTTTGTCAGACTCTATTGAGTCATTGATTTCAGACCTTCCCAAAAACTTCAATATTTTCCATATAAATACTTAGAGTATTACGGCTTACTATCCAAAAATGCTTGCATCCTTTGTACACCCCAATATTCATGCTATTTTAGTTTCTGAAACGTGATTGAAGCCTGTTCTATAGTCTAACTCCGTGGCATTACCTGGTTTTCCGCTCATTAGAAATTATCATATTGGTAAGGGTAGTAGCGGCGGGGCTATATATCCTCTTCACTGTTGTTAGTATGTCCGCACCACCGCCCCCACCCGGTGAACATCTTTTTATTGAAGTCGAACTGCACCAGACTAAAAGACTTCTTGGAGTTTTTTATCCACACTCTCGTGAAGTTAATTATTTTACATCTTTTGAACAACTTCTTGAAAACATATCCACTTCATATGATCACACCATAATTATGGGTGATTTTAATACTTGTCTGATTAAGCAAGATTATCGGTTCCGTAAGCTGCTGTCACTAGTCTACTCCTTCTCTAAATTTAACAATACTCCCACTTAATGCAACTCCTAACCCTCCAAACTGTGCACTATCTCTTTTAGACTTAATGATTATATTGTCTCCTGCTCATGCTGCCAAACACGGCCAGTGTGCGGCAGATGATCTTTCTCAACACGATTCAATTTTCCTCTCATATAAAATTCGACCACCTAAATTGTAACCCAAATTCTTTTGCAGCGCAGTTTTGGTACTATTAATATTGAGGACTTGCGAAAACATGCGTTTGAGACTGCTTAGTCTAATGTTTGGAGTGCAGAAAACGTGGATGTCAGAATAACAAAGTTCAATGACATTTTAAATAAAATTTTTGATGTTCATGTGCACTCCGCGCTCTAAAAATGAAGCATTTGCCAGCCCCCTGGCTGCCTGATGAAATCCGAGTACTAACGTACAAAAATTAACATACTAATGAAAAAACCGTTCTGATGATAATAAGGAAAAGTACATTAAATATTGTAACGTCTGCAACAGCGCATGTATGACATATCCAAAAATCTGTTGAAAATGAAAATCCTGCAATAGTTTGGAAGTTTTTGAGGTCATTGATGTCTAAGTTTTTGAAATGTTACCGTGGCGAAATTTACCAACTCCCGGTAAATCTAGTCACGGTAACATTCCAAAAACTTAGACATCAATCACCTGAATCTACACTTCTCCACTTCTTCCAGTTTCAGCGGATCACTAAAAGGTCAGACTCATAAATCCATTTTCTCTATAAGTCCTCCCGATTATGACCCATTAATCTTTGATCAATTTACCGCATGTGATGATAAGAAGAGCATTCAATCTATCTCATCTAATGCTGTTGGTAGCGACTGCATAAGTCGCAAAATGATCATATCTATACTCGACGAAATCGATCCTGTCATTCAGCATATTCCTACTCAGTAACATCAGGTATTTTCCCAACTATATGGAAAGAAGCCCAGATTACTCCACTTCCTAAAAAATTCAACCCCAAATCCTACTCCGATTCCCGCCCATCTCTATTCTACCTTTCCTATCCAAAGTTTTAGAACGCCATATACACCATATTATTAATTAATTAATCGATTTTGACCTTTAGTTGGAGCTTCTTCGCCCTCTTAACATATCTCCATCGGCAATTGATTGGTTTCGCAGTTACCTGTTTGGACGCCGACAGCAAATTCGTATTGATGACACTTATTCCACATGGTGCAGTGTCTCTGCCGGCGTTCCACAGGGCGGCGTTTTATCTCCACTTCTTTTCGCAATATTTATTAATTCAATCACAAAATGTATAACTTCATCTTACCATCTGTATGCAGACGACTTACAAATATATACACAAGGCCCTTTGGAGCAACAACATGAGGCTATCAAAGCTACTAACACTGATCTGAATAGCTTAATAAACTGGAGCAGATCATTTGGCCTCACGGTGAACCCCATGAAAACACAAACCATCATAATTGGGAGTTCCCGAAAGATCTCGAAGGTTTATTAGTTCCATATTCCCCAGGTGATCTTTGACGACATTCCCATCGCTATTAGTGAAGTCGTCAAAAATCTAGGCATCCTTATGAACAGACAACTGTCGTGGGGTCCGCAACTGGCAGAAGTAGGCCGGAAGATATTTAGTTCTGCAGCTTCTCTTAGGAGAATACGTAATTTCCTTCCTATCTCTACTAAAACTGCGCTTGTAGGATTTCTTCTTATCCGGCACATCTAGCCTCAGTACCACGCACGCTTATTAATAGAGCGTTGAGACTATGTGGTCCAGAACACTTAGACGCTGAATTAAAGCACTTGGAAGGCGTGCTCAAACGTAACGGATATAACTGGAAGCAGGGATGGCGGGTGGCGAATGCATCGTCGAGGATGCATCCAGCTTCGGTGGAGAGGGCGACCGCTTATCGCTTAAAGGAGTGACGGATAACCTTGGGCACTTGTTTCGCCGAAGTTATTGCATCAAGACAATATTTCGTCCACTTAGGAAGTTAAGGCAAGTGGTACGCTCCCCTAAGGACAAAGACCCTTTGGGTGTACCTGGGGTGTAGATGATTCCCTGTGATTGCGGTAAAAGCTATGTAAGTGAAACACGTTGGAATGTGCCCACGAGGCTTACGAAACACATACGCGCGATCAAGAATTTGGATGGCAACAGCTCTGCGGTGTGCGGTGCGGTGCGGCTATTACTTGCCAAATCTCCCTCCTCGATATCGGGGTCAACCGGCGCCGCAAGTGTCGCCGCTGTCATTGGCACTGAAGCCAGTGTTAGCGTCGACGACGCGGCGGGTGTGGATACCGGGTCGAGTCGAGGTAGAAACTGGGCGAGCACGCTCCTCCTCCACCGTTGCTCGAACTTGGTCAGACAATAGTTGAGCGGAAACGGCGACGGTCGGTTCGAAGGTCTGAAACAGAGACAGCATCCTGGCACAATACGCGGTCAGGTTAGTTCCCCCATCTGTTGCCCTGTAATAGGCGCGCATGCAGTTCTCATTCATGGTTTGAGACTATCGCATGCGACACACTACACCACCGGTAGCGAGGGCCGGGAGTGAGACAGATTGTCTCATAGGCCCCAAGCGTGCCGGCAGAGAGGGACGGCCACGTCGCCCTGGTCTTGTAGGCGGTGTCATCCCAGGCTCGCTAACGTCACTCGACAAGTCGCTGGTCTCGCGTGTGGTGTGGAACTCATCCGTCGAGATACTCGGAGACCATGAATAACGGGTGGAAGGTGGTGGGCGTGCGTGTTGTGGTGCTGTTTTTGACCGTGTAATTATTTTATTTTACCTGTACGAAAATGATATTAATGTTTTTCCAAATAGTTTTATTTGATTGACGTCTGTCATTTCCTTCATATTGTAAAAAAACAATTTTATATCGTTTTAGGCACTTAGAAATCTGTGGTTTTAGGTACAATGGTATCGAAAATTATACTCACTCCTTGATTTTCTTAAATTTCTTGGTTTATGAAGTATATTTGAGTAGTAAAAATATTTAAAAAGCAATTATAAAATGATCCACTGCAAGATTACGGCGTTTATGTTGACAGCCTGTGTTATTATTGCTTACGTATTTATTTCCTTTCTTAAGCCTAAGTTTTTACAATATGGATATATAAAACAACATAAAACATTATAAAAACTTAAACCTAGATAGCCGCCAGCAGCGGGGTAGGCAAACAAGCTGCCGATAGTTAGGGCTGTAGACTGACGAACCTCCTGACGATGCGCGCTGTGTCGAGGATGACCGCCTTCTGCGTTTGACTCTTAATCCAACCGTCTAGCGAAAGTCTCTTGGGATGTTGGTCGAGACTTTTCGCTACAAGGCCGTTTGCGGACACAACTATTAGGACTATGATCGTTAAATCAACATCCCACATGGTGGTAACCTCATGAGCCAAGTCAAGGTACTTGCTAAGCTTGTTCATCTCGGCTTTCACGAGGTTCTCGTCATGTGGTACGGCGATATCGACGATCACAGCCCGGCGCTGAGACCGGTCTACCAGCACGATGTCAGGCTTATTGGCTACAATAGTCCTGTCCGTGATAATAGAGCGGTCCCTATAGAGCACCGCACGACCATTCTCGAGAACTGGCAGACGTGCGTACTTATAGTACGGCACCTCGGACGTGACAAGCTCATGTAGAAGAGCAAGTTGCTGGTGGGTGATCCTGGCTACTAGGTTATGTCTGTGCAAGTACTCGCCGTTAGCAAGATGCGAACAACCGGAAATAACATGACGAAGAGATTCTTATTATTCAGTCATTTATTCATTCTTCTTAATTTCTAAGTTTTTTACAATAAGTACAAAAATATAAACATTATAAAAAAAAAATTGGTTGCCTGTAAAGTCGGTATACGGGCGAAAGTTTTACGTGACAACGACTTTGAGTGGTAAAATAATTTTACGGAAGGGACGCGTGCCTTTCACTTTTTATGTCTGTCTCTCTCGCTCTTAGGCGGGCTAACCATGCCCGAGTGGAAGGGACGCGTGCCTCTCACTCGCTCTCGTTGTGAGTGCATAACGTGAGCGGAGCGTAACGCAGTTTCTTGAAGAGTCACCCGGCAAACCAATTTATAAGACGTTGTCACGTCAAAACTTCTTATTATTAAGTCATTTATTTATTTCTCTTAATTTCTAAGTTTTTACATCGCCTACATATGAATGTTACACACTACAATTGTTATGTTAGTAAATCCTATTATTTAAAACAGTTTCACTGTCTGTCTGATTCTGACAGCCTAGTTTGTTCTCCTCCGATACGTCTAAGATTTTTTCAAATTTGTGTAACCTTGATCATGTATTTTTGTATTGTGCTGTACTGTATTTTTGGAAATAAACAATTTGTTTATTTTTGAGACAGTGACTAAAACTTTAGATTGCACTGAGTCATCATTCATTTGCTAAAACATTAAATTACGACATCGATCAGAAATTTACACCTTATAAAGTATTTGTCGAGTAACGGATCAAGAATTGAAATGACTCGGCTTGTTAATATCTCAACATATGATGCGTATAACAACAGTATGTTTTTCAGATTTTTATCACATTTATGAGCTATATAAGAGTTCTGTGTCTACATTTTTATTATTGTTGTTTAGAGTGCTTCATGGTTAAGATCTCAAAATGTTTGCTGAAGTTATATTAGTATCGATTGTTCTTTTGTTGACCTTTTTCTACTTCAATGGTCAATACAATAGTACCTACTGGAAAAAACGTGGAGTTAAGTTTCATGGAAAGAACAAAAACTTAGGAGTCTTTTGGGATTACATGGTCGGACGACGTGCATTCTTCGAGGTATTTGGAGATTTGTACCATCAATATGAAAAAGAACCAGCAGTGGGTATTGGCTCATTCCTGACCCCTTCTTTGTTTGTTCGAGACCCAGACAATGTGACACACATATTACAAATGGACTTCAACTCTTTCAATCACAGAGGATTTGAGAAAATAGAAGGGGACCAACTGACAGAAAGCATTCCGTTGTTAAACGGAACGAAATGGGAAACTTATGCGACAAAACATGACTCCACTATTCACAAGTACGAAACTGAAACAAATGTATTATATCATGGACAAAGGTGCGCAAGATTTCGTCAAATATATACGTGATAACCCTAAGAGACAGAATGGTCAAGCCTTCGATACATTGACGAATTACTGCAGCGCTGCAATCACAGCTTCTGTATTTGGAATTGGCACAGAATCAATTTTTGACTCTCCATTTGTTGACGTCGCTCGTGCCGCCCTAAAACCAACCTTTATAACAAATCTTAAATTTGCAGTAGTCAATCTCAGCCCATGGTTGGCTAAAATGTTGGGTATAAAATTATTTTCTAATTTTGAAGACTTTTTTATCGGAGCTATTAACAAAGTTGTAGAAAACAGGAAATTGGAAAAAGTTCCCAGGCACGACTTTGTAGATCTAGCAGTGAGCCTACAAAAGAGTGGGACCATGAAAGACGCGTCAACTGGTTTAGAAATAGAACCCACAATAGGACTACTATCTGCACAAGCTTTTTTCTTCTTTGTTGCTGGAGTTGAACCTAGTGCTACCGCTCTTTTCTGTACTCTCATCGAACTGGGAGAAAACCCCGACATTTTGAAAAAAAGTGCATGATGAGATTGATGAAGCTTTTGAAAAGAACAACAACGAAATAAACTATGACATTTTATTAGAAATGAACTATCTTGAGAAGGTCTTAAGTGAGAGCATGAGAAAATATCCACCAATTGGTTTATTAACCAGACAATGTACAAAAGATACCATGTTGCCTGTTGGTAATATCAAAGTGACTAAGGGTACCAAAATAACGACTCCGGTATTCCACATTCACCGTGATGCCAAGTACTATCCCGAGCCAGAGAAGTTTGATCCAGAACGGTTCGGTAAAGACGGACAGCAGCCGCTGAGTGACGTTTTCTACATGCCGTTTGGTCGAGGAGGTAGGCTCTGCATCGGAGCCAGGTTTGCGCGTATACAGGTGAAATCTGGGCTTGTGCATCTCCTTCGCCACTTCTCCGTAAAGACAGTCCGCAATGGAGACATTAAATACAGAAAAGACTTTGTGGCTGTGAGGCCTATTAACGTGGATGTTCATTTTATTCCAAGGAACATAAAAACTTAGACATCACTTATGATTACGAAATTAAGTACACGAAAGCGACACATAGTATGATAATATCGGAATTATAATCAATTTGTTGTATTTTTATAAATATAATTTGATAGCAATAGCATTTGTGTATATTATTTACATATTTATTATTTGTTACGTTAAGACGCTCAAAACTACTGGAACTAGCATATACAGCACACTCTAACGTTTCCAGCTCTGAAGCTGGAGACCCTCGCAAAGGGCTAAAATCCATCACACTACCTAAGTGCAAGTTGGCGTATGTCATCTTTGGATCATCCCGGTTTTCTCGTGATGTTTACTTTCGCCATTAAAGCAAGTGACGGTGGTAAACCTGTATAGCTGCATTTGCAAAAAAACTCAAGGGTGCAGAAGAGATTCGTAAGTAAGTTTGAACCTAATGGTTGTGAAATCAGGTGTTCTTGTCACTGAACGACTGCGGATATTATTGTAATCAATAAATAGCGTTTTAAGGTCCTTGGTCAGTTTTGGGGCTTCACTGAACTTACTTTGCACCCAAGGTGATACCGGTGTCAAAATGAACAACATCTATGTTTTTATTATGGGTATCATAAACATTCACCTGTTTGCAAATTACTTTAACTCGTGACTGATTTCAAGTTTTTAATCCCACATTTCGAAGGAATTCACAACCATTAGTTTACTGTCGAGGTGCCGAGGTCTCACAAAGGTTCGCAAAATAGTTTTTATCATTAATATCTGAATACGCTAAAAGAGTATGTTTTGGAAACAATACTTTATCACATATTTCCTGATAGCAAATACCAGCCAGGGCACCAATTAGTATTGAAACTATTAATACCAATTACAGCACATTGACACGCAGCTAATTGAACATGAAGAATCCAAATAACTGTACAGCACTGCTCTATGCTCCTCATCCTAAGATATAAGATTATTTAACTTATACTCTTTTTAAATGTTCTCACAATTTTTTTTGTTTTTGTATTTTTGGGGAAAATTGGAAGTTATTAATGTAAATACCATAACTCTTCGTTACTAAAACACCACTCACCGAAAATAGTAAACGTACTAAAATGAGGCACAGTCCGAAGGAGAGAACCACAAGGGATCCCCCAAAATCGAAGACGTCAAATTGAAAAGTCTTTTAAATATTCATAAAATATTCAGTTTTTACCGCCTAGCCGCGTCTTTTTTTTTTCATTTG
This sequence comes from Ectropis grisescens, assembly GCA_017562165.1. Lineage (NCBI taxonomy): Eukaryota > Metazoa > Arthropoda > Insecta > Lepidoptera > Geometridae > Ectropis > Ectropis grisescens. Next base: position 28,560,691 of record CM029781.1, on the reverse strand, counting down.
TTGTTTTATGTATAGAAACAAAAACTTTCAGGCACTGCGCACTGATAGTACATAAAATGTACTATTAGCAAGTACAAGTACGTAATATTATAATACTAGTTTTTTTTTTGACATTACAACGTCTAATAAATCGACAAACGCCAGCTGCATGCACATAAAAGTGTCCCGTTATGCTCATCGTCCCGTTACGCTCATTGTAGGGCTTAGAGATATATAAGATCTTAGATCTCTGGGTGACGCAGAGCAGTGCTAGGTAATGATTTGGACTCTTCATGTTCCAATAGCTGCGTGTCACTGTGGTGTTATGGTGTCAGGCATATTGCTTACCATCAGGGACCTGTCCTGATCGTCTCGTCACTATTTATTAAAAAAAAAACATTGTACGCTTATGTTTTTTTATTACGTTGTCACGTTAAACTATTGTCTGCCGAAACGTCGAGGTATTTAAACAATGAATTAAATCGTGATTAAGTCCTGTACATTATAAACATTATTGTCCGTAAACCAACCGACTTTACAGACAACCAATTTTTTATTGGTAAATTTTTATTCATTTTAAGAAGTAACTTTTTTTAAAACAGCGTAGCTCACTGAACTTAGTACGGCTGAAGCAAAAAGTCATTAGCTATCGAAGGTCACCAGAAGGTGTCACCATAACCCATAACAATACTTTGCTGAGTCCGTTGGTGAGATGGTTGGTGAGGTACCATATCTATGCCAATTAGTGCAAAACTTTGATGTGCGAACATCACGATGTTACAGTTTGAAGAGAAATATTTCCAGAAAAATTACACGATATATATATATATATACATCTTCCAAACATATATAAATATATATATATTTTTTTAATAAATGTTAACAAGTCGATCTGGACATGTGCCTGATGGTAAGCAACATGCCTGATACATAACAGCACAGTGACACGCAGCTATTCGAACATGAAGAGTCCAAATCATTACCTAGCACTGCACTGCGCTCGTCACCCAGAGATCTAAGATCTTATATCTCTAAGCCCTGTTCTCTTTAATTTCTCTGGAAACATTGCCCTTCAAACCGGAACACAGTAATGTTTGCACATTACTGCTTGGCGGTAGAATAACTGGCAAAGGTGTGGTACTTCCCCAGGCGGATTCTGCCAAGAGTCCTGCCACTACAAAATATATATATGCTAGGAATGATTTGGAATGTTCATACTCCAATAACTGCCTGACAGTGCGCCGTTACCATCAGGTACACGTTCAGCTCGTCTCTTCGTTCTATACTTAAAAAATCATAATTATCTGAACATTCGTAATGGCCGAAAATCGTGATAAATTTATTTTGTGGATGATTTGGGCGGAGTCAATTTTTTTAATCAAGAGAAGGCGGCGCATATATTCTATCTCACTCGCACGTTTGAGATAAAGTGAAAACTACTTTGTAAAAACATTCAAATGCTTTTCTGGAATGATGGCCTTTCCTGTACTTGGGCTTTTTTAAATGTTAGACCATGTGTCGTAGTCCAGGTTTTGCTATGCAGTTAAAAGCTACTTTAGGAAAAATAACAATATTAGCAGTTAGACTCAACATACCGTGGTGCCCTTACCGATGAAAACCTTTACATGGTCTTTTTCATCGTTGCCTCTTATGCTACAACTTTTCTTTGATATATATAGTATACCTCTAGAATAACTAGATGAGCAGTACATCCGCCTGATGGTAAACAATATGCCTGCCCAAAACAACACAATAGCACGCAGCTATTAGAACATGAAAAGTCAAAATCAATGCCTAGCACTGCAGTGCACACCCGTATATATAAAATGTTCATGCCGAGTAGTTTCAAAGTCCTGATTACAAATATTTAATTATATGACGGGGCACTCACGTATATATTTATGGTCGGTCAATCCGACTTGAGTCAGTGCCAAACGGGCAGCCGTCGCGCGCGTGCACTCTCCTTGAAAAAGGCCGCCGGACGCGGCCGAAACTCGAGTAGGATTGACCGACCGTATATACGTAAGTGTCCTGTTATATAATTAAATATGTGTAACAACCACGTTAATTTTAATATCCTGATTACAAGCTACACAGTTTTACAGTAAATTGAAAACTTTAGTGGCGAGTCCCCGTGTCTGCTTCCTTCTCCGCGGTGGATCTAGAGAATATACATATTATACATCTTTTGCTCCTTGGTTTCAACCCGGCAGATGAGGGTCTCGCAGAAGAAGACAGGCAGGCAGGACAAGCAGAGTCTCTCTACGACCTCTCATTGGGGACCATATTGGAATTGTGAATTGTCCACCACCACCAATATTAACTAAGGAATAAAACCCCTTGAACTACGGCTCAGTGCGCCGATCTACTATGGACACAGGAGTGCATTCTTGACCACCTCAGAGAGTAGACGTATTCTGTGTTATCTCATAACTTTGACATTTAGTGCAAGTAAATATATCCCCAATTGCAACGTGTCGTTCAGCAAACCTTAATGCGGTGTGCCTCACGTTTCATCACTTTGTATTACAACAAAGTTCCACGGGACACACGCTGAGCGAGCCGTTGCCGAAGTAAGCATTTCTTCACCTCGGGAGAAAGAGACAATTCACACACAACACCATCCTCTGTCGTAACTAATAAATTTTAGTCTCACTTTCGGGCTGTATGATATTTCTTATAATCTACCGAAAAGGGGTGAGAAAGCTGGTTCCGTGAGACTACGCTCACCGAGTCTACGTTCCGGCGACGAGATACACTTCCGATCTCTCCGCTACGCTGCGCGCCGTGAGCTTAACCACTAATATCTAACATCAGGTAGAATCCATTTAACTCGGTGCACAATGCCCATATTACCCGATGAATTTACGGCAAATCTCTGCGCTGCTTGCAAAAAACCCATTAGATCGGTACAACTAGCTAAATGCTCCAAATGTCCCAGCATTTTTCACGGTATCTGTGTGAACTTGACCGACATTCGCAGCATTTCCGAAGAGACAAAAGCGAGTTGGGTCTGTCCGCTCTGCACCATTAACTTGCCGAAATCCGATAATACGAAGTCGCCCGCGCGCCCGTCTGCGTTTGGCGTATTACGCCTTAATTTGCCGTCTATAAATGCGGGCGGGCGTAATAAAAACACACCGGCATGCTCACCCGCGGTAACTCCAGACCCCGAACCTATGGAATAATTGTATACCGAGTTGAAGCTCATGAGGGAAGACATAAGTGACCTTAAAAAGCAAATGAACTTCCTGACTGACCACACTATCGCCAAAATCGACGAGTGCAGCTCTAAATGCCGCGCACTCGAAGCGCGCGACACCGCCCGCGAACGAGAAATATGCGTCATGCGCGAAGCGGTGGCCAACCTCCGCCAGTAGCTAGACGCAAAGGTGCAGATCGATTTAAGAAACGAACTGGAACTAACTATCTGGTGTCAATGAAACAAAAGGCGAGAATCTAACCCACCTGACTCTTGTGACGGCTACAAAGCTCGGCGTTCATCTGAAGGAAGAAGACATCGATTACGTTACGAGAGTCGGCTCACGCCTGTCGGGAAGTGTCAGCACCACTACTTGTCTCCCGCGGCCCGTAGTCGTTCGCTTTGTCCGACGTCAAACACGCGATGATCTTCTAAAAGCCGCCAAGAGTCGCCCGTCATTGAATACTTCGGACATCGAAGTCGGAGGCTCGAGCCGAAAGCTATACCTCAACGAGCGACTAGCGTATTCTATGATAACAGACTGTTGTTTCGCACCGCGAGACAACGCGGTAAGAAAACTGGTTTTAGGTTCTTTTGGGTCAAAAATGGTGTCATTCTAAAAGAGGGAATTCCAGCGATCGTCATCAAGTCGCCAGCAGACTTGGAGCATAGTCTCGGCCCAGCTACAAACTGTGAGTCAGAACTTACGCCAAACGAACCTGCAATTTTGCCCTGAAGTCTTGTTATTTCGCTCGTCTGATATTAATGTAGTTTCAGCTGATTCCAGTCTTATTTTTAATTTTATTTCTAAGTTTAATATGCTCAATTGTTTTCTTTATATGTCTCATCATTTACGTTATATTTATCTAACTGATCACACCACTCCGCTATGTAAGTTGATAAATTTAGCTTTCCACTCGTTTAATTAAATGCTTTTAGTTTCGCAGCTCCTATTTAATTGTTATAGCAATGCAACCCATAGAGATTCGGCTACTATTTTTTCTTAGTCTTTAAACTCCATTGATGGTTTTGGTTAATACCACAGACTATATCGACGCTACGATATCCATTGCCTGTCATAATTTTGTTTCAACTGAATCCTGCGGATCATTTCTAAACCAAAACCTTGATAGTAACTTCAGAGTCATCAGCGTAAATATCAGAAATTACAACTGTAATTTCGAGAAATTCGTAGTCCCGCTAGATCGCTTTAGCACTTGTTTCGATGTAATTATTCTATCGGAATGTTGGTTAACGAATAATACTTTATTGCTGCCCCTACCTCTACCAGGTTATACCTGCTACCGATTCAGTCGTCAAATAAACAAAAATGGCGGAGTTGTAATTTATGTTAAAACTAGTTACTACACTACGCTATTTTAACTAGTTCTGATAGACTCAGGCTTTCTAGGCTTACATCTGGACAACAAGATAACCATATTGGGAATCTATCGCTCTCCTTCGATAGTAAATATAGATCCATTTTTATTGTCTCTAGATACAGTACTCGAAAAAGTAAAAATTAAATCCCCTCGTATGGTTGCAGGTGACGTTAATATAAACTTGTGTGATCCTGGAGATAAACATGTATCCCAGTATCTTTGCGTAATGGCTTCACACGCCTTACTTCCGGCTATTACCTCCCCGACTCGGCACCGTACCTGCCTGGATCACATATTCATCAGTTCAGAACGCAAAACTATTGGTGCTGTTTGCCAGTCTTCTGTTACCGATCATTCTATCACTATCGCCTGCCATCCCGCTAGAATAAAAAACAAAATCCTTTAAACAGACACTATCTGAGGACTAGGCTTGACGGCGTGGCGGCAGAACTGGCTTTTACAGACTGGTCCCCTGCACTATCTTGTTCAAATGTCAACTGCGCCACAAATATTTTTAGTGACATCATTTCAAATGCAATGAAAAATCATACAGAATCTATTAGAGTGGGTCGTAGAGAGGCAATTCTAAAGCCATGGATTTATAGACTGCAAGCCCGTGAACAAAATTTATGGGTCATATGATACAGCAGGAGACCTATGTAGGATGATAGAAGGGTTTAAAGGGTATAAAGTAATAAGATTGAGCACTATGCCGTCACTTGTAAGGTGTCCAACTGAGTGCAGTTGAAGAGGGGGGGTTCTAAACCTCGATCATTTCTCCTTGTCGCATGATTTTTGTATGGAATTGCGAAATAATGTATTAGAAGAGCTATGCTATGAAGAGAGTCGTAAATCATAAACGGTACGGTTCACAAAAAAGTTTTTTGACAACAAAAAGTGTAAAATTTTATTTTCGACAATAATGATCTCAATCATTTTTGCCCTAAAGTACATAGTTTCCGAGTTTCTAACTAAGTGGTACATACTTTCGTTGATTAAAGGTTAAATGTACGCCATATTTTTTTCTAATTTGTTTACTTCAATACTATTTAAACCAATGATAATATGTTGTAAATTGCTATATTTCATTAATCTATAAATTAAAACTTGTATGTTTTGTATTCCTCTGTAATTTTTTTGAACACTTTCTTTTGTACTGTATTTACTATACAACAGTTTTTAGCAATATCATGTTGAAAAATAAGGTGTACTTACTTGTACTTACTTAATCGTATACTTAAAAATTAAGTATACGATTAAATTAAAGTAATTATCGATACACATTTAAATGAACAGTCATTTTTGTAGGGCATTATTGTTAACTGTACGTTTGAGTGCTAGATAATGTTTTGGAACCGATGCCATAGGTACTGTATCGAATTCCCTGGTCACTGAACAGAGGAGTTTTTTTAATTAATTTTAGCCACTCCACAGACACTTTGAACCTAAGCCTAGTACTAGTCAGTCGGATTTCGTCTGTTAAGCCGATCACTACTGCGGCGATGAGGACGGACCTCTGGCTGCCGACTATCTTGGCCAAGATCGACAGTGAGAGATCGTGTGAGTTAGAGGAGTGTAGAGTAGCACTCCTCTAACTCACATCCCTGAGGTGGAAGCGGACAAGGAGGCGAGCCTAGTGGCTCGCATCCCGTCTCCACTGGAACAAAGGCCTGGAGCGTCGGACGACGTTTAGGGCCGTCCGGCACCCCACCTAGTGATAGCCCTTCGAGGAGGTGACACGCCGCTGATTTATCGATGCGTCACTAGAGCCAAATGCAGGGGCTCTACTCTACTAACGCTCACCATGAGGCGGCCCCGCTAGAGCGGAGGCAAGTGGGTCAGGGTAGTTGATGGGAGTGCGAAAAGTGACCCTGCAACCCTGACCCCTGACCATGCAGGAGAAATCTGTGGTGGTTTTAGTCGGTAGGGGTTTCTCTCCTCTACACTCCTCTAACTCAGCCAAGATAGACAGTGAGAGATCGTGTGAGTTAGAAGAATGTAGAGTAGCACTCCTCTAACTCACATCCCTGAGGTGGAAGCGGACATGGAGGCGAGCCTGGAGACTCTGGTGGCTAGCATCCCGTCTCCACTGGAACAAACGCCTGAAGCGTCGGACGACGTTTAGGGCCGTCCGGCACCTCCCCTAGTGATAGCCCTTCGAGAAGGTGACACGCCGCTGATTTAGCGGCGCGTCACTAGAGCCAAATGCAGGGGCTCTACTCTACTAACGCTCACCATGAGGCGGCCTCGCTAGAGCGGTGGCAAGTGGGTCAGGGTAGTAGATGGGAGTACGAAAAGTGACCCTGCAACCCTGACCCCTGACCATGCAGGAGAAATCTGTGGTGGTTTTAGTCGGTAGGGTTCCATGTCTGTCGTCGTCATAGTGTCAAGCCACACACACCTGTCATGTCCCTTCATGGTGTACGGTGAAGGTATTTCCCCTACAAAAATAGGAAAGTTACCAATAAAAACTAAAATGATGATTCTATTTTTATTTGGTCTATAATAGTTCAGAGGTGGTTATATTATAAACTATTTTCGTACAAAAAATTAAACCGACTTCAAAACCACAAATAGGCACTCAAAAGCGGAAAATAAACTAAAATCATTATTATAAGAGCTACTCACTCATCTATTTGAAGTCGGTTCCAGCCAAATCTAACAGGTATAGGATAAACACTACTTACCTGTGCCTACATAGCATCAATCTACTAACTTTTTGACCTGACTGGCACCGACTTCAAATAGATGAGTGAGTAGCGCTTATAATAATGATTTTAGTTTATTTTTCGCTTTTGAGTGCCTATTTGTGGTTTTGAAGTCGGTTTAATTTTTTGTACGAAAATAGTTTATTTTACTCTTTTTAGTGTACAATAACAAAATTAAAAATTTTGACTAACCCCCGACTACCTTGGATTTGTTATCTGTACAATATTCTACTAGTCAAGCCCTTTCATTTGATACCCATATAAAGGGAGTTGTGAAAAAAGAAATGTATTTCGGCATTTTGTGGAAGCGGCCATCTTGGATTAGAATTTTTTCATAGTGCAAAGTATTCTACTAGTCAAGTTCTTTCGTTTGATACCCAAATTGAGGTAGTAACGAAAAATATAATATAATTCGCCATTTTGTCGTGGCGGCCGTTTTGGATTTGAAATTCGTTATAGTACATAGTATTCTACTAGTCAAGCCCTTTTATTTGATACCCAAATTGAGGTAGGTTGTGAAGAAATATTTTGTCCGCCATTTTGTGGAGGCAGCCATCTTGAATCGACATTAACCAGACATAGCTAAGAACATTTGCTATGGTATTACCTTGAAATAAAAGAAACCGCATCGAAATCGGCCCATCTGTTTGAGTTCTACTACGGTGCCACAGCAGACAGACACACAGACAGACATCGACGTCACTTATAACACCTCTTTTTTTGGTCGGGGGTTAAAAACAAGTTTTTATTAAAGCATTTACACAATTTTGTACTGACAGGGTCGAGATTCATAACTTTTGTGAAATCTACAACTACGTCATCCAGATAATTGTATGCAAATTTTCAGTTTTTGATTCATATTTCAAAAACTACTTGACCGATTTCGAAAAGATTTATATGGGACCATTCGGGAAGCGTACCCATTTGAACACAAAAAAAATTTTTAAATCGGTGTAGAAGTTCTCGGGAAATCAGGTAACATACATAAAAAAAAAACATAGTGTCGAATTGATAACCTCCTCCTTTTTTTGGAAGTCGGTTAAAAATGGTATTGAAATCAGCGTGGCGGTGGTGGTGGAGGGCGAACCTTTAACGAACGAACGGAACGGCGACGCATTTGTAGATTTCACAAAAAATATGAAGTATAGTCGAGTGTTTAAGTATAATTTAAAATTGAAGTCGGTTTTTCTTTTGTTACAATTAAAATTACACATTATTCCAGTCCAGCGATCTTAAATCCAACGCTGGATTGTTGAATGGAAAAAATGTATGCTAACTGGATTCATTGCTTTCCAGCGCCGTTTACATTTTTCCAGTAAGCAATCCAGCGCTGGGTCGATCGCTGGACTGGAATAATGTAAACCGAACATAAGTTGTTCAAAATAAATATATATTTAACTATTTCATTCGTTTATCTTAAATTTAAGAGCCTTGCAAGAATAAATGAGATACAGGACGTCTACTCTCTTTCTACGAAAAACGTGAATTCGAAATCAACTCGCGACTTTCCTACTCCGGTTCTGCTTCGTTTCGTCACATTGTTTGACGTTACAAAACGACGGATCGAAGTAGAACCGGTGTAGGAAAGTGAGTTTATTACTAAATTACGTTTTTGTAGAAAGCGAGTAGACGTCCAGGCGTGTGCCGCGCCAAGTCAACCGGACAGAATAAAGTTTAGCACTTGGATAAGAAAAGAAGTTAAGCAAAAAAAACATTTAGCTTACCGAATTTAATAAAGTGTGGAGGAAGAGAATATTGTTGTTAAAATTAGCCGTTAAATTTTATAGATTAAAAACGTTAACACAGTACTGTTTAATAATGTTAGTTATTATTTTGATTAGTCGATACTAAAAGATCTCAATGGATAATAAACGTATAACTTGTAATAGGTATAACAGCAGGCGTCTATTTTCCTTCGTTGCAAGGCAAGAGGCGAAGCTTTTTTAACGTTAGGCTACTATCCGACAAAGTTATTAATTAATTAAGCTAATTACTCTCTGGTACCCGAGAGGTGCGTGTAGACAACGAGGGCGTCCTACAAAAAGATGGGAAGATGATTTCCGCTTAACCTTGGGGCCATATTGGACCAGAGTAGCAACCGATAGAGTGCAGTGTGTAAAAGCCGCAAAGACTCAAGATTTATATTATAAATATTTTCCATCCTGGTCACGGCTCCAATTTGTAAAGGATCGCCGCTCACTGAATTAAAAAAAAACAACAATATAATATTAATCCTATAATATCCTATCACAAAATGTAAAAGATTCAACGTGCAACTCCCAAGGAGCTGTTCTCTGCTGGAAGAGTCCAAATAAAATGAGTAATTTAAAGAACTACTCTGGCTGAAGGCCGAAACATATTAAATTAAGCTGAAGGCTTTTAAAGGAAAAAGAATGATGTAAATTGGATATAATTAAGAATTTGAATTTAAAAGATTATTAAGTTTGTTGATAGCAGATTGTTAGATTGGCCGAAGTGAACGTCTAATGGAACCTAAAGGACCTACATTGTAGCCGTCATACCCTTAGCTCTATGAAAGACCGATTTACCTATATATGCCTTTACCTACTAATATACAGCTAGAGAAGACCTTAGATATACCTTCAGTTAGAAGTATGTACTCGTAGTAGCAGCAGCAGGACTTCCAGCTCGTTATCGATGTAGATTTTAGCCTGCCTAAATGTTTAGAATGCAGTTTGCGAACTCTAGGATCAAACAAGGTCTAGAACGAAATTCATTCTATCAAAGTTAACATCGCTTCCTTATTAATCCACAGTCCTAATTTTAAATTTTACTGAAAACTTGGATGATCCAAAAGACAACAAACTAAAGAAAGCTATTTCATTAGTCTATAGGTCTCCGATTTTAGAGAACTGTAAAGCCAGAAGTAATTTTACCTACAAAGAAAGAATAGTTAAGGGCATCTGAAGTTATTTGAAATCTCGATCAAATTCACAAAACAAGAGCATTATAATGTGAACTGCAAATGAACTCTACAGTTAAACATAAATAATAGTTGACGACAGAACAATCGGTCGCAAAATTTAGATATCTGTAAGATAAGTTTTGTGAGTTTAAATCTAAAAGTTCAACAGTCCTACTTATGATAAGATAATCGATATTGAAACCTGCCTGCCTACAGAATTATATAGCTACTCGAATCTACTTTTACTACAAATGAAAAACAAGTATATGAATTTTAGTTTGGTTTATTATTTTTGGCTTAAACAGCATAGACAGACTCCGAGAGGATGCTCACGTCTCTTGCAAAGTTTGTGACCGTTATTTTCGCAAGGCCCTAGACTTGAGGAAATAAAATAACAAAGAAAACCTCAAATCGGGGTAAGTGACTACACTTTACCCAAAAAAAGTATTCTTTGGGGATTATAATCTAATCTACTACTACCTAGATCCTAGATAGTAATAAAATCAGGATATTGCCCTGCAAGTTCGGAAGGAAAGTCAGTGTCAGAATCCTGTCCGTTCTAAGTAACAGGAAACTAACGAGCTCGGCTATGCTTGGCTCTCAGACCGTCTTCCAAGTCTGGCAGACCAAAATACTCATTCTATTAGAGTTGAAGAACTAAGAGTTTTATAAACCCCAAGGAATAAACTAACATACAACTTAAATAATCAATGATTACAAAATTCTGTACATAAGTTAATACATATTCTGAATAACCGCTGTCATCTTAAAACACTTAGGAAAACATCAAGGTTCAATGTGAATCATAATAGACTCATTTCTATTTGCTGATTGCATTCAAAATTAACCGAATATATAAATTTACTCTAAAGCCTCATTTGAACAAAGCGTCATTCTGCATCATTTCATTCATGGCTATATTTCCTCTCTTCGATGCTGCACAGATGAAATTTAGAGACGGACTAGAAACTATTATTTTTTTTAAAGCAAAAAAGTACTCCATTGATTTCCTTCAGAAATACGTTGACATGCCTGGACTCGATCCAGAGCTCTGTAGCATCACCGTAAAATACGTGACTGACTTCCAAGACATAAAACACGCCTGGGCTCGACTCAGGATTCCTGGGTCTAGAAAATGCTGCAAAATATATAAATGTTAGCACTCACATATGAAGGATCTTTCCTTCTTTCCTCGTCTATTTTACACGATGCCTCATTTTAGCTCCAAATTACAACAGGATCTCAGTATGGGTTACGGAATTTAGTAGCACTTTTAACACACGAGTTAAAGGATATTTTCTTGAAAATGTATACTTGAAAATTCATTTTTTTTCGAGTTTCTTTTTCGAGAGCGTTTTCCCGAGTCCCCCGCGTGACCGAGTCACGTCCCTCATTTTCTCTGACCTAAAAAAACAAAAGAATATCAAAATTTTAATATTTAAAAATAAAATTGAAACGCAATACTTTAAAGAAGTTTGATTTGAATTCTGTTAACGAGGTCGTACATGGCCCGTTACAAGTGGAAACAGTTGGAGGAAGCCTATGTCCAAAGACACACCAACTGAGGGACATTATATGACCGCACAAACTATTTAATATAAACAAAACTAAATGAACATGTCAGTTCTGGAAATAAAGGGCTATTATTATATAAATAAATGGCTATTATTACTATCCGCCAAAGTAGGCTACTATCCCATTTTTGAGAGGTTGTACGATTACGTCGTCCTGGAAAAGATGGGGAAATCTTAGTTTGGTTATATTCAGTAATTTATTTGTCTTCTTAGTTTCTAAGTTTTTTTACAACACGTAATATAATAAATATAAACTTTATTAAAAACTTTAAAACTAGGGTGCCGCCATCAGCGGGGTAGGGCCCAAGCTACCGGTGGTTAGGGCCAGTGCCGGATTAAGCCAGCGCGGGGCCTGTAGCAATTTCTGTCAAGGTACCTTGGTTTGCTTGCTCGAGCTATTTTTATTTTCTTTGTCCGGGCACAGATGCCCGGCCCACTACGCTAGTTCGGAGCGCGGGGCCCCCAGTTCGCGCGGGGCCCGTAGCATTTGCTACACTTGCTATATGGCTAATCCGGCACTGGTTAGGGCTGTAGAGTGAGGAACCTCCAGACGACGCGCGCTGTATCTAGCGAAAGTAGAGATATTGGTCGAGACTTTTGCTATAAGGTTGTTTACCGACACGACTATCGAGACTATGATCGTCGAATCAACATCCCACATGGCGGTAACCTCGTGAGCCAAGTCAATGTATGTTCTAAGCTTGTCCTTCGCAGCTTTCACGAGATTCTCGTCATGTGCTATGGTGATATCGACGATCACAGCCCGGCGCTGAGACCAGTCTACCAGCACGATATCAAGCTTTTTTGGCGGTTTCATTATTATTGTCATATTATTATTACGATTAAAATTCATGTTGGACTACCTCTGAAGTATAGTCCAAGAAACAAAAAAAAAGGATCATCAAAATCGAAGCACAATTGGTGGAGTAATCGCGTAATAAACATTTAAAAAAAAACATTCAACCGAATTGAAAACAGCCTTCTTTTTTTACTGAAATAAAATAAAAAACAAAGGACAGAATCATACCTTAAGTACACACGTAGGGAAAGAATAATAGATTCTACGAGTATTCACTTCTACTGGTTTCTGATGTTTAATCGTAAATAGAACTGTATTTCCGGTGCGCAAACTGTTTCTGTGCTTTTGGTTTCCGTCTCATATTGTGAATGATTATTTTCACTAAACAAATGATAGAGATAACATTGATGCACGGATACGTGATTGTGAAACAATCATACAAATTGCACGAGCCGCAGATATAGCAAAGTCATTATGATTAACTGGGAAAAGGCATTTATCATTGTTATTCGCTAAATATTTTATAAGCGCAATTATTTGGATAAGACGTAATTAAATCAATAATACGTCCATTATAATACTAGGTTGCAGATCTCTGCTTTGCTTGTTTCAATAATACAGTGTGTTTAAATAGTGAGGATAATTTAAGTGATGCACAAAGACCATAATAATATACTAGCTAGCCAAGTCTAACAGGTAGTGGATATGCCTACCTACCACGTGCCTACATAGTATTTTTGGCCTGACTGGCACCGACTTCAAATAAATGAGTGAGTAGCACTTGTCATAATGATATTAATTTAGTTTTCGCTTTTAAGTGCCCATTTGTGGTTTTGAAGTCGGTTTAATTTTTTGCACGAAAATAGTTTACCCTTTTTAGTGAAAAACAAGTTTTTATCAACGCTAAATGCGCTAATACCCAATTTCGTAGCGACAGGTTCGAGTTGCATAACTTTTGTGAAATCTACAATTACGTCATCCAGAAAATTATACGCGAATTTTAGTTTTTGGTTCGTATTTCAAAAACTACTTGGCCGATTTCAATAAGACTTATATGGGACCATTTGGGAAGCATACCCATCCGAACATAATTTAGAAATTTTAAAATCGGTACGGTCCAGAAATCAGGTAATATTTATAAAAAAAACATAGGGGTCGAATTTATAATCTCCTTCTTTTTGGAAGTCGGTTAAAAATACTTATGTTCAATTTTTTAAATTTATTCTGCATTTTTTGAGAGCCTATTCAAATTTTCTTGCCTCATTAAAAAATGGATCTGCGTCGTTTACGACATTGTGACAGGTGACGAATCCTTTATTTATCCACACGATTCAGAAACAAAGCGTCACTCGACAGTTTGGCTGTTACAAAATGAACCAACGCCTACGAACGTGAAGCGATCGAAGAGCGCAGGGTAAATGTTGATCGCTAGTTTCTTTACTTTGACGGGGTACCTAATTTCAATTCCACATCGAGACCAAAGCAGCATCAAAGCCGAATGGTACAGCATAAAATGCCTGCCAGATTTTTTTAATGCAATGAGCAGCAAGCGACTGAACACCGGGTTCCTCGTGGTCCTTCTTCACCACGACAACGCGCCTGCGAACTCTGCGATCAAAACGAGGGACTTCCTGGACTCGGTTCGGTAAGAGTCTTGGGACACCCTCCTTTCAGCCCTGATTTGGTTCCAAGTGTACGTACGTACGTACTTATCAAATGTATATAATAAAAATCTAATTTATTACACATGTAATAATTACTTTACCTGCTATCTTGATCTATCAAGTGGCTGTGTATGTCAAAATAATCTAGAATCGTACAACACGCGAGGAGAGAGACATTCTCGCAACATACGCAACGCCGACAAGCTGGATGTTATACCACACTCTCTCACGAGGTCACAGAAGTTAACTCACATTATGGGACCGGAAGTTTATAACGCTCTTCCCAAAATAGTTTTATCGGCCCCAAGTTTCGGCAGCTTCAAAACAGATTAAAGTGCTGGCTTATCGATCAAACTTTTATATAGTTACAGCGAATTTTAGAGAGTGATGGCAAAGTTCCCATAAAAATGTAAATAAATAAATTTGACATAGGTTAGTACAATTGCAATAAAGACATTATACTCGTATAATGCTTGACAGTTTTCTGTACAATAATTATTGTAATACAGTAAAGTAGTAGTTTCAAACTTTGAAAATGGATACAATTTGTATGCTCTTTCTTTTGTTTTTATTTTTTATTAATTGACGTGTAAATTGTACATTTATGAATAAAGTACTTTGACTTTGACTTTGACTTTGACTTTGACATGTCAACAAATCACACGTCCACAGAGTAATCTTAACAGCAATAACCCACTGTAACTGTTCTCAGCGCAAATGTGCCCAAAATGGTGGCTGTGTTGCCTCGCTGAGTGGTGATGGCTATTCTCTGCCACAGAAAAAAGCCAGATCACCCAATCTCGCGTTCTAAATCCTTCGCATTGGCTCCTCAACTACAGGTAGTGGTCCCAGTGAGCAAGAACTCAATTAAATGAAGTTACTATACGGACTAATCCACAGAGTGGGCTATTTGGAGGATCCCGGGCCTCGGATCTCCTTGTTTAAAGCCCATCAGCAACTTAGTGGTTGTTAGACCCCAAACTTAAAACGTTGAAAATTTCAAACTTAAATGTTAATTTGATAAATATATGAATTCAAATATTAAAAGTAGAATTTAGGAAAACTGCTTTGAGTGAAAATCTACGTTGATCTAAGTATGTGCTTTCTATCCAACCATGTTGTCCATGCGCTATTCGGATATTTTCTCCTAACTTCCAATGAAGACTGAATTGTGTAACCTAACCTTATTCGAACATTACCTACCTATGCCTACCATTATTGATAATTTTAATTAAAGTGTACCAAACTGTAACAGTCGTTACGTAATCTGTATTTCTGTATTATCTCTCTTACTCTTTTACTCTTAGAGATGTACTAGCGAGTGTAAGGTTCAAATAGACTTGTACAAAACTCCTTGCTAAAATATGATTACTGGCTGAAAGTTTAAATAAAATGTGGAATTCGAGACAAATCTGGGATATCATAAAAAAAGTATAGATGGAAAAAAGATGGAAATTGAACTTAATTATAGATATCTCGTTAATGAATTTAAATACCGATGTTATACAGAACGGTTACTTAGTTTAAATACTGATGTAATACAGAATGGTTTAAGCTATCTTTGTTTCACTTTCTGAGTTGTTAGCTTACACGAACAACAACAATAACTTTTTAGACAACACTAGGTAAATACATCTACCTACCTCGCCTACCTATGAAAGTTACTGAGTTCTACATCTCTGGTACACACGACAACCATGCTAGTAAATCCTGTAATTTAAAACAATATTACTGTTTGTCTGATTTTGGAGACTGTCTGTTTGATTTGATAGTATTGAGTCGTCATTAGTTTGATGGAATATTCAATTGCGACATTGATCAGAAATTTACACCCTATAACGTAAGTGTCGAATAATCGAGGATCAAAAATTTACATGACTCTGCATAATAATATCCTAACATATGTGTATATAATATCAGTATATTTTTCACATTTTTATCTCAGTTACGAGCTATATATACGTTCTGTGTCTACATGTTTGATTATTGTTATTTGGAGTGCTGCATGGTTAAGACCTTAAAATGTTTGCTGAAGTTATATTATTATCAATTGTTCTTTTGTTGACCTTCTTTTACTTCAATGGTCAATACAATAGCACCTACTGGAAAAAACGTGGAGTTAAGTTTCATGGAAAAAACAAAAACATGGGTGTCTTTTGGGATTACATGATCGGACGACGTGCACTATTCGAGGTATTTGGAGATTTGTACCATCAATATGAAAAAGAACCAGCAGTGGGTATTGGCTCCTTCCTCACCCCCTCTCTCTTTGTTCGAAACCCAGACAACGTGTCACACATATTACAAATGGACTTCAACTCTTTCAATCACAGAGGATTTGACAACTTAGAAGGGGACCAACTTACAGAAAGCATTCCATTTTTAAACGGAACAAAATGGAAACTTATGCGACAAAACATGACTCCGCTATTCACTGGTACGAAATTAAAACAAATGTACTATATCATGGATAGGGGTGCACAAGATTTTGTCAAATATATACGTGATGACCCTAAGAGACAGAATGGCCAAGCCTTCGATACATTGACGAATTACTGCAGCGCCGCAATCACAGCTTCTGTGTTTGGAATTGGCACAGAATCAATTTTTGACTCTCCATTTGTTGACGTCGCTCGTGCCGCCATAAAACCAACCTTTATAACAAATCTTAAATTTGCAGTAATCAATCTCAGCCCATGGTTGTGTAAAGCTTTGGGTATAAAATTATTTTCTAATTTTGAAGACTTTTTTATCGGAGCTATTAACAAAGTTGTAGAAAACAGGAAATTGGAGAAAGTTCCAAGACATGACTTTGTAGATCTAGCAGTGAGCCTACAAAATAATGGAACCATGAAAGACACATCCACTGGTTTAGAAATGGACCCTACAATAGGCCTACTCTCCGCACAAGCTTTTTTCTTCTTTGTTGCTGGAGTTGAACCTAGTGCTACCGCTCTCTTCTGTACTCTTATTGAACTGGGAGAAAACCCCGACATTTTGAAAAAAGTGCAAGATGAGATCGATGAAGCTTTTGAAAAGAACAACAACGAAATAAACTACGACATTTTATTAGAAATGAACTATCTTGAGAAGGTCTTAAGCGAGAGCATGAGAAAATATCCGCCAATTGGTTTATTAACCAGGCAATGTACAAGAGATACCGTGTTGCCTGTTGGTAATATCAATGTGTCTAAGGGTACCAAAATAACGACGCCGGTGTTCCACATTCACCGTGATGCTAAGTACTATCCCGAGCCAGAGAAGTTTGATCCTGAGCGGTTCGGGAAAGATGGACAGCAGCCGCTGAGTGACGTTTTCTACATGCCGTTTGGTCGAGGAGGTAGGCTCTGCATCGGAGCCAGGTTTGCGCGTATACAGGTGAAATCTGGGCTTGTACATCTCCTTCGCCACTTTTCCGTAAAGACAGTCCGCAATGGAGACATTAAATTCAGAAAAGACTTTTTGACTGCGAGGCCTATTAACGTGGATGTTCAATTTGTTCCAAGGAACATAAAAACTTAGACATCACTTGTGATTACGGATTTGACAGGAAAGCGACACAAATTATGATAATATCGGAATAACTATACATTTTTTGTATTTTTATAATTATAATTTGATAGCAATTGCACTTGTGTATATTATTTGTTACGTTAAAACCCTCAAAGCTACCGGACCTAAATAAGCAGCACAAGGGTCTAAAATCCATCACGCTTAGTCCAAGTTGGTGTATGACATGCTTGTATCATGCCAGTTTCTTCACGATCTTTACTTTCCCCGTTAAAGCCAGTGACGATGGCAAACCTGCATTTAGAAAAATATTCAAGGGTGCAGGAGGGATTCGTAAGTAAGTTTGAACCTAATTGTTGTAAAATCAGGGGTTTTCGTCACTAAACCACTAAAGATATTTTTATCATGGAAACATCACAAAATAGCCTTTTAAGGTCCTTGGTCAGTTTTGGGGCCTCACTAAACTTACTTTGCACCCAAGGTGCGACGGTGTCAAAGTGAACAACATCTGTGTTTTTACGATGGGTACTATTGTATCGTAAACATTCAGTTGTTTGCAGATGACTTTAATTCGTGACTTGAGACTCATTTTAAGTTTTTAATCCCACATTTCGAAGGATAACAACCATAAGTTTACTGCCGAGGTCTCAGAAAGGTTCGCAAAATAGTTTTTTTATTATTAAAGTCTGAATACGCTAAAAGAGTATGTTTTTGAAACAATACTATACTACATATTTCCTTATAGCAAATACCGGCCAGGGCACCAATTATTATTGAAACCATTTTAAAACTAGCAAAATAAGTTAAATGTCTAAATATATTCTGCGTGGCTAGTATTTTTGTATGTATACAAAATGTCGATACGAGCAAAACATATGCCTGTAACCTTCACGTTTACTCGGTACAGTATATTGCCACGCAGCTAGAACATGAAAAATCCAAATAACTGTCCAGCACTGCACTGTCCTCCTCATCCAAAGATATAAGATTATTTAACTTTTACTCTTTTTAATTTTTTCTCTACATTTTTATTTTTGTATTTTTTGGGAAATATCGGGAGTTATTAATGTAAGTACCATAACTCTTCGTTACTGTAACATCACTCGCCAAAAATAGTAAACGTACTAAAATGGGGCGCAATTCGAAGGAGAGAATCACAAGGAACCCCCCAAAATCATAGACGTATTATTATTTTTTATAACATCGGAGCTCACTGAAATTAGTTACTACGGCTGAAGCAAAAGTTTCTATCCAAAATAATCATCAAAATTAGCTATCGAAGGTCACCAGAAAGCGTCACCATAACCCATAATAATACTTTGCTGAGTCCGTTTGGTGAGGTACCATACCTATGCCAATAATTTTACTGCAAAACTTTAATGTGCAAAAATCACGGTGTTACAGTTTGAAGAAAAATATTTCCAGAAAAATTACACGACAATGAGATATATGCTAGGTACTGATTTGGAATCTTCATATTCCAATATCTTCCTGACACTGCGCTGTTACCGTAAGGTATACGTTCTACTCGTCCCTTCATTATATACTTTAAAAAATCATAGTTGAACATTTGTAATGGCCGACAATCGAGATAAATTTATTTTGTGGATGATTTGGGCGGAGTCAATTTTTTTTTATCAAGAACGCGGTGCGTATAGTCTATCTCACTCGCACGTTTGAAGTAAAGTGAAAACTACTTTAGGTAAAAAAAATATACAAATGCTTTTCTGGAATGATGGCCTTTCCTGTACTTAATCGTTTTTAAATGTTAGACCATGCGTCACAGTCCAGGTTTTGCTATGCAGTTAAAAGCTTGTTCAGGCAACTTTAGGAAAAATAACAATATTAGCAGTTAGACTCAACATACCGTGGTGCCCTTACCGATGAAAGCCTTTACATGGTCTCTTCCATCGTTGCCTCTCCGAATATCCGTGTTGCCTCTTATGCTACAACTTTTCTTTTATATATATAGTATACCTCTAGAATGACTAGATGAGCAGTACATCCGCCTGATGGTAAACAATATGCCTGCCCAAAACAACACAATAGCACGTAGCTATTAGAACATGAAAAGTCAAAATCAATGCCTAGCACTGCAGTGCACACCCGTATATATAAGATGTTCATGCCCAGTAGTTTCAAAGTCCTGATTACAAATATTTAATTATATGACGGGGCACTCACGTATATATTTATGGTCGGTCAATCCGACTTGAGTCAGTGCCAAACGGGCAGACGTCGCGCGCGTGCACTCTCCTTGAAAAAGGCCGCCGGACGCGGCCGAAACTCGAGTCGGATTGACCGACCGTATATACGTGAGTGTCCCGTTATATAATTAAATATGTGTAACAACCACGTTAATTTTAATATCCTGATTACAAGCTACACAGTTTTACAGTAAATTGAAATTATTAGTGGCGAGTCCCCGTGTCTGCTTCCTTCTCCGCGGTGGATCTAGAGAATATACATATTATACATCTTTTGCTCCTTGGTTTCAACCCGGCAGATGAGGGTCTCGCAGAAGAAGACAGGCAGGCAGGACAAGCAGGGTCTCTCTCTACGACCTCTCATTGGGGACCATATTGGAATTGTGAATTGTCCACCACCACCAATATTAACTAAGGAATAAAACCCCTTGAACTACGGCTCAGTGCGCGCCGATCCACTATGGACACAGGAGTGCATTCTTGACCACCTCAGAGAGTAGACCTATTCTGTGTTATCTCATAACTTTGACATTTAGTGCAAGTAAATATATCCCCAATTGCAACGTGCAGCAAACCTTAATGCGGTGTGCCTCCGTTTCATCACTTTTATTACAACAAAGTTCCACGGGACACACGCTGAGCGAGCCGTTGCCGAGGTAAGCACTTCTTCACCTCGGGAGAAAGAGACGGCCTCTGTCGTAACTAATAAATTTGTCTCACTTTCGGGCTGTATCTATAATCTACCGAAAACTGGTTCTGAGACTACGCTCACCGAGTCTACGTTCCGGCGACGAGATACACTTCCGATCTCTCCGCTACGCTGCGCGCCGTGAGCTTAACCACTAATATCTAACATCAGGTAGAATCCATTTAACTCGGTGCACAATGCCCATATTACCCGATGAATTTACGGCAAATCTCTGCGCTGCTTGCAAAAAACCCATTAGATCGGTACAACTAGCTAAATGCTCCAAATGTCCCAGCATTTTTCACGGTATCTGTGTGAACTTGACCGACATTCGCAGCATTTCCGAAGAGACAAAAGCGAGTTGGGTCTGTCCGCTCTGCACCATTAACTTGCCGAAATCCGATAATACGAAGTCGCCCGCGCGCCCGTCTGCGTTTGGCGTATTACGCCTTAATTTGCCGTCTATAAATGCGGGCGGGCGTAATAAAAACACACCGGCATGCTCACCCGCGGTAACTCCAGACCCCGAACCTATGGAATAATTGTATACCGAGTTGAAGCTCATGAGGGAAGACATAAGTGACCTTAAAAAAGCAAATGAACTTCCTGACTGACCACACTATCGCCAAAATCCACGAGTGCAGCTCTAAATGCCGCGCACTCGGAGCGCGCGACACCGCCCGCGAACGAGAAACATGCGTCATGCGCGAAGCGGTGGCCAACCTCCGCCAGTAGCTAGACGCAAAGGTGCAGATCGATTTAAGAAACGAACTGGAACTAACTATCTGGTGTCAATGAAACAAAAGGCGAGAATCTAACCCACCTGACTCTTGTGACGGCCACAAAGCTCGGCGTTCATCTGAAGGAAGAAGACATCGATTACGTTACGAGAGTCGGCTCACGCCTGTCGGGAAGTGTCAGCACCACTACTTGTCTCCCGCGGCCCGTAGTCGTTCGCTTTGTCCGACGTCAAACACGCGATGATCTTCTAAAAGCCGCCAAGAGTCGCCCGTCATTGAATACTTCGGACATCGAAGTCGGGGCTCGAGCCGAAAGCTATACCTCAACGAGCGACTAGCGTAATCTATGATAACAGACTGTTGTTTCGCACCGCGAGACAACGCGGTAAGAAAACTGGTTTTAGGTTCTTTTGGGTCAAAAATGGTGTCATTCTAAAAGAGGAATTCCAGCGATCGTCATCAAGTCGCCAGCAGACTTGGAGCATAGTCTCGGCCCAGCTACAAACTGTGAGTCAGAACTTACGCCAAACGAACCTGCAATTTTGCCCTGAAGTCTTGTTATTTCGCTCGTCTGATGTTAATGTAGTTTCAGCTGATTCCAGTCTTATTTTTAATTTGATTTCTAAGTTTAATATGCTCAATTGTTTTCTTTATATGTCTCATCATTTATTATTACGTTATATTTAGGTATCTAACTGATCACACCACTCCGCTATGTAAGTTGATAAATTTAGCTTTCCACTCGTTTAATTAAATGCTTTTAGTTTCGCAGCTCCTATTTAATTGTTATAGCAATGCAACCCGTAGAGATTCGGCCACTATTTTTTTCTTAGTCTTTAAACTCCATTGATGGTTTCGGTTAATACCACAGACGATATCGACGCTACGATATCCATTGCCTGTCATAATTTTGTTTCAACTGAATCCTGCGGATCATTTCTAAACCAAAACCTTGATAGTAACTTCAGAGTCATCAGCGTAAATATTAGAAGTTACAACTGTAATTTCGAGGACTTCAGTCTCGCTAGATCGCTTTAGCACTTGTTTTGATGTAATTATTCTAACGGAATATTGGTTAACGAATAATACTTTGTTGCTGCCCCTACCCCTACCAGGTTATAACTGCTACCGATTCAGTCGTCAAATAAACAAAAATGGCGGAGTTGTAATTTATGTTAAAACTAGTTACTACACTACCTAGGCTATTTTAACTAGATCTGATAGACTCAGACTTTTTAGGCTTACATCTGGACAACAAGATAACCATATTGGGAATCTATCGCTCTCCTTCGATAGTAAATATAGATCCATTTTTATTGTCTCTAGATACAGTACTCGAAAAAGTAAAAATTAAATCCCTCGTATGGTTGCAGGTGAAGTTAATATAAATTTGTGTGATTCTGGAGATAAACATGTATCCCAGTATCTTTGCGTAATGGCTTCACACGCCTTACTTCCGGCTACTACCTCCCCGACTCGGAACTTTACCTTCCTGGATCACATATTCATCAGTTCAGAACGCAGAACTATTGGTGCCGTGTGCCAGTCTTCTGTTACCGATCATTCTATCACTATCGCCTGCCATCCCGCTAGAATAAAAAAACAAAATCCTTTAAACAGACACTATCTGAGGACTAGGTTTGACGGTGTTACGGCAGAACTGGCTTTTACAGACTGGTCCCCTGCACTATCTTGTTCAAATGTCAACTGCGCCACAAATATTTTTAATGACATCATTTCAAATTCAATAAAAAATCATACAGAATCTATTAGAGTGGGTCGTAGAGAGGCAATTCTCAAGCCATGGATTACTCCCTGTTTGATCAGGTATATGCGACATCGTGACAAACTGCACAAGGACAGTAAAAATAACCCTAATGACAGGCAATGTTCTCTGATATATTTAAGATACAGAAACTTTTGTAACAAACTTTTGCGTAACGTAAAGACTTGCTACAATAGTCAACTGTTAGAGCGAAGTAAAAATAACCCAAAGCAGCTTTGGAAAACTATAAAAAAATATTTGCAACACTTCCAGGCAAAATGGTACTTCCTCTGACTTATTGAAAGGTAGCAAAGGCAACCCTCTCAACCGGTGCAATCGTCATTTTGCCTCGGTAGGCAAAAACCTTGCAGATGCCGTTTTATCTAAGCTCTGTGTAACCGAAGAGAGGTTAATAAAATCTCATAAAACAATGCAGTCATGCGCTCAGTCCCTATTTTTTTATCCCACGGGCCCACCCACACGAAATGGTTTGCATTATAGCTGGCTTAAAAACTGACTGCAATCCCGGGCCTAACTTTATCCCGTCCAAATTATTAAAAATGCCACTTCATACTCTAGTCACTCCATTACATTATATATTTAATTTAAGCCTAGAAACCGGGGTTTTTCCAGATTGTTGGAAAATTGCATCTGTATCTCCCATACACAAGAGCTGTTCTATATCGTCTCCAGACAACTATTTATTTATTTATTTCAATTAGTACCGTTTAACATAACGAATAACACTAATGACATTAAAAAAATTTGAATTAAACATGGAACATTATAGCCATGTTAAGATATTAATATTACATAATCTTATGATACGTACCTAATCGTCAAAAATTAAAAATGAAAAAATTACTGCTGAAAACAATACGTAAATTCGCACTATAAAAAAACACATTTAAATAATACTCAAAATAATTATACCCTAGAAATGAAATAAATTTAATGTCAAGTAATAATAATAGTACATTCTACGTTATTGGACCAAATTTCAAGTCACGTCAATTATTATTTAATATTATGTCATAAGTTGCAAGATCACACCTCATCTAAAAATACTTGATTGCCTAACTAAGGTCTTTTCACAGTAAATTAAGCATTCTATCATAATATCTCTCCATTGACCCGCCAACACATCCAAGTCTGGTGCCGCATCGAGCAGAGAGTATGGGCGAGCAGCGAGGGACCGCGGTATCGGGGAGGCCTGGCGCGCTACGGTCCTACACCTCGGCTCAGCAAACAGCTTATGTTTCCTGACCCGAAGGTAACTGTTGGGCACATAAAGGCGACACAGCTGCTGACCGACACCAGGTGCATCAATGCTACCACGAAGGATCTTGCACATTGTGCCTATCTGGTCGTGACTATAGGTACGATATATACGTATATATAGGCTCTACTCAGTATTATTTCAAAAATCCTTGAAAAGATTGTTGACACACGACTTACAAAATTTTTAGAACAACAAAACATTATTTCTGGTAGGCGATTTGGCTTCCGACAATGTAAATCAACGGAGGATGCAGCTTCTCTTTTGGTAAACTTGGTATCCTTTTACGTGGACGGAGGAGCGAGTTGTATGGCAGTGTTTTTAGACGTAGCAAAGGCTTTCGACTCCTTACCTGCCTGCCTGCCTGCCTGCCTGCCTGCCTGCCTGCCTGCCTGCCTGCCTGTCTGTCTGTCTGTCTGTATGTGGCACCGTAGAGCTCAAACGGATGGGCCGATTTCGATGCGGTTTTCTTTATTTGAAAGTTAATATCCGTGCGGGTGTTCTTAGCTATGCTTGGTTAATATCGATTCAAGATGGCCGCCTCCACAAAATGGCAGACAAAATATTTCTTCACAACCTACCTCAATATGGGTATCAAATGAAAGGACTTGACTAGTAAAATACAACACATAATAACAAATTTCAAATCCAAGATGGCCGCCACCACAAAATGGCAAATTATATTATTTTTTTCACTGCTACCACAATATGGGTATCAAATGAAAGGGCTTGACTAGTAGAATACTTTGCACTATGACAAATTTCAAATCCAAGATGGCCGCTACCACAAAATGGCAAAATACATTTCTTTTTTCACAACTCTCTTAATATGGGTATCAAATGAAAGGGCTTGACTAGTAGAATGTTGTACAGATAACAAATCCGAGGTAGTCGGGGGTTAATCAAAATTTTTAATTTTGTTCTTTATTCCGGTGTGCAAACTGTTTCTGTGTTTTTGTTTTCCATCTCATACTGTCAATGGTTATTTCATTAAACAAATGATAGCGATAACAAATGTTACACGAATACGTGATTATGAAACAATCGTAAAAATTGCACGAGCCGCAGATATAGCAAAGTCATTGTGATTACTGGGAAAAGGTATTTATCATTATTACAATAAATTCGTATTTACTGTTGTTATCCGTTAAATATTTTATAACGCAAATATTAAGATAAGACGGAATTAAATGACTAATACACTACAACACTAGGTTGCAGCGCTCTGCTTTGCTTATTTCAATTACCCAGTTTTAAAATGGTGAAGATATTTTAGGTGATATTTAATTTTGTTCTTGTTCAAATGATGTTACCATCCTACTCCTACTAATATTATAAATGTCAATGTTTGGATGTTTGTTGCTCAATCGCGTTATTACGTATGAACGGATCAGTCTGAAATGTCGAACTCAGATATATTATATATAGCCTACACGAACACATAATATGTTACTTTTATCCCGGGAAAATAATGGAAACAGAAACTACGCAGGTAAAATCGCGAGATGCTGTTAGTAAATAATAACATTAGGTTTTTGCAAATTGTGTTATTTCTATATTATCCGAAGGAACTTTGTTTCTATCTGTTCCATGACACCCCCCCGACCCCCGACACAACCCCCGACCAAAAAAAGGGGTGTGATAAGTTTTACGTCGATGTCTGTCTGTCTGTCTGTCTGTCTGTCTGTCTGTCTGTCTGTCTGTCTGTCTGTCTGTCTGTCTGTCTGTCTGTCTGTCTGTCTGTCTGTCTGTCTGTCTGTCTGTGTGTGTCTGTGGCACCGTAGAGGTCAAACGGATGGGCCGATTTCGATGCGTTTTTTTTATTTGAAGGTTAATATCCGTGCGAATGTTTTAGCTATGTTTGGTTAATATCGATTCAATATGGCTGCCTCCACAAAATGGCGGACAAAATATTTCTTCACAACTTACCTCAATATGGGTATCAAATGAAAGGGCTTGACTAGTAGAATACTATACATTATAACAAATTTCAAATCCAAGATGGCCGCCACCACAAAATGCCGAATTGTAGTATTTTTTTCACTACTACCTCAATATGGGTATCAAATGAAAGGGCTTGACTAGTAGAGCACTTTGCACTATGACAAATTTAAATCCAAGATGGCCGCTACCACAAAATGGCGAAATACATTTCTTTTTTCACAACTCCCTTAATATGGGTATCAAATGAAAGAGCTTGACTAGTAGAACGTTATAGGTACAGATGATGCAAGATCCGAGGTAGTCGGGGGTTTTCAATTTTTAAATTTTTAATTTTGTTCTTGTTTATACTCTAATTACTATCCATCTAAATATCAAGCTATTTTATTGTTTAGCTTTATATAAAAATAAATAAGACCGCCGATTTTTTTACGGGTAGTCTAATAAGAATAATAATATGCAACCACCACTGCAGCTTAGAGGGCATATTTTAAAGGCAGGCAAAAACGGCTGAGATGCTAAGATTAGCCATTTCCTTTTAACTTACGACAAACATGTTAGTAAATCCTGTGATTTAAAACAGTATTATGCTGTATGTCTGAGTTTTGAGACAGATTCATAGTCATCATTAATTTGCTAAAATATTAAATTGCGACATTGATCAGAAATAAAGTACACCCTATAAAGTATGTGGCGAGTAATGGATCAAGAATTGAAATGACTCAGCTTATTAATATCCAAACATATAATATCAGTATATTTTGATTATTTTTATCTCAATTACGAGCTATATATTAGTTCTGTGTCTACATGTTTGATTATTGTTGTTTGGAGTGCTTCATGGTTAAGACCTTAAAATGTTTGCTGAAGTTATATTATTATCAATTGTTCTTTTGTTGACCTTCTTCTACTTCAATGGTCAATACAATAGTACCTACTGGAAAAAACGTGGAGTTAAGTTTCATGGAAAAAACAAAAACATGGGTGTCTTTTGGGATTACATGATCGGACGACGTGCACTCTTCGAGGTATTTGGAGATTTGTACCATCAATATGAAAAAGAACCAGCAGTGGGTATTGGCGCATTCCTCACCCCCTCTCTCTTTGTTCGAGACCCAGACAACGTGTCACACATATTACAAATGGACTTCAACTCTTTCAATCACAGAGGATTTGATAACATAGAAGGGGACCAACTTACAGAAAGCATTCCATTTTTAAACGGAACAAAATGGAAACTTATGCGACAAAACATGACTCCGCTATTCACTGGTACGAAATTGAAACAAATGTATTATATCATGGATAGGGGTGCACAAGATTTTGTCAAATATATACATGATGACCCTAAGAGACAGAATGGCCAAGCCTTCGATACATTGACGAATTACTGCAGCGCCGCAATCACGGCTTCTGTGTTTGGGATTGGCACAGAATCAATTTTCGACTCTCCATTTGTTGACGTTGCTCGTGCTGCCCTAAAACCAAACTTAATTACAAATCTCAAATTTGCAGTGCTCAATCTCAGCCCGTGGTTAGGTAAAGTGTTGGGTATAAAACTATTTTCTAATTTTGAAGCCTTTTTTATTGGAGCTATTAAC
This sequence comes from Ectropis grisescens, assembly GCA_017562165.1. Lineage (NCBI taxonomy): Eukaryota > Metazoa > Arthropoda > Insecta > Lepidoptera > Geometridae > Ectropis > Ectropis grisescens. Next base: position 28,532,726 of record CM029781.1, on the reverse strand, counting down.
AAAGTTGTAGAAAACAGGAAATTGGAGAAAGTTCCAAGACATGACTTTGCAGAACTAGCAGTGAGCCTACAAAAGAATGGAACCATGAAAGACACGTCCACTGGTTTAGAAATGGACCCTACAATAGGGCTACTCTCCGCACAAGCTTTTTTCTTCTTTGTTGCTGGAGTTGAACCTAGTGCTACCGCTCTCTTCTGTACTCTCATTGAACTGGGAGAAAACCCCGACATTTTGAAAAAAGTGCAAGATGAGATTGATGAAGCTTTTGAAAAGAACAACAACGAAATAAACTACGACATTTTATTAGAAATGAACTATCTTGAGAAGGTCTTAAGCGAGAGTATGAGGAAATATCCGCCAATTGGTATATTAACCAGGCAATGTACAAAAGATACCGTGTTGCCTGTTGGTAATATCAAAGTGACTAAGGGTACCAAAATAACGACGCCGGTGTTCCACATTCACCGTGATGCTAAGTACTATCCCGAGCCAGAGAAGTTTGATCCTGAGCGGTTCGGGAAAGATGGACAACAGCCGCTGAGTGACGTTTTCTACATGCCGTTTGGCCGAGGAGGTAGGCTCTGCATCGGAGCCAGGTTTGCACGTATACAGGTGAAATCTGGGCTTGTACATCTCCTTCGCCACTTCTCCGTAAAGACAGTCCGCAATGGAGACATTGAATTCAGAAAAGACTTCGTGACTGCGAGGCCTATCAACGTGGATGTTCATTTTGTTCCAAGGAACATAAAAACTTAGACATCACTTGTCATTACGGATTTGACACGAGAGCGACACATATTATGGTAATATCGGAATAATTATCAATTTGTTGTATTTTTATAAATATAATTTGATAGCAATTGCACTTCTGTATATTATTTGTTACGTTGAAACGCTCAAAACTACTGGAACTAGCATAAGCAGCCCACTCTAATGTTTTCACCACTGAAACCGAAGGCCCTTGCAAAGGGCTAAAAAAATCCATCATCCTAGCTTAGTGCAAGTTGGTGTATGACATCCTCGTATCATGCCGGTTTCTTCACGATCTTTACTTTCGCCGCTAAAGCCAGTGACGATGGCAAACCTGTATAGCTGCATTTGGAAAAATACTCAAGGGTGCTGGAGGGATTTGTAAGTAAGTTTAAACCTAAAGGTTGTAAAATCAGGCGTTTTCGTCACTAAACCACTACAGATATTTTTGTCATGGAAACATCACAAAATAGCCTTTTGAGGTCAGTTTTTGGGACTCACTAAACTTACTTTGCACCCAAGGTGAGACGGTGTCAAAGTGAACAACATCTATGTTTATATTATGGTTATCATAAACATTCACTTGTTTGCAGATGACTTTAATTCGTGACTTGAGACTCATTTTAAGTTTTTAATCCCACGTTTCGAAATTCAACCATTACTTTACTCCATAGATCTCAAAAAGGCCGAGGTTCGCAATACAGTTTTTTATCATGAAAATCTGAATGTGCTAAAAGAGTATTTTTTGGAAACAATACTATATGTACCACATATTTATTGTAGCAAATACCGGCCAGGACGCCAATTATTATTGAAACCATTTGAAAACTAGCAAAATAAATTAAATGTCTAAATATCTTCTGCGTGACTAGTATTTTTGTACGTATAATACAGAATGACGATACGAGAAAATCATGCGCCTGCTGATAACCTTCACGTTTACTCGTTACAGCACATTGACACGCAGCTACTTGAACATGAAGAATCCAAATAACTATCCAGCACTGCACTGTGCTCCTCATCCAAAGATATAAGATTATTTAACTTGTACTCTTGAAGAGTTGTATTTTTTGGGGAAAATCGGGAGCTACGAATGTAAATACACTCTTCGTTACTGTAACATCACTCGCCAAAAATACTAAAATGAGGCGCAGTCTGAAGGAGAGAAACACAAGGGATCCCCAAAATATTGTCATATAAATATATGTATGTGATTTGGAATCTTCATACTCCAATAGCTGCCTGAGAGTGCGCCGTTACCATCAGGTACACGTTCAGCTCGTCTCTTCATATGGCAATCGAGATAAATTTATTTTGTGGATGATTTGGGCGGAGTCCATTTTTTTAATCAAGAAGGCGGCGCGTATAAATCTCACTCGCACGTTTGAGAGAAAGTGAAAACTACTTTAGATAAATTCAAATGCTTTTCTGGACTGATGTCCTTTCCTGTACTAAGCCTTTTTTAACCCCCGACCAAAAAAAGGGGTGTTATAAGTTTGACGTCAATGTCTGCCTGACTGTCTGCCTGACTGTCTGTCTGTCTGTCTGTGTGTGTGTCTCTATCTGTAGCACCGTAGAGCTCAAACGGATGGGCCGATTTCGATGCGGTTTTTTTATTTGAAGTTTAATATCCGTGCGGATGTTCTTAGCTGTGTTTGATTAATATCGATTCAAGATGGCCGCCTCCACAAAATAGCGGACAAAATATTTCTTTACAACTTAACTCAATATGGGTATCACATGAAAAGGGCTGACTAGTAGAATACTAACTACTATAACAAATTTCAAATCCAAGATGGCCGCCACCACAAAATGGCAAATTACATTATTTTTTTCACTACTACCTCAATATGGGTATCAAATGAAAGGGCTTAACTAGTGTATTTGTTATTATTATTCAATATACATATAGATCTTAGTATTTACAATATGTATAAAACAAAATAAAATTATAATACCATACAATAAAAATAAAAATAAACAAATTAAACACGCCATCGAGATCACTACTGCGCGGCAGAGTACCCAGAATGCTGGCAGCGTTGCCTCTTTGAATAGCTAAACTCAGCTTTTGGGCAAAGTATGCGCCAGCTCTGGGATCCCCTGAAGCGAGGACCAAACGTTTCGAAAGATCTTAACTAGTAGAATACTTTGCACTATGACAAACTTCAAATCCAAGATAGCCGCTACTACAAAATGGTGAAATACATTTCTTTTTTCACAGCTACCTCAATATGGGTATCCAATGAAAGGGCTTGACTAGTAGAATGTTGTCAAGATAACAAATCTGAGGTAGTCGGGGGTTCACCAAAATTTTTTATTTTGTTATTCTAAATGTTAGACCATGCGTCACAGTCCAGATTTTGCAATTAAAATGCAATTGAAATTAAATGCAAAATGCAATTAAAAGCTTGTTCAGGCACTTTAGGAAAAATCACTATATTAGCGGTCTTTTTGTGGAGTACATTTTTTAATACATACAATATGTAAAAAAAAGATAGTTACAATGACAATTGATGATGAACAATGATGGTCACTGACCCCTAAGTCTTTGGAGTGGCTAAATTGAATAAAAAAAGATTCCTCAGCCGTGGCTTTGCGGCAGAGTCACGGACACTTAGCCGCTTCACCATAACTTCAAAGCCAGGCTGCCAAGCGGTTCTACCTTCTAGAATGGCTACATCTGCTTTCAGTTCTGCTGCATACAGAAAGCAGATGTAGTTGTCTGGTTTCATCGGCGAAAGCCGAAAGCAGAAAACCGGAGAGTTAGGTGGTAGACCTGCCGGATTAGCCATCAGACAACAAAATATTTTGATGTTGACATGGTTACTAAAAGGCGTTGTTAGGAAAGATACTCGTAATTACATAACAACTTAAGACAGAAAGTCTCTTAAGTAGAGATTGAACAAATTAATAATCGACTTGGTATTATATGGATCACACAACTTTTTACGGTAGAACAATTACTGGCGAGACTTGTTTCTTTTTACATTTTTTTATGTGATTGTATTATCACAAGCCCTGTATACTATACCGCATGTACGAGTATTGCTAAGTTTGCTTATGCTACCCTTTTTTTATGTGGGGGAAATACTTTTAGGTATGCCCACCATGCAGGGACATGGTGGGGTATGTCGGCCTCGGCACCATGGGAGTAAACATGGTGCCTCTACCGACTAAAACCCCCACAGGTTTCTCCGGCATGGCCAGGGTCAGGGTCGCGGGGTCACTTTTCGCACTCCCATCAACGACCCTGACCCACCTGCCATCGCCCTTGCGGGCCCGCGGGATGGGCATCCACACCCGCTCATTTGGATCCAGCGACGCGCCGGAAACCACCAGCGCGTCACCTCCTCGGGAAGGCCTATCCCTAGGTAGAGTGTCCAACGGCCCTTAACGTCCGACGCCCCAGGCCTTCCAGTGGAGACAGAGTGCGAGCCTGTGTGTGCCTTCAGGCTCGCCTCCGTGTCCGCTTCCGCCTCAGTGAAGGAGCGAGAGGTTTCCGGGTCGCGCTCCTCCACCTCATACGACCTCTCACTGTCAAGCATCTCGGCGAAGATGGTCGGCAGCGAGAGGTCCGAACTCACCACCGCGGCTAGGGATAGCCGCGGTTCCGCCTCTATGGCCGCGTCGCGGCCCTTGTCCTTCCACTGATCACTCTGCTAATCAGAGTGCTCGTGGAGGACCCTCATCTGGAAGACTTAGGAATTTTACTTGGTCGATATATCAGCCGAGTAACCTTCCCAAGTCTTCCAGCCTCCCTCCCCAACCTCTACACGCACTGCTCAAGGAGGTGAGGAGCGCGTGTAGAAGTTCCCAGCGCCGGCCGGGATTCGCCTATTACAAATTTAAAGAAAACTTTGACACAGCTCTTTTACAGCTGAATTTATTAATTATGTTATTATTGTTATTTTAAATTATTATTAACTATCAATGTAAACCTACCTAAAAATTTGTACCTACTTGACGAGTCTGCTGAGTATACTCAGGATGTTTAGTTATAAATATTTTGTTAGTGTAACTAGCATTGATAATAAATGTATTCTATTTTTAACCGACTTCCAAAAAAAGGAGGAGGTTATCAATTCGACCCCTATGTTTTTTTTTTTTTTTTTTTTTTTTTTATGTATGTTACCTGATTTCTCGAGAACCTCTGAACCGATTTTAAAATTTCTTTTTGTGTTCGGATGGGTATGCTTCCCGGATGGTCCCATATACATTTTTTTGAAATCGGTCAAGTAGTTTTTGAAATATGAACCAAAAACTGAAAAATTGCGTATCTGGATGACGTTGTAGATTTCACAAAAGTTATGAATCTCGACCCTGTCAATACAAAATTGTGTAAATGCTTTAATAAAACTTGTTTTAACCCCGACCAAAAAGGGGTGTTATAAGTGACGTCGATGTCCGTCTGTGTGTCTGTCTATCTGTTGTGGCACCGTAGTAGAACTCAAACAGATGGGCTGATTTCGATGCGGTTTCTTTTATTTCAAGGTTAATACCATAGCAGATGTTCTTAGCTATGTCTGGTTAATGTCGATTCAAGATGGCCGCCTCCACAAAATGGCGGACAACATATTTTCACAACCTACCTCAATTTGGGTATCAAATGAAAGGGCTTGACTAGTAGAGTACTATGTACTATAACAAATTTCAAATCCAAAATGGCCACCACGACAAAATGGCGAATTATATTATATTTTTCATTACTACCTCAATTTGGGTATCAAACGAAAGAGCTTGACTAGTAGAATACTTTTCACTATGAAAAAATTCAAATCCAAGATGGCCGCTTCCACAAAATGCCGAAATACATATCTTTTTCACAACTCCTTTATATGGGTATCAAATGAAAGGGCTTGACTAGTAGAATGTTGTACAGATAACAAATTCAAGGTAGTCGGGGTTTAATCAAAATTTTAATTTTGTTCTTGTACACTAAAAGTAAAATAAACAATTTTCGTACAAAAAATTAAACCGACTTCAAAACCACAAATAGGCACTCAAAGCGAAAATAAACTAAAATCATTATTATAAGCGCTACTCACTCATCTATTTGAAGTCGGTGCCAGTCAGGTCAAAAGTTAGTAGATTGATGCTATGTAGGCACAGGTAAGTAGTATCTATCCTATACCTGTTAGATTTAGCTGGCACCGACTTCAAATAGATGAGTGAGTAGCGCTTATAATAATGATTTTAGTTTATTTTTCGCTTTTGAGTGCCTATTTGTGGTTTTGAAGTCGGTTTAATTTTTTGTACGAAAATTGTTTATATTCTGTTCTGTTCTGTTATGTTTAATAAAATAATTACCTAAAATAAAATAATTACCTACCTAAAAATTTGTACCTACTTGACGAGTCTGCTGAGAATACTCAGGATGTTTAGTTATAAATATTTTGTTAGTGTAACTAGCATTGATAATAAATGTATTCTATTTTATTCTGTTCTGTTCTGTTCTGTTCATTGCATTCCATTCCATTCCATTCTATTCCATTCTATTTTTAATTTTTAGATAGCAAAAATAAAATAAATTGAATATTTTATTTATTTTATTTATTTATTGTTAAGGTACACAAAACAGTATACAATCAAATGACAACAAAGTTATAAAAGAAAAGGTACAGTTCTAAATCGTATACCTAAATATGTGTACACAACGTGAACTAAAAAAAATATTGTAACAGTGGCGAAACTTTAGATAATAAGTATTTAGTAGTAAAGATAATTTAGTAAGTAGAGTTAATACTATGTTTGTTGAGTTTAATGCTTAAATATAATGGAATTAAATAATGGCTAGTATATTTCGCTTAACTTTTGCTAAATTACATTCAAATATATCTATAGATTGATGATGTTTCTTGAGGATATAATTGTATTGGCGACACATTCTGACAATGGGGTTGTATAGAGAAGTATTGTTCTTATAAGCACTAAGTGAAAATATAATCTATAGTCTTTTGAAATAAATTTTCAAAAGACCTACGTGAGTTGGGGGAGATATTGATGTTCATGCTAGAAAGGAGAGAAGGTGAATCATTTAATGAGTGAGTAATTTTAAAAAGACAAAGTCCAAGAATTTGCGGCGATTTTCAAGAGATGCTAATTTAATATATTTTAACCGACTGGTATATGAGCGTACAAGGCGATAGATACCGAGCCTGTAAAAAAAGTATATTAAGACACTTAGACTACACGTTCGATACGATTACTATGAACTTTATAGAATGGAGACCAAATAACTGCGTAGTACTCCAAAATACTGCGTACAAGTAAAGATACATGAGACAGTAGGAATTAGTAAAGTTCTTTGAGGTTCGTGAAACGAAACCTAACAATTTCTTTTTTAATAACCTTTTTCTGCGGTTCCGGTCAAACAAACTTGTTTTTATTTTGTAGTCCTGAGTTCTTGCCTCGTTGCGTAGTAACTCGATAAATTTAAACAAATTATGTTTCGTACCGGCCGTGGCCGTACACTTCTTAACGCGGCTGTGCCATGCTTCAACCGTGTTGTTAGTTCTGTGCCTGTCGTTCACACAGCTTATACCTGCTTGTGCAGACCTAGATACAGACATCCATTCTTTGTGGCATCGGGTCATTATGAGCTCCCGTACAATTCAAAACTCCGGCCTAATTGACTAGTGGTCTTTGTGGGATCTGGTGATTATGTCCTCCTGGACAATTCAACACTTGGTCTAGATTGACCAGTGGACGTTGTGGCGTCTGGACATTATGACATCCTGGATAATTTAACACTCGGGCAAAATCGACTTGTGGTGTTTATGTCATCTGGACATCTAGACCCCTTGAACATATTGACACTAGGGCCAATACACCCCGGAGGCCTCTGAATGACATTTCGAGCTACAGCGGTAGTAACATTGTAACTAGCGGCTTGTGCTTATATTCTTGTTCCAAGCTGAGCAATTCATTTTCAGATCAATATTATATCAGTAGTTAAATTCTTGGATTACTGATGAAGTTCGATGTGTTAACGAGTTTTGACTAACTGATATTGTAATTTAGTCAGGCGTATACAGGCAATAATTATCAACTGCTGTAGTGGCTAGATGCAACTTGCTCAGAAAAATTGATCAGTGGCTGCATATGATTTTAGTTTATTTTTCGCTTTTGAGTGCCTATTTGTGGTTTTGAAGTCGGTTTAATTTTTTGTACGAAAATTGTTTATATTCTGTTCTGTTCTGTTATGTTTAATAAAATAATTACCTAAAATAAAATAATTACCTACCTAAAAATTTGTACCTACTTGACGAGTCTGCTGAGAATACTCAGGATGTTTAGTTATAAATATTTTGTTAGTGTAACTAGCATTGATAATAAATGTATTCTATTTTATTCTGTTCTGTTCTGTTCTGTTCATTGCATTCCATTCCATTCCATTCTATTCCATTCTATTTTTAATTTTTAGATAGCAAAAATAAAATAAATTGAATATTTTATTTATTTTATTTATTTATTGTTAAGGTACACAAAACAGTATACAATCAAATGACAACAAAGTTATAAAAGAAAAGGTACAGTTCTAAATCGTATACCTAAATATGTGTACACAACGTGAACTAAAAAAATATTGTAACAGTGGCGAAACTTTAGATAATAAGTATTTAGTAGTAAAGATAATTTAGTAAGTAGAGTTAATACTATGTTTGTTGAGTTTAATGCTTAAATATAATGTAATTAAATAATGGCTAGTATATTTCGCTTAACTTTTGCTAAATTACATTCAAATATATCTATAGATTGATGATGTTTCTTGAGGATATAATTGTATTGGCGACACATTCTGACAATGGGGTTGTATAGAGAAGTATTGTTCTTATAAGCACTAAGTGAAAATATAATCTATAGTCTTTTGAAATAAATTTTCAAAAGACCTACGTGAGTTGGGGAGATATTGATGTTCATGCTAGAAAGGAGAGAGGTGAATCATTTAATGAGTGAGTAATTTTAAAAAGACAAAGTCCAAGAATTTGCGGCGATTTTCAAGAGATGCTAATTTAATATATTTTAACCGACTGGTATATGAGCGTACAAGGCGATAGATACCGAGCCTGTAAAAAAAGTATATTAAGACACTTAGACTACACGTTCGATACGATTACTATGAACTTTATAGAATGGAGACCAAATAACTGCGTAGTACTCCAAAATACTGCGTACAAGTAAAGATACATGAGACAGTAGGAATTAGTAAAACTCTTTGAGGTTCGTGAAACGAAACCTAACAATTTCTTTTTAATAACCTTTTTCTGCGGTTCCGGTCAAACAAACTTGTTTTTATTTTGTAGTCCTGAGTTCTTGCCTCGTTGCGTAGTAACTCGATATTATTTAGGGGGTAGATTTTGAGAAGCAACAAAACACTTGATCAAAACAAGTAATTAATTCATTGAATTACGTAAGAAATTCACGTTTGTTTGTTATAATTAATGGTTGCACAGGTGAAATCGCGTATCTTGAATACACTAACACAAAACTGTACACAATATCAACCACTTTTCACTAAGTTTGTGATTAAAATATACGGAACAATTTACAATGAACTGGTACTGGTAAGAATATTCGAGAAACAAATATATTATAAATATATTACCAGCAGATGAATAAATACGTGATTACTTGTACTTACCATGCTGATTTGATCAATTTATATGGCGGTCTGCTTCCAGATAAATAAATACGTTATTAGGTATATGTACTTATTTCCGTGGCTCTTTTATTTCTCTTGCCTTTATTTCTTCCTGTAAATTTACCTAATTTAATATTGATTAGTTAAAACATCATTTTTCTGTATCGATGTAATGATACCGCTCCGTCAACAACCAATGATGAGCAAAATGTATAATAATTACGAGTATTACCTACTATTTCTAAACCATCAACGGTTAAAAAGAAAGTTTTATATTTTTATCACAAGTAGTTATTTTAGTGTAGCGTAAATCGTAAGTAATCTTAATTCTAAGGGACTGGCGAACACAAATTGCTGATTATCAAAATTTGGGGACTGTGTTGTCATAGAATGGATAATATAAATAAAACGGACACTCCCCACCTCCCGCAAATTTCAAGATTCCTCACCCCTCAGGCCGTTTCGAGTACGCTAGGAGGACTCAACGAAGGGCTGGTATCGAACATCTAATTCATAACATTATTGAGGTTTTTCAATATATTTTTTCTAAACTAAATAGTTTGCGCGAGACTCTTCCAAATTGGTAAAATGTCAAGTAACATCTAAAATAAGATAATGACAAAACTAAAAAAGTAATGCTGTACATTACCATGTAAACTTTCAACGAAAATTGGTTTGAATGAGATCTAGTAAGTAGTTTTATTTTTATGCGTCATAAATTCGCTATTGTGATTAAAGTACACTGATTAAAGTAACAACGAACTACAAGAACTTTTATGTTATGTTACTTGCTGCAACGGAAGCTTTCATGGGCAAGTCCTTCGAAATTGTTTGCGAATCGTGCTCGGGCTGAATTAATGATGGGCAATGTTCAAGACGGCACCCGGGCCAGCTAAAAGCATTTAATCCGGCCCACTCACAGTTTTTCGACATGAATATTACCTGTATGGCCCGAGATAATTATACTTATACTTCTTCTATCATAAGCTATCTTCCATTAAAAACCCCTTAAAATTGGCCCATCTAACAGGCACACTAAAATACAAACAAGTAGATAGACATAGAACAAAATTAAAAATTGTAGTTTCTTAGTACGTATTGTTTATACTTTCAAGCCGCAAAACAAGCCCGTGAACAAAATGTATGAGTCACATGCACCACCGTGAGACCTATGTAGGACGCTAGAAGGGTATACATAAAATAAAAAAGATTCAGCACTATTTATTTGTATTTGTAAGCTTGTCCAACTGAGTGCAGTTGAAGAGGGGGGGCGGCTTTGTAATCTTTTCTCCTTGTCGCATTATTTTTGTATGGCATTGCGGAATAATGGATTAGAAGAGGTATTGAAACATACCGACAACCCGCTAACCAATAACAAACCGACATAAAAACTGAACTGAACTACACTAAACTGAAGTGGCAATGGTCATATCTATCGCAAGCCCAGTAATCGACGTAGACGGGGTTTCGAATGAAGACCGTGAATCGGTAAAGGTAATGTAGCGAAATCCAGCTGACGGTGGCGGTTGGAAACGTAAGACTGAGGATTTGGCTGAATGGCGTATTGTGGGAGAACTCTACATCCAGTAGTGGACGGATACAAGCTGATGATGATAAGCCCAAGAAATCAGACGCGTTGAAGTGAATACGGTGATTTGGTAAACGTAGTGTAGGGCGCCCATCGCCGAGAGACTAAATGAACTGACGTTTTACAACAAGCTAGTAGCGATTTAAAACATAAGCTCTAGGATCGACCTGAGTAGTGTACTATACTATTAATAAGGAATTATGTCGACCATTACAAAAGTATGGACGGACTGATTATAATAATGAAATTAAGTTTTTTTTCAAGAAACTTTTTTTAAACTTTTGTTGATATGAGTTAAGAGTGAGAGATCTTTAACAAAAATAGGTTTGCACTCGACCACAAACACGGCCCGTCTGAAGCGACGATGCGGTCCACAATGGAGCAAGCTTACCTATATGAAAAAGATTCACTCTCGACTTGAAGACACCAAGTTTGTATTCATCTGGAAAACCCCACTCAGACAACACATGTTTCTGTCTAGTCGTTCTTACTACCCGTAGAATAATATTTAATTTAATGACCACTGCTCGCACTTTATATATATTGTTTTGTGATAAACAATGAAACTAAGATATAAGTGAAGATGATGCTTATGGTCGTGAGAATAAAACATAATATAAGCAATTAGAGTTAAGTAATAATTGTCGAATTACTTCTTATCAGTAAATTCGTTCGATAAATTCGTATGATCCATTCGGTTTCGCAATAATCTATTAATACAGTACGCTTGCGAAATTAAAACTTAATTTTATTTAATTAATAACTTTTTTTACTAGCAGCCCGCCCTGGCTTCGCACGGATTGTATGGGAAATAAATAAATTGTAGACTTACCACCAATATTTTCAAAACAAGTTTTTATTAGTGCTTTTACACAACTTCGTGTTGATAGGATCGAATTTAATAACTATTGTGAAATCTACAACTAGGTACGTCAATAGGTGTACTTTCCGAGTTGTCCCGTATAAATTTGATCGGCATCCGAGGATGACGCGTCTTCCTGATAAGTAAGCAAATTTTCGTTTTTTGCTCATATTCTAAAAACGGCCTGACGGATGTCGATCAAATTTATATGGGATAATTCGGAAAGTACACCTATTCGGACAATAAACAAATATTAAAATCGGTTCGGGTGTTCTCGAGGAATTAGATAACATACATAAAAGAATATAAATGCTGTACTCGTATATTTTTATAACCTCCTCCTTTTTGGAATTCGGTTAATAAATCGACGAACTCGGGACGCTGATTGTTCCACGCTAAGAAAGATAGTTTTCGCGCCACCACTCAAGACCAAACACGATTGGCGCCATTGTCGAATTCTCCAATGATTGAGGAACGTCAATCTTTAAGTTACGTAGTACTACAATTCTGCCACCGGACTTCAGTGGTGGCGCAGACTATAGTCAGCTGCTGTTTGTAACTGTATTTTATTTTTTATTATTCTTGGGCATGGTTACTACTATTTTTCTTCATCTGTCATTGTCGTGTCGCTCGCTGTGTTGCCTACATAAATATTCAATTTATAAATAATATTTTTTATTTCCAATTATTAAAATTAGTCAATAAAACTTTAGCTATTTCTTGTTTTAGATTTCACTTCTGTCGTGCGGTTTTTTTTTATATTTATTTAATGCAGCCACTCCACAGACTCTTGGGAACGTGGCCTTTGTCATCACAGTTATCTTTTTTACATATTTCTTGGATTAGGAGAATAATAGGAAAATAGGGGGATGTTGTGAACATTTTAAACCCAATTCTAGTACTAGTCATTCCGATTTGGCCTGTTGAGCCTACCGGTTGGGATTTGGATAGTAATCGATTTGACATCGTCGTTTGCCTAAGCCGCCTCCTCCTGGCCCAGAGCCTCTACTATCCCCGAGCGACACGAGGCTAGTTTTTCAAGCTAGGATAGCAAGCCATCAAAATCTTCTAGCTTAGTGTAGACAACGCTACGCAACTCTAGTTTTGTCTACACTAGCTAGCTAGAAATACTAGCTTACTGGCTTACTAATATTAGCTTACTAGCTTGAAAAACTAGCCTCGTGTCGCTCGGGCACTACGGCCGCATTTCTGGCCCTGATGGCCATCTATAGGTTAAACTCTCTGTCGTGCGGTCTCAAGCACACACATTTTTTATTCCTTTATTATTAGTACCAGACATACTGACGGATGACAGAGCTTTGAGCTTAGGTTTTTTTGTAATTTGTGTATCCCATTCTTTTGGTGTGTCAATAAAGTGTATATCTATCTATCTATCTATCTTTGCTCGGTTTCAACACTGAATATACTTAGATACAGACAAAGAGGTCCCAGTAGTAGAAATTCTGCCACAGACAGAGACACACACAGGCAGACACACCAAACAGACAGACGACATCGACGTCAAACTTATGACACCCGTTTTATTGGTCGGGGGTTACAAATATAACTAAATATGTAAAAAATATGCCTAAAATGTTATGCTTTCAAACTTTTATATTTATACTTGAAATTATTGGGAAACACAAATGTAATAATAAGTTCCTTGCTTCTGACGCCAATGATTGATTTGATAGATTATACCAATTATGAAGCACTTAATCTTATGGCTTTATCAAATATAGTTGTTGTTTATTACTGATTAGGCAAATTTTACTTTACTCGCCTATATTAAGTTTTATTCTCACGATCATAAGCATCATCTTCATTTATATTTTAGGATATATGTTTATCACGTAATTTCGTATAAATAGTGTGAGCAGTGGCCAACTTATATTGTTGAACATAACGCACTGGCAGGATGTATCTTGAAATTATTTTCCTGGTTTTGGTTCTCTTTCTGAGCTATGTGCACTGGAATCGTCAGTCTAATGAAAGTTACTGGAAGAAGCGTGGTGTTAAATTCCATCCGCAAAATAAGATCCTCGGGCCAAATTGGGAGTACCTTATAGGAAATCGTGCATTCTTTGAAGTGTACGGTGATTTGTACAGAAAATACGCGGACGAGCCAGTGGTTGGTATCGGTAATCTATTCAGACCAACTTTATTTGTACCGAACGCCGAAAACGCGTCTCAAATACTACAGAACGATTTCCACTCGTTTAGCCACAGAGGTATTGAAAACTTCGAAGGCGATCAGCTGACAGAAAGCGTACTATTTTTGAATGGCCCAAAGTGGAAACTTATGCGTCAAAACATGACTCCACTATTCACAAGTACCAAATTGAAACAAATGTACTATATAATGGACAAAAGTGCTCAAGATTTTGTGACTTACATGAAAAATGATTACGGGAGACTAAATGGCAATGCTTTTGATACGTTAACCAATTTCTGTAGCGCCGCAATAACTGCTGCTGTGTTTGGAATTGGAACAGAATCTGTGTTTGATTCTCCATTTGTAAAAGTGGCTCAAGCAGCAACTGCGCCTACATTATCTCTAAATATCAGATTTGCGATTGCTTCTCTAAGCACAAAACTGACCAAATTTCTACGTATAAAAATATTTAGCGAGTATGAAGAATTTTTTCATTGGAGCAATAAAGCAAGTATTGGAGCAAAGAGAAAAAGAAAATGTCAAAAAACACGATTTTGCTGACCTTGCTCTCAGCTTACAGAAGACCGGTTTGCTTAAAGATCTGACTACGGGCTGTGAAATGAAAGCGACGGTTGGACTACTATCAGCCCAGGCTTTCTTCTTCTTTGTTGCTGGTGTAGAACCAAGCGCTGCTTCTATGTTTGGAGCTCTCATTGAACTGGGAGTTAACCCTGAAATTCTGAAAAAAGTCCACGAAGAAATTGATGAGGCTTTTGAAAAAAATGATAACAATATCACATATGACGTCATATCAAAAATGAATTACTTAGAAAAAGTTTTGAGTGAAGGTCTAAAGAAAGTTTCCTCCCGTAGGATTTCTAACGCGACAATGTACTCAAGACACCGTTCTTCCGGTAGGAAATGTAAAGATAGCTAAAGGAACAAAGGTTATTACTCCTATATACCAAATTCACCGTGATCCAAAGTACTATCCTGAACCAGATAAGTTTGATCCGGAGCGTTTCAGCAAGGATGGGCAGCAGCCGCTGAGTGACGTATTCTACATGCCGTTTGGTCGAGGAGGTAGGCTTTGTATCGGCGCCAGGTTTGCTCGGTTACAAATTAAAGCTGGTCTCGTACACTTACTCAGACACTTTTCTGTCAAGACCATCAACTATGATCAACTGAAATTCAAGAAAGAATTATTTACTGTCCGTCCTATCAATGTTGATCTTACGTTTATCCCAAGAAATGTAGAGGCTTGACCTTTTCTTTGTGAGCATTATCACTTTGTGAAAAATTGTTTTGGTTTTGATGAAAATAAACAGTGGCATTTTAAATTTTGTTCTGTTATTAAATTTGTTACCTATTTACATAAAATGTATGAATAAGTTACATGGTTGATATCATATTATGTAGCTAATATTTAAACACTAGACGTATTCTTTTTTAAGGTTTTTTTAAGTTATTAAGTTACGGCTGGTCTAGTCGGGAGAACGGCGCCTGTTGATTCGGATATCTCGGGTTCAAACCCCACACGCACCACTGTATTTTCGAAGTCACGTGCGTAATGCCACTAACTTAAAACGGCGACGGAAAACATCGTAACTCTCTCCTTGCGAGAGAAGGCCCGCGCCCCAGCAGTGCGAACATTTAGTGGGTTGTTTATTGACGTATTCTTTGTATTTAATAAGTAATATAAATGTTTTATCTTTTTTTATCTATGTTTTGAAAGTAATTAATCCCAAATAACGTACTTTTCAATAATTTGTAATGATTTTTTTATATTAATGCTAACTTATTTATTTTAAAAACAATTTTAGTGCCGTTGTGTTCTGTTATTTACAATTACTAGATGTCCGCCCCGGCGTTGCCCGTGGTACATTGTATACCACGGGCAACGCCGTACATATACAACGGTGAAATAATGACTGAAATCGGTTCAGTCATTCTTGAGAATATCGCTTTCAAACAAAACACCTCTTCAGCTACCTGCTACGCCACCTGTTGGAAATTGGTTGTACCAACTCAGATTTAGAAAAAAAATGATTAGCAAAGGTTTTATATTCAAGAGGTATGTAATCTGTGATATTCAATGACGCAATCTTAGATACATGCTGTCATGTGTCATGTCAAAGCCCGAAACGTACGAAAACTCTCAATAAGGATTATTTTTCCCTATTTTGTGACATTCTTGATTCATGCTCCGCTTCTATTAATAGTAGCGTTATTTTCTATAGCCTATAGCCTTCCTCGATAAATGGACTATCCAATAGAAAAAGAATCTTTCAATCCGGACCAGTACTTCCGAGATCCTAGCAAACAAACAAACAAACAAACTCTTCAGCTTTATAATATTAGTATAGATTGTTTCAATTTTGATTTTGATAATTAATTTACAAGGTGAAATCGTGCTGCAGCGTTACAGTAGTAAAAAAAGTAGTGCGTCATAATGTCTATGGACAATTTGTACTAATTACTATTTAAACCAACAAACTAATAATGATAAAAAAATATGGTACACAAATGACGTGTCGTTCGAGTCAAACAGAGGTCAATAATTTCTTATTAATAACTAGCAGTCCGCCCCGGCTTCACCCGTAATACACGTATAAATAACCTATGGCACTCAGGGTTAACGTACATAACGAACGGTGAAAGAATTTCCTGGAACCTCTCCACTAACACCTGAACTTTATGGTATTATGGTATTGAAGTTCAAATTGACTTAGTATTACGAATCGTTTGTATGGGAAAAGGAAAATTGATGTTTTTAGGGGTTTATTACAATTTTTCTCACCTTAATGACCATCCTAGTACTTCAACGAACATTTAAAATATATAATCAGCCAAATCGGTCCAAGCGTTGTTGAGTTATGCGTTTACCAACACATTTTGCGATTCACTTTTGTATTATAGGTATATTAATATCTGCAAAAGTTACTTATTATTGAAGAGCTCAAAATCAAAACAATATTTGGAAATATAAACAATTTGTAAATATAAATTTGAAATGTTTTTTAATAAAAAAATAATTCTCGAACGGGTGTTATATTTAAAACTAGCTGACCCGTGCCCACTTCTTTGGGCATAATGTTGATAATCCTATTTTAATTTCTAACTGCCAAAAAGAGGGTTATACGTAGGTATAGTTTAAAATAACTCTGTCCGAAAGAAAAAACATTTTCTGCGGGATTTGCGATAAACGAATTCCATGAGGACCAAGTCGCGGGAACAGTTAGTTTGGTTATGGTAATTTTAAAACTTCTCTGTAAACTATATTGGATGTAATGTTATCTTTTGGTAGCAAAATATATTGTCTATCAGAAGTTCCAACCCGAGATAAGCCAACATATAACTGCCCATGAGAAAAACACGGCTTTCTCAGGTCACCAGAGAGAATGTTTGACCTTGGGACTTGTTAATAGTGAGGGCAAAAGAGATCTTTACTGGAAACTGTAGCCTTTTAAACGGTATGGTATGGTTATGTATTTTGGTTATGGTTATGGTATGGTTAAACGGTAAATCAGTGGGAATCATGGGTATCCGCGGAATATAAGCCAGTTGTCCCACTGCTGGCCCTGTGAGAATTGTCGCCGCAATTATATTGTCCCGTAATTCTTTTGTAAGCAGCCTTGTTGGGGGGGCTCAAGTTTCTTAATAGCATGATAAGAATGCCAACTTTTATAAAAGGTCGTGAGAAGGTAAGCCAGAAGGGTACCTACAAAGAATTTAAAAATTCTTAGGGATAGTGCACTGTA
This sequence comes from Ectropis grisescens, assembly GCA_017562165.1. Lineage (NCBI taxonomy): Eukaryota > Metazoa > Arthropoda > Insecta > Lepidoptera > Geometridae > Ectropis > Ectropis grisescens. The sequence goes on along the minus strand of CM029781.1, from coordinate 28,514,966 downwards.
TCCTCAATATTACACACCGTATCAATAGACATATAGTGTTTGAACTGACCGGGAATTTTCTCTAAAATGAGTTATTTATTTCATTCACTGTATCGTTTCTGGGTGACACTATTGCCATAGAACAAAGCCAATGATAATCTCCCTCCAATAAATTTTCAAGACCGTGATATATTGCGTCAATAAGATGTTCCAACGGCTCATTCACATAATATCAGATTCTCAAAAAAAATCAACCTGTGCAATATGTGTCCTAATGTCTCGTCAAGTTTAATGTCATTGCTGTTGGAGTTAGGAGAGACAATTTTTCCTTCGCCAAGATTGAGTAGTTGATGCGGAAAGTCGTCATCGTCGTTGTAGCTCAAATGGGCTCTCATGTTTGTTCGTAAATTGAGAGATGCAACCGAACTCCATTAGTGAGATGATTTTAAGCATGCTTTGAAGACATCGGCGCGTGTTCCTTTTGTTACTACATGCAGTGTTTTCCGAAAATAGCCCGCGAAATATACAAACACACAAACTTTACTTCTTTATAATATTAGTATAGATGGTAATATGACTAATAAATATGACCTAACGATTTAAATTATTTTATTGATATTAAAAATTAAATTATCTATACTAATATTCAAAAAACTACTTTTTGTAACTTAAATATAAAAGTTAGACATATGCTGTCGTTGACTTTTTTGTAGGTATTTTTAAGCTCCACATCTTTTCTATAGAACTCAAAAATATATCTTTCATAGTTAAGTTCGTAAGAAACGCTTTCATTCGACCGTTTTTTCTCCGATTCACTTTGCAAAACGGACTACCACGCAAAAGCCTTTTTATTTTTCGGTTGTTTATATAACCTATGACACTCAGCAATAATGTGGCTTTCTATTGGTGAAAGAATTTTTAAAATCGGTTCAGTAGATCCCGAGATTACCCCTTACAATTTAACAAATATACAAACACACCAACTTTACTTCTTTATAATCTAATATATAAAATTCTCGTGTCACAGTTTTCGTTGCCATACTCCTCCGAAACGGCTTGACCGATTTTAATGAAATTTTTTGTGCTTATCTGGTATCTATGAGAATCGGCCAACATCTATTTTTCATCCCCCTAAATGTTAGGGGTAGTCCACCCCTAAATTTTTTTTTTTTTATTTTTTAGACAAAATTTTTAATTTCTATTTTTTTATGATACAACATACAAAAATACATACAATCCTCAATTTTCACTCTTCTACGATCAACCCTTATTTTTTAATAGCCATTTTAGTAATTTAATCATTTTTCATCCCCGGTCGAAAACTTATTAATCGTCATTTAATTAGTTATCCCCGCCAGTTGTCTACAGGTGTCACTTCTGACTCAGTAACCAGCACGATAATTTGGGGATCAAAAGTAGCCTATAGCATATATATAGTTTGAACACTAATCTCGGGAACTACTGAACCGATTAAAAAAATCGTTCACCGTTCTTTCATATGTACGTAATCCTTGAATGCTGTAGGTTATATATATGTACCACGGGCGAAGCCGAGGCGGGCCGCTAGTATTAGTATAGATGCATATTTTTTTATCCTAATTTACTTTGTCATAATGAATTTAGTAACGTTTTTTGTCGTAATCTTATCACAAATTAACTACCTATTTTTTTACTTAGTAATTACCCGTACACGAATGCTTTGTGGTCACTTTGATTATTTACGCGTCATAGTAGATTATAATCTTATCATGAGAAAGTAGATATACAATCATTTTAATATGTAGATACTTGAGTGGCTATCTTAACTGTGTTTCGACATTATGTGTAATAGATGCCGATAATAGATTCATACAATTTTCGGTATAGTTTCCGGCACACATCTTGCACATGCGCAGTAACGATAGTTGCTGGAAGATGAGAGGCAGATACCGCGTTGCCGGAGAGGGTTAAAGATCTGCTCCCACTTATACGACTCCGCTCCTACCCGACAAATAAAATACACTAAAATATGGGCTTAATGTCAGGAATGTTAAGATATAGATTACATTGACAACATAAATTAGCAGACGGCGGTCAGCGAGCGGTTAGCTAATTTGTGTCTCCAATGTAATCTGTACCTTAATTTGCAGGCATAAAGCCCTGATTGGAGTGAATTTTCTTTGTTGTGTGGTAGTCGAATCGAGTCGGCACAGTCATATGGCAAAAACCTCCTGCAAGCTGAGAAGGACAAGCTTAGCAAGTTCCTTGACTTGGCTCACGAGGTTACCGCCATGTGGAATGTTGATTCCACGATCATAGTCCCAATAATCATGTCGGCAAACGGCCTTATAGGGAAAAATCTCGACCAACATCTTAAGAGACTTTTGCTAGACGGTTGGATCAAAGGTCAGATGCAGTAGGCGGTCATCCTTGCATAGCGCGCATCGTCAGGAGGTTCCTCACTTTACAGCCCTAACCACCAGTAGCTTGGGCCCTGCCCCGCTGTTGGCGGCACCCTAGTTTTTACTTTTTTATCATGTTTATATTTTTATACCTATTGTAAAAACATAGAAATTAATAAAAGTGAATAATTAAATAAATAATAATGATAAAAAATCATCATCATCAAAATGATAAACGCTATCATCATCATTCATAGGGGTGATGTATTAAAGTTGGTTATGATAAATGTTATTTTGATGTAATGTAAGTTATTGGCTGGAATTCTATAAGCTTCAGCAATATAATATTATTCTATATTTATTGTAGCAATAGAATTAATTATAATATTTACAATATAGAGTAAGCAACAAGCAGCAATGCAATAAGCGATTTTAGGCGGTAATCCCACCAGAGTTATTAAGAACAGGATACAGCGATTAAAAGACGAAGTCCAGGCATCAATTCAGCATACAGTTTGCATCGCGAGAACCACGCTCGCACCAACGCACATTCATACATACTCACCTGTTTCAGATGAATGAACATGTCTATAAATACTGTGGAAGGATAAACGTAGTTATTTAGGAAATGTGTGTACCTATTTCACACATTTCCGGAATTTATGAATTACATACATTTCCTAGGAATTGTATACAATAACCGTTATTGTTCATCTCATATCTCTGGGTGACGAGTGTAGTGCTAAGTAATGATTTGGGCTCTTTATATCCGAAAATATATGGTGTACATTACTATGCAAACTTCTACCGAAAATTGGTTTGAATTCAATCTAGTACCTAAATAGTATTTTTGGTACGTCATAAAATACACTATTATTAGAGAGATAAGAATTAGAGAGAGACATTGAATTTGTTTTTTGATATCGAACAACACATCAAAGTTATATTCTGATTGCTATTGTTTGTGTGTTATGGTATTGACACTTGTATGCGCATAAAATTGTATTCGTTATTTACTTTCGAGAGTGTTAGCGCTAAAAACCTCTGCGAGGTTTTGTAGTGGTAGGACTCTTGGCAGAGTCCCCCAGGGGAAGTACTACTCCTTTGCCAGTTATTCTACCGCCAAACAGTAGTGTGATTACTGTGTTCCGGTTTGAAGGGCAATGTTTCCAGAGAAATTACAGGGCTTACAGGTAAAACATCTTAGATCTCTGGGTGACGAACGCAGTGCAGTGCTAGGTAATGATTTGGCCTCTTCAAGTTCCCAATAGCTGCGTATCACTGTGCTGTTATGTGGCAGACATGTTGCTTACCATCATGCACATGTCCTGGTCGTCTCGTCGCTCTTTATATAAAAAAATTAGTAATGGTGCTCATAGTTTTTCTCATTGCTTGTAAAATCAATCAGCACAACTAAAAAAATATACAAAAGAAATATTTTTTTATAACTAAAGATAGAATGACTCCCCCCTCGATGGTGGCATGCATATGCCTGAAAAAAATTGAAAACGTTGGCTAATTTTATAAATTATGGAAAAGTCTTTTTTTTTAGTGGTATTGACGACTAAATAATAAAATCTCCAGTTGTTACACTATTTTGTTTTCCTGTCGTTAATGTAGGTTAGGTTACGAAGCTACGAATAACTAACTTGGCTGGCCACACTGCCGAGTGTCTATATTCATAACTTCGTTTTTAAAATTAAAACACAGCCATCTTTATGAAAACTTAAAACACAGATACGTATACGAATTACAGAATACATATTGTTTTTTTAAAATCATTGACAGATGTTACTTAAATAGAACCAAGACCAAACCGGTATAAAAAGTACAAAAAGCTAATTTACAATGATAGACTCTCGCTAGACATCCGTAATTCTAAAAAAAAACAGTTAAGAAAATATTCCACACCCTAAAAGACCAGCTTTTGACGAGCTAAAACTGAATAAAACTAACGTGATCACGATATTTTTCTGGCGGAGATGACGAACTGCCGGCCTGGATATTCCAAGGGGCGAGTAGTGATCGAACATGGGGAAACCAGGCCCCAGTAGACTCGGCTCAAAGTCTCGGTTCCAGTGAAGAAAATGGTTACCACGCTTCAGGAACCCTTGGTCACGAAACTCTTCTGTACCTCACTAGGAGCGACTCTCTCTTGATAGGCGAGGTCGTCGAGACGCAACACCTAAAAGAAAATATCGTACGATCATTAAAACCAGGGATTTTATGGAGCTTTTGAACCGAAACTATCGATATCCAAAATAAATATATATCCGTAACCGTATACGTTTCAAAAATTGCGGATAGTTTCATATAAGTGCGGAGCTTAAAAAAACACATGTTTCAACAGGTTTTTTGTTGTACCACGTGCATATATAAGTATTGTATTTTTATTTTAACCTAGACTAGACAAACCCTACAAATGAAACCAAATTTTACACACTATCTGTGTTTATATTTTACTTTACTCTAATATCCGTAACCGAAACTATCCGGAACTGACGGATAATCCGAAATAATTAAAACGGAACAAATACACAAATTAATCAGAAAAGTTGTAAACGCAAAGAAGGGAAATGTAATTAAAACTTACAATATAACATACTATATATAGAAAAATAGTACGAACAATAAAGTATACAACTACTACAAGTAAACAACTGCCTACATCTGATCTCCGTAGAAAGCAGATGTAGCTGTCTGCTTTAGATCACGACGAAAACTACAACACACTAGTATAGATAAAATATAACAGCACAGGGACGCCTACAAGCACTTGAAAAAATAACAGAACATACATAAAAAATATATTTAATCAGGCGCATTTCGTGCTCGTCTTGGCACTATACTATAAAAAACTAGTGTTATAAATATTATGTAGAAATGAAGAATACGGTAATACTAAAAATATATTAATGAACAAAATGTGCAACAACTGTAGGTAGTTTCAAGTAAGAAACATAAATAATAAAAATGTAATAAAAAAAATTGTGAGCTGAAAACAAAATCCTTTCAAAAATTATGGCATAATCTATACTAATATTATAAAGCTGAAGAGTTTGTTTGTTTGAACGCTAGGATCTCGGGAAATGCTGGTCCGAATTGAAAGATTCTTTTTCTATTGGATAGTCCATTTATCAAGGAAAGCTATAGGCTATAAAAAATAACGCTACTATTAACAGAAGCGCAGCATGAATCAAGAATGTAACAAAATCGGGAAAAAATATTCCTTTTTGAGAGTTTTCGTACGTTTCGTGCTTTGACATGACACATGACAGCATGTGTCTAAGATTGCGTCATTGAATATCACAGATTACATACCTCTTGAATATAAAACCTTTGCTAATCTCTGAGTTGGTACGACCAATTTCCGACAGGTGGCGTAGCAGGTAGCTGAAGAGGTGTTTTGTTTGAAAGCGATATTCTCAGGAATGACTGAACCGATTTCAGTCATTCTTTCACGTTGTATATGTACGGGATCCTGATGAGTAGTATACAATGTACCACGGGCGACGCCGGGCGGGCATCTAGTTATCATTATAACACAACAAAAATGGCATGTCAATAGTAGTGAAGTAATTCAAATCCCGTCAAAAACATAAAGGTGAAATGAGACCCAACTTCAATAACTATTACATATAATATACTAGCTGACCCGGCAAACGTTGTTTTGCCATATAAATAATTTCCTAATAAAATAAGGGTTGATCGTAGAAGGGTGAAAATTGAGGATTGTATGTATTTTTGTATGTTGTATCATAAAAAAATAGAAATTAAAAATTTTGTCTAAAAATAAAATAAAAATTTAGGGGTGGACTACCCCTAACATTTAGGGGATGAAAATAGATGTTGGCCGATTCTCATAGATACCGGATAAGCACAAAAATTTCATCAAAATCGGTCAAGCCGTTTCGGAGGAGTATGGCAACGAAAACTGTGACACGAGAATTTTATATATTAGACTAGCGGCCCGCCCCGGCTTCGCCCGTGGTACATATATATAACCTACAGCGTTCAAGGATTATGAACATATGAAAGAACGGTGAACGATTTTCGTCCAGTAGTTCCCGAGATTGGCGTGTTCAAACTATAGGCTACTTTTGATCCCCAATTATCGTGCTGTTTACTGGGTCAGAAGTGACACCTGTAAACATCTGGCGGGATAACTAATTAAATGACGATTGATCAGTTTTCGACCGGAGAGGAAAATGATTAAATTACTAAAATGGCTATTAAAAATAAGGGTTGATCGTAGAAGGGTGAAAATTGAGGATTATATGTATTTTTGTATGTTGTATCATAAAAAATAGAAATTAAAAATTCTGTCTAAAAACAAAATATAAAATTTAGGGGTGGACTACCCCAACATTTAGGGGATGAAAAATAGATGTTGGCCGATTCTCATAGATACCGGATAAGCACCAAAATTTCATCAAAATCGGTCGAGCCGTTTCGGAGGAGTATGGCAACGAAAACTGTGACACGAGAATTTTATATATTAGATGATGGCTTAGTATGAAAACTAACGTGGTTATTACACATCTATACTAATATTATAAAGCTGAAGAGTTTGTTTGTTTGTTTGTTTGTTTGTTTGCTTGAACGCTAGGATCTCGGGAAGTACTGGTCCGAATTGAAAGATTCTTTTTCTATTGGATAGTCCATTTATCGAGGAAGGCTTTAGGCTATAGAAAATAACTCTACTATTAATTGAAGCGGAGCATGAAACAAGAATGTAACAAAATCGGGAAAAAATATTCCCCTTTTGAGAGTTTTCGTACGTTTCGTGCTTTGACATGACACATGACAGCATGTGTCAAAGATTGCGTCATTGAATTTCAGTAATCTGTGCCTTGAATATAAACCTTTGCTAATTTTTTTTCTAAATCTGAGTTGGTACGACCAATTTCCGACAGGTGGCGTAGCAGGTTGCTGAAGAGGTTTTTTGTTTGAAACCGATATTCTCAGGAATGAGGGAACCGATTTCAGTCATTCTTTCACCGTTGGATATGTACGAGATCCCGATGAGTGCTATATAATATACCACGGGCGAAGCCGGGGCGGGCATCTAGTTTTACATAAATATAGACTAGATATTAAGTTATTGTTTTTTATTGTGTATGTGTTTGTAATTTTCTGGTGTGGATAATAAAGAGTTTCTGTCTGTCTGTCTGCCTGTCATGGTGCTGCTCGCCAGTTTATTTACTTGAACTTGGCTGGCCACACTGCCGTATGTCTAGATAGTATTTTCACTATTTTACTCACCTACTTATGAAGACATAGATACATAATTCAAAAAACTCAGACGTTCACAAGCAATATAGTAAGAATAATAACAAATATTTCAATAGAGTACAAATATCGTTGGCTAAAAAACTATTTATGTCGTCTCAAAAATGGTTTGTTCTCTTCGAAAAGTTAAGCACTTCTGAAAGCTAGCCCTAAAAGCATTTTCCTCCTTCTTATCCTGTTGTCAGTATAATTAATGATTTGCAAAAATAATAATATGATGCTGCGTCGGAGTGACTGAGCACAACCAATTCTGTAGTTATTTATTTTATTTGCCATTACCTATTAACCCTTGACTAACTCGTTGACAATATTTCGTAAACATTCGTCTTGTAACAACTTAGTTTATAAAAACAAATTATATTTCAAAAAAGAAATATGGTTAGCATTTGTTACTGTTAGATTGTACGACTATTCAAATATTAATTAATGTATGGGCAAAAATTAAATATCTTAATATTGTACATGGATTCAAACCTATATCTTCTGAAGTTAGCTGGTATGTGTCGTAGATGTATGTGTGGAAGATTTGATAAACTGTTCCTTGACAAAAACTAAGGATTTTGCGAAAACCCGGATAATTAGAATTTGGCTATAACATTTCTGTCTTTCTGAAAATTAGGGTTGTGCTAAAACACGAGATAATGTAATAACATTGAATACAGTTAACTCTGATTGAGTCACATTACATTTTGGGTTCCATGACAACCTTTATTCTGATCGGTTCCTAGTTTTACCTTGTTGATGTGAGGTATTTGTTACAGAGATATAGAGGGTGAAAAAAACGCGAGATGCGCGAAATTATTATTTTCCGATAGATTAGCTTATAATCTAACGGCATTATTATATAATATACTACAGTTCGCGAGGCATAAACTGAGCTTTGCATTTGTGTGAGTGTACATGGATAGTGTAGGTGTGACAACCGGCCTTAGGCGCGGCGCCATTCTGTCTCGCCGCGCTTCTGCCTGATTGGTGATCACTCACACTAATGCAAAGCTCAGCCTATACCTCGCGGAGTGTACTAATATAACTAGTGCTAGCGTGATTTATATAACATCTTAGAAAATCGACCCACTCAGTATCTTATCACGTAAAAGCTTGTATTTTTTAACATCTTTAACCTTTTGTCAAAAATCTAATATATTGGGTGGTTGGAAGGATTAAAGCCTGGGTGAAAGGTAACAAAATCGTTTGTTATTTCAAATATCTTGTTTTCTGTTAGTTTTATTCTGATTGTATTTATTATCGATATTGTAGAGAATTAGTTCCTCTACAACTTTTGGATAAAACAGTTTTTCATACCTCAATGGTTTTCGAAATAGAGGACGCAGAGCGCGCGGTCAGAGAACCATGTGAGGTCAACTATTATTATATATTATATACATTTTTACTAACGTTATTAAAATTCTAAACTTTTATTTTCTATTAATCTAATTTTGGTATAAATTCAATGACACTCATAATCTCTTTCTGTAATTGAAAAATACCGCTATCAAAGGTTAAGAATAAAAGAAGCGTCGTGTTTATCGTAGTATTGTACGTACTTATAGGTATATGTTACGCGAGCTGTTATATAAATATCCGAACCAATTATTAGGCATAACAGTCGTGTGATTAAATCATAGTAAAATGTGGCTTGAGCTCATATTAGGAGTCATTGCAATTGTCTTGGGCTACATCTACTTTAACCGACAGTACAATGAACAATACTGGAAAAAACGAGGAGTAAAATTCCATCCAAAGAACAAGATCTTTGGACCATTTTGGGATTTCATAATCAGTGGCCGTCCATTTTTCGAAATCTATGGTGATCTTTACAAGCAATATCCTAACGAGCCTGTAGTCGGCATCGGCTCTGTGCTCACTCCATCCGTTTTCGTGCCAAACGCAGATAACGTGTCGCATATTCTGCAAAACGATTTCAACTCGTTTAACCACAGAGGCATTGAAAATTTGGAAAGTGATCAGCTAACTGAGAGTATACTTTTCCTGAACGGTCCAAAATGGAAACTTATGCGACAAAATATGACCCCACTCTTCACAAGCACAAAGTTGAAGCAAATGTACTACATTATGGATCGCAGTGCTCAAGATTTAGTGAAATACATGAAACAAGATTCGAAGCGACTAGATGGTAATGCTTACGACACATTAACTAATTTCTGCAGCGCTGCAATAACTGCTGCTGTGTTTGGCATCGGTACGGAATCTGTGTTTGATTCTCCATTCGTGAAAGTAGCCCAGGCAGCTACAGCAGCATCGTTTACTATGAGTCTTAAATTTGTCATTGGTAGCATAAGCTCTAAATTAGCGAACTTTTTGGGTATAAAAATATTCAGCGAATACGAAGATTTCTTCATTGGAGCGATGAAGAAAGTGATTGAACAAAGAGAAAAAGAAAATGTCAAGAAGCACGACTTCGCCGATCTTGCTGTAGGGTTACAAAAGAACGGTGTATTAAGAGATTCATCTACAGGCTGTGAAATGGAACCAACTGTCGGACTTCTGTCTGCACAAGCTTTCTTCTTTTTCATTGCTGGTGTAGAACCAAGTGCTACTTCTATTTATACAGCTCTAATTGAATTAGGACGTCATCCCAATATTCTTCAGAAAGTGCACGAGGAAATAGATGAAGCTTTTGAAAAGAACAACAACAACATTACTTACGATGTAGTATCGGAGATGTATTATCTGGAAAAAGTTTTGAGTGAAAGTTTAAGAAAGTATCCTCCAGTTGGTTACTTGTCGCGGCAGTGTACTCAAGATACAGTTCTTCCTGTAGGCAATATTCAAATTTCAGAGGGCACTAAGATAATAACACCCATTTTCCACATTCATCGTGATCCTCGGTACTACCCTGAGCCAGAGAAGTTTGACCCGGAGCGGTTTGGCAAGGATGGACAGCAGCCGCTGAGTGACGCCTTCTACATGCCGTTCGGTCGAGGAGGCAGACTCTGCATTGGAGCTAGGTTCGCGCGGATACAAGTGAAAGCTGGCCTCGTGCACCTGCTACGCCACTTTTCCGTCGAAACCGTCAACTTTGAGAAACTTCAATTCAGAAAAGAAATGATAGCTGTACGACCTATTAATGTGGATGTTAAATTTATCCCTAGAGACATCAAAACCTAAAGATTACTTTTTGGTGCAACCTTTGATAATAGTTTAACGCACGAGATATTATGGATAATATGAAATTAGTTGAATTCTTTGATAGATTAGCTTGTAGATTAGCTACAAGGAAATTGATATACGATATCAAAAATTACACGAAGTGATTTTTATTTATTGCGAGAGACTTGTCGTCAGTGTTCCGAGTCCCGGCTTTTTCCGACAATATTCACTTTACGAGTAAAATATAAATTAGATATCACTTAATCAGCTAGACTGAAAATGTGTTTTTCAAATGGTGTTTGATTTATTGATATTATATTGTGGTTTTGTAAGTATTTATTTATTTATTTTATTTATTTAATATTTATTGCACAGTAACAAAAATAATGTACAAACGGAAAGCTTAATGCTAGGACGCATTTTCTACCAGCTACCCGCTGAGTAGGACATTTAAATGTTATGTAGGCAAATATAAATAGTAGAAACTAAAATAATTTTGAAACAAAATAATGTGTGAAAAGTTTTAAAATACTAGGTATTATTATGAACACGTTGTTAAATACTATATACTTACTTATATAAAAAAAAAATTAGAATACGAAATAAATAAAATATATACTTATATAACTATAATTATAATACATATAAAAATACACATACTAAAAAAAGAACATAGGTATAGATAGCTTATTAAAGATGAGTAACTAACTAAGATGATGGTTCCTTCAAATAGTGCTCCCGTACATGCCTTTTGAAAGTATCTTTGGACGGAGCTTGACGAATACCCAGAGGGAGCTCATTCCAGAGTCGGACCGCTGCGACTCTGAGTCACTAGCAAATGAAGTGCTGTGGCTAGGGCAATTTAAGCGCAAGACACTACTGCCCCTTGAATACGACACGAATTCTTTGAGATATGTAGGAGTCTTAGGATCATTTAAAATTGAATACAGCAAGCCGAGGATCCTTGCGTGACGTCTCTCCCTAATCTTAAGCCATTTAAGTTTAGCACGGTACTCTGATACATGATCATATTTCTTAAGCCCAAAGTATGTACTTATACAACTCACATAGTTTTGCTTTTTCTGTTTACGATATTAGTTTTAGTATCTAATCATTTGAAATACAGATAGATTACAGTCTAGAAAAACATGGACTACTTTTTACCTAAATATCCACACATTGACATACATAATATTATGGTTGGTATGGTATGCAATGGTTATTGTAATTTGGTGCCTCGTCGCGTTTGCTCCTATATTTGGCATCAGAGCTTCGACGCGTTCTGCTGTTATATTTAACATAGGCGCTTCATCGGGTTTTGTTTTATCGTACCTAAAGATTTTCAACTTTGACTGGCTTTGTGGCTCAGTTGGTTGTGAGTTAGCTTTTCACTGAGCCATAACCTGGAAGTCAATGGCGTTGGTTCGTTTCCGAGCCTTGGATAAAATTGTTTGAGCCACTTCGGGTTTCCCAGGACACTTGACAAGCGGCCAAGGCTTTCGGCCGCTAGCCAAGGCCGAGGTAGCTTAAAACTTACTCTCTCTCTCTCTCTCTCTCTATCCCATATTTTGGAATTAATATTGTTAAGTGGGACTCTTTGCAGAGTCCACCTAGGAAATTACCACACCTTTTCTAGTTATTCTACCGCCAAGCGTCATGTTGGGTTTCACTGTACTGTTCTGGACAGGCAGTTGCTTACCATCAGACCCGTTGCCTGCTCGTCTCACCACTCACACAAAAAAATTAATTACAAGCCAATACAACTATCTGCCAAGTTAACGTCGCCGTGTCTTCCATCATAATCGTTGTATAATGGTATATTGTTCTACAACGTAAACAGATAGCCTTACAAATTTATTAAAATAGTTTTTAGTATTAACGTGGTTGTTACGTGTGCCATTGAAAACGCATTACTTTTTTCCCTAATTTTCCATAACTCGTAAATGTAACACAATATATAGTGGCATAGTGTAACTTTTGCCAATCATTTTTGGCGTAATGTATTTTTTTAAGCATAACAATCTATTGTAATACATTCAATGCGACAATTGATAAGACGTATAATGGTATTTAGGCAAATTGATGAGACGCATAAATAAATATTCTTTAGGATTTTTTTATTTATTTCTTGTGCTACTAAATATAGACCCAGATTACATAGGACTCAGATCCGACTCACCCCGGCTTCACCTAGTCTTGTCGCTACTACCCTTAGAGCGTATATAAAAAATGCGGGAGCCAGAAGCTCAAGGGATGTCCCCCCTGAGTGGAACAAGCCATACGAGGTCAAGCGTAGCGAAGGAAGAGGTAGAGAGCAAAGGGAGCCGGCGAGAGGAGAGGAGCGTATGCCGAGTATGAAGAAGCGACTGTCAGAGCTGACCGCAGCGCTTCTGGCGGGCGCCTACCCGGAGTCAAAAAGTGCACAATATTTCTTACTGTACCGTCCGCTTTTCTCAGTGTGTGCCTTTAAACTTTATGCTAAGTTATCTTTATGCTGTTATGTATTTAAACATTATGCTAAGTTATATCTATGCTATATATGGTTAGGCTAGTAAAAATTATGCGAAAACAGTAATGCGTTTAGTTGTTACCATGGTATATTATTAATAGTCCTAAAAACGTTATGCCTACTTAAATTAGTACAAAAATTATTATGCTACCACATATAGACCCGGTTGCTACACATATTTAATTGTCAATAGGAAACTCACGTGAAATATGGTCGGTCAATCTGACTCGAGTTACTCGGTGGCAAACGGGCAGCGAGAAATCTCAACTCTATGCTATAGTACCAACATGGCTCAGTTTGGAACTACGTACCTATAGATATGGTGTTGTCTGATAATGTATCTAATGTATTCACTAATTACTATGACCGAATGTATTGACTAATGATTCCAGACCATAATCTAATTGTGTTTTAAATTTCAGCCCGATCCGTTAAACAAAAATACGTCTTTGAGCTAACTACGTTACGACGTTTAGATTAAATCAGTTCAAAAAAAATTATTCAATGCACAGATTATTGAAATTAATTATTCAATGCACAGATTGTTGAAATTCAATGACGCAATCTTTGAACAGACATTCAAATATCCAAACATGAAATTTTTCCCGATTTCATTAATAGTAGAGTTATTTTCATAGCCTAAAGCCTTCCTCGATAAATGGATCCAAACAAAAATAATTGACATTTATCCTAGCGTTCAATTATAATATTAGTATAGATGTAGGTAAATGTATGAAGGCCCTCTTTGGACAAAGCATACGGAATCTGTGTAACTATATATTAAAATAATGTAGGTAAGTACCTTGCATTCCGACCAATTTTGCTAATCATTGTAAAGTACGCTAAAAGTATTTATGACCACTTATAAGCATAATTATATAATAACCCATAGGTAACAGTCAAATAATTGGTACCAAGGTTCTCCAAGTACTCGTAAGTATGGTTTCTTGTAATAACTAGCGACCCGCCCCGGCTTCGCACGGGTGCAAGTGTGATAATTATAATCATAAAAAGTACCTACTCATAAAATTCCGTCTAACTAATAAGTCACAGTTTTTTATGATGGATACTTTTTTGGCGCGACGGACGCACGCAATGTGTTGATTGATGGAACGAAACGTGCTTCACACCAAAGATGGCGATAGCGGTTTGTTTGTCAGTGCCATCAGAATTTAACGAAATTCTCCATAATACGAATTTTGTGGACATATGTTGTCGACTCAAAATCAATATTTTTTATGTTTTTTTTGGGTTTTGGGTCCACCACCAAAGATCATCAGAGAGTTTAATTTACAGAAGTCCATCAGGGACAGAAATGCGGCTGTGATGAAGGCTCTAGGGTGGAGGGAAGTGGCGTATAAAATAGCAAATGACGATATCGTCTCCATTACTAGCGGAGTCGCAAACAGACGAAATCGGACTAGCACTAGAATTAGGTTAAAAGTAGGATGATGGAAGGTTTGTAGTATGTTTCTGACTACTAGGTTGTGTCTGAGTAATTAGTACTCAATGTTGTTAAATTGAGAACAATCGGAAAAAAATATGACGAAGAGATTCCCGATTCTGTGATATGCCCAAAAGGTGTAGCATGCGTTGTGCTATGAGCAATTGACGGACCTTCCTGTCCAAGCTCAGTCTGAGTCCACCTCAGTATGTCTAAGGAATATACGAATATTAGCAGATATAATACCCAACCGTACACGCACCTTGTGACTGCCTAAAATATAACTTTAAAATACTTTTGTCTATCGGCAAAAGAAGTGCTCTTTCACCGATTTATATAAGTCTTCTGCTGATATACGGTTTTAGTTTTCCAGCGAGTGAAACTGCTGGCTACTACGAGTGATACGAGTGTTTATTACGATGACTAAGTCGTTTTCAACAGATACTTAGGTCACTTTTTGTCATGTAACTGGCGCGATATTCATGTTTATATTGATATCACCATACATACGGTTTTGCCAGAAACAATGTTGATCTCAAAATATTAAGACGTGTCAAAATTTATAGTTACAAATCACTATGTTGCCTGGTCTTATTCTGATTTCAGTTTTGTTGCTTCTGTTAGTGTATGTGAACGGAAAATACCATGAAAATTATTGGAAGAAACGAGGTGTGGTTTTCTGTAAAAAACGTAAAGTGGCGGGTCCATTTTGGCAATATGTTTTCCAAGACCGAGCGATGTTTCAACTACTGGAAGATATCTACAAGGATCATCCCGGCGAGCCAGCAATCGGGCTTGGATCTTTAGTAACACCAGCGCTCTACGTTAGAGATCCCGTTAACGTCAACCATGTCATGCATATCGATTTTTATTCATTCAATGATAGAGGAATTGCTTTTCATGACGATGACAAACTTGCCAACAATGTCTTAATGTTAAATGGGCCTAAATGGAAAGTAATTAGGCAAAACATGACGCCACTATTTACGACGGTTAAATTAAGAGACATGTATTACATAGTGGATAAAAGTGCAAAAGATTTTGTAAACTTCCTCAAAAGTAACCCAAAAAAACTAAAAGATAATGGTTTCGAAACTTTGAATACTTTTTGTTGCGCTGCCATTTCTGCTGCTGTATTTGGATTAGGCGTCAACTCTACTTTTAACTCACCATTCATTGGATATGTCAGAGAAGCTCTGCAACCGACTCCATGGAAAAATTTCAAATTTGCTCTAGCTATTTTAAATAAATCGTTATTTATGACACTACGACTTTCCTTATTCTCAGTACACGAAAAGTGGTTTATTGGAGCAATAAAGAAAGTCATCAGAGAAAGAGAACAGGAGAACATAAAGAAACATGACTTTGTCGATCTTTGCGTTAGTCTACAGAAGAATGGTCCTATGAGAGACAATGAGACTGACTATACAGTTGAACCAACAGATGAAATCTTGGCAGCTCAAGCTTTTTTCTACTTTCTTGCGGGTCTAGAGCCTTGTGCATCTGCTTTCTATGGAGCAATCATAGAACTTGGAAGAAATCCTGACATACTGCAAAAGGTTCATTATGAAATTGACGATACTTTTAAGACATGTAACAATCAGCTGACGTACAATGCAGTGGCAGAAATGGAATACCTAGAAAAGGTCCTCAATGAAGCTATGCGAATGTACCCGCCTATCGGATACTTGACAAGAGAATGCGTCAAGAACACGGTCCTACCAGTTGGAAACATAAAAATAGAAAAAGGGACCAAAATTTTCATCCCGTTGTACGAATATCACCACGATCCAGAATATTTTGAGAACCCAGAGATGTTTAATCCGGACAGATTTTCTCGTAATGAGAAGAATAATAACGTGTATATGCCGTTTGGTAAAGGCAACCGCATTTGCATAGGAATCCGTTACGCCAAGTTACAAGTCAAAGCTGGCATAGTTCACGTTTTACGTCATTTTACAGTTAAAACTTTGATGCAAGATGGAGGAATAAAATATAAGAAAGAACAGGTCCAAGTTCGACTGACTAACGTTGATTTTGAATTTATTCCTAGAAATCTAATAAATTAGTTTATTTGTAACAGCCATTGCGTATAAAGAGGTGGAAATTCATTTCCTTATCATTTCATTATGATAGATCTCAACTTCGCTACCAAGATTGTGTTATCATTAGTTTATTATCATTATCAATTTAGCGTAGGAATCCATGACCGGAAGTTAGTTTTTAACCGACTTAATAAAAGGAGGAATCTCAATTCGGTTGTATGTAACGCGATAGTGCCGCCAATTGTAAATCGATTTTGAAGGATGTTTGTTTTTTTTTTTTTTTTGTTAGATTGTAGTTCAGAGGCGGATGTATAAATTTTAACAAAATCGGTATGGTGATTGTTTGAAATATGAACAAATATCGAAAAGCGTTCATGACATTAGACGACATACTTCATGACTAGATTTATTTTTATTATTTTATTTTATTTTATCCAGAGACTATTTATATCTTCGCAGAACAAATGGTGTGGTTAGCAGGACTGCGTAAAGAGTCTTACCACGGTAATATTATCTATCAGTAATTTAACTGAGCCGTTTCTTTGAAATTCGTACCTACAGCTGCGAGCACGTAAACAAAGGATAAGGCTTATGCGACTTACACGACTCGGCTACCTTATGTCATGCACGTTAAGATAGATATTACATTGAGTACACGTACCGAGCGCGCCCCGAGATCGAGGCGCGTAGGTACAGCCCGCGTTTCGTCCGTTTGTATGAAGTCGAAATACTGGTATTTAATATTACCGTGGTTTTACCATTACAAACGGTAATCTAAATAAAAGTTGAGTTTGCTATGAAGTTTGAGTCCTCGTAGCCTCGTAGAATTATTACACACACATTGATTACACTACAATACTCCATGATACTGGTCTTTATTTTGTTACACCTATAGTTAATTTTAGCATAATAAAAATTCTGAGGTATTTTAATACCTGCTTACATCCTACATACTCGTACATCGTATCGCAAGTAACACTGCGTGCTTCTCCAAGAAGGAAGTTTGTACAGCATCTGACTTTTTTACATAATGATGCACTCATCGTTATGTGAAAAAAAGTATGCGTCTGACTTTTTTCACATAATGATGGACTCATAATTATGTAAAACAGTAATATAGTATCTATATGTATATACAATAAGCATAGGATCCGACTGACGCGTATGGACAATCAACATCTACAACATTAGAATTTCTGTCGGCGTTTTGCCGGCCCAGAGAGGTGTTTAAAGATAATCTTTTTAATTTATTTTTTTTTTGGTCGAAGTTAGCAGGATTTCAAAATATTCTCTATAATGATATCATATCATCAAATTCCAAAGAACGTACTTTAAAAATGAAGAAATACAAAAAATATGGCAATCTTCTGAAGGAAAAACGTAAAACTGAGAATTGGATAGCTCACTTAAAATAGTTTCTATAATAAGATAGCGCTGTAATAAAAGAAAAAAAATGTTTTTTAAATAGGTGAGGTTGAAGTTACGGCTGGTCTAGTCGGCAGAACGGCGACTGCCGATCCAGAGACCCCGGGTTCAAAACCACACGCACCACTGTCTTTTCGAAGTCATGTGCGTAATGCCGCTTACTTGAAATGGTGAAGGAAAACATCGTGAGGAAACCGAAGTCATGTTTCGAAGTTATGTGTCATCCACCAACCTGCACTGTGCCAGCGTGGTGGATTATGGAATTTATGCTTTATCCTAGGCGATAATCACGCATAATTTTTCCCAAGACCATGTAGGTAATGGGCGAGTTCCATGTTTAATTTCACCCAAAAAGAACTCACCCTAAAGAAGTGATCACTTAAAAAAATCATCCAAGACTGGCGACTTTACTTTACAAACTGCTACTCGTATAAAGATTTGTGCATACATACGCTTACATAACAGTAATTATACAGCATTCAAGCTCATGTATCTAGGTTTGTGCAAACATGCGTACGAACCTACATGGTACATTTAGCGGTCGAGCTAGGGTTATCAATCCGGTCACAAGACCAGTGCCCATGTGAAAAAACTGTCTTGATATAAACGTATCCGTGTGTAATCGTTTTACTGATAGCTGGATATAAACAATTTTCGTACAAAAAATTAAACCGACTTCAAAACCACAAATAGGTTTAATTTTTTATCCGAAAATAGATAGATAGATAGATAGATAGAAACTCTTTATTGCAACACAAACAATTTAAAATATTACAAATAAACACTTATGAACTAGTGCCACAAGTGGCGGCCTTATTGCTAAGAGCAATCTCTTCCAGGCAACCAGCAAAAAGGAAAATAGCCCACATATACTCGTAGGCGGGGGAAGCGACATCAATTTAACAATACTACTACATATCTATAACTATAACTATATAAAATAATAAATATTTAACCTATAAACATGAGACTAAAAATTTAACTGATAAATACTAAACATAATAAACACTTACAAACAAAAGTGCGGACAAGATGAACAATAAATCAATAATGTAATCAGCGGATTACAGCTTAAATAGTTCATTTACTTATCCTTTTTAGTGCAAAACAAGTTTTTATTAATGCATTTACACAATTTCGCATTGACAGGATCGAGTTTCATAACTTTTGTGAAATTTACAACTACGTCATCCAGAAAATTGTAAGCAAATTTTCGTTTATGGTTTACATTTCAAAAACCACCAAACCGATTTCGATATAATTTAAATGGGACTATTCGGGAAGCATACTCATCCGAACACAAAAAGAAATTTTAAAATCGGTGCGGGGGTTCTCGATAAATCAGGTAACATGGACATAAAAAAACATTGTGGTCGAATTGATAACCTCCTCCTTTTTGGAAGTCGGTTAAATATGTAAATTGTAGTGTAATTTATTAGAGAGATCACGACGATGATATATAAAAGGTATTTAGACTTGTTCCAGAACACGTGCGGTGATGGAGTGAGTCTGATGATAGGACATTCTGGCATTCCGCAGTTGGGATGCCTACAATGTAAAACCTTGACCTTAAAATTATGTACAGCTTAGGAAAGTAGTTTTAATGATAAATTATGTATGGATTTTAAGGATAAAGCTTTAACATAATAAAGATAAAACTTTGATGTCAGGTAAGTTGTCGAACCTCACCTTCAAATTATTTTATTATAACTATGGACGATATTGACAAAAATTTTGTAAGATAACAAATAATAAGAATTATTAAATGTGAAATAAAGGTTTTAAATCTTCCTGTCGTCTCAAGGATTAAAACCTTACGTAAAGCATTTCAATTGAAGATTACCTACCGGTAAGGAAATAATAAGCACACAGTCTTCACATAATTTAAAAACCTATTTATTGTATTATCAGCATAATTAAAAAACTACTGTTGTTTGTGTAAGTACTACCCACATGATTATTATCTATGTTATTCCTTTATAAGTCAAGTTATGAAATGAAATGTAATGAAAAAATGTTTATTGTGGCAATAACTAGAGACATAAATAAAAACAAGTTTCTTACAAGAAGAAAATACAAAAAACAAATACATGTTGTGTTAGTGTGCACTGAACCCCACACTAGGGCTACTTGTGTTGTGGGATCCAGGCTTCTCCTAATTTTATACAGTAATAAAAGGACTGAAGAGCCATTACAAAATAAAACTATAAGACAATAAGCACTATAAGCATCGATATAAACCAATGGATGTGCTCTCCCACATCTCAGGCCCACAGAATTATGTCATCATTGGGAAGAGGGTATGAATAAATAATAATCAACATTTTGTTTTTCTTGGAATTATATCAAAATCTACGTCCTTCAATCTGATAAACATATGCTCTTTGTTGTAATTAACTCTACCTTTTGTCAAATAGCTCTCAATGTCGAAATGTCTTAAAATGTGAACGAGTCCTGTTTTTAACAAAATTTCTGCGTATCTCAATCCAATGCAGATTCTGTGTCCTTTCCCGAAGGGATTATATACGTCATTGAATTTATTCCCTTTAGCAAATCGTTCTGGATTAAAAACCATTGGATCAGGAAAGTAGTTAGGGTCATGATGTTGAGAATAAATAGTAGCGTATATTTTAGTCCCTTTTTCGATTTTTATATTGCCCACAGGTAATACAGCATCTTCCACACATTCTCTCGTAATAAATCCCACAGGAGGGTGGATTCTCAAAGATTCTTTATACACATTGTCTAAATACTTCATTTGTGTTATCACGTCATATGTCAGTTCACCGTTATATTCCTCAAACATGTGATCGATTTCTTGCTGGAGACGATTTTGTATTTCATGATTCCTGCCAAGTTCAAATAAAGTTCCGTATAAACTAGCAGCGCAAGGATCAAGGCCAGCCATAAAAAAGAAGAACGCTTGTGCTGCCATTATTTCATCAGTGGGTTCCAATTGGTATCCCGTATTCGTATCCACTAGCGTGCCTTTTTCTTGCAACTGCACACAGAGGTCAACAAAATCATATTTCGTATCCTGAGTCAGCTTACGATCCTTAATCACTTTCTTTATGGTACTTATAAAGATTTCTTCGTGGACAGAGAACAAAGACAAACCTAGAAAATTAAACAGCCCAGGACTCACTGCTGATAGCAGGAACTGAAAGTTCTTCCAAAATGTTGGTGCTAGAGCTTCTTTTGTTATTTCTATAAATGGAGAGTCAAAAGGAGATTCCGAACCCATCCCAAAGACAGCAGCAGTCAAAGCAGCGCAACAATAACTTGTCATTTTCTTAAAATTATCGCCTTTGAATTTATTAGGATTATTTTGTAGTAAGTGCACGAAATCTCGTGCCGATCTATCGAGGATATAATGCATCGTTTTCAATTTAGCAGGCGCGAAAATTGGCGTCAGTGCTTGTCGCAAAACTTTCCATTTTGGTCCGTGTATAAGAGCAATATTTTGTGCTAGTTTATCATCTTCGCATATTTCCAGACCCCTGTGGGCAAACGATTGAAAGTTGTCGATGGTCACATATTGAACGTTGTCAATATTCTTTATGTATATTGACGGAGTGAGAAATCCACCGAAAGCTACCGCAGGATCATTGGGATATTCTTTGTACATCTCGTCGAATATCTGGAACATGGATCTTCTACCAAGCAGATAATTCCAAAATACTCCCAAGGCTTTGCTCTTCCTCCAGAAAACTACGCCACGTTTCTTCCAATACAGTTCATTCCACATCCCATTGGCACAAACTAAAATCACTATTAGCGTTACGATGACCACAAAGACAAACATTTCGACAGAAATCTTAAATTAAACTGTCTCGACAACGCACTGAGTCTTACTTATAATAATGTGAATATACCTCTACTATGTGTGTATTTCGATTTGGTATCAGAAGGGCAGCAACTTAAATGTCCGCTACTCACTTTGAGTTTATTATTACTTGTTTTCGGCCGTTTTATCTTTTTTTAAATAAAAATGGTATGCATTACGTAGTTTCATTGTTGAGGTACGAAAAGTTGGAAGATAATAACAGATAATTCATCTTTTGAATGTTGCAACGTACCAAATAGTAGGTAGGTAATTTAATGCTTGAATTATTATTGCAAATACGTGTTATGTGTATCAATTAAAATTTCACGAAAATGATGTTTGTAATAAATAAAATTGATAAGTGTAACACAAGATGTCATTTAATAAAACCTCTCCAAGTAGTTACAACTATTAATTGACACAGCGTGCATCGTCAGGAGGTTCCTCAGTCTGCAGCCCTCACCGTCGGCACCAGGAACTTGGGCCTTGACCCGCTGGTGGTGGCACCCTAGTTTTTAAGTTGTGTATGATGTTTATATTTATTGTAAACTAAAAACAATTGAACAAAAACAACTAAAAAATATTGAATAAAAAAGTGAACTATAATACCTACGTTAATATTATTACTTATATTAAAATTTATAGTGTTAACTAAATATAAAAAGATAAAAGAGCTTAAAGGAAGTCATGAATGACTTATTAAATAAAACAAAAATAATATTTACCTTAATAATGATGACTTATGTAAGTATTAGTCGTAGTACTTGCGACTTCCGTTTTTTACACGATGATATACCTATATATTCGTCAAATACGAAGGGTTAGGTTTCCGAAGACATTGAGTGCCATATTTATATAAAACCTCTTCTCTGGGTTTCTGTATCAAGGCCCATTTAAGAGCAGGTGGGGGGCCGTAATTTTGAATTTTTAAAACAAATTTAAGACCTATAAAATAGTATAAATATAAAACTCTGAAAAAAATATATGTATTAGTTAAGGATCTAATCTAGTGCAATTCACAGTCAGTGATACGATTGAATGAATTTCACTTTGTTATGTCCTGACTGAGGGTAGTTCTAAAAACTCCAGTCTGGTTTTACCATCCTACCAAGTAAGATTGTGCTCAGTTATTTTAATCATATATATGCGTATTTAATAGTGGCGACGAGGAAAAACAGTACAAAAGTGTTAGAAAACTGTGTTCTGTTGTGTTAAACACTTTGTAATATTTAACTTAACTATGGGTATAAAGTTTGATAATTTTGATGTTAATGATGGTTGTTGGAAAAATTACATAGAACGGTTTGGATACTGCTTGGAAGCAAGTGAAATAAAGGAAGATGCAAAGAAGAAGGCAAATTTTTTGCAGTGTGTGGTTCAGATCTGTATGATTTGGTAACATCATTAGTTTCACCAAAAAATGTAAGTGAAGTTTCTTTTACAAATGTGGTAGCCATTTTGAACAATCACTTTCACCCTAAACCTAACGAAATTGTAGAATCCTATAAATTTCACACCAGAAACCAAGAAGTAGTTGAGAAAGTGAGGGATTACATTGCCCAGTTGAGGAAATTAAGTCTCCATTGTAATTTTACAGACTTAAATCGTACTCTAAGAGACAGATTAGTATGTGGCATAAATGACAAAGAAATTCAAAAAAAGCTGTTACAACAAACTCGGTTAACATTTGAGCAAGCTTGTGATATTGCCCTGTCACATGAAACTGCTAACCTGGATGCTAGTATCATTGTACAGACCAGGCCAAACACAAGTGAGGCACCTCAGGAAATGGAGGTTCCGATGGAAATAAATAAAGTTAATTTCAAGACAGTTAGAAAAGAATCTAGCGATGCTAATTGCTTTCGTTGTGGCAGGCAGCATAAGAGTGAATGTAGATTCCGTTGGAGTAAATGCCATCACTGTGGCAGGACAGGACACATAGAAGCAGCATGCAGGATGAAGGATAGACAAACAAAGCACAAATCTGAGTGTAATGGATTGTATGAGGTTGGTTTAAATAGCATTAGGCAAGATAAAGTGGAACCATTTCAAATTAAAGTGTTGCTGAATGGAACAGAGCTACTGATGGAAGTGGATTCAGGCTGCCCATACTCAATAGTTAATGAAAATATAGCCAGACTCATATGGAAAGGAAAGCTGCCACAGTTTGAACCAACAAATATTGCTTTAAAGCCATATACAGATGGTAAATTGTTTTTGCTTGGACAGGCATTAGTTCAAGTACATTATAGAAACATTAGAAACATATGAAAATATTGATAACAAGAGGCTGTGGTACAAGCCTTATTGGAAGAAATTGGTTCGCTGATCTAGGTATTGTAATACAAGGAGTGAATAGTATCAAAATAACTACACTTGAGAAAGATAGAGTAAGGCAAGTACTTAATAAATATGGACAGGTGTTTCAACCGGGTTTAGGGACATATACTGGACCAATAGTCAACATTACACCAAAAGAAGGATCAAGGCCAAAATTTCTGAGGAGTAGACCAGTTGCATTTGCACAAAGACATGAGGTTTTTAAGGAGATTGATAGACTAGTGAGTGAGGATGTCTTGGAACCAACTACTCACTCAGAATGGGCAACACCAATAGTGGTTGTTCCAAAGCCAAATGGCAAGGTACGGTTATGTGGAGATTATCGTTCAACAGTAAATGAAGTCACTAATACAGATACATATCCATTGCCTACCCTTAATGAAGCTTTTGTAGAACTGCAGGGGGGGGTAGTATTTTCAAAAATTGATTTGGAACAAGCATATACCCAGGTACGTGTCGATAAGAGTACTGCAAATCTACTTACCCTCAATACACCAAAAGGATTATACAAGGTAAAGCGTTTGGCTTTTGGAGTTAAAGCTTGTCCTGGGATTTTTCAAAGGTTAATGTCTTCTCTACTCGCAGGAATCCCAGGGACAGCGGTACTGTTAGACGATATCGTTGTATGTGGTAGTGATATTAAAAGCCATAATACTAGATTAGAAATTGTATTACAAAGATTACAAGAAGCGGGCTACAGGTAAACAAAGGAAATGCCTTTTGCAGTACCAAAGGTACAATTTCTAGGGTTCATTGTAGATGAATCTGGAATACACCCTACTGAAGAGAAAATACAAGCTATTTTGAAAACAAATGCACCAAAAACTTAAAGGAATTGCAAGCGTTTTAGGGTTATTAAACTTTTATGATAGATTTTACCACATAAAGCTAATATAGCCGAACCTTTATATAGATTACTAGAAAAAGGATCTAAATGGATATGGAACAGGAAATGTCAGGCAGCTTTTGAAAACTTAAAGACAATGATTTCAAGTGAAGATACCTTAGTACACTATGATAGTAGAAAGAAGCTGATAATGTCTTGTGATGCCTCTGAATATGGACTCAGGGCAGTGCTAGAACATGAAATGGCAGATGGAACAGTTAGACCAATAATGTTTGCCTCAAGGACTATGAACATTCATGAGCGAAATTATGCACAAATAGACAAAGAAGCTGCAGCCATCATTTTTGGTCTAAAGAAATTCCATCAATACATCAGTGGGCGGAAAATTGTGATTAAAACGGATCACAAACCTTTGTTGGGGATATTTGGACCTGGAAAACCGATTCCAAACATTATTTCTCCAAGGATGTTACGATGGGCACTATTATTAGGCTCATATCATTATGAAATTCAATATGTTGAGGGCAAAAAACTGGGAAATGCGGATGCATTGAGTCGATGGCCATCTGAAGAACAGGAGAAATGTGAAGTAGAGGAAGAATATTCTGGGGTCCTTTTGATAGAGGAGACTCCAGTAGGGCTGGATTTTACTGCAATTCAGGTGGCCCAACTTACTAAAAAAGACCAGACATTAGCTAAAGTAATGTATTGGATTCGGAATGGTTGGCCTGCCCGAGTAGATAAAGAGTTTAAAGTGTATTGGCAAAACGGAATGAATTGTCAGTACACAATAATTGCATTTATGGGGCAGTAGAGTAATATTACCAGAAAAAATAAGATCATATGTATTGGGAGAGTTACATAAAAATCATGATGGAATTGTTATCACTAAAGCTCTGGCAAGAAGCTATTTTTGGTGGCCAGCTTTGGATAAGATGATTGAAGGAATGATAAAAATTGTACTATTTGCTCTGAAAACAGAAATATGCCAGCACAAGTAACTCACCATTGGCTCAAAACTGATAAGGCATGGTCCAGAATACACTTAGATTATGCTGGACCTTTTCAAGGGAAAACTTTTTTGATCCTAATAGACTCATTTTCAAAATGGCCAGAAGTAAAAATTGTGCATGACATGAGTAGCTCTACATTAATCCGAACTCTCAGGGATATATTTGCAGGACAAGGGTTACCAGATACCGTAGTAACTGACAATGGAAGAAGTTTTATATCAGAGGAATTCAAGAGTTACCTTAAGGAAAATGATATAAAAGCAAATTTTAGTAGCACCATATCATCCAGCTTCTAATGGGCAAGCTGAACGTACTGTGCAGACAGTAAAAATAAATTGAAGAAAAGAACTGATGAACCTTGGCACATACGTCTACCCAATATGTTATATGGATTGCGATCTACACCAAATACAGTGAATGAAAAGACACCAGCAGAGCTTTTGAACAACCGACGATTTAAAACCAAATTTGACTCTTTAAATCCTTTGTCATACAAAAGCCTAAAAGAAAAAGGAAATGAAGATATCAAAGTGCGAGAGTTTAAAGTAGGACAGACTGCATACATACGAAACTATGCTAAAGGACCACGTTGGCTACAGGGGTTGTAGAAAAGCGAATTGGGGTGTGCAGATACTTAGTGCGATGGAATGGAAAGTTACTGACAAGACACATCAACCAGATGCTGAGTGGAGGACTCCAGTTCAAAAGGAAGCACAAGAAACAAGTGAATCACAAGGATATGATAGTGAAAGTGAAACAGGCGATAATATAGACATACCCCACCACAGAAATGGGCAGATATCATTGGAGTAACAGATCCACAACAAATGATTCTGCCTGGTGGATCAGGAGCGACAGTCAGAACTAAGAGAGCACTGTCGGTGTCCCCACCTTCTTCATTGAACAAGAAGATAAGAGCAGAGATATCGGAATCTGAAGAAGAGACCGATCATGATGAGGAATAAACAACATCTATACATTAAAACAATGTACCCATAGTTAGTTAGTAAGAATACAAAAGACTACATATTACACACATAGGATAAGATGAACATAGTGTAGTGCATTAATTAAAGTGAAGTGAGATGGAGCTATCCTGAGGGAAAGGCATGTTATGTCCTGACTGAGGGTAGTTCTAAAAACTCCAGTCTGGTTTTACCATCCTACCAAGTAAGATTGTGCTCAGTTATTTTAATCATATATATGCGTATTTAATACACTTCATAGAAAAAAAATCCCAAAGTTACCTCTTTTCATAAAGTTCTTTCAAGATTATGACTAAGCTATTGATAGTCTAAGATTGCAGAGCCGCCAGACGTCACGTATTTTCTAATGAACGAAATGTGGACGATTGAGTAGAGTTAGTACGTACTAAGAACACATGCTTACCCGCTAACTTGCTTAGACGGCCAATTTTGAGATATGGGGTCCGTGTGGCAGAGAGAGAAATCCCGAGTAGATCCCGAGACTTGTGACACGGGTGTAGGTTTAAGGGGCCTCTTTTCGACGTACATCAACACTTACCTATTATATATTTTTATATACAGTTTAAAATCAATTCCTGAGCATAAAATCGCAAAATAATGACAGATCCAGGTGAAGCTTCAAGCGCCATCTCGAAAAACGTTTTTGACCGATATCTCGAAAACTATGCACTTTTAGAGAAAAAGCATACAGCGTATTATTGTAGAAAATAAAATTTCACATCTTTTGTTGCCAGTAAACTTTTGTTTCGAACTTGCCGATTACGATTTATAACCTATTTAATGGTAGAATTCTGTTCCCAGTAGTCTTTTATTTTTTACCCGAATAGAAAAATGTTTTTCGCGCGTATCTTTTATGTTTGTAAAACTTTTGTTTTCACGTTTCTTCCAAACGGCTGGATGGATTTTGGTAATTCAGATATTGTTAGACTAGTAACATTCACCAAAGTGTCCTTAGATAGTACATAATACTTTTTACGTGTATTTTTTTTGCAGTCGGGGTTTTTTAATTAAAGTTATTCTATCGTGTTGCTCGTTGGTCGATAAATAGCACCGTTCATCATCATGATTGAAGAGTCGAACGAAGAGTTTGGACTCCACTTTTGTAATAAGAACAACTAAGCTGTGAAACTGCTTAGGCATTGCCAGAGTGGATTTTTCTCGATGGTTCGAACCTTGGGGTTATCAACCATCATCAGCATCATCGCAACCTTGTCATTAAATGGGCCATAAACCGTAAACGGTAAGTTTTACAAAAAAAATCCGTAAAGCCGTTCTCAACTTTTAGCGTGTCCAAAAAATAAAAGTTTTATATTTGTATACCTACGAGTATAAAAATATTTCTTGGTAAACCAAGAAATATTAATATATAAATAACAACAAAACTCTTATCACTAGTATAAACAAATCTTGAACAAAAAATGAGTTGAAATTACATACTCCAATATTTTAATGTTATTTCTGCACTGTGGCACCGATTCACAGAAAGAACGGTCGCGAAAACAAGACAACGTTAAATGTTAAACGCCTACTTTGACAGAAATACCTGGCCTTAAACAAGCGTGAAAGCGCACCTAACGGATAAACGGTTAGATTTCATTCTTTCCCGGACGTCATACGGACCACATGGCTGGCGATAGAAGTTGCGTTCATTCGTCGCACCGACTTGACCTCGTAAACTACAATATTTCTAATTTTTAAGACATGTTTATTTATTCTAATTGTATTTTTTGACACCTGATTCTACATCTCAGCCCACCTTAGCTGCGCCGGCGCCGATACACCACGCCACCTACATGGACGTATCATCATCGGCTTAGAGACAAAGCCTAGATGAGCACCCCACTGCTGGTTCCTCTTCGCTTCACCGTGGGAGACCAGGCCACGAAGCGAAGCGAAGTCGGAACGGGCCGCTGTTTCCGAAAATTGTATACACCATCAGTTTATAGTATACAGTAGGTTAGACTAGTTTTCATAATATAACGTCATTAAATTACAAACTGACAATATATTCGTATTATATACAATTGTACAGTGAGATAAAACTTGTTCAAGTTTTCACTGTATTCGTTCAGTCAGTTCAGTTTAGCTAGAAGCGCCACTGCTTTTTTTATTTGAAAAGGTTTATCTGGGTACCCAAGGTAGTCCCATTTAAAATTTATTGAAATTGATTGTTAATTAATCAAACAACCAACCAACCGGACGAACTTGTCAGTTCTTGGGGAGCTCCAAACAACCACAAAACTAACCTCTATTTTCTCTATCGAATTCTTAAGTATTTAGGACATGTCGCTCGTACAAACACTGACGGCCTCGAGAGGTATAGTAGTCGGCCAAGTAGATAGAGACCTACCCGTAGTTCAGATCGAGTAAAGACGATTACTGACTTAACAATAGCTGAAGCTTTAAGGCCGAGAAAGGAGCGTGGAAGAGCAGTGTACCAAGTGATCAATATCTCAGACTAGACATGACCTTCAACAATGAAAAGCTTGTACCTACTTTAGAAGCGAAATAGCTGCTATAATACCTACTCGTTTAGTTTTAAATGTTTTTCTACTTCGTGTCGATGACATGTATTTATTTTTAAACGTACATATTTTACTTTATTTACGTAAAATAGTTCATGAAACAATCGCAGCGACCCGCAATCTTGTCATATGCTATTCCAGACCATTTCAACCCGTACCTTTCATCCGTTACGACGTGATTGAGCAGCAAACACCCAAACTTTCGCATTTATAATATTAGTAGGACTAGTACCATCCAGCGGCTTCGCCCGCGTAGTTCAAGCTCCAGTTATTTTACCGGGACAAATGAAATGAAATTTATTCCATATAAAATATAGTACAATATTAAGATATTTATAAAATTTAATTAAACGATCATTCTATTTTGCCAAGATCTCTAGCCTATGGAATTATAAAAATTGCTTTCGAGTAAATTATATGTCAGTTTAAAAATTATGTATAGGCAATAAAGAAAGATTTTTTTTTTATTTATTTTTTTTATTTTTAATGTTAATTTTTTTTAATGTATCATACAACATTTTCAATAGCTTTTTTAACATTGCGTCACCTGCAAGTCAATGTCAAGTCAAGTCAAAATGGTTTGAGGTAAATTATTTTTTCCAAAGTTAATACAAATGGCATGCCTATGGAATTATATCATAAATGTTGTTGTAGAAAAAATTAAATGTCTGATATAAAATTATTTGTCTAATAAAAATTATCCATAGGTAATAAAGAAAGAAATATTTTCTAATAAATACATTTTCATAGCTTTTATATCATTGAGTCACAATTTTCCATTAAGTCAAATGGCTTGAGTTAAAAAATAATAGTATTAAAATTTTATAATGTCAATACAAAGGTTATAATACTATATACTATACATTTCATGTTCTTTAGTAGCTTATGTCATCTCTTATTTTCAGTTTTTATAAATTCATTTAGGCTGTAAAAACATTTGGTGGTCCTTCGTAAAGTAACCTTTTACTGTATTTTGTCCTACTTGGGAGCCTATATAAATAGTAGCCTTTATAGAGGTATGATATATGTATCTACCAAATTTCATCCGGACCCTTTTAGTTTGAAAAAGCACAAACTTTTTTCGCAAAAAGCATGACGACTCATTTTTTATTTAATATGCCGTCAAAAGGCTACTCAATAACTGAAACATAGTTGAAAGAATTACTTGGTCATCTTAAAAACTTCCCGTCATATCACGATTTTAAAATCACAATTTTGGACTCTCTCCCAAAAACGCTTTATACAAAAACACTACAGAAGCGTGACGTTAGTGTCGTATTTTCTATGCGTCGCGCGTAAAGTTTGTATGGTAGCTATGTTAAATATTGCGTTTAGGAAACAGTGAAAGCTGTTTCCTAAACGCAATATTTAATAAATAAATGTTTATCCTGTGTGAATGATAAATGAATCTTTGATCTACGACTCAGTGTGTAGATTCAGTATTGCAGCAACGCTGCTAGGCAGATCGACAATATTTACCTACTAAACTAGGCTATTTAGTAGGTACTAGACCTACTTAAACACGTATAACACGTTATCGAATTATCTGCATACCACTAAAGGTCTAGAGTTCAAGAGAGTTTAGTTATACAGTAGAACCTTGATTATCCGAATCTCGATCATCCGAACCCTCAATCATCCGCACGACTCCGTTTATTTATCCAAATAACTTATCTGAAAGCTAAACTATCTGAATATTGCTGCGAAAGGTGGTACCTACATTGTTGCTCGGTAAAATTAACGATTTTATAATAAAAAATAATAACAATAATTTATATCATCAGTAAAAAAAAACGAAAACTTCAATTTAAAATTAAATTTAGACACCCGACCAAATCTTATAAGAAACTATCACTATGCCGCCTCGTCTAGATAAAAGAAAGCAAGTTGAACAAAAAACTAAGTTTTTTCAAAAACCTCCACATACATTTTAATACAATTTATATGGGACCACCTTTATACTATCTACCAAATATGAACAAAATCCTCGGACTCGGACTGCCTCAGATTTGTAATCTATACAACATTCTACTAGTCACGCCCTTTCATTTGATACCCATGTTGAGGAAGTTGTGAAAAAAGAAACGTATTTGCCATTTTGTGTTAGCGGCCACCTTGGATTTGAAATTTGTCATAGTGCATAGTATTTTACTAGTCAAGTCCTTTCATTTGATACCCATGTTGAGGTAGTAGTGAAAAAAAATAACGTAATTCGCCATTTTGTGGTGGCGGCCATCTTGGATTTGAAATGTATTATGGTGTATAGTATTTTACAAGTTAATTTCTTTCGTTTGATACTCATATCGAGTTAGGTTGTGTAGAAATATTTTGTCGACTATTTTGTGGAGGCGGCCATCTTGAATGGATATTAATCAAACATAGCTAAGAATATCCGCCCAAAAATAACGTTCAAATAAAAAAAACGCATCGAAGTCGGCCCACCCGTCCCATGAGCTCTACGGTGCCACAGACAAACACAGACAGACAGACATCGACGTCAAACTTATAACACCCCTTTTTTGATCGGGGCTTCGCAAAACCCAAAGACGGTAGCATAAAAAAATTAATCTATGAATAAAACCCCGTAACATGCATACATCATAAAAAATACTACCGAATCGAAACCCTTATTTCTTCTGCTTAGAAGTCTGTAAAAAAGTATTTGTAATTTTTTTAGTGTTGGAAATACATATATTTTATCGTTAAAATCATGTCAAACTTTAGTATAATAAATACATAATACATCTAACATATTTTTGTTTGTACTGATTTTATGAAAAAAGGTGTTATTCATAAATTCGTTCCAAATGAGCCACATTTTGATTATTCGAATGTTTGATAATCCGGACTAGTATCGGATTCAATTAATTCGGATAATCGAGGTTCAACTGCAGTTATGTTTTCACAAGTTCACCTTCAAATCAATACGCAACAAGAACTGGCTACAACACTCCCAGTCGCCAATGAGAACACGCCTTATATTATAAAGTACCCTAGACTACGCCGCCATATGACGCTTCCGGCGAAAACCTTGAACTATTTTGAGATTAGTAACTAAGTCTATCTAGTATCAAACAGTATTACAACAAGCACGCCACGCGATAAAAGATGAAGCAATGGTTGGACTGCACACTTATGTCAGATGCTCGTTAGACTCAGTAGACTCATTATTAGAACCAGCTCTATATCGAGAAAGACGTGTACATTGTAATACTGGTAAGTTTACATATTTACTTAGTATCTTTCCATATAAACAGTCTAAATACTGAATTGTATTACTGATGTAGTGGTAGGACTCTTCGCAGAGTCCGCCTGGGGATGTCCCACACCTTTGGCAGTTTGTCTACCCCCAAGCAGTAATGTGCAAACATTATTGTGTTCCGGTTTGAAGGGAAACGTTTCCAGAGAAATTACAGGGCTTAGAGATACTGGGTGACGATAGCAATGCAGTGCTAGGTAATTGGACTCTTCATGTTCCAATAGCTACGTGTCACTGTGTTGTTATGTGGCAGGCATGTTGTTTACCATCAAGCACATGTCGTGCTCGTCTTGTCACTCATTATTTTTAAAAAATTGTGCTCACTCAAATACCACCCATAAAAGTTCTAGACTATGAATATGTGAAAGAATTATAGTAATACTCTCACTATAAACGAACACGTTTGTAAGAGTGTATGGATGTATCAATGGAACTCTTTCACGCAAAAACTACTGAAGAGATTTGGATGAAATTCAGTACACAGATAGATAGATCGGGAATAATACACATTCTATTTTATATCCCGATAAATTTACAGGATCGGGAACTACGCTTGTACGCGGGAAGTTAGTTTTTTAAAATAAATATTTACGTTTGACCACGAAAGGATTTAGATGTAACATGTTTTACTAATTAATACCGTATACATTACCGCTTGTTGATAGAGTTGTACGCATTGAAGTGGAACTTTTCGAGTGACGGAATGTTATGATAACGATACTATACTAATGCTACGGGTAACTACGAGAAATATTTGTGTTATGAATACAAATATTTGTTATGTGTCAGTATGTTTACGTATAATAAGTATGTATTTACGATTCATAAGCAAGGGTGGATTCAGGATTTTTTTTCTGAAAGGCATAAGGGGTGGACGCGCAAATCAACGATCACTGTTAACGTTAAAGGGATGCAACGAACAAAATTTGCAAGAAACAGACAAAAGTTTCATTCATGTTCTTTCTTTTAATTTATTCATATACTAACTGTGCCCGCGGTTTCAGACAAGTCCTAAGGGGTTTTTGTTTATTTCGCGGAACCCTGTTTATTCTTCCAGCAAGAGAAGCCCTTAGCGACACGAGGCTAGTTTTTCAAGCAAGGGTAGCAAGCTAGTGTTAGTAAGCTAGTGCTTCTAGCTTCGTGTGGAAAACGCTACGCAACGCTAGTTATGTCTATGTCGCAGCCGGATCGTATAATTCGCCGTATTACATTACGGCTAGCCGTTTTGAAATACAGGGCCGTTTTGTAAAGCGGCGGTTTTACGATTAGCCAGATTGAATGCGGCTGATTAAAAAACAGCCGGAATGTATTCGACGCTATACGTCATTCAAAACGGCTAGCCGTAATGTAATAAAGCGAAAGATTAGCCGCCGCTTTGACAATTTTTAGTTCCGATTCTTAACACTGATGGCGCTGGTGTTCGGCGTGGTGGATTCTGGTGTTCGGCGGAATCCTGTACAATATTATTGGGGTGGTTTACCACCGTTCACCTTGCTAAGACTAGCCGGCGACTTCCATAGTGGAGCGTAGGCCGAGTATGGAGAAGCGACACTCAGGGCTGACCGCAGAGCTTCTGGCGGGAGAGCCCACCCAGGGTCAAATCTCAAGGATAGACCCTTGTCTAAGTGCACCATATTTCTTAGGTGTACCATCAACAATATCAAGTTAGGGGCTTTCAAGTTTTATCTGAGAGGTACCTAAGATGTTTAAAAAAAAAATATAAGAAATATGGCAAGAGATAATCTGTCAGCTTTTTCTGATTAAAACAATTTTATTAATTTTCATAGTTTATTTTGGAAGTACCTATAGTCACCCTACAATTTAAGCAGGAGTACAATGCGGCTAAACGTTGGCCGCCGTATTGAAGAACGTACCGCGATGACAATGCGGCTAATCGTTAAACCGCCGCATTACAAAACGGCCCTGTTTTTCAAAACGGCTAGCCGTAATGTAATACAGCGGATTATACGATCCGGCTGTGACAACTACACGAAGATACGGCCCAGCCGTTTCGAAGATTGGCCGGCACAAACAGACAGGCTGACAAAAATTGTGTGGTTGTATTTTGGTATATATACTACATGCGTATGAGTGTATAGAAATTCCGATGCATGTAGTATAAAGCTGTTATTTTAATATCACAAATAAACAACTCAATTTTATTTGCTACTAGATGTCCGCCCCGTCGTCGCCCGTGTTACATTATATAGCACTCATCGAAATCCCGTACATATACAACGGTGAAAGAATGACTGAAATCGGTTCAGTCAAACGTACGAAAACCTCAAAAAGGAATATTTTTTCCCGATTTTGTTACATTCTTGATTCATGCTCATGTATTCATTCTATTAATAGTAGCGTTATTTTCTATAGCCTATAGCCTTCCTCGCTAAATGGACTATCCAATAGAAAAATAATCTTTCAATTCGGACCAGCACTTCCCGAGATCCTAGCGTTCAAACAAACAAACTCTTCAGCTTTATAATATTAGAATAGAAGAATAGATAGGTATAACAACTCTAAGTTACGGCTGGTCTAGTCGGGAGAACGGCGACTGCCGATCCGGAGCCTCCGGGTTCGAATCCCACCACGCGCACCACTGTCTTTTCGAAGTCATGTGCGTAATGCCGCTGACTTAAAAACGGTGAAGGAAAACATCGTGAGGAAACCGACATGTACCTAGAATCTTTCGAGGTCAGATGTTATCCACCAACCCGCACTTGACCAGCGTGGTGGATTATGGCCTTAAACTCTCTTCTTGCGAGAGAAGGCCCCGAGTCCCAGCAGTGGGAACATTTAGTGGGCTGCTTATGTGCTTATGTATAACAACTCTGATAGTTTGATTTGCTTTTAAGTAGGTATATAGGTGTATAGGTATAGGTACTATAATAGAATCTCGACAGTACATACGTAAATAAATAGGTACATGTTAATAAAATTACAATGCACAATAATACAAACGAATCCAATTTGAATAAATAACAAGACATGCAATGCAATAAGTGGAAACAATTTTATATAATTACCTATTATGACACATATCCAAAGACGAATATAGAAGGTTAATTGGTTAATATAGAAAAATGTAGCTGCAAATGATATCTCAGAACAATAATTGCAGTTTCGACAGATAATTTTCTTTGACATGACTTTTAAAAAACTAATAAGTGCGAGATTTTCTAAGCGAAATAGAGACCTTCATTCCACAACTGGAATACTTTAATGTCTTTTCGTAACGAAACGAAAATGCCTCGTACTTTCAATAGAAAAACTCTAAACGGGTTGATGGGTTCATCACAGTCAGATTCGTTTTTTAACCCCCGACCAAAAGTGTTATATAAGTTTGACATCGATGTCTGTCTGTGTGTCTGTATATCTGTCCGTCTGTCTGTGGCACCGTAGAGCTAAAACGGATAGACCGATTTCGATGCAGTTTTTTTTACGGATTTGAAGGTTAATTTCTTTGCAGATGTTCTTAGCTATGCTTGGTTAATATCGATTCAAGATGGCCGCCTCCACAAAATGGCGGACAAAATATTTCTGCCTAATCTATCTTAATATGGGCATCAAATGAAAGGGTTTGACAAGTAGAATACAATACATTGACAAATTTTAATTTTAAGATGGCCGCCACCACAAACTGGCGAAATACATTCTTTACATTATTTTTGCACTACTCCCTCAATATAGGTATCAAATGAAAGGGCTTGACTAATAGAATCTTGTACAGATTACAATATCCGTTATAATCGGGGGTAAATCAAACATTTTAATTTTGTTCTTGTTGTCTTATTGGGTTGGAAAATCTGGTAGTCCGGTAATAAAATAAGCATTATGCAGCCCACTAAATGTTCCAACTGTGAGACACGGGGCCTTCTCCCGCAAAGAGAGAGAGTCAAGGCGATAATCCACCAATAATTTCTTCTCTTATTCTTATTATTCTGCTCCTTTTTCTAGTACATCTGGGGTTGGGCCTCCTTGTTCCTCGGCGGCAAGACGCTCTGTCTTTGGTTGTCGTTACTGGCTGGGTCAGGCTCCTCACACCCTTTTCCACATTTTCCAAGAGTCTAAGCATTTTTATTTATTTTCTTATAAGCATGATTAAGTTTTCATTCCTGTAGCAAAATGTGTACGCCGAAACAGGCAAGAATTGCATCTGTACACTACTGTTAATGTATGTATGTGATATCACACATGTTTTGACAAATAAATAATTTGATTTGGTTTGATTTGCTCATTTTTTAAGTTTCTCAGTAACTGGCGCTATCTTGAATAACCCTCTGACCAATTCATTAATATTCTATCCAAGCGCGTAACTCCTCTTTTCTTACTTTTCGTTTAAATGTCTCATAAAAAATGTGATAATATCTTAAATTTCGCGTTCACAACTCCGAGTACATCCACAAAAGTACGTAGGAAGGTAGTAAAATTATTTGAATTTTTTGTTGATTTTTTTGTGTTATATCTTAGGGTTACGATGCGTTTACATACCACATACTCATACGATTTTTGTATTCGCAATAAAAAGGAACTCCTAGCCTTTCTCAAAACTCAAAGTACCTATTTTATTCGCTAAAAATTGTGATTACAAATAAGATCATAAAATAAAATGGTGCCTATCAGCCTAAAAGCCATGCATTTTTTTTAAGTTGTCACAAATTTGAAATTTCCGGTTTTATTTTTAATTTCTACGCGGGCAAAGAGGCGGGTATACGCTAGTTAAACATAGATGTTTTACTCATTCCGTGCAAGCATAAATCTACTAATGTCACTTTGCTTCAAGGTCTGCTATTATTTAGATCTACGAGTATGTGTAATAATCTTCCTGTATAGCGTATAGAAAAACTTGTCAGAAAAACGTTTGTGGTGTTCTTCTTTGCTGTGTCTGAGTTCTTTGCAAAAAAATTGACTTTATTATTACAATTCCGGTTCCTGTATGTACAATCTGTATTGTTTATCTGTTTTTATTAACTAGCAGTACCCCGCGATTTTATCTGCGTATTTCCCATTTCCGTTATTATTTTGCAATAAAAATGGCCCCTGTGCTGTTCCAGACAAAATCTAACTGCGTTCGAAATTTCAACACGCTTTTACCATATTTTTTAAATCTATGAGTATTTTCGATGAGTATTTCTTAAATATGCAATAATAATGTAATTTTGATTTTCCCGCTAAAATACTAACGACTGGCATGACGTCACTACCCGCAAAAATTTGGATTTATAACTATTACGTACTAGCTGAACCCGCTACTTCGTTCGCGTAAGCAGATGTTACCGACGTATACATTAGTTGTAAGTATCGTACGTCAAAATATTTGGATAAGTAGTCATTGAAAAACCGAGTGAATTTGTTTTTCCACACAAGAACTTATTTAATTTTATCATCTTTATTTTTTTTAAGTAGGACTTGACGACAGTTTCTTATGCAACTTGGTCGAGTGTATAAATTGAATTCGTTTTTTTTTTTTAGCAAATAACAATTGTTTGTTTTATTATTTTTTGAAATGTCGTGCGGAAACTGTCGTTTTCCTAAAACGACATCTATCACGGCCCATGCGAACTGCTTATGCGTTTGCTATCAGATAGACAAAACATATCACACAGTTATCTGGTAGAAAGGCAAATATAATAAAAGGATATCAATTTATGTTCTGAGCACGCTAAAGTAATTTACATGTGCATCTAGGCCACATGTCGCGATATCCCCTCCACTCGCATAGTTAAAATTTCTACTTTCCTGCATAATCGACGCATTCTAGTATTTTGGTAACAGTGGACGAGTGGACAAGTATAGAGCCTTTTTTTTTTAATTAAGGTAATATTCATTTTTTAATATTTGAGTTTGTAGCTTCAGTCATTTGGCATAAACTTTTTTTGCATAAGTTCGTTTTTGGCATAAGTTCAGTAATTTGGCCACTTAAAGTAATATAGAGTATTAATTTAACCGACTCCAAAAAAGGAGGAGGTTCTCAATTCGGCTGTGTGGTTTTTTAACTACAATGTACTCATGCTCCGCCAATTGTGAATCAATTTTGATGGTTATTTTTCTGTTTAGTAGATCATAGTTCAGTGATGGTCCCATAAGTATTATATCAGCTATATAAGTATTATATAAGAACTATATAAGTATTATATCAGCTATCTGGCCGCCATATTACAAGCTTTGCTTAGTTTGGGGTCAGATGGTGTTGTGTGTGAATTGTCCACCAATATTTATTTATTATTTATTTATTATTTGATTTTACCGAAATTGGTGCGGCGGATTGTAAAATATCAATATAAAACTTTTTTTTAATGGGCCGTTTAAAGACGTAAAAAGACCTGTCTAATACAGTTCCCAATTTCACTGTAGGTGGCGCCACTATTTTATTTTGTTAGAGAAATTTCACAAAAACCAACAGTGGTCCGACACTTGACAATATTTAGAACTATCTTTGATAAGTCTTTTTGCGTCTGGAAAACGCCTCATTTATCTAAATTTCATTTATTTACAATAATAAATTTTTACATTGAAGTTGTTTTTTGTTTTTTCGGAGAAAATTAATTATTTGAACAACAAAACTTATACAATGCACATTCTCAAAGGCTTAGGTACACTCAAAGAGGATACATTTACCTAAGCTTACACTAGACCGCTATCTTACCTGATGTGAAGCGACTATGCGGTCTGCCATGGATGAATAAAATATTCAATTCAACACAGACTAAAAGACATAAAAATATTTTATTCAATTCAACACGGACTAAATGACATAAAAAAAATGATTCAATTCAAAAAGTCATAAAAATATTTTATCTATGACATTTTTGCTAATAAATTTTGTGATGTAAAATTTTGTTTGGCAGCTAAATCATGCCTTTCAAGAGGATTTTCAACGATTCGTACCCGAACGTGTACGAGACGTGGGATACTGAAGACTGCACCTGGGTCGTACAGGACTTGCGACCGGAGGATGACGAAGAAGCCATTAAGATCCTGGTCGATAACCTCTGCACGGACGAGACTCTGTGCCAGATACAAAGTGAGTAGCTCCAAATATATATTATCTTTTATAGGGTTACACTTGAACGCCATCTCGTTAAGCCTGTTAAGCGGCTATGCAGTCTGCAATGGAACGTACTTACCTATAAGAAGCCGATTCACTCTCGATTTGATGAGACCAAGATTGTAATTATCGGGAAAAACTCACACTCACAAAAGTAGAAGACTCCATTCTTCTCTACAACCTCTTCGTTCGCGTCATCGATGTAAATCAAAAGATGTGCCCTGAGCACCTTAAAATTGTTAACAAACTGCGGCTCTAGGTATAAGCGTATTGAGTGGTTTACAACTACCAATCTGCTTGACCCCTAGAGTCGCTAGCGGCGAGGTATGTTGCGGTTCTACTTATTTTGGTTGTTGACAACGAATAGTTATATTATAAACGTCCTGCGTTCACCGCTTCCTACAACCTACTAAAACGGAAACAGTGAGCTCACTCTTCCCAACGATAACATAATTCCGTGCGCCTGAAGTTCGGGACATCCATTGATTTATATCGATGGTTCGCGTCTTTGGAACATCAACCATGAAACGATATCGCTTTTTCGAACTACGACCATTCGGATAGAAAAAGGTGACAGTATTAGTGCATGCATATTAGTTGCACACTACCCGCAATGTATGCGATAAAACATCGATAAGCTAACCCTGAGCTCGACAGTCAATAAATTGTTCTGTGTATTTATCAAAGAGTTTACATATACTACGTAGTATATTTATGTTTCCGATTCCAAAGGTCAAATGGAACAGCTGATAATTTGAATATAGAATAGTTATTAAAATCATTTTCAATGTTATTGATTGTTTTGGCGCGTAGATAAGCATGTATATATTTAACAAACAATCATAAATAGTTTGGTGATTACTAATTACTAATAGCTTAGGTAAGCATCAATTATGTAATACAGAGTTACTGGTACTCAGACTGCATTCGACGCTTGTAGACCGGGTAAATACTTTTTAAATACTTTTATTTTGTATGGTAAAAAAATATGCGATTTTTATAAACTGTAAAACAAAAGTTGAATGTATAAGTAGGTACTTAACATCCCCTGAAAAGGATGCAGGCTGATCCAATAACCCTGTATAGCATAGCTGGTGCGGCCGTTGCGTGATTTGTAATCTTATAACTTTTTATCTAATCGTTGGTTTAACGTAATTATGTTTGGTTTTAAAAAGGTGACTCTTATCGGTCATCTTGTTTATGTGTCAGACTTGTATACCGAAGGAAGCATTCAGAAAAAAAATACTGTGCAAAATAAAGTTCACTTTATATTCCCACTGCTGGGATTCGACGCCTACTACGCATAAAAATGAAGACGGAAGTAATGAAACAAAAAGTAAATTGACAAATACGTAACCTAGCTAAGTACATAAACAGCTAAATGACACGCAGCAACTGGAACATGAAGAGTCCAAATCGTTACCTAGCACTGCACTGCGCTCGTCAACCAGAGATCTAAGATATTATATCTCTAAGACCTGTAATTTCTCTGGAAACATTGTTTTCCAAACCGGAACACAGTAGATAATGTTTGCACATGACTGCTGCATGGTTGTGGTACTTCCGCAGGTGGACTCTGCAAAGAGTCCTACCACTACAAAACAGCTGACCTCAGCTTGGGCTGCCGTGGTACGGAAACCCAAACTGAATACCTATCCTCAAAGGAGGTACCTCAGTACGAGCATACACTCGTACCACAGGCGCGTTTAAAATCTGACGAGATAGCCGTCACGCATAAACCTATAAATATTATATAACTATAATCAATGATTTTAAAAAGAAGTCATTAATTCAATTCTAGAATTATTCTAATGAATAAGGTTACATCTTTCTACAAAACATCTGTTTTTAACACGCTTTTATTCGTTTGGTATGTATGTAATGGAATCTTTGAATGTGATTTTCACCACTTTATAACCTACGAATTGTTTTGAAACTTTGCACAATTATCAAGGACCGATGACAATGCAATAATTTGTACAGTTTATCTTATTATCTTTAAGACCAGTTCTTTACCGTCAGTCTATATTAAAAAAAAAAAAATTGGTTGCCTGTAAAGTCGGTATACGGGCGAAAGTTTTACGTGACAACGACTTTGAGTGGTAAAATAATTTTACGGAAGGGACACGTGCCTTTCACTTTTTATGTCTGTCTCTCTCGCTCTTAGGCGGGCTAACCATGCCCGAGTGGAAGGGACGCGTGCCTCTCACTCGCTCTCGTTGTGAGCGCATAACGTGAGCGGAGCGTAACACAGTTTCTTGAAGTGTCACCCGGCAAACCAATTTATAAGACGTTGTCACGTCAAAAAACTTATTTTTGGAAGCGATAAATGTGAAAAACTGTTCTTACATTTGAACGTTAAATGGAAAGTTGAAAAAACAACTTATGTATATGTACAGATAGTCCAATCACTTGAGGCCAACAGACGTAGGTGCCTTTTAAACAAGCTAGGTACTTTTTTCTTTAAATTGTCTATTCCATTGGTGTGTCAATAAAATGTATTCTACCCATATTATACATGTCAAGGTGTGTGTATGTCTGTTGCTCAATCGCGTCGAAACTGCTAAACGCATTAGCATGCAAGTCGGAACACAATGATAACTAGATTATGGTTTGGATTAACTTAAAGATGCCGCTTAAAGAAGCGAAAGTATGGTATGTTGATGTCGCAGTACGGATTTGTACCTATTGCCGTGGATACCTTGGGGTGTTGGGGGCAGAGGCTAAAGGAATTAGGGCGCAGGCTCAGTGAGAATACGGGTGACTTCCGCTCTGGCGCGTTCCTGGAGCATAGGTCGGCCATTGCCATTCAGCGTGGGGACGCGGCGAGCATCATGGGCATTGTTGCGCCAGAAGCAGTTAGGGGTGGGTTATTCGGAGATTACTTTTTTATATTTCTTTACCATTTTATTTATTATTCCTAATTTATATAAAGGTGCATTTAGCCCTTGTAACATAACGGGAACGAAAACAATGCGGGTAAAACCGCAAGGTTCTGTTGGTTTATCTAAGTAGGTATATAAAACTATACTAATATTATAAAACTGAAGAGTTTGTTTGTTTGAACGCTAGGATCTCGGGAAGTACTGGTCTGAATTGAAAGATTATTTTTCTATTGGATAGTCCATTTATCGAGGAAGACTTTAGGCTATAGAACATAACGCTACTATTAATAGAAGCGGAGCATGACTCAAGAATGTAACAAAATCGGGGAAAAATATTCCTTTTTGAGAGTTTTTGTACCGTTTCGTGCTTTGACATGACACATGACAGCATGTGTCTAAGATGGCGTCATTGAACATAAACCTTTGCCACAGATTACAAACCTCACCTTTGCTCACAGATTAAACCAATTTCCGACAGGTGGCGTAGCAGGTAGCTGAAGAGGTGTTTTGTTTGAAAGCGATATTCTCAGGAATTAATGAACCGATTTCAGTCATTCTTTCACGGGATCCTGATGAGTGCTATATAATGTACCACGGGCGAAGCCGGGGCGAACATCTAGTTTAACTATATGTGTAATTACTATTTATCTACAGCATGTGAATTAGTGGGGCGTAGCTTGTAGGATAATTTGAAGTGAACAAGCATCCACTTATCTTCACCAAGTATACCTACATTGTTAAGTGCATGTATGAACGAATCACGTGGGAACATCACCTGTACACGTGGTGACAGAGGAAAATAACAGCTATTATAAAACTTCAAGAGGCAGATATATAAAGAAAATAATTAGTACCTATATTAATAGAGGTATGGTTCATTAACGTAGGGAAGGTTAATCAATATTTTTTAAATTTGAAAATACCATACCTATAAATTTGTATCATGTGATCTAAGTAGTACCTATATTACAACGCAGTCCACTTGGGAGTAAAGTATTTGCGGTTAGCCTTGAGAGTAATGTATTCTAGAGGTATAACTTTATTTATTACTAGCGCTTCGCCCCGGCTTCGCCCG
This sequence comes from Ectropis grisescens, assembly GCA_017562165.1. Lineage (NCBI taxonomy): Eukaryota > Metazoa > Arthropoda > Insecta > Lepidoptera > Geometridae > Ectropis > Ectropis grisescens. Next base: position 28,470,976 of record CM029781.1, on the reverse strand, counting down.
TGGTACCTAAAATATAGCCACTCGAGAATCACGTGCATATCCAATGGTAAAAAAAAATTGAAATCAGTTCAATAGTTCCTTGGATTCGCGTACAAACAAAAAACCGCTTCAGCTTCATAATATTAGTATAAGATTCTATGGCTCTCAACATTTTCTCCGCAGAGCTGGTGGAAGACCAAGCCAGTGTTGATGGGATCTGGGAGTACTGGCGAGAGGTTCTAAAGCAGCGCATGAGCCTGGGCTGCTACATGCAGAAAGACGGGCAGAAGACTCTCGTGGCGCTGAACGTCTGCGTCGTGACGACCGCTGATGATGACACTGAGGAAGAGGTGAGCGAATGTCCTGAAAATGGAGATTTATGGAACGAAGTTTTTTACGGCAAGCTTGGTGGAGATAGGGATTTTGCTTGATGATGACACTGAGGAAGAGGTGAGCGAATGTCCTGAAAATTGAGATTTATGGAACGAAGTTTTTTACGGCAAGCTTGGTGGAGATAGGGATTTTGCTGCGGAACTGTACTGAAAAAAATGTGAGACTAAAGCCGTGAGAAAAATGTCTAAAAACTGGCCGTGACCAGTGCGGACAACTTTATTTTTCAGGTGACCGTACCGTTAATAGTTAAATTAAGGGCGTGTGGGCCGTAATTTTGAATTTTTAAAACAACTTTAAGACCTTTAAAATAGTGTATTAAACTCTGAAAAAAATATATGTATTAGTTAAGGATCTAATCTAGTGCAATTCATGATCAATAACACGATTTAATAAATTTTACTTGATAGAAAAAAATCCCAAAGTTACCCCTTTTCAAAAGTTTTTCAAGTTTATAACTAAACTAATAATTTTTTTTACTAAATTTTTGTACTCAATGAAAGCCACTAAAAAGTTATAGATGCATTCGCAGAGTTTGACTTGATAAAAAGTATCAGTTATTCACTATGTTTTAATATCTACCATATATATAGCGCGCCGTTCGGCAGGCCTGATCAGTCGCGTTTCGGCGCTCACGGACGACGGGCCTGTGCTTGATTTTGCAATTTTGACAACCAATAAATTTTAAATATTACGATCATAGTGTCACAGTATAACAATATCAGTAGGTATTACTAGTGAAGCACGATATGATCTTGATTTTTGATACCGTTTTCATTGGAATTGCAAATAGACTAATTAGTACTTTGAGTTCACTTTATTTTGTAGACCAATAGGGGAGTCTCAAAAAACTGACGTCGATAGCACATCAGTAAAAAATTCAATGCGGATGCGATGGAAAATAGATAAGTATCGGTACAATATTCGTCCGTCAAATCAGAGATCGGGATAAGGAAATAATGAGAGGGGAGAAATCCCCTGCGTAAAATGCAAGTTAGGTATCATAAATGATACCTAACTTGTATTTATATGCCATTTAGGTAAATTCTTTGGTAGTAAGGTACTTAGTACTTGGAAGAAAAGTCCTCACATACAGATTTTACCACTTTGGAAGAGATTCTTGCACAAACTATTCTACAATACAATTTGTATGGTTTTGATAGATTTTTTTTATTTCTTTTCCAAGTTTGTGACACTACCAAAATTTATTGTTTTTTCTTTTTTTGTATGAAAATGTTAATATTGTTCATAGAATACATGTACTTACCAAGTTTTAATAGTATACTTCTTATAGTTTCGGAGACAAATGGCTGTCACATACGGATGGACAGACATAACGTATATTTAAAAATTTGTCTACGAATCCCTAAAAACCCAACTTCGTTCATTTAAAACTTATTTAAAATGAAATTTAGACACTCGACCAAATTTGATAAGAAGCCTTTTAGGCAGTAAAATTACTCGTAGAATTTAACTCTGTGCTAAATTTCCGATTCGTATTTTTTATGTAAGGTTTAGAATCATTTCCTGAGCATAAAATCACAAAATAATAACAAATCCAGGTGGAGCTACAAGCGCGAGCTCGAAAAAACGTTTTTAGCCGATATTCCGAAAAAGTTATAAAGCTTATTATTATTGTAGAAAATAAAATTTCGCATCTTTTGTTGCCAGTAAACTTTTTTTTCGAACTTACCGATTACGATTTATTATGTCGAATTTAATGATAACAATGTAAAAAATAAGATGTGAATTCTGTTCCCAGTAGCATAAACATGTCTCTTTTACCGGAATGGAAGAAGGGTTATGTTTTTCATCATCATGATTGAAGAGTTGAACGAAGAGTTTGGTCTCCACTTTTGTAATAAGAACAACTAAGCTGTGAAACGCATTTCCAGAGTGGGTTTTTGTACGTATCATTAAATGGGTTATAAATCGTAAACGGTATGTTTTACAAAAAAAGATACTAGCAACAAAAGATGCAAAATTTTGTTTTCTACAATTATTGTCAAAATATATAGTTTCCAAAATATCGGCTAAAACAGTTTTTTTTTTCAATAGGCGTTTGAAGCTCTACCTGGATCTGTGAGCATTTTGTAATTTTATGCTCAGTTAGTGATCTTTACCTCATAGAAAAAAATTGGTGTAGAAATGTAGTGCAAAAAAACCTTTTCATCCCACCAGCTCGGAAAGAGTACTTTTGCTCCTCGATATAAGGGCGCAAAGTCGTTTTACCCTCTAGAGGTTAAAGTAAATTTGAATTTAGAACATCGTGTGTACTGAGGTTTTAAATTCAAAACATAATTCAACCTATTTATTTCTACCTCCTTGGTGCCGAATGCATCATAATTTTTTTTTAATATGTTAAAAACTCAGACTTGGAACCTCCTTGGTGTTGGTACTTACTTTTTTTTTAATTTGCTTAGCGCGAAAACATTTAAAAATTTGCATTTAGTCATTTCCTCGCTGAGGTGGAATGAAAAGTTACGTGTTGCACTCGAGTGCAAAGATTTTTCAGCTTGTGCTCTTTTGATTCCTTGCTACGCTCAGGATTCTAATTTTGAATCACTCGCTGTGCTCGTGATTCAATTTTAGAATCCTTCGCTTGCTCGGTCATCAAAATTGAGCACGCGGTTAAAATCAACTTTGCACTCTTTGTATAACAAATAACTATTACTGGCCTTTCATTACGTTTCAGCACATTTTTTAAAATTTTTGACGAACTTGTGAATTATTATGAAACATTTTAAAAAGATGCATGAAATTGGAAAAGCCGTTCTCAACTTATAGTGTGACCAAAAAAGAAAAGGTTGTGTTTTGTATACCTACGAGTACTTATAGATATTTAATATTTCTTCGTTTATATAGCAATAAAACTCTTATCATAAACAAACAAACATAAACAAATCTTGAACAAAAAATGAGTTTAAATTACATAGTCCAATATTTTAATGTTATTTCTGCACTGTGGCACCGATTCCGCGGTCGGTGACGGTCGCGAGAACAAGATAGCGGTAAATGCCTACTTTGACAGAATTACCTGGCCTTAAGCATTTTTTTGACAAATTGGGTTGCTTCTTTATTATCCGAAGGAATTAGGTTCCTACCTGGTGTCCCACGACACCACACCTTTTTTTATATTATTTTTTTGTAGCTATAGAGTGACGGGATAAGAATCATGAGTACCTGATTTTGAAAAATGATTTGATTGATGATTTTGGAAAAGTCTCTCGCGCAAACTATTCAGTTTAGAAAAAAAATATTTAAACCTCAATATCATTTTTGAAGACCTATTCATAGATACCACACGTATGGTTTTGATGAAAAAACAATGTTGAGTTTCAGTTCCGGTCGCGGTCTCCTGTCGCGGTCTCAGCACTAACTTGTACCTTCCGGGCGACTTATTCGTCCTACCTCGCTGTTTCATTAGAACAATGTGATTGGTTGATTTCTCAAAAATGATCTTGACGTTTGTTTTACGAAAAAAAGCAATTATTATTTGCTGATCAATATTTTTTTATCTATATACCTACCTTTATAATGTATCTATCTATAAACCTATCTCATTGACGTGTAGGTAAAAGGCGAGAAATGGAAGCACGTGTACGACGCCATGATGTACGCGGAGACCAAGCTGGACGTGTACGAGTACCTGGGCCTGGAGGTGATCCTCCACGCGATGGGGCTGGTGGTGCACAGGAGCTACCGGGGGGCCAAGCTGGGGAAGAGACTGCTGGACGCCAGGTATCATTACGTTATACTTACCCCCCTTCAGAACAAAAACCTCTAAGTGGAATCTCCTAATATCTTCGTCGTTATCGTCGTAGGTCGTGGGTTCGATTCCCACCCAGTGCAAATATTTGTGTGATGAATTCAAATGTTTGCACTGTGTCTAGGTGTTTCTATTTATAAGTATGTATTTAAAACTATATATGTATTATATCAGCTATCTGGCCGCCATAGTACAAGCTTTGCTTAGTTTGGGGTCAGACAGACAGACAGACAGACAGAAACGCTTTATTATGCACACCAGAACAAATCCAAACATACAAAACAAGAGATACTTATAACTAGTGCCATAAATGGCGGCCTTATCGCTAATAGCGATTTCTTCCAGGCAACCATTAGTGGCAGGAATCAAACAAAAAAAATAATAGATTAAAGATAGTGTGAAGAAAAAAAAAAACAGTATGACAAAAATAATAAGTCGTCACTTAAGCTACTTTCAAATAAATACATATACTAAACACCAATATTACACATATATAATAGCTAAAATACATACGTTACAATAAATACATAAACACTATTAATAACCATACCTACAAAACAACAATAATTAACACGACCAATAATAAAAAACAACATAGAAGTAAAAGATAGTAAAGAAAAAAAAAAAATATACAAAATAAGGAATTGGAAGGAAAATTAGAACCAAAAATTAACAGATATACTAATCGATCAATTCAGAGAGAAAGTGTTTCTTAATCTGAGCCTTGAAAGATTCTAAGCTCTGAGCGCGCCTGATACCGACCGGAAGTTTATTCCAGAGTGCAACAGCCATCACGCAGAACGAAGACCCACAGAAAGAGCTAGAGTGAGAAGGAGTAGACAGAAGGAGATTACTAGATGACCTAAGATTAGTACTATGAGTGTCACAAAGAAATATGAAACGGGAGCTAAGATAAGTAGGGTAAGTGGGATTGAATAGTAAACTGTAGAGAAGAGAAAGTATATGTGTATCCCGGCGAAGTCTAATGGGTAGCCAATTGAGCTTTTACGAAATAGAGAAACATGGTCGTATTTTCTAAGACCAAAAATAAAACGTATGCAAAAATTTTGAAGACGCTCAAGCTTTTCAAATTGCTCCTGGGTTAAATCGAGATAACTGGCGTCAGCATAGTCTAGAATTGGCAGAAGGAGAGAATTTGCTAACGCAACTTTGGTGGCCGTCGGCAAAAAATTTCTGATTCTCCTCAAAGATGCAGCTGAAGCAAACAAATTACGCTTAACAGCCTGCAGTTGAGGGTCCCAAGACATGCAACTATCAAATATGACCCCGAGATTTTTAACTTGCGCACTATAAGGTATTATAACACCGCCAAACATGAGCGGAGGCAGTGTCTTCAAATCAAGCTTCGAAATTAATCTAGTACTACCGATAATAATGGCCTGCGTCTTCAAGGGGTTGACAACAAGCCCAAACGACCGACTCAGGCTTCGATACGACGCAAATCGCCATTGACGGATCTTACTGCTTCGTTAAGAAGATCCAATGAAGCCTGCGAGTAAATTTGGAAATCGTCGGCATAGAGGTGATAGGAAGAAGTAATGTGGAAAGTTATGGAATTTATAAAGATCGCAAAGAGAAGGGGAGAAAGAACGCCACCCTGAGGAACACCGGAACTAGCATCACACCAAGAAGAGCAAGTCTCTTCCACGCGAACCCGTTGCCGGCGTCCCAGCAGATAACTGCGAAACCAGTCAATTGCCGTTGGAGATATGTTAATTGAGCAGAGAATAGCAAGTAAAACGTCAAAATCGACCGTACTGAATGCATTACTAAAATCAAGTAAAGTGAGGACTGTTAGTTTTCTGTCTTCCATCCCTATCCTAATGTCATCCGTAATTTTTACAAGAGCAGTGACTGTACTGTGGCCAGAACGGAAGCCGGACTGAAAAGGGCTCAGGAGGTTATTACAGTTAATAAAGGAGTTTAGCTGGGAGTGGATAAGACGCTCAAGTACTTTGGAGAGAAACGGGAGAATGGAAATAGGACGATACTCAGTAAATGATTTTGGGTTAGGTTTTTTAGGGATTGGGACAACATAAGCATCCTTCCAACACGATGGTACAGTGCACTGGGATACAGAACTGTTCAAGAGATGACATAGGATAGGTAGAATTACATCCAGTATGGGCACAATCATGGCACGTCCGATGTTATCACTACCAACTGCATTGGAAGAAATAGACAACACGCTCTTCTTAACATCACAATCAGCAAATTGACTTATGAAAAAAGGGGAGTGCTTGGGTATTGGAAGAGATGATAAATAATTTAGAGTAGCAACTTTGTCATTTGGATTAATAACAGATGACGAAGAAAAGTGAAGATTAAGTGAGTTGACATCAACGCCACTTGAACTAGAGTCTTGCCGAGACTTTCCAACACCCATAGATCGGAGAAATTTCCAAACTTTCGCTGGATCTCCGTTTTCGACTGAGTTATGAATATGGCGACGTTGAGCATCCCTACACACTCTATTACAACGATTTCGTAAAAGTTGATACTTTTCCTGCTTTCCTCAGTTGGATTCGAAGCAAATTTACCTTTGGCAGATACTTTATGTTGAATCAGTCGTTTTATATCATCGGTCAACCAAGGAGCAGGCAAGTGTTTTATTTTCACCGGGTGTAGTGGAGCATGCTCGTCAAAAAGATGCGTTAATTTCTGATTAAATATAGAGAGCTTATCATCCACCGATTCTGCATTGAGAACTGGTGACCAATCAACATTGCAGGCGTCTTCACTTAACTTATCAGGATTAATGGCACCAAAGCTACGTTGCATAACAATTTTAGGTTTACTTCTAGGTGGACGGATTTTATAGGAAAGGTAAATAGCATCGTGATATGACATATCATGTGTTGAGTAAGAGCATTGTCCGTGTTTTGCAACATGCTGCAACGATGTCACCAACATGAGGTCTAGAAGAGACGGGGTACAATTTGGGAAGTAATGTGTAGCTGATAGAGGCAATACATGCAAGCCGCTCGAACGAACAAGTGCTTGTAATTTAGAAGAACGATAGTCCGCCTTCAACAAGCAAGTGTTGAAGTCACCCATAATAACAGAGTGTGAATAAGAGGGAAGTAAATCTTCTAAAAGCTTTTCAAAGGAAGAAAAATAGTTAACATTTTTGTCATGGCTATAATAGACTCCGATAAGAATTTTAGTGTGAGAAAAGAAAGTTCAAGAAAGATATGTTCACCGGCATCAACAGGGGAGGCTGAGCAGAGGTGCTAACGACTGAGTAAGGAATATTAGAGCGCAAGTAGATAGCAACGCCACCGCCAGGCCTGCCGGTCCGATCGTTACGAACAAGAGTAAAACCAGGAGAATGTAAGAACAAGAAGGAAGACATGGTTTTAACCAACTTTCGGAGACTAATATAGCATGAACATTTTGTTAACGAAAGATGCCAGTATCTCAGGATAGTGAGCCGGGATACTTTGAGCGTTTATATGAACAAGATTTAAATTCTTAGCTACATCACAGAAATGGTTAGATATAGTGTCACTCAAAGATGGTAGACTCACGAAGCTATCAGATTCAGAAACACTTACCGCTGATAATGAAAGAAAATGCTCATTGTCGCTGTGTTCACTATTGGTCATAGTCAAAAATGTATGTAAATGTAAATATAAATACAAAAAAAAAAAAATATAAAAAAAAATATATATATAAGTATAAAAAATGTTACTACTTAATAGATTTTAAACTAATATTAATCGTCTTACCACCTGCCAGTAGTGCTTAATTTATAAAGATAAAATAATATTTTGTACACTAAATGCTAACACAAAGAAAATGTTTAAAGAAAACAAATCGTAAATTTTTATCAATAACACGATACACTTACTTTCAATGACACATACGCAAAAACATTGACAAACAAAAAAAGAAAATAACACAGAAAAATAATTAAAAAATAAATGTAACATTATATAAATTAACTAGCATTGGCAGAATAAGCCTTTACGAAAAAAAAAAAAAACAAACATGAGATATTTTATGCTGTCAATGTCAATGTCAATGCCATCTGACATATTTGCAAACAATCGGCAATCGGAGTACACTCAAATAAAAAATAAAACTAATAAAACACAAAAACGGAATAAATAAAAGTGGGTACCTACCTAGACCTAGACACAGTTAACAACAAAAAGAGGGTGACAAGGAGATAAACCACAACAAAAGAGACACGAAATGTTAACAAATAATAGTAAAGGACCGTTTATAAACTAGGTACCTATACAAAGTTATTTTGATATTGGGAGTTTGTTTCTCACACGCGTATTTCTATGCTTTTTTCGAGACGACGGGCGTGGACACTCGACTTGTCGAAGCTTGCGGTGTAGAAACTGATACGCTCTCAACCTTAACCTCAGCCAGCTCGTCCATAGTAGTGACTCGATGACGAACATCGCCCGGTCCGAGAACAAAGATGATGCCCTCCCTCGTCCAGCATTTTTTAACACCAAAACGCTGACGAGCCGCACGGAAGACGTCATGTCTGGACTTCGTCAGAAATTCGGACACAGTAATACCCGAATCCTTGAAGCCCGTTTTAGCCGCCCAGATTCCGTCACGAACGGCCACATCCTTGAGTCTCAGAACAACAGGGCGAGGCCTATCTGTCGTCGCCCGCCCCATCCTATGGCACCTACTTAAGTCCGATGCTGTGAAGTTCGAGATCTTCAATCGCGTCACCACTGTCTTGACAACAAGCTGTGAGGTGTCCTCAGCGTTATCCTCAGGGAGTCCATGCAGTAGTAGCATTTTACGTCGTGACCGCATTTCACACTGCTCAACTTGTTGTGCTAGTACACTAATTTGGCTTTGTACTGCCCGGAATGTTGCCACCACAAAGGCTTTGAAAGATTTGATCTCTGAAGCCAAGCCCTCAACACCAGGAGGTGGAGTACTCGGCAGCTGGCCTTCAATTGAGTCCAGCCGTTTGTGGAAGGCTTCCATCATACAGTTCAGTGACAGTTGGATAGAATCCATTAGTGCTTCTTGTGAACTTTGGTGAGATGATGTGTTACACAGTGTAAAGTGAAAGTTTAAAGGAAAACACTTAGTGGCAGGTACAGAGTACTAACACATAGATATTTATACAAAAATCTTCTTCGGGAAATACACTTTTACTATTTTTGATAAATAAAAAGTGAAGAGCTATTTTAAAAACTGTTGCCTTTCTCACACCTACCACGGGTCAGATGGTGTTGTGTGTGAATTGTCCACCAATATTTATTTATTTATTTACCTTAAGTAAGGGTGTTTGGATGTACTTATGTTGCTCAATCACATGTGCCTGGTGGATCCTGCATACGATGATATGGGCTGGTCGTACACAGGAACTATCGGGGTGCCAAGCTAGGGAATCGACTGCTGGAAGCCAGTTAGCATCGTTATACTTACTTGCTGTCATCAAGCACTTGATACCTGATACCTGATGTAGAATAAAAACCTCAAAAAAAGAACCTACTAATATCACAAAGGAGAAATTTCGGGTGTGTTTGCTTAATCACATGAATCTGAAGGTGGTCTTGAACGTGATGGGACTTGTCGTGCACAGGAGCTACTAGGGGGACAAGCTGGGGAAAAATCTGATGGAAGCGAGGTATCAGCATTGTAATCACCAAATTCAACATGTGCAATTGATCTGTATGATCTAATACTACTATTTATTTATGACACCGGTTGTTGCACGAAAAAACGACATTGTTTCTTGATTGACATGTTATAAGTATAACCCTTGTTCGAAACAAAACTTCAAAGTCTTGAACATCGTTGCTAAGGTGCTAACGCTTATCAATTTTTATCGAATACATTTAGGAAAGTATGCAGCTGAGCTGCATGTCTCATATCACCTAACATTTTTTAACCCCCGACCAAAAAAAGGGGTGTTATAAGTTTGACGTCGATGTCTGTCTGTCTGTCTGTCTGTCTGTCTGTCTGTCTGTCTTTCTGTCTGTCTGTCTGTCTGTCTGTCTGTCTGTCTGTCTGTCTGTCTGTCTGTCTGTGTGTGTGTGTGGCACCGTAGAGCTCAAACGGATGGGCCGATTTCAATGCGGTTTTTTTATTTGAAACTTAATATCCGTGCGGATGTTCTTAGCTATGTTTGGTTAATATAAATTCAAGATGGTCGCCGCCACAAAATGGCGGACAAAATATTTCTTCACGACCTACCTCAATATGGGTATCAAATGAAAGGACTTGACTAGTAGAATACTATACACTATAAATAAAATCAAATCCAAGATGGCCGCCACCACAAAATGGCGAATTATATTATTTTTTTCACTACTATCTCACTATGGGTATCAAACGAAAGGGCTTGACTAGTAGAATACATTGCACTATGACGAATTTCAAATCCAAAATGACCGCTTCCACAAAGTGGCGAAATACCTTGCTTTTTTCACAACTCCCTTAATATGGGTATCAAATGAAAGAGCTTGACTAGTAGAATGTTGTACGAATAACAAATCTGAAGTAGTCGGGGGTTAGTCAAAATTTTTAATTTTGTTCTTGTTTTTTATCTAACTGCTTGTAACTCGAAAAAGCGAAGTCGTTTCTCTACTTTCGTAAAAAAAAGGCTGGGAACTGCGTTGCCAGTGGTACAATCGTCATATATTCAAGTCGCGAGTGAATTGGTTTTTTCTGGGCAGTTAAGCTCCATCGCGAACCGCATCGTTGTTTAACATCAGACGTGATAGTACTCAAGTGCAAACGTACTCTTGTCGAAAGATGTCAAAACTACAATCATAAAATGCCATTATTCCACTTAGTTTCCTGTTACATAATGTGTCATTATTTACCGTCTACTTTTAGCTATTTGTCTTAAATAAGTATCAATAATATTTTGGCTACTAATACCTACCTATATGTATTAGTATATCATAGAAGTACGTATTAGCATGTAATTTTATTAGCATGTATATTTATTTTATTCTATTGTTAGCGTATATATCTACGTTATTTAACTGATGTAGGTAGTCTGGATTGGCACACCCCGCTATTAAAAATTTCAAAAACCATTTCCAACCAAAGGTTGCCTGGAAGAAACCGCTTTCAGCGATAAGGCCGCCTGTTGTAGCACTAGCTGTTATTGTTTTTCTTTGTCTGTAAATCTATTTTTCTTTTGGTGTGAACAATAAAGAGTAAGGTATCTATCTATTAATATAAAGTGTTTATACTGCCAGAAACTAGCAGTGTTTGATAGTGATGTGGTTACCCACAGTGTAACAAACTACCAATTATGCCTTTCAAACTCAACGTTTGTCTAAGTAATTGTTATTTGCTTCCAGCTGTTTGTCTGAAATACAAGTAAATATACCTACCTACTACAAACACCTACGGCATACCGCAATACAACCGCTTAAATTTCTCCCATTACAAGTAGATATCGTAAACGTGTCGTCTCGTCGCCTGTGTTAGAATTTTAAGGCTCGTTTTTATTTAGCTACAGACCTTTGTCATTTAAGGTATTTTTTAAACATAAAATATCAACATTTGCGACCTAATTCTTGAGCTTTTTAGTCCGATTCTGCTATCGCCTAACTCGTCCCCAATTTGTCGATTTTTCTAAGTCGGGGGGTCACATAGTCGTGGTCAAGACACGAAACTATGGTTCACCTAGGTACGGGACCTAGCTCAGGGGGAGCATGGTCCCCATGAAAGCTGGATCCGCCCTTGATTGACGTATGGTTCCCAGTGTCTGTAACAATTGTGGCGTAATTGTAACTGTATTTTTGACCGTTTTTGTCATTTTTGTCATCTGTCATTTTGAAAACGCCATATGAAAAGCGAGTTGAATGTCGGGTGAGAGGCATGCGGTGCGGGGTGCGAGGTGGAAGGGGACGATGTACAAAGCGGTGTTTACAATGATTACGGTAACTGTAGTTACCTCAGTACATGCGTCATGGTTTACAATGGATTCTGCACATGTTCTGCATAATTAATGAAAACTATATAATTACGGGGCTACCTAGATATCATGTTTAGCCAGTTAACCTTTTATTAACAGACTTCTTGAAAAAATGAGGGGGTTCTCACTTCGTTTTTATTTCTTTGTCAGTATTTTACGCGATAGCTATTGTGAAACAATTTTGATCCTTAGTTCTTTTTTTCTTTGGTAGATAGATCATAGTTCAGATGGGATGGTGGGATGGAAATCGATAGTGTTGTTTTTGAAATAACATTTCCTTTCATTTAGGTATCTACTTCTAGATGACTTAGGATTCTTATGAAATTTAGTCGAATGCAGGCGCGGTCCCAGCCACGAATTTTGGAGGTGGTCACCAGTACGCAGCCTCAGGTTTTGGGGGGGGCGTCACATGTAGAAATACATTAAATCGAGCAAAAAATACTTTACTAGTAGCCCCCCAAGATTTTACCCGCGTAGTTCTCGTTCTAGTTGTTTTCCTGCGTTAAAAAATAGCCTATGTACTATTAGATATTTTTAATTGTCTTAGATTTTTTGTTAAGCTTATACGATTTTGGGGGGTCATGTCCCCTGTGACCACCCCCCCTCGGACCGCGCATGGTCGAATGTTTCTGAATTTTGTTGTAATATTGAAGTATGTTTTTTTTGGGAGATAATAAATTATTTGTAAAGTATTGTAATAGTATTACTTGTAGTAGGTAAAGTAATCCGAAAGTCAGCGGCCTTATCGTAAAAGCGATCTCTTTTATGCAACCATAGTTTTGTTTATTTAAATAATCATTGTATTTTTAAAGTTAAAAAAATTGCATTCGTTAGTTATACAAACTTGTGGGAAACTTAATATTCCGCCGTCTGCGCAATTTTCGTAAAAGTTATTCCACCACGTTAGATTTAAGTTGTCACCTCAAATATAGCTACGAAAGCTAAACATGTACCTATAGCTTCAATCGTGCTCTTTGAAGCAACAATATGCCAATCACTTTAAAAGAAGTTTGCAGTCTACATATTTATTATCTAACTTTCACTGAGACAAACTATTGAACTTGCGTATCTAATAAACTTTACGGCTATCGCCATAAGGCATAATATTCAACATCAAAACAGTATTTTACTTAAAAGGAAAAACATCGTCAAGGTTTAGCACCAACATTGTTTATTTTAATGTTACCTATAGTCTAGCTTCTAAGGTCGAGGGTTTGACTAAAGCGATAATCGATAAGATAGGAAAAACGGTTCAGTAGGTATCGGAGGAATTTGCTCAGCTCATATTTTTTTCACCTTATGGTCCGGTCCTTATGGTTCCGAAACTATAAAAGCTATACCACAGAATAAATATTAGTACAGACCCTCATTTAGCAAACATTTTATGTAAATAGCGACTCTTACTAGGACGCAACAAAGTGCAATTCAGCTCGCATTAGCGCTCAATGCCTATCGCGATTTTCACCTAAACATTTGCGCTCTCTTCTAACGCGTAACTCTGTCGCTGTCTAGCGCGGAATGATGCGCATCGAAAGGGTTGTCGACATATCTAATAAAAAATTAAATAAACCTTTCGTTATGTAGGTAGTCAGGCATTGTAGCTCAGATTATATATTACCTACTTACTTCGTAACGCGCAAGACTGCTAGAAGAGGCCGTAACATAGGGTCGGACACATTGAAATTAAAACAATAAAAGTATACTTTGACTGTTTTTATTCTACTTGATCGTCAAAATGTTGTTTGATAAATATGTAACATATTTTACTGTACCTACACTAATTAATACATACAACCAGCTTCGATTACAAGCTATTTTATAATGTCCCGTACTTTTTGTACGGTTAGCAAAAAAATATAAAAAATAATGGTATTTTTTCTACAACTAGGAAATAGGAAATATTGACTTCCGAATCGGAATACATAATTATTAAGTTATAGGAAATATTTCAATGTAAGTATACGGTATGAAATAACTTAACACACATCAGATTATGTTCACATTACCTTAACATCAACCAAATTATTTAAATACACAATCAAAATCTGTAAAAAACACCTATAAAAGGCATAACTTCAATATGTACCTACAGAAAATAAGTGATGTACATCAATCAAATAACTTACCTTTCTTCGTACTTAGGCAATACAAAAAATGATAATTCTTTGTTTGTTTTTTGACTCGTGCATCTATAATATGCACGCAACTCGTGCATCTATAATATGTAAGCAATATGCACGCGACGTCATTTTGAGCGGGAAACGTGTTACGCGAGCTCTCAGCGGCCGTGCGTTTGACAACCGCCTGGCACTTGTTCCGTGCGAGGAACGGTCTAGCTGTAGACTAAAACCCCGCGACCTTGAGCGAGTGAGGATGCACTGGCTATACTATTGAAACTTGGTAAGTAGATGTAATCTGTGAACCGCCGAAGATTTTGATACAAAAAAAAACAAAAATTTGGTCCCATACATAGAACAGAAACTCAAATTTTTTTTTTTGATCAAAACCATACGTCTAGGTTATCTATGGATAGGTCATCTAAAATGATATTGAAGTTTTTAATATATTTTTTTCTAAACTGAACAGTTTGCGAGAAGGACTCTTCCAAAATGGTAAAAAGTGTGTCCCCCTGTAACTTCTAAAATAAGAGAATGACAAAAATTAAAAAAATTGTATGATGTACGTTACCATGTAAACTATCAACGAAAATTTAAATTTTTAAATAAATATTAAATATTGGTGGTGGACAATTCACACACAACACCATCTGACCCCAAACTAAGCAAAGCTTGTGTGATGGCAGCCAGATAGCTGATACAACACTTATATAGTTTTAAATACATACTTATTATACATAGAAACACCCAGACACAATGCAAACATTTGAATTCATCACACAAATATTTGCACTGGGTGGGGATCGAACCCACGACCCTCGGCTTCGCAGGCAGAGCTACTACCAACTAAGCCACTAGGGCAGTCAACCAACTAAGCCACTAGGGCAGTCAATTGGTTTGAATGAGATGTAATCCTAATCGTTACCTACCTCTACATTTCTTTTTTGGTCATTCCTCGACCGTGTACTTGGAGACCCTTTGTCTCTTTTATGTTGCAAATAATAGTTATTTGTTATACAAGATTGCAAAGTTCATTTTTAACCGCGTGCTCAATTTTGATGACCGAGCAAGCGAAGGATTCTAAAATTGAATCACGAGCGCAGCGAGGGATTCAAAATTAGAATCCTGAGCGTAGCAAGGGAATCAAAAGAGCACAAGGTGAAAGATCTTTGCACTCGAGTGCAACACGTAACTTTTCATTCCACCTCAGCGAGGAAATTACTAAATGCAAATTTTTAAATGTTTTCGCGCTAAGCAAATTAAAAAAAAGTAAGTACACCAAGGAGGTTCCGAGTCTAAGTTTTTAACATATAAAAAAATATGTATGATGCATTCGGCACCAAGGAGGTAGAAATAAATAGGTTGAATTATGTTTTGAATTCAAAACCTCAGTACACACGATGTTCTAAATTCAAATTTACTTTACCCTCTAGAGGGTAAAAAACGACCTGACGTTTGCGCCCTGATATCGAGGAGCAAAAGTACTCTTTCCGAGCTGGTGGGATGAAAAACATTTTGTTATACTAGGTATAGAGTGAAGAGACGAGCAGGGCATTTGCCTGATTGTCAGCCTCACACTTACCTACTCACAATAGCCTGTTGGAACATGAAAGTATAATAGCAAATATTAAGCACATATGGGACTCAGGGCCATCTTTCGTTAGGAGAGAATCAAGACCATAATCCACCATGCTGGGCAAGTGCAGGTTGGCGGATGACGCATATTCTCGCATTAATTATCTATATTTCTCGAAACACACTGATCCTCGCGTTATTTTCTTTTGACGTTAAAGCCAGTGCCAAATTTGTACGTCTGCACCTTTGATTATACACTTGTCTAGATAGACCGTTCGAGCATCGAATCACCATAAAAAATATCAGCCAACAGTTGGCTGATAAGCTCGATCTGTCAGTTTAGTTGCGACACTGACGTGCGGTAAACACGTGTTTCGTGACTCGTGAATATGACAACGTGCGCTATAAAAGTCTTCAAAAACTACAAAGGACGATATAAAATAACTAAAAACGTTAGCTATCATCGGTAAGTAACCTTTACATTATCATTTAGTTACATATACAATTGATTTAAAAACAAAATTATGTCTCAGGGCAGCGTTATATTACGCCATGTTTAAAAACATGTCACGAACACAAGTGTCTGTGTTTCAAGGTTTCAACACTTGTGTGCGTGACACGTGTGGGTTTGAAACCTGGCCTGTTAATTTCGTCGCAATTACAGTGTAACGCTCCATCTAGACAAGTATATAATCAAAGGTCTGCACTTGGAAAAATACTAAGAAGAGCAGTCGGGATTCAAACCTACGAGCTCACTAATTTTGAAGTTGACGAGTTGTGATTTTTTTTTTGCCGCTACTCCATCACGGCTTGAATATTTGAGATTTAAATATTTTGAATTGAAATACCTACCAGCAACACCTTGCGGTTTAACGCGCGTTGTTCCCACTCATGTTATTTTCACAGGAAAAAAATAGCTTATTTATTATTGCATCCCATTATCTATCTATGTATCAAATTTCATTCAAATCCCTTCGGTAGTTTTTGCGTGAATGAGTGAAGTTCTGGAGTGGCGACCACGAACCGGAAGACACGGTGTTGGACGGCCTCCCACTAAATGGACGGATGATCTCGCAAAGGTCGCTGGAAACCGTTCGTTGCAGGTTGCGCAGGACCGTTCGTTGTGGTAATCTAGGGATCTATGTTCAGGAGTGGACGTCTTGCGGCTGATGATGATGATCATAGCAGTATGACCTATTTTAGCTCTCACTATTGCTTGGTTTTCGCTATAATCGACGAAAGGCCAAAAATATAATGTTACATCCATCACCGGAATTTCGGGGCTGTCTAGACGAGCTAAACAAAAGATTCACTCACTCTGCAAAAATACTAAATTTACAATTTCTTAAGAATTCGCAAAATAGTACAAAATCGTTATACCATTGAAAGCGATCTATCTACACTATTAAAGGAGGTCTGGACAGGTAATTTGCTTTTCTAATTCATGAAATTCATTCAGTCCAAGGTGAACTTTATTGGAGACTATTAGATATGCCTTATCGCAGAAATGGCGGTCAAGGGCATACCTATTTCGGTGAAACGAATTAGTCAAGCTGTCTGCTTGTGCTCTAAAATTACTTTTTCTTAGAAACTAATTGCGAGTAGGTAACAAGATAATTTTGTATTTCATTAGTTGCGAAAACGAACATTGATGAGAAATACCAAATAAGTAGAACATAATATTATCATAAACCTGAAGAGTTTGTTTGAACGCTAGCATCGGGAAGTAGGTACTGGTCCGAATTGAAAGATTATTTTTCTATTGTATAGACCATTTATCGACAAAGGCTATAGGCTATAGAAAATCACGCTACTATCAATAGAAGCGGAGCATGAATCAAGAATGTAACAAAAAACGGGAAAAATATTCCTTTTTGAGAGTTTTCGTTCCGTGCTTTGACATGACAGCAAGTGTTTAAGATTGCGTCATTGAACCTTTGCTAATTTGTTTCTAAATCTGAGTTGGTACGACCAATTTCGGACAGGTGGCGTAGCAGGTAACTGAAGAAGTTTTTTGTTTGAAAGCGATATTCTCAGGAATGACTGAAGCGATGTCAGTCATTTTTTCATCGTTGGATATGTACGGGATCCCGATGACTGCTATATATGCACCACGGGCGAAGCCGGGGCGGACATCTAGTACCAAATTAGTAGATATTAACACTTCTCAGATTCCGAGAATTGGTACCCAATTTGGAGTAGGTATTTGAGGGTAGCTGATAACTTGTCACATAACTATTAACTACTAGGTAGTTACTACTACTCTCCCCAACAAGGATGTGCGGTTTTAACCGCGTAGTTCTCGTTCTCCTTATTTTCTCGGGATAAAAAGTAGCCTGTAATGTGCTAATGGAGACGTGACTCTGACATGACCTAAGGTAATGAATCAAACGTTTTCGCCACTCTAACACCACGGGTCCATAAAACCTGATGATTAAAGTTCAATTTTGTCTTTTTAAGTGCGTTTGTCGTAAAAAGTCGGTTATGGTCAATAAAAAATACTTAAATATTTTGATATCGTAAACATTTAATGTAATGGTGACGTTTTGCAGTCAGCATGTTGTGATCAAGTACCATAGTTTTGCCAGTTATTCTACCTTTGCCGCCTTCGCGTCAAGGTAGTAAACAGCACTATCTTTCAGTTTGAAGAGCAACTATTTCAGATCATAAAGATAAATCATCTGGGTAAAGAGCGCAGAGCCGTTCAGAGCAAAGTTTTGGACTCTTTCGTGTTCCAGAAAGTTGTGTATAGTATAGTAATATATATAATATAGTATATTAAAATACACTACCTGTCGTTCTCATCTCGTCACCCTATAAAAATCTACACCGATGTGACTTGGGTCACAAATTTGTCAGGTTTTTGGTTCGAGTAACGCATGCTCGAAGGCTTTGCAAAGAGGCTTTTTTTAGTAGAGTGAGGAGACGAGCTGTACATGTGCCTGATGGTAAGCAACATGCCTGCCCATAACAGCCCAGTAACACGCTACTATTGGAACATGAAAAATCCAAATCATTACTTAGCACTGCACTGCGCTCTTCATTCAGAGATATAAGATCAGGTAATTTCACCCTTCAACCCGGTACAGGAATTCCCTAACGTCACACATTGA
This sequence comes from Ectropis grisescens, assembly GCA_017562165.1. Lineage (NCBI taxonomy): Eukaryota > Metazoa > Arthropoda > Insecta > Lepidoptera > Geometridae > Ectropis > Ectropis grisescens. Next base: position 28,452,085 of record CM029781.1, on the reverse strand, counting down.
GGGGAAGGGAAGGTTGCTGAAGTGTGACGTTGTGTGACACGGGACGGGGAAAGGTCCATAATTTTGTGACGTTAAATCACACACAACCATCTATGACTAGGACGAGAGAGGGGTAAAAAAATTATAAAATTTGTGAGGCGTAATTTATGGATGGCCCCAAATAGGCAGAGAGAAATGTTGCAGTCATATTCAATCCCTAACATTGTGTATTCTTTCAGAGAGCCCTTATGCAAGACGCAAGGCATAAAAGGCACGGCAACAGTGTTTACCAGTATCGCCGCGCAAAAGTTGGCGGCGGCGTCTGGCTACCAGACCATCGTGGAGGTCGCTATCGGCGAGCTGGGGGAAGCTGGCTTACCCTACCCTAAAGACGATTCTAGGACCATCAAGTACATGGTTAAGAAGTATGTGTAGTTATTTTCAACAGAAATGTAGTTATTTTCAACAGAAATGTAGTTATTTTCAACAGAAATGTAGTTATTTTCAACAGAAATGTAGTTATTTTCAACAAAAATGAAGTTATTTTCAACAGAAATGTAGTTATTTTCAACAGAAATGTAGTTATTTTCAACAGAAATGTAGTTATTTTCAACAGAAATGTAGTTACCCCGGGTCTCAGGCGTGGATTTATTTATTTATGGTAAACAAAACAGGACATTTTCAATTTAATACAAAGAAAACTAATCTCAATTGTTAAATGTCTGTTGTTAAAAATAGTTAACTGGTAAACGTCCCTAAGCTTGTGAACGCAACAAGATTTAACAGTTAATTACAAAAAAAAGTAGAAAAAGGAACAATATAAATATTGTAAAGCATTTCTAAGGCTATGTGCCAGTAATGTCAAAAACATCACACTGTGCCCGGTTCAAAGGGCAATGTTTCCAGAGTTTTCTATCATAGTATTTAGATAAATCATCTCATATTTATGTCTCACTGGTGAGCAGAGTGCAGTACTAGGCTGCTTGGTAATGATTTGAACTCTTTTATGTTTATATAGCCTCGTGACACTACGTCGCTGTGGACAGGCATATATCCTCCTCGTCCTGTCGCTCTATGCCATTAAAAACAATTGTTTTACGCATCTTTTACCCATATTAAACTCCTTTTCTGAAAATGCTTCATTACTAATAGTTCAACGGGGCTAGTTGTTTGAAACTCACGCAATGAACATATTATCTTATTGTATTTTATTGTACCTACTTAATTTATAAAATAATTTTAAAACATTAGTACAGATAGCCTCGAATCTGTAATCTACTGTGCAGTTGACCTATTACAATCTAAGTAGCAAAGTACTCGTAATTTATCAGTATTTCGTTTTTATTTGTATTATTATACATCGATCTAAATCAAAGATATGCCCTACCAAACTTCAGGCGCACGGAATTATGTTATCGTTGGGGAGAGTGAGCTCACCACTCTTTCCGTTCTAGTCGGTTGTAGGAAGCGGTGAACACCGGACGTAATAGGTAAAAACTTATGACTGATTTTGATCATTACGAGCATAGGTATACATAAATATAAAAAAATACCTTCCAGTGTCTTCAGAAAGTGTTCTAATAATTCAAGAAAAACAAATAAATCCAAGGGAATTACATAAGGGAATAAGTAAGTACGGCATTTCAAATTATTTTTGAATATTATCTAATTACACACACGACGTGACAGAGGGCGAATAATAACAATTCTAACCAGCGAGAGCGAGATAGATGTCTTGTTATTTCGTTGTCAACAACCAAAATAAGTAGAACCACAGCATACCTCTCCGCTAGTGATTCTAGGGGTCAAGTAGAATAGTGGTATGTAAACCACTCACGTTTCACACACAGACGCAGTTGGTTAACAATTTGAAGGGGCTCCGGGCACATCTTTGATTTAGATCGATGGTATTATCGCTTTAGGGATAAGGTGGCCATTAACTACTCTATTTTAAGATAGTTTTTTTTCTGTAAGTTTGTCTTGTTAAGTGGAATAACGAGTTCATCAATCTATTTTGTTTTAAGTTTAAAGTTAACAAAGGCTTACTTGTGTTTAAAATCAGTTTCATTTGTTTTCCCAAGTTTGTATATTAGAGGTAGGTACAGGCGGACAATGTTGATGGCAATTTTTTTAAATCTTAATATATATAAATCTGCTGTCACGATGTTTGTCCGCGATGGACTCCTAAACTACTTAGCTGATTTTAATCAAATTTGGACACCGTGTGTAGATTGATCCAACTTAAAAGATAGGATAGTTTTTATTTCGATTAATGGGCTTTATGTGACAATATCCGAGCGAAGCCGGAACGGGCCGCTAGTTTATTTATAATTACAATCAATGTGAAAAAAAATGACCACTATGAAACCTCGCAGTTACGATGGCTTTGTGGAATAAATAGAAAAAAAACAGATCAATCAATCATACCGCAGTTTATTTGCGTAAGTATAATGCAGAGAAAATGTGATATCTTCTGAAAATCAGCCTATTCCGTCTATTTATAAAAAGTTCGCATGTTCCGTAAAAAGCAAAGGTTTAAATTTAGTTACCAGACTACCGCCATACGAATCTGTAAAGAGCGGTTTGTATAAACAACGTAATTCAAAACTAGGCGTTAATAAAACGTCATTTGACCGTGCCTGCGAGGTTGAAATACCCAACTCATTTTCGGATTTCCTATTAGCTGACTATAACTCTGGTGTGATACACGAATCATCGTTTTATGCTTAAAAGAAACTCGGGAGGTGATTCCAACAATCAAACATGTATTTGCTGATGGCACATTCAAAAGTACGCCCACACCTTTCCTTCAGATATATAGTGTTCACGGGGATTTGGGGAGTACCCTTACCACTAATAGAGTCGTACCTGTAATTTATGCTCTCATGACGGACCGGAAATACGAGTCGTAGGTATAATGCTTTGTTCCAAATTATAAAATCACAGGTTCCAGATTTTCAACCTACAACATTTACTTTGGACTTTGAATTACCGGCTATTAAAGCCGTTATTGAGAATTTTCCAGACGCGAATATTAATGGTTGCTTATACCATTTTCAAAATAGTATCCGAAAAAAGAGTAAGGCTTTTGGTCTCTTGAAAACTAAATTAAATCGAAGGGTAGTTGATTTGTGTGCAGCGTTGCCGCATTTACCATCCACAATGCTTGAAGAAGGATGGTCTTATGTAAATGAAATAATGGTGAGCGATGTAACATATACAAAGTTAAGAAACTACATGGAACGGTACTGGTTTAAAAATAAATATATCAAGGACATTTGGACCGTATTTGGAGAACGCCACCGCACAAATAACTGCGTGGAATCTTGGCATTCCAGCCTCAATAAAGCAGTTGGTAGAAAAAAACCGAATTTAATTTATTTATTAAACAAGTTAAAAGACGAAGCAAACTATAGTTCAATACAGACAATAAATGAAGGCTGCAACAAAAGAACAAAAGCTCAAATAAAATACGATGCTTTTATTCAAGATTGTGGGATGGAACTTATAAATGGAGAGATATCGGTGGCGCACTATCTGGAAAAAAATAAATAAAAAAATTGAGAAGAGAGGTTATAAATAGTTCAAATTTGTTTAAACTTTATTATTTGTACTATTTGTTCTGGCTACTGTAGATGTGGCTTTATAATAGATTTTAATACACACGTTGGTTCTAAAAAATCCATTTTGGGAATATTCTAGGATCGAGGATTAAAGTGGACATAAAAGTGTAAAAAGATCCATCAATGGATTTTTGTAATGGATCTTAGTGGATTTAGGGGTATGTGTGCGTGAAAACAAATAAATACCGTATGCATAAGTATGTGTGCGTGAACAGAAAATACCATCGCCCGCACCTCGGGCGGCACTGAAAGCGTCTGCGATCACGCACGCATTCGCAGCGTGTTTGTGAATAGCGTTACCACAAGTAGAGCTCTTGTCGCTTCGTGATATACAATTACTAGGTATATAGTAGTTGAGGGCTACAGTGTGTCAATTATTAAAAATTGTAGTCATGTAGCTATCTATGATGTACGATTTTAATATATAAGCGGATTGCAGCGGAGAATAGCGGCCTCTCGCCCCACATCACTTGTACATCTACATCTATAGCCCACTAAATGTTCCCACTGCTGGGACTCGGGCCTTCTCTTGCAAGGAGAGAGTTAAGGCCATAATCCACCACGCTGGCCCAGTGCAGGTTGGTGGACGACACATGAATTTGAAAGATTCTAAGTAGGTACATGTCGGTTTCCTGACGATATTTTCCTTCACCGTTTTAAGTTAACGGCATCACGTCGGCATCACATGTACAATTCAGGTCAATAAAATTAGCAATTTATAAAGTGACGTGGTTTCATTCCCTCTCCAATAACGGTAACACCTACATAGCTGACCTCGATGTGTTCCCAAGATGTCGACAAAGATATAGATAGAGATCAAACTTCCGGAGTGGGGATTGTGACGTCACTTTATCGTAAAAATCGTACTTTAAAGTGACGTCACTCGGAACTTCTAAGCTCTGTATCACTGTATCTTTGTTGTATATAAAACACAAGAAAATATATGTGTACAGTCCGCGAGATATAAGCTGAGCTTTGCATTAGTGTGGGTGATCACCAAGAGTACAGTCAGACAACAAACTCTTAAAAATTAATATCATTATATTTTAGGTAGGTACCTACTTAAGGCATAACATAAGTCGGAGAAGTATTCTAGTATTAAAATAAAATAAAACTAAATTGATAAAATAAAGTCCAGCTGTGTATTTGACTGATGAGTACATATTATTGTGTGATTATTACTAAAAATTCAATTTGAAAGACAAAATAACTACACATCTTCTACACCAGACATTGCACCATAGTCACTTTCTTTATCACTCTCGTTATCATTTTCACTCTCGTCTGATGTGTCGTTTGTTTTAATAATGAATCTTTCCGTTATATTGTCAATAACGGTGTCGTATCCATGAAACTTTTTTTCTTCTTTTATTGCATGGTCACAAACATTTTTCCATTCCTGTACAGTTTTTTTTTTTAGTACTTTCAATTTTTTCACTTGCTAACCTCATTATTGTATCCATATTCATTGACACGTTTTTTTTCGCGACGTATCCTTTTATCATTGCCCATATATTTTCAATCGGATTGAAATCTGGGTGATAGGGTGGTAGACGAAGGACGCTGTGACCATGTTCTCTTAAAAAGGTGTCAATTTTATATTCAATAAATCGTTGTTTATTATGCAGTATCAATTGATAAAGTTGTGGTTTAAGCATGGATATTGAGTGATCGATATTGCGTAACTTGAGCCAGTCAATCATATCTTGTTTGCGACTATTTGAGTTGGGAGCGGGATTTTTTAACGAATTGTGGTAAGATGCGTTGTCAACTACAATAACGCTATTGGGCTTCAAATTGGAAATGAATTGCGTTTGTAACCATTTTGTATAGTTTTCTGTATTCATATTGTTATGATAATCACCACTTTTTTGATTAGCTTTAAACATCAGCAGCGCATTTGGTATGAAACCGTCCTCGCCGCCGGCATGAACGATTATCAATCGATTTCCTTTAGAAATAGGTTTCTTCAAACCAGAAGTGCTGCCATCTGAATATGATTTTGATGAAGTGTGAGTGGTGTCAATATATGTTTCATCGGTATAAACGATAGGCCTGCCCTGAATACGGTATTCGGAAATTTTAAGTAAATAAGTTATACGTAGGTGACGGATCTCATGCTTTTCCATTAAAATTTTTCTGTTATTCTCTGTCCTTGACCATTTGAATCCTAAAAGAGATACTTCTTTTCGCAATGACCATATTGATCCTGGATAGTTAATGTCAGCCTTTAATTTTTCATGCATTCTTTTCATTGTTGGCACCTCTTTGTCAGTAATGTGAAAATTATGAATTGTTCTACGGATTACTGCTTTATCAAAATCATCAATGATTATTATATTTTCCTGCATCTGGTCTTTTCGGAGATTTGAATTTGGTTCCATCTTTCAAAACACGTTTACCTTCCAATAAGACTCTTTTAACAGTTGACAGTGGAATTCCTGTCGATGTCGATACCAATTGGGCTGATGTAGTCACACTTGACATGGTTTTATCGTTCATGTCTTTAAAATAGCTATTTAAATTACACAAAATTTCTTTTACTTGGCTATTTAATGGTTTCCGTATTTTGCGCTTATTTGTGTTGGCATCCATTTTACTAACACTTATATCAAACAAAAACAAAATAATATTAAACACGTCACGCTGCAGTCTGTACAAGAGGTGAAGTGCGGCAGGAGCGCGGCGAGACAGAATGGCGCCGCGCCTCAGGCCGGTTACCCAAAATCAGTTTAAACCGGTTTTTACCGGGCGAAAATGGCGCCGCGCCTAAGGCCGGTTGTCACACCTACACTATCCATGTACCTACACTCACGCAAATGCAAAGCTCAGCTTATACCTCGCGGACTGTACAATATTTTTACTACTGTACTTTGTAACTTACTTATATAATATTTTAATTACCAGTACTATTTAGGTTATTTCAGTCGTTTCGTCGATAGACCATCTGTTGCAAATGTCGTAGGTAAGTTCCTTTATAAAAAAATTAGCGTTATAATATTAAAACGACAAAGTTGATAGTAACAGTCTTTAATCATTATCTGTTTTAGTAACATGTTTAAATACATTTTCTCCCATTTGCGTACATAAAACTCAAGGTTCATTCAAAATAAGTACATTAACATGAGACTGATTTATATACAAGAATGATGTCAGAAAGATAAAACAGTATTAGGCCGTTACGAATTATTTCGCAGGCGAGTATGTACATAGGGAATATATATCTATTAAATACGTGAGACTCTTAGGCTAAGGACACAAAACTAGCGATGGACGAGTGACAGCGGGGCGACGCGACGGCGGGGCGGGGGCGACGCGACGGCGGGGCGGGGGCGACGCGACGGCGGGGCGGTAGCGACGTGTAGACATAGCGTGATACGGGGCGGCGAGCGGTGCCGTGATTATGGACTACAGGCCATATACAAAATTAATGGATCATTTGAACCGCCAGGAACCTATGTAGAAAGACAGAAGGGTATACAATAATAAGATTCAGCACTCTTAAGCTGTCCAAATGAGTGCAGGTTATGATCGCGGGTTGCAGTCCTCGGATCTTTTCCTCTTGTCGCATGATTTTTTTTTTACGGCGTTGCGGAATAATGAATTATAAGAGGTATTGAAACTGTAAAAAAAATTCTCCCTCTCTTCACCTGCACTCAGTTGGACAGCTTACAAATAACAACATAATGCTAAATCTTATTATTTAGACCCTTCTATCTTTCTACATAGGTCTCTTGGTGGTTCAATTGTTAACACATCAATTTTGGACACGGGTTTGTAGTATATTATTAATAAGTCACTGCCGCTCGCTATCGCTCGGCCACCGCTAGTTTGTACTCGTAGCCTTCCACCCGTTTCGTGCCCGCCTCTGTACTGCGCTATGTTTTTGTACATGTCGCCGCCGCCCCGCTATCGCATCGCCTCACTGTCGCCCGTCTACCGCCAGACCAGCGATTTATACGCGCATAATTCGCTTAATCTCGTTTTTGGAAGCGCATGTAGACGCGTATAGGCGCGTCTTTTATCACAAGTGCAACTCGTACGATCAACGACGCGCTTCTAAGCTCATATATACGCGACCCGCTATAGCAGTCTCAACTTAGACACACTCAACGAAAATTCAACTACATATTAAGAAATTTAAATACATTAAATAGCCGTATTTTTTTTTCTAATTAGATGGCGAAACTTTGACAAAATTATGGTTGTGGCTCCCTCACCTAATTCATGAGTAACTTAAACTAACTATATTAACAAACAAATACTTTTGTACGTATTATTTGTACATGTTTATTTTAAAGGGTACTTGCACAGGGTTAAGCAGAACACGCATCTTCATCCAAAATGGTCGTGAACTACTCGTCATGAACTGTAAAATAAAATTTGTTGAGTCAGATCGTGATAATTTGAAAACATCTAACCTATCTAGAAACAGATTTTATTTACAATATTAACGTTTGTTACAAGACTAATACCAGTAGCAATGCTCTGTACTTAGAACGAAGACTGGTATTCTGGACTTCAACGACCGTGGTTACAGTGAAGACCGGTATTTTGGCTTGCAACGATCATGGTTACAGTGAATACCGGGATTCTGGCTTCAAATATTCATGGTTACACTCAAGACCGATATTTTTGCGTCCAACGATCCATGGTTACACCAAAGGCCGGTATTCTGGCTTGCAACGACCCATGGTTACACTGAAGGCCGGTATTCTGGCTTGCAACGACCCATGGTTACACTGAAGGCCGGCATTCTGGCATGCAACGACCCATGGTTACACTGAAGGCCGGTATTCTGGCATGCAACGACCCATGGTTACACTGAAGGCCGGTATTCTGGCTTGCAACGACCCATGGTTACACTGAAGCCCGGTATTCTGGCTTGCAACGACCCATGGTTACACTGAAGGCCGGTATTCTGGCATGCAACGCTCCGTAATCAGACTGTAGGTCTGAATTCCGGCAAGCAATGTGCCATCGGATCAGGTGTCGTCTCTTCCGTGAGATATGAGCTAAGTAGAAGCGGCGCGCAGACTGGGATGCCTCGCGACTTGAGCCAGGCGGCGTCGCGCTCCGATAGCGGGTGACGCTTCACGTCCGCGAAGCAAACTGTGATACTCTCGTTGTTGTACGGAGGCCTGGGGAAAGATACAATTAAATTTACGACTGGTCTGGTAACTTACGGGTAGTCTAGTAAGTTATGGCTCGTCAAGGAACCTACGGGTAGTCTAGTAAGGCTGGTCTAGTAAGTTATGGCTCGGCAAGGCACCTACGGGTAGTTTAGTAACGCTGGTCTAGTAAGTTACGGCTCGTCAAGTAACCTACGGGTAGTCTAGTAAGGTTTGTGTAGTAAGTTATGGCTCGTCAATGAACCTACACGGGTAGTCTAGTAAGGCTGGTCTAGTAAGGTACGGCTCGTCAAGTAACCTACGGGTAGTCTAGTAAGGTTTGTGTAGTAAGTTATGGCTCGTCAATGAACCTACACGGATAGTCTAGTAAGGCTGGTGTAGTAAGGTACGGCTCGTCAAGTAACCTGCGGGTAGTCTAGTAAGGCTGGTGTAGTAAGTTACAGCTCGTCCAGTAACCTACTGCAGTAGCGTCATCACTCCGTGGAACGGGCCGGGGAGACACACGTCACGCTACACACACGTCACACTACACACACGTCACGTCACACTACACACACGTCACACTACACACTACACACGAGTCACACAACACACACGCCACACTACACAAATGCCACACTACACACACGTCACGTCACACTTCACACACGTCACACTACACACGCGTCACACTACACACGCGTCACACTGCACACGCGTCACACAGCACACAAGTCACGGTACGCACAGGTCCGGCGGCGCGGCGCCGTCGCCCGCGCTCACGAGCCGCGCCAGCAGCTTGCGGCGCGCGGCCGGCACGTGCAGCAGCGCCGTCACTCCGTGGAACGGACCGGGGAGACCGTTGGCACGCGCCTACACAACACAACACATATTACTTATTCTAACTATAAAAAAATTACTGAGACAAGAGCGTTTACAAAAAATATTATAAGCCTCTCACTTTACCATAAGTATATTGTATTTGTAGTGGTAGGACTCTTGGCAGAGTCCGCCTGGGGAAGTACCACACCTTTACCAGTTATTCTACCGCCAAGCAGTAATGTACAAACATTACTGTGTTCCGGTTTGAAGGGCAATGTTTCCAGAGAAAATACAGGGCTTAGAGATATAAGATCTTAGATCTCTGGGTGACGAGCGCAGTGCAATGCTAGGTAATGATTTGGACTCTTCATGTTCCAATAGCTGCGTGTCACTGTACTGTTATGTGTCATGTTGCTTACCATCAGGCACATGTCCTGATCGTCTCGTCACTCTTTATTTAAAAAAAAAATTGATCGTTCCAGAACATTCTATTTTGTAATCGGATTTTATCCCAAATTTGTTGTACAATAGTAAAGTAGCTCATGCACACTACGTGTAGAGTGAGCTGCGGAACATACATGCATCGCACGCGGAAACTACTGAGGACCGAGGCGATCACCGCGGCGCTCCCCTAAAATATATATTTATATTGTGCGAGTGCAACGGGAGACATGCGGCATCCTTGTCAGATTTTTTTAGAGTAATCGTAAGATTTTGAATCATACTGCTTACATGTGATGTTGTATGTTAATATTAAATGTGTATATATTTAGGATAATTTTCTCAATAAAATTTTCAGTACTTTACATGAATTGTCTCCTCTCCCGAAATTAGAAGCAGAAGCAATCCCATAGTAACGTTTGTTTGGCAAATGTTACTACTATCCGTCTATATGTGTGTTTCGATACATATGTTACTAAGACTGTAAAACAAATTTGGTATGATATCCGTCTACGAAATGGCATATTCCGAAATTATACAGCGCATCTTTCCGAAGATGATTACTGTTTACATGCAGCAGCACGCGAGATGATGCTGTCCTTATCACACTTTTAGGGTTATTTTTATACTCTTTTAATTGATTAATAACGATACATTCGTTTTTTTTTTTTTTTTTTTTTACTTGCGAATACCGCCACTATTTTACCCTACGTCGCCATATTGGTTCCTGGCAACCATCATTACGTGATTTTGTGTCGTCCGAGTCACACGTAAATTTGCTTCTCTTCCAACAGCAAAATAAAATAAAATGGGTAAAAGAAAGCGATCAGATAAAGATGAAAGTGATATCGTTGATAGGGTTTTAGGAAAAGTGAAAAAGTTAATAAAAAACAAAAGAAGAAGAATTATTTCGTCATCGTCGTCGTCTTCGGAAGAATCGGGAGGTAGTTCGTTATTATCTACCGCCCATTCAATCATTTCTTGGAAGCCCAAGCCAGTGACCAAGAAGTTCAAGGTGAGTCTATAATTAGATCAAATTTTTTTCTGTGTACCTTCTAAAATAAAATAATAAAGTAAAATTAAATAAAATTACCTATGTTGATGAAACATTCTTACAATTTATCCCGACGTATAACGTGTGTGGAAAATATGTCCCGACCTGATTATGGTGTGTGGATTTCATAGTATTAATTCAATCTACCTACATGGTATCTACTTATCCCGACTTATACTGTGTGTGGATAAAATATATAACTATCCCGACGCAAGGCGTGTGTGGAGTTAATTTAACCTACTTACCTACTTGAAGTGTAACTAGTAACGTTTTCGTCCTTACAGACGAGGTCCCGCCTGAGGCACCAACAGAAGAATATCTAATAGGCGAAAATAATGAATTGGATCCAGAAATATTAGAATTATTGGGGTCAGACCCAACACAAGAGAAATCTTACGGCGATAATTTGCACAAAGATTTAGCCACACGATGGAAACATATTTTAACCAATGGGCTGCCAAAAGAAGAAAAGGTCAATCTTTTAAAGAAATATTTGCCTGCGGAAAATTGCACACACATGAAGGCACCCATTCTTAACCCAGAGATAAAATCGGCATTATCTGACATCAACGTAAAAAGGGACTCGTACAGTGAACAAAAGCAAAATCAAATGTCAAGCTGTATTTCAGCAATCGGAAAAGCATTAAACTTGGCTTTAACACAAACAGAGAATATACCACAAGAAGTTATTAAAACCCTGAGTGACGCCGGGCGGTTGCTATGCGACACGCACTATAGAGAATCTCTCAAGACGATTTGCTATCATAAATGCCATTAGCAAACAAAAACGAGATATTATAAAAAATACGAAAATTGATGAACATTTGTTCGGTACTAATTTATCTGAACACCTTAAGTCATCTAAGACCATATCAATGTCCGCTTCAGAGTTAAGGTTCAATAGCGGAAAACTTAATCAGCTTCGCTCCCAGCCGAGTACTTCGGCTCGCAATCGGGTAGCTTTAAACGCACGGGGGGCACCGCGACCACCAGCCGTCGCCGAGACGCGAGTGTACCCGGACCAGTATCGGCACCCAGCTCCGCCGCCGGCGCCGACACGGGCGCCCGCGCCGCCGCGAGATTACCGTCGTGCACCACCACCGGCATCGACTCTTCGCTCGAGGTCTTACCCACAAACTCGACGGCGCTAGCTTCTACGTCGCAGGTACTTAGTACAGATACATCTTTACCTGGTAGACTTCAGTACTTTCAACAGGAATGGCGTCACATTACGAATGATAAAATTATTTTGTCGTGGATTAATGGTTACACAATTCCTTTAATTCTGACCCATATCAAATACATACGGCTAAAAATAGGTCATATTCGCCTAAAGACGTCGATATAATAGATAAATGTGTTACAGATTTATTAGAATCTGGTTATATTTCTACCTGTTCACCATGTGAAAACAATTCATCTCACCAATTTTACAGTTCCTAAATCCAACGGAAAACATCGGTTTATTTTGAATTTAAAGGATTTAAAGAAATTCATCTATATAGACCATTTCAAAATGGAAGACTATCGTACCGCATTAAAATTGATAGATGAAAATGCCTTTATGGCTACTATAGACCTCAGAGATGCGTATTTTTTTGTGCCAGTTGCTAGAAGCGATAGAATTTACCTTCGTTTTAGTTGGGATTCTGAAATGTTTGATAATCAATTATTTGAATTCAACGTTTTACCATTTGGACTTTGCACTGCTCCCTATGTATTTACAAAGTTGTTAAAACCGGTTCTACATCATCTTCGTTCTTTAGGTCATCTATCCGTCAATTTTCTTGATGATTTCTTGTGCATTGGAAATTCATTTGACAGTTGTGTTGATAACGTGGATACAACCAAAAATTTACTTTTAAAATTAGGTTTTTTGATCAATGATGCTAAAAGTCAAACATACCCGACACAAATATGCACATTTCTGGGTTTTATATTTGATTCATCAAAAATGCACTTGACTTTACCAGATGACAAGAAAAGACGTATAAAATTATTAACAAACGATTTACTAAATACAAAACGATGCACAATCAGAAAACTAGCTAGTTATGTCGGTTTGCTGACTTCAGCATGCCCGCTGTCGAATACGGCTGGGTTTACACGAAAATGTTTGAACGAGAAAAATTCTTGGCACTCTACTATTCTGACAATTATAACAAATATATGACTTTACCTAAACATTTAAAAGATGACTTCAAATGGTGGAAGAACCACATTGACTCCGCAGGTTGTTCATTTCAAAATAGAGATTACTCACTTGTGATATATAGCGACGCATCAAATACTGGATGGGGCTGCGCTTGTAATGATGAAACAGCTCACGGCCATTGGGATAGTTCACAACGACTGTTGCACATAAACACTAGAATTACTTGCAGCCTTCTATAGTCTCAAAACATTTGCCTCACGGATTAGTAATTGCAATATTTTATTAAGAATAGATAATACTACCGCTATTGCCTACATCAATAAAATGGGTGGAATACAATTCACACACTTAAACGAAATTGCACGTGACATATGGCAGTGGTGCGAAAAACGAAACTTACACATTTTCGCGTCTTACATACAATCCAACATGAATGTAGTCGCAGATTTTGAATCGCGTCAAAAATTTAACATAGACACTGAATGGGAACTAGCAGATTATGCATTTCTTCAGATAAAGGTTAATTTCGGGACTCCTGAATTTGATCTTTTTGCTAGTAATCAAAATCATAAATGTCAGAGATATGCTTCATGGAAGCTAGACCCAAATTCTGAAATTATTGATGCGTTTACGGTTAAATGGAATAACATAAATTTTTATGCGTTTCCACCTTTTAGCATAATTTCTAAAGTTTTACACAAAATTAAATATGACAAGGCAGAGGGTGTTGTTGTACTACCATACTGTGAACCAACCGTGGTATCCCGTATGGACCAAATTGCTAGTTTCAGAAGTAATATATTTTCAACCTAATAAAAGCCTTCTAATCTCGCCTTTCAGGGAGCAGCATCCTCTTCATGCGGATCGGACCCTGATGGCAGGGAAATTATCAGGCAGTCGCTACTGAAACGCGGAATACCTAACGCATCATTAGATATAGTAATGGCCGGTTTCTCTACTAATACATTAAGTCAATATAATTCATCCTTAAAATCATGGTGGCTATATTGCAAAAGCAAGGGTCTTGATTATTGTGATTCCAATATTACACAGGTGATTGAATACTTGACAGAAAAATGTATTTCCGGTGCAGGTTACAATACGCTCAACAGTCATCGCTCAGCTTTGTCCATACTGTTAGGCCAAGACATCACTTGTCACGATACCGTTAAAAGGTTTTTTAAAGGAGTTTATCGGTTAAAACCCCCTGCACCGAAATACGATACTACCTGGGATCCCAATTTAGTATTAAATTATTTGGGTAATAATTTTCCTAATGATATGATTTCATTAAAAGATTTATCATTAAAACAATTACACTTTTGGCATTAGCATCTGCACAAAGAATGCAGACACTTAGCCTGATTAAAATAAAAAATATAATATTTGATTCAGAACAAATTCAAATTAGAGTGGATGATTTAGTAAAAACCTCAAGACCAAATGCTTTTCAACCATTGATTGTACTACCATATGTTAAAGAAAATCCTAAAGTGTGTCCAGCTTTGTGGCTCAAAATGTATATAGATAAAACTAGTTCTCTACGACAGCAAGAAGATTTACTGTTTATCAGTTATCAAAAACCACACAAGAAAGTTGGTTCTCAGACTTTATCGCATTGGGTTAAATCAATTCTTGAGAAAAGTGGCATTGATACAAAATTATTTGGTGCTCACAGTACCCGACATGCGTCAACATCAGCTGCTCACAGGGTAGGAGTTAATCTTGAGGTTATTCATAAAGCAGCAGGTTGGTCTCAATCATCTAATGTTTTTTTAAAGTATTATAAAAAAGATATATTGCAATCAGGGCAAAACGAATTTGTAGACACTTTATTTCGACAATAATTGATATTTAATTAAAATGATTGTTCAAGTAGGTAAATAATAGATAATTATCTTAAAGACTATACTTATGTATTAAATAAATCTCTAATGTTGATCATCTTTAGATATGTGATTAAATATGTGAATTCCTACATTGTTAAGCAATTTTATTGTTAAAAGGGAATAAATGTTATACTGATCGCTATTATGTTGTGGTATTTTTTCGATGCTCTAAACATCTGCATGTAAACAGTAATCATCTTCGGAAAGATGCGCTGTATAATTAAGAATCAAACGAACTTACCTTGTGATGTTTGATGTCTAATTATACGAGCGTCTTGAACGAAGATGATTACACACCCAACCCCCCTTTTTTTTTTCGATTCCCTTAGATCTATCGAAAAAATAAGGCTCTGAAAAATGATGGTTGCCAGGAACCAATATGGCGACGTAGGGTAAAATAGTGGCGGTATTCGCAAGTAAAAAAAAAAAAAAAACGAATGTATCGTTATTAATCAATTAAAAGAGTATAAAAATAACCCTAAAAGTGTGATAAGGACAGCATCATCTCGCGTGCTGCTGCATGTAAACAGTAATCATCTTCGTTCAAGACGCTCGTATAATTAGACATCAAACATCACAAGGTAAGTTCGTTTGATTCTTAATTATCTGTATCCGCTTGATACACCGAGGTAAATAAATATATCACACAAAATTACGAAAACCAACTTACCTTTGCGTAACTTAACACTGCGATAGGGTTTATGGAGGGAAATATTTATTTTTGGTATTGTTATTTGGTAAGCTATACCCATAAATGTGTGTTTAACGGCGTCTATTTGAACCAGTATTTATTTTGACGTAAACTACATTAAAATTAAAGTTTTATTTACAATAAAATGCCGTAAAATTAAAAAAAATATATTTTAAATTATGCTTGCACGATTGCAGTTTTTTGGGTTTATCATATCGTATACAATTAATTCAAAACGTAAAATTACTGTTCTTCTTATAATAAAAAATGTAATGGTTCCTGGACCACTTGAGAACTCGCAAAATCTCTGACTGAAGTGTCAAAACTGTTCGTTAACAATTTTTTTTAATCTTTATAGGTTTACATCTGACCGCTATCTCACCTGGTGTTAAACGATGATGCGGTCTACGATGGGGCGTGTCTACATTTAAAGCGCATTAATTATAAACAAACGATACCGCTAGTAGCGTCTTTCGATTCAATTCAATTGGACGAAACGCCTTTGAGAACAATGGACTTAAACAGGTACAAGTATGGCGGCACTTCATATGACAAAGCGTAAACAACGTACTTAGGTAACCTGACACCCGTTTTCCAGCCAAAATTGTAAACGATTTGCCGCCACAGTATCAAGTGGATATTTCATGAAGAAGAGAAGAGGGGTATACTTGGGAAAACACCCACAAATCGACTAGTTTCGGTACCATGTACCAAGACCAGTCGATTAATTTTAAGGTAGTCTTACTAACGGGTTTATTTTGCTAGTCTTCATATTAAGACTACCTTAAAATTAATCTACTGGCCATGGTGCTTATTCATGTTAGTTTTGGAATACGTCAACTCGCAATTCAGAAGTTGTGTCTCCATTTTATAGCAAAAGCCTTTTAAGGTTGCGCTTCGTCGACGCTTTTCGCTTTAAAGCTTTACATAACTTATTGTAAAAAATACGTTTTCTTATTAATTTAGTATTGTAAGTCATAGTAACCTGTCTCCAGCGATACGCAGCTCTGGCCAGCACAGCTTCGCCGCCAGACAGCGCGGGGAGAGACGTCGCGGCGGGGTTACCCCATTCATACTCTTCTTCCTGGAATACGTAAAGACGCCTTTCTGTAGTAGATACACGATTCTCTTCGAGTCAAGGAAAGGCACAAATTGCCTGCTAGCTTGATCCTTTCAAGTTATAAATTGAGAACGCGGTTAAAAAACAACTTTCCACTTTTATATGACAAGTAACTATACTATTTTCGCGGCATATATGTCGCGAATAGTGATTAATTTTATATTAGATTTATGTACACACCAAAAACAAAAAAAGACGCGTGGCACTCGGGGACTGCCGCGGTAAAACTATTGCAACATTATATCTATAAGAACGTACGTAACACAGCTTGCTATACAAATATGGTATGGAAGTCATAATAAGAATAAAACTTAAAGTCGAATGGCCTAGTGGGATGGCAGGTTTTTTCGTTACGGTTTTATATCTTCCATCACTCTCTTTCTTAGCGTTTTCTCACAAAAAAAATTGATTCGGTCTCCGCGCCAAGGCCTGCGATAAAATCTATGCAATAGCTTAAAAATGGCAGTCATAGAAGAAATGGAAGTGAAAACTTGTAACTCTGAATTACATATCTCACTTTGGAAGCTACGCGGGTGAAACCGAAGGACGCTGCTAGTCTGGAATTGAAGATTTATTCATTAATTAATTAAACATTATCGTCTAAATAAGTGGCTATAATAAGGCATGGTTAGATGTTTAAATGTGTAATGGTAACCGTGGTAACACGCCCACGCTAGACGGCCATATTCCCGAGTTCATCCGAAAATTTACTTCATTTACGAGCATGATGCGTGACCTCAAATCACAGGCCACGAAAAATCTGTATGTGGTGCGTCAAAAGATATATAATAACTGTACACTCCGCGAGGTATAAGCTGAGCTTTGCATTAGTGTGAGTGATCACCAATCAGGCAGGAGCTTGAAATTTTGTCCGCGAGGTATAGGCTGAGCTTTGCATTAGTGTGAGTGATCACCAATCAGGCAGGAGCGCGGCGAGACAGAATGGCGCCGCGCCTAAGGCCGGTTGTCACACCTACACTATCCATGTACACTCACACAAATGCAAAGCTCAGCTTATGCCTCGCGGAGTGTACTAGCGGCCCGTTTCGGCTTCGCTCGATACCAACTGCAGCGCCATCTGCCGGGCTGATTTGTGAATCTAACCCAGGGCGCCACCCAAACGCATACAAAAAAATCGTTCATATCGGTCCAGCTGTTTAGGAAGAGTTCAAAGACAAACACACGCACAAATATATATTCATGTACGTGCAAACTCGTACATTTACGCAATAACGTAATTGCTGACTACAATAATTTATACATCAAACAGACAGACAAATAAACGTTTAAGTGTAACACACGTGTCGCTCATTATTATAACATTACATACAAACAACATTCTAACATCCCAACATCATCAACATGTTAACATGAAAGTAGGGCTACTGCCCCTACATGTGGTCCTTCGAGCCGGATAAAGGCATGGTACGTACGGGCAGGAAGGCGCCGCGCGGCCGGCTGCGCGCCACGTACGCGGGTGCAACACCCAGCGCCCGGCCGCCACCGAGCCGAGCATCTTCTCGCTGCGGCCGGGCGCCGCGCACAGCAGGTGCGTCGCCAACGGGTCTAATTCACCCCCGTCGCTCACCTCGCCGCCGAGGTACTGGATCGCTTCGGTTATTTCCTCACGATTCTGAGGGAAACGACGTCTTCTATAATAGCCTTACAATAAATATGTTTCTCAAACCACCTTTCCACCATTCAATCGTGTTGGATTGCAATGGGATAAATTTGAAAGTTATTTATTTTTATTAGAAACCTTCGTCGTCTATGATTTTAACTATTATGTAAATAATTGTTAATAAGAGTAGTACGTGGACTGTAATAATTCAAAAGATAAACAAAAAAACGTGTGCGTATCGAGACGACGAAGTGAGCAAGCAATTGATATATTAATTTATTTGTTCTATTAAATACGTATAAAATACATAATAATATATATTAAATACAGGGCAACTCAGTTGTGGAATGAATTGGGTAATTCATCACATCACATCAGACATTCTCCTTCTCTGAATACATTCAAAACCAATATTAAACAATTTTATTTTTTGAAAATGTAGTTTGTTGTTGTTTGTCGATTTTCTCCAGTTGCAATTACAATTGTATTTATATTGTATTTATTAGTATGTATTATATGTAGGTATTTAATTATTCTATTTAATTTTTTATCATAATTCTTATTTTCTTTCCAATATATATGTTTATGCTTTGTTTAATTCTTATTTGCACACCCCGTATACTTGTCCAAATATTATTTTCCATCCTAAGGTTGCCTGGAAGAGATCGCTTTCAGCGATAAGGTCGCCCATTGTCGCACTACTGTAAAATGTATTGTTCTTTTTTTTCTGTGTTTAATTTTATTTGGTGTGTCAATAAAGAGTATATATATCTATCTATCTATCTAAATACGATATTTTTTAAATCGAAACTTTTTTAGAACGCAATCATTAAAAATAACTCTATAACTCACTTGTGAATAATAGTAATAAAAAGTCACAGTTTGATGATAGCATTCATTACATGCCTGATTGCGGTGAAATTAGAGCCACTTTATGAGCAAGCATGTTGAAAAATATATTTATACGAGTAGTGACGACTTACGTCGACGTTGGAGGACAGCATGAACCGCCTGACGGCGGGCGGGGGCGGAGTCGCCGCGGCGGCGGGCGCGGCCGTGTCGTCCCAGCCCACGGTGTTGGGCTGCGACTC
The DNA here is from genome assembly GCA_017562165.1 of Ectropis grisescens. Classification (NCBI taxonomy): domain Eukaryota; kingdom Metazoa; phylum Arthropoda; class Insecta; order Lepidoptera; family Geometridae; genus Ectropis; species Ectropis grisescens. The sequence goes on along the minus strand of CM029781.1, from coordinate 28,432,488 downwards.
CGGACCCGGCTCCGATTCCGGCGCTACATCTGAATTAATACAACGATATATCTGTGAGTACAGTTATTAATATGTAAGCATATGTAGCATGTTTTAGTGGTATTGGTATAGTAGTTTAATTATATATTATAAGTAGTATAGTTAATTTTCCTAATTGTAGAATTATAAGTATCCTCCACTCATTATTTGTACTTCCCCGTCTTCTTATCTCCTTTTCCATACTGCGGTTGCCTAAAAGAGATCGCTCTTAGCGATAAGGTCGCCAATTGCTACTTTGTTTTTTTAAGTTTTGAATATTTTTGTTATTTTGTTTTCTAAATAAGTGCAATAAAGAGGTTATCTATCTATCTAAATTTTTCATTTCAGTAGTGGTAGACTGTGGCTCTTTACAGAGTCCGCCTGGGGAAGTACCACACCTTTGTCAGTTATTTTGCATATTCACCAAGCAGGAGCATGACTGCGTTCCGGTTTGAAGGGAAATTACTAGGCTTAGAGATAAATCACCCCTTATATCTCCGGGTGACGAGCACAGTGCGGTGTTAGTAATGATTTGGACTTTTCATGTTCCAATAGCAGTGTGACACTGTGCTGTTGTGTGGTAGGCATGTTGCTTACCTTCAGGCACATAGCCTGCTCGTCTCGACACTCTATTTTATAAAAAAAAAATACAATTGTGTAAAACTTTAGGTACTCAAAAATGCCAAGTCTATTATTTTGACAACATTCTTGAGCAAAATCATCCTTGGCGCACCTTTGGACAACACGTGAAACACACCACATATCAAAGATAGATGAGATATGAGAAAACTCTGTGTGGCACTTCACATCTCATACAATTTCCAACGCGTCTATAAAGTTTTCACATGGAAAAACATGGCAATATTAAATTTGTATGTCTAAAATGTATGGCACTTACGTGGCTGTAGATTACTGGACTCTCTCGCCCGCTTCGGTCTCTGAGAGCTTAGTCTATTGCTCAAGACCGCGTTCAACCTCGACAGTTGCGCGTCGACGACCGACGGCAATGTACTCGACGCTTTCACACTCTCCTCCTCGTCGTGAGACTTCGACTCGATCGGATAATGTGACTTTGACTCGATCGAGTTGTTTGACTTTGACTCGATCAAATCATGTGGCTTTGACTCGTCTGTGTCTATTGCGTTGAATTTTCTTAACGCTGACCCTGGACTGGACTGTAATAAAATATGAATTAACTACAGATATAGTCGACACAAACATATATTAATTAATAAATTAGAGTAATTTAGACGTCATTTATTAATATTGAGTACATCACAAGTACATAAATCAATGAATAATAACTCTTTATTGTTCACACCTTAAGATAGTACATAAAAATAGGAATACAGTAAAACTAGTGAAACAACTGGCGGCCTTATCGCTGAAAGCGATTCCTTCCAGACAACCTTGGGATGGACAAAAAAACTGGGAGAACTTAAAGCGTGGAGCGCAACAAAGACTATTACTACGAGATAAACGTACATTTTAATAATATTACATACAAATACTTAAGCTATACAAAATCAAAATACACTAATAAATAAAACTTAATCATATACATACATAAACATACATACCACTAATTGACAAGAAGATAAAATAGATGATAGCCTTATATGACAAAAATAACTAACCGGTAATAGATAGACCGGTACATAATTATTTATATACAAATACAAAATACAAAATTCTTTATTGCTGTTTGTAGGTAAGATAAGATGATACAAAACATTTCAAAAGTTGCCCCATACAAACTGACCTCTGCGAGAGGCATGCAATATGTCTGGCAAGACAATTTGTTAGTCTTAATTTATAAATAAAATAAAAAAATCTTTTATTACTAAAACATTATTTTGTAATACGTCACAAATACCCTTGCATTTGAACATGACATCATTGAAAAAAAAATTACAGTATAGTTAAAAAAATTATTTAACGATATATTAGATACGTATTTTATGAACACGAATATATTTAATTAAAATTTTGAAAATTCCAAACGCGGTTGTTTCAAAATGTAGGAGACACGTACAATTGCAAGTAAAGCAAATACCAATTATGCAGCGTCTAAGATCCTTACTACAGCTAACAAGAGAACTGACAACTTCGACGGCTGAACCGATTTTGATGAAATAATACAAAAAATATCACATCAGGAATACTTCCGCCTAATTCAACTAAATTTTTTTCTTCAAATACGGTCTATTCGTTCGGCAGTTACGAGGCCATAGACAGAAAGAGACACGTCAAAGTCCGATCACGCGATCCTTTTTGCATCGTAGGCGACGTTAAAAAACACCGTTGGTAGTCGTCTACGAAGTTTAGATCGTATTACGGTTCTAAGCTTCTAAATAAAACGCATTCCATTTTAGACCACATAGTCGCTTTCCACCAGCGACGGCGGTCTAGCGCAAGCCTAGCTTTTGTTACTTTTATATGTTTTATACTTGACCAGCATCGGGTAAAAACGTAAAAAGATTCAAATAGTTTTTATAGTTTGCATAGCTTAGTTTCACTTACTTGGTTTTCTGATAATTTCGCCATTTTAGGTGGTGGTGTGTCTTCTTGATCCTAAAAATAAAAGTTTTTAAGTGTAATATACACTCCTACAAATTTATTTGAAGAAAAATATTAAATGATAAATAAATTTACAGGAACAATATTTCGATAATTATAATTAATGACATTATCGTATGTATATTATATTGTACAATATTAAAAGCGTGCAGTTTTTGTTCTTTCGGGGAAATTTTAATGATTGAAAATGGTTTTTAGGCATGTAAAATGTGGTATTATAGGTTTCACCCGCGTAGTTTCCAAAGAGAGCTATCAAATTCTAGAGTTATTAGTTTTCTCTTCTATCGGCAGTCCCTATGACTGCCATTTATTTTTTAAACTTAAACCTGGATTAATTCACTAAAACGCGTGTAAGGATGTACCTGAAGGTGTAGTTTCCTGGGCGCGGCGTGGTGCTCCGAGGGCGGCGTGGGAGCTCCACCGTTGTTGAACTGCGCCAGGAATCTGTTGCGGATCTCGGACATAGGCTGAAATCAAACACAATATACTTTTAATATTAATATATCAAATAACTATTTATTTGATTAATCCCGTCTTTCTATACTTTAACTTCTTTTCCATCCCACGGATGCCTGGAAGAAATCGCTTTTCGATAAGGTCGTCATTTGCTACTATATTTTAAGATTGTTTTTTTTTTCAGTTGTTGTCGGACAGGGCGAAATGATGATGATGGTGATAGTGATAGTGATGATGATGATTATGGTGATGATGTTGATGGTGATTATGTTGATGGTGATGATGTTGATGGTGATGATATAATACCATCCTCCAGAGCCGCTTTCGGGGACTTCGGGCCTTCGGGGACTGGGCTGTCGCCAGGGCAGAGCCCCGCGAAAAACGATAACGGTGATGATTATGGTAATGATGATGATGATGAATATGATGATGATGACAGTGATGATGATGATGGTGTTGCGATATGATATAATATAATATTAACTGACCGTGTGTTTATCAGGCACGGTGTCGGGCGGCTTCCCGGGCAGGTCCTGCACCATCCTCCAGAGCCGCTTGCGAGCCTCCGGCGACAGGCGGCCGGCGCCGGGGCGAAGCGCCGCGCCGAACGCGCTGTCCGGCGTCGGGGGGTTGTTGTCGACTGCGATCACGAGCGTAGTAGACGATCATTGTGGTCAATGGTATAACATTAGTGGCTTACTGGGTAGTAGTAACCAGCCTGCAATGCCAAGGGTCGTGGGTTCGATTCCCACCTAGTCCAAATATTTGTGTGATGAATTCAAATATTTGTACTGTGTCTGGGTGTTTCTATGTATAATTAGTATGTATTTACAACTATATTTAAGTATTATATCAGCTATCTGGCCGCCATAGTACAAACTTTACTTAGTTTGGGTTCAGATGGTGTTGTGTGTGAATTGTCCACCAACATTTATTATTTATGTGCGTAGAGTGACATAGTGATGTGTATAGGTTGAAATAGTAGTGAGTATAAGATGACACTAATATTTATACAATATATCCAGTAAAATTACAGGGCATAGAAATAAAACATTCTATACAGTGCAGTGCAGTGCTAGGTAATGATTTGGACTGTTCAGGATCCAATAGCTTCGTGTTACTATGCTGTGTTATGGGCATTCATGTTGCTAACATCCAGACACATGTCCTGCTCGTCTCATTACTCTATTCTATACTATAATAGTAGATTATGGCACAAGTGTGTAAACTTGGGGATTACCACTGAGGCGCTCAGTGTTGAGAGATTCTATTGTTCTTTAGATAGCCATGGACGGTAATCATCTATACACAAATGTGTCATACAACGTTATTCAACACACTTGTGAATAAAATAATGATAAAAAAACATTTCAACCACATACAAAAAAAGTTTTCTTTCTTACAAAGAAAATAAAAGTTAATATTTGAGTGATTTTTTTAACACATACAATTGAATTTATCTATTTCAATTCGAAGTTGCATGAAGTGACCAAGAAATAGCTACATTCATTCATTTGTTCTAATGCACATAATCTTTTTTGTATCGACACTTTTTTGAGAACAAAGCAACTCAATACTCAATCATTTTATTGCTAACATTATGGTACATTTGTTGGTCTTATTTAAATATACAGTAAATATATAAACTCAAACAATTAAAAAAAACTATACAACTCACTAGTGAGTAATAGTAATGAAAAGTCACAATTTGATTATGGGTGTCATTATATGCCTGATTGCGGTGAAATTAGAGCCACTTGACGAGCAAGTGTGTTGAAAAACATATTGTGACATTATGTGTTATGGCAGTAGAGTATGGCGACTTGATAAGGCGTGACTCACAGGGGTCCTGCGGCGTCCGTATCGGGTCGGAGGGCATCTCCCCGCGGCGCACGGCCTGCAGGCGACGCCGGGTGCTCGGGCTTAGTGCTGCCAAGTTCGGAGTCGAGAGAGCGTCGTCCAATGGAGGCGTGCGGAGAGTGTCTTTATCTGGGGTAGTACATTAGGACATCAGAAGAAAAAAAACTATAGTAATTAATAATGTCCGATATTCTGTATATTTTACGTATAGTGAGAGCGAGAGGTATACCAGCAAAATCTCTCTATAACCTGCTGAAAGACCTTGGCTTTTCCCGAAGTGCAAGTTCTATACTAGAACGAGTATCTAAAGCTGCACTAGTTGGTTCATATCAGATTTGGCTGGGCAGGGAGAGAAAAACGAGTAGTGAAGGTGAGTGTTGATGTACGTCAGAAAGGGACCCCTTAAACCTACGCCCGAGTCACAAGTCTCGGGATATACTCGGGTTTTCTCTCCCTGCCACACCGGCACCCACACGGTGAATCCATGGAATGCTAAGAAGATCATCTCTACTTTTGTTAAAACTCAATATATTTCCCAAATTTTTGTAGCTTAGGGCGAGATGGTTTGTTTGTGAAATGTCTACCAATATTTATTTATTTACATTTGTTACCTCACATATCTGGAAATGTATCTTTTATAAGGATTACTTTCAAATTTAAATTAAAAACCTTTTTTACCTTGTTTGTCGTCATCCTTTAATTCTGTCAGTCGTTTGGGCGTCTCCTGGGAATCGCAGCCGAGTAGCCCCTGACGAGCCATCGCGATGTAGCGAGACGCAGGGGACATGTCCTCCACTGTAGAACATGAAACATAACTATCAATTTAATATTATATTATATACAGCAAAGTTACGGCTGGTCTATTCTGGAGAATGACAACTGCCGTTCCGGATGCGTGGGTTTGAATCCCACGCGCACCACTGCCTGAGTAATGTGCGTCATGCCGCTAACTTAAAAACTTTGAAGGAAAACATCGTGAGGAAACCGACATGTCCATAGATTTTTTTTAACGTCATGCGTCATCCACCCGCTATGAGCCAGCGTAGTGAAAAACCTCACCTATATTGTGAAAAAAGCCGCCATTTTGTGGTGACAGCCTTCTTCGATTTCAAATTGATCACCATGTATTTATTTTACTTATAAAACCCTTTAATTAGACAACAGACAACCATATAGGTACTTATAGAGTTGTGTAAAATATGTAATCCGCCATCCGCCGACAGCCATTTTATAGAGATTTTCATCACCAAAAATATTATCAATCTCTATATATTAAAACGTTATGTTGGTTTGCGAACGCTTCAAAAACTCAAAAAGTTCTGCACCGATCGACCTGAAATTTTACAATGATATATATATGCATCAAGGATTGTTTTTATCTAATTTTTGTATCACAATGTGCCACAGCGAAGCGAGGCAGAGTACAGCTAGTTAACCATAATTATTCATTCATCTTTGAACCAAAATCTAAATCATTTCATCAGTTCGAGATCAATGAGACACACACACACACCCTCACACGCAACACACACACGCACATGCGCGCACGCACACACGCTCACACACACTAAGAACAGACACACAGCCACGTCAAACTTACAGCACCCATCGGTTTTTTCGTCTAGTTTTAAAAATCAGATCCAACGTACCATTAACAGGAGCGTTCCCCTTAGGCGTTTGTTCCCTGCTCGGTACGGACGCGCGCGGCGCGCGGCGGTCTCCGGGGCGGTAGCATCGCGTTTTCCTTCTCCGTCGGGATTTGCGGTTGCGGACTTTCAGCGCGAGTGGGTTCTATCGGAATCGACGGTTTCTGTGGCGATGGCGGCGCTAAAAACACAAGAACGAGAAATAAATTTTATTGTCAGTGTGCTTTATGTACGCAACCAAGAAATTAATACGTCTCTTATTTATTTTCGATGGTAAGAAGCCTAACATTTTAACCATAGAACAGATAATATTATCTCCAACGCAAGTATTGACCTGAATTTAGTTAAAATGTTTTTCGAAAATATGTGCCCGCGCATCGTAAAAATGTAGTCTCGTCATTTTTCCTAATGCGTAATGCAATAATTATGCAATTTTAATTTATGTAATTTCAAACCGAATGGGTTTGAATAACGAAGCCACTTCCCATTTTCGAGCCTCACTTTATTTATGGGCAACTATTTTGTACCGTAAACACCAAGCGGCGCCCGGGTGCCGCGCTGTTCGTACTTTTTCTCAGATATTTACAGACTACAAAAGTCAAAGTTAAAATCAAACTACTTTAGTATGAACGTCAACGGATGCGTCACATAGAACACGGAATCACACGGAGGCGCCCGGGTACCGCTTGGCGCTGTCGGGTAGGTCTTTCGAGACTCACTTGACCTTTTTCAAGACAAACATACCTTTAGTGTCTCCCACAAGGTAGTCCCTCTCGCTCACACGGCGTCCCTCCCTGGCGCACTCCATCAGCCACTCCGCCCTCACGGCGGGCAGCCCCCACTTCACCGCGCCCAAGTACTTGTCCCCGGTGGCCGTGGGGCAGATGAGGTGCGTGGACGCGAGCGCGTTGGCTGTGTTGCGACGGCAGAAACGGAGTTGCGTGCTGAAATACGAAATTATTAAAACGAAAACTTTTTTGATGAGTTGTACAGTTTAATTTTTTGAGGAAAATCTTACGGATTCGCGTCACTGACATGGTAATGTGCGGCATAGCATCAAGCGGAACAGCGTCGCGGAACTTACTCGTTAGAACATTTTTAACCAACTTCCAAAAAGAAAAGGAGGAGATTATCAATTCGAAATCAGAAAAAAAAATATGGGGATATTTTTTTTTTTTTCTGATTTCAGAACCCAGGGCTCCGGATCGATAGTCGCCGTTCTCCCGAGTAGGCCAGTCGCAAGGTCGAGTAACCGGTATCACCTTGAGCGAATCCTTCCATTTTATAGAAGGAAATCGAAACGCGTCCTATAGTGGAGACCCAGGGCTGACACGAGAGGAATAGGGAGGCGACCACAAAGCTGGGTGGACGACATCAGACGACACGGAGGTCAAGACTGGATGAGTCGGGCACAAGACCGCCAGAAGTGGAATAAAGGAGAAGAGGCCTACGTTCAAAAATGGACTACCATGAGGCCATAATGATGATGACAGAAGGAAATGTGAAGATGAAGGTAACTCACGTAGCTCCGAGCAGTTTGGCCAGTTCGTCCAGGAAGGACCGCTCGAAGCCGCTGTAGGTGCTGAGGCTGGCCACGATTCCTCGCAGCGGCAGGTCGTCAGGGTCCATCGGCGGCAGGCTCACCGGCCGGTGGTAGTACTGGATCGGCAGGATCTCTTGGTGGAAGAGGCAGTCTTTCTGGAAATCAACGTACGTTGTAAACTGTGGCTTATCGATCAAACTTTTTATAGTTACAGCGAATTTTTAGAGAGTGATGGCAAAGTTCCCATAAAAATGTAAATAAATAAATTTGACATAGGTTAGTACAATTGCAATAAAGACATTATACTCGTATAATGCTTGACAGTTTTCTGTACAATAATTATTGTAATACAGTAAAGTAGTAGTTTCAAACTTTGAAAATGTATACAATTTGTATGCTCTTTCTTTTGTTTTTATTTTTTATTAATTGACGTGTAAATTGTACATTTATGAATAAAGTACTTTGACTTTGACTTTGTGGCCACCTAATATAAAGAATAAGTATATGGATCAGGTTGTTACGCACGGTTCCTTTGTACCCATCGTAAGCAGACATAGACTAAGCACCCTGTTGATCGGGCATGAAACGAATCTACTTAAATTCATTAGTCACCAGCGGGGGCGCAGGACGAGGTGAAAAATCGCGCTGTGATAAGCCGAATACCCATGTCACGTGGCACTACTTTCCACCAATGATTGGACAAAACGAGATAGAGTTATGCAAACTTCTAAGGACAGAGCTGGATGCAAAGAAAGACATCAACGGGTTCAACGGTAGGTTAGGAGGGGGAGTCGTACGATCAGTCAAATGAGTAATTGTCTTTGTAAACAGATGACACATGAACATACACCATGTTAGCTATGGCGAGATAGTGATGTGCCGCGTCAAATGTATGACACTTCCACAAGAGCGATCACACCCGTGCTTTCGGTGTAAAGTTTTTGTTCTAACTATTTGTAAATTCTTTGGTGACAACATTATTAATGAAAAAAAATGCCACAATTACCAACAAAAGAAAGTAGAAGATTCCTATCCAATTTTCGATTATTGTGAATAATTATTACCGATAGATTTACCGGTGTATGGCTGATCTATAAGCTGGTCTGAAGTAACGGCAGATCTGAATTTAAGCCGTTCTACCGACTAAACCAGGCGGTAGAACGGCAAAAGCCGATCCGGTGCCCCTCGTTCGAATGGTGAGGGAAAATATCGGGAGAAAACGGACATGTTCCTAGAATTTTTCGAGATCATGCGTCATCCACCAAATAATCCGGTTTTGACTCTTTCGTCAGTAGAGAGCCCCCGAGTCCCAGTGGGCACATTTAGTGGGCTGTTAATGCAGATACAAGGTGTAGATTCTGTAGATGTATAACTACGAATTATCAACTTACCACCCAGAACACCGTGACCGCCTCCGCCGTCTTGGTGATCAGCTCGTCAGTGCTGAAGTCCAGGGGGACGAGCGCGTGGCTCCCCCTGGCGCCAGCGGCTGTCAGGGTCCCCCCGGCCGCAGCCAGCTCCGCCCCCAGTTCGCACACCGCCTCATCATCCAGCCCCTGAACTTCGATCTTCATACCTGGGGAATGGCGCAAAATTGCTAGCTTGCTTATCGGACACAATTCAGAAAGTGTGCATCGGTGCTATGATCGGAACGATCTAAAACTACCTTGCCAATTTTCAATCGGACTGCGTAGCTCAAAAAAGAGACATAGTTTCATGATTGATGTTCCAAAGACTCGATCGAAGCGGTTCGACTTTTTTTACTTTTTGTAGTGGTAGGACTCTATGTAGGGGTAGAGTCCGCCTGGAGAAGTGCCACACCTATGCCAGTTATTACCGTCAAGCATCAAGCAATGGTGTGCAGACACCATTGAGTTCCGGTTTGAAGGGTAATGTTTCCAGTGAAATTCCTAAGGCATAGATAAAAATATTGTTGGAAATTTCACACAACAACACCATAGGTATATAGAGGTAGAACATCTTAAATCTCTGGGTGACGAGCACAGTGCAGTACTAGGTAATGATTTGGACTGTGCATGTGCAAATACTCATAGCTGTGTGGCAGGCACTTGACTGTTATGGGCAGGCTTGTTGGTTACCATCAGGCGCAAAACCTGCTCGTTTCGTCACTCAATACTGTAAAAATATGTTATTTTATTTTAGTTACTGTAATGACATAAAATACCTCTGAATATTTGTTCAATTTCCTCAGTAAGTTCATCGCAGTCTTCTGTGATGTCTGGGTGTTCTACCTTCGTAGACTGGTCGGGTTCTCCTCTTTTGGGACTCTTCTGTTCAGGAGGTTCTTCGGGTAAGTGTTCTGAAATATTTTTTTACTTTAAAATTTTTCAAATTTACATTCTCCGTATTTCCAGATCCACCAACCTGCACTGAGCCAGCGTGGTGAATAATGGCCTGGACTGTCTCCTTGGGAGAGAAGGCTCCGAGAACCAGCAGTGGAAACACTTTCATTAACCTATACTGTACTATACTAATGCAAATATACAATGTTAGATTACTGCTTTTAAGGTACAATGTCGAAGTCGTGTAGTATCTCTATCTCTGTTTTTGTTTTAGTTATCTGTATCGGTCTATCTTTATCTTAATTATAGGCTCTTGGAGTTCCGATGCTTGAGCACTGATTCCAAGTTACTGGTCCTAGGGTACTACCTCTAAGGTACTGATGCTCGGGCACTAGCTCTGAGGTACCGACGCTGGGGTACTGATTCTAAGGTACTATTAGACATTGACTTTTGCGATTTGAAGACATAATATAAACAATATACAGGAACACAACTATACGTCTATTCTCTTTCAACGAAAAACGTAATTTCGAAACAAAACTCGCGACTTTCCGATACAAATTATTGTGAGGGTAGATAGAGATCTCGTCATTTACTAATGACACCACCCGCAATTTCTTTAGTCTTCTCGTGACCACAGCAGATGTAATGCTGTTAAGACGTCAAGGTCACAGATTTCTAAAACAAAAGGCAGATGGAACGTGCGGAACACAGATCCTTAGGTCCGGAAAGCAAATATCAAACGCTAACGCAAATACAAACTCCAGTCAGTACGAAACTGACTTCCGTCTCGTACGGGAGTCCCGTGTGATTTTATGTTTTGTTTAAGATTATGCCGTCTTGTGTCATCAAACATTACAAACATTGTTCCCAAAAATAAAAAAAGGAAATTTCATAGGAAAGTTAGAATATTTTTACTGGTATTTATATAATTTAGACGATTTTATTTCGATTGATGAATAGAAACACAACACCTCAACGAAAATAGGTCAGTGTTGCTATATTAAATTGAAATTATTTTCCCTGAAGTTAAGGTAAAATATAGATTCTAATTTTGTTTTGAAGATACTCGTAGACTAAATTATTCATGAACATTGTATAATTCAATTTTAAGCCCAATTTATATAATTGTTATTTTTTATTTAATGTGAATCGATGCCAAGAACAAATTGTCGCCGTTACTAGGGTTAATAAAAATACTAATAGTGTTGATGAAAACTATAGTTATGAAACGAATAGATAAGAACAAATCGTCGCCGTTATAAAACGTCTCGTCTATGACCTGTGGATTCTAACTTGATTTGTGCAGTGCTGTTAGCATATATATATTTTCAATAATATAAATATAACATATTTCTTTCTTACTCCTTGTTGAATTAGAGCCTCCCAGAGCAGATTGTGTTTGATTGATTCGAAAGCTTTATTGTAGTCGACAAATGCAATGTATAGGTCTTTCCCATACTCTTGAGATTTTTCTATTAACTGTTTAAATACATGTAGACTGCAGGCCCGTGAACAAAATTTATGGGTCATATGATACAGCAGGAGAACTATGTAGGATGATAGAAAGGTATAAAGTAATAAGATTGAGCACTATGCCGTCACTTGTAAGCTGTCCAACTGAGCGCAGTTGAAGAGGGGGGGTTCTAAACCTCGATCATTTCTCCCTGTCGCATGATTTTTGTACGGCATTGCGAAATAATGTATTAGAAGAGGTATTGAAACTGTATGGAACCAAAGCCGAACTCAATCAAAAGATCAAACTTACTCTGTAAATCGTCGGAAAATCATGAATTTTTTCACAAACTAACCATTAGAATTTTAAATTTATATTTTTATAGTTTCAATACCTCTTCTAATCTATTATACCGCAACGCCGTACAAAAATCATGCGGCAAGGAGAAATGATCGAGGTTTAGAACCCCCCCCTCTTCAACAGCACTCAGTTGGACAGCTTACAAGTGACGGCATACTGATCAATCTTATTACTTTATACCCTTCTATCATCCTACATAGGTCTCCTGCTGTATCAGATGACCCATAAATTTTGTTCACGGGCCTGCAGTCTAATGCATATGATCAATAGTTGAAAACCCTGCTCTAAAACCAGCTTGTTCAATGGGCTGTTCTTCATCTATAGTCCTTGATATTCTATTTAGGATCAGCTTTGAAAAAATTTGTAAATGTTTGACATGAGGCTAATAGGTCTATAATTTTCAATTACGTTTCTGTCTCCTTTTTTGTGGAGCAAGTTATTAACAAGAAATCCTTGCATAATATATTATCGGTGTAATAATAAATTATTTTAAAATAATGTTTTATGCGTTTATTATACGTGAAAATTTCCAAAGCTTAAGACAACAATAGTGGGACTTTTTTCTTAAGACTGGGAACATTACACGCACACCAACGTGAGTAATTTGACAACGTCGGTGAGAGCTGTCACGCATACATAACTAATTACTGGCCTCACAGTGTCGTTCACGAAGGTTTCATCTGTTTAGAAATCTGTGGTCAAGGTAATTAAATAATAATTTGTATCGTGTTAAGTCCTGTATAATGTCTAAGGTAGGTACTGATTTTAAGGTACCCAGGCTAAGATACTGATGTTAGCGTACTAATTCTAACGCACTGAAGCTAAAATACCGAACTAGGGCACTGATTCCAAGGTACCGAGTCTAGGGTACCGATTACAAGGTACCGAGTCTAGGGTACCGATTACAAGGTACAAGGTACCGAGTCTAGTCTAGGGTACCGAGTCTAGATTACAAGGTACCGAGTCTAGGTACCGATTACAAGGTACCGAGTCTAGGGTACCGATTACAAGGTACCGAGTCTAGGGTACCGATTACAAGGTACCGAGTCTAGGGTACCGATTACAAGGTACCGAGTCTAGGGTACCGATTACCGTCTAGGGTGCCGATTACAAGGTACCGAGTCTGGGGTACCGATTACAAGGTACCGAGTCTAGGGTACCGATTACAAGGTACCGAGTCTAGGGTACCGATTACAAGGTACCGAGTCTAGGGTACCGAGTCTAAGGTACCGATTATAAGGTACCGAGTCTAGAGTACCGATTATAAGGTACCAAGTCTAGGGTACCGATTACAAGGTACCGAGTCTAGGGTACCGATTACAAGGTACCGAGTCTAGGGTACCGATTACAAGGTACCGAGTCTAGGGTACCGATTACAAGGTACCGAGTCTAGGGTACCTATTACAAGGTACCGAGTCTAGGGTACCGAGTACAAGGTACCAATTTTAAGGGTTTTGATTGACTAAATCTCTAGATATGACCACTCACGGCTAAGGTACTGGTGCACTAGGTCGTCCTTCGGCTCGGGCTGGTCTAGCGGCGACGGCGGCCCGAGGGCGCCGCGACGCAACAGCTGCAGGTTTCGTTTGCTCATCGGAGAGAGGCGGCCTCTACCGGCGCCTTGCGGGCCGACTTCGCCGGGGTGCCGGGCCTGGTTTCTATTAGAAACTGAAACAAAAAGTATTACTGTTTACGGGAAATTCGCCGTTGTTACGTGGCAAAACGAGTCCCCGATATAAAGGTGCAGTTTCATGTAATAAATTCACGGGTAAACTTAAGCACGCGCGGCCGCAACGCGTCCCTGCACGCCGCACGCGTCACGCGCGTCCGCCGCGTCTTAACGCACTCCTCCTCACCTTCGTTTTTTTAGTGAAATCTGTTTTTGGCTTTAGCGTTTGTACTCATCTCAAATTGTTAATTTTGTAATGCTGTTTACATAATATTTAGATAGATAGATAGATAAACTCTTTATTGCACTTAAATTATAAAGAAAAATAACAATAACACAGAACAAAAACATAGAAAAAAGTAGCAATTGGCGACCTTATCGCTAAGAGCTATTTCTTCCAGGCAACCGTAGGATGATAAAAAAAGAAATTAATAATAGAAGACGGGGAGTGCAATTTGGAGTACATAGATACTTCCGAATGATAATTTGATAATACTAACTAACAATTAATTTCAAATACAACAATATAAATACATAAATCAATTTTACGTCCTAATACACAAATATTTTATAATAGACTAATACATAATTAATAATAACATGTTCAATGAATGAAAATAATTGACGATTTTAATAATTGAAGAATTTATTTAAAATATTACAAAAAAAATAAAACAAAAATATTACAATTTAAAAAAAAAAAAGAAAAAAGAAAAAAAATATTAAAAAACCTCATCGACATTAGCTCGCCCTCACCTCAGCCTCGTGCAGCGGCCGGCCCGCGCGCACGCTCCGCACGAGCCACAGCGCGCTGAGCACGGGCACGGCGGGCAGCGCGGCGGCGGCGCGCGCGGCCGCCGCGCGCTCCCCGCACGCCACGTGCGTCACGCGCTCGTGCGCCGCGTCGTAGCGCACGCCGCCCGCGCGGGACACGATCGCCTGGGCGCGCTCGCGGCTCGTGCCCTCCAGACCGGTCACCCAGATCTGCAGGCAACATATTAAACCTAAATATTGGTTAACAAGTTAACATTTCACACAACACCCTCTATCTATTAGCAGCAAAGTTTGGGACTAAACGGTGCTACAGTAAAAAAAAAATCTAAACAAAAAATAAATGTTTAAATTTCGACAATTTTAAGTCGGAGGCTTGCTATGGGAGCAAGATGATAATATCTTATATATAAAAATGTTATGTTGGTTTGTGTACGCTTCAAAAACTCAAAAAGTTCTGCACCGATCGAGCTGAAATTTTACAATGATATATAATCCGCATCAAGGATTGTTTTATCTAATTTTACATCACAATGTGCCACAGCGAAGCGTGGCAGGGTACAGCTAGTAATACTTATATATTTTTAATTTTTATTATCCATATAAAACACCGAGACACAGTACAAATATTTCGTATTCATCACACAAATGTTTGCACTATGTGGGAATAAAATCCACGACCCATGGCATCACAAGCAGACTTACCAACTAACCAGGCCAGCCATTTTACATTTT
Source organism: Ectropis grisescens (assembly GCA_017562165.1). Classification (NCBI taxonomy): domain Eukaryota; kingdom Metazoa; phylum Arthropoda; class Insecta; order Lepidoptera; family Geometridae; genus Ectropis; species Ectropis grisescens. The sequence continues at coordinate 28,417,091 of CM029781.1, read as the reverse complement.
GTTAGTTGTCATCATAAGGCTGTGTTCCCAATAGGTAACTGCTAGCGGTCGCCTGAGGTCGCGATGTATCGGTTTAGGACGCCTTTCCATATATTTGTAATGGTTTGCACATATTGTCATTAAACTTTCGCGATTTGAACACATAACGTTTTGTCGAGGTAATTAAACAATGATTTATTTCGTGATTAAGCCCCATACTATATAAACATTAGGAGTTTGCACAATCCACAGTTTGCCCAATCTTAATTTTTAAATATAAGTATATGACGCATAATTTATATATTTATATCTAATATATAAAATTCTCGTGTCACAGTTTTCGTTGCCATACTCCTCCGAAACGGCTTGACCGATTTTGATGAAATTTTTTGTGCTTATCCGGTATCTATGAGAATCGGCCAACATCTATTTTTTATCCCCCTAAATGTTAGGGGTAGTCCACCCCAAAATTTTTATTTTTGTTTTTTAGACAAAATTTTTAATTTCTATTTTTATGATACAACATACAAAATACATACACTCCTCAATTTTCACCCTTCTACGATCAACCCTTATTTTGTAATAGCCATTTTAGTAATTTAATCATTTTCCTCTCGGTCGAAAACTGATCAATCGTCATTTAATTAGTTATCCCCGCCAGATGTCTACAGGTGTCACTTCTGACCCAGTAAACATTACGATAATTTGGGGATCAAAAGTAGCCTATATATCATATATATAGTTTTGTACACACGCTAATCTCGGGAACTACTGAACCGATTTAAAAAAATCGTTCACCGTTTTTTCATATGTTCGTAATCCTTGGACGCTGTAGGTTTTATATATGTACCACGGGCGAAGCCGGGGCGGGCCGCTAGTGTCAATATAAATATATATGTTGCTCAATGCTCTGCTCGCTCAAAATCCAACATTAGATATATTCTATGATAAATTTAATAATGTATTATGTGTATGTATTGATTTTTTGTAGTGATTAAGGTATTCGTAATTTTTTGTAATAAGTTTGTAAAATTTATTTTGTTATGTGTTTTAAGTTAGCTGCATGTGCGTTTTGGCCTTGCTGTAAGCGCATGCTAGCAATTGATACAGAAAAGAAAAAAAAAAAAAAATGTCGTAATCGAGTCGCAATCGAATCTCAATAGAGTTGCAATCTAGAAGTGTCAGGGACGCAAGCGCTACCTGGTGGCGCTCGATGGAGTTAGTGGCGCGCGCGCTGTGAATGGACGGATTGTTTGAGTCAGTTCTCTCTTAGCTTTCGACGCGTGCGGTCGGCACTGAACCATCGCGCGTTCTACGATACGTACTTCGCTATAAACCCAACGTTGTTACATGTGCTTCATAAATTCGATTGTGTTAGCGAGTTTTCATCCAACACTACCCGCCGCTACGCCCACAGTAGAAGGATGCGAAGAATAACGATGATGGCGAGACTCGTGTCCGCCGACATATATATCAATATATATAAATTACGATTAAAATTAATAATTATATATAATCTCAATATATATAAATTACGCGTAACGTTGTTTGTCTGCGATGGACTCTTAAACTACTGAACCGATTTCAATAAAACTTGCACACCGTGTGCAGTTTGATTCAACTTGAAAGATAGGATAGTTTTAATTCCGACTATTTGTCTTTATATGACAATACCCGAGCGAAGCCGGAACGGGCCGCTAGTATAATATAGGACACTCGATTACAAAAAAATGTGTGTACATAAGATCGCAACGCAGAAGTGAAAACTAAAATAAGAATTAAAAACTATTGAATGATATTAATAATTAAAAAAAACGATTACATATAAATTGAATATAGCACAGCGATACGACAGTGACAGATGCGGGTGAAGGAGTAGTCCATGGCCAAGAATAAATAAAAAAGACCGTGACAGCAGTATACAGCAGCAGCTATCTTTCTCGCTCTGGCACACTCGGCGGTCCCGAGTTCACCAGGACATTTCTATCTCTTCCGAGCGTGACGCTGTTCTTCATTTACAGCCAATGAAAAATCTGAGTGTGGTGTCCTAAAAGAAGTATTCGCTTCAAAAAATGTGAAAAAACGTTCAACTTACACAGAACCCGTCGAAGATAGGTCCAGCCTTCTTGACGATGCTCATATCAAAGTTCTCAAACGCAGACGATATCTCTTTCTCGAACGATGTCTCACAGGGTCTCTTCAAGTCTTGAGTCAGCTGTAAAATAAGTGATGATATTTTTATTTTATTCGATGACAACCTTTGTTTGTTTAAAATTTAGCAGGTCCACCGATTCCACGGTCTGTGGCCTTTGTCATTCGTTTTTTTTTATCTATAAAAATAAATAAAATTGAAGTGTCTGTTTGAAATATTAAAATAACCGCTTTTATCATGTATATAATACACGGTAATTTATTTTTTGTTGACGTAGAGGAAAGTGATTCATTCTCAATTTGAAGACGCCAATAATGTAACCATCGGAAAACCCCTACTTAGGCAACGCATTCCATAGCCTAGACGTCTTTATCACAAAAGTAGAATCAAACGTCTTCGATCGTGTCTTTGAAACGATGTCGGTTATTCGAGATACGAACAGTCCAATAGAAAAAAGGCCAAGGTGGTACCAGATCAATTGCACACTCTCCGAAGAGCGTAGGGCTTGCCGGTGGGCCCGCGCCGCTAACCGGTGTTACCACTGTATTTTATCAACATACCTTCATCTTGTTAGACATTGTAGAGATGTCTGTCGCTCTGGTCTCATCAACGTTGTTCGATGCTTTCACGTTCGTGATCCGGGAAAAATTTAAAGCTGAAAAGAAAAAACACTCCTGTATACTACGAAATATGTAATACTTAATTTACTTTACTTAATTTTCTTAAGTGAGTCTTCTCGTGACCACGGCGGTTATCACGCTGTTTTTTTCATTTTTTTCATCGCATATAGGTCCGCGTTTGACCACTAACTCGCCTGATGGTAAGCGACGGTGTGGTCGAAGATGACGCACGTTAACCAAGAAGGTACCTATTCACTCTGACCTTAAAAAGTTCTAGATTGTATCTCTCAGGGAGCAAGGAGGCCGGCAACTTATTCCACTCCAAAGCTGTACGTACGAGAAAAGTGGATTCAAACCGTTTAGTACGGATTTTGGGAATATCCACAGTGTATGGGTGGTAGTAAGCCGACTTACGACTTGTCCTGTAGTGGAAAGGGGAAGGCAATATCAGGTCGTGCAACTCCGCTGCACACTCTCCAAAATGTATCCTGTAAAACGCTGTCAGACTAGCCACTTTTCGACGATGTTCTAGGCTTAGCAGTCTTTTAGCTACTAAGTCTCTATCGCCGATTAGCCTAACAGCGCGCCGTTCAACCGAGTCAAGAGCCTCGAGCTGGTACTTTGCCGATCCATCCCATAGGTGGCAGCAGTATTCCACACAAGAACGAACTTGAGCTTGATATAGAGCTAGTAGTTGATTCGGTGTGAAATACTGCTGTACCTTATTGAGAACACCAAGCTTTTTTCCAGCTAATTTGGCTTTTGACTCCAGGTAGCCACCGTAATTTAGAGTCGGGCTAAGGGTCAGTTCTAGAATGTCCAAGTGGTCTGCCAATTGTACAGGCACGTTTCGGAAAGTTGGAGATAGTGTGAAAGGACACTTTTTTGCGGAGAAAAGACATGCCTGAGTTTTATTAGCGTTGAATTGCGCCCGATTCTCATCACCCCATTATAACCCCGATATAACGCTTAAAATTAGCTGAAGTAGCAATGGGCAGGCCATATAGCTCGCAGAACCGATAACCGCTGGGGAGTAAAGGTTCTCGAATGGCGACCACGAACCGGCAGACGCAGTATAGAACGACCCCTACCGAGACAATATTATAAGTTCACTTTGTGATATGATATTGTCTCGGTAGCGGGAATTCGGTGAATAGAGGTTGGGATGACGTCTGGGTGAAAAACATACCATACTATTTCGATCGTAAGCTAAATTATTGAAAAATTCGGACTCGTACTTTTTTTTTTATCAAATTATTAATAAATCGACATAGATTTAGATGATCAAACATACAGAGTGGAGATTGTGACGTCACTTTATCGTAAAAATCTCACCATAGAGTAACGTCACTTTAAACTTTTAGCACTAAAGAAATTAATTGATCTTTCAGTTAGATTATAAAAAATATTGTAAGTTCACATTTTTTCCTATCTTTTATAAAAAAAAAAAGTTATAATATCTTCTAAGAAAATATAATTGTGCACAATCTTTTTTAAATCTGACAAACTAATTCGTTCTATTTAGACGTGTCGTCTATTCTACGGGGTTGGCCTGTGTCCTGCACGTTTGCAGGCTACAGTTGAAGATGACTGGTGTTGTGTTGTTTGACTCACTCATGTGGCGCAGGCGGGTGACGCTCAGAGGTGACGAGGTGAGAGAGGTGATGACTCACTCATGTCGGGGACGCGAGTGACACTCAGAGGTGATGAGGTGAGAGAGGTGATGACTCACTCATGTCGGGCGTGCGGGTGACGCTCAGAGGTGACGAGGTGAGAGAGGTGATGACTCACTCATGTCGGGCACGCGGGTGACGCTCAGAGGTGACGAGGTGAGAGAGGTGATGACTCACTCATGTCGAGGACACGGGTGACGCTCAGAGATGACGAGGTGAGAGAGGTGATGACTCACTCATGTCGGGGACACGGGTGACGCTCAGAGATGACGAGGTGAGAGGGCGATGACTCACTCATGTCGGGGACGCGGGTGACGCTCAGAGGTGACGAGGTGAGAGGTGATGACTCACTCATGTCGGGGACGCGGGTGACGCTCAGAGGTGACGAGGTGAGAGAGGGTGATGACTCACTCATGTCGGGGACGCGGGTGACGCTCAGAGGTGACGAGGTGAGAGGTGATGACTCACTCATGTCGGGGACGCGAGTGACACTCAGAGGTGATGAGGTGAGAGAGGTGATGACTCACTCATGTCGGGGACGCGGGTGACGCTCAGAGGTGACGAGGTGAGAGAGGTGATGACTCACTCATGTCGGGGACGCGAGTGACACTCAGAGGTGATGAGGTGAGAGAGGTGATGACTCACTCATGTCGGGGACACGGGTGACGCTCAGAGATGACGAGGTGAGAGAGGTGATGACTCACTCATGTCGGGGACGCGGGTGACGCTCAGAGGTGACGAGGTGAGCGCGCCAGCGACGCGGTACCTCGCTAGCGGGAGCGCCGCACCGCGCGCCGCCGAGTCGCGTACCCACGCGGGCAGCACACACGCCTTCCCGTACTCCAACGCTGCCTTGTACTTCTCGCTGCCTACGCCGTCTCTGCAAACATCACATCAAAGGTGAACTTCGTGTATAGGGATTGACTGGGTCAAAAATAAACCATTCCAATTAGACCGTCAGCCAGATCATAGTAAAATAAGGGGCACATATTTTTTTAATTTATCAAATTATTTAAAATCGACAAAGATACATAGATTATCAAACTTCCAGAGTGAGGCTCGTGACGTCACTTGTGGGTAAAAATCGTACCAAGAAGTGACGTCATTCGAAACTTCTGAGCACTGTATCTTCGCAATTTTTTTGTTTGTGAAACAAAAGAATAAATACATGTACAATATGTTTTAGCAATCTCCGTTAGATTGCTAAAACTAGTTTTTTTTTTGGATTATAGTTTTTTTTTTCCAATGTATCCCTGTAACATAAGCAGTCCACTAAATGTTTCCAATGCTGAGATTCGCCAAGAGAGAATCAAGGCCGTAATCCACCACGCCGGCCCAGAGCGGGAAGAGAGTCAAGACCGTAATCCACCAAGCTGGCCCAGAGTGGGTTGGTGGGTGACGCATGACTTCGAAAGATTTGATGTACATGTACATGTACATGTTGACTACCTCACGATGTTTTCCATCACCGTTTTAAGTTTGCGGCATTACATACACGAAATCGAAAAAAGTGGTGCCTGTGGGATTTTACATTAATTTGTTTGTGAAACAAAAAAATATTTATATTTTTTTTTTATATTAATAAGACTTATGTGTACATCACCATAAAATTGCAAATACCTTTGTAAACTAATGACGACAGATTATAAACGAACCTAAGTTTATAATCTCACACAATAAAATACTCTGAACTTATTTGACACAATATAGAAACTCTTTTGTACATTGTTACAATCTGTGGTTAAATCGAGAATAGATTAAAATATTGTTTTATGGAATTTCGACCACATAGTGACCACTACTAAATCTTTTAATAATCACTTATAAACTCACAATACTCACTTATTTAACACAACCACATCAGTAGTCTCGCTCTGAAACGAACCGATGAACAGCCCTCCATTCTCGTTCACCAGTTTCATGATCGTCTGTTTCTCCTTCTTCGAGATACCCGAGGTGGTCACCTCTAAGTTGGCGAAGGGAGGTAGTTTGTGAGGATCGAACTCCGCAGAGGAACCGCTGATGTTGACTTGGAGAGATGCCTCCCACACCGCTTCGACCCATGTTTGAGACATTACTGGAATGCCTTTTTCAACTGATTTCTGCAAACATTTGATAGTAGATTTCATAATGAATTTTCTCCGAAAGCCTACCTAAAAACCTCATGCTTTTTAACCAACTTCCAAAAAAAAGAAGAGGTTACCAATTCAGTTGTATGTTTTTTAAGCAATTGCATAGCTTTTATCGCGGACATTGAGCGCGGAGACCGACCCAATTTTTTTTGTGAGAAAGCGCTAAGAAAGAGAGAGATAACGAAAAAACCTGCACCCACCAGGCCATTCAACTTTAAATCTTGTTGTGACTTACAGACTATATTTGTATAGCAAGCTGTGTTACATACGTTGTTATAGATATAATGTTGCAATAGCTTTACCGCGGCAGTCCCCGAGGGCCACACTTCTTTTTTTTGTATGTATGATACGCGATAGCGCCGCCAATTGTAAATCGATTTTGATGGATCTTTTTTTGTTTGGTAGATCATAGTTCAGAGGTGGTCCCATATAAATTTTGTCGAAATTGGTGTAGCGATTAACATAAAACTAAAATTTGTTTCATAAGTATATTATAAAGTATAGTCTTTATTGCACACCACGTTTTTTTAATTTTCCTATCCTTTTCTCCACCACAAGGTTGCCTGGAAGAAATCGCTTTCAGCGATAAGGCCACCAGCTGTTTCACTAGTTTTCCAATGTTTTCATGTGTTATTTTAAGTTGTGAACAATAAAGAGGATTCATTCATTCATGTATTTAGACAATATGGTGATATTTTTATGAAATTTGGTAGTCTCTGAATTTAATTTTAAATTAAAGTTGGTTCTGGTTTGTTTGAAGTATATATAATATTTTGGCGTCTGCTTAGTAAAACAGTGACTGTAAAACCCTCATCAATAAATATTTTGCTAACAGAAACCACTAACAGATACATTATTTGAAAATATATTTTGTGATTTTTTTTAATTCTCCAAATGCACCAAATAAATTTTGGTAAAATTTAAATGAGACCAACTTTGAGATATGACCTACCAAAGTAGCAAACAAAGAAGTTACTACCATTCACAATCACGGGAAACATCATGTAACTCATGTACAAACAAAAAAATTAATAAAGCCAAACATGTGTGTATGTTTGTAGGCTAGTGACCTAATTACGACAATGTACAATTCACAGTAAAGTTGTAGACTCTAATCCCATCTGCACCACTATTTGCTTTAATGGTGAAGGAAAACATTGTGAGGGAATCTGCCATGTTACAAGAACGAAGCCTTTCGAGGATGTGTATCAACCGCCTTGTACAAGAAGACCTTGAGTTCCCAGCAGTGGGAACATTTTTATTAAGCTACATATGCCCAGAAAATTTTGATGTGAACGCCTAAAACCTAGTTTTTACCAGGGAGGAGGGAGCTAGATATAAGAATGGCTTACCACATATTTGTCTGAGATGACTGTGTTGGACACTAAATGTGTTGTATCATCTGTCAATGCATTGTTGTAGATGCCTCCCATCCAATGCACTTTCTTCTGAACATTTTCCTGAAATTAAAAAGGATAACATATAAAAAAACATTCAAATGTATTCATTGAAATACAAGTTAAATATCTATTTATTCCTAATTGTAGTGGTATATACCTTTTGCAGTTTTGTAAAACCACTGGCAGTGACAATTAGACCTCTCATTGCAACAGTGAAAACGGGCTCTGGACCGGAAGGTATTGGCAGACCCTCTGTGAGACAGCAAGACAGACATCTTGGACCAACAACCCTGTGAAAGAATAAATATAGTATGTATTTAAAAATGTAGATCTGTATTACTAGTGACCTGTTCTGGATTCACTCAGATGTTGGTATTTACTTTTAGAATTTAAAATTTATAATGGTAAAATTAGAAACATACTTAATATTTTTGTAGCTAATTCTTATTTTAAAGTCTTTATAATATTGCTAAACTAGTGGTTACTATCTATGACACAATCTACGTGATAATAAAATACAGAATCATTCTAAATGTTTAGGTTTAAGTAAATGTTTGTGAATGTGACTTACATGATAATAAATATTTTCTATTTTATTCTATTCTAAAGACCATTAATCAATTTAATCTTATTTCTTAAGTTGGATGATATTACTCATATACGTAAACTATCGTGAATATTGGTTGACTTAATGAAGAGTTAACATTATGACACTGGATTTTTTATGTACACTCCCCGAGGCATAAGCTGAGCTTTGCATTTGTGTGAGTGTACATGGATAGTGTAGGTGTGACAACCGGCCTTAGGCGCGACGCCATTCTGTCTCGCCGCGCTCCTGCCTGATTGGTGATCACTCACACTAATGCAAAGCTCAGCCTATACCTCGCGGACAAAATTTCAAGCTCCTGCCTGATTGGTGTCACTCACACTAATGCAAAGCTCAGCTTATACCTCGCGGAGTGTACTAAAATATCAGCTGTCCGACTTCCACCATATAAGGTGCATCTAGTCAAAAATTTAAGATTGTGTTGTGTGTAAAAAGTTGACCTATACTTCTTTAGGGGCTCACATGTTACAAACATACTTGTTTCTATGAACAATTTAAACTAACCTTAAAGTGAAGAAAACATTTCTTATAATAATGCAATATTCAGTTCCAGAATGGATCTAAGGATTAATACTTTCTGGATAGCATGTATTAATATGGATATAATGTTTTAACCACATCAATTGCAGTAACAAATAATTAAATAGTAATTAAAGTTGTCAGATAGTAGCCTTACAAATCATAATATACAGGGGATTAATTACCAATGACTATTCACAATGTATCCCAATATAATAAAACCATTTCATTTTCATGACAATTGGCTCATAACAACATGTCACTTCGTATTATCAAGGAAGAGGCTCTTGCTTGCTTAAAATACTATTTGTACTTACAGACACTTAGTAACTCTCAGTTTATCGTACAATTCCCCTTCGAACTTTGTCAAGACGAAAACATCTCTCTTGGTGAGGCCCTCGAATTGTTTCCAGTGGGTTTCATGGACCCAAGTAGCCTGCAGGCCTCCACTGCTGTGTTGTTCGCACGTCTGAAGGAATACAACAATAAAACTAATATGAACTATTTATGAGGATTCACTTGAAGCAGTATACCACATTTCTAGTATGAGGTGGTTGTAAAAATGGGAATGTATTATTTTAGAATTCACCGTGAAAGCCAACTGCATCTCCTCCGAACATTCATTCTCATTTCGACAGTCTTCGGGTATGATAAACGTTACTTTAATATCATCGTTCATTTTGATAGATTTAGATACTGTTTTTTATTAGATATCCCTAGATATTTAAAGCAATTCATCTAAAAACATGAGAAATTCGCTTTTTGGCGGCTCTTCGACGTTGTTGTTTACAATAATTAAAAAAAGTTTAAAAGAAAAATATTGTACAGATAACAAACTCAGTAGAATACAAAATTTTAAAGGACTAACTCCACTATTTCGTTTTTTTTTTTGGAAGCAAACTTAAAAAAACGTAGTACATCCCTACTTAGGGACTTAGCAAACGTGGGTTTAAAAACCATTACCACTGTCTATGGTCGTTTACATTTCGCTTTCGCTCAAAAAAAATTAAATGTCAAGCAAGGTAAATCTGGTAAAGTAGTAAACTAGGTTAATAAAAATGCATGCATATTCAAGGTATTGATAGTTCTTGAAGTTTAGTTATTTGTCTGATACCAATATGCTATACGACGACTTCAAACCCGTTGTGGATTTAGTGTTAAACAACTGGACAGCTTTGCAACTCGCTGTCGAACATGGCATGGGAGCGCCTGGTGGAGAAAAGGTAATTTCTGTATAAAACTATTTGGTAATTCTGTGTACAACAATTTCCTTACTGTAGATGCAATGGCAATATTCCCATTTTACATAAAATCTATATCAATAAAGTATTGTAACTAGGTATTGGAACAGTAGTCATGGATAACAAGGTTACCCCAATCTTATTTACTATGATCCTGTGATATAGACGATAAACCTGAAATTTTCTGCGGTAAAACAACCGTCTAGAAGGCTATTCTAAGTATACCAGTAATTAGGAGATAAAGTATCAAGCATACTAACATTAGTATTTGTTGGTCGCCTGGAAGCGATTGTTTTGAGCTATAAGACCGCCAACATGTCGTTCTATTTGTGTTATTGTTTTTGCTTATCTTTTCATTTTGGTGTGTCAGTAAAAGATAAGTAGTACCTATCTATCTAATATTGCATAAACTTACATAATATGATAAACACATTTTTTTCTGTGCATTTTACAAAGACAGCCCAATTAAAACTCTATGATATTAATGTACAAATTATGTTTGTAACTCTAAATTATCAAAAGTAATGACTACTTTTTTAATCTTCACCACACAATTGTCTACGAATCCCCATTACAAACAAACACAAATTCCTTTAAAAACCAATGAAATACAGTCAAAACTGTTTATGGCGACATCGGTTAGAACAACATACTGGTTATATCGACCAAAATCAAAGGTCCTGGCTGAATGCTATATGACCGCCTTATCAAAAATATTGGTATTTACGACATTGTTTACTATGACATACCGCATTAAGCGACCACATTTGGTTAATTTTTCGGAGAAGTATAACTGTAGAACGACCGGCTCAGGTATATTGTAATCAATGAATAACAGTATCCACATCTGGCACAGTATAATGGTCAATGGCTATTATCGTAAAAGTAAACAAAGTTTGGGGTCTTTTGTAATTCTTGGAAACAAAGCACATGCAAGCCGTAGCCTCAAACCCCCTTCGTCACATCCCTTAAGTCAATTTGTTACTTATCTTTACACAAGACGCATCAAAACATATTGTTGAGTTAACTGTGAAAATTCTAACATGTCGCAAACAAAAAGAAAACAAATCAATATCGAAGAATAATCGCGTATTAAAATTCAAATCCTTTATAACAAGATTTTTTCAAAATGCAACGAGCCAGAACAACTCGGCATACGCAGATTGAGGAAGCTTTGTTAAAGTGGTTTAAATATCAAAGGACAAATAATGTGCCAATAGATGGACCAATTCTTCAACAAAAAGCAAACGATTTTGCTCAACGTTTTGGTGAAGATTTTGTTTGCTCATCTAGTTGGATTTAACGTTTTCGAGCTCGACATGACATTGTCGGCGGGAAAATGAGTGGTGAAGCTGCCAGTGTGGATAAAGGTGCTGTAGACGAATGGATGATGCAAAAGTGGCCAAAATTATGCGAAGGCTACAGTCCAGAAGACATTTATAATGCAGACGAAACCGGACTTTTATACAATATGACACCAGGCAGGACTTTCAAATTCAAAGGAGATAATTGTTGTTAGTGTATTACGAATCACAAAATGTGTATGCACGACAGAAATGTTACAAACAAACTAAAATTAGAGATTTTATGCATACAAAAATTATGGAAAAATGATATTGTTATTTTATATTATATGATTGTATTGAAGTAAACAAAATGTGGTCTAATTTTCTACATGAATATACATAGTCCCTTCGATGTCGTTAAATAACAGATTTTGACTGTAGTTCCTAATATCCTTCCTTTTGTTTTATTACGTGGCTTATGGTATTTGACCTCAAGTGACCTCTACAAAATACCCTACTGATATGATAAATGCCAATGTTTGGATGTTTGTTGCTCAATCACGTCTAATATATGAATGGATTGGGTTGAAATTTGGAACACAGATAGATAACAGGAAAATAACAGGAACGGAAACTATGCAGGTAACACTGTTGCGGCTAACTTCAACTTCTTGATTAATAGCTATTAGTGTGGTTTAGCCTCACAACTCCGCCAATGTCATGTAGCAATATAAACCATCAAACGAGGAGATTAAGGGTATCAAATTTGTAATGGATGGTGAATTTAGTGTTTTCCTAGTTATCTGAAACACCACAAATTGTTAGTTTTTAACACCCCCGACAAAAAAAAGGGGTGTTATAAGTTTGACGTCGATGTCTGTCTGTCTGTCTGTCTGTCTGTCGGTCTGTCTGTCTGTGTGTGTGTCTGTCTGTGGCACCGTAGAGCTCAAACGGATGGGCTGATTTCGATGCGGTTTTTTTTATTTGAAAGTTAATATCCGTGCGGGTGTTCTTAGCTATGTTTGGTTAATATCGATTCAAAATGGCCGCCTCCACAAAATGGCGGACAAAATATTTCTTTACAACCTACCTCAATATGGGTATCAAATGAAAGGGCTGGACTAGTAGAATACTAAACGCTATAACAAATTTCAAATCCAAGATGGCCACAACCACAAAATGGCGAATTATATAATATTTTTTCACTACTACCTCAATATGGGTATCAAATGAAAGGGCTTGATTAGTAGAATACTTTGCACTATGACAAATTTCAAATCCAAGATGGTCGCTATCACAATTCCCTTAATATGGGTATCAAATGAAAGGGCTTGACTAGTAGAATGTTCTACAGATAACAAATCTAAGGTAGTCGGGGGTTAATCAAAATTTTTAATTTTGTTCTTGTAACTTTTAACTAACAGATGATCACAGGACAGTACACAAATATTATATACAGAACACTTAAAAACATATAAGTAGATATAAATATTTTTATAATTTTATCTTATTTTTTTAATGTATTTACACAGAATATTTACAAATGGTGTATTTACAAGGGAGAGGAGACATTTGAAGGAAATAGGACGGGGAATAGTCTAGGAGTATCTGCTAGTTAAATCTATATTCAAAGACGTAAAGTCAATTGTATTGTGATTTTCTTCAGCAATTTGCACTAGCCCAACCATCTGGAAGCTCCTGCTGCATGCTGATATCATAAACTGAGGTTATTATAACAATTTATTACAATCTGTTTTGCAATCTTGATGTCTAAAATCTAGGAAGCCGGTTTCTTGTAGGTATGACATCTTCATCGTAGACCGCATTGTTGCTCATCTGACTATATGAAGGTCAAGTATAAATATACAAGTTGTTAGCACAATGGGGAACTTTGAATGTCCCTAAATTTTTTCTTACACCAGATACAAAATTGTTTTTTACTGTAATTGTATTTTTTTTTAATAGTATTTTACACTGTAAAACAGAAAATACATGATATATAATTATGTTTTTTTATTTAAATTTCAGACTGCACAGCTGATGGCAGTGTATGTAGCGAGGTATTGTGTGGAGAATGTGGTCTGTGTCGATGATGTGGCTGAGGTATTGGAAGACTTAATGGATGAGGAATTTGACACTGTATGTCATGACAACTCGCCTAAAGGTACTTAGTTGTTTTATTTGTACAATGGATAGTCATGGTTAAGCCTGCGCTCCGCGTCTGGATACCCTTGGTCGCCGGCTTGGGTCTGTCTTACAGGTCTATGGTTCCGCCGTCTACCACTTTTCGGCTGCAGAAGATAGGGATACTGTAATACCGACCGTCCTCTCCCGCCGTAGCCTCCACCCCACATCCATGTGGCCCACCTCAGTTCCGCCGGTCCCGATACACCGCGCAATTTTCATGGCCGCATCGTCGTCGGCTTGGAGGCAAATCCTAGACAAGCGCCCTACCGTGGGTTCCTCTTAGCTTCAGTTTTAGTGGGTGATCAAGTTACATCTCAACCTCTCAATTTCACTTTTTACGTGCGTACGTGTTGCGTCTTTCGAGGACCAACACAGCCTTATGGACCTACAGAGATATGTTCGGCTCGTAATGCAGGCTCGATCTGCAGATAATCTGCTGACGTGTAGACGAGCCATAACGCGCTGGTCCCGCTCCGCTGCCGCTCCAAAGCTACGCCGCTGCTACGCTGGCACGTTGGTGATGCGAACTAAAGATTTTTCCCTACCAAGAAGTACTAAAATAAGAGGCCATCCATAAATTACCTCACATGTCAAGGGAAGGGAGGGGGTCGATGAAGTGTGACTTTGTGTGACAAGGGCCGGGGAGGCACTCTTATTTTGTGACGTCACAATTCAAAAAATGTCGCGTTTCTCTAAGTATTACAACACTAAGACCCAATGTCCACGCACTCTTCATTTGACTTATGCATTTAACCTACTAATGAAGATAGGCGTAGTTTGCATATTTGTTATGTCCACGCTGTTTCATGTAATAGTCAGTCACGCTCCCACGCTACAAAATCAAATCGTCTCAGTTTTCTTTCAACTAGCATTGATAAAGCTGACGAGTCTGACGAGTTGGTGGAGTAGGTACGGGCTTGTTGCCGCGCGAACCATACGACGAGCGGCTGACGCGACGTTGTCGCTTGTCGCTTCGTGGACACAGGATTTCATTGTTTCTACGCAAGATGCAAGGTTTCGTCTTGCAATCGTCAATTGACGAAAGCGTGCGTATGACGTGCGGTTACGTGGACAATGTGCCTAACTGTAACAAAGACAAGGTGTATAAAAATAAGGAAATTTGTGTGGACGTAATTTATGAATGGCCCCTAAACTATTTTGATCTTCAAAATCACTTCTTATAAATCTGTTATGATTCTCTGCTCTGTAGAATACAAGTATGTCAGCTTTCGCTGCTCACATATTTATGTTTAATCAAACAAATGTTACTCTCTAAATTACAGAGATAGCAAACTGCCTGCTAACATTCCTAGCAATGTTAAAAGAGGGTAGACATGACGAGCTGCGAGCCACCATTGAAGCAATGCCTAAATGCCAGAAGTGGCTGAGCCAGCCTGTGCACCCGTCTGTGCCACCTCAAGTAAGTGATGTAAGAAACAAGACACAAAATATTTACTTTCTTAAACTTTCCATCCTAAGGCCTGGAAGAGATCGCTCTTAAGGCCGCCGATTGTAACGCTATAACACTGTATACACATACATGGATTTTTATTTTTCTTCTTTTGTTTTGGTGTTGATAACTAGTCTGTTTAGGTGCCTTAGGGCTAAAACGCTCCACACACGAGCCCTGAAATCAGAGGAAATGACGTAAAAGTAGTGGGGAGGAGAGTACATTGCATCGATGATCGATGATTGGTGATTTATGGTGCGATTTAGGGTCCTCCCGACTAGTTTTACGTAATTTCCTCTGATTTTAGGGCTCGTGTGTAAAGGGTTTAATTCTCATCATGGCAACCGACTCGCTAATGGACTACTTCTCATTAAGGCCACTTCTCATTTTGGCTACTTCTGATATGGGCTACTTCTCACTTTGGCTACTTCTGATTAGTGTTACTTCTCACTTGGGCTACTTCTGATTACGGCTACTTTTAATTAGGGCTACTTCTCACTTGGGTTACCTCTGATTAGGGCTAAAAACTACTGAATGGCTCTAGGTGAAATTTGTACTTATGAAATCCATCAAATAAATGGTCATGAGCATGGATATCTATGAATGCTGACGCATTTCTAATTGGCCAATGGGATAGCCATGGTCCCGAGTTTACCCGAAGATTTCTTATCATTCCCGAGCATGACGCTAGAATTCAATTCACAGCCCACGAAACATCTGTGGCGCGCCAAAAGAAGTTATCACTTCAAATTGTGCTGGATACTGATACAATAAATTACATGTGTAATGGGTACCGATACAATAAATTACATGTGTAATGGGTACCGATACAATAAATTACATGTGTAATGGGTACCGGTACAATAAATCACATGTGTAATGGCTACCGATAAAATAAATTACATGTGTAATGGGTACCGACACAATAAATTACATGTGTAATGGGTACCGATACAAAAAATTACAAGTATAGTGGGTACTGATAAAAAAAATACAAGTCTAACAGGTACTTTTACAAAAACATTCAGTCATAAGAACCGCCGATAGAAGTTAAAACTTAATAACCAACCCGCTCTGGGCCAGCGTGGTGGATTATGGCCTTAACTCTCTCCTTGCGAGAGAAGGCCCCAGTCCCAGCAGTGGGAACATTTAGTGAGCTGTTGATGATAAAGTCAGAAATTGATAGCTTACTTTGGTAGTTACGCGGGGAAACGGGAGGGTGTGGTCATGGTCCCGAGTTTACCCGAAGATTTCTTATCATTCCCGAGAGGACGATTGTCATCCCACGAAAAATCTGACTGTTGCGTGCCAAAATAAGTTTTCACTTCAAAAATGACAACTGTGAAAGATACTAATGAAAAAAAAAACTAATTTCAGTGCCACGGTAACCCCGACGATGACACAACTAGCAGCAGTGACGAAGAAGCAGATAACGGCATGAATGGAGATGGACATCTAAATGGACACAATCATCAGAACGGACACAATCATCAGAACGGACATAGCCAGCAGAACGGGCTCTCTGTGCCTTCATCGTCCACAGATGCTGAACCCATGGAGGAAGACGTCGAACCGGGCTGGACAGTCATTCGGTCTAGGAAGAAGAAAGGACCGTTTTAGTCATTAATATTAAGATAGGTGAAGTTTTATCTAGTGTTAAGATATTAAAGAAGCAAGCTCGAGGAGTTGAAAAGTGGACTCTGCGTCGGAAAACTGGAGGGAATTAAGGAAGACCTTCCCCCAGCAGTGGGACAGCTATTTATAAAAAAGATATAGATAGCAATATAGTTAAAATCACTAGATTTATTTTTATTTATTGAAAAACGTCAGTCAAGCAATTGTGTCCTGTCTCGTTGAAGATGTTTACTCACTCAGTGTAAAATAAGTTTTAATGTTGACTGAGCCTAATGAAGTACATATAACAAGTTAAATGGATGCTCTCATACCTGTAGATTAAGAAAACGTCAGGGTAGCATAGTCACTAGCTTGCCTGCAATGTAATAGACTTTAGTTTGAAATGGAGTCAGTTGTGTACATTTGATTCTTTTGTTACCTTGTGTATTTTGAGTTATGGAGAATACCTGTAATTCATTATTTTTATCAAACCCTAAAAATCCCAAAATACGATAAAATAATGATAATATTTTATGTTATGTCAACATAAAATGTATGAATAGTAAATCAAGTCAATGCAGTAGAATTACAAACTTATAACTCACATTGACAC
This sequence comes from Ectropis grisescens, assembly GCA_017562165.1. Taxonomy (NCBI): domain Eukaryota; kingdom Metazoa; phylum Arthropoda; class Insecta; order Lepidoptera; family Geometridae; genus Ectropis; species Ectropis grisescens. Next base: position 28,399,618 of record CM029781.1, on the reverse strand, counting down.
ATTGCACCACCATAAATCACTAAACTTAATATGACAGCACTAAAATTGTTCTGTTCTTTGGGATAGTCCAAAAATCACGTAGTGTTTTTTAACAACTGTTTAACGTTATTACATGTTTTAAAAACAAAATAGATATTTAAAAAACATAGAGGTCGAATTGATAACCTCCTCCTTTTTTGGAAGTCGGTTAAATTCTAGTCAAAAGCAGTAGGATTTTAAACTTGACTCTTATCACGTTGGCAATGCACCACTATCATCATTCTAGGAACTCTTTCCTCCTTTTGAGCCTTACGTGATTAAAGGACTACCCCATTTCTATCTTTTTTTTTTGTTCGTCATAAAGGTCAGTTTAGTATATCATGCAAGTCATCCGGCACTATTTCTTATATTTATAATGATATAGTATTATATAAACCGAGTTATTTTTATCTACTGTTTAGATACTCTTAATAAATGTTACTGAAGTTGAATAATGCATTTTATTTCATGAAACTCAATAAAAGGCTAAAATTACATTTGGCTAAATTTAGTTGCTGAATTCAGAAGCAAGTTTAGTTTACTAAATTCAGAAACAAACAATCCACGATTCTGAATTCAGTATGCTAGCTAATTAAATGCTATTACACTTTACTAAATTCAGTTGGTTAAATGTAGCCAATAGTAATAAGCTAATAAGCCTTTACTGTGTAAAAAGCTTATTCCACTTGGCTAAGTTTAGCAGACTGAATTCAGTGAAGAGTAGTAGCATTTAGTAAGCCCACATTGCCACAGCCACAGTATTGCTTACAGACAAAAAAAAAGTGTGCGCTTAAGACCGCACGGCAAAAGTGAAAACTATAAACTATTTTCGTACAAAAGATTAAACCGACTTCAAAACCACAAATAGGCACTCAAAAGCGAAAAATAAACTAAAATCATTATTATAAGCGCTACTCACTCATCTATTTGAACCTAGTAAGCGCAGCAACACAAAAATAACATGCGGCTGAATGACTATTGTATTCATGGGCAAGGATAAATTTAAAAAAAAAAATACGCGAGTCGGAAATAGCGTTTGTCTAGCAATATTTTTTTGTTTAAATATGCTATTTATTTATTTCATGGGTATTTCGCTAAAAATGCAGAAATATGTTGTGTTTATAGTGTATGTTAAGTGCTGTGATGAAAATAGGTATCATTTTGTGTGTTTACGTAGTATAAGTGCTGTGATAAAACAGTAATACGAGTATATTACAACAAAACCTTTTTTACAATGGATGTAAAATGCAAATTTAATATTTCGTGACAAGTTCAATATGTGTATGTACCTACATAATGTGGTAAGTACCTAGAAGTTAACGTCGCGATAAAAAACAATAAATATAATAAACACAGGGACTATATATTATTATCTTTTTCGCTCTGACGCGTTTGTTCACTGTATTTTGTTTCTCGCTCTAGCATCCTGAGTTTACCCGAAAAGCTATTATCATACCCGATCTTGACGCTAGATTTCAATTCACAGCCCACAAAAAATCTGTCTAGCCGCGCCAAAAGAAGTTTTCACTTCAAAAAAACTTTTATACTGTGGTACGTAATACAAAATTCAGATAATTTTTAAGTGAATCACTTCTGTGCCATCTATTTTACATTCTCTTTGACCACGCAGCGTAGTGCGTGAATGCGTGTTCCATGTATGTATGTATCTCTGTTTGTATAGAAAACACGCACAGTTCACACCGAAAATGCATCCACGCGCGTTCATGCAGATAACGTACCTGGGCGTCTACTCTCTTTCTCCGCATCCGCACTTCGCAAACGGCCGTAAACGAAAACGAAATATTGCCTGTAACCTTACTCTATTTCTCTTGCGGATCGGGCTACGGACTTTCAAATCCATAGAGTCTCATCGTGAACGATGTAATTGAATGAAAAACAAAAGGTTCCACAGATTAAGTAGAGAGTTATTTTCATTGCCATTGCGGTAATTTACGGTTTTTTCTTTAACATCATATTTATGATCCGTTATGCCGTATTTTTTAAATTTAACTATAAAATACGATATCTGATCTATTTGTTTTAAAATTATAGCAATTGGTTCAATGAAACGAGTGCAAATCATATTATTTACGCAATTAGAATCGAGGCACTAGAATAGACCTTATTATGCGGCTAAATATAGGAGTTATACAGCAAGCACTCGTTTGGACTACAACTTGTGACAGTCAAACATATCCGCTTAATACTTAAAACTCATATTGGCATTGACGTTTTGTCGAGGGACAGTAAATCTAGTGTTGCCCTTCGCACAATTTAAGTCGTACTTATACGGCTTTTTTACCTCATGTACGATCGAGAAGTCGAAATCGTACGCATATGACCTTTTGAAAGGAATCTTGCGAATTACTTATATAAATAACAGTATGATTATATTTTTAAATTATTTTTTTGGTGTAAAAAAACAAGCAGAAAAGTTGAACGAACTTGAAATTCTTCAATGTATTTTCTTTATACATCTAGTTTATCCTGTGGTATTAGCCCCTCAATGTGGCCCACTTCAAATTGGAAATCCTCTCACAATCAATATTTTTTATGTCATTTTAAACCAATCGATTACACTACGTACGTAAGGCGCTGAGAACTTTGTTATATTTTAATTTCTTTCATGTAGCTTGATAAATAATTGTATTATCACTAGCATTATTATCAGTCTTACTAGCATCATTATTACTAGCAGCACCCCGTGGTTTTCCCATGTAGATCTCTTCTCCTTCATATTCCCGTTATAAAAAAAACATTTTTAATCTTCCTTAATCATATCGTAACATCTGAACGGCCGAGCTGAAATTTGAAACTACTCTTCATAGGCTACTCTTCATTCTGAGAAAATAATGGAAACGGCAACTACGCAAGTAAAACCCCAGGGCGCTGCTAGTTTATTATATTAATAATATACGTATTGGTGTGCTTAATTCTTAGGTTTTATTATAAAGTTTGCCATATTTTTGTGTTTAAACGGTTTAAAAGAGCCGCCGTAAAATAATGGCAGTTTCTCTTCTATGACGAGGTAAAATAAAACTTTTTACAGTGAAAACTTCATTTGGGGCGCCTAGATAGATTTTTCGTGGGCTGTGAATTGAATTATAGCGTCATGCTCGGGTAAGATAAGAAATTTTCGGGTGAACTCAGATGCTCCAGCGAGAATTAAAATATAGTGAACAAGTGCGTCAGACGGAGAAAAATGATATGGTCAACTGCTCGTCGCTGTTATGTCCTTGTGTTTATTACATTATTCATGTTATTTTGTCGCAACATTAACTTCTAGGTACTAATTACTACCACATTAATTGAACCTGTCACGAAATATTAAATTTGCATTTCACAACCATTGCAAAAAAGTTTTGGTTGTAATATTAATTTCTGTTTTATCACAACACGTAAGCACACAATATGACACCTAGGTATTTTCATCGCAGTACTTACACGTACACGATAACACAACATAATTATCGAGCCTATTGCGGAAGACCATCATCAGCGACAAAATGTAGGGTATTTCACTTTTTTATCGTAACGTTCAGCTAAAACCAACAAACTGATACCCACAGAATTAACGAAAACTGTAAATAATGTGAAAACCATTGAATCATTTCCAATCTGAGGTGGGATGAAAGTTACATAATTATTATTACAAATATATTTTATGCCCGAGCGCAAAGATAAGATACGATAAGAGAGATAAGAAAACTCTTTATTAAAAGCCATAATACAAAAAAAAACAATTAACTAAATATAAAAATTACATTTAAATTGGCGGCCTTATCGCTTAGAGCGATCTCATCATCATACTACATATTTACAACATAAATAAACTTACACATACTAATTGAAATATAATAAAAATACACATTAACCTAATATGTTATATAATAATATACCACATATACATACATGAAATAAAAATCATAAATGTACCAATGAATCAATCGATGTACTTAACTGGACCACCAAAATTGGTAATCATTTACCTAATTAACACATTTTATCCATAATATTGGAAGCCCTAGTCTTGAATTCACACTATTGTTCAAGTTTATGGTACGGATTTTGAAAAATAAAGGTGGCAACACTACGATACGAGATACTATCGAAATCGAAAGTTCTAATTCAAAACATTATTACATTTTTACATTACAGACAAACAAATTAAAACAAAAAAGGCCTTGCAAGTATTTCGTGCAGTTTTCGTTATTTTTCTTAATATAAACATGTGTTTATGCATAAAATTGCTGTATAAAAGTGATGGGAGATGGATTTGGTGAATGGCAAACCGGACCCAGATTTCAGACTTTCCGAGTTATAAATAGGTGGTTCGAGTGCAAGCTTTGTGTGAATGATACATGCATATTTTCATTACAACATGGATGAAGCCATTGGGCTGAGCCACTATTATAATTATGCATTATTTCTAACGTACAAATATTCTATTACATTCAGCACCGGCAGCTTGAGCTGTTACCTACTGATCAACAAACACGGACCACTCTTGCAGTCCGACTGCAAGATGAAATTTCACAGTGCTGTTAACTATCCGAAGCAGATGCAACTGCTTGAGTGGTTTGTGTGTACATACATAGTACCTAGTATGTAGTGCACTATGCAGTTATAGCATGAAGCAGTCGATGCTGACTGCTTCAAGATGCCGTGTACGACCAGCCTAAGACATATATTATGTACCTACAAAATTGAATTAGAGTGTTAAACCTACTTGGTCAAAACCAATACTCAGATACAAAGTTTGTTAGTAACTTGTCATAATGATGATTTAAATTAGAATATTCATTGTTCTTTTACAGACCCACAATCCATTGCAGAAGGCTGTGTGCTGCGGGCTGTCCGACTAGAAGTAGTTGAGAGAGAGAGAGGAACACTGAATTTCCTGGCGGCACTACTCTACGTGTGTGGGTTTTCAAAGAATATTCTAGAAGATGTACTTAATAAATTTTAATATACTTTCTAGATAAAATGGTATTTTATTTAATTTCCTAGATAAAATGTTATTTTAAAGTAAACAAAACCCCTAACACTAATTTCCAAATGGCTGGATGGATTTTTATGATATTTGGATAAGATAACTCTACAAGTTACATATTTGTATACTATTATAGGTTTACAGTTGCAGTAAGTTTTTCAGAGAAGATTGAAAGCAGCTGGAATTGGCCTGTGTTTTTAAATCTAAGTGTGAAATTTAAATTATTGTAAAATTAATTCCAGCTATAAAGGCTTAATAATAATAGATTTACAGTTGACCACCATTTGAGCATTTGACTGATGTTAAACGACGATAGTCTATGGTGGAGCGTGCTAACCCAGAAGAAAACACTTCACTTTTGATTTGTAGATATCTACAAAAGCTTATTTTGAAATAGCTGGAATGATTTTAGTAAAATGGTCATGAAAACTACAATGAAAATTGAAATAAATCATTATATTGCATTATCATATGGGAGGAGGCCTATACCGAAAGGGGTCCTTAGCGTAAACAAACCTTATATGCATATACTATGTTAAATGTAAAAAAGGAAACAATAAAGGCTTATTATTATTATTATTGCATTATCATTGCACACAATGAGGTACATCAAAATTGGCTTACTTTGATTGTTATGACACTAAAGAGAGCTTGGCACATACATTTATAAAATCCCTCTTTTTTCCGGTGGGTTTATCATACTTAAAGTTAGAAGCAGACTCGATTCTGTGATGCAGGCATTTTCCCAGGCATAAACAACCCACTAAATGTTTCCACAGCTAGGACTCGAGGCCTTCTACTTCAAGGGTAGAGCCCCTTGAGAGAAGGCCATAATCCACCATGCTAGCCCAGTTTGGATTGGTGGATGACACATGACTTCAAATGATTTTAGGTAAATGTCGGTTTCTTCACATTGACCTTCACCATTTTAAGTTAGGGGTATTCAAGGGTGTCGCCAGCTAGCTAAGAGGAAGGCAATGGGTCAATATTATGGAGTTGACGGCATGAAGTGTTACATTTTGGAAGTCTTTGCCTCAATGACAATTGCAACAAGTATTAGTTCTAGTATCAATGTATAAAACTTCACAAGCCCTCGACAGCATAACAACTAAATCAAACTTTTAAACAAAGCAATAATTATTTATTCAAAATAATATTCAATTAACACATAACTTTCAGGGATTTTAAAAACTTTCAACCACTTTATCATTAAAATTATTTAGGTTTTTATTTATTATAGCTCTGTGTACCCTTATCATGGCCCATGGACCATAAGGCGATCTTCTGCTATGGTGCTTCTTAGCCATGTTTTTAGTCTTCTAAGGCTGCTAAAGGATTGCTGTACTGTACAGATGGTAAAGCGATCAAAATTTTCAATGTTTTTTCCGTTTCGGGAAAGAAGGAAATTGTTTCTCTTAGGACATCAACCGGCATTACGCAGATGAGACTTCGAGAAGACTATGGTGCGCGTGGTTTTGAACCCATGGTCTCCGGACTCCGGATTAACAGTCGCAGTCTCCCATCTAGACCAGCCGTAACTTTCTAGGTTTCTAGGCACAACAAAGTCGTCAAACAATTCCCGGCTAAACATATAATTTCCTACAAATTCTAAGTCGGAAATTTGAATTATGTTAAGATCACTGCGCAGGCGACACCGGCTCTTTCTACGCTCCAAACGGTCTTCACGTACAGCAGCATCAATAAACATAACTTTTACAACCATATTATGTTATATTTTCCCAAAAAATCTAAATCCGCAAATCAAAAAGTAACACTTTTGTTGTCGTTGATTTTGAGGTTAAAACTAAGAAAATTGATCTGTCAAATTAGAATCTTCGTTGCGACTTTCGTTAATTAGAGTAGGCTTAGAACATGTAACGGTCAAAAAATGTTCGGTCGGGCTAAACGACGGAACGAAAAGAACGGGAGTAAGAATGTCGCGAAAATTAGGTCGAAATTTCGTTTTCGATAGAAAGAGAGTAGACCTCCTGCATGCGTCTCGCCCGCAACCCCGCGCGTGGATGCGGGCGAGACGCAAGGTACAAAGTATGGCCAGTGTTTCCACAATAAGGGGAATTTTCCCTTTTGAGGGAAAATTAGGGTCCAGAGGGGAATAAAAAGGGGAAAGAAATGTAAAGGGGAAATCATGCCTAATGAAACAAATGGTTTTCGATGAGGCATGAAAGCTTAAATATTATTGAGATTGGTTGATTGGTTGCAATTTTAAAATATGTTGAATCTCTCCTGAGGGGGGGGGGGGGTTGCCAGAACTATACCAAAATAAGTTTGAGGGGAAAAAAGGGGAAATCTTAATTGCGGCGGGAAACACTGGGTATGGCACACCAAGCCTCGCAGTGTCGTGCGTGATTTTGGACGAACTCTGCGTGTGTTTGAATCTCAGGTTTGAGTGTACGAGCGTATCGATGCAAAAATTTCTTATGATTCCCGAGCGTGATGCTAAAATTCAATTCACAGCCCACGAAAAATCTGTCTAAGTGCGCCAAAAGCAGTTTTCACTTTCTTCTTCTTCTTCAGCCCGTTATCGCCCACTGCTGAGCATAGGCAATAGGCATAGAATAGCTCTCCACCCCCCGCCAATTTCAAGCTTCCTCACCCCTCAGGCCGTTTCGGATACGCTAGGAGCACTCAACGAAGTGCTGGTATCGAACATCTAATTCCTAACGAAATATCATCATGGTGGGTTGTTGTGCTGGTTGTGCTGTTTACGGCTGTCCGTCAACTAAACGGGACAAGATTTAAAAGCTTTATTTAATTTCCTAATGATAAAATAACGTAAGATTAGAAAGTTTTCAATAACGTTGCTTTATAATATACTTTGCTTTGCTTAGTTTGGGGTCAGATGGTGTTGTGTATGAATTGTCTACCAATATTTATTATTTATAATAACGAAGTCATTTTAACTCAAACTTCGTAACTTACACAGCCAGTAACTTATGTGCCCACGCACGGATTAATAATGCCTGGACGCCTGGAGGAATAATTATAGTGACAGAATAAAGTTTACTTCATGGGTAAGTGTAAAATAAAATGCGAATGTGTACCTACTAACAGAAATAAATATCTAGGTAGCCAAGGGCGGATCCAGCTTTGGCTCCAGGGGGGGGTCACATGCCTCCAGAGAGGGAGGGGGGGGGGAGGTACACCATAGTCAAGTCATAAAACTGTGCGATAAGTAGGATATCATCATCATCATCAGCCGCAAGACGTCCACTGCTGAACATAGGCCTCCTAAATTTCCACAACCAACGGTTTCCAGCAACCTCTATGAGGTCATCTGTCCAACTAGTGGGAGGCCGTCTAACACGGCGTCTTCCAGTTCGTGGTAGCCACTCGAGAGCCTTACTTCCCCATCGGTAGTCAGTTTTGCGAGCGATGTGGCCTGCCCATTGCCACTTCAGCTTGCTTACTATTTGAGCTATATTGGCTACTTTCATCCTTTTGCGAATATCCTCATTACGGATTCTATCGCGAAAAGAGACTCCGAGCTTATCTCTCTCCATAGCTCGCTGTGTGACTTTGAGCTTTATTATAAGGCCCACAGATAAGGACTACGTCTCAGTTCCATTAGCCATCACTGATAGCACGCACTGATAAAAGAGTTTGGTCTTTAAGCATTGGGGTATTTTGAACTCAAAGATGTGCCGAAATTTCCCGAACGCTGCCCATCCGAGTTGGGTTCTTCGCTGGACCTAACTAACTAACTTGGCTCAACGACCCAAAGTGGGTCCTGGCCGCTGACACCAAAAGACGCCACTCATCTCTGTCTTGAGCCTTTTCCTGCCATGATACAGAGGCTTGAAGCTCACGTATGTCTCGTTCCACTTGGTCTTTCCATCGGAATCTGGGACGTCCCACCGGTCGTCGACCATTTGAGACACCTAAATAGGCGCGCTTAGCAGCTTGATCCTCTCCCATTCTCTCTACGTGGCCGAGCCAGCAAAGTCTATAAGATTTAGTTTCACCCAAGATGTTAGGTTCAGCCACTAGGTTTTCAATTTCAGCATTCTTCCTCATCCTCCAGCTACCATCTTCTTTTCTTGCTGGCCCTAAAATTTTCCGGAATATTTTTCGCTCCGTAATAAGAAGTCTATTTTCCTCTTTTTGCGTAAGTGTCCAAGCTTCACACCCGTACATTAGGATAGGCCTAATAACCGTTTTATAGATACGGATTTTCGTACGTTTACTAAGAAGCTTGGAGACCAAAACCTTGTGTAGAGCCGCACTACAACGAAGAGCATTTTGCACTCGAATTTCGATTTCCTCTTCTCTGGCATTGGTATCTGTTATAGTGCAGCCCAGATATCGAAACTTATCTACGCCTCTGTAGATAGTACTCCCCACATTCAGGTTTGCTCTGGGAATTCGCGTGTTCTTGTAACGTCGCATATGCAGATATTCCGTTTTATCTCGATTAATTCTAAGGCCAACCTTTTCCGCTTCTATTTCTAGGACCTTAGCTGCTTCCACCACCTGGGATTGTCTTTCGCCTAAAAGTGCCAAATCATCTGCGTATCCTATAACCTGATGTTTGCCATTCAACTCCACTCCACCGTCAAGTTCAAGCACTTTCCTTAGCACAAACTCTAGCACTAAATTGAACAAGATCGGTGACAAGGCGTCTCCTTGTTTTAGGCCGGTAGCAACTTCGAACTCTTCAGTGACACCTGTACCAACTCTTACAACCATTTTGCTTTCTTGCGTAGCTATCTCGATCATTTTAGTTAGTTTGGGTGGTATTCTGAAGTTTCTTAAAATCATATATAGAGCTTGTCGGTCTACGCTATCATATGCCTTAGCAAAATCTACAAATAGTGAATGCATACTTTGAGCATATTCGCTGGACCTCTTTGTCAAATATTGCTGAATATTTATTTGGATTCTACCCATATGGCCGGATATGTTTTGTGTACCGGTCATGTAATCGGACAGATATTATGGCTTTGCTGTAAATACACTTCAATACTTCGATATAGCGATAGTCGATGCGGCATCACTGGAAAGACCAAAGCATTACCCAGGTCTTGATAGAATCGAAGGCTTTCTTCTCATAGTCTACATACCTGCGCTATACTTGGTGGCCGATTATTATACTCCTCGGTTTTCTGTAAAATCTACCGAAGCGTATGGATGTGGTCTATAGTGCTTTCGCAATTTTGTAAACCGGCTTGTTCTGGTGGCTGGGAGTCGTCAAGCCCGCGTGTGAGACGATTTGTGATTATCCTCGAAAACAACTTATAAGCGTGGCTGAGAAGTGATATGAGTTTGTAATTCTTCAACAATGTGATGTCACCTTTTATGAAGAAGAGCACCACCACACTTCTACGCCAGGCTTCTGGCGTATTACCATCAAGTATGACGGTGTCGAATAGCTTCTGGAGGACTTTAAGTACCGGTTGTCCACCTGCTCTCAGAAGCTCAGTCGTAATTTCGTCGTCGCTAGGTCGTCGTGACTTGTTGTTTTTAACTTGTTTGAGGGGCCATCCTAGTCTCGTACAGGCTGACTTTCGGGATATCTTCGGTAAAGTGTAGGGTCAGGTCAGGTCAGTTCAGGTCAGAGTTAGGACAGGTTGTCCTTGCGTAGAGGTGTATAACTATTACTGTTCATAGAACCTCTCAATCTCGTCCAAATCTGGGGCTTCGACGTTACCACTATTAGTCTTCAGTTTGGTCAGTTGACTTTGCCCAAGTGAAGAATGTTATGAATGTGATGAAAGTTATCGAGATTTTAGATTGGAGCATAATTTGCTCAGAGCGTGGACCTCATTAGACATTCCCCTTTCAAGATTCAGCGTGCCTCTTACCATACGGTGATCGCTGCCGGTCTACGATAAGTACATATCAATAAGTACGATAGTGTCGGTACACGATAAGTAGGTACTGGACCCAGCCCAGGGGGGGTCATGACCCCCATGACCCCCCTGGATCCGCGCCTGTAGGTAGCTGATTTAATCTATCATCGGTTTCGTTTCATTTTGCGCGGCAATACCCACAGATTTCTGAAAAAATTTAGAAATCTGTGCAAACACCCTTTTAATCAGAATAGTATAATTTGGCTCCATTATATTTATGTAACTCAACATTATAGCAAGTTTATAGACTACGTCACCAGGTGAACTCAAGGGGCACAACTATTCAATAAAACAATTCAGTAGCCCTAGCTCTAACGCAACATTCACGCATGTGTACGAACGACATCTGCGTGGTTGTGTGAAGAGTAGGTAGCTCCATAGCGGCAGGTGTATGGAATTTTAGTGGAGTGTCCGGGGTGTGGCATAGGCCTCTCTGCGTGTACGCCACTTGTCTCGATCCCTTGCTATACTCGGAAGTTTAATTCGATTCCAGATTTGACATTAGCTTCTGTCATTTTGTGAAATAATGATACCACATATTATAATAGTGTAGTGATGAACACAAAAATCGATAAACAATCAGTGTGTGTGCCATCAGTGTGCCAATTAAAGACTAAATTATTGATTTATATTTCAATAATTTAAAATAATGATTTATTAATTAGTAATCGCTGCTCTATTTTATAAAAAAATAATGTTTTTAATTTTATATGAAAACCAAAAATTATAATAACAGAGCCTTGATAGTTTTCAGTATTTGCAGCCCGTGCGCGCTCGTGCAGCTATCGCCATTTTGTTTATCGTGTCATTCGCATTTGTTTTGGTTTTCCATCAAAATGGATCCTCAGCCAAGTACATCACAAAAAGACGTGGATGTTTTCTTGTCCCCAAGAAAAAAAAGTCCACGAAAAGCTTTCACTGTTACTGAAAAAGTAATGATCCGCAACGCCTACAAATACGTGAAAAATGAAATTTCTGCGCAATTGGAAGCCTTTGAAGTTGTGGAAGAAAATGAATGTATGAGCAAAGTTGCTGCCATATTGGGAATAACCTCACGGTCTGTTTGTAACGTTTTGAAGGAAGTAAATAAATGTGCGCCGCCAACTCCTCCTAAAACAACTGGATCAAAGCGAAGCGAAAAATTTATGAATTTACATTCTCTGCAATACGAAGAATTGTTCATCAGTTCTTTTACCGAAATGAACCTCCAACCATTGCAAAGGTTAGTCAATCAGTCAGACAGTATTATTTTATACCTACATCTTTTATATAAAAGTAATGATTCCAAGCTATTATAAAATTTACTATTTTAGATTTTACAAGTGATGAACGATGATTCAGAAATGCCCAAGATTTCCAAAGACTACCCTCAGAAAAAAAAAAATTTGAAACATCTTAATTTTAAATTTGTTGCACGGTCACGCAAGAGCCACTTATTGATCGAAATGATATAAGTAATAACATGGCGCCAGCGTTACTTGCGGTTTATATGTCAGTTTCGACGAGAAGGGAGACATATATATTGTCAAGATGAAACTTGGGTTAACGCAGGTAAGGCTAACATTTATACGCAAAATGAATTGATACACATTTTACATTAAATTTAATAGTAATATTGAATGTTCATTTACCATATTTATATTAAGGTCAAACTTGTAAAAAAACTTGGGTGGACAAGAAAGTCACATCATCTCGAAAAGTGTTTTTGGGGGGACTGACCACTGGATAAAAAATCCATCTGGAAAAGGCAAACGTCTCATAATTAGCCATATAGGTAGTGCAGAAGGCTTCCTGGAAGAGGAGCTCATGATGTTTGAAGCAAAGAAAAATTGTGAAGATTACCATGATGAGATGAGATGAGATGAGAATGCAGTTTGTTTTGAGGAGTGGTTCGCTGGAGTCTTACCAAAAATTAAGACCAAACTCAATTGTGGTGATGAATAATGCACCGTACCACTCCCGAAAATTGGAAACGGCACCAAAAATGAGCTGGTAAAAAGCTGCCATCCAAGACTGGTTTTTAAATAAAAATATTCATTACGAACCAGATATGGTTAAAGCTACGCTAATAGAACTGATTCCACATAACGCGTCTTTTAATAAGTACGATGTAGACTAAATAGCAGCACAACATGGGATCACGGTTTTAAGACTGCCCCCTTACCATTGCGAGCTAAACCCTATCGAATTGATAAGGGCGCAGGTAAAGGGGCATGTAGCTCAAAATAATAAAACCTCCAAATTGACAGACGAGAGAAATTTATTTCAGGAAGGCATTCAAAAAATTACGGCTACCGAATGGTCTAAATGCGTATCCCATGTTGTCAAAGAGGAAAAAATGAGTAGGCTAGATATGTTAATTGACAATATCACAGATACATTTATAATAAATATTACAGAAAGTGACAGCAATAGCGATAGCGATGACGGCGACAATTTATAAAATAAATTACTACCATAATACATCTGTTATATTTGTCATGCTCCTTCTTGATCACATTTTTTAAGCTATTGCATAGCTTTTATTGGAGGCCTTGAGCGCGAACACCGAATCAATTTTTTTTGTGAGAAAGCACTAAGAAAGAGAGAGATGGAAGACATAAAACCGTAACGAAAAAACCAGCCTCCCATCAGGCCATTCGACTTTAAATCTTATTGTTACTATGACTTACAGACTATATTTGCATAGCAAGCTGTGTTACATACGTTCTTATAGATGTAATGTTGCAATAGCTTTACAGCGGGAGTCCCCGAGTGCCACTCGTCTTTTTTTTATTTATTTCACACACACTTATAAAAGAAAAGTCTCAGATCGTTAATTAATCGTCAAAACTAAATTATCGGTTCAGAAATATTTAATTTCCTGATATACTTAGTTTACGAGAGTAAAATTATAAACGAGAAGAATCGATCCGGAAATATTCCATTTCACTATTTAGTACTTGTCATAACGTTGCAACACTGAAATTCTCAAATCGAATCGAATTAAAATTCCGAGAATAGTCCAATCCATGCATGACCCGCGACTGTTCGAATGTCATCGACCCATCTAGCCGGTGGACGCAAAACAATGTCATGTTAATTCTGTTTTACTTCACATTTCAATTATTCAGCTTATGAGGCAGGAGTTACAAGTTCCTAGAACAAGTAAGGTTCCTGGGTACATAATGATTCTAAATATGTAATCCGAACGGCTCAAATTCGAAATGACAATCCTTGTCTCTTTCATTCCGTGTCGGATCAATCCAACTGGGTTCAGAATCGCTAGGCTGATATGCTCGTCTGAGAGTATCTTTATTATTGCTTCCTAATCTATTATTTGAAAATGAAAAATGATTAAAAAATTAAAAGAGAAAACGCTTAAGTTCGATTCGATATTGTAAGAGAATCAAAATGCTTATCCCTAAGATTTTAAGATATCCGCTGTGCCCATTGAGTACATATAAGTACTTTAGAGCACGCACAACGAAATGGGAACAGTAGGCACGGGTGAGAACAAAACGACGTTCCCGCCGCGAGCGCCTGTCGTACTCGATCACTAGTAAAGTGCGTTTCTCGAGGGTTTTTTTTTCAAATATTGTTATTAAACCGTGAAATGTGCAGTTCGATCTTGCAAAAACGATACTAGAAAACGCACAAAGTTGAAATCCTCTATCACATTTCATCGGGAAGTCGATTATTTTACTTATTTTTATAAAAACTATTGAAAACTAATCCGGAATCGCGGGAGATGTTCGGGAGGCGGGTACGCGCAGGACCGCCCTCACACCGCGCTCCCGCCGCGTGATTTAGAGATGGGACGTAATATAATGTTGACTAGAAAAACTACATATTAAAATAGATTTTTGTAACTTTAATGCTCAAAATGTTATAATATTTTAAAAAATAATTTTATAGGATGTTTTGTACGATAAACTTTCAATTTGTTTTAATGCGAAAGTATTATAGAGTAAACTTGAAGTACACAATATTATGTAATGTTACGATATCACGTCTTAACAGTTAAATTGAAATTATATACAGCGTGTGGCGGAAAGGTCCAACAATATTTATGGTAGTTCATCTATACTAAGTATCAAATCACATGTGCGAATATTAGACACGAAAGCTTAAAAAAAAAATTCCATACAAAGTTAATAATTCGTTGTTTGTTATTTTATTTGACAACCCTAACCGGCTGTACGGCGCGTTCACTGACCGCCGCGCCGCCGGCCACTGCGCGCCGCTCCGTCGGTGTCGTGCACGCCGCGCCGCCGCCGGCGCCGGCGCATTGATACCTACTTATCTGTCGTTTGAAAATCTCCCTAAATAGCATAGAAGTCGAACAAGAGAAAGATTAGGCGTGGAAGCTATTGAACTGCCATATTCGATTGAGCCAGATAGCATAAAACAGATGCTTTTTATTAGCACTAACCTAAAGCCTTATTACCCTTGGCTAAATTTGTTCGCTACTGAATTTAGTGAAGTGTAGTAATACCTAGCATTCAGTAAGCTACGAGCCTACGAGTAGCATACTACATTCAGAAGCGAGGTTTGCTTCTTTCTAACTTGCTTCTGAATTCAGTCGACTAAATTTTGTCAAGTGTAATAAGCCTTCAAACAATATTAGACAGGAAGGATGGAAGGAATGTCATATGAAATAAAACTAAGTAGGTACGTGTTTGAATCGAAAGTCAAATAAAAAGTTAGAATAATTACTTAATTTAATTATTTAAACTCTCTAATAAGAATGGAAGATACCTACACTAACTACTTATTTTTACTAAATTAACTAACCTTTTAATAATCTCATTATTATTTAACCATAGTCGCACTGTAATGTAACACTAAAATTTCAGTGCACAACAGCACAACACAAACATATTTATCCATTTCACACTGCAATCCAAGGTGCTTGCGGCGCGGCGCACCTTCCTCCTACGCGTAACGAGGGCGGCCTCAAGTATCAGTCCAGGGTGGTGGACCAGCACCCAGCACTGCTGGTAGTACTAAAACAGGCCCTGACTCAGGGCGTCTTTAGTGCTGTTCAGACGTTTGAGGAAATTTCACGTTCTTCATGGCGACTAACTAGGTACCATGTCTAGGTACAGTGATGACATCGTAGATATCAATTTTGCGATAAAAACAACAACACACCACCAACGACGCTACAGAGCGACTGAACTTTCAACTCAAAAATTTAAACCTCAAATACTTCTAAAAAATCATATTGGACAGCGGGCTTCGCCTTTCGGCATGGCGCGCCGCGCCGTTCCGAAAGGCGAAAAACCGCAGCGGCACAGCGCGTCAATCGGTTTGACTCCGTTTGACAAATGCCGACTTGCCGACAGTCCGCCGTGGACATTTCGCAAAGAATAAAATAAAATTAAGAAGTGAAAATTAATTTGAAATGGTACGAAATGTATCACAGTATGTACCTAACTGATTTTGGCATACATACGCTTTCTTTCGTGTTGTTGAATTTAAATATTCTACTATCACAATCAATTAAACAACATTAGCAATAGTGTTTTTAATTCATAAAATTGTTCGGTATAGTGATGAGCGAAAAGAGACGTACACATAAAATTTAGCCGAACTGGCTTAGAATTTCTAAACCAGCGCTGTATACCGTAGTAGCTACCTACTCCTAGACGTTTTTTTCTCTATGTTATTTTTTTCGTGTGAGCTAGGTATCGTAGTTATAGACCGCCCGAAAGGACTCTAACCGTCCAACAGTTCTAGCCATTACCTATTGTATTGAAGGATTAAATTCGCAGTTAATAATTTAACTTATGTTTATTTTATTCACAGCTTCGAAGTAGGCAAAATAAATAAAATACATATTCTGCACAAAATTTAGTCTTTGACAGGCAAGGTCGTTTGTCAGCTGTACATGCATTAGGGTTGCAGCTGGACAATTTTACATCAAACTTTGACTCGTATTATCTCGTGATCTAAAGTGTTGAGAGGAATGAGACCTTCGGAGATGAAGTCCACATCAGTGTTGGAATGACCTGTTAATATATTGTTGGACCTTTCTGCCACACGCTGTATAGAATATTGTAAAATTCAATTTGAAAAATTGACAATGAGAGGTACACTTTTGTAAGGAAAATGCAGGGTCCTACAAATTTAGTATAATATATTTTAAGGACAAACCTACGCAAAACACTAAACATATTTCTTTTTTTTTGAACATGAACCATGCAGCAATCATTTACTGCATTTGCTTAGAGCGGTGATTTAAAAATACATTGAAATACGAGTTAAATATTTAGTTCGAAAGTCTAATGTCACAAAAACTAAAAGACAGCTTTTTAACAAGCTTACGCTTTTTAGCGGTCAGTAAAAATGACAAGTAATATTTAATTAACATAACATAATATTATTATTTGATTTATAAATAAAAAATTTCATTGTTTATTTTATAAATAGGTAATTGGATTAAATTGTAATGCTAATAACTACTAATTGCACGAAATAGTTATTTACGCCATTTTTCGGTAATAATTGCCAAATATAGGCATTATAATTCAATTCAAACCATTAATTAATTCAAAATAAGCAGTTCATATCCTAAGCTCCTTATATTTTAAGTAAAAATAAAATAATTTGAGGAATACTAGCTTTTTATTGATATACATATCCTATCATACACATTTTATGCGAAATATTTACATATTAATATTGTACAAATGTAAGTCGCATGTAGAAAAACTTAAAGCTGCACGGGCACTAACTCTATAAAACTAAAATACCTAAGTACTTACATTTTAGATGTGATAACGCACGAAATAATTATATTTATAGATGTTTGTACCACGCTGAACCTGCATAAATCGCCAACAAAATGATTTTGCGTTGCCCGCGTGCCCATCCCTAGTAATCCCCTACGTACATATCTATGTAGCTATACATCATCTGCCTACGGCGCGCACTGGGCGTCTAGTGTGGTGTTAGCACTCTATACTTAAAGACCGGTATACACGACAACGATAAAACTGCGCAAACGAACTGTGCAGTTCATTTGCGCAGTTTTATCGAACGTATGTACAAAAATCGGCGCAGTTTTTTTGGTTGGTGCAAGCCATCGGAGCAAGGTTCAAAATCTATTGGATAAATCGTTGTCGACCGCGTTTGCACAGTTTTATCGTGGTGTGTATACGGAAGTCGGACCAATCATTCAGTTCGTTCGCAAGGCTTGGTGTAGGCGGACGCGTCGGCGCACGTTAAAACATGTTGCAAGAAGATTGTAGCGGAGTCCGTGAGTTATTGGAAGAGTTTATCCAGTGCTATAAAAGTGAAGTTTGTTTGTGGAATAAGAAAAGTAAAGATTATCACGACCGCAACAAGAAAAATGATGCCTACTATAGGCTAATTATAAAGTATAAACCTATTGATCCTAATGCCAATAGGGAGACGGTAGTAAAGAAAATAAATAACCTGCGGACTTCTTACAAGAAGGAACTCAACAAAGCCAAAAAGTCCTTAAAATCCGGAGCCGGAACCGAAAAAGTCTGTTTCTCGTTTGTGGTACTTTGACTTGATAAATTTTTTAAATGATGAAGAAATACCAAGGGGAGAGTTGCCTATATCGCATCCCCTAGTAACCAACTCTCTCCTACCTAACAAATTAATAGCAAAAAAAATTAATTAGATATTTTTTACTAATTGCTCATTTTTATTTATTTTTCATGTGCATGTATGTATGTATACGTGTAGTGTAAATGTAACAGGCAGACACTCTTTCGTATTTATTTTTTAATAATAATTTTTTGTGTATGTATGACTAAAGTAGAATTAAAAAATGAAACATTTTTGTATAATATACATTATTATACATATTTATATATAATATACATTTATGATATTGAAGGAAGAAATACACCATGCAGCCATATTCAATACGTTTAATCAATGTATAAAATTATCTTGCCAGGGAACTTTTCCCTCGTTCACAAAATAACTCATAAATTCATTTCTTATTTGTTTTGCTGTTCTCTCAGAATCTCCTTGACGTATACGTTGTAATGGTTTAAGCGTTGATCTTCTTGTAAGTCTTGGCGACGTTGTACCCTCTTCAAAGTTTTCTCTATCAAAAGAATCTGACGAAGCATATGAAGACAATGATGTTGTCATCAAATAGTTGTGCAAAACACAAGTTGCTCTAACAACTGACTCGATGTTTTTGGGTGACATATTAATTTGTGTTCTGTAAATTCTAAACCTTGCTGCTAGTATGCCAAATGCGTTTTTAACTATGCGGCGTGCTCGTGATGTTCGGTAATTATAAATCTTCTTCGCTCTATTATCCAAATCATTTTGTCGAAATGGTTTCATCATATCTTTTCTCAGAGGAAACGCGTCGTCAGCTACGAAAACATATGGCAGCGTTCGTGAACTATCACTCAATGTCTCTTGTTCAGAAATGTTTAAACCATTATTTTTCAACTTTTTGTAAAACTTTGTATTCAAGAACACTCCTCCATCTGATATTCTGCCATTTGTACCAAAATCAAACAGCAAGAATTTGTATTTTGCATCAACAATTGCCATTAGGACCATACTATGTCTATTTATGTAATTGAAATAATAAGAACCACTGTTAGGTGGGGGGCACGATTTCAACGAGCTTGCCATCAATGGCACCTAAACAGTGAGGGAAGTTCCATCGTTCATGGAATTCCCGCGCTATTGTTTTCCATTCACCTTCTGTTTGTGGTAACTGAAACAAAAATAGTAGATTCATTAGTAACTTTTATATACCTATACATATTACATACAATACAATATTTTTTGTTGCACATAAGAAGAAGACAATGATACAGAGAGAACCAAAACAAATGCATAATGTAGGCGGCCTTGTGTATGTTCAAGTTTTAATTAATTAATCTATAATTTTGCCTATTGACTAACAGAATACCAAATCCTGAGTTTTTTTTAAAGGAACACTTCTCTTCGCAATACAACGATTTTAATGTCGGACAAGACCCACCCCAGGCAGATCTGATTTCGAAAGAGATAAACCAACACCAGGCCGCTTTGATGTTGAAAGAGATACCCCAACACCAGGCCAATCTGATGTCGAAAGACATACACCAACACCAGACCGATCTGATTCTGAAAAAGGCACGCTAAGACCAAATCGTTCAAAATCCACAAAAAATGCGTATGAAGAGGCACTTCGAAGTGTGAATGAGCATTTTAAACGTCCGAGGGTTCAGGAAAATCGTTTTGAAGTATATGGACGAAGTGTAGGCATGAAATTGCAAGAACTACCAAAACAGCAGAGGATTATTTCAGAAAAAAAATATTAACGAGACATTGTTCTCAGCCGAAATGGGTGATTCAACTACCTCACATACTGTCAAAACCAGCGACTTTATTAACACATTTTTCCTCTCAGGCAGACATTCGAACATCATCTAATCAACTAAACGTTCAAACTGTCCCCACTCAGCCACGCACCGTATCATCTAATGAACTATACGCTGAAACCTTTTCCACTCGACCATACATTCAAGCATCACCTAATCAACCAAACGTTCAAACTGTCTCCACTCAGCCACACACCGTATAAACCACATGCTCAGACTCACGATTCTCTACGGCTGCTTCATTTATAAATAGTTTTGGTGTTGATTGATTATTGTATTTTATTATTAAGATTGCATTTATTCATTCTTGAATCATCATTTTCAATCACAATTTCTTTCTTTTGATTTAATTAAGAAAAACTACATACGATCACAATTGTTTTCTTCATAGCATCACAGATTAATAATATACCTACTACCGTATAGTACTAACATCTACATCGTCAAAAATGTTATCTAATAGGTATGTAGTTCCCTATATAAGATAGTGAATAATTTCTTACACAGGTGAAACTCTTTGCAAAAGCTTAATGTTACTTTTTCGTTAAATTGGAGAAAACCTTTGTAGCGGTAAAACTCGCTACTAAACCTTTTTGCACAAAATGAGCCAGGCTAGCGCAAGCACTTCATCGTCTGCCATCGCGAGTTTTTCGTCTGAGTTTCTGGCAGGAACTGACGATCGACGCAGATATCGTAGATATGTGGACGCACTACCTACGTTCGATAAACTGCGCAAATGAACTGCACAGTTCGTTTGCGCAGTTTTATCGTTGTCGTGTATACCGGCCTTTAGTTATGTGTCCTCAATGGCTGTGCCATTGACATCTGACATTCGAACTAATTCAGACAGTTGCCTGACTGCAGTATTGTGTGTGTGTGTGCTGGCCGAGCGATTCATTCAATTTCAGAATTTTCTTTTCCAGTTTTCACAATTTTCCGCTAAAATATTCACGAAAATGGAATTTACGATGGAAATGTAATGAATACTGTGTAATGCGTGATTACTGCGGCTCACATCATGGCTTTGACGTCACGACAACGGAGTATTCACAACAAAAACAATTCAAAACGCGCAAGTTTCAGTAAAGGCAAGCGGAAACCAAGCGAGGGGTAAATCCTGGATGTATTATATTTTAGCACCTGATTGTTCTAAATCGCCGAATTTATAATTTGTTCTCACTATATTTTGCCGCTTCGTATATACTAAATTTGATTTATAAAGTGCTTTTTCTATTTATAATAAATTTAATGTTTCATATCGCATATGTAATTCATTGCGTGAACTCCAGTTTGGCTACGATCCAGCTTTAGCGGCTCGCACTAAGGTAATACAGGCAGTTGATGGTCCATGAAATAAACTTGTTTGTTACCAACTGACTGAATACATTAGATACTAATTCAAATCTCAGACTTCAGCGCATAGAGGACCAGTGTGGCAGCACATCTCGTTTTGTTAATCCATATAGCTTTTGATTTAATCTTTAATTATTTGAGTTTTTGTTTGATCCCCATCCAGAACAAATATTTGTAACTTTCTCATTATTTTCCTGGCATAAAAAGTAGCATATGTGTTTTCCAGGCTATAATCCAATTATGGTCTAAATTTCAACCCAATCTGTTCATATTATGGAAGTATTAAAAAAGTTGGATGTAGTCTCGCTAAAACAAAACCTGTCCATCGAGTCGGTCACAAAATAATGAATGTGTGAGCTGCCGCTGACACGTACACATCAGTAGGTCATTACATGAGCTACTTGTGAATATTGTGTCAGCCTATCATTGACAACCTGACATAGCACACATGCAAATGTGGCAGACTCTAGTGACACAGATTTTGTTTTAGCAAGACTATGTCCAACTTTATTATATGCCCATGGTTCATATGTAAACATTTATAATTTTAGTTGGATGAATTGTCAAATATTTATTTTGTCTGGATGTATGTCATACATAAAAAGATTGTAGCCTAGAAGAACACATATGCAACTTATTATCCTGGAAAAATAACAGGAACGGAAACTACACCGGTAAAAGCATGTAGCACTGCTAGTCACAAATATTTGATATAAGAATTATATCAGCCACCTGGCTCCCATAAATACAATACAATTAAAAAGTCTAGTGTGGGGCTAGTTAATTTTGTGTGTGGAATGTCCACCAATATTTATATTTATATAATAAATATTTGTAAAATCTCATCTTAAATTCAGTGTATTAATCATATATCAGCTATCTGGCTGCCATCACACAAGCTTTGCTTAGTTTGGGGTCAGATGGTGTTGTGTGTGAATTGTCTACCAATATTTATTTATTTATTTATTTATTTATATTTACATTTTATCTATATAGCATACTATTAACTCTGGAGTTTTTCTGCGATAGCAATAACAGTAATCATCAGCCATCCTCTCAAGCCTCCTGCATAACCCCATCCACACAACCCAATCATCAGTTTTACACATTCACAGGCACAATTAACCAACCACCTAAATTTTTTGTTGCTACGATCTTTTTGACAAAATCGGTTTTGTGGGATTATTCTTAAAAACTGCTTATGTTTTCAATATCTTAGTTTGTTATTGCTTAATGATAACTTTCAATGTAGGTACTACTATGAAATTTTCTTAAAAATTAACAATCGCTGCAAATTAGGAGAAATAAATTTGGTGGTTTATTGTGCCTCTGAGTGTTTTAGTTTATTTCCCTCTGTAACAACTTTACTTAGCAAATTAAAAATGTCTAATAATAAAATTCGATTTTAGAGACATAATAGTGACAAGTGCTCCATCAGACCTGCGTAACATTGGGTACCCGGGCGGTGCTGCAGCCCTAGGGCTTCTGATTACTGCTAGACTGCTTGCTGCGTTTTATGGACATATTAGCGACTGTGATGAGACGTATAACTATTGGGAGCCTCTTCATTATCTAGGTAATTAGCTTGACAAGTAAAAATTTACAATTTTTTTGTCATTTCTACACACAAAATATGGAGGTATGGTGGTGATAGGACTGCACTGATGTCCCGCTAGGGGTGTTTTGTGCAATTGAAGAACACACAAAATATACCTGTCTTTATTACAGATGTGGTGTAATGCACATCCTTACTTCACAATAATTTATTTTTGCCAAATACAAATCACTAAAATGAATAATTTCATTAAGTATAGAGTAAGTAAGTATAGGTAAATAACCCTAGTATGCCTAACTTAAACAGCATAAAAAGTAGCTTATATACATAGCTCTATATAAATATAATATGTATGAATCATTCAGCTGTTATAGAAATATGCGAGGACAAACACAAATATGTTCAATATGCAAAGAGCATCTTGTCGACTCTCGAGGATTCCCTTCATAGGCCTCTGCTTCCCCTCTTCACGGTGACCAAGGCGCTGCAATGACACTACCTTATCGTCAAAAACGCCACACTATTCACAATGTGAAGAATTTTGTTCTCACATTTTTTGTCAAATAACTTCCTAGCCTTGCCGACCACTATTATTTGCTCTCTTTTCACGTTCTAATAGTTCTTCGACTATAGTATTAGTGTTTGGAACTGTGATTGGCGACGGTTCGATGGCACAAATAAAAGAGTGTTTGTTTACCCTTTAGTCCCATGACGCACCCTTCACTACTAGTGAGGTTACTCCACTCCAAGCAGATGTGTCGCTTGCATCCATCACATTGCACATTGTTGTCGTCATTATTTAAGTGGCTCTCACACTGAAACACTGCATTTCGGCAATTTACAAGTTTCAGCATAGAATACAAAAGAAAGATTGTTAAAGAAAAACGATTACGATTTTTGTCACAACTTCCTTCAAAACAGAAATTACATTTCACAAAAACTTAACACTGTATATGATAGTAAAGCAGCAAGTAATAGATAAACAATGATACAGTCTTTTAAAACCAATTTAACAATTGTTCATCTAAATATAAAATATGATGATATTTCAACACTTGTTTCTTCAACCGAGGGTAGACAGAGAAAAAATAAACATATTTATTTTTTGTTAATTTATATTTTGACTTCATAAATCTAATAGATATAATAAAATAATTTTGCCTATTGTAATTTTCCAGTGTACGGCAGCGGTCTCCAGACATGGGAGTACAGTCCTGTCTACGCCATCCGCTCGTACATGCCGCTGTGGTTCTTCGCTATCCCGGCCAAGCTGCTGTCATACCTCATGCAGCCAGTCTCCGTGTTCTATACGTTGAAGGCTATACTTGGAGTGTTGACTGCTTGGGCTGAACTGGCTTTTTACAAGTTTGTACTAAATTTTTTGATAACTTTCCACCATTATTGTAACAGAGTAGTTTCCAACTGGAACAAGGGTGTCATTTCGGCAAAATCATTTAACTCTTTCAAGAATAAACTGGACAAATGGTTAGCGAAAGGTATTATATTTTAACAGACAATTACCTATAATTGGTTATTTCAACACTGATATAGGGATATCAATTGATGCTGCTTGCCTATTATTCGATAAATAAGTCATTTCTTCATATCTAAGTTTTTAATAATGTACTACATATTACATACATAAAATTCTCATGCCACCAGTGTTTGTAACCAAACTCTTATAAAACAATTTGACCAATTGTTTTGAAATGTTTTAATTTCTACTAATTGTATAAATACGAAAGTAGCTCTGTCGGCTGTTATACTTTTACGCATGTACTACTGAACCGAACTATATAAGGCGAGTTAGTCTAGAGCCTGAGAATGGACATAGATTACTATTTAATGGGAAAAACATTAAAATTGAGAATGAAAATTGTACCTAATAAATTTCATCGTTTTCGAAGCCCAATAGCTGGATAAAAAAAAAAATAGGGTAAAATTTTGATAAACTTTGAATGTCCTATTAACTCATGTCTCATCAAAAAACTAAAATTATGTTTTAGACTAATTAGAGACTAAAAAATATTTTTTTTTATCTATTCAAAAGACTAAAAAAATACTTTATTATTATTAAACACAGACTCACTCCCAAAATTTCGCATTCTTAATAGCTGCCCTGTAGCTATTTATTTTTTCAGTTCAACTAAATTTGGCTTTTATTCCCAGGGCGGTATGTCACGAGTTCGGAGTCCACGTGGGTCGGGTGTGGTTCGCATTCGCGTTGCTATCTGCGGGCGCGTTCGCGTCTAGTGCAGCGTTACTGCCGTCAGCGTGGAGCGCGGCGCTGTGCAGCGCGGCGCTAGCGTGCTGGTGGCGGCGGCGATACTTCCCCGCCGTCGCGCTGACAGCTGCCACCGCCTTACTCAGTTAGTATCTTTAATGCACAGAAATACGTCTTAAAATTGCTTGCGTAGGGAGACAAGTCAAAAAGACAAACGAAAAAAATGGGTAGTCATTGAGTTCAATTCACAGCCCACGGAAACTCTGTATGTAGTGCACAAAAAGAAGTTTTTACTTGAACAAGATATACTAATACGAGAGCTATTACCACAGAATAGATATTACTACAGAACCCTCACTAAGCGAAAACTTTTATATAAATAGCGGCTCTTGCTGGGACGCAACAAAGTGCAATTCAGCTCGCATTAGCGCTCAATGCCTATCGCAATGTTTACCTAAATATTTGCGCTCTCTTCTAACGCGTAACTCTGTCGCTGTCTGGCGCGGAATGATGCGTATCGAAAGGGTTGTCGACATATTATCTAATAAAAATTAAATTAACCTTTCGTTATGTAGGTAGTCAGCATTGTATCTCAGATTATATATTTTAGTTATTTACTTCGTAACGCGCAAGACAGCTAGAAGAGGCCGTAACATAGGGTCGGACACATTGAAATTAAAACAATAAAAGTATACTTTGACTGTTTTTATTCTACTTGATCGTCTAAATGTTGTTTGATAAATATGTAACATATTTTAATGTACTTACCTACACTAATACATACAACCAGCTTCGATTACAAGCTATTTTATAATGTCCGGTACTTTTTGTACGGTTAGCAGAAAAGTATAAAAAATAATGGTATATTTTGTACAACTAGGAAAAAATGATAATTCTTTGTTTTTTTGATTCGTGCATCCATATACAGCACAATATATGGCGACGTAATTTTGCGCGGGGAAACGTGTTGCGCGAGCGCTCAGACGTGCGTTCGACAACCGCCTGGCACTTGTTCCGTGCGAGGAACGGTATAGCTGTAGGCTAAAACCGCGCGACCTTGAGCGAGTGAGGATGCACTGCTATTACGCTATAGACACGTACACACGCACGCACTCACACGTACGTTGCTATCTGCGGGTGCGTTCGCGATTAGTACAGCGTTACTGCCGTCTGTGTGGAACGCGGCGCTAGATACTTCTCCGCCTTCGCGCTGACCTGTGGCGCTGACAGCCGCGACCGCCTCGCTCAGTTAGTATCTTTAATGTACAGAGATAAGTCTTAAAATTGCTTGCATAGCGAGGCAAGTCAAAAAACGAATGGTAATACAAGCTACTACGGAACGACGCCATTTACACTCACACAGACGCATGCACGCACACACGCCATCAAGTCCAGAGTGAATCAGTTTATTCTAGGGAAGCACGCTCCATCATAGACTTCATGGTCGCTTTGTTATTTTCTCCATTTAATCTATGTATTATTAAATAATGGAGAGTGAAAAAAATATGTGTACATACTCATAGAATTGTTACACACAATTGTAGAAAATAGGACAAACTGGGATTGTGTAGATTAGCTGCACACTTCCCGAAATGCATTCGCCATAAAACTCATAACCTAAATAAATGTTAAGTCATAAATTCTATTGTCTATTCCAGGTTGGCCATTCACTGCATTAATCGGACTACCAATAGCCATAGACATGGTCATCGTCAAGAGAGAGTATACAGACTTCTTCAAATACTCTCTAATGTCTCTGGTCTTCATAATGGTCCCGACCATCATAGTGGACTCCTGGCATTATGGGAAGTTTGTGATCGCTCCGTGGAACATAGTAGCGTATAATATCTTCACGGAGCATGGACCAGATCTTTATGGAATCGAACCTTGGACATTTTACTTTGTCAATGGATTTCTGAACTTCAATATTGTCTGGGTGAGTGAATTATTGGGGATTCATTACTATGAAATAAATAGGCTATATTTCTAAAAAAAAAAAATTAGATTATTAGTCCGTCAGTTTGAATGCAAAAAAATATTGTGTTTTTTCTTTTGTTTGACAAACAAAAAAGGACGAAGATACAGTGTTCAGAAGTTTCGCATGACGTCACTTATGGGTTACGATTTATACCCACAAGTGACGTCACGACCTGGAAATTTGATTTCTATATCTTTGTTGAATTTTAATAAGTTGATAAAACAAAAATACCTATCCCATATTGTTCCTTGATCTAGCTGTCAGACTCATTAGAATGGTTTATAGACTGCAGGCCCGTGAGCAAAATGTATGGGTCAAATGTACCACCAGGAGTACCTATGTAGGATGATAGATGGGTATAAAGTAATAAGATTTAGCACTATGCCGTCACTTGTAAGCTGTCCAACTGAGCGCAGTTGAAGAAGGGGGGTTGCAACCTTCGATTATTTCTCCTTGTCGCATGATTTTTGTACGGCATTGCGAAATAATAGATTAGAAGAAGTGTTGAAACTATAACAATTGGAAATTTTAATATTTTAATTGGTGGTTCATTTGACCCGTAAATTTTGTTCACGGGCCTGTAGTCTACGAGTATTATTTATGATCCAGTCCGATACCCTATTTTCAAATGTAATGTATGGATGTGCCGCGAGCCTTCTAAGTCCGCAAGCGTTGCAAGTTCGTGTTTGTTCCAGCTACTCGCCCTGTACTCTCCGCTGGCGCTGTACATGTGCTACGTATCTGCGCCGCGCTCGACCGCGCGCGCGCCGTTCTGCTCGCCCTACTGGCTCAACCTGATGCCCCTGGCTCTCTGGCTCGCCGTCTTCATGGCTCAACCCCACAAGGAAGAGAGGTAACGTCCATCATCATCATCATCATCATAATCATCATCAACCTGTATTCGTCCACTGCTGAATATAGATTATAGATTTTACATGACATTTTAAATTTCCCATTCCGATGACATCCAAACACTTTTATTTTTATTGTACCATCTTTGATAAAGCCCTTTTACAGCTGCAAAATCTGGACAAGGCCTCTTTACAGCCGCTTACTTTAAATGTTGATATTATTGATTAGTTTTGTAGTCAAACTCTTTTCTTATGTATTTTTTTGTCATTGACGTTACCAAGTTTTTATTGTAAAATAATGGTTCGAAGAAATAAATTGAAATTGAAATATAAGTCTCTCCCATGACCGGTAGCTACACTGGCGCTTACTCACGTTTTCAATTTTGGCGGGAAAATGGGTGTTAGATTACCTACATGCGTTAGTTGATTGCTTTTTTATAGTATAGAGTGACCGGACGAGCATGACATGTGCCAGATGGTAAGCAATATGCCTACTGATGATAGAATAGTGACACGCAGCTATTGGAACACGAAGAACCCAAATCATAACCTAACTTCTTCTGCCTAATCTTCACTGTGGTCATCACCCAGAGATATAAGATGTTTTTTTTATCTCTATGCCTTGTACTATCACTGGAAACATTGCCCTGCAAACCGGAACACAGTGAAAATTTGGACTCTTCTTGTTCCAATAGCTGCGTGTCACTGTGCTGTTATGTGCAGGCATATTACGACGATAAAGTCTAGTCAGGTTTTATTTTTAAAACACGTCATATTATGTGCGTTTGTAGACAATGAAAAACTGTTACATAAAGAGTAAAGAATGCGACGGTAAATGTCGCGCGACAGTATATTAGCTCAGTCGGGAAGAAGGACGGTCATAATAATATATGGTAGGTCCGGGTTCGAATCCAACCGGCCTCCTTACTTTTTTCAAGTTATTTTTTTTTCTCTACGTCTAAGTAACCGAACAATCCTCGGTCACCCAGGTACTATCATTTAAATACATGAAAGCAAATTTTAATCTAATATATCTATTTTATTAAAATTTCATATTTCAAAAACTGCCACACTCTTTTTGATTAAACTTACACGGGACCACCTTAATGAATGAATTATTGAATTATGATCTACCAAACAAAAAAAAAAACATCAAAATTGGTTTACAATCGCGTAACATAAAAAAAACACATATAATCGTATTGATAATCTCCTTTTTTTAAAGTCGGATAGTTATTTCACAGACATAATTATTCTCTTCCAGGTTCCTGTACCCAGTGTACAGCATGATAGTCCTGGCGGGCGCGATCTCAGTGGACTGCATCCAGAAGCTGGTTTACACGGTGGGGGCGGAGGTGTTCCGCTCGGCGCGCTTCCACGGCACCAAGCACTACCTGTCCTACACCATGCCGCTCATGGTGGCCTTCACCGCCGCCGCCGGGGTCGCGGGTAACTGTCATGGTGACCTTCACCGGGGTCGCGGGTAACTTGTATGGTGGCCTTCACCGGGGTCGCGGGTAACTTGCATGGTGGCCTTCACCGCCGCCGCCGGGGTCGCGGGTAACTTGCATGGTGACCTTCACCGGGGTCGCGGGTAACTTGCATGGTGGCCTTCACCGCCGCCGCCGGGGTCGTGGGTAACTTGCATGGTGACCTTCACCGGGGTCGCGGGTAACTTACATGGGTGCCTTCACCGCCGCCGCCGGGATCGCGGGTAACTTGTATGGTGGCCTTAACCGCCGCCACCGGGGTCGCGGGTAACTTGCATGGTGACCTTCACCGGGGTCGCGGGTAACTGTCATGGTGATCTTCACCGGGGTCCCGGGTAACTTACATGGTAGCCGTCACCGCCGCCGCCGGGGTCGCGCGGGTGACTTACATGGTGGCCGTCACCGCCGCCGCCGGGGTCGCGGGTAACTTACATGGTGGCCGTCACCGCCGCCGCTGGGGTCGAGGGTAACTTACATGGTGGCCGTCACCGCCGCCGCCAGGGTCGCGGGTAACTTACATGGTGGCCGTCACCGCAGCCGCCAGGGTCGCGGGTAACTTAAATGGTGGCGTCACCGCCGCCGCCGGAGTCGCGGGTAACTTACATGGTGGCCGTCACCGCCGCCGCCAGGGTCGCGGGTAACTTACATGGTGGCCGTCACCGCAGCCGCCAGGGTCGCGGGTAACTTACATGGTGGCGTCACCGCCGCCGCTGGAGTCGCGGGTAACTTACATGGTGGCCGTCACCGCCGCCGCCGGGGTCGCGGGTAACTTACATGGTGGCCGTCACCGCCGCCGCCGGGGTCGCGGGTAACTTACATGGTGGCCGTCACCGCCGCCGCCGGGGTCGCGGGTAACTTACATGGTGGCCGTCACCGCCGCCGCCGGGGTCGCGGGTAACTTACATGGTGGCGTCACCGCCGCCGCCGGAGTCGCGGGTAACTTACATGGTGGCCGTCACCGCCGCCGCCGGGGTCGCGGGTAACTTACATGGTGGCCGTCACCGCCGCCGCCGGGATCGCGAGTAACTTGCATGCGCTCTAAAGGCAAGCCATAAGAAAATTGCCGTAATCACGTTCTTGAAAAATTTTTTTTAGCTAATTCACTTATTTTATTTCATAATTGCAGGAGTATCCCGTATAACGTCGCTGTACAACAACTACCATGCGCCGATGACCATCCTCCACCACCTGCCGCCGTCCCAGGGGGCGGAGATCACCGTCTGCTTCGGCAAGGAGTGGCACCGCTCTCCGTCCAGCTTCCACCTCCCGTACGGACACCGGATGCGGTTCATTCAGACCGAGTTCACTGGACAGATGCCGGCACCATATGCGGATACCAGGAACGGTGAGATACTGACATATCCTCCCTTGATAGTCTTCATCTCCAGGGTCTGTCGGAGCAAAGAAACGGTAAGATACTACGATATTCTCCCACGCCAGTCATGTGCTCAGGGTCTACTTGGGCAAAGAGTGGCACCACTCTTCCTATAGTTTCCCCGTGTCTCCTAAACCATGGATGCGGTTCGTTCGGACTCAGTTTACCGGATACATGCCTGCCCCTTGTGCGGACACCAGGAATGGTGAGATACTGATATATTCTCCCCAGCTAGTCTTCATCTCTAGGATCTACTTGGACAAAGAGTAGCACTATTCCTCCAATGGTTTCCACCTGCCTCCCCAAAAACTGGGTGCGGTTCCTTCAGACTCAGTTTACCGGATACATGCCGGAACTTTATACTGATACCAGGAACGGTAAGATCTAAGATATTTCTCCTGCTAGCTATCATTTTAGGGTCTACCTGGGCAAAAAGCGCCACCACTCCACGTAAACAATGACAATAAATTGTATGTTTCTCCCCCCAGCGACCCGTCTCATCCACCCGCACTTCAACGACAAAAACAAAGGCGACGACCGGACTTACCTCAAGCCTTCGCAGTGCCATTACCTAGTAGACAGCGACATCGGCCAGCCATCGACACTAGAACCCGCTTACTATAGAGACACTTCGGTATGGGAGGTCACAGCTCAAGCGCCGCTGCTAAACGCCGAAAAATCTCATAAATTCTTTAGAGCATTTTATGTACCGATATTTTCTGAACGTAATACGAAATTTGGGTCACTTTATCTGTTGAAGAATCGGTTTATTTAATTGAATGTTCTAGGAGCAAGTGGATCACCTTGTTGCATACCTATACATTAAAGCGAAGATGGGAAATGGAATGACTATTGGAAGCAAACCGTGGTAATACAAACAAGTAATGAATGTAGTCATACAACATGATACTATGTGGTGTATCTAATAAATCAATTTATCAGAAAATCTGTTCTGCTTCAATGGATAGGGCATGTAAATAACGTATCCGAAAGCTTCTAAAGAGACCTAATCAATTTGTAAGTGTAGATATGGTACTGTGTGATTTCAATTTGTATGATCAAAACGCCACGATTGAGATTTTATCATTTTTGTCAGACAGAATAAACATTCGTACTCATCGCATCGTCGATTGACATCAGGCGAAATGGCGGTCAAGCTCCACAACCCATCATCAATAAATATTCAGAACTGACCTCAAGGCTCAGTTGATAGGTAATTTTCTCACTGAATTGGAGGTTGTAGGTTCCATTCCTACCCAGTGCAAATATTTGTGTGATGAATACAAGTATTTGTTCTGGATCGGATACACTTCGGAGAGCGTGCGACCGATCTAATACCACCTTGCCCTTTTTTCTATCGCAATGCTCGCAGCTCGAAAAAGCGACATCGTTCAAATCAAATGAAATCAAAATTCTTCTAGGTAAACACGTTTCATCGTAGACCGCATCATCGTTTAACATCAGGCGAGATGCCGATCTAGTGTAAACTTATTAAAGTTAAAAAAATGTTTCTATGCAGGTATAATACGTATCTATTTACATAAATAAGTGTTATACTGTCTGGCTTCAATAGTACAAGTTTTGCTTAGGTTGGGGCTAGGTGGTGTTGTGTGAGAATTGTCTGCCAATATTTATATTTATTAGTTTTTTTTAATACCCGTTTCTTGCAACGAAATGCTCAATGCCACAGTACCAGTGTGATATGCTCAAGTGTCATGTCTGCACAAGGAATCGTGACCGATTGTCTATTCTATCGACTGACTACACTATCTGTGTACTTATTTTATAAAATCGTTTTAATATTTATTGATACCGATTTCGTCCTGTGATTTTATTGCGAAACTATCTACGCTTCGAGGTGTTACCTGGGTATTAAAACCACTTATTTTAACATAAAATCGATTGAATTTTAAGACAACTTCTGCTTTGGTAGAAATATTTACAAAGTATTATAACAGCTATTTGGCTCCCATAGTACAAGCTTTGCTTAGTTTGGGGCCAAATAATTAAATGAGTGCAAATAAATGTGTGAAATGCCCACCAAAAACTATTTACTGTTACTTAATAAATTAAAAATACTTTCCCAAAAAAAAAAACGAGATAAAATACCTACTATAACGGGGTTGTTAAGTTCATACACTGTGTGCACGCCCGGCGCGGTGGCACTCATAAACACGGTGGATGAAACTGCACCGAATTATCGGGAACTTGTTTTAAAATATATCTGTCACACCTCTAAATTTAAAAAATATCATATTGCAGGACGAAATTGGCATTTAAATGTGGGTAGGATATAAATTTACTAATATATTATTACGATTATAGGCCTTATTCTGAATACATTTAGGAATCGAAATCAAGAGTGAATCGGGTGTACACGCTCTATCGTAGACCGCATCGTCGTTTAACATCAGGCGAGATGGCGGTCAACTGAAAACCTGTAGTCATTAACAAGAGTTGATCATATGGCGCTGCATTTCCCAACGACCCCATCATAAGCTATGATCACCATCAACCACCGTATCATAAAATATGATTAACCTTAATTTTAACTATTTGAGTTTTCATCGCTTTCTATATTCGTATCATCTCATCGGATGAGTTTAAATTAGTATATAATGTTTTTATTACCCAATACAGTTGAACCGCAGTATAAATAAATACTATCAGTAGTTCTTTGGTCTTGGAAAGCCGATTATGGATAGACACGGATAGATAAAACCGAAAACTGAACCGCGCTCACGAAATACTAACATTGTAATGTTGGCAATGGCGGGAGCGCGCTTCCCGCGTCTCACCCCGCACGCCCCGCACGATTGCCCTGTCTAGACGGTTGTCGTTGAACGACTGTATGATTTAATTGACTGTGGTTGAACTAAGGGCACCTATTACGGCTCCCTTACATACATACCTATTGTCAAAAAAAAAAAATGACTGTGTAGGTAATAAGTGTCTTCAGAATTTGTGCCTATAGTCGATCTAGAAATTAATTTTCTGTAGTTACCAAAGTTGTAAAGTAACATACTAGACAGCTATAATTGGAACTTTCTACTTTTTAAACAACTATCGTAAGGCCTATATTTGTAAATCTTACGAGGCTAGTCATAAATAAACTTGCGAAGTCTCCTATTTATATTAACAATTATTTATTTATATTTCATAGTACAATTTGTTACTAACAAGATATTGTTGCATTTTTATTAATAGATATTTAATTTTTATTTATTTTGATTTTATGCCACGGCGTCTCGGCGCTTGGAAATCTCCATTTTGATTTGTAAATTAGCTATTTCGCTTTTCGTAAATAATTTTAAAAGGGTACATAATTATGTAAAGTAATCGGTTAAATCTATTTGACTGTGTCCAGCAATAAATTACCAGGTTATCCAAAAATGATGTTTAAGCCGAATGACGTAACTACATAAGCATAATCAGCCCACTTAATGTTCCCTCTGTTGGTACTGAGAACGTTTCTTACAAGGAGAGTCCAAGGTCATAATCTACCGCGCTGCCCAAGTGCGGGGTGAATTTATGTATTAAACAGAATGTTGCACAAAGCGTCACCTCTACAGCTACGTCTATATTTTATGCAACTACGTAACGTAACGTAGCAATAACGTAGCAATTACGTATTCCGGTGACGCGAGGTCACAAGATCTTCGCCACCGCTCCGTGGCCACGCCACTATATTAACATGTCAGTGACGTCAAACTATAAGGTTACTTCAAAAAAGTGTTGAACACGAGAGAAGGCTCTCGCAAGGAGAGTCCCAACAGTTAGTGGGCTACTTATAATACAAAAAATCTAAGTTGTAAGCTTTCACTTCTGTCGGCGTCCCTATGACTGCCAAATATTGTTTTCAAATTGAGTGTAAAACATTGCTATCAGTTTATGACATCATTTTTGCACGACCTTTCGATTCCCTAAATGGAACTGTTTTGGTTTTGCTAATGCTGTCTCTTTCATTTGCAGCGAAAATAAAGAGAGGCCAATATGAATGTCGAGACTATTTCAGTTAGGCGGTAAAGGCTTATTTTACACTTGGGTATATTTAGTGACTGAATTCTGCAATCATCGCTTCTGATTTTATTATGCTAGCATACTCAATGCTATTAGTCTTCACTGAATTCAGTAGAGACTAAATTTAGCCAAGTGTATTAAGCCTTGTAGACTGACCTGGTATATAATTAATTATTATCGTGACCAATGTGATGTGAAACAAAAAAATCAATAAAAATCTACGAAGCCATGTACGGTGTTTCATTATTTAAGTTACTTTAATTAGATGTAGACGTTTATTTTTGTCTATAATTTATTTAAGTTAATTTAATTTATTTCTTTAATTTTGTTTTGAGAAATTTGTAGTGGAAATGAGGGAAATAGTTCACTTACAAGTCGGGAGGTGCGGCAACCAAATCGGATCCAAGGTAAATATGTACAGCTATGTTTTAAATAAAATGAATCGTAACAATGTACGTGTACACTCCGCGAGGTATAGGCTGAGCTTTGCATTAGTGTGAGTGATCACCAATCAGGCAGGAGCGCGGCGAGGCAGAATGGCGCCGCGCCTAAGGCCGGTTGTCACACCTACACTATCCATGTACACTCACACAAATGCAAAGCTCAGCTTATACCTCGCGGAGTGTACCTACGTGCAAAATTTCGAAACGACTGCAACAAATTCGACGATTATTTTTTTGCTTCGCAATTTTAAAAACTTAAAGATCTCCAGCTTCTCGACCAAACATTAACAAATTGAATTGATTGATCATTTGATTAATAAAGACCCCATAAACTAAAAAAAATATGGTGGTATGAAGCTCGCCGGGCCATCTACCGCCTAACTAAATCGGCTTGGGCTGTGCTATTGCCATCTCTGTCATTTCAAGTGAAAAGAAAGGAGAGAAATGTCAAAGCTAAGACAATTTTCGTTCTGCGGTAGACCCCCGGGGGGTCTATCGCCTAACTAAAACTGTCTTAGCCAAAGCTAAGACATTGCTGTCACAAGCGGAAAGAAAAGAGAGCGGTATATCAAAATATACCTCTCTCTTTTCTTTCCGCTTGTAATGATAGAGACAGCAATATCAAAGCGAAAGCAGATTTAGTTAGGCGGTAGAAGGGCGGGTCAGTTACTTTGAAATAAACATGATCAGACAATGGGCTTAGACGTTTAGGTAAGTACTCTGCAAACTGCGGGCGGGGTAGTGTTTTTGAACGCGAAGAAATAATCTTTTTGCGCTTTAAAATGCGTTGGTTGTGTAAAACTACCTTTGCGCTACCATTCGCGGTGGTCTTTCGCCCGCCCTGCTGTTTGTAAACCGCCTAATGGACAATTCAAGTAGTATATCTGGGAACTTTGAGGACGCTTTCTCTGGTGGCTATTTAGAACAGATATCCATATTACCTCTATCATTAATAGGTACGGTTTGTCTGGAGTCTGTGTTACTGTAGCGTGATGCGACATTTGATATAAAGGTTATTTCGATCCATGTGATTTGCGATTTATTTTGATTACATTGGATCTATCGATCATTTTCTTCCGTAAAGAATGATCTGAACACAAAATACGAGTAACAAATACCATACTTAAATTTGGAACTGTATTGTCCTTATCCAATAATTATGAAATCTAAGACCATCTGAAAATCTGGTGTGTGATTCTGAATGCAATCCGAACAACTATAATTCGGAATGACTGTCGTGTTCGGAATGACGCTCGTGATAAAGCTTATAATATCTGTTACAGTTCTGGGAAGTGATATCCGATGAACACGGAATAGATCCTGACGGAGCCTACCACGGAGACTCCGACCTACAGCTCGAACGAATCAACGTTTACTATAATGAAGGCTCTAAACTGAAGTTCGTACCGCGGGCGGTCCTAGTTGACCTGGAACCTGGAGCCATGGACGTCATACGAGCCGGCCCTTTTGGCTGTCTGTTCCGCCCTGACAATATGGTATACGGTTCCACAGGCGCAGGCAATAACTGGGCTAAAGGCTTCTACACAGAAGGTGCAGATTTACTTGAATCGGTTCTCGATGTCGTACGAAAAGAAGCCGAGGGCTGCGATTGTCTCCAAGGCTTTCAATTAGTCCATTCGATCGGAGGAGGCACAGGGTCCGGATTGGGAACTCTATTGCTAGCGAATTTGAGCGAAGAATACCCTGATAGAATATCTGTCACATACTCGGTGGTGCCTAGTCCAAAAGTATCTGACACTGTCGTAGAGCCTTACAATGCCACCTTGTCTATCAACCAGCTGATCGAGCATTCCATCCAGTCTTACTGCATTGACAACGAAGCTCTGTACGATATTTGCTTCAGGACGTTAAAGCTGAAAACACCGACTTACGGAGATTTGAATCATCTAGTGTCTATGACGATGTCTGGAGTGACGACTTGTCTCCGATTCCCGGGACAATTGAATGCGGATTTGAGGAAGCTTGCAGTCAATATGATTCCTTTTCCCAAGGCTTCATTTCTTCATGCCTGGGTTCGCGCCACTTACTTCTAGAGGAGTGCAGAATTATAGAGCCATGACGGTTCCGGAGTTGACGCAGCAGATGTTTGACGCTAAAAACATGATGGCGGCGTGCGACCCTCGACACGGACGCTACCTCACCGTCGCTGCCGTGTTTCGTGGAAGAATGTCCATGAAGGAAGTGGACGAGCAAATGCTCAATATCCAGAAGAAAAACAAAGACTTCTTCGTTGAATGGATCCCAAGTAACGTCAAGACTGCAGTCTGTGACATTCCTCCTAGAGGATTGAAGATGTCAGCTACGTTTATTGGGAACACGACGGCTATTCAGGAGCTTTTCAAAAGAATTGCTGAGCAATGTTCCTCTATGTTTAGGAGGAGGGCGTTCTTGCATTGGTATACAGGTGAAGGCATGGACGAGGCTGACTTTACTGAGGCTGATAACAACGTCAGTGATCTGATATCAGAGTACCAGCAATACCAGGACGCGACTGTTGACGGAGAGTTTGATGGCGAAGAATGTCAAGTCGCTGATGAATGATGAACCCTGTTTCTGTACAGAAATAAATTAGTCATTGCCGTTCTGATTTTGTTTATTTTATAGCACATATTACGTATTTATTGAAATTTACGAAATCAAAACCCAGGCGCGTTCCTTGATAAATATCATAGCAACGTCTTCATATACGTATGATATATACAATATTGTTGTACAATATTGTATGTACCTATCACTTTCAAACTCACCTTGGGTCAACATACTGTAAGGCGTGACAGGAGGATAAATACTACAGCTTAGTGACTAAGGAAATTTATTTTAGTAATACCTATATCCCCAGTAGACTAAGCCTTTAGTCTACCTGTGGATCTAGGTATTGCTGAAATAAATTTCTTTAATTCCTTCAGAAGTTATTATGTCGGGTAGGATCGAGCTTACACCATTAGGGTTGCCACCCATACCTACTTTATATTAAAGTATTGTAGGTTATTTAAGGTAATTGCACTCTACACTTAATGAGAATAATAAAGTACCTACGCAAAAATACTTTATTTCGCATGGTTTCATTTCTATGGGATTTTGAAAAGTTTAGAATTGTTTTCTTTAAACGAAGTTTTTCGATACTCGGCAGCGCCACATAACCTATTTATGCACTCGTCTTTAACAATAAAATTTCTGACTACAACATCTCAAAGGTCAACAATCTTCAGTGTAAGTACTTACCTAATTGTTATAATTTCTTGTTTTTTATTTCACTCTGGTGCAATGCGACTAAAATTTTGTAGATTCATGCAAAATAATACGAGTACCTACCTACTTCACACCAAAGACGTCGAATGTACAAAAAAAATCTAAATCTATGTTTCGCACAACCGACCAAATAGATAGACAATACGATTCATCGAAAACATCTTTAAAAAAATTATACGACAAAACAGAAAAATAAACGATTGGATATGTACTTACCTATATAGACTACAGGCCTGTGAACAAACTTTATGGATCATATGATACAGCAGAAGACCTATGTAGGACGATAGAAGGGTATACAATAATAGGATTCAGCATTATGCCGGTATTTTAAAGCTGTCCAACTGAAAGCAAATTGAAGAGGGGGGGTTGCGACCCTCGCTCTTTCCTTCTTGTCGCATGATTTTTGTACGGCATTGCGGAATAATGGATTAGAACAGGTATTGAAACTGTATGGAACCAATGCCGTACATAATCAAATGACCAAATTTACCCTGAACGTTGTCAGAAAATCATGAAATTTCCGACACAACCAATACCTAATTAAAATACATTTTGAATTTTATACTTTCAATACCTGTTCTAATCCATTATTTCGCAATGCCGTACAAAATTCATGCGACAAAAGGAAAGAGCGAGTTGGGACTCCCCTCTCTTCAATTTGCAGTCAGTTGGACAAATGCCGGCATAGTGCTGAATATTATTATTTTATACCCTTCTATCATCCTGCTGTATCATATGACATTTTATTCACGGGCCTGTGCTCTAATAGGTTACTATGCATGTCGAAATGAATCCCAATGTTTACTGGTTCATCATCGTCATCATCATCAGCCTATGTTCGTCCACTGCTGGGCATAGGCCTCCCATAATACGCCATTAAGCCCGATCCTCATTCAGTCTTACAGTTACAGCCGCCACCAGCCGTCTTTTGTAAATTGTCACTCCATCTAGTGTCAGGGCGTCATATACTACGTTTACTGATTCGCGGTCTCCACTTCAGAACCCGTCTATCCCAATGATTACCAGGTCTGCGACAGATGTGACACATCTTATATCTACGGTGAAAAGCGAAGTGCGTTGCTAGGTAATGATTTCGGCTCTTCATCTTTCAATAGCTGCGTGTCACTGTGCTGTTGAGGGCAGACATGACGCTTGCCATCACGCACATGTCGTACTGGTCCCGTATGCTATACAAATTGTGGGTAGGTACCTAATGTAAAAAAACGGTGAAGGAAAACACCGTGAGAAAACCAGCATGTTCCTAGAATCATTCAACGTATTTTATATTTGTATGGCGCGCTGAAGCAGAAATGTGAGCTGTGCCTTGCCGACGCGCAGCGGAGACGCGAAATGTTCGCAAGTGACCACGCACGGTGTAAGACAGCTTCGGTGGAGTCACCCGAGCTGAAAAACGTACCTTCTCGTCTCCGCTTGAGACATCTCCGCATATCTCCACTTTGGTGGTCTCATCCTAAAGCCTATTTCACACGGGGGCAGAACAGTGAGGCAGGACAGAGGGCAGCACAGTACTGCTACTGTTTGAACGCACAGAACAGTACTGTCTTGACAGTAAACGAGACAGAACAGCAGCATAGCCCGCCGGTCTATTTTTTCGGGGCAGTTTGCTTCCCCCACCAACTTTCTCGCTCGTCTGTCTTGTGTTCGGACTCGTATGAACGCAAGGGCAGTGCAGTTTAAAAAGCAGGACCACAGATTTCTAAACAGATGAAACCTTCGTGAACGACACTGTGAGGCCAGTCATTAGTTATGTATGCGTGACAGCTCTCACCGACGTTGTCAAATTACTAACGTTGATGTGCGTGTAATGTTCCCAGTCTTAAGAAAAAAGTCCCACTATTGTTGTCTTAAGCTTTGGAAATTTTCACGTATAATAAACGCATAAAACATTATTTTAAAATAATTTATTATTACACCGATAATATAGAATGCAAGGATTTCTTGTTAATAACTTGCTCCACAAAAAAGGAGACAGAAACGTAATTGAAAATTATAGACCTATTAGCCTCATGTCAAACATTTACAAATTTTTTTCAAAGCTGATCCTAAATAGAATATCAAGGACTATAGATGAAGAACAGCCCATTGAACAAGCTGGTTTTAGAGCAGGGTTTTCAACTATTGATCATATGCATGTATTAAAACAGTTAATAGAAAAATCTCAAGAGTATGGGAAAGACCTATACATTGCATTTGTCGACTACAATCAAGCTTTCGACTCAATCTGCTCTGGGAGGCTCTAATTCAACAAGGAGTAAGAAAAAAATATGTTATATTTATATTTTTGAAAATATATATGCTAACAGCACTACATAGATCAAGTTAGAATCCACAGGTCATAGACGAGACGTTTTATAACGGCGAGGATTTGTTCTTATCTATTCGTTTCATAACTATTCATCAACACTATTAGTATTTTTATTAACCCTAGTAACGGCGAGGATTTGTTCTTAGCATCGATTCACATTCAATAAAAAAAAATAACGATTATAAAAATAGGGCTTAAAATTGAATTATACAATGTTCATCAATAATTTGGTCTACGAGTATCTTCAAAACAAAATTAAAATCTATATTTTACCTTAACTTCAGGGAAAATAATTTCAATTTAGTATAGCAACACTGACCTATTTTCGTTGAGGTGTTGTGTTTCTATTCATCAATCGAAATAAAATCGTCTAAATTGTATAAATACCAGTAAAAATATTCTAACTTTCCTATGAAATTTACTTTTTTTATTTTTGGGAACAATATTTGCAATGTTTGATGACACAAGACGGCATAATCTTAAACAAAACATAAAATCACACGGGACTCCCGTACGAGACGGAAGTCAGTTTCGTATTGACTGGAGTTTGTATTTGCTTTGGCGTTTGATATTTGCTTTCCGGACCTAAGGATCTGTGTTCCGCACGTTCCATCTGCCTTTTGTTTTAGAAATCTGTGAGCAGGACAGTGTGCGCGCGCGTCTTTTAACTTGTTTTGCATTTGGTGTGGTCTGTTTTACTTAAAATTTGTTTGTTTTTAGATTAAAATGCCATCTTCTAAATTATCAATGGATGAAACTATAAATTTTCATTTGTCATACGCATAATAATTCTAAACTCTTTGGGATTTTCAATCCTTATTTCTGTTCACTTGGACTGTCCTGTCTATCCTATAATCCT
This sequence comes from Ectropis grisescens, assembly GCA_017562165.1. Classification (NCBI taxonomy): domain Eukaryota; kingdom Metazoa; phylum Arthropoda; class Insecta; order Lepidoptera; family Geometridae; genus Ectropis; species Ectropis grisescens. The sequence continues at coordinate 28,357,631 of CM029781.1, read as the reverse complement.
ATATTTGAACGATACTGTCCTTTCAAACTGTTCTGCCCTACTGTTCTGCCTCACTGTTCTGCCCCCGTGTGAAATAGGCTTAAGACTCTTTACAAATTACTCACACTACTAGTTAGTACCTAGTGGAGAAGGGAAAAAAATCCCCCTCAACTAACGGTAAAAAATCCTAATAGTTCTATGTGTTGCCCTAATAGCACTCTCAAAAGAACCGTAAAAGGACAGGTAGAGCCAACAGAACAGGTGAGAATAGTAGAAACGCCAAGATTTAAAGTATAGTCTTCCAAGTCACATAACAAATGGGGAAAAATCCCGTTAGTTCTGTCAACAATGGGAATAGACTGCCACTACCGGTAGTGCAGTTTGGTAGCACGGTGGGAAAGAAGGGTCCAGATGTACCGTCGCCAATGCAAAGTTAGGCTTTCAAGTTTAATTTGAGAGGCAGGCCGTTGTAAAAAAACTCCGCGGTTCACGCAGGTGGTCTCAGGAGGTGGATGGTAGGTAAGAATTCGGTGGAGTCTCCTTTTCTGATCTTCGGTGAGTAGAGCAACGGTCTTCCCCACGTTGACCGCCTTCCTCCTCTTGTCCAGCCAGATCTAGGAGAGCCATCTGGGCTCTTTGGGCAGCGATCTTTGACCGTGACGAGGCGACATACGCGCTGTCGTCCGCGAACAAAGGTGCCCGGATTGCGTAGCGTGCCCGGTTTTGTTCAATCTCATTGGAACGGATGAACTGTTCGGAATTAATTGAATGTGGAACATAATATTTACGCTCATATTACCTGTTCCAATCTGATTATGATATTTATCGCGGAAAAATAATTGAAACGATGCGGATAAAACCGCAGGGCGTTCTGGGCGTTGCTAGTTTATAATAAAAATAAATGAAATACAAGTATATATTTTTATTAGTTACCATATAAAGACATCGAAAACGAAATAGGTTACGCCTAACACTAACAATAACATTTACAGACACCGAGACAAAACATTAAACAGGACAAAACATTTACTCCTCCACTTCTTCATCGAAATCTCCCTCGTCGTCAGCCGTGGCGTCCTGGTATTGCTGGTACTCCGACACCAGGTCGTTCATGTTACTCTCTGCCTCGGTGAACTCCATCTCATCCATACCTTCACCAGTATACCAGTGCAAAAAGGCTTTTCTTCTAAACATCGCCGTAAACTGCTCAGAAATCCGCTTGAACAACTCTTGGATAGCTGTTGTATTGCCAATGAATGTAGCAGACATTTTGAGTCCACGTGGCGGTATATCGCACACGGCTGTCTTGACGTTATTGGGGATCCATTCTACGAAGTAGCTGCTGTTCTTATTCTGGATGTTAAGCATTTGCTCGTCCACTTCCTTCATGGACATCCGTCCGCGGAACACGGCCGCAACAGTGAGGTAGCGCCCGTGCCGAGGGTCACACGCTGCCATCATGTTCTTAGCGTCAAACATCTGTTGGGTTAATTCCGGAACTGTCAACGCTCTGTATTGTTGGCTGCCTCGAGCTGTGAGTGGTGCAAATCCAGGCATGAAGAAATGCAGTCTCGGGAACGGAACCATATTTACTGCTAGTTTCCTCAAATCAGCGTTTAGTTGGCCCGGGAACCTCAGGCACGTGGTGACTCCCGACATTGTCGCCGATACTAAATGATTGAGGTCTCCGTAAGTCGGTGTAGTGAGCTTCAGTGTTCGGAAACAGATGTCGTACAGCGCTTCGTTGTCGATGCAGTAAGTCTCATCGGTGTTTTCTACCAATTGGTGGACAGATAGCGTTGCGTTGTATGGTTCCACAACGGTGTCAGAAACTTTTGGGCTGGGAACTACAGAAAACGTGTTCATGATGCGGTCGGGATATTCCTCTCTGATTTTAGATATGAGAAGCGTTCCCATCCCGGAGCCAGTGCCTCCACCGAGCGAATGTGTAAGCTGGAATCCTTGGAGGCAGTCGCACCCTTCGGCCTCCTTCCGGACTACGTCTAGGACGGAGTCTACTAGTTCAGCTCCTTCGGTGTAGTGCCCTTTGGCCCAGTTGTTACCGGCGCCGGATTGGCCGAAGACGAAGTTATCAGGGCGGAAGATCTGCCCGAAGGGTCCAGAGCGGACGGAGTCCATAGTGCCGGGCTCGAGGTCCACAAGCACAGCGCGCGGGACGTACTTACTGCCGGTGGCCTCGTTGTAGTATACATTGATGCGTTCTAATTGGAGATCGGAGTCCCCATTGTAGGCTCCGGTGGCATCAATTCCGTGCTCATCGGATATCACCTCCCAGAACTGTAAAATTAACAATTTTACGTTAATTTCATTTAGTTGCTCTAAAACTTTGCTGTGTTTATTAAAGATCGAACAACATGAACATTTCACTCTGATCCTCTGGACAGATATACAAGCAAGCAACTAGCAAGATAGTACTTCTAGCATCGTGTAGACAATCCTACGCAACGCTAGTTTTCACCGGCGACCGACAGCGTCACGAAACCGCGAGGAGAGAGACCAGAGATCGCGACAGGCACTGACATAGCTTTGTATGGGCGCCAGTTCGTGCTGCAACCGTGACAGGAGCCTGTGACAAGGTATATCTGGTCTCCTGTCGCGGTCGCGACACGAACTGGCGCCCATATAAAGCTTAAAACGACAATAAGTGCCTGTCGCGCCTGCCGCTTTAAGTTTTACTGCCTATAAAAACACCGATTCTTGGCTTGACTTGGAAAAAAATGAGCGGAACTGTAGCCCTTAAAAAGTTGTTTTTTTTCTATTGGACTATTACAACGGTTAATGTTACATTATAATAGATATATTTCCTTGAATTAGAATACCTTTGCTCCGATCTGGTTTCCGCATTGCCCGGCCTGGATGTGGACGATTTCCCTCATATTTACTTTAGTTCACTACGAATTTAGATCTTAAAAGTATTTCAAAATATAACTTTAGTTAATTTCACATACAAAAGGTAAAAAAAATGTCCAAAAAAATATTACTTGTGCATCGCACACCAAATTTTCATGAAATGTGATTGTTTTCCATTGTTTTTTGTTTATCTAGAACATGGATTCTATTTTTAAATTAAAATAGTGTGTTTACTGCCAGCCCTGGGGTTTTCTATAAACCTCGTCCGAGATAGCAAAGAGGTGTTAGTTGCTTGGATTACGACGTGTTTTATACTCGGACAAATTATTATTAAACATGTTATTCGCGAAGACAGCGCTAGCTGTAAGTTTAACTTACTGCTGGGACTGAGTGTCTTCCAGTCGTGGGTAGGTAATTGAACAGATGTCTGCGGTTCAGATTACGGCTCAAACGTTTGAGCTGCATCCGTGAACCGCATCATTGATCAGCTCATTTTTTGAAAATTTTCTAAAAATCTAAATATAACGAACCGAATGGGTAACGCATTCAGTTCAAAACAGTGAAGACGGTGTCAGCTCGCTGTCGTACATTTCGTAGGCTCTCTTTCGCTCTTGCTTTTTTGGTCAAAATTCATCTCTTTTGGGTAATTTAGGAAATTCGGGCATAATTAAGTTTGACAGTGTACTTATTCGTTCTAGCGATCATATCAACAAATCTCAGAGATAAGCATTAAACGTACTTACAAGTGTTGTGATAAAAGAGTGTTGAACTCTTTTTAACTGCTGTCTCCGGCTTTGAGTCTTTGGCCATACCCTATAATCTTTGAGAATTTTCGATAATAAGAATAGTTTAGGTAGTAATAATAATTTAATAAGAATAGTTTGCCTGAGGCCGTACTAAATAAACTACTCTCGAACTCTTAATAACGGCAGAAGCGGCAAACGCGCTTCTACTATGGCGATGCAAAATCAGGTGACGTCTCCTGATTTAGCCTCAGTCGCAACAAGGAGTTGTGTACGTTCGCTGACAATTTTTCAAACTAATTTTCGCCACGTTATGTTGTCTTTAGATTATAGCATACCTCATCTTCGTTTCTTTAATTATATCGATGACTCTAAGTTGTCAAATCACCATGTAATTGGGACGTTTATAATAAAGTCTACTTTTCCATGAAGAACTGCGAACTACGACTGAGCTGCTTATTATAGGTACAGTTGACATGTTATTTGACGAGTCAAACCTTTATGATATCTACTAGCTGTACCCTGCCACACTTCGCTGTGGCACATTGTGATGCAAAAATTAGATAAAAACAAGCCTTTTTCAAGCGGAAGTTATTCATGTTTTTTGTAATTTAATTGATCAATGATCAATGTAATACCTACCGATATATTTGTATGTTAATATTCATGATGTTTAGTTATTATTGGATAGTTTTTGTGAGTGCATTGACAATAAATATAAGTATTATATTCTATGTATTAATTTAGTACCTATACCTACGTAACAAGAACCTGGGCTACCGAGCTTTGCTCGGTTAAATTGGGGGGAAACGACGTGTTCAAAAAATAATAAAAGTGGTCAAGTGCGAGTCGGACTCGCCCATGAAGGCTTCCGTAGCAGCAAGTAACTTAATATAATATAATATAATATAAGTTCTTGTACCTAGTTCGTTGTTATTTTTCTTATTTTTTTTTGTTTTGTCGTTATCTGAGGGGAGGGTGGGCCCTCCCCTGTAACTTCTAAAATAATAAAACATACACACACACACACACACACACACACACACATTTTACCACTTTGGAAGAGTCTCTCGCGGAAACTATTCAGTTTAGAAAAAAACGTATGTTAGAAACCTCAATATCATTTTTGAAGACACATAACCATAACGTCACATACAAGAAGATAGATAACCCACACGTATGATTTTGTTGGAAAAAAAATATTTTTGAGTTTTAGTTCTAAGCATGTTCAAGTTCACTCCCCTAAAATTTTTGGTTTTTGCTATTTTTTTGTATGAAAATCTTAATGCGGTTTACAGAATACATCTACTTACCAAGTTTCAATAGTTAAGTATAGGTATTATAGTTTCGGAGAAAAGTGGCTGTGACATACGGACAGTATATTATACAGCGACAGTATATTAGCTCAGTCGGGAAGATGGGTGGTTGAAATATGGTAGGTCCGGGTTCGAATCCAACCGGCTGCGTTCTTTTTTCAAGTTCATTTTTTATTTTAGAAAATCTGTATGTATGTAAGTAACCGAGCAAAGCTCGGTCACCCAGGTACTGGATATTTATGTTCATAGAGTTTAATGACAACATAGTTACTAAGCGTTTCTTAGATGTGTGCAGAGATTAAACAGAGATTTGTTGCTCTTGTATGAGTTCAAGTTTACTTGTATTTTACTTGTTTTAAGTATGTGTAAAATAGGTACTCGTATCTATACTAATATTATAAAGCTGAAGAGTTTGTTTGTTTGTTTGTTTGTTTGTTTGTTTGTTTGCTTGAACGCTAGGATCTCGGGAAGTACTGGTCCGAATTGAAAGATTCTTTTTCTATTGGATAGTCCATTTATCGAGGAAGGCTTTAGGCTATAGAAAATAACTCTACTATTAATTGAAACGGAGCATGAAACAAGAATGTAACAAAATCGGGAAAAAATATTCCCCTTTTGAGAGTTTTCGTACGTTTCGTGCTTTGACATGACACATAACAGCATGTGTCAAAGATTGCGTCATTGAATTTCAGTAACCTGTGCCTTGAATATAAACCTTTGCTATTTTTTTTTCTAAATCTGAGTTGGTACGACCAATTTCCGACAGGTGGCGTAGCAGGTTGCTGAATAGGTTTTTTGTTTGAAATCGATATTCTCAGGAATGAGTGAACCGATTTCAGTCATTCTTTCACCGTTGGATATGTACGGGATCCCGATGAGTGCTATATAATATACCACGGGCGAAGCCGGGGCGGGCATCTAGTATGTAAATATAATTGCCAGCCTATTGGTTTTTTATCGGATACACTTTGAAAAGTGTGCGACTGATTTGCATGATCTAATACCACCTTGCCCTTTTTTCTATCGGAATGCTCGTAGCTCGAAAAAGCGACATCGTTTCATGCGTTTATTTCCTTTGACACTACCGCTTGGCACTACTGGTAGTGTGACGGGAAATTTTATTTTCCCGTGGCACTACTGCTCTTATTGGCTGATTAAATGCATACTGTAAAATTTCCCGTGGATTACCTCATTACCCATGGCACTACTAAACTTTTCAAAAATAAAAGGCCCGTTCAGACATAGAAAGATTGTTAGGGAACGAAACTAAAATAATAAACATGTTTTTAAAATTCAATCGCCAATTCAAAAATTTATTCATAACAAAAGTATTGGTTTTGTGGCAAAAAAAATAGTTTTGAGATAAACGCGTTTCAAAGTTTGAAAATATATGGCTGCTTATCATAATGTATTTTGCTTATACCCAAATTTAAATACATTCCTTTTCTTCATGTTCAGCAAGTTTGGTGAGTGCACCTATGGTAAATTAAGTTTAAATGGTTGTTTTATAAGACTAGTGAAGATGATACTAATAGGTATATGTAATACTATGATGGTAGTTGAAATCCTCAAATATTGAACTTACTACTCTTTAGCATTTTAAATTAAACTATCAATAGGATATTATTCAAATACTGTTTTTAATCGCGTTCATTGAACAGGCAAAAGCGTATTAAGTTGAGATAATGCTACCTATATACATAGAATATCTACACATATTTTAAGCAGACCATCTGGGTGAACCGTGGAAAGTTTTTTATACAATGGTTCAGCTTTGTCCACCTGGGTGTTCCTGGGGAAATTTTTAGTTAGTAGTACCGTCCACCTTATTAAATAACAGAATCGGATCGGTTAGGTTACCTTGGACCCCGTTACGACTCGGAGTACCCCGTTTATTTCCCTTGACACTACCGCTTGGCACTACTGGTAGTGCCACGGGAAATTTACTTTCCCGTGGCACTACTGCTCTTATTGGCTGATTAAACGCCTACTGTAAAATTTCCCGTGGATTACCTCATTACCCGTGGCACTACTAAAGTTTTCAAAAATTAAAAAGGCCCATTCAGACATTGTAGAAAGACTGTTGGGGAACAAAACTACTCTTAAACTGAAACAAACAATTTTTAAAATATTTATATCAAAACTGTATCAAAACAAGTATCGGTTCAGTAGTAAAAAAAAACATCATAATATGATAATTTTTACACCCAAATTTAAACAGTCCTTTTTAGAGTTCCGAACCCAAAGTCTAAAAACGGGTCCCTATTACTGAGACTTCGCTGTCCGTCTGTCACTAGGCTGTCTCAACAACGGTGATAGCTAAACAGTTAATATTTTCACAGATGATGTATTTCTATTGCCGCTATAACAACAAATACTAAAAATAAAATAAATATTTAAGGGGGCTCCCATACAACAAACTTGTTTTTTTACCGTTTTTCACTGTTACAGGTTGTATTCACAGAATATTAGAATATTTAGTTTTATGTTCTGATAAAATACTTACTACTCTATAGCATTTTAAATTAAACTGTCAATAAGGTATTTAGCATATAGACTGCAGGCCCGTGAACAAAATTTATGGGTCATCTGATACAGCAGGAGACCTATGTAGGATGATAGAAGGGTATAAAGTAATAAGATTGAGCACTATGCCGTCACTTGTAAGCTGTCCAACTGAGTGCTGTTGAAGAGGGGGTTCAAAACCTCGATCATTTCTCCTTGTCGCATGATTTTGTACGGCATTGCGAAATAATGTATTATAAGAGGTATTGAAACTGTATGGAACCAAAGCCGAACACAATCAAATGACCAAACTTACTCTGTAAATCGTCGGAAAATCATGAATTTTTTTCACAAACTAACCATTAGAATTTTACAATTTATATTTTTTATAGTTTCAATACCTCTTCTAATCTATTATTCCGCAACGCCGTACAAAAATCATGCGGCAAGGAAAAATGATCGAGGTTTAGAACCCCCCCTCTTCAACAGCACTCAGTTGGACAGCTTACAAGTGACGGCATAGTGCTCAATCTTATTACTTTATACCCTTCTATCATCCTACATAGGTCTCCTGCTGTATCAGATGACCCATAAATTTTGTTTACGGGCCTGCAGTCTAATATATTCAAATGCTGTTTTCAATCGTTTTCAATGAACAGACAAAAAGGTACAATATAGAATACGCATATTTTGAGCAACTGATAACGCACTGGACACAAAACTCAGATTAGACTATTTGATCATTTCGAAAATGCCAAAATAATGAGATTGTAAAACTATGAAACCCAAAAATACCAGCATTTTACTGAAAAAAATAGTTAAAAAATAAAAATGCCCTATTGAGCTTAATATATTTTTGTACCGTGCAATTCATACTTAGACGGACGAAGTCATTAGCCCTCCATTTGGATTCACCGTATTCGGGTAAAAACATTAGCGCAGCTTCTCCAAAGCGTAACCAACCGATAATTCTCCATTGATCAATTGAAGCAGAATGTCCATTATGTGATCATCATTGTCGATAACAGTTTTAGCCCGCTTAGAAAATTGTTGTCTCAATATTTTTGTTTTTTGGAACTCTGTGAGGAGTTTCAACAACCGTGATAAAGTTATTGAACCCTTCGTCACCCTTTTATTAATTTTAGAGTGCCAACCTTCCAAAACGTTATTGGTTCTATGGCGTAAACCATACACACTCAACATCTTTAGATTTTTTAAGCCAGAAACGTTCTAAGCTTATAAATTTTGCATGCCCAAATCTTGACTTTCTGCTTTTATATATTTCAACCCTCCGCTATGTTTTTACACGGCAACAACGGCAGCGCTGCTGTAAGTCCAGTGATGCGTTTGTGAGCTTTCCTTTAACATGGCCTAGAACTTTAGCTTTTTCCACACTGCTCTTGACCAATGGTAAAAGCACCCTTTTAGTTGAACGTCTGGAAAAATTCTGTCAACGCATTGATGGGGGCTAACTCGAAATCACAATGAAAGATATTAGGGGACCAATGTGGCAGCGTTGATTTGATTAAGGAGAATACAGTCTCGTATGTTTTCTGTTGCTTATTTGGCATTAAAGCAAACATCAAAGGAATCACATTGGTGTTGTCTACCGAACTACCGACGTCACCGTGTATGCTGTATAGTTGAGCAAACGGTAGAGGGCAACTTTTGAATGTTCCATCCCCAAAAAACTCACGGATTTCTCCAATTAATTGTCTACAATCTGGTGAACAAAATAATATAATGCGAGTCCCGTCATAGTAATAGTCAGCCAACACAAAATCTGCATATTTAGCTGGTATTTCAACGTCTTCAAAACTCTTATAAACTCTTTTTGATACACCCAGTGATTTGTTCCTCGTTTCGTACAGGCAATGTTGCATACTTGAGAGTGAGGGAAGAGATGCCATAAAATTTAAACCTTTGTTTTGAAATGAATTATATGTCTAATCATATAATTGAGGAATTAGTTTGTCACATTTTGTTACTTGTTCCTTTAAATTGTCAATTTCTCTACTGACTATATTTCCATGACTATGATTGACTATGAAGCGAAGGTTCTCGGGATCCCAGCGCAACTCCAGAAGCTCTAAGTTGGGGCAGCTGCTCGCTATTCCGTCCATCAGCTGGAGACAGCACAAGAGAACTACTATGTTTTAAAGTTTTAAACATACCCGCGCCTGACTCAATTTTCCTATTTCCTAATATAAATAATTTTCGTTTATTTCCTTGACACTACCGCTTGGCACTACTGGTAGAGTCATGGGAAATTTTAGTTACCCGTGGCACTACCAGTAGAGCCACGGGTAAAAGCACATTTCCCGTGACACTACACAGTCGCTAGTAGTGTCACAGGAAATAATATTTCCGTGACACTACTAGCGAAATAGTATTCCCGTGGCACGTGTCTATTTTTCATTGACATTTAAAATGGCCTTTCCATTAATTTCCATTGAAAAATCAAAACGGGTGCTTCCAGTTACTACAGATATGGGGATATCTGTAGTTAATTAACATTCAACAGTTCGATAACTGCGGAGGCCTCATATTAGTGTTTAGTTTCCCACTAGTGCTATTATTATATTACTACTGGGATGCATCCATAAAACCTTTTTTATTTATTTTTACTTAATATAACAATTTAATACAATGGTTTGGAAAAATGAGTTTAATTACGTCATTGTTGTCTTTTCAACCAACTTTAAAAAAGGAAGAGGTTCTCAATCCGGTTTTTTTTTGTTTGGTATGTTATTTATAGTAGTTAAGATAGATAGATTAACTCTTTATTGTACTTAATTTAAAAAACAAACAACAGTTACTTATAAGAAAACAAAACAGAGATCGACACATACATTTTTATCGAATTCGGTTTGGCGGTTTTAGAAATATGAGCCCGGTTAGCGGCGCGGGCCCGATATCGGGCCGACCGAATAAACACAACATATTTTATGATAAAATCAAAAACAAAGTAGCTCGACCCACTCAAGAAATTATGGGGGCAGATTTGGGCAACCACAAAATTCGGAGAACCAGACTAAAAGTAGGTACAATATTGTAAAATAGTGTAATGAATGAATAGAACCTGTTTTAAAAAATAGTTCAAAGATGTCAAAGGGTAAAATAAAGAATGTAGTATGAAACAAAAATGTTGAGACAACAATTTTCTAAGCGGACTAAAACTGTTATCGACAATGATGATCACATAATGGACATTCTGCTTCAATTGATCAATGGAGAATTATCGGTTGGTTCCGCTTTGGAGAAGCTGCGCTAATGTTTTTTACCCGAATACGGTGAATCCAAATGGAGGGCTAATGACTTTGTCCGTCTAAGTATGAATTGCACGGTACAAAAAATATATTAAGCTCAATAGGGGCATTTTTATTTCTTTTTTAAACTATTTTTTTCAGTAAGATGCTGGTATTTTTTTGCGTCTCATAGTTTTACAATCTCATTATTTTGGCATTTTCGAAATGATCAAATAGTCAAATCTGAGTTTTGTGTCCAGTGCGTTATCAGTTGCTCAAAATATGCGTATTCTATATTGTACCTTTTTGTCTGTTCATTGAAAACGATTGAAAACAGCATTTGAAAATATGCTAAATACCTTATTGACAGTTTAATTTAAAATGCTATAGAGTAGTAAGTATTTTATCAGAACATAAAACTAAATATTCTAATATTCTGTGAATACAACCTGTAACAGTGAAAAACGGTAAAAAACAAGTTTGTTGTATGGGAGCCCCCTTAAATATTTATTTTATTTTTAGTATTTGTTGTTATAGCGGCAATAGAAATACATCATCTGTGAAAATGTTAACTGTTTAGCTATCATCGTTGTTGAGACACAGCCTAGTGACAGACGGACAGCGAAGTCTCAGTAATAGGGTCCCGTTTTTAGACTTTGGGTACGGAACTCTAAAAAGGACTGTTTAAATTTGGGTGTAAAAATTATCATATTATGATGTTTTTTTACTACTGAACCGATACTTGTTTTGAATACAGTTTTGATATAAACATTTTAAAAATTGTTTATTTCAGTTTAAGAGTAGTTTTGTTCCTTAACAGTCTTTCTACAATGTCTGAATGGGCCTTTTTATTTTTTTGAAAACTTTAGTAGTGCCACGGGTAATGAGGTAATCCACGGGAAATTTTACAGTAGGCGTTTAATCAGCCAATAAGAGCAGTAGTGCCACGGGAAAGTAAAATTTCCCGTGGCACTACCAGTAGTGCCAAGCGGTAGTGTCAAGGGAAATAAACGATAATTTTATATGTGTTAGCAATTGAAATTAGAGGGGCAGTGTATTTAACCCGGCGTGAGTGTGTGGTCTGAGGGTCTACTGCCAAATAGAACTGTCATAGCTTTTACATTCCTCTCTCTTTTTTCATTCCCCTGATAGAGACAGCAATAGCAAAGCGAAAGCCGATAGCAGAAGGCGGTAAAAGGAAGGGGGGTCTACCGCCTAACTAAAACTGTCTTAGCGTTGATATTGCTGTCTCTTTTCTTTTCGCTTGTAATGATAGAGACAGCAATAGCAAAGCTATAGCTGATTTATTTAAGCGGTAGAAGGGCCGGTATGTCGTACCCGTAGGTTTGTAAAAAAATAAATATTTTCAACTAGCTGTACCCTACCACGCTTCGCTGTGGTTTATCTATGGCTGTGGCACATTGTGATGGTGATGCAAAAATTAGATAAAAACAATCCTTGATGCGGATTATATATCATTGTAAAATTTCAGCTCGGTGCAGAACTTTTTGAGTTTTTTTATATAGAGAACATTTTATACATAGAGATTTCTGGAACTCGTCCGGCTCAGTAGCTGGAGAGGGTGATACGGAAAGAGATTTTGATTTTTCAATGGAAATTAATGGAAAGGCCATTTTTAAATGTCAATGAAAAATAGACACGTGCCACGGGAATATTATTTCGCTAGTAGTGTCACGGGAAATATTATTTCCTGTGACACTACTAGCGACTGTGTAGTGTCACGGGAAATGTGCTTTTACCCATGGCTCTACTGGTAGTGCCACGGGAAAGTAAAATTTCCCATGACTCTACCAGTAGTGCCAAGCGGTAGTGTCAAGGGAAATAAACGGAGTACCCCGACTCCACCTAATCTTGTCGTTAATACTCCTATCACCGTCATGCGAGGGCAAGTGCAGCGAAGGGCCTCTCCTTTCGCTTTCCACTTTCCCTCGCATGCGACCGACCTCCGTAGGGGAGCTCAGGCCAAGTATGGAGAATTGACACTCGGGACTGATCGTAGAGCTTCTGGCTCGAGCCCACCCTGAGTCAAATCTCAGTGATAGACTCTAATCGGACCGGTTACATATTTCTAAAGTGTAGGTACCGTCATTAATATCAAATTATGGGCTCGGTACGGTAGGAAAGAACTGTTAAGCATTTTTTTCCGAAACTGATAAAGGGCTGGTCACGCACTGTGAGTGACAACCTGATATCCGTGGTGACAACTAAATCAACTCAGATGAGATAACTTATTTTGGTCGTTTCGAAAATGACAAAATAAAGAGATTTTATGCTTTTCCATTAAATGTCAGTGAAAAATAACCACACGTGCTCGAGAAACATTTCGCTATTAGTGTAGTGCCACGGGAAATATTATATCCCGTGACACTACTAGCGATAGTGTAGTGCCACGGGAAATGTGCTTTTACCCGTGGCACTACCAGTAGTGCCACGGGAAAGTAAAATTTCCCATGACTCTACCAGTAGTGTCAAGCGGTAGTGTCAAGGAAATACACGAATTTTACTTTCCCGTGGCACTACTGGTAGTGCTACGGGTAAAAGCACCTTACCTGTGACACTACACTGTCGCTGGTAGTGTCAAAGGAAATAAAAGAATGTTTGGCAGTGCTTGGCGGTAGAAATAGGTACAGTCACACGCAACTCATCGACTCGCAGCACCTGCGATTTGATTTTAAAGTAGAACTGTTTAAATACCTATTCAAGCAATGTTGATTTAAACACTACAAATATGGTATTAACGATTTATTTTGGACAACACAAGGGACATACACAAATGCAATACCAAAAAAAATTATTCCATGGCTTCGCCTTCTGCTTCTTCGTCAAATTCCCCTTCATCATCAGCTGTGGCGTCTTGGTACTGCTGGTATTCAGAGATTAAGTCGTTCATATTGCTCTCAGCCTCTGTGAACTCCATCTCATCCATACCCTCGCCCGTGTACCAGTGCAGGAAAGCTTTCCTCCTGAACATCGACACAAATTGTTCAGATACTCGCTTAAATATGCTCTGGATAGCGGTTGTGTTACCAATAAACGTGGACGCCATTTTCAGTCCTCGAGGCGGAATATCGCACACCGCAATCTTGACGTTGTGAGGAATCCATTCGACGAAATACGTGCTGTTCTTGTTCTGAATATTGACTAGCTGTTCGTCCACTTCCTTCATAGACATGCGGCCTCTGAATATGGTAGCAACGGTCAAGTAGCGGCCATGTCGCGGATCACAAGCCACCATCATGTTTTTGGCGTCGAACATCTGTAGTGTCAATTCTGGGACTGTCAGAGCTCTGTATTGCTGGGCTCCTCGTGACGTCAGCGGCGCGAAGCCAGGGGTGTAAAAGTGTAATCTTGGGAAAGGCACCATGTTGACTGCCAGTTTTCTTAAGTCTGCATTTAGTTGGCCCGGGAAACGCAAGCACGTCGTTATCCCGGACATGGTAGCGCAGACCAGGTGGTTTAAATCTCCATACGTTGGCGTCGTGAGTTTCAGTGTTCTGAAGCAAATGTCGTAGAGTGCTTCGTTGTCTAGACAGAACGTGTGATCCGTGTTCTCTACTAGCTGATTGACGGCTAGAGTAGTGTTGTAGGGTTCCACGACGCAATCTGATACTCGCGGGCTCGGGAACACGGAGAAAGTTAGAATGATTCTGTCAGGGTATTCTTCGCGGATTCTGTTGACGAGCAGCGTGCCGAGGCCAGAGCCGGTGCCGCCGCCAAGGGAGTGAGACATTTGGAAACCTTGCAAGCAGTCACAACCCTCTGCTTCCCTACGAATGACGTCCAAGCAAGATTCGAGGATCTCTACTCCTTCGGTGTAGTGTCCGCGAGACCAGTTGTTGGCGGCGCCTCCCTGGCCATAGACGAAGTTGTCGGGGCGGTAGAGGCAGCCGAAGGGTCCGGAGCGCACGGCGTCCATGGTGGCGGGCTTCAGGTCGATGAGCACGGTCCGCGGGACGTACTTGCCCCCGGAAGCCTCGTTGTAGTACACATTGATGCGCTCCAGCTGCAGGTCGGAGTCGCCGTGGTAGCACCCGCACGGGTCGATGCCGTGCTCGTCAGATATCACCTCCCAGAACTGTGGATAATGGAAACATAGCCTGAGGAAACGATAATAGTCGTATCGCAGTTGTAACCTGTACTATGGCACAACATTGCGAATATTAGCCTGATAAAGAAATAGGTCGAAGCAGATCATAGAGGGGAGTACAGAAAAATGAAGAGACTAACAACGAACATTCAAATGTAGGTTCAAAACATACAGTCTATGATTAAATTACAAAGACCATTTGTCGACAAAACTTACCTTTCCACCGATCTGATTCCCGCACGAACCGACCTGGAGATTAATGATTTCCCTCATCTTGAAAATTTACCAAACTTCGCCACAGGTACTTGTAAATTTCTCAAAAAACGTATCAAAAGATGTTCATATAATTGCTGCTTATCATTTACTTAAAACTAAGTAAAAAAAAGTTATAAAAAAATCTCGCGAATGATCACACTGTGTGCATGATACCGCGGATTACATAAAAATGGCCATTTGAAACGACATTCGAGCTACTTTAATTTTGAACTGACAATAAGAATAATTCGAAAGAGATTTTTCTTTTTATTTTGTCCCAGTAATACGATTTTATAGTGGTACAACTTCTTTACAGAGTTCATACATGTGTAAGTAGGTCCCTATCATCTTCCACCTAGAGAACTGTAATTTATAATGTTTATTTCAAGAGATTTTTCGCTGAGAAATTACGTATACCTTATAGTCTTTGCTTATTAATGTGGAATTTCTATGATTTCAAACGAATTTGGCTCAAAGACTCAAAGTAGTTTCTGGCCGCGGACTCTAAAGGACGACACTTTTCTTTGTCATGGGGAATGAGACAAAGCCTTAAAACTCGCTAATGTTTGTCTCGCACCACCAAGTTTTTCCATCGGAATCTATGAAACTCCTGCATTTGCTATCCTGAAATACGAGCGTTTCTTTTATAGCAACCTCTGAGCGGTCAAGTAAACATGCACGATTTAAAACTGTTTGTCCCAAATAAACCTTGTTGAGGTGCGAAGTGACATGTACCTACCTGTAATAATTATTGTTTTTGAAATCAATTAAAAAATATATTATAAGCTCGAACACTATTTTATTTCGGCTTGTTTTCTTACCATAGACGTGTTTTCTCGCTATTAGCCCTTGAATTTTTGAAATATCCTTCGATACAAACAGCCCAATTTTTCTTTTTTGTATGAGTGTTCATGTCTCACATCCGAACGTTATGGTGATCCTAATAACCGTTTTATAAAGATGGATTTTGGTACATTTCAGAAGCATGTATAGTAAAGTAGAGTTCACTACAATCAAGTATTTTACTCTTCTTTGGAATTCATATCTGTTACAATATTTTTTTAGTAGGTAGTTCAATTAAAGTTACGCCTGGTCTAGTCGGGAGAACGGCGACTGCCGAACCGGAGCCTCGGGTTCAAATCCCACGTACATGTCTTTTCGAAGTCATGTGCGTAATGCCGCTTACTTAAAAAACGATGAAAGAAAACATCTTGAAGAAACCGGCATGTTTCAAGGATCTTTCGAGGTCATGCATCATCTACCAACCCGTACTGGGCCAGCGTGGTGAACTGTGGCCATGACTCTCTCCTTGTGAGAAAACGCACCTAGTTCTAGCAGAGAGATCATTTAGTGGGCCGCTCATGCTGTTTCATAGTATTTATAAAGCTGGGAAAGTTTTTGAGCTACGATTACCTAAGTGCAAAAAACCAAAAAAAAATCAATGTAAAGTCTTCCAATGCGATAGAACGACAAGATCGGAGAGTTTAAAAAATATTTGACGATGACAACCACCTCCTCCTCCTCGACTCTATCTGGTTTCAGGACCAGATAAAGTGATACAATGCTTAATTGGCCTGTACAGTAATGGCCTGTAATATTTAGCTTTGTACGTAGTTAGTATCACTAGCTTCTGCCCTATATGGCATACAGACATAGTTACTTAATTAAACATGTGGAGGGAATTGGGGAAGACCTTTGCCTTGCAGTGGGCCAACTGAAGTTAATGAAAAAAAACGTGCAAAACCTACCAAAACAGTTCTCAATTGCGCCACAGGTGGCGTTACTGTTTCATTTCGTCACATACATTTTATAAGCATTCGTCTACGTTGTACGTTCTACGTCAATAAATTACGAGGGTAAAACCACAACGCGCTACCAGTTTTATATAACGGGTTTAATTTAACGGAAAATAAGTACAATTGCTATATTACATAAATTAAAAAAGTATACCTATACATTTTATATTTTGTGAACATGATCGTCGGAATCTCTTTCAGTTCTCGTTCATAATGGAAACAGAAACCTTTATTGAAACTTTTCTATGTGGCTCTTAGTGTGTTTAGATGCTTTGATACTCGAATTAGGTATGTAAAGTTTAATATAGAGACAATTTCCAACAAGTTTCGCTCCGCGCGGAAAACTTGAAGGTTGAGGTTGTCTCGAAAACTTGAGATTGTCTCGTCATTTACAGCTTTCAGTCGCTTTCAATCCGAGAAATTCAGGAAAATTCCGTCAGATGACGTTGTTTTTCTATCTCGTTTCGTAAATTTGCAGCAAGCCATATTAGCACCACATGTTAGGGCACTTTTCGTCCGTCCGTAGTCGCGTGAAAACCACTAAGTTCAAGCGGTCTCCGCAAGATGGCTCCTTATTGGTCAAGGCTTGTTTTGTTTTCAGTCGCGCGGCATTGTCACTATTGTCATGGCGCTCGCTAGAAATGTCAGCGAGGTAGCGAGCCCCGTATACAATGTAATTTATAGTTTATCCTGTATGATGTAGTCGTATTTAATGTGTGCCGCGAGTGTGGTTTGCGAGAGCTCGCGGAGTGATGTCAGTGGCCGCGGGAAATGCGCCGGGAGATGATAAAAACCAGGTTATTGTGAGGACAGCACCGACAGTGACAATGATACTGAGAGGAAGCGTCTCCTGCGGAGGATCTCGACGAGCAAATGCGTCGGGAGACTGGTGAGGACTTTGAACACTTTGTATATTTACGATAAACAGGGGAGTTTAGCCTGGGCGTGCCAGCTGTCAAACGGCGGCAGGGAAGGGGTGGCCATGTGCCCGGGCCGCCGGGGTAAATTTCACAAAGATCAATTTTTCACCGATATTATGTTTGTTTAAGCGGTGATGATAATTTGTGTGCTCGGGAGATGAGATACGGAGGGCGTTTGACCTATTTCGCGGATGGTAACTGGATCCCGGGGGGAGAATGCTTGAGGTGAGCATGTTTTGAGCGGGACACTCGCTTTGTTGGTCGATCTTATTTCTTTTAAGTAACTTTTAATTAACTGACAGTTATAAAGTCGTGATAAAGTTTGATTTATGAAAAAAATTAGGCTAAAAAAAAAGTGAAAACAAAAGCGTTATTTTTTTATCTGAAAACTTTGTAATTATTCCTACAAAAAATATTAAATGTAAATGAAAGTCATCGTTAATTCTTAACAATATAATACACAATATTCCTAATATGTACTTAATAATATATTATTTTATTGTCTATTTTTAAAAACCTATTTCAAGTAGATGTTCTCAGATTTTTTTAGGTCTAAAAAGTTTTATTCAATACGCTAAGACAATAGAATCTAAACTTTTATTTTACCCTATTAAAGAAATCTTGCTCATTGATACAGCAGATAAATCAGAAAAAAAATAGCAGATAAAACAAACACAAGAAAAAAGTTGCCTAATCGATTAGTTTGTTTTAAATGATAATCACAAGACTAATTTACAGATTCGATTTTTTTCTGAGTTGTTACAAATTAGTCCAACCATATTTATGACATGTAACCCCGTCACTATTCAAAATAATATTTATTTAAATGTCATGAGATTGAATTGAATATAAATACGTTACACAAACAAACAAATAATTCACTAAATTAAATAATAGTACCAACATTATAAATATGAAAGTTTGGATGTTAAGATGTTTGTAGCTCAGTCAAGTTCGAACACCTGAACGGACCGTGTTGTAATTTTGAACACAGATCACAATATTATGGTCTGGAATAAAATATACGCTACTTTTCACTGTGGGCGTTATTGTTCATATTATTACGAGACCAGGAACTACGCGGGTAAAACCACGGAGCACAGCTAGTGAAACGTAATATTAAGTTTACTAACACGTAATTATAAACTTACGTAGTAGTATATTTAACTGCATCGAAGTACTCATACCACCATGTAAAACCTAAAAAAAAAATGTAAAAAAAAATCCTATAATAAAGAGTTTCAAATTGCGAATATACTTGACAAAGATAGTTCTCAGTTTTGCCAAAGGTGATAGCAACAAAGAGTTTACATATACCACGTTTAGAGTTAGATTTTACACACGGTTTCTTTGTGCCAATCGTAAGCAGATGACTTGCATACTTTCTATGGCATCAGAGTGATGTGCCGCGACAAAAGTATGACACTTCCACAAGAGCGACAAGGCATGAAAGATACTACCCGTGCTTTCGGTGTAAAGCGTTTGTGCCAACTCTATACGTAGTATATGTAAACTCGTTAAGTGCCAATGTTTTATTTTGTACTGGCGCACTAGGTTTCACCCAAGTAGTCCCCGATCTCGTTATTTTCTCGGGATAAAAATAGCCTATGTGATATTCCAGACCATCTCTCCATGCTTCAAATTTCATCCCTTGAGCAGTTTTTTCGCGAAAGAGTAACAAACATAGGTGCATCCATACATTATTAGAAACTTTCGCGTTTATTATACTAGTAGGAACATGAATTTAACTTAATAAAATATTGGTGATATTTTGGCAAAACAGATCTATCTTTAAAACCCTTTAATCCCCTAGCTATGTTCGTTTTTATAGACAGGTTCAAATAATGTTCACCGAAATGATAATATGCTTTTGACAGACGAATAGGAATAATCATAAGAATGTCTTTATTGTTTAAACTAAATAAATAATGGGGGACATTTCACACACAGCACCACCTAACCCCAAACTAAGTAAAGCTTGTAAGTATGGTAGCCAGATAACTGATAACATAACATAAACTGTGTACATAGGTAGATGGCACAAATAGGTCTCAACAACTTTGTCCTCACGAATCACTACATTGTATAAAACAAAGTCGTTTTTTCTGTCCCTTAATCCCTATGTATGCTTAGATCTTTAAAACTACCAAACAAATTTTGATGCGGGTTTTTTAAATAGATAGCGTGATTCAAGAAGAAGGTTTATATGTATAATATATGCATCAATTAGTAGAGAAACACTAATAAATTTAAAGGTTTCTAATGTGATGTCGTAAAAATACACGTTTTTTTGCGCTTACTTTGCAAACGCTGGTTGGATCCTACGAGATGGATCAAAATAATGTACTGCTTACTGTACCTACCTCTTAAAAAGGACTACAAAAAAGTCAACTGTGGTATATGTCTATTAGGGATGACCCACAATAACCATTTTTATTCGTATTTTAGTATCAGTATTGCACCCGTGCGAATCCGGGGCGGGTCGCTAGTATATATAATTATATATAAATATAATCCAACTAAATCAAAGTTTTCTTTACAACTCTAAATTAACCAATCATATAGTCTGTCACGATAGTTCAGTCAGATGTTTTATATAAATCTTGTTAATAATTAACAATAAGAGATATTAATTTTGTGTTAAGCACTAGTCTACCTTTATTTACGAACTCGTAACAATCCAACAATTGAACTAACCCAACAGTCCTAAATATAGAAATGTCGCAGAAATGAAACGGACACCAAACCTTGATTCCGACTCACCTGGCAAATCGTGGCTAACCTTGTTTACAGAGTGTCTGTGCCAGATCTTGACAAAATTTATGTCCTGTGAAATGAGCACTGCATTAAAAATTGTTTTTTGAATGTTTCTTTTCATTTCGAACATCTTTCTTACAATTGGGTTAATGACAGGGTTAAAATTATACCATTGTAATCAACCCGTTAGGTAGATTATAGAAAAATGTGGGGCACGTATTTTTTGTTTAATCAAATTATTAAAAACCGAGAAAAGATATAACATCAAACTTCCAGAGTGGGGGCTATGACGTCAAGTCTACATAAAAATCGTATGTAGACGTGACGTCACTCGAAACTTTTACTTATAAGCACTATATTTTCGCCGTTTTTTTATACGAAACAAAAAAAAAAACGTGTACAAAATTTTTATAATTTAACTGACGTACAAAATTTTTTTAGTGATCATACCTGTTGTGTCAAAATCAAGTTTAATAATAAATTGTAAGATGGTATTTTACGCGCCCCGCGGTTTTACCAACGCGACGGAGGCGTCATTCCCGTCATCGTAACTATCTCGCGATAAAAAGTAAGCTTATGTGCTATTCCAGAATAAATAATGAAATGTACCTACCTATTATATATTTCAACCTAACGATTTCAGCCATTCCGACGTGTTTTCTTTACCATATTAGCCATCAACATACTCAGCCCACATTCGTCCACTGCTGGAAATACACCTCTACAATAATACGCCATAATGTTAGTAGGAAGTAACAAGTAGGTCTACCTATAATCATAAATTTCAGCACTTGTAACTAAAATCAATATTCTCAATCGAACGTCACAGGCTTTTACACTAAACTAACTCTCCCCATAAATATTGTTTTGCACTAAACTAACTCACCCCATAAATATTGTTTTGCACTAAACTAACTCACCCCATAAATATTGTTTTGCACTAAACTATTAATAGTTACAATCTTGGTGTCTTCAAATCGAGAGTGAATCGGTTTTTTCTAGGTAAGCACGCTCCATCGTAGATCTCATCATCGCTTAACATCAGGAGAGATGGTGGTCAAGTGCGAACCTATTATAGTTAAAAAAAAACTAACTCACCCCATAAATATTGTTTTGCACTAAACTAACTTACCCCATAAATATTGTTTTGCACGAAACTAACTCACCCCATAAATATTGTTTTGCAGTAAACTAACTCACCCTCATAAATGTTGTTTTGCACTAAACTAACTCACCCTATAAATGTTTATTTGCACTAAACTAACTCACCCCATAAATGTTGTATTGCACTAAACTAATTTTCTCGGGATAATAAATAGCGTACGGCTTATCCAACGGTTGTTGTATACCTACAGTAAATGTACGCACCGCCTGTGACTGACTTCACATTAGCATTGGCATCAGTACGACTGCAAATGATGATAAAGATGATGATTTTTTTTTTTTACTTTTATAGGTTTACACTTGACCGCCATCTCGCCTGATGTTAAACGACGATGCGGTCTACGATGGAGCGTGTTTACCTAGAAAAAACCGATTCACTCTCGATATAAAGGTTGTAACTATCGTATTTTACACGTACCTAGTTCTATAATATAACCCTTGTCCTTTGTGTTCCTAGCGAAGTAGCGAATGTATCATATATCATAAAAACTAATTACGTCGTCACCACTTTACTAATGGGGTGAGTGAATGTGTGGTGACATGCAAATACCATGCGCGTCTTCACGGTATGATGTCATAATGTCTGACTGCTCTTTTTTAACCGACTTCATACAATACTACTGTTGCTTATAACTAGTACTGTACGCAATGGACAACGGACAACGGTAATTACTTTCCATATATCGTTTTCAATTTAATGTAACAATTCGTATCAAGATGCAAATGGTTCGTGCCCACACACACACTCACACACATGCAGTTGTTAAAAAAGCATTAGATAAGTTAAAGATATAATTTAACGGTCTTATTCATAAAAAGTTATAGCATGTCTAAAGTCTTGCTATAGTACGTCTTAGGAAAAATGGTATTCATAACAGCATTTTAGCGCTAAAACGTGCTATAAGCCTTCTATAAAGTTATAGAGCCGAGAACCCTACTTTAGCGGTGTTTTAAGGTAAATATGGCCGACTCTTTACAGCTGATTAGTGTCAAAATGGCGTTGTGACATATTCAACTTCAACTTATTTTTTGGTTTCCATTCGGTAATATCACCGTAATTTCGCCAATGTCCAGCGTTTGAGCGTTGGGAGTATCTTTGTTATAATATGTTCTTAATTCAGGTGCTCAGTCTTCCATCTTCTTCATAGCTTCTGAGAATTAATACTGTTGCAGTTTAATATTATATGTGTGAATATATTTAGATAGGACATGCACAAATGGAAAAAATACAAGAGGGATGATTGGAAAGTTTGTAGGACGGGAAATCAGGTACAATAATATTATAAAAGGAGTCATGTGATCTAATACAATCAAAAAAATATTGGTTGCCTGTAAAGTCGGTATACGGGCGAAAGTTTTACGTGACAACGACTTTGAGTGGTAAAATAATTTTACGGAAGGGACGCGTGCCTTTCACTTTTTATGTCTGTCTCTCTCGCTCTTAGGCGGGCTAACCATGCCGAGTGGAAGGGACGCGTGCCTCTCACTCGCTCTCGTTGTGAGCGCATAACGTGAGCGGAGCGTAACGCAGTTTCTTGAAGTGTCACCCGGCAAACCAATTTATAAGACGTTGTCACGTCAAAAAGATGTGATCGGTGGTGCCTTCTGCTAAACCGCCTTCACAGAGTGAATTGTCGCGTAATCTTAATTTTGCGAGAAACACCGGAGTACAAGCATAGCCCAATCGTAGGCGACAAATAGTAAACGTAGTCTGTTTGTGAATTTTTTTATGTATGAAAAACCATGGTTTTGAAGGAATGGTGGGGTGTATTTGGCCATTTTCCTGTTATATTTTTAGTTAGAATTCAAGTAGAATTCCAAGATTCAAGCAATTGAGGTTGGCATATTGCTGATAAATCATGAGAGTAAACGTGATAGTGGTCATTATTACCAGAAATTGTGGCTTGTTTGGCATGAAAGTTGCATTTTCATTGCCTGCGGAATCAATGATTGCCTAATAGTTGTGACATATTCTAAAATTTGACACTGTAACAGTGAAACTGTTGTATGTGTAATTACCATTTTTTATAGGTACGTGTTAACATAAATATTAAAATGCAAGCGTTACAAGGATTTAATGCTCTCGATACGATTGAACAGCTTGAAAGTAATCCACATCGACGAATGGTGTATAAAAGTAGGAGTGTTCCTTTTACTTTCCGAATTTATTTCTAATTTATTTCTTTAGCAATTTTTCTTATAAAATACGAGAACGAACAAACACCACTACGTTTTATTAGTAATATAACTTTAAATTTCCCCGCTTCATAATATCACGTATGTCGTTTTTTTTAATTCTGTAACTTTGTCTATGGTTCCACCATCAAACTCGTTTTATCTGTGGACGATTCTGTCAGTTTTTCTATAAAGTCGATCGATTTCACATCGATTTCATTAAAATGGCAACATTTTGATCCTAAAACTGATATTAGTAATGCTTTAGTTATAGAAGGCTTATAGAGCGTTTATGAATACGAAATTTTATAGAAGGTTTTATAAGCTTATCGAGCGTTTTAACTAATGAGTGTTTAAAGTCTTCTATAAGCATTTATTATGAATAAGACCGTAAAGGTTTAACACGCTAACATGCTAATGGTAGCGTTCAAACCGGAAAACCCGAATCAAGATTGAATCTATTGGTTTCGTAGTTCATCATCATCATCATCAGCCGCAAAATCTGTGCAAATATTTGTGTGATGAATTCAAATGTTTGTACTTTGTCTGGGTGTTTCTATGTATAATAAGTATGTATTTAAAACTATATATGTATTATATCAGCTATCTGGCTGCCATCACACAAGCTTTACTTAGTTTGGGGTCAGATGGTGTTGTGTGTGAATTGTCCACCAATATTTGTCTACCAAAGACGTCCACTGCTGAACATAGGCCTCCCCTAGATTTCCACAACGAACGGTCCTGCTCAACCTGTAACCAGCGGTTTTCAGCGACCTTTGTGAGGTCATCTGTCCATCTAGTGAGAGGCCGTCCAACACTGCGTCTTCCGGTTCGTGGTCGCCACTCGAGAATCTTTCTTCCCCATCGGTTGTCAGTTCTGCGAGCGATGTGGCCTGCCCATTGCCACTTCAGCTCACGTAGTTTTGTAGTTACGACACTACAAATATTTACCGATATTGTGTATCAAATTTATAATGCACCTCTTATACGCCGAGAGTTAAATACATAATTGAACCCTTAGAACGTTCCTTTTTATGGAGTCGTGTAAAAACAAACAAAAGCGACGAAATTGAATAATAGATCAAAGTAAAAAGGATTTTAAACAAAGCAACAGCAAAAAAATTGGAAATGTAAGTAATGTTAAAACTTTTTCGTGACGCCGGGAGCGCTGCGGAAAATGTTGTCTTTGTAAAATGAAATGGAAAGTATTCTTTCGTTATTTTCCCGTCAGCGGATCAAAATTGTCTCGGAATAAACCTAATGCAATGTTTCGTGAATATTATCCTACTCATATTATTTTATAGTGGTAGCATTCTTTGGAGAGTCCGCCTGGGGAAGTATCACACTTTTGCCAGTTAGTTGACCCCAACCATGTGCTAACTGAACTGAAATTACAGGGCATGGAGATAAACTATTTTAAACCTCTGGGTGACGAGCGCAGTGCAGTGCTAGCTAATGATTTGGACTCTTCATGTTCAAATAGCTGCGTGTCACTGTGCTATTATGGGCATGTGGCTTACCATCAGGCACATGTCCTACTCATCTCATCTCACTTTATTCCATTAAAAACACATTTTCAAAAACCTTTCGATAGATAGATAGATAGATACTCTTTATTGACACACCTAAAAAAAAAATGATACAAAGCAAAAAAATACATAAACAAAAAATAGTAAATTAGTGCGACAGCGGGCGGCCTTATCACTAAAAGCGATCTCTTCCAGGCAACCTTAGGATGGAAAACAAAATGTGGACAAGTTAGAAATTGGGGTGCGCAAATAAGAAGTACAAAAAAAACATACTTATAGTAATAAAAATAAATCATGGAAAGAAAAACACATTTATAATAAAAATAGAACAACTTTATACAAGAATACTAATACTTAAATAATAAAGTATCATAAACTAATAAATACTATTAAAATAAATATTCACAAATAAAATATAAATACATACATATAATAATGTATATTTATACATAATAACAGCTGTAATTACAATACTCAACAACAAGTCTACTATTTCGACAAATAGAATTGTTTCACATCTTTTTTGAAAGTGTTTAGTGAAGGAGAAAGTCTGATGTGTAATTCATTCCACAACTGAGTCGCCCTGCAAGTAAACGACCTGCCATAGAAAGTTTCAGTTCGAGCAGAGAGAGTCCTAAGAGAAAGATTGTTTTTTGACCTTAAAGGGAGCTGATGGTGATCATGTAAAAAGGTAAAGCGTTCTTTGAGGTACTGGGGAGTGGAGGGATTAAACAAAATATTATACAGAAAAGAGAGAATGTGAGCATTCCGACGAAGACGAATGGGTAACCACTTGAGCTGGGAGCGATACTGAGAAACGTGATCATATTTGCGTAAACCAAATATGAATCTAATACAATAATTTTGGAGCCGCTCAAGTTTGTCTAGCTGGTCTTCTCTAAGATCAAGGTAACAAGGAAACAAGATAACGATAGCTTGATCGACGCGACGCGTGACCAAATTGTTCATGGTTATTTGGCAACATGTTTAATATCTTTGTCCACTGCTGAACATGGCTCGTCACTTCGCCCTATCCTCAGCTTTACGTCTGTTGTATTCCGTATATCGTCACTTCATCTAGTCTCAGGGTCTCAGGGTGTCCTACACTACGTCTTAACATTTATAAGCACTGTAATACCATCAACGTGCTGGGCATTGTAGTCCAGAATAAGCATAGGTATATTGTAGCCTATTTTTACCCCCGACCAAAAAAGGGGTGTTATAAGTTTGACGGCGATGTCTGTCTATCTGTGGCACTGTGGAGCTCAAACGGATGGGTCGATTTCGATGCGGTTTTTTTCACTTGGAAAGTTAATATCCGTGCGGGTGTTCTTAGATATGTTTGGTTAATATCGATTTAAGATGGCCGCCTCCACAAAATGACGGACAAAATATTTCTTCACAACTTACCTCAAATGAAAGAGCTTGACTAGTAGAATACACTATAAAAAAAAAAACTAATCCAAGATGGCCGCTACCACAATATGGCGAATTATATATTTGTTTCACTACTACCTCAATATGGGTATTAAACGAAAGCGCGCTTGACTAGTTCAATACTTTGCACTATGATAATTTCAAATCCAAGATGGCTGCTACTAAAAAATGGCGAAAAACATTTCTTTTTCCACAACTCCCTTGATATGGGTATCAAATGAAAGGGCTTTACTTGTAGAATGTGGTACAGATTACAAATCCGAGGTAGTCGAGGGTTAGACAAATTTTTTAATTTTGTTCTTGTACCTATACTCGGAGGGTCTACCTCCTAACTGAAACTGTCTTAGTTTTGATATTGTTCACTCTTTTCTTTTCGCTTGAAATGATAGAGACTGCAATAGCAAAGCCATAGCCGATTTAGTTAGACGGAAGAGGGGCGGGTCTTCTATCACAATAAAGAGTCAAAGTGATAATCGACCACCCTGGCCAAGTACGGGTTGACAGATTACACATCTTTTCGA
Source organism: Ectropis grisescens (assembly GCA_017562165.1). Classification (NCBI taxonomy): domain Eukaryota; kingdom Metazoa; phylum Arthropoda; class Insecta; order Lepidoptera; family Geometridae; genus Ectropis; species Ectropis grisescens. Next base: position 28,330,307 of record CM029781.1, on the reverse strand, counting down.
AAGGCGTCTTTCTTCGAACGCGTCGGTGTCTTTCATCTTTAAAACAACCTAGAAAAACTACTACATAATATGTACTGAAAAACATAGAAATATATTCACGAAGTACAGGCGGGTTTCAAACCTGTTACCTCACGACTGTGAGCCTGGTTGTTATACCATAATAACTTTTTCCGCAGCATCGTAGTGTGCTTGAGGGCATGCGCGGTCCGAGGGGGGGGGGGTCACAGGGGATATGATTAATTCTACTTGTGACCCCCAACCCCCAAAACCTGAGGCTGCGTACTGGTGACCCCTTCCAAAATTCGAGACTGGGACCGCGCCTGCTTGAGGGTATGTAAAGTCTCTCAACCTTCAAAGATTTACCTCCATATTACATCTTTATGTTTTTTTTTTAAACCTTTTTGTTACACCTTGTAATAATATTTTTAAGTTATGTTAATGTTTTTTAACAACGGCATGTGTGTGAGGGTGTGTATATGTGCATGAGCCATTAGCATCTTGTAGTCGCTACCTAGCTACTAATAGTAAGCAGTTAAGTTTAAAATAAATGGCAGGTGTAGGTTTCATTGTGATATAAGTATATGTAGTTAATGGTGGTTTCACGAGTTAACAAGAACAAAATTAAACATTTTGATTAACCCCCGACTACCTTAGATTTGTTATCTGTACAACATTCTACTAGTCAAGCCCTTTCATTTGATACCCATATTAAGGGAATTGTGAAAATGGAAATGTAATTCGCCATTTTGTGGTCGCGGCCATCTTGGATTTGAAATTTGTCATAGTGCAAAGTATTCTACTAATCAAGCCCTTTCATTTGATACCCATATTGAGGTAGTAGTGAAAAATATTATATAATTCGCCATTTTGTGGTGGCGGCCATCTTGAATTTGAAATTTGTTATAGCGTTTAGTACTCTACTAGTCAAGCCCTTTCATTTGATACCCATATTGAGGTAGGTTGTGAAGAAATATTTTGTCCGCCATTTTGTGGAGGCGGCCATTTTGAATCGATATTAACCAAACATAGCTAAGAACACCCGCACGGATATTAACTTTCAAATAAAAAAAACCGCATCGAAATCGGCCCATCCGTTTGAGCTCTACGGTGCCACAGACAGACACACACACAGACAGACAGACAGACAGACAGACAGACAGACAGACAGACAGACAGACAGACAGACCGACAGACAGACAGACAGACAGACATCGACGTCAAACTTATAACACCCCTTTTTTTTGTCTGGGGTTAAAAATATACGTACCTACTAGTCTAAAAGCACAATATAAAGATGTAGTTATTGCTATATATAAAAATGTTATGTTGGTTTGTGTACGCTTCAAAAACTCAAAAAGTACTGCACCGATCGAGCTGAAATTTTAGAATGATATATAATCCGCATCAAGGGTGGTTTCTATTTATTTTTTACATCACAATGTGTCACAGCGAAGCGTGGCAGGGTACGGCTAGTTTGTAATATAAGAGTGCAGCATTGTTTTTTAACCGTGAGCTCAATTTTGATGACCAGCTAGCGAAGGATTCTAAAATGGAATCACGAGCACAGCGATTTATTAAAAAAAAGTAGAATCCTGAGCGCTAACGACGGAATCAAAAGAGCACGTGGTGAAACAACAACACATCATTTTTCAATCCACCACAGCGGGGAAATGATTAAATGCAAAAAAAAAACTTTTTTCACTTGTTTTCAGGTTTATGGTTTTTAACCCAAGGTTTTAATAGTATGAAATGAAAAGAAAATTGGGCACATTGCGAATTAAAAAAAAAAAACACGAAGGAGGTTCCGAGTCAGAGTTCTAGATTAAAAAAGTTGTATGATAAATTCGGCACCATGGAGGTAGAAGTACTTGAATAGGTTCAATGATGTTTTGAACTCACAAACTTAGTGCACACATTGTTCTACATTGTTGTACATTCAAATTTACTAAATTCTCTAGCGGATAATAACCGACTTTTGCACTACATACTAAGTAGAGAGATACTCTTGTTGCACTCAGATACCAAAGAGCAAAAATACCTAATCTTACCGAGATGGGGTTTGAAAAGCTACTTTAATAGACTGTTCTAATAGTAAGCATTAGCTGCACAGCTAATGCTTTGGTTCCGAAAAAAAATTGGTTCCGATGTCCAATAACATTCCGTGTGCGTTGAGTTATCTCAAAAACAATATTTAGTTAAATATCTCTAGACGTAGTTATTTTAGATAATCGTACGTACAAATATTTAAACTTTCTATATTGTTGATGTGGGCCGTGATATAGTCTCCGTAGAATATATGAATGTACTAGATGTCCGCCCCGGCTTCGCCCGTGGTACGTTATAATATAGCACTCATCAGGATCCCGTACATATAGAACGGTGAAATAGGTTCAGTCAATTCAGAGAATATCGCTTCCTACCTCTTCAGCTACCTGCTACTCCACCTGTCGGATATTGGTCGTACCAACTCTGATTTAGAAAAAAAAATTGATTAGCAAAGGTTTATATTCAATGCACAGATTACTGAAATTCAATGACGCAATCTTAAACACATGCTGTCATGGGTCATGTCAAAGCACGAAACGTACGAAAACTCTCAAAAAGGAATATTTTTTTCCCGATTCTGTTACATTCTTGATTCATGCTCCGTTTCAATTAATAGTAGCGTTATGTTATATAGCCTATAACCTTACTCCATAAATGGACTATCCGATAAAAAAAGAATCTTTCAATTCGGACCAGTACTTCCCGAGATCCCAGCGTTCAAACAAACTTTTCAGCTTTGTAATATTAGTATAGATAGAGCGTTTTAGAATTTTGTGGGACAGAAAGGGACTAATTTGCAAAATTTTCGCTCAATTAGTCTAGTTGTTCTACTATGCCTAAGCAATAAACTTCACAGCATCTAAATGTCCATACTTTAACTCACATATAAATAAAGTAGGTACAACTTATACTAGCAGCGCCCGGCGGGTATACCCGCGTAGTTGCCGTTCCCGTTAGTTTCTCGGGATAAAATGCCTATGAGTTCTTCCAGACTACAATCTATCTGTATTCCAAATTTGAGCTCGCAAAAATTTATAAATATGTTACGACGTGATTGAGCAACAAACTTACAAATATCTAAACTTATAAACATCCATACATTGGCATTTATATTTTTTTTAAATAGTTTAGAGTGACAAAACGAGCAGAACATGTGCCTGATGGTAAGCAACATGCGTGCCCATAACAGTGCAGTGAAACGCTATTTAAACATGAACGAACATGAAGTCAAATCATTACTTAGCACTGCACTGCGCTCGTCGACCCTAGATATAAGGTGTTTCATCATTTTGCCCAGTAATTTCTCTGGAAACGTGGCCCTTCAAACCTGAACACAGTAATGTTTGCACACTACTGCTTGGTGGCAGAATAACTGGCATAGATGTGGTAGGCACTTCCCCATGCGGACTCTGCAAATAGTAGTAATATTAAAACTACTAAATATAAAAACTAGTATTAATAATATTAATATACCTACTAATATAGGGTACGTAGTACTAATTACATGGAATTACATTTTAATCGATAACTTTATTTTCACCTATTGTATTTGGATTATTATGAATGAATGAATGAATTATGCTTTTATATGCTCGATTTTATTTCTCGTATATTTTTGCGTAACCAGTCTAGCATCCGACAGTACTGTACTACGTACTAAAGTGTCCATAAAAATAAATGTAAGCGACTATGTAGAAAGCCCATACTAAGCTGAACATTCTTAATGTTTATTATATTCAGTTTCGCCCATCGGAAATTATAGGTTGTAGTGGAATACATGACTGCAACAAACACACACATAACCTACATTTCAGAAAATAGAGATTGTTTCAAATTATCTCATTTTGTCTAATCTCGTCTTATTTTATCTCATTTCGTCTTTTTTGATCTCGTTTCGTCTCGTCCACGGATTTGTCTCGTCTCTTCTCATATTATCGCTTTTCAACGCATTTCATCTTAATTCCTAATGCATTTTACCTTTTGACGTGACAACGTCTTATAAATTGGTTTGCCGGGTGACACTTCAAGAAACTGCGTTACGCTCCGCTCACGTTATGCGCTCACAATGAGAGCGAGTGAGAGGCACGCGTCCTTCCACTCGGGCATGGTTAGCCCGCCTAAGAGCGAGAGAGACAGACAAAAAAGTGAAAGGCACGCGTCCCTTCCGTAAAATTATTTTACCACTCAAAGTCGTTGTCACGTAAAACTTTCGCCCGTATACCGACTTTACAGGCAACCAATTTTTTATTACGTTTCATTTCACATTTTTTTAGTTCATATAATAACATTGCAAATCATTACATCCATTCACCTTTTCATCCAATTTCATTTCATCTCATCATATCTTATTTAATTTTACCTCATCTCATAACATTACTTCGTTTCAGGGACGTTTCGTACTCATTGTGAAAGGCTTACTAAAGAAACAAAGCCTTTGTTTCATGTGGGTAGGTATCTTACTTAGTATCGTCTTTTGTTACGGTATAGGTTTAATTAATGTCATCATCGGACGGCGCGGACAAAACTCTATTTTTGTAGACCCAAACAACATCAACAGTTGATATTGTGGACTCCTTCCCCGGTTTACAAACATCTTGTTACCTGTCCAAACAGTTATTGTCGACGAAAATATATCTATGACGTCACCACATCATATTATACTTGACAGCCGTCCTGTACTTTGAAACGCATTGTTGTCACCCCAGTAGTATTGTAAGTTCGCACGGAGCGGATGTCCGTCTGTCGCTCTTTGGAGTCATGTCCCAGTTTCGTGTGTCTGTATGGAATCACTACTGAATGGATCTCGATTTTGCAATCACACGTCATGTTAATTTCGTGCGAATTGAATGATAATTATATCGTTCTGTAATATTCTCTTTATTTGACGTGCGAACGTACGAAACGTGAAGAGTTCAATTCATTACCTAGCACTGTACTGCGCTCGTCACTCAGAGGTCTAAGATATAATATCTCTACTCCCTGTAATTTCTCTTGAAACATTGCCCTTTAGACCAGAACACAGTAATGTATGCACATTGCTGCAAATAACTGGCAAAGGTGTGGTATTTCCCCAGATGGACTCTGCCAAGAGTACCTACATAACAAAAAATGTAGTGGTAGGGCTACAATTATTGATGCTGATTTTTAATGCTGATCCCTTCCGCATTAAAAATCTGTTGAATCCAAACTGACAGAACGAATCTGAATGTTTTTTACATTCGTAGATAAAACGAAGTATGACCTATTTGTTTTTCGGGATAAAAAGTAGCAAATGTGATCTTCCTTACCATAATCTAATCTAACTGTGGTCGAAATTTCAACTCGATCCGTTTCTACATGAAACGTCTAAACAATTGAAAGTAATCAACTGATGCTAAAACTCTGATTGTTAATAATGGAAAATGTTCACCAATTTTGAATGTTAGCTCTCTATATTCTTCGTTGAAAATAATAAATACTCGTGACAGAATTATTTCAATACGTCAATTAGTTTCCAAGATATATAATTTTAAAGTGAGTAGTGCGCATGACGTCTTACTACAACACTCGCTCAGTTCGTTCACAACTGGAAGCGATGAAACAAGAGAAACCATTGCACAAGTAAACTACTGCTAGCTACTACAGCTGCCGCTTTGCGCCTAAGCAAAGTGGACCGTTGTGTAATGACGTCACACGCGGTAGATATTTTTGCGTATTTTGAATGCTTGTTTACTTATAACTACTTGGTATTTTTTAACAAGACAAAAACTATTGTATCTGTATTTTAAAGAAGCTTTACTGTAACAAAGTTTCAAGTGATTTTACATACCTATTAACACTCCCCATTTTCAAATTATGCTAAAGACATGTTAATTTCTACAGCATAATTATCATAAACTAAGAAATACTAGTTTACCTATTGTAAGTTATTATTAAAAGCGCCAAGCATAGTTACATAATGTAGTATGGTTAAATTATTTAGATGAATCAGCAGTTTGATCTGTTTTTTTGCGATTTGTATTTTTAAGTAGAAATTGTTATGAACTTTAATTATTCTATGCTCGCAAAGGGCAGACTGCTGTAAGATATTGTAACCTACCAACTAGTTTGTACACAGTTCAACAATAAATTAATTATTCTGATGACTTTTAGCCAACCGTTGGGTGGGTTGGCTGGCCTGGTTGGCTTAGTTGGTAGTAAGTCTGCCTACGAAGCCGTGGGTCGTGGGTACGATCCCCACCCAGTGCAAATACGTATTTGTGTGATGAATTCAAATATTTTTACAGTGCCTGGATGTTTTCTATGTATAATAAGTATGTATTTAAAAATATATAAGTGTTATATCAGCTATCTGGCTTCTATAGGACAAAGCTTTGCTCAGTTTCAGATGGTGTTTTTGGTTTGGTGTGTTTGGGGTCAGATGGTGTTGTGTGTGAAATGTCCACCAATATAAAAAAAGTATTGTAAAATAAGTGTTTAAAGTAACATCACAAGATAGCGGGAGTACATAAAACTAGGAGTAGATATATATTTACTTTAAGTAAATATGTTTTCACTAAATTATATTTTAACTAAAATTTGATCAAACTACCTACATTATATAATCAGTGTAACATTAAACATAATATTATAAACTGGTATAAGTGAAAAAATAGAGGACTACTAATAATTATAAATTTTTTTTTTGACCACACGAAAGATCACTTCGAACGACATTGAAGATTAGAGTTCGTGTTCCATTAAAGGTCGGGTCCATGGCGAGTAAAAATTAGCCGTCAAATTGAGTGATCACAGCGGCAACGCCGAGATGAGACATTAGCCCGCCGCGACTGGGGGAAACATTTTCGTGTAAAACCTTCGCAAAAGTTGATCAGGTTTTTGAAGTGAACACTTTTTTTTGCCGCACCACATACAGGTTTCGCGGGGGCTGTGAATTGAATTCAAGCGTCACGTCGAAAGAAATCTTCGGGTGTACTCGGATGATCTAGATGACCATGGTCATGGCCACGCCCTCTAGTTTCAACCGCATGGAAAAGTTGATGAGCGGCCGGAAATCTAGCACAAGTGCAAGACTGTGTTCAGCCAATGACTGCCCGCACTTTCTTTCATTTGGGCGTCTACGAACTAAATAGGGTTTTTATAGCACACACAAAAAAAAATACTTTCAAACATTTCGTTACCACTGTGCTTTTTGGTGACTCGAATATATAAATTCGAGCCGCTAACTTAAAACGGTGAAGGAAAACATCGTGAGAAAACCGACATGTACTTAGAATCTATTGAATTCATGTGTCGTCCACCAACCCGCACTGGACCAGCGTGGTGGATTATGGCCTTAACTCTCTCCTTGCGAGAGAGAGAAGGCCCGAGTCCCAGTAGTGGGAACGTTTAGTGGGATGTTGTTGATGAATATAAATTAACAAACAAATTTATAACCCAACTCAAAATTGTATGTTTTAATGATGATCGACAATCACCGATAGCCACAATCCAAATAGACGTGGATGGTACCTAAGTATTACGTACTACGTATAAGTGGACCACGGCTCATTGTTTAGGCTTCCACGTTGCCGAATTCGGCTCGGCTGGCTTCGGCTATAGAAGTGGTCTGGCGGTAGACATATGTGATCAGGCATAATACAGCGCATTGTAGTTCCGAACCACCGACCGGCGCTATTTACTCTATTATCTCTAGTACACTCCGCGAGGCATAAGCTGAGCTTTGCATTTGTGTGAGTGTACATGGATAGTGTAGGTGTGACAACCGGCCTTAGGCGCGGCGCCATTCTGTCTCGCCGCGCTCCTGCCTGATTGGTGATCACTCACACTAATGCAAAGCTCAGCCTATACCTCGCGGACAAAATTTCAAGCTCCTGTTGATTGGTGATCACTCACACTAATGCAAAGCTCAGCTTATACCTCGCGGAGTGTACCTGGGTTACTTAGATACATTCTGATTTTCTAAAAAAAATGAACTTGAAAAAAAGAACGCGGCCGGTTGGATTCGATCCCGAACCTACCATACTTCAACCACCCATCTTCCCGACTGAGCTAATATACTGTCGCGCGCCGTCCCGAAATTCACCATCGCATTCTAATCTTTATGTAATAGTTTTTCGTTGTCTAAAAACGCGCATAAAACGGCGTTTTTAAAAAATAAAACCTGGCTAGATCGATTTATCGTCCCCGATACCCCCTGTATACATAATTTCATGAAAATCGTTCGAACCGTTTCCGAGATTCAGATTCTATATAATTATATATACTTACAAGAATTGGTCGTTTAAAGGTATAAGATTCTATGCTATTAGCACAAATTAGGATGATTACTGAGTCTAAAATATAACGATATATTTAGTCTGTCAGCTAGAACACTGAAAAATAGGGGACACGTATTTTTTGTTTTATCCATCCCTGTAAATCCGTTTGGATATAATTTGGATCTACTTCATCTTGAAAGTAAAAACCTAAAAACGCGTGTTCGCGCCTTCTTTTCAACAATCATTTGAAACTCACGCTTTCTGCACTGTTCATTCTTTTTTCATCTTGACAGATTTCGTTCAAATTCTTTGTCAAAAACTACGGAAACCGGAATGTGAAAACGGAGGGCGTGCCCTTGAGCATGGCCAGCTAGATTTGCTGACGCATTTCTAGATAACCAATGGGGAATGCTGACGCATTTCTAGATAGATGGCCTACGGCCGTGGTCCCGAGTTTACCCGAAGATTTATTATCATTCCCGAGCATGACGCTAGAATTCAATTCACAGCCCACGAAAAATCTGTCTAGGCGCGCCAAGAGAAGACTTCAAAAATCTTACAGCACTTTATTCGGTCCGGCTCCCATCAGCTCGGAGCGTAACTCGTGATAAGGACCTTCCTATTAAAAATCTTTTGGAATGTTATTATTTATAAGAGTATTTTTATTAAACAGTGATAGGGTTGCACTTGACTGCTATCTCGCCTGTTGTTAAGTGAGGATGCAGTCTGCGATGGAACGTGCTTGAAGACTCTGGTAAACTAAAAAAGTAATGTTGTGAGATAACTTATTATTTTAAAGTTATTTTAACAATATAGCCCGATTCAGAACCCTTTTTAAAACTCGTCTAGAAATCAACGCAACTAATCTCCGCACAAGTCCTTGTGTTTCAACGTATAGATGGGCTCAGACAGACAACTTTGGTCGCTCGATGTCAAGAAATTAGACCGCCCAAAACTTTCAATCGAGTTATATATTTGTGTACTCAGTGTGTTGGCCGTAACTTGGAGCCAACTTTCCTTGATTAATCGCGAGTGGCCGGGAGTTATGTTGGACATTTCAAAATTGCTAGTTCCATTAGCCGGCTATACGATAATTGAATTCAAAACTTGTTTATTACAGAAAAAGGTGAAAGCTTTATACAGCTTGACAAAAAAGAATATGCAGTAATATCATCGCTACTTTTTAGTGACTTATGGCTGTTGGGCTCAATTGCCTACAGAAGAAGATAGGAAGTAATATACAGCTGCTGCTATCGCAAATAAGCTTAGGTAGCCTAGTAAATGTTCCCACTGTCGGAACTTAGAGAATCAAGGCCAGATCAATCAAACTTTAAAACTTTTTTTTTCTTTTAACATTAGATAGGCATGTTTTTAACAAAACATTCAATTCTGTTGCAATTTGTAACTGCTGCTGTGACAAATCGATCCAAAAAGGTAGGTAAGCTAATAGAACAGCCGATTATTTTTACTCAGTGCAAGGATGGTTTCATAGTATGCGAAGTTGATCATAGTATGGACTGTACTTAGGTTCAATAAGGATGGATGAAATCGTGGAGTACAGTAAGCTGTTGCAGATCTAAGTAAATTTATTAATTAATGGTTAGATCATTATTTTATTTTGAAAAACGAGACAATAATACGTTATTAATAGTAAGTATTATAAATAATTAATAATGATCACTAATTTTCTAAACATAGAATTGAGAGACAACCAACCAGCTTTCTATCAGTATCTGTGTTTTATTTTAATTGTCACGCAGGTATTTAAGACTGTTGAGTAAAATAAATGTTTGTTAAACATCAGTTAGACAGTAAAAACTAATAAGTTATATTTACATCCATAATTATATGCGTATTATTACTGTTATCGATACTGAGACGCAATACATTATTTCGTAAACTGGAATAGCATGCAGATTATAATAGACAATTTAAGAGCTAAGATCCATGTTGTAACAAAGGATGCGATCATACTCACAGCAGTTCAAATAGTGATGATCAATAAGACAACAGATCTTTTTTATTATTATTATTGTGTGTCGTTATCGTGTTGTGAACATTTAATTCTAGTACTAGTCAGTCCGATTTCGTCTATTGAGTCGATAAGTACCGGTTGGGATTCGGATAGTAATCGACTTGACATCGTCATTTGCTTAAGCCGCCTCCTCCCGGCGCAGAGCCTCCACTACGGCCGCGTTTCTATCCTTGATGGCCATATGTAAGTTGAACAGATCCTTTAAAGGTGAGCAATGGGGATGTTAACACTAATCACAATTAATGTTTAATGTTAATTTTATGACAGTTTGTATTAATAGAATGTCGAAAATCACATCATTATAATTTAATATTACGTAGCAAATTAATTATAAATGACTTTAAACGCTATATTTTTAATTTGTTGCCACGTGACTGTAAACACCAATATCACTTATTACGTCACAAGTCGCAAAACAAGCTGTCGAAAACTGACCAAACTGTTTACTTTTCTGCATTTTTATTATAGTTTGCGATCTTAGCGACGACGATTTTGATTGTGTGTATTCAAGTAATGATAAGAAATATATATAAACATAAACATAAACTGGACATATAGTCACAAATCGCGACCAATGTTTTGCAACCAATGACGTCATATCAGTCGTTAGTGTTTTAGCGGGAAAAATTCAAAATTAGTCTTATATTGTATATTTTTTCATCGAAATAAAATTTCTTTTTTTTATGTTAAACATACGTCAATCTACAAAATAAAAGCGATTTCGTAAAATTGTTAACATCCCTATTGGTTTTCGAAGAATCTTTCTCGGAAACATCACGAGCTTTTATGATAAGTAGCGGTCCGCCCCGGCTTCGCCCATGATACCTACACAATATATAAATAGCCTATAGCGTTCATACGTATTACGTAATATATTACGTAATAAATAATGTTTTGTAATTTTAAATATTTCTATTAATGTTATAAAACCGCTCCAATTTTGATAAAATTTATTTGGAACCGAACGTGCACTTTTTCGAACAGAAAAGATTTATCAAAATCGGTTCACCCAGTTGAAAGTTACGAGGTATGTAACGTATGTGTAAAAAAATCAGTCGAATTATGAATCTTCCTTTTTTGAAGTTGTTGTGTGTTGAAGTGAATGAAGTACATAGGTACAGTTTGTATTTCGTTCGTAGGTACGTCCACAAATATTGTTTTAAAAAGCTCCAAAAAGACAAAAGAAGTCCATCTAACATTAAAAAAAGTTCATGAATAAGTAACCAAGACGTTACTCTTAAAAGCAAGAAATAACTATAATAAACAACAACTTTTTTCCACTACAAAGTTCTCGCTACATTTTTGATGAGAAATGATGCGTTTTAGGTGAATTTTGTTACGACGAAATGTTACGGGGGTTTGCTTGTGTTAGTTTTCTTTAAGCCACGACCAAAAAGAGGGATGTTATAAGTTTGACGTCGATGTCTGTCTGTATGTAAGAAATGAACACATACTTACACTATAATAAACTTCAAAATCCAATATGGCCCCCACCAAAAAATGGCGAATAATTTTTTTACTCACAACTCCCACAATATGGATATCGAATGAAAGAGCTTAGCAAGTAGAATACGAGAGTACTGTAATAGATTTAAAATCAAAGGTAGTCAGGGGTAAATCAAAATTTAAAATTTTATTCTTGTGGCTATTAAAAGTTTTATTTAAAGGTCATCTCACCTGATGCGGTCTACGATGGAGTGTGTGTGAAGACACCAAGATTGTAAACGGAAAAATCTACTCCAGCTACGCATTCCACAGCGATATCGAGATTGAGATCGAAACTATGAACGATGTCGCTGTATCGAGCTACAAATAGTCCTATAGAAAAAAGGAAGTGATGTCAGCCACCATTCTTTTCGGGTCTATATGTGGTAGCATAACAAGTTTTTTGTTATTTAAGTAGGCAATCACGTTTTTAGGACTAATGATAATTTAACTAAACGCATAACTATTTTAGCATAACCATATATAGCATAAAAGTAACAGCATGATGTTTTAACACATAACCGTATAGAGCATATAGATAACTTAGAATAATGTTTGAAGGAACCCATTGCGAAAAGCAGACAGTACACCTAAGAAATATGGTGCACTTTTTAACTCCGGGTGGGCTCCCGCCAGAAGCTCTGCCGTCAGCTCCTGAGTGTCGCTTCTCCATATTCGGCTTGCGTTCTACTACGGAGATTGCCGTCTCGCTGCACTCGCCACCTCCCTCTTCGCTACAGGACCTCCCTTGAGCTTCTGGCTCCCGCATTTTTTTTACATACACTCTAGGGATAGTAGCGACAAGACTAGGTGGAGCTCTGAGTCGGATCTGGGTCCTATGTCCTATGTAACCTGGGTCTATATTTAGTAGCACAACAAATAACAAAAAAATGCCTAAAGACTATTATGCGTCTCGTCAATAGTCGAATTGAATGTAGTACATTATGACACTATATATATAATGCTACATTCATTATGACAAAGTAAATTAGGAAAAATTTAAGCGTTTTAAATGGCACCTGCGTGTGCGCTTGAATATATATAGTTACTTCTGTCTTCACTCTCAGAGACAAGTTTTTAGAATGGCTTCGTTAACACTGAATGAACTCGACGCATTCTATCGAAAATAATCTTAAATCAGATGTTTTTTTAAAGTAAGAAACCATTGTAAAAAATAAATGGTTTCTAATTGAATCATATTTAGGCGACCATGTAGAATAAAATTGTTTGTGAAAATGCACTTAAAAATCGTTTCTTAAAGTTCTATTTATTAATGTTCCCAAGTACTAATCGTCGTATCGGAAGACTACCTTAAAGTTGTAGTGAAAAGTTTCTTTCCGACCCAATGCGAGTTGTCTAATAAATCATGTAGGATTTTCCCATTCAGCGTATCTGCTTGAGTTGCCAAACGAAAGTGAGCTCTATTTAAACACGTTACGATACAAATGTTGCGTGTCTGTATTAGTTTATTTACGAAAGTGTCCCGATACCGTTGGATACATGGGCATCCTATTCGTTCGCTTCGATCAATCATAGTCTGTTGGAGGATTTACTTCAATGTTATAGATTTATTTTGCCACTAGCAAAGTCCTGCAGGCTTACTCTAAAGGAATCGTTTTCTTATAGGTAAGCGCGTTTCATCCTAGACCGGGGTCTACCGTCTAATTAAAATGACCTTGAGTTTAATACTAACGCCTCTTTTTGAAGCGAAATCTTCTTTTGGCGCGCTATAATGAATAGAAGACGAGGAGGAAGAAGACTTTAATCAACTGACTATTACATAATTTTCTTTCATTGTATAAATTAAGACTACAACAAATTGTCTTGCCAGACATATTGCATGCCTCTCGCAGTGGCCAGTTTGTATGGGGCAACTTTTAAAATGTTTTGTATCACCTTATCTTACCTACAAACAGCAATAAAGATTTTTGTATTTGTATTATTTGTATAGACGATTTTTCGTCGGCTGTCAATTGAGTTTTACATCATACAAAATATTATTATACAAATAACCCACACACACACACACACACACACACACACACACACACACACACACACACACACACACACACACACACACACACACAGAGAGAGATTTCAGAATGTGTAATCTATCTTATAGCCAACATTTTGTAATAGGGATCGATATTCCGCTTAGTTAGTTTCAATTTTACTATCGGGCATCTCTATACCACTTTTGGTATTGTTTTTTAATAAAATTATAGTATTTCTCTATTTATTCTGTGCTCTCTTTTTAGTTTTTGTCTTAGGTCTTACTGACTGTGTTGATCATAATTATTTTATTTTCGTGTATTTCTGTTCTTTATGCAAATGTACTTTACGCGCCTTACTAATATTTATGACAAGCGTATTGTACCAGGTTGCAGTTCGGAAAATACATACGTCTGTTACATACGTTTCCACATAGGAAAGAAAAATACTCCAAATGTGACTTATATCCTGTGAAGTGCAAAGATAGTAGACCTCGCAGAGTCTTCGGGCTATGGTGAAGTGGTGATTCTTTTGCTAAGAAAATTATTGTCGAACTTAATCATGTCACGTTGTGACTCTAATATTGGACTCACACTATCGTAGTTAAAATTAAATAACAGAAAGTTCATTGGTTACTCATAATGTTTTTTAAAAGAAATTGTTCAAACATAAATAAATATATCAATTCAATCTGTGCTGTATTTTTCTCATAGAAACTTCCTTTTAGACGTAAAAAATAAAATAATGTATGAATGAATGTACCTACTGGCATGAATGCACGAGTTGGCAAATTACATCTTTGTGTTGAAGCAGTTTGTTTAAAAAAAATGTCGGATATAATTTTCAGCATAGATTAAGCAGATTTAGTCTAGTGACCATAGACTAATGTTTCTTGTTCCCGACATGTCCGTCTGAGAGCACATCTCTACTTAGTCTGTGGTTTAACCCTTGAAATTCTCCGAACTATCCAACTGAAACTCTAAGTAAAGATCTTTGATAAAGCACGTCTCTCTAGCCTTCGACAGCCTAACTAAAACGTTTTTAATCGATAACTTGCACTTGACCGCCATCTCGCCTGATGTTGAACGACGACGCGGTCTGCGATGGAGAGTGCTTATCTGCAATATTCACGATTCACTCTTGATTTAAAGATCATAGGGGAATACCCACTCGGGCAATGCATTCTATAGTTTAGATGCTATTATTACGAAACTAAACTAAATTACGGAACAGAAGCTACTTGGGTAAAACCGTGAGCCATTGCTAGTATTAAAGTAAATATGAATATACCCTATCATAAATTTACCGGATCATAAATTTTCCTTTCAAATATCAAGACATTTCAAAGAACGAACCTCATGAATGTTTTCGTTTGAATGAAGAGTCATCTTTCACGAGTTTACCTAGTCCTCGTATTTCCAGTGTATAAATACGATTTCTTTGACAAACGATCCCAGTTCAACGCACTTGCAATCTGACTGTGGCCGTGTTCTGTGCTGGCTTTACGCCAAGACTGGAGTCAGAATAGATAAGGGCAGATGTGGAGCTTTTGTTGGAGTTGGTGTTTTGGCCATTATTGTGGGAATTATACAAGCAACATTTCCATTCCCTTTTACCTACCCTCTAATCTCTAGATCGAAAAAATTACATAAAAGGTAGCTTTACTCAGTCTCCGACTGCTATTCTATTCTGATCAGTTAATCTGTTAATTTTGTAGTGGTAGGACTCCTAGCAGAGTCCGCCTGGGGAAGTACCACACCTTGGCCAGTTATTCTACCGCCAAACAGTAATCTGAAAACATTACTGTGTTCCGGTTTGAAGGGCAATGTTTCCAGAGAAATTACAGGGCTTAGAGATATACCATCTTAGATCTCTGGATGATGAGCGCAGTGCAGTGCTAGGTAATGATTGGGGCTCTTCATGTTCCAATAGCTGCGTGTCACTGTGCTGTTATGTGGCAGGCATGTTGCTTACCATCAGGCAAATGTCCTGCTCGTCTCGTCACTTCTTATAAAAAAAAGTCAGCTACACCAGAACCTAGTGTGGTGTCGCCGCATCTCTGCCGGCCAGCAGACGTAGAAAACTCATCATCATGCAAGTCTCCCTTCTCTTTTGGTTGCCTATTTTGTTGTTTGATTCTTGGTCTTATAGTGTCAAAATAATAATTAAAAGTTGAATCAGCGCATGCAATTGATATTACCGTCATACGCTTTCTTCATAATCATACCATGGCAAAAGATTACCTATCTAAATATTTTAGAAATATATTTAACTATTTGTATTGAAATTGTTTTTAAAATGAAAACTTCAATAGCCACGCTAAGCTCTTTATAATAGGGGAACGTTTTATGGGTTACGTTACGGCTGGTCTAGTCGGAACATGGACTGTTTTTTCGAAGTCATGTGCGTAATGCCGGTAACTTAAAAACGGTGAAGGAAAACGTCTTGAGGAAACTGACCTGTACCTTCATCATCAGCCTATACTTGTCCACTGCTGGACATAGGCCTCTCCCAAGATACGCCACTCAGCCCAATCCTCGGTCTTTCGTCTCCAACCGCCACCAGCTGCCTTTCGAATATCGTCACTCCATCTAGTCTCAGGGCGTCCTACACTACGTTTACCGATTCGCGGTCTCCACTCCAGAACCCGTCTACCCTAACGGTTATCAGGTCTGCGACAGATGTGTCCGGCCCACTGCCACTTCAGCTTATTAATACGGTGAGCTATGTCGGTCACTTTAGTTCTCTGACGAATTACTTCATTGCGAATGCAATCCCTCAGAGAAACTCCAAGCATAGCTCTTTCCATAGCTCGCCGGGCGACTTTTTGACTGTAAGTGTCCACGTTTCAGCACCGTAGGTCATAACGGGTAGGACATGTACCTAGGATCTTTCAAAGTCATGTGTCATCCACCAACCCGCACTGGGCCAGCGTGGTGGATTATGGCCTTGACGCTCTCTTTGCGATAGATGGCCCCGAGTCCCAGCAGTGGGAACATTTAATGGGCTGTTTATGCTTATAGGTTTGCGTTACCTATAGTGACCAGAAGAACGAGAGGGATGTGCATGTTAGAAGTTTTTTTACCAAAACTAAAACCATGTCAAAAGAGTTATAGGTAGCGAGAACGAAATTGAATACTTCCGCTAAAATCAACCGATTACACCAAACGCCTTCAGCATTGGTAATCGATGTATTTGTGTAGTCAAACTTAGATAAAGTCAGAAGACAGACAGACACGCATAAATACAATACTAGATAATACGAGTAATAATCGATCACTAAATCCAAAAAGCCTAAATACCTCTAATTTACCGAGCCACGTGTCTGGAAAGTCATCGTCATCATCAGCCGCAAGACGTCCACTGCTGAACATAGGCCTCCCCCTAGATTTCCACAACAAACGGTCCTGCGCAACTTGCAAGTAGCGGTTTCCAGCGACCTTTGTGAGGTCATCTGTCCATCTAGTGGGAGGCCGTCCAACACTGCGTCTTCCGGTTCGTGGTCGCCACTCGAGAACCTTTCTTCCCCATCGGTTGTCAGTTCTGCGAGCGATGTGGCCTGCCCATTGCCACTTCAGCTTGCTTACTCTTTGACTCTGACTTTACAAATACAAATACAAATACAAAAATCTTTATTGCTGTTTGTAGGTGAGATAAGATGATACAAAACATTTTAAAAGTTGCCCCATACAAACTGGCCTCTGCGAGAGGCATGCAATATGTCTGGCAAGACAATTTGTTAGTAATTTATAAATAAAAAATTAATTAAATAATAGTCAGCTGATTAAAGTCTTCTTCTTCCTCATCTTCTATTAATTTCTGGTTTTTATTTATGTCATCTGATTCTTCATCTTAGATTAATTTCTGGCTTCTATTTGGTTGTGATATATATTTGTGTGAGATAAATGTTTGGTGAGCACAATTTCGCCAACATCTTGTGACATCATTCACGCCAACTTTGACTCTTTTACTCTTTGTCTGGAAAGTAGCCTTATTTAAATATGTTTACAACTTACAATTTATATAATTAGTTTAACAATATACAACAATACACAGATTGCTTAAATTCAACACTTTTAACACTCTTCTCTCTCCAATACACTTACACTTTACTGTGTTAACAGTTATTAGTACGTATTGCATTTTGCATTTTTATACCACGCGACAACGATTTTCTTCAACATCCTATCATATTACAATTCCATAAGATCAAAGTGAGCCACTATTCAGTTTTGTGTCCGAAGTTCTTCATCTGCTTCAGCCTCATCCGCAACAGAGACAGTAATTGATTTACCTGCAGCCGTCATCTGCCTCTCAATGACGGTGAAGTCTTGTTCGCGTCAGCCGGATCCAGATTCGATTTGTTCACGTCTGATGAATCAACTCGATTATGTCTTCATCATCAGGAGGGCTTGGCTCCTGTTCAATGAGACTGCTTAAATGTTGACTGACCTACTAATAGTAAAGCAAAATTGGTTTCAACTCGATCTTGTAAGTAGTTTTTTGTAGTGCGTCATAAATAGGTACACTGTTATTAAAATTTCGATCAAAGTTACAACGAACTACAAGAATTTTTGTATTATTTTACTTGCTGCTACGGAAACCTTCATGGGCGATTCCAACTCGCGCTTGGCCGTTTTTTCATTGTACAATACAGCTGAAAGCTGTTTTGTATTTAAAGTAGAATCAAATCACTTTCGCAAAAATTATGAATTTTATTGTCGGTGACATTTTTTTTTACTTATATAGACAAGATAAACATAATCACATGATGTTATATTTTATAAATCTAGTGGCTCGTTCCGGCTTTCGTATTCCGTGATTCCGCACAAGCTGCCTTTCGTAATGTGTAATGTATGCTTATATTATATATTAAGTAAAGCTGTGTAGAAGTCTCAATCAGTTTTTTTACAATAATTAAATAAATACAATGGTGGACATTTTTTTTTTTTTCAATTCAATTCATTTATTTCAAACCTTAGGCATCTTTGATACACTTGGTAACGTTAATAATTTACAAAATATCAAATATACAATCATTATTAAATTAAAATATATCAAGGTGCATCTAATTAAGCGGCTGTAAAATGGCCTTGTCAGTAAATAAATAGCGACTGTAAAGGGGCGTTGTCATTAGCATACAAATATAAAAAATAAAAATAGTTAGTAAATATGTCAAGAAAATGAATTAAAAATGTCAAGTCTGTAAGGGTATGGTCACGTTGTATTATAAATTTGATAATTGTTTTTGCCAATTTTTACTGTCATTAAGAAATAATTTGTCACTATAATAAGCCTTACTGATTAGATATCGTTTAATTTCATTTTTAAATTTCCTTTCATTAAGATTCAATACCTGCTCTGGAACGGCATTATAATATCGCACACTGTTTCTGATGAATGAGACATCTGTTTTATGAAGCCTGCATTTGGGGTAGTTCAGTTTGTGTTTGTAGTGTGAGGATTCCGATTTTTTCAAATCGCTGCGTAATTTTTTTCTGGCGTACATAATACACTCATAGATGTATAGCGATGGAGTGGTTAGGATCTTTATACTTTTAAAAAGGTCCCTTAATGATTTTCGTGGGCCTAACATATATATAGAGCAAATTGCTCTTTTCTGCAGCACGAAGAGTGTATGTCTGTCTGCTGCTGATCCCCACAGTATAATGCCATATGACATTACACTGTGAAAATACCCATAATATAATATATCTGTCTAATTGCATGAGCTGCTGAGCTAAACTTATCAGCTAGCTTATGAATATGCTGACCCCATTGTAGCTTTGAATCCACAGTTATACCTAGAAACACTGTTGATTCGACTGCTTCAATGTATTCTTCTTTCAATCTCAACCTTATTTCACACACAACACCATTTAGCCCCAAAATAAACAAAGCTTGTACCTACTATGGAAGCCCGATACCTATACATTTTTAAATACATACTTATTATACGTAGAAAACACCCAGGTACAGCACAAATATTTGTATTCATCACACAAATATTTGCACTACGTAGGGATCGAACCCACGACCCACGGCTTCGCAGGCAGACTTATTATAAAGTAAGCAAGCGGGTCAGCCAATGAATATAAAATCACAATGATCCAATGGAATGAAAAATATAGTAAATATATTTAGGTCAGTTATAGTCACTATGGATATAGACTACATTTATCTGAAGGCTATTTTCTGAACAGGTATTCCAGCACTCCAGCTGAGTTCTACGGCCCTCTAGTCTCGACTGCAGCCGCTAAAAGCCACTCTTGCCCTATTACGGGCCGGTGTCGATGTCGCGCTAATTAAATGTTGTCACACCGTCGTGGTTAGAGGCCCTGATACACCAACTTCACAAGTGTCTTGGACAAGTTCACAAGTGTCGTTTCGCGAGTTTGTGAAAAGGTTGTGGATTTTAGGATGAAAATATTTATTTATTGATGGACAAGGAATATGTTCTTATACGACACTATCTTAGCGAAACGAAGCAAAGCTTATATTATGGTATTATGGGTGCCTACGGCCCTATTATGAGTACGATACATAGAAATACCCAGGCACAGAGTTAATATTTGTATTCATCATACGACTATTTTACCTGCGTGGGAAATGACGACCTTCAGCTGCTTTGCGAGTAAGGTTATAAATGCGTGTTATATAAATATGTTCATCAATATAAACAGCCCACTAAATGTTCCAATTGCTGGGGCTCGGGGCCTTCTCTGGCAAGGAGACAGTCAACACCATAATCATCACGCTGGCCCAGTGCGGGTAGGTGGACGACACGTGACTTCGAAAGATTCTAGGTACATGTACGTTTCCACACAATGTTTCCCCTTCACCGTTCTAAATTAGCGGTATTACGGACATGATTCCGAAAAGACAGTGGTGCGCATGGTTTTGAACCCGGGGTCTCCGGATCGGCAGTTGCCGTTATCCCGACTAAACCAGCCGTAACTTACCATACTCGACTGCACAGAGTGGCATGCCATGAAGTTAAGTTTGTTGGGAATAAGCAAACGTAGTGTAAGACGTTCTGAAAGTTGACGGTATCATAAATGTACGTCAAGGACCAGCCAGTGACTGGAGAAGAAAAGCCGAGGATAGAGCTGAGTGGTGTGTTATGGGAGAGACCTATGTCCAGCAGTGTACTTGGGTAGGCTGATGATAATGATGATGATATGCTTGCATTTTTACGGGTGAACTACACGTTGCATGTATTGAAAGATCGGTGACTCGGTCCACCATATAACCAGAGCAAACATTCCGTAATCCTATTTATTATAAACGCGAAAGTATGAATCTTTGTTGCTTAATCACATCGGAACAGCTGAAAGGGTTTAGAAGGGGAACGGGAAAACTATGCGGTCCTGTCAGTTAATAATAATCGTGTAATAAACAATTGTAATACTAAAACAATGTTTAACTTACAAAAAGAACTTATAGCGCTCTATATGTCAAGCTACGAGTATTGTTGCTTCTTTTGACTCATAAAATTTTCTAGAGCTTGTAAACTGAAGACTTGTAAGTTTTGTGAAACAGTACCCGTGTAATACGACTCTCTCACATCCATTACGGAGGGTTGCACTCGACTGCCAGATAATAGGCTTTCATTAAAAGCCTTTGTTATTGCTATTATTGCTAATGCAGTGCACGCTTTTAAGAATGGAGACTGATTTAAGTAACGAATCAAATATCAAAGTGTCGGAACGAATAAAATATCAGAGTGAAGACCAATGAAGCATAAGACTTCAAATTAATAGAAAACGGGTAAAAATTTGTGTAAAAGCATTCATAGGATCTGCCGATAGAAGTGAAAACTTATAACCCTTTTTTGAATGGTTATAAGTTTTAGTTCAAAAGAAATGCGTCGGACAATCGGAAATGCTGACGCATTTCTAAATGGCCAATGGCCATAGTCCCGAGTTTACCCGAAGAGTTCTTATCATTCCTAAGGGTAAAGCTCAGAGAGGCACCCTCGAGAGGATCGTATAAGTGTAGGGTAAAAAACTGGCTTGTCGACCAAGCGTTCTATAAGTTCGACAAATTTTAAAAAATTAAAGTACAATTATAGACCTCAAATGTAAACTTACCGATAAGCTGTGCTGTTGCGACTCAGTCCTATTTTGTGTATGACATTTATAAATTACGTAAGATCTTTTTTTAATTATGTTTTTGCTTTTTTGATTTTGTGAAGTACATTAAATTATTTTCTTATTATTATTGACATGAAATTTAAGTAGGTACACTCCGCGAGGCATAAGCTGAGCTTTGCATTTGTGTGAGTGTACATGGATAGTGTAGGTGTGACAACCGGCCTTAGGCGCGGCGCCATTCTGTCTCGCCGCGCTCCTGCCTGATTGGTGATCACTCACACTAATGCAAAGCTCAGCCTATACCTCGCGGACAAAATTTCAAGCTCCTGCCTGATTGGTGATCACTCACACTAATGCAAAGCTCAGCTTATACCTCGTGGAGTGTAATTATTTGATATTTTATAAGAAACAATTTGTAACTACTTATTTTATTTTTTTAATTGACATGCAACTATTATCTTGTTATGAATAAAAATCTGAATCTGAATCTGAATTCAATTCATGGCCCGCGAAAAATCTGTATGTGTCGCGCCAAAAGAAGTTCTCACTTCAAAAATACTATACAAATCTATATCAAGCCGCCGCCGCACCGTCAGCAAGGCCAGGGGGTCTACCGGCGAACGAAAGTTGTCTTGACTTTGATATTGTCTCTCTTTTCATTTCACTTGAAATGATAGAGACTGCAATAGCAAAGCAATAGCCGAGTTAGTTAGGCAGTAGAGTGGCAAGGGGTCTACCGTCGAACGAAAACTGTCTTAGCTTCGATGTTTCCTTCTCTTTTCTTTCGCTTGATATTACAGAGACAGCAAAGCCATAACCGATTTAGTTAAGCGGTAGAGGGGGAGACCTAAATTATCGGTGGTTATGACTGCAGAGTTGGAAGCTCGGAACTTCACGACGATGTGCGCTGTAACGAATACATAGTTACATTACATATAAATATGTTACTTCCATATTACGTATAATATAATTGTGCGTCTGACTCTTGATCTAACAGTTTAGAGAAAGCCTCGTAATAGTTCAGAGCCGCCATATGGCACGTATTTTCTGATGAACGAAATGTGGACGATTGAGTAGAGTTAGTACGTACTAAGAACACATGCCTGCTAATTTGCTTAGACGGCCAATTTTGAGATTTGGGGTCCAAAACATACATTACTTACTTCACGTATTTTCTAATAACTGATTTCCACGTATGATATATGCAATATTTATAAAAACTTTCCGTCGGCCCTTTTGCTTAACAGAGGCTTTAAAACTCCCAAAATAATGACTTAACTTCACGTAAATTCTCATACATTTCTATATATGTTTATCAGACAACTATTTTAAAGCCTTTTCTGAAAAGACAGACCGATCTAAGGGGCCAGTCATCCCCCTAAACTCATAATCTCGTCCATAAATGTTTTTATGTGCCTTCTGGACCCTATATCTCAAAATTGGCCGTCTAAGCGATTTAGCGGGTAAGCATGTGTTCTTAGTACGTACTAACTCTACTCAATGGTACACATTTCGTTCAGTAGAAAATACGTAACATCTGGCGGCCCTGGAATCTTACTCTATAAGATGTTGATGTTGTCGTTGTCGAGGCTTATGCCACTAACTTTAACAGTCGAATCAACATCCTACATAGCGGTAACCTCGTGAGACAAGCAATTATTGTAGGTATATATACATAGAATCTGAATCTCGGAAAAGGCTTGAGCGATTTTCATGAAATTATGTATGCAGAGGGTTTCGGGGACGATAAATCGATCTAGCCAGGTTTTATTTAAAAAAAACGCCGTTTTATGCGCGTTTTTAGACATTGAAACACTGTTAACATTAACTAACTGTAAGCATTACAATGCGACGGTAAATTTCGCGACGACCGACGCGCGACATTAAATTAGCTCAGTCGGGAAGTTGGGCGGTCATAATATGGTACACGGAGGCTAATACAAAGCTTTGTGTTAGCTCCACGATATGGTAGATCCGGGTTCGAATCCAGCCGGCCTCCTATCTTTTTTCAAGTTTCTTTTTTTTGGAGAAAATTTTTAAGTTTATAAGTAACCGAGCAAAGCTCGGTCACCCAGGTACTAATATACTTTTAAGCGAGCAAATCTTGTACATATCTATGAATGTATATAGAGTAGAGGTATTATAAAATCTGAATCTCAGAAACGGCTCAAATGATTTTCATGACATTTAGTATCCAAGGGATTTCAGATTTCATAGATACAGATTTCATACAGATAGAATCTTTATTGCTGTTATATTATTGTCACCTTATCTTAGATTTTTGTATTTTTATTTATCGTCCCTGAAATCTGAAATCCCTTGGATACTAAATGTCATGAAAATCATTTGAGCCGTTTCTGAGATTCAGATTTTATAATACCTCTACTCTGCAGGTAAGATAAGGTGATACTTACTGCAGGTAAGATAAGGTGATACAAAACATTTTAAAAGTTGACCCATACAAACTGGCCTCTTCTTAGAAGCATGCAATATGTCTGACAACACAGTTTCTATTGGTCTGAATTTATACAATGATAGTAGTATAATAGTCAGCTGATAAAGTAAATCTAGCTAGATTTCATTTTTTTTAAAGTTGTTTTGTTTGTGCTTTCAAACAATGAAAAACTAGCAAAGCTTGGTCATCCAAGTACTAGGTATATATTATTAAAAAATTGGTTGCCTGTAAAGTCGGTATACGGGCGAAAGTTTTACGTGACAACGACTTTGAGTGGTAAAATAATTTTACGGAAGGGACGCGTGCCTTTCACTTGTTATGTCTGTCTCTCTCGCTCTTAGGCGGGCTAACCATGCCCGAGTGGAAGGGACGCGTGCCTCTCTCACTCGCTCTCGTTGTGAGCGCATAACGTGAGCGGAGCGTAACGCAGTTTCTTGAAGTGTCACCCGGCAAACCAATTTATAAGACGTTGTCACGTCAATATTAAAAATTATTAAACAAGCTTTTTATGCATGCTGGCGGCATTACCACGCTGAATGGCTTGAACATCTTGATTATCTATGGACCTACAGTGGTCTATAGATAATTCAGGTGTGCTTAGTGTAAGTAGTTAGGTTTGTAGTGTAGTGTATGTAGTTCTCATTGTATTTTGGTTTAGCTTTTTATTAAATTAATGATTGTTCAAGAACAAACAAAATAGAATTTTATATTTATGTACTTTGTACTTTATAACATGTACTATTTGCTGAGTGAATTAATTCTTACCACTATTTACCTAGACCGATAAGCCAATCTTTATATAACATTATCTTTTTTGGTCGGGCCTCATGAAGAACTAGATGCCAAGCTTGATGAACAAGCGGGCAAATTATTCCGTTCCCTTACTATACTGATTAGAAAAGTTAACTCAAGATATTAGGTATTCTATTTTTATTTTTGCTTCTATACCTAAACCAATATTTTTTTAAATAAAATGTGGCGAGACGAGCTGAACATGTGCCTGATAGTAAGCAACAGTCACATAACAGGACAGTAACACGCAGCTATTGGAACATGAAAAGTCCAAATCACTACCTAGTACTGCAGTGCGCTCGTCACCCAGATATCTAAGATGTTATATCTCGAAGCCCTGTTAAATTCAAGGTTTTTGTAAATGTGATTATTTTACTAATCGTACTAATGCCTATACGAAATGAGAAAGTTTAGATGTTTGTTGCCTAGTCACGTCGAAACGGACCGGGTTACAATTTGAAACACAGTTAAATTATAGTCTGGAATATATATTTGGCAGATAGGTTATTTTTATCATAGAAAAATAACTGGACAGTGAATTGACGCAGATCAACTTTTGTTGCAAAAATATTCTAACTTTTAATGCAATTGATTATTCTTTGGGAACATACAAAATTTTTTTTTATCTGTGCTTGTCTTTGCTGAACAAATTAATTTCTAAAATTCCATATCATGTGACACAAAATTTAAAATATCTTCAACAGAAATCACACATACGAGAGTTTTTAGTTTCTCTTCAACTGAAAATACGGTTGCGCAGGTAAAACTAAGAGGCGCTGCCAGTTTTAAGTAAAAAGTTTTATGTCGAGTTTCGCATTGTAAACAATATTTTATTTGATGAATATCCCAGTCGCCTTGATCTCCTTTATCCATTGAACTCGGGGCTTCTCAGTACGTTTGTCAACGTTCCTTTATTATCTTGGCTCTTTGTATTCAAGGCCAGTACAAATGAAGCGTGATTTAAATAATTTCAATTTCAATTAAATTTTAGTTCTCAACAGGTCCGATTTCAATTTCAATTAAATTTTAGTTCTCAACAGGTCCGATTTAAATTTCAATTAAATTTTATTTCTCAACAGGTCCGATTTCAATTTCAATTAAATTTTAGTTCTCAACAGGTCCGATTTAAATTTCAATTAAATTTTAGTTCTCAACAGGTCCGATCTGCTTGATGTGGTAAAAAAATGGCTTCTATTCTGTTTTGTAAATACACTGATGTTGTATATAAATAAAGAAGTAAGGGTTAAAAACTTTTGTTCTTGAAATTATTTTTTTCGCATTGTAAACAATATTTTACTTGATGAATATCCCAGTCGCCTTGATCTCCTTTATCCATTGAACTCGGAGCTTCTCAGTACGTTTGTCAACGTTCCTTTATTATCTTTGCTCTTTGTATTCAGAGCCGGTACAAGTGAAGCGTGATTTTAATAATTTCAACCGTTGGTAACGGTAGAATGCTGTTTTTTTCGAATTGTTTATATCCAGTGTAAAATGTTGCGCAAATAACAAGTAATAAACAAAATACGAAATAATACGAATGGACGTTACGGCGCCGCGGTCTAGTGAAGTTACGGCGGGTCTAGTCGAGAGAACGGCGACTGTCGATCCGGATCCCCTGATTTGATCTCTACGCGCACCACTGTATTTTCGAAGTCATGTGCGTAATGTCGCTGACTTAAAAACGGTGAAGGAAAACATCGTGAACCTTCTCTCGCAAGGCGTGTCAAGGCCATCATCCAGGTTCTCAGGCGAGGGCTTTTGTTACCGTTTTAGGTCGTCTTCTTCCTCAATAAACCTTCCTCATTGTTTTTTTTCTTGTTGCTTGTCTTTCCGATTTCTACATTTAAATACTTAATACAAATTGTTTGAAAAAACGTATATGAATATGAACCCCTGAAATATAGATCGTTGTGTACTTGTGTACCTACACACGTAAAAAGTTAAGGTGTTGTGAACATTTCATTCTAGCACTAGTCAGTCCGATTTCGTCTGTTGAGCCGATCACTACCGGTTGGAATTCCGATAGTTATCGACTCCATCGTCTTTTGCTTAAGCCGCCTCCTCCCGGTGCAGAGCCTCCACTACGGCCGCATTTCTGTTCTTGATGGCCGTCTGTAGGTTTAACTCTCGGATGGTCGACTCTCGTGATAGCGTGTTAGTTACAATATTTACTAAAATATTGGCTACCTATGTAACTTCAGGGGTGTCAGTTTTAAAAATTACTCTGAAAACGTGCCAAAAGAAGTTTAACTTTAAAAAGAAACGCAATCTTTGTTCCAGCCCGTGGTCCGGGAGGGTTACCTGATGAAGCAGACGCGCAGCTTCCAGCGATGGCAGCGGCGCTACTTCCGGCTGCGCGGGCGCACTCTGTACTACGCCAAAGAGAAGGACGTGAGTACACTATACTTTAGACAATGTTTATAGGTTTTACCTTTTACATTATTTTAGGACAACATCCATTTGAACAGCTAGCTAGCTATTGCTAGTGATGTAATTTACTGGATATGTACTGTGTTCTGGATATGGTTACGTAATCAATAACCACATGAAGTCATTTCTAAATCCACTAACGTCTAGCAGCTGATCAAGAGTTCTGACCACCTCTATTTGAGAGGAAGCGTCAGGTGTGTTAAAATCAGGGACTCCCAACCTTTTTCAGTTGACAACGCAATTAGTTTTAGTGTTTTATCACGGTCTTGTTGAAATACGTAGGGTAGATGTAATAACTGCCTGATCTTCGCACCCTAGGCTACAGCCTAATTAGCCTAAGGGTTAATCAGGCCCTCTACATGTAATCCAAAACATTGGGTAATTCATAGTACACAAGTACACATAATATGATATGTGCTGTTATAACTACTGCAAGATGTTGTACAGTACTAAATAATAATATAACAGTTATTCAGTCATATGTGGTTTCGATTTTTATACAAATCTCATAAAAATCTTGATTTGCTTGCTGTAACATACAACATACGCTAGGCCACTCGTGTGTAGTGGATATGATCTAAATTCTTTTTGTGAGAGAAATTCACAAGTTCTCACTGTAGAAATAAAAAGTGGGCTATTTATTAATTCTACTATTATTATAAAGGTCAATGTTTGGATGTTTGTTGCTCAATCACGGCGTAATGTCTGAACGGATCGGGTTGAAATTTGAAACACAGATAGATTATGGTCTAGGTAAACACATAGCTACTTTTTATCCCGCGAAAATAACGAGAAAAACAACTACGTGGGTAGAACCGCGGGGGCATGTCCTAAGTTGCTATAAACCAAGTTGTGATAAAATAAAATTCCACAAAATAGTTCTAAAATCACAGCGCCAAGGCATTGCATTGTTCAAGTGCCACACAATCTAACTCTTAAGCGTGAAGATCGTCACTCATCGCATTGTCCCACAATTGGGGTAAAAGTCATAAGCTTGTCACCCTCGGCTGACTCATTCGTGGCACCGAGAAACTCGCAGCATACTTTATACGTACCAGTTTTAAAACGATACAAAGTTACGGGCAGTTCGAAAAGTATTCAAAAGTTTCATGTCGACGAGTCGGTTTGAGACGCGAGGACTTAAACTCACCACGATGTCTTGGTGCACGACATGACTTTTCTGTGACGACACGACAAGACCTGTGTCTTGTATTCGTGTAGTTAATATATTGGTGGTGGACAATTCACACACAACACCATCTGACCCCAAACTAAGCAAAGCTTGTGTGATGGCAGCCAGATAGCTGATATAATACTTATATAGTTTTAAATACATACTTATTATACATAGAAACACCTAGACACAGTGCAAACATTTGAATTCATCATACAAATATTTGCACTGGGTGGGGATCGAACGTACGACCCTCGGCTTCGCAGGCAGAGCTACTACCAACTAAGCCACTAGGGCAGTCTAGATGTTTTTTTTACAATAACAGGTTTGCAGTTGTTTGCCATCTCGCCTCATGTTAAGCGACGATGCGGTCTATGATGGAGCATAACCAAGCAGAAACTAATTAAATTTCGATTTGAAGACATCAATATCCATTGGAAAAAACCCCACTCAGGCAACGCATTCTACGCCTCAGACGTTTTTATTACGAAAGTCGAGTTCGAAAGTCAAGTACGAAAGTTTTGTTAAATTGTTTTAATACTGAGTGACGGGACGAGCACGACAATGTATTTATTATGGACCTTCACCACTACATACACGAGACTTCGTGCTTTTTGTCAGAATGTACATCATAATAAGTCAACAATTTGGAAGACAGTTTAGACTTACTACATCTCGTACGACAACTAGCGCAAAGGCACCTCAGATGATCCGACCTCGGCGTGGGCTACCGTTGGTAGGGAAGATTAAGAACCGACCTGGCAACCCAGAAGGCACCCGCCTTCAGCCCTATGCTGGGGCCACACTAACGAGAAATGCCATTAATTACCGCGATAACGGACGTTAGCCGTAGGTGTATTTTAGACCTACGGTTAACGACCATAAGGTGTATTTTGCACTTACGGTTAACCTCCATTATCGCGATAATTAATAGCATTTCTCGTTAGTGTGGCCCCAGCACGGGACGGACATACTAGGTATCGGCCCACTTGTAATCGGTACGCATATGCGTGACAAGGAATTAATTATATTCTTTTTTACAATCGTAATCTCTATTGGTCTGTGAAATTAGATGATATGGCCGCACATATTAGGTATACACAGATGTGGTGTTTCGCATCGTTGTTTAGAAATGCCTAGCTGTGCCCGCGGTTTTACTTGATTTTTAAGGGTTTTCTTTATTTCACGGTTCCGCCGTTTCGGAGATTAGCCAGAACAAACAGACAGACCGATAAACGGACAAAAAAAATAAAAATTGTTTTTAGATATATGTACCGTATATACTTTAATTTGAACTTAGTAAAAATCTGTTATTTTAAATTTACATACATACACTCCAATTTCATTTATTTGTACATATATAATTTACAAAATAGAGCGACTTTAATTTGTCGCAGTGCAATACGCTTCGTATCTACATGAGTTTGCGCCCTGAAACATGAAAGGTTGAGTCGCAGCGGCGTCCCACTTGCGTCAATCGGGAAAATTAAACTGTCACTCGGGATCCGGGCCGCGGGACGGACCGCAGGGGGGAGCCAGGGACGTAACAGGACGGGGCGGAGGCAGTATGATACGGGGACTTAAGGCCCCTGTAGAAAAAAAATAGATGAGGTAATTTTGTATGTTGTTTTGTATGTTTGTATTTTCTTTTTCTCTCTAGCATTCCGAGTTTACCCGAAAATATCTTATCATACCCGAGCGTGACACTAGAATTCAATTCACGGACGAAGTGGTTTGTCTCTATGTTTGTGATAAGAACGTCTAGGCTGTGGAATGAGTTGCCTGAGTGGGGTTTTCCCGATAGTTATAATAATCTTGGTGTCTTAATCGGGGGTTTTTAAATAAAGAGTGACGAGACGAGCAGGACATGTGCCTGATGGTAAGCAACATACCAGCCACATAACAACACAGTGATACGCAACTATTGGAACATGAAAAGTCCAAATCATTGCCTAGCACTGCACTGCGCTCGTCACCCAGAGATTTAAGATGTTATGTCTCTAAGCCCTGTAATTTCTCTGGAAACATTGTCCTTTAAACCAGAACACAGTAATGTTTGCACATTCCTGCTTGGCGGTAGAATGACTTGCAAAGGTGTGGTACTTCCCAGGCGGACTCTGCCAAGAATCCTGCCACTATAATTTCTCCTGATGTTAAGCGACGATGCGGTCTACGATAGCGCGTGCTTACCTGGAAGATACCGATTCACTCTTGATTTGAACCCACCTATATTGTAACCATCCGAAAAACCTACTCAGGCAATGCATACCAAAACCTAGACGTTTTAATCTGTGGTATTTTGTTGTATTAATTATTAAAAACATTTAAGATCTTATTGTAATTACCCATTTTCGCAAATAAAGATTTTTTTTTTAATTTTCACTCTCAAAGTTTGTATCAATTAGGTCTGGTGCGTAATATTAAAAACTCGATAGCACGCAACGACGCATGCATTATTTTAGAGTTTGAATATCACTAGTTCAAACTAATATATTTTACTGCTCTGCGCTTATCACCCAAAGGTATGAAATGGTTTAATATTTTAATATTGGTGGACAATTCACACACAACACCATCTGACCCCAAACTAAGCAAAGCTTGTAATAATGCATGCTTATTATACATAGAAACACCCAGACACAGTGCAAACATTTGAATTCATCATACAAATATTTGCACTGGGTGGGAATCGAAACCACGACCCTCGGCGTCGCAGGCAGAGTTACTACCCACTATGCCACGAGACCACTCAAAGTTTATCTCGTTGTATGGAACATTACACTTAAAACTGATGTGTTATTTGGTACCTATGTGACTGTTTAGTGGTAAACTAGTATCTAGTAGTAGTTGGAATGGGGCGGTGTCATACTGTTGATACGTTACTAGACGCAGTGATAATAGGTAGAGTAGAGTACCTAGTGACCGAATGGTAGCCGAGGCAAGGCAAGCGGAGTGTAGGACGTCCAGCTGCAAGATGGGTCGACGATGTCGTTTCTATCGCGGGTCGAACCTGGACTCGATTGGCATAGGACCAAGGAAGATGGCATGGGAAAAGAGAGGCCTATACCACAGTAGACATACAGTAAAACATCTTCATACAAACGTGCCGTTCTCGGTGCTCAATCATCTGTGCTCATCAAGTGCTGCTTGTTCGAAAATATTAACTAAAAGTAAAAGTGACAACCTTGGGTATCAACGCAAGAGTACACTAATAACTCGGCGGGCGGCCTTAGATAACCTACTGTTACGTATTTACTGTACCTATACCCAGTAGTTGGATAGAGAAGGCTGTGGATGATTATGATGATGAGTGTCATATCTTAAACACTACGAAACGAAAGAACATATATCGCGTCAAACGCACTATGTATGTCAGTATCCGACATCTCGATGTGATTGCGTTTTATCGTGATATAACGTTCCAGTTCGGCTAGTAAGCGTAGGTACCAAAACACTGCGAAAGAGGGGAATAGCTCGATAAATCCGCCCCTGATTACAAACTTTTTTGCCTACTTCGGTATTTCATCAGTTTATCTATGATCATGGCGTATGCAACTCTAGCGAAATATCAGAGATTCGTCCAAGCATTTAATGTCAGTAAATATAACCCTCAAATAATAAACTAGTGTTCAACCATGACAGATTAAAATAATAATGTTTTATCCTATGTTTGCAATTTAGTATTTTTTTTTGTAAACATACTAACATGCTCATGTGCTATTCTAGACTAAGATTTGATAGTGCTGCAAATTTTATTCCCATTCATTCAGACGTCCCGACGTGATTGAGCAACAAACGTCCAAATTTTCGTATTTATAATATTAGTAAGATTAGTAAGATGGAAGTTTAGGTTCAAGAGACCTCTACTACTTACTTATGTATTGTGGGGAGATGCTCTTCTTGTTCAATACGCGACATATATAGAGCATACCTTTAAACATTCTTTAGATTTACTATACTCACTAAACGTACTCAGCGAGTACTACATCTCGTAATGCTGGGGCCACACTAACGAGAAATTCCATTAATTATCGCAATAATGGACGTTAACCGTAAAATACACCTAATGGACGTTTACCGAAGGTATATTTTACACCTACGGTTAACGTCTATTATCGCGATAATTAATGGCATTTCCCGTTAGTGTGGCCCCAGCATTAGCGACTAGTAGGTACAATAACACCTCAGACGGTATAAAATTAATACTATGTATATTTCTTTCATTCTCGAAATCCAATATAGTCCATAATAGTTGTACATGTATTCAATCGTCAGTAAAAAATGAAGACTAGCTTACTTCTTAAACAGACCTAGCTTTTATTAACAAAACTAAATCATAATGTTAACTACACGACTACACACCTAACTAATTATTATTTGCACTGGCCATCTCTGAATTATCCATAGACCGATGAAAGTCTACAGATAAATACTAGTCAGATGGTTTATTTTTATCCGACTTTAAAAAAAAAGAGGAGGCTCTAAATTCGGCTGTATGTTTTTAGGGTTCCGTAGCAATATACGGGACACTTATAGATTCGTCATGTCTGTCTGTCCGTCCGTATGTCACAGCCACTTTTCTCCGAAACTATAAGAGCTTATACTATTGAAACTTGGTAAGCAGATGTAATCTGTAAACCGCATTAAGATTTTGTGTCCCAAACTTAGAACTGAAATTCAAAAATTTTTTTTGGATCAAAACCCTACGTGGTTGGTATCGATGGATAGATCATCAAAAATGATTTTGAGGTTTCAAACATATTTTTTTTCTAAACTGAATAGTTTGCGCGAGGGACTCTTCCAAAGTGGTAAAAAGTGTCCCCCCCCCCCCTGTAACTTCTAAAATAAGAGTATGACAAATATAAAAATAAGTGTATTCTTATTATATATGATGTTCATTACCAACGAAACTATCAACGAAAATTGGTTTGAATGAGATCTAGTAAGTAGTTTTTTTTAATAAGTCATAAATTGACTATTGTTAAAACACTGATTTAAGTAACAACGAACTACAAGAACTTTTATATTATGTTACTTGCTGCTACGGAAGTCTTTAGGCAAGTCCGACTTTACGAATTTACGGCAGCTTTACGAATTGTCAATAAATTTTGATGATTATTTTATTATTAAATAAACTTTATCGAAATCAGTGCGTTAGTTTTTGAAATATGAATTAAGAACTATAATTTGCTTAACTTAACTTAGACGACGTATTCGTAACTTGAACAAAAATTGTGAAATGAGTCAAGCGGCTGAGTTTACTCAGACGCTTGACTCAATTTCTACTATTTTACTTACTATTTTAACTATAACTATTTTAAATTGAAGTTTATTATTGTGTTTTTTGGATACTATTAAATTATTATTTATTAAGAGTTATTCCGTTTTTAAATGTTGAGAATAATGAGTTTGATAATTTACTATCTCTACTGTAACACGGAAGCTCTGACATCTGTCATCTTTAGAAATAAACTTGTTTTGACTTTGAGGCTCTCAACTATGAGCGTAAGAAGCGTCCCACGCTCGGGACATGACAGTGAAAGCCTTGATCTCCTACAAGGGACTCTTTATTGTTTGCAAACTCGGACTCAACTCTTTACAACAAACCCTTTTGTAATGTCCCATTTACCCCGAAAACGACAGACGTTTGAACTTATAAAGTCAATACGGTCTATAAATAATGACCCGGCAACTAAGCTCTCTCGTTCTCCGAGACTTCAAGAGCCCTAATGCCCGCGTTGTGAATATTTAAAGGCAACGGAACCTTCGTAGGTGGCGGGGAATCGTTCACATTAGCCAGAACACGCTGTTGATAGTAAAATGAGATAAGGAAGGACTGTATCAGGCCGCCGAATTAGATGTTCTATCTCGTTTACTCGTTCGAGCGACCGCGTGGATAACGCTATGGAGGAGAGAGATGGAACCATTTGATCGGCGTTATCTGAGGTACTCTTCTATTTATGTAATAACAGCCGTATACCTGCGAGACCGCTGGGCGCCGGCCGCCCGCCTTTTCTGAATTTCAGGAGCTAACGTCAGTCGCGCGGCGGGCGCCGTATAGTACGGACGTCTCAGCTACGCATCCTAAAATAAACAACCGTGCGATCATTCTACTTAAACATCATTAATGAAAATACGTCTAAAACTTCTTCGGACGCAATAATCTATGCCTTAATAACTGTTCTGTGTGTATTGTATGCCTTGACTGTACGTGTGCGTGAACTTTGTATGTTGTGTTACTTTGAACTGTTTTGACCTGGTTTTTATTTTGAAACTGTTGCACAATTTTTCGTTGTGCAGTGTGAGCTGCTACAGATACATCGATGTAAGTACCAAAATTACGTTGTTAAATTTGTGGCAAAAGTTTCAGGATATAGGAGGTGATGTACATAGGTTTGCCTTTGAAGTCAGTGGCCCTGTGAAGAATGTTGTTGTTAAAAATAGTCTGGAGCTTTTGAACCGTAATTGGGTTCGATTGCGGTTAACGAGGGTCAATCCTGGGACACTCTACAGGTGTCCCAATAATGGAACGTAATATATCCGACATGTTACACAATATTTAACTGTACATTTAACATTAATTTAGTACATACGTAGAAGTTAATGTAGTATTATCAAATTTCGTTTTGAGTATTTTTAGTTTAACTAGCGAGTAAAGATCATCTTTACTCCCAACGTAAAACAAACTCTTTTAATAAATTTGATTTGTCAGTCAATATTTCTATTTGTAGCATCGCTCTTAAGATAGTGGATCAAGTTGGATACTTTATGTTTGAAAATCAAGATTGCAATCGATTCTTAACTGTAATTTCTCTTAAGAGTTCTTCTGATTTTACATTAAAAAGTTTTAAGTCAAAACACATTATTTGGGTTATTGTCGACTCGCCACAAAGTGAATTCGCCACAAAAACAAGTGTGTACAATAAAATAAATTATGTTCTATTTGTTTCAGCCAATAAATTTACATATTATCACACACACGGAGGTACATTTCACTTTACATTCATACAAATACAAAATTTTATCATTTCTTGGGTAAAATGCAGTATTAACGAAACTTGAAAGCTTGTAATATAAAAGCTACCTTAGACTAAAAAACTGAAATTTAATGTATATGTATTAGGTATGTACTTAAATATTAAATAAATAAACCCTATTCTAATATTTAATTGCTGAAAGGAATTTGTTGAACCCAATGCTTGTAGTATTTCCACGTTGGTACATACACTAGTAGGATTGTACTCGTAAATTTACCGATTTTCGGAACTTACCTATTTTATCTGCATCGTCAAAAAGACAGAGAAAGGAAGAGATTAAAAGTTGTCAAGATTTCTGAATCAAATAACTTTATTTTACTGTAAAGTGACGGGAAAAGCTAGGTATAAGCATGATCGGAAGCACCACCACCACCATATTAGATCTCTGGGTGACGAGCGCAGTGCAGTGCTAGGTAATGATTTGGACTACTCATGTTCCAATAGCTGCGTGTTATGTGGCAGGTGTGTTGCTCACCACCAGGCACAGGTCCTGCTCGTCTCGTCACTCTTTAGTAAAAAAAAACACACATAGTATTTCGAGAGTTGTTAGCAAACTTTGGGTGCCTATGTATTTGAGCAAGTTAAAAACTTCTCCCATTGGTTTCCTACGTACAATAACAGGAATAATAGGAGACCTGGCTTACGAGGCGCGGGGCAAAATAAATCCAGACATTTTTTTTAAATAGATTTTTATTCAGTTTTTATGTTTGAGGCAATATGCCACTTTTATATGTTGAAAGTTAATATTTAAAGAATACAAATAATAATAAGCCCAATGATGTAGTTGGAGTTTTAGCACTACCAGTTGCGTGCAAATTTATTTGAAAAAAAATGCAAACAATGGGTTTGAGACAATTTGAAATTTAAATTGGGTGTTATTTATACTTAAAACATTAGGGATTTTCAAATAGAGAGATCATTTTGTAGGGATTATCTACCTGCCAGGTGATCTAAATTGAGGATTCATTTGGCCCCGCTACTCACCAGCCAGGTCTGTACCTCCGTGTATTGATATATTAGGAGAACTATGTGAGAAGTTTTTAGCATGCCTCAAATACCTACCTTAATTTTGTTACCAGTTTTCGGAATATAGTGATAGTCTGAGTTTGTGGACTATCCTGCCGCGTTCGGATAGCCGTCAAATCGAATATACCCAAAGGAGGACTCTCAAAATTGCTACACTGTTTGGATCGTCTGCCATTATCCATTTGACTGATCGTACGATTCCCCCTCCGTCGCGTTTTATAAGCATAATTGCACATCTAACTTACCGTTGAACCCGTTGATGTCTTTCTTTGCATCCTGCTCTGTCCTTAAAAGTTTGCATAACTCCATCTCGTTTTGTCCAATCATTGGTGGAAAGTAGTGCTACGTGACATGGATATTCGGCTTATCACAGCGCGATTTTTTACCTCGTCTTGCGCCCCCGCTGGTGACTTATGAATTAAAGCAGATTTTGTTTCGTGCGCGATCAAGAGTCTTAATCTATGTTTGTCATAGACTTCTGAGGCCATGCATGTACGTATTTTTTTATAGTAAGACAACGTATAATAGCTCCTAAATGTTCCCACTGCTGTCTACTGTCTTCTCTCGCAAGAGAGAACCATGATCATACACGCCGGTCCAGTGCGGGTTGGCGGATGATGGGTATCTTCGAAAGATTCTTGGCATGCCGGGTTTCTCACGATGTCTTGGTACTTGGAAAAATACTTAGAGATGTAGGCAGGATTCCAACCTACGACCTACGTTGATTGTAAATAGCACGATTTAACCACTAGGCCACTGTGTACTCATTTTAATGATCAAAACTATGATGAGACTGTATTCGTCCACTGCTGTACGTAGGCATCTCCCATAACACGCCGCTCAGCCCAATTCTCGGATTGACATCTCCAACCACCACCAGCTGCCTTTCGTTTATTGTCGAAAGACAAAGGAACGTGCTTTGATTTGGAACTTTGACAGGTTAATATAGTCTATAATAGCACATAAATAATTATCATGTCACTTTATATCCGGATTTTTTTTTAATAATAGTCTTGTTTCGCAATTCTGCGGTGACAAAATCGCGTATAGAAACATATCAATCAGTTTTAGATTTATTTAAGTACCTATAACTAGCATCTGATCACGACTTCATCCGATTTTTTTTGTGTAATCAAATCGAGAGTGAATCGGTTTCTTCTTGGTAAAAACGCTCCATCGTAGACCGCATCGTCGCTTAACAGCAGGCGAGATGGCGGTCAAGTAAACTGTAAACCTGTAAAAGTTAAAAAGAGATCGACTTTTACACAAGCCTCGTCTTATTCATATCGATCGATGGTTGTTTTTAAACATATTTTTAAAATATTTTTAGTTTGATTTTGTCTTTTTTTTTTGTAGTTTTATACATTTAGAATGAGACAATATTTTATACCGCGGTATAACCATTTTTAACAGTTTTTCGCCAAATGCGGGTAAATACCTTACAAGTATAAAAATTGCAAATTCTCTGGAAATCTCAGGTTTTCGAAATGTGCTATTCCAGACTAAAATATATCAGTATTCTAAATTATCATCTAATTATTTCAATCGCCCCGATGTAACTGAGCAACAAACATCCATACATTCTCCTTTTAACGCGCATTTATACTATTAGAGGGATATCAGGTCAAGTTTAAAATAAGCTAAACTAAGCATTAGCTTCATTATCAAAGTTTTCACATAATTACTGTAATATTGTAGGTTTATTCGAGTTACCAATTACGTTTACAAAGTTTTGAAATACCCGTCTGACGATTAACGATCTGTCTGGTAATATAATGAACAGGGTTTAGAAAAACAAACCGGGCTTAAAGCTAAATAATTATCTACTTTTCTCTGACAAATCAAACAAGCATCTTGAATTAAAATAAATCTGGTCAAGTGCGAGTCGGACTCGCCCATGAAGGCTTCCGTAGCAGCAAGTAACATTAATATAAAAGTTCTTGTAGTTCGTTGTTACTTTAATCAGTGTTTTAACAGTAGTGAATTTATGACGTATTAAAATATAACTACTTACTAGATCTCATTCAAACCAATTTTCGTTGATAGTTTACATGGTAATGTACATTATACACTTTTTTTATTTTTGTCATTCTCTTATTTTAGAAGTTAGAAGGGGAACACACACTTTTTACCACTTTGGAAGAATCCCTCGCGCAAACTATTCAGTTTAGAAAAAATATATGCTTGAAACCTCAATATCATTTTTGATGACCTATCCATAAATATGCCACACGTATGGTTAGGGTCAAATATTTTTTTTTGAGTTTCAGTTCTAAGTATGGGACACCCCTAAATTTTTTTTTTCTATTTTTTGTATCGAAATCTTAATGCGGTTTACAGATGACATCTACTTACCAAGTTTCAATAGTATAGCTCTTATAGTTTCGGAGAAAAGTGGCTGTGACATACGGACGGACAGACAGACAGACATGACGAAATTATAAGGGTCCCATATTTTGCTACGGAACCCTAAAAAGTGTAGTCGTATCAACTAATTTCAATCAAATTCGTGAAACCAAATAATAGAAGTAGTTAAGTCTGAGCACTGATGTCAATGAGACAACGAGGTTTCGGAGTAAAAAAAGTACCTAAAGTTACTTCCATATGTATAATTTTTACATAATTCTTGATGTTTCAAAAACTACACAACCGATTACGAAAAATGAGGTTCATAAGATCTCTGAAGTATGATAATATACTAAAACAATCATGAAAATCGATTTACAATTTGCAGGGTTATCGTGTAATATACCTACATACGAAAAAACTTACTTTTTTGAAGTCGGTTAGCGTTAGAATTTACTTAGCTCTAAATGGGATGAAGTCTCTCAGCCGAGCCCTTAATGGTAGACATATTTGCAAAGTCCCCTTGGGGAAATACCATATTATGCAAACTATGCTGTGTTCCAGTTTTTTAAGATAATATTTTCAGAGAAATTACAAGGGAAATAGAAATATACCAATGCGCCTGATAGCGCGGTGCAACGCTAAACAGTGATTTAGACCAGCCTTTCCCAAAGTGGGCCTAAAGAGGGGCGGTAAGAGGCCCGAGAGAAAATTGGGTCGTTGTGTAGAGGCTTGGAGTGTGTTGTGTACTCCTACTGGGCTCAGGTCTCAAGTTAACTCTTGTGATTTATAGTAAAAGTCTTGATTAGAAGGAATCTAGTTTATAGCTCACAATAATTGATTAATGTCATTTGATGTTATAGTGCTTTTAAAGTATATGAAAGAAGAGTGAGCTAAAGAATAATTTATACTCAAAGCGGGCAGCGTGCCTGTAGCAGACAAAATAAATTTGGGAACCCCTGATTTAGACTCTTCGTTTTCAAAGCTTCGTGGATTGTGATTATTATCAGGATTGTGATTCTTCTTTCTCGCCCCCTTACTCCACGTTATAACAAGTAAACGTAAAATTAATATTTAATTAAAACTCCCGACGCAATAATTCAAATTTTAAATCACAAGTATGATTTCAAAGCAAATACCCACTTTGCGTACAAGATTCGTACCGCAGTTAAGAAAAGAGCTGAAAACTTTGAAACGGCTAACGGTAAAAGTATTACTGAAATCGGTCCATTTTCGGTGAATTTTGAATTATAAATAACTTACTGAAATTAACCATTTCAGCTTTAAAATCCTGCTTGACCAGTATGTGCAAAACAAAATTGAATTTTGAGATGTCTTAAAAACAATGTTAATTCTATTAATTTAGAACTAGAATCCTACTCGCATGGGATCTTGCCCCCCCTCCCCCAAACGGTTGGTGGATTGTCGTAAAACCGTATACTAATATGACGTATTTGTGCCTTTCTCTAACTCTTTCCGAGGTGGTGGGATGAAAAAGATCTTACTGTACTAGTACTTAGTTTTTTTGGTCATCATGCCTACTGGGTTAATGACTGGGACAAAAATGTTCCATGATTAGTAATTCAGCAGGTAGATTATGGATAAAGAACAATGGCAAAATAATAGTTGACATCGTTGATAGCGTCTAGAAATAACATATATACAAAAGTAATTTGCTGTTTTTGCTAAGATTTTTCACATAAATATAAATGGTAATAGAAGCCACAAAAAATATTACAATTTATTGGGGTGTAAATGACTAAAATAACTTCCTACTTAGTTCAAGCGAGACCACTAACTATAATCATACTATTTTGGAAGTAATTTTAAAACAATAATGACGCCAAAACAATTTTATTTAGAGTTGGTTACTATTAGTTGGTAAAATATCAGTGGTTATAAAAAATAAGCGATAGAAAATGGAAATAACTTTCACTTACACTTCCTCCCGCTGTATTACGATTACAATTTTAATACCTACCCTAATAACTATTGGTATTAATTTTATTTTAGGTTATGGTAACATCGGAAATACCTTTGTCGCTGTCAAGTGTCAAGTTCGTTGCTCACGCGCTTTTCGTGTCGGTTGTTTTCATATCTGAATATCTCATTATAATTATTTGGCTTGGATTGTTTACCGGACTGATATTCCATCATTTTATGTGACTTGTGCGTGCCTAAAGGATTCTGAACTTGCCCTACGTTACCTGTGCTTCTCCCTCTGGATTTCGATTAAGGATGTTTCATAGAATGGATATTTGAATTTGAAGATGGGATATCGTAACAAATCAACCAGAGTGCTATGTGTCAATTGCAACATTTGCGTTAACACATTGCGCCGTTATCCTGCCCTGGCAAGAAAAAGTAGTTTTCTTGTTGTGAGAACATGACGTCTCTACGTAAAAGTGTCAAACCAATGTCAAACCTACATAACCTAAAAAAAAGTTTAAACGTAAATATCTTTTTTTCACGGCCTTCTCAAGACAAAAATCTTTCCATATATTACTCAGGGGCTGACGCTCAACATTTTAAGATATTTTTGATGTATAGACGCTATCATTTCGTCTCGACTATTTTAAAGTATGAAAGTCTGCCATTGTTCTTTAGTACACGTATTTATTATTTTATCAAATTATTGACTACTGACAAAGATTTAAATCACCAAACGTGATTAACGTATTAATTAGTTGCTTAGTCATTTTGCCTATAACAGTAGTTAGTTTAACAACCTGCCTTGGTTAGCAGCCTATGATTGCCACGGCAGGCATGTCAGGTATTCCGCCGCCTCGAGGCTTTGATTCCACGTCTATGTTTTAGTCAGCGAAGCCTCTCAGTGGAACGTGTGTGTGTTTATAATTTAGGAAATTCCATTTAAAGTTATAACGTTCATTATAGTAAGTAGCATGTTAAGTCATGTTCTAACAGATGACGGGAATTCGTGTCGACACACTTTAAAGTAACGGATTATGCTGGATCACGCAGTCAAAGCAAATAGGTAGGTTTTGATTTAGACTATAAAGCATGTATGCTACTAGTGCTACTATAATCCTACTCAATATTACAATGAACTAGCAGCCCCTCGAGGCTTTGCCTGCGCAGTTCTCGTTCTCGTTATTTTCCTTTGATAAAAAAAGATGTGGTGTCATGAAGGAAGTTACTTCGGTTGATGAGTATAACACAATTTACAAAAAACACTTTATTTGATTATTTATGGTATGGTTTTCCGATGATTGTCCGAAAAATAAAGCAAATCATGCTGGTAACTCTGGTCACGGGAGTTTTTACGCTTCACTTCCGTTATATTATATTTTTCTTACGGCTCACGTTTTTTCTATCTATCTCATCATTTCATCCATATCATTATATCGCTTCCAAGCCTCCCGTAAGGAACTTCGTTCTAAAAGTAGAGTAGCAGAACTTCGTTTCAAAAAGTAGCGGAACTTCGTTCCAAAAAGCAGCGGAACTT
Source organism: Ectropis grisescens (assembly GCA_017562165.1). NCBI lineage: Eukaryota > Metazoa > Arthropoda > Insecta > Lepidoptera > Geometridae > Ectropis > Ectropis grisescens. Next base: position 28,287,685 of record CM029781.1, on the reverse strand, counting down.
CGTTCCAAAAAGTAGCGAAACTTTGTTCCAAAAAGTAGCGGAACTTCGTTCCAAAAAGTAGCGGAGCTTCGTTCCAAAAAGCAACGGTGCTTCGTTCCAATAAGTAGCGGAGCTTCGTTCCAAAAAGTAGCCTATGTGCTATTCCAGACTATAAACTGTATTCCAAATTTCAATCCGCCCTTCTACCGCCTAACTATATTGGCTTTGACTTTGCTATTGCTGTCTCTATCATTACAAGCGAAAATAATAAATACCAAAACACTTTTATCTTTAGTCGGTATACCCTTCTGTTTGTTAAGCTTTTCCCACTTGATTGAGCAACAAACATCTAGATATCTAAATTTTTACATCTACAATTTTAGTAAGATCCGACGTCAATGCTTTTTTAGTGAGTAATTGAGAGAGCACCTGAGACAGTCGATAATAATTCACAATGTCGATACGGTCCAAGCTTAGCGGTTTCCAGGTGGCTTCCTAACTTCGCGCCCGAGCGACCGTTCTAAGAACCCGGGCTGAATGGAAATTGATCGCCGTTCGCGGTGAAGTTTGGGAGGTAGTCATTTAATTCCTTTGACGTTTTCTTTAAGTTGAAGAAGTTCTTCGACACTGTTGACATCGACTCCCGTTAAAGCCTTTTTACACTTGACTAAATACGGTCGACTGAATTTAGTCGGTACTGAACTCAGTGAAGTGGTATAGCATTCAGTAAGCTAGTCGACTAACGTTGCTTCTAAGTTTGACGCTAAATTCAGACACTAAATTAAGCCAGGTGTAATATGCTTTTTAGTGTAATCTATACACACTAATATTTCAAATCTGATGCATCGATATAATTAAAGAAACGAAGATGAGGTATGCTATAATCTAAAGACAACATAACGTGGCGAAAATTTGTTTGAAAAATTTGAAAATTGAATTGTCAGCGAACGTACACAACTCCTTGTTGCGACTGAGACTAAATCAGGAGACGTCACCTGATTTTGCATCGCCATAGTAGAAGCGCGTTTGCCGCTTCTGCCGTTTTTAAAAGTTCGATGATCTGAAGAGGTTTTTTTGTTTGAACGCGCTAATCTCAGGAACTACTGAACCGATTTAAAAAAATCTGTCACCGTGTAGAATATGTTCGTACTTGTTGAGTGATATATACTATATATTTCGTACCATGGTCATAATATATAGCCTATAGCATAGACGTGAGTGTTATGGGTCTACAACAACTCTACACTCAGAAATTCAGAAATACACCTATGTATATTGACCTAAATATACTCAAAACTAAAATACAATGAGAACTACATACACTACACTACAAACCTAACTAACTACTTACACTAAGCACACCTGAATTATCTATAGACCACTGTAGGTCTATAGATAATCAAGATGTTCAAGCCCACTACCAATCGGAAGCGTACCCAGCATGCTGGCGGCATTACCACGCTGAATGGCAAAATATACGAGTATACCTATATTGACGTTTCTTCCACAATGGATGGATGAATGGAGACCAAAGTTGATAATGAACAACAATCGTTCAGTCGATAATGAAAAATTTCGCTGTATTGTTTTTATTTGAAAATTTTGTCATAGTTTTATTTATTTCCTCGCAAATACGTTATAAAATGCCGTATGACATACCTGAACTTTGATAATTACAGCCGAGGCGATATTGCTAGCTCGACCCGTAGGCTACGAGTACGAGTAAGTCTCATTATTGTAGGTCGTAATTAATAATGCTTGTTGAATATCTTCTTCTATTTACATAAATAAATATAAATAAATAAATATGGGTGGACATTTCATACACAACACTATCTGACCCCAAAACTTAGCAAAGCTTGTACTATGGAAGCCACCAGGCTTGCCCTAAAAGGCCGGCCAGGCATATAAAATGAATGTTTGTTTGTATGTCCTTTTTTGAACCGACTTCAAAAAAAGAGGAGCTTCTCTTTTCGGCTGTATGTTTTTTTAAATTGTAAATTTAATGATCTTTAAGAAAGTTGTTGTGCAGGAGCCAAAGAAGGTTTCTGAGTTGGTGCCACCAATTTTCGCCAGGTGGCGTAACAACGTGCGCAGGGTATTTAGAGCTAGTAAATAAATAAATATCATATTCGAATGTCAAGTTTCGATACAACTACTTAGGGTCGTATTCCGTCGCTGAATAGAAGTCACTCAGGACAAAGGCTTTGTATAAATATTATTACTCATATAGTGTCTGTTACTTTTTGTGGGCGATGTGGTTGCTAGGCGACACAACAAACTAATTCTAAAATATGTTGGAGTGATTAGTCCATGTCACGACCGAATGGAAAATTATCGAATGTATGTTGTCACCGTAAAATTATAAATATAGACAGTTTACAATAAACCCAGTGAGATTGCTAACCCACACGGTAGCTTGTTACCTAATGTCGTTATATTATGAACTGGCTATATTTCCAATTTTCCAATTACATATACACAGTCATTGGCAGAGTGTGCTAGCCTAATGGCACATTCTATGAGTCTGCTTATAAGCAATGCCGTAATGCGTATATGAATAGGGCCGTAGGTCGTGGGTTTGATTCCCATCCAGAACAAAAATTTGTAAGATGAATGATGATGTTTATTCTGCATCTGTTTCTTTGTATCACAGGTATGTATTTTAAAGTATAGATACTGGCTGTAATTCGCAATTTAGTCCGCGTCTAAACTATTGAATGTTACATTAATTTTTAGCGCTGTTTTATTTTATTTCAATATAAAAAAGTTGAAAATACCTTAGTTGCTCCTTATATAAAACTAGATGCCCGCCCCGGCTTCGCCCGTGGTATATTATATAGCACTCATCGGGATCCCGTACAAATCCAACGGTGAAAGAATGACTGAAATCGGTTCACTCATTCCTGAGAATATCGATTTCAAACAAAAAACCTCTTTAGCTACCTGTTACGCCACCTGTCGGAAATTAGTCGTACCAACCCAGATTTAGAAAAAAAAAATAGCAAAGGTTTATATTCAATGCACAGATTACTGAAATTCAATGACGCAATCTTTGACACATGCTGTCATATGTCATGTCAAAGCACGAAACGTACGAAAACTCTCAAAAGGGGAATATTTTTTTCCCGATTTTGTTACATTCTTGTTTCAAGCTCCGCTTCAATTAATAGTAGAGTTATTTTCTATAGCCTAAAGCCTTCCTCGATATATGGACTATCCAATAGAACAATAATATTTCAATTCGGATCAGTACTTCCCGAGATCCTAGCGTTCAAACAAACAAACTCTTCAGCTTTATAATATTAGTATAGATTAGTTATCTGCCAATCAAAATCCTGTTAAAATCACCATAGCCATTTCAGAGATTATCCGAAACAAAAAGATGGTCATTTTTTTGTTCTCTAATTTTTGTATTACCTAAACTTTTCTAAGCCTAACCTATTGCCATATAAACTAGAACATAACAATGTTTGTATGTAACTATTTGACGATGCAATACCTGGTAAAATGTGGTACTTCCCCAGGCGGAGTCTGCAAGAGCAAAAGAAACCACTAGAAATAATCACTTCATTAAATATCTTTTAATAGTATAAGTACGAACAAGTATATTTTAGAATATACATACCGCTCAAAATGCCATCCTCTTGTTTACTTTGTTAAACATATCGTGTCATTTCTCCTAAAGACTACTATGTATTTTGTTCCCCTTAGTCTATAATTGGACTGAAAATTAAAATCTAATTAATAACTTTGATGAAGATACCCAAAAGCAATCTCCAAACTCATTATTCTTTCTACGTTAACAAAGATAAAGTTATATCGAACAAGCATTAAGGCTGAGGTACATTAATTATGGAGCTATTTTTGTAGGAGAATATACGAGTGCTTACTGTGAAATAATTTCAGTTTCGCATTTTCGTTTTGTTGGTTGGCGCCCTGGGCTTCGCCCTTGTAGAAAAAAGTAAAGTGCTGTCTGTTCTGTCTATGTGTTGTAATTAGTTGCTTTACCTGAAATAAACGTATTTTTATTTTGACTCTATAAAATTGCTCCCACGCGGACGAAAGACAAAAAACGAATGGTAACAAAATCGGGGTATACAGTTTGGCGTTGCAGCTTCATAACCATCGTTTCTAACCTAATTTCAATTACAGCATTGGATAGCTAAAGAAACAAAGAATTAATTGCACTACATACTGTAACATATCGCGTGCGCTGGAGGGGGGAATCGCCGCCATTTTGTGTACGTATTCACGTACAATAAGAGCCCGTGTCCATGACACAAAGCACTCCCACTTTTATAAGTAGCTACATCCATAATGGCTGACTACACCACACGAGTCTCTTACGAGAAGGAGGACGTGAATTTTGGCGATCATATATGAAAAAAACAAATAACTACATATAATGAATCTTAATTGACTACCAAGTAAACTGAACTGAACAAAGAACCAAGGCTGCCGATATAACTAAACGCATTAGCAAACTGAAGTGATAATGAGCTGGTTACACCTATCGCAGAACTGATAACTGTCTTCTGTTTTCCCGAGCTAAACGGAGAACGCAAATCGGCAAACGTAGCGTACGAAACCCGGAGACAAGATGGAGTGACGATATACGGTAGATAGTAGACTTTAAAGTTGAGGATCGGGCTGAGTTGCGAGTCATGGGAGATGGCTTATGTCCAACAGTGAATTGAGATATGCTGATGATGAAAATTTACCGAAAGTTGTGAAATTAAATACGTAAAGCATGGACACCACGCGACGCAGCGCTGTAGTATATACACAGGATTAGAGTAAGGTAGGAGTGTTTGATCCTTTGAAGAAGACGTGCGCACTGGCACGTGCTAGTCAAGAGATAAAAACGACGCGACGTTGAGAATACATGTATGCTTCATTTATTTTTTTCCAAAAAATAAGCACCTACTTGTATTTCATAACAGCTATGCTCCGTGGTTCACCCGCTCCTGTTACTTTCTCACGATAAAATCGTGTATGTTCTATTCTAGAATACAATCTGACGCCGTTACGATCCGTTCAGCCATTCGAACGTGATTGAGTAACAAACATCCAAACTTTAGTATGAAAACTAACGTGGTTATTACACATTTTAAATAAATACACGGGTGACTCACGTTTGATATAGTCAGTCCAGTCCGACTCAAGTTTTGCTCGCGTCCGGCGATCTGTTTCAAGGAGAGTGCGCGTGTTTCAGTGCCAAACGAGCTGCGCTAAAAAGTTTAGATCGCCGGACGCGATCTAAACTTGAGTCGGACTGGACTGACTATATCAAATGTGAGTTACCCGTGTATTTATTTAAAACATCCAAACTTTGATATTTATAATATTAGCACGATTAGAAAACAAATTACTGAAAACTCTCCTTCAATATCGAATCTGACTCACCTGTCAGGGTGTACACTTACATCAACAGTTCAGATGGCGTGTTGCATTGTGCTGCTTGTGGTGGGATATTTATAAATAAACTTCGTTTTGCGAGCACGTACACGGGATCAACCGTTCCTAGTTGGAATCGTTCTTATCGAATATGTTTAAGCGGCAACCAATTGGGATCATGACTGCGTCAAAAATATGTCAGGTAAATATTCTTTGTGTTTTATCATAAATAATCGACGTAATCAAACTTCTAGAGTGAGGTTGTGACGTCACGCTATCGTAAAAACGTACAATGAAGTGACGTCACTCGATTCTTCTGAGCGCTGTATTTTCGTCATTTTTTTGTTTATGATGCGAAACAAAAACATGTGTACAATATTTTGTAGAAATCTAATTGACAGACTCATTAGGTTTTTTTTTTTTATTAGGTTTAGGTTTTAGTACATTATATACTAAATGTCATAATTGTAAATGTATAATTTTGGACAGACTCTCTACCTCTACACAAACAACGCTGATGGTGAATTACTCCGCGCAGTTGAAAACAGATTTTAAAACGAAATTTGATTTGGAGAGCGTTGTATCTACATGTTTGCGATATGTGCAAACATAACTGTGTTTCATATTGAAGGGTAACGCTTCCAGAAAAAAATATAGGAGAAAGTGAAAATGGAAAATCATTTTATACTTGTGAGTAACGTGCACAGTGCAATGCGCCGTTTTTTTTATTTAACAGAAATTTTCCCACCGCTGGGCAAAGGTCTTCCTCAAATTCCTTTACTTTATATGATTTTTATCTTTTTTAAACGCTCCGAGCTCCTTTCCACCCCGTTGGAGGGCCACGTTTGGATCCACTGACCGATGGCGTCCACTTTGTAGAAATTAATTAAAAAAACTTGCTCTACAAAGCGCCTGACGTACAGAAGCCAGGTGGATCGCCGACTTGTCTTGTTCGTATGTGATGACTTTTTACTGATATTCTTGCCATTTTTACATTAACCTAATTTAATTAATGTTTCGTAATTATTTAATTACTTTTAATGTGAATTAAAAATTAATTCGATTTTCATGACTAGTACAAAAGTATGATAATAATATTAATGAGTGCTTCAATAAATTCACTTCTCTTGAGCTATCACAAACGCTGGAGAAGCCCCACATTTTATGTGAGCGTGGAAACATTGCTGCTCGCTCAACTGTACTAATATGTTGACTTCAGAAAACAAACACTTGCCCTCTTGTAACCCAGTGAACAGCATCGCATCCGAATTGCATCTTGCGTCACAAAATAACGGAAACTGGGTCAAGGAATGCATACAGAACAAATCTTGGCGATTCGCATGCGGTAACAGGGTTAGGATCGCGAAACGTGACGCGATATCGGTATCGCGTCACGTTTCGCGATTTCAATGCCCGATCAAAAAACTATAAATATGACGTCATTTTTCTTTTTGAAGTTTTACTTTTTTGGTGCGTTATGCCCGAGCTACACGAGGATAGTTTTTCAAGCTACGTAAGCAAGCTAGTGTTAGTATGTTAGTAAGCTAGCAAACTAATACTTCTAGCTTCGTGAAGACAAAACTAGCATTACGTAACGTTATCTACAGTGTACTAGGTCGGGCATTAGGAAAATGTTAGATATGAGAGTATTTTTTTACGATGCGCACATCGTCATCATCAGCTTGTATTCGTCCACTGCTGGACATAGGCCTCCCCTATGATACGCCACTCAGCCCGGTCCTCGGTCTTACTTCTCCAACCGCCACCAGCTGCCTTTCGAATATCGTCATCCATCCAGTCTCAGGACGTCCTACACTACGTTTGCCGATTCGCGGTCTCCAATCCAGAACCCGTCTGCCCCAGCGGCTATCGGGTCTGCGACAGATGTGACCGGCCCACTGCCACTTCAGTTTGCTAATACGCTGAGCTATGTCGGTGACTCTAGTTCTCTGACGAATTACTTCGTTCCGGATGCAATCCCCTCAGAGAAACCCCACGCATAGCCCTTTCCATAGCTCGCTGAGCGACTTTGAGCTTACGGACCATTTTCACTGTCAGTGTCCACGTTTCAGCACCGTAGGTCATAACGGGTAAGACGCACTGGTACATACGATGCGCACGCATATACCTAGTCACGAAAAACCAACACTATGAAGTTAGCAGTCAACAGTTTATTAAACGAGAAAATCTCACTCACGCAACGAATTCCATAGTCTACCTCTACCTACGTACCTATAACAAATGCGGCGACAAACCTTTTCGTTCAGGTCTTAGGAACGATGTCCTTTTGGAGCTCCAAACAGTCCGATAGGAATAAGAGCTTGGTGAAATCAAACTCATTGAAATGTATCCCATTGTAAACCGATAAACTTACAACTTTGTAGGGACGTTCAAGACTTTGACATTTATCATGAGCTATGGCATATTTGCCAAATTCTCTGTGACAATGCTCTTGACAGATCTATACTGATCTGCTTAATTGTGTCTAGAAATTGGGGTATCTCAAGCTCTTCATCAGGCGATGTTGTTGTGTTATAATAACATTTGAGTACACAAGATGAAATATTTTTAAACTAATTACATTATTTACATTCTGTAGCTACAAACTCTGAAAAACGGCGCCGCGAAAAACTAACCTATAAAACTGTTTAAGTCTTTTGATACTATTCTAATAAATCTTTTACGATCGGCCTCAATCGTTGCGGGTATCGCATCAATGCAGTTATCGACTCGTTTTATGATTATAACTGTTATAACTAAACTGTTATCGTGTTAACGAGTTTCGCAGCTTTCATAATAAAAGTTATGTTTACGTTGAAAAAAACAATGGGATTATTTATAGCAGTGAGTTATTCGTTGCGTCGGTTTTGATAGTATTGGCTAAATGTGTTGCGTTTCGTTTGTCCTTTTTTAGTTAAGAGTAAACATTGGGGAGTGTCAGTTACCGGCTGTAGATGGCGGTAATGGGTTTTAGTACTAAAATTACTACACCAACTTTACTATTCGTTTTTATGGTAAAAATATTAATTTGACCCGGAAAACAGTTTGCTTCGTAATTTTATGAGTAAAATTAATGTAGAATTATATGGAGAGTTATGATATTTTTAACATTATGTAGTATCGTTTATTATTTCTAGCTGTAAAAATAATAAAAATGGCTGTTTGACGACAGTAAAATGTCATAAATATACGTCAATCGAGTCAATTGACTAGGATAAAACCTAACGTTTGGACAAAACTTGTTGAAATTATATTAGAAAGATGTGAGATAGGCAAGATCTGTTAAAATCACTTTGAATCAATATCATATGTCGACTGTACCTACATATATGGCTAATTTCTATACGTGAAAGTCAAAGTACTTTATTCATAAATGTACAATTTACACGTCAATTAATGAAAAATAAAAAACAAAAAAGAGAGCATACAAATTGTATACATTTTCAAAGTTTGAAACGACTACTTTACTGTATTACAATAATTATTGCACAGAAAACTGTCAAGCATTATACGAGTATAATTTCTTTATTACAAAATTGATGACCTATGACCTATGTCAAATTTATTTATTTAAATTTTAATGGGAACTTTGCCATCTAAAAATTCGCTGTAATTATAAAAAAGTTTGATCGATAAGCCATCACTTTAATCTGTTTTTGAAGCTGCCGAAACTTGGGGCCGATATAACTATTTTGGGAAGAGTGTTCTAAACTTCCGGTCTCTCCGGTAAAAGAAAATTGAATTGAAAATTGAATAATGTGAGTCAACTTCCGTGACCTCGTGAGAGAGTGTGATATAACATCCAGCTTGTCGGCGTTGCGTATGTTGCGAGAATGTCTCTCTCGTCGCGTGTTGTACGATTATAGATTATTTTTGACATATACAGCCACTTGGTAGATCAAGATAGGTAAAATAAGTATACCAAGCTCCTTGAAATATGGTCTGAAGGATGTACATTGCGATACGCCGACGATGGCACGTACGGCACGTTTTTGGGCGCGGAACGCACGCTTCCAGTCGGCAGCGCGCGCGTATAGCTCGGCGCCGTATTGTAACCGTGAATGCACTGTGGCGAAGTAACATACACGTGACACTTCCGTAGACACCACTCGGGATACTCGTCTTACCACGAACCTATGAACCATGTATGTAACATATAAGATAGATGCATTGATTAAACGATCATCAAATAACAAAGTCCACCACTTTCGTTTAATTTCGGTATTGTACTGGCTTACAAATACACAGATGTGAATTTCAATTTAGTTGCTTTGTTTTGAAGTTAAATGACATGCAAGTTGATAGAAGTCTGTGGCTTTCACTTCGATATTAATTACTAAGCAAAACTCACAACCGCCGCAGGACACAAACCATAAATTTAAACGCGAAATTGAATGCAAATTACATTAACTTGTTTTCTTGTTATTCGTGTTCATTAAAGGCGGGTTAAAGTGGCTTCAGGGGTCTTATTTTTCAACTCTCACCACTCGTCTATTTCGAATGTAAATGTAATTGTTTGTTATCGCTGTTGATAAGGAATAAATGGCCCGAATTCAACGACATTTTATATTTATTTCTTTAGATTCTGGAACTGAGCTTCCCATTTTGAACTGATTTGCTACTTCACTGGCTCAACAGCCTATTTGCTTTCAGTATATTTGGCAGAAAAGGCGTTATAGAATGCATTTGTGTCGCCCATATTAGATAAGTGGTTTTAACAAAAATATATCCATAGTTTAAACAAGCTAATTCAATAAGGAATTAACAATCGTAAAACTGGTGTTAAATTTTTAACCCTGACCCAAAAACGACAGGGTGTTTGTTATACGAGTAAGTTTGTCGTTTTTGTCTGTGTGTAATTGTATGCGTCATCGTTTCTTTTGTTTCGGAATACTTTTTATTGATTGTTGATTTGTGTTTTGGCGCCATTAACGCAATGCTACCCGTTATTTGAAAGCCTGCGTTTCTAATTACTTGCTTGCTAAATAACGGTTATTTTATTCGCTACATTCCCTTATTACTACCAATTTAACTATCCATAATCACAAACGTGTGGATTCAGAAATGAAACTGCAGAGACTAAAATAGTAATATGCTAGTGGGGTAACGTTTTTTGCTCTATCTAGGGGTAAAACTACTTTCACTAGCCAATAAAAGTTCTAAATCGCATATTCTAATCTAGGCTTAAATAAACTTTGATATACTTTTGATCAGAAAACTCTCAGTGGAATGGCTGTTCGAGGTTTTTTAGTTTACACTTGATTATAGTGTGAAACTGTTTAGACGCAAAATAAATGTTTTTTTCCCTTATTTTTGTGATGTTTTATTATATTTTAATTGTTATCTTATAATGTTATACAGTTATTGTTCAACTTCATCTTATATTGTCATTTACCTACGAGTATACCATGATCAATATCTAATTGGATAACGGGACTCTCACGTATATACGGTTGGTCAATCCGACTCGGGTTTCGTCCGCGTCTGGCGGCCTTTTTCAAGGAGAGTGCACGCGCGCCGGCGGCCCGTTTGGCGTGCACTCTCCGTGAAAAAGGCCGCCGGACGCGGCCGAAACTCAAGTCGGATTGACCCATCGTATATACGTGAGTGTCCCGTTATCCAATGAAATATGTGTAACAACCATGTTAATTTTAATACTATAAACGATCAATATCATTAGCCTATCTTTATCTATCGCTAAGCATAGGCCTCTGCCATGACTCTCCACTCAGGTGCCCTTGCCACGGTTTATTGTATTTATACTGCTGGAATTTTTTCACGATGATTTCCTTCATCGTTTTAAGTTAGCGGCATTACGCACATGACTTTGATAATACTTTGGAGTGCATGGAATTTGAAAAACATTCAACCCTTAAAACCATTTTGTTCACATTACAAAGGAGTTTATATTCTTTATCAAGCTGTGGACTATCTCGGTACAAAATTTCATTGAAATCTAATATTACTAGCGACGTCCCACGGTTTCACTCGCGCCTTTCCCGTTTTTGTTATATTTTTTCTTTCGTTTCTTTATAGAAAAGTATGGTAAGTACACATAGACATGTATTTAATTGGATAACGGGACACTCACGTATATACGGTCGGTCAATCCGACTCGAGTTTCGGCCGCGTCCGGCGGCCTTTTTCAAGGCGAGTGCACACGCGCGGTGGCTGCCCGTTTGGCACATAGACATGTGTTATTTCCAGGCTGTATCTGTCTATGTTCAAAACTTTAACTCGATCAGTTCACAAGGTTCACACGCCCCGACTTGATTGAGCACCGAACATCAAACTTTCGTATGAGACTTTTCACTTGTTCAAGCATTGCGCGATAGAAGCAAACACTACTTAAATTAGGTATACATTTGAAATAATTATTTGGTTTTTGGAGTCTGCATTACGGAAATACTATTGATTTCTACATCTAATGATATTATTTCGAACGTTTTCGAGGAAAATTTCACCAATGAAAAACTTTTACGTCGAATTTGAAGACTTAAGTATCTAAGTACATCAAAAAGTTCGAAAGTTTTCAATAATTCCCCCCGCGTGTTGCCCGCGTTGCCCACACGTACCTCCAAACTTTTCCTTTTAATAGGATTATTTCTACACCAAATTGAAGGTTCATAATATTGAGGCCCGGGTAGTGTTTCAGTTCCCAGGACTTATATGAATAAATATTGTTTGCAAAATTCTACACAAAACTAGTTCCGAACCACAATCTCTATATATAAAAATGTTATGTTGGTTTGTGTACGCTGCAAAAACTCAAAAAGTGCTGCACCGATCGAGCTGAAATTTTAGAATGATATATAATGAGCATCAAGGATTGCTTTTATCTAATTTTGCATCACAATATGCCACAGCGAAGCGTGGCAGGGTACAGCTAGTAGTCTATAGTTTTTCTTAATGCTGTGCCCAAACTAAACAAATATTATAATATGGGCGCCAGGTAGCTGATAGATATATATTATAATCATCATCATCATCAACCGCAAGACGTCCACTGCTGAACATAGGCCTCCTCCCTAGATTTCCACAACGAACGGTCCTGCGCAACCTGCAACCAGCGGTTTCCAGCGACCTTTGTGAGGTCATCTGTCCATCTAGTGGGAGGCCGTCCAACACTGCGTCTTCCGGTTCGTGGTCGCCACTCGCGAACCTTTCTTCCCCATCGGTTGTCAGTTCTGCGAGCGATGTGGCCTGCCCATTGCCACTTCAGCTTGTTTACTCTTTGAGCTATGTCGGCCACTTTCGTTCTTTTGCGAATATCCTCATTACGGATTCTGTCGCGCAAAGAGACTCCGAGCATAGCTCTCTCCATAGCTCGCTGTGTGACTTTGAGCTTCGTTATGAGGCCCACAGTGAAGGACCACGTCTCAGTTTCATAAGACATCACTGGCAACACGCACTGGTTAAAGACTTTCGTCTTTAGGCATTGGGGTATTTTGAACTCTACTATAATATTTTAAAAGTATTTGGATTTGTAAAAGCGAAAATTTAAACTTTGAGACGTTTGTTGCTCAATCACGTCAAAACGTGCAAACGGCAATGTTTGTACAGTAATGTCTAAACATTACTGTGTTCTGGTTTGAAGGGCAATGTTTCCAGAGAAATTACAGGGCTTAGAAATATAACATCTTAGATCTCTGGGTGACGAGCGCAGTGCAGTGCTAGGTAATGATTTGGACTCTTCATGTTCCAATAGCTGCGTGTTACTGTGCTGTTATGTGGCAGGCATGTTGCTTACCATCAGGCACAAGCCCTGCTCGTCTCGTCACTTTATGTAAAAAAAACATCTGTACGGATCGGGTTGAAATTAGGGACACAGATTACAGTCTGGAATAGTGCATACTTTTTATTGCGGGAAAATAACGGGAATTACGCGGGTAAACCCGCGGGGTATTGCTAGTATTTAAAAATAGACTTGTCTGATATCAAGGCTAAGCGAGAGTAGGTAATTTACGAAAGCGACTTAAAGAACTAGACGCAAAACGCTTCATAAAAAAAAAACTATCTCTCGTCTCTCGTCGTAAGTCTATCTCTTTCACGCTTGATATGACACTAGATGTCCACCCCGGCGTTGCCCGTGGTACATTATATAGTACTCATCTGGATCCCGTACATATACAACGGCGAAAGAATGACTGAAATCGGTTCAGTTATTCCTGAGAATATCGCTTTCAAACAAAACACCTCTTCAGCTACCTGTTACGCCACCTGTCGGAAATTGGTTGTACCAACACAGATTTAGAAAAAAAATAATTAGCAAAGGTTTTATATTCAAGAGGTATGTAATCTGTGATATTCAATGACGCAATCTTAGACACATGCTGTCATGTGTCATGTCAAAGCACGAAACGTACGAAAACTCTCAAAATGGAATATTTTTTCCCGATTTTGTTACATTCTTGATTCAAGCTCCACTTCTATTAATTAATAGTAGTGTTATTTTCTATAGCCTATATATAGCCTTCCTCGACAAATGGACTATCCAATAGAAAATGAATCTTTCAATCCGGACCAGTACTTCCCGAGATCCTAGCGTTCAAACAAACAAACAAACAAACTCTTCAGCTTTTTAATATTAGTATAGAAATTTAGATATAGAAGTATAGATATGAGTAAAGAAGTGTCTGTGTGTAATATTAGAATAACCGCTGGATACTACATGCGTTTGAATGTACTTACATATAGACGGTAGGTACATATACTCGTACCAAAATAAAATAAAAATACAATTTTTTGTTTCTCTGTCTGTTTGATCTCTGAAACGGCTGGGCCGATATTGACAAGGTTTTCACTACTAGATAGCTGATGTTTTAATGCATAACTTAGGCTACTCTTGCTTAAGGAAAATAAACAAGCCGCTAAAAAACTAAAAAACCTTACAAAGGCGCGTGAACCCGCGGGAACACCTAGTTTATAATATTAGTAGGTAAGATTTAATTTGTATTTTAGTATTACAGACCATCCAAATACTAAATTATGGAAATATCTATACAAATAAATGAAATGGGAGTGACTGAATGTAATAGCTTTTTACTATGTTCAAGTGAAAGTATTCACGGTGCCTACTCGTATTTGTAAAACACAATTTATATTGTTTCTATCTGTCTGTTTGTCTGTTCCGGCTTATCTCCGCAACGGCTGAACCGATTTTGACGGGGTTTTCACTGCCAGATAGCTAATCTTCTAAGGTATAGCATAAACTCTTACTTGAAGATTATAATTAGGGCTCCATGATAAAAAAGAAACCCCTTAAAACGCGGGTGAAACCGCGAGCACAGCTAGTCATAAAATAAAAAGAATCCCTGTGACGTCACAAGCTCACACCTGCGACACGTATTAGCAATCAACCTGTGACGTCAGACATAATGGGGTCATGCTATTACCAACATATTACTAAACACCCAAACGTTAGATTCAATCCTTATCTCGTCGTGATAGAGGTTATCGAGGCTGCGGGATGTAATATGTGGAGATTTCGCGCGGATTTCAGACGTAGTATGTTGGGGTTGGAAGGTGAGACATTTGAAGTCATTTGAATAGATGTTTGAAGCTCCGTTTAGATCATGTTTTGGTGGTGAATATGTTTTTCACACAACGCAGTACAATAGTAACATAATCTTATACCTTTAGACGACCAATTCTTGTAGGTATATATATATATATAGAATCTGAATCTCGGAAACGGCTCAAACGATTTTCATGAAATTATGTATACAGGGGGTTTCGGGGACGATAAATCGGTCTAGTTTTTAAAAACATGGTTTTATTTTTTAAAAACACCATTTTATGCGTGTTTTTAGATAATGAAAAACTCTTACTTATTAGAATACGATAACTTATTTCGCTACTGCTCTGGCTCAGACGGAATATGCTCGCCCTCGGAGTCAACAGGCCTTGGTTCGATTCCTGATAGTTTCACTCGGGATTTTTCTTTTTGTTATTTATTTTTTCTGAGAAAATGTTATACTTTGAGCCTTTTATAAACGCATTTAATTCGTATCTAAGTAGGTCTAAGTAAGTCATCACTACGTAACTCGTACCTGCCTAAATATCTTTTAAAAAAACCGAGTAAAGCTCGGTCAACCAGGTACTTCTACTAATATGGCCTACTTATGCCAAAACATTTCCTAACAAAGTTTACTAGACTTTAGAGGCAACCACAAGAGGCCAACTTTTTTTGGTCAAAAGAAAAAAATCTGATCTTCATGATCTAATACCAAGTTGCTCTTTTTTCTAACGGACTTCTCGTAGCTCGAAGCAGCATCGTTTCATGGTCGATGTTCCAAAGACACGAACGAAGAGGTTTGACTGTAATTATTAATATTAATATAAATAGTTATAATCTTGGTCTTCAAAACGAGCGTGAATCGGTTTTTCTAGGTAAACACGCTCCATCGTAGACCGCATCGTCGCTTAACTTTTAATATTTTATTACTTTTTATTTTATTTATTTTTTATATTACCTATTAATATTATAAACGTAAAAGTTTGAATGTTTGTTTACCATCACGTCGGAGCGGCTGAACGAAATCGGTTGAAATGTGTAGCACAGATAGATTATACTCTGGAATAGCACATAGGCTACTTTTTATATACACTTTTTTAAGGTGTTGTACTCTTCCGGGCGGACAAAGCAAAGAGTATTACCACTGCTACTATTTCAGGGTTTCCAAACTTATTTTGTCTACTCCCCACTTTGAGAGTAAATTATTTTTTAGCGCCCCCATTTTTTACATAAGTGTTTATTAACCGTTATAATTTCAAATTAAATTAATTAATTAATGCAAGCTATACTAGCGGAGGTTAAACATTCATTATGAGCGAGACTTTTACTATAACCCGCAAGAGCTAACTTGAGATCTGTGGATCTAACCCAGTACATAACGGACTCCAAGCCTGTACACAACAGTCCCATTTTTGGGGTCTCTTAAAGCCCCTTTTAGACCTCCAGTCTTGTGGGCACAAGGGGGCGTTATCGCCCACTTTGGGAAAGACTGATCTAGATGTTGCCATGTATCATAAGTATTTACAATAACATAAGTATTATATCAGCTATCTGGTTCCCATATCACAAGCTTTACTTATTTTTGGGCTAGACAGAGCTGTGTAATAAAAATCCATCAATATTTATTTACTTTACATTATGAAAATGAAAAATATTACTTTATCTTTCAATATTACTCAAACTCGCGCTGTCGAAATAAATCAGTCTAAAGCGTAACGACTCTCCCAAGACAAAGCTGAAATACATACTTATTTTAACTTCTAAGCGAGGGAGCCACCAATTTTTTATTGGCATCAAAACTGGAAATTTCTCCAAGAAAACTTTTAGTTCGTATGTTAGTCAAACTCTGTAAATCGTTTGCCTCGGAATTCAATTTCCCAGCCAGTCCCTTGGTCGGCATTACAACATTATTTGTGTAGTCATATCTTCGATGTTTTCTGAAAAGTAATGCAGTACTATTATACAGCGATACGCATATATAGATAGACAGAAATCTTTTTCTGGTGACATACATAAACGTATAAATATTCCAATAAAATCCAAAATAGTGTCACAAGTAGCAATTTTATTGCTAAGAGAAATATCTTCCTGGCAACCAGCGAAAAGTATAAATACCTCTAGTGCGACAAGAGTCAGGAAAAATTGATTGTCTTTAGAAACATCGAAGACAAACGCGTGGCCGTTCACCATCCAGACGACTGACCAAGTGAAAGACTCGTCTCTCAAATTCAACCCGATCGTTAAAGACGCGCTGGCTCGAGACCGATGGAGGTAGATTATTCTCCAGCTTTAGACATTACCCCCGACACTGACCACGATCCTCAGACATTAGGGACCGATTATAGATAGAGATGCATATATAATATAATAGCGTAGAGTCTGTCTATTATAATATTGAGCAATTTATAAATACAACAAAAAATGATTGTCAGTAAACTCCGTTGGTTTGTGGACGACAGTTTAACGTGACAACGTCAAAACAAAACATTGATAGATGTAGCGAAAGCGTACAATGAGCGTAACGGGACATAACGGGACACTTTTTCGCGCATGCAACTGGCGCTCATTGATTTATTAGACGTTGTCACGTCAAAAAATAATCCCTATCGGTTATTTAAATTTTTGACAAATTTATAAAACTCAAGAAAATGTCCAACGAGAAATAAATAAAAATTACAGTCATAGACTGCTGTAGAAGTGAAAACTCACAACTTACAATTTTGGTATTAATGTGCCACAAATAGAGGGTATACTCCCAACATCCACCACTAAAACCGGCCCCAGTGGGGGACGTTGGAACAGTGCATAATTTTTTGTGCCAACGGCCACCAGTGGCGGACGTTGGAACACTCTAAGTAATATTTGTGTCAACGTCCACCACTAAAACCGGCCCCAGTGGGGACTTTGGAACAGTGCATAATTTTTGTGCTAACGGCCACCAGTGGCGGACGTTGGAACACTCTAAGTAATATTTGTGTCAACGTCCACCACTAAAACCAGCCCCAGTGGGGGACGTTGGAACAGTGCATAATTTGTGCCAACGGCCACCAGTGGCGGACGTTGGAACACTCTAAGTAATATTTGTGTCAACGTCCACCACTAAAACCGGCCCCAGTGGGGGACTTTGGAACAGTGCATAATTTTTTGTGCTAACGGCCACCAGTGGCGGACGTTGGAACACTCTAAGTAATATTTGTGTCAACGTCCACCACTAAAACCGGCCCCAGTGGGGGATGTTGGAACAGTGCATAATTTGTGCCAACGGCCACCAGTGGCGGACGTTGGAACACTCTAAGTAATATTTGTGTCAACGTCCACCACTAAAATCGGCCCCAGTGGGGACGTTGGAACAGTGCATTAGTATAGTTACAGATATTCTGCTATCATGCATACCAGTGAAGCGAGCTCACAATTTTTTTCAATTTTTCACTTCATAAATACCTAAAATACATAGACATGTATTCTACTCTACTCTCGTAAAACATTGCCCCCCTTGCGCCGAGTAATATAGCTACATCTAAAGAACAAATACCGTGACCGAAATTGGAGTGTTTTGATTAAATCTCCTTTCATTTCTTTATCAAACATTGGCTCGGTTATGTTATTTCTCGGCAGCCGTACCGCGTATTGTTATTTTAACGTATTATTCCTCAGAAAGGTATCTGAGACAAGTTTTCTTATAATTATTTTGTAGCCCCCTTTTCCATCTTTTTAGAAAAGAATAAGATGCTGTTGCCGATAGCCCAGTAATATTAGGCCAGGCCAGTATAAATAGAATTTAACTTTGCATTATATTACCGCCTCATTTCTTTTATAAGGCTTAGGATCAGTTACTGATCATACCTAAAATCACAAATTGCTGAAAGATCCAGGTGGAGCTTCAAACACCAACTTTAAAAAAGTGTTCGTGGTCGACATCTCGGAAACCATGCACTTTAGGGCAAAAGTCATACAGACCATTATTGTAGAGAATAAAATGTCTACTGAATATGAGTATAATATTGCGTGTCTTCATTTAAATCGACAATGAATTAGTATATTCTAAATTAGCACGCCTCGTTGTGGAGCGCATCATCACTTAACATCAGGTCAAGTGTAAAGCTATAATTATCGATAAAAAATATTAATTTATCACGAATCACCGTACGCATCTGTCACTTGATTCGACCACCTACCCTTCTTATTATTACTACACTACCCCACGGGCTTACCCACGTAGTTGCCCTTATTTTTACGGGATAAAAAGTAGCCGATGTGTTCTTCCAGACTATTATAATCTATCTTTCTTTTTTTTATATGTAAACTCTTTGATCTCAGTATATACAGGTGACGTATTGTACAAAATGACTCCTATTGAATACTAAAATTCAAAATTATGAGTTTTCATTTCTATCGCCAGTCTTTTTAGGGTTTCGTACCCAAAAGGTAAAAATGGGACCCTATTCTGTGACTTCGCTGTCCGTCCGTCCTTCTATCACCAGGCTGTATCTCAAGAACGGTGATACCTTGGTGAGACAGTTGAATTTTTCACAGATTAGGTATGTATTTCTATGGCCGGTTTAACAACAAATTTTAAAAATAAAATAATATACAATATTTAATAGGCTCCTATACAACAAATTTGATTATCAACCATTAGTAAAGTCCCAAGCAAACTAGATGGCGTCACTAGAAAAAAAACACGCATTTAAGGTAATACGGTAGTTGCATTCATCGCGTTGGGACAATATAGTACTTGATGGCGAGGAAACACTTTACTGCCGACAAGTGGCACTCCGGTAGATTCCATAATAAAAGTAATTAGATGAAAGCCTGTCTGTGTGTCTGTGGAAACTGCGATAGTCTATGTATACGGAATTCGTAAAACAGTCGGGTCAGTCCGTACTACCTGTTCTCACTTTCACATCCCACGCCGAAGATTCCCGCTACAAAATAAGTAATTAAGAGGGCTCCCATGCATTAAAAGAGGTTTTCGCCGTTTATTTGCTAATGGTACGGAACCCTGCGTGCGCGAGTCTGACTCGCACTTGGCCGTTTTTATTTAGTATAATTTTTTCATCTATGTTTCAATTAGCGTATTTCATCATGTTTAAAATGTAATAGTTGTAGGACTCTGCCAAGAATTATCACACATTTGACAGTTATTCAACCGCCCAGCATTACTGTGTGAACCGGTTTGAAAGGCAATATTTCGAGAGAAATTGCAGGGCTTAGAGATAAAATATATTAGAGCTCTGGGTGACGAGCGCAGTGCAGTGGTAGGTAATGATTTGGACTCTTCATGTTCCAATAGCTGCGTGGCACTGTGCTATGTGGCAGGCATTTTGCTTACCATCAGGTACATGTTCTGCTCGTCTCGTCATTCTATATTAAAAAAAACTCCGATTTTCCTGCCTGTAGACTGGCTATTACCGACCGTCGCAATGTCTCACAAAGAAAAGAAATGGGCATCAGAAGGTGTTCGTGTGAAAAATGAAATGGCGACGGGCGCCTTATGAGCACCATTCACGTCTAGATCACGTCGTAAATGATTCTATCACTACACTTCGGCAGTCTAGAAATGAGCACTCCTGTTCTGTTGCTTCTCGGGCCTGCGGTAGATACGTCTTTTATTTTATTTTGTTCTTTGTTGCGGATCATCATCATCATTCATCTCATTCATCATCATCTTTTGAAGTGAAAACTTCTTTTGACGCGTCTAGACAGATTTTTCGTGGGCTGTGAATTGAATTCTAGCATCACGCTCGGGTATGATAAGAAATTTTCGGGTGAAATCGGGATGCTAGAGTCAGAAAGAAATATAGTGAACAAGTTTTACTTTCGTCCCCTGGCTTCCACAGCACGGGCCACCGAGCCTAGTGTAACTCAAGGGCCGAAGGCTAACTCTGGGAACATTTATGTATTTTCTTGTGAATAAAATTAAGCATTTTTGTAATCTGTTCCGATTGATGTTTCTTGGTAATAAAGATTTGTATTTGTTGTTGTAAGTGCGCCAAAGGGAGTAAGATAATACAGTTAACTGCTCTTCGCTGTTGTGTCCCTGTGTTCATGTTTTTTTATCGCGACATTATCTGCTAGGTACTAACCACATTAAGTGAACCTGTGACGAAATACTAAATTTGCCTTGTAAAAAAGTTTTGGTTGTAATATATTACTATTTTATCACAGCGCTTACACAACGCAAACACACAAAATGATACCCTATGTTGATCACAGTACTTGCACATATACTATAACACAACATATTTATGCATTTTTAGCGAAATACCTACAAAATATATAAACAGAAAATATTAAAAAAATTGCGAGTCAAACGCTATATCCGACCCGCATTACTTTTTTAATATTCTTGTCCATGGTATGGATTCTAGTCATTCTGCCACATATTATTCTCGTGTTGCTGTGCAAACAAAAATTTCAGATTTACAAATTGTACCATTACATTACATTACATTACAAATATCAGATTTATAAAATGTACCCTTCTTATCGTTTTTTATCAACCACGTCTTGGATTTTATCAACTCGCACTTGGCTACGTGATGGAAGATGGTCTTGGCTTTCTTGTTTTGAGAGAAGCTCCTGCATAAAGTGAGCTGTAAATGTTTTATACATGTTTAAAAACCGCTCTACTGATTTCGATAAAATACATATGAAGACACTTGGAAAGTATATTTGTCCTTTGTGGCAAAAAAATATCCAAATTTTACATCGTACGTATAGTCAATAAATCTTTGCATCTGTGTGAATAAAAAAGCTTTTTTAAATGGCTACTTTAAAATAAAATAACGTAAACACAAGAGAATAAAAAAACTACCGCAAATAAACTTACCGAACTAAGTTTAGTTTCAATCCCTCCGAAAGATTTAATGGTAAGTTTTTTGTCCTCGTCCCAAAGTCCGATATCTAAGTTTCGGCACAGAATAGGCAAGCGTTCCACTTCCGAATCAGAGCCGAAACCGTAGCGAACTATCAAAACGGAATGTAATATATCTGGAGAGGTAGGGCTGCCTATTGTTCCTTGAGATACAGAGTACGGACGCATATCTAAGATCTCATCTTTGTTAACTTTATGGATAGACTGTAGGGTTGTCAAGGTAGGATTCAGGACAATGGTTATGAATGTACACTTAAGTCAAGTTTAACCAATTTATTCTTTACACAAATTACTATTCACTTATGTTTTAATTTGTTTTTTTAAGCTATTGCATAGCTTTTATCGCGGGCCTGGGGACCGAATTTCAGTGAACGTGCATCTCTTTCTTATGTTCACAAGAAAGAGGGATGGAAGACCGTAACGCCGTCCTCCCCACTCGGTCATTCGACTTTGAATCTTATTTGTATTAGCTTTACAGACTAAATGCTTTTAGCAGTGTTGCCAACTTAACGGATTTCCCGTGATATTTTTATGGTAAATAAATATGTCACTCTTCAAAATAAAACCAATTCCTAAAAATTGTTAACATCCCTATTGCTTATGTTGATAAAAATGCATGCAACATGCAATAGCTTTGCCGCGGCAGTCTCCGAGTGCCACATTTTTTTATTTTTTTTATATTATTCATAGTTATGTGTCGATATATTAAATTTAGATGAAATACGGATAAGAACTTAGATATGCTCATATTTATTTATCAGGATGATATCCTTATTAAAAGTCTTATGGGCTTTCGATGAATACATTCAACAATTTCAGATTTACAGATATCTTTAATACTACTGTACCTGGAGTATAAATATAGGTATACGCTCATATTATGAACCTGAAATAGTTTTTTGTTTGAATGCGCTAATCTCAGGAACTATTATACCGATTTCAAAAACTCTTTCACTATTTGATGTGTGTGTGTATCCTTGAGTGATAAAGGCTTTGTATTGTATACTAAAGGCGAGGCCGGGACGGACCGCTAGTGCAAAAAAATATATACATTTATTAAAAAATTGTCGTAAAACAGATGTAATCTGCTAAATTCTTCTTAAACGTACTCGTACTTACGTACTTACTAAATCACCAAATGATACTAAATATAGGCTTGTCAAAATCTCAGCCCTAACGTACAACCACCCAGAGGGGGGCAACCCAACCACGTCGGATGTGCCGTACCTTCAGTGTTGCCAACCCTACACAACTACATAACAAATCATATTTCAAAAACAGTCGAAGACATACCTGAGTCAGTAAATCAAGCTCAGTGGAATCTACCGATATTATATTCTCTGGTCTCTGACAAAAGATTACACTGGGTATTTACTGTAATTAATGCCAGCCTATTTTGAGATTAATCAAAATATAATTTGCGGACACTTGAGTGTCAAATAATATTTTGTGTATAATTTTAAAGGTTGGATTTGATTTTCAGATTGACTGAATAAATTGCCTTCCAGTGACAAAGCCTATATTTAGGTACTATGTAGAAATTTGCTTTGTTGTGTCGTTGGTTGTAACAAAGTTGAAATAAAACCTATAGCAGTATATTGTGGCTAATGGTGACGTTATCACTAAAAACTGATTAAATTATTAATATTTTTGGCGTGAAAAATGAGCTGAAGGAGAAAAATGCAAATAAGGAATAAACAATCAACAACTCAAAAAAAATGTATTATTTTTAGAATGGCAGATATTAAGATATTAGTCAAAGATGGATTAAAAAAATATGTTACATTATTAATATTGACGAATGCTCAATTTTCTGTAACAATAAAATTGAAAATGGTCACCTGTGACGCTATTGAGAATTATTTTTGACATGTTTTTCTTTTAAATCTCACATATTACATAAAACGGCTCATTGAGTTATTAATTATTCTGCTAATTATCAATGGCAATGGACCGAATACTGTGAGGGTGTGAGCAACTGTAGTGTATTTGTTTAAAACCTGAAAACGAAAACACCACTGCAAATACAGTATTTCTACTGATGAAACAGTAGGGTTGGCAACTGTATCTATATCTACACGAATTTATAGAGATACTCGTATTACATCTATAAGAAGATAGATTTAGAGAGAACCCTGAATAATTAAAAAAGCGTGCGCAACCGTTCGTTTGGATTTATTGAAGCCTCTGGAGCGTGTTTTTGCGAGGCGAACTCTGAGAGGTGAATATTTTATTGCAGTGAGGTAACTTTACGAGAAATATTTGTTTATACTTTATTTGATCAAAAAATATTCGGTGAAGTCACATTTTAGCCACTATCAAAAAGAAACAGTTTCAAGAACTACGAGTATATATGTATGTTTTTCGAGTACTTCGGGTGTTTTTCATCCTCATTAACAATATGCGTTCCATTTGGTGTCATAGTTAAAGTTAAAATAGTTTCATTAAACTGCTTCTTACATGAAAATAAGAAATGACGCAAGATAATTGACAGTTACTCATTGAGCCCTGTGCCTTGTCATATGAGGACAACATCCAATATACTTGAATGATGTAGGCTATTATTGATGATGATATTACTACCTGTACTTCTGTAGGAGAAAGGATGTGATCCCGGTAAATTCTTGGCCCAAGCCGTCTCCTTGGCTATAGACAGCCTAGGCAGCCTTTAACTTGAAGGGCATTTTTGAATGTGGGTCTGTCAATCGCGGGAGAGTCTGATTTTATGATGTTGTAATTTATACATACGTTATTAGTATCTATTTTTATGCAGTAGGAACTACGTTTAGGCAAACATAGTATAGGAGGCATCCAGATGAAGTCACAACCTATCTTAAGTAGTAGGAAAAAACTAAAAACGATAGAGATTATCGGGCCCAATGGCGTGTATTAGTAGAAGACTACGTGGATAAACATGGGCTGATGATGATGACGTTGATATCTTTTTGTAACTTTTGTCTGTAAAAATAACTCTTAAAATTATAAAGCACCCTTTGTCAAAGAATTACAAGCCTTAGTTTTAATATTACGTGCCTTTTTCTCTTCCATCCAATCGTGTTTCAGTGTAAAGTTTTAAAATAATTTGAAATAAATTGCAAAGTTGAGAATGTCCTCCTTGTTAGTATCGTTTGTTCTTCGACTTTGTGCGGTGGATACTCTAAACTTTTAAATTTACACTGGATCGAGCAAAATTTTTGGTGAATTGTGGGTATAACTTCTATAGGAAGTTTAACAACAATGGCCGCTGAATTTCGGTCAAGAGGCAACTTGTTCATCGGGCAATTGTCGCGTGAAATTTGAAAATTTGTAGTGTCTGGGAAATTTCAAATATTTGATACATTTTCGTGAGTTCGGAGCTTTTTCTTTGATCTATCAAGTTAAACGAACCATAATATCCCTGATTGTGTCGATACATATGTATATACAGGGTAGATTTCCATGTCCGTTTTAAAGTAAGTCGAAAGGGTCGCGTTAAACTCATCGTTATGAGTTTTACTGCTCATAAATACAAAGCCAACATTAAAATCTCAAAAAAAAAAAACTATCCTAAACGATTTGGCGACGTCAAAGTGCATTTTTATATTGATCAGCTGTTTTTTTTACTCAAAACGCGGGATTTTGCTTTTTGATTCAAACTGAACTTAAGATTTCGGGTCAATATCGTAAAGAAACAATCACAAACACCGCAAAAAACCGTTGTCGACAGTAAAATATAAAATTAACCTTACTGCGTTTAGAAAATGTTATACAAAAAATAATTACCATGAATAACGTTCATTCATGGCAATTAGAAGATACAGGGTTATTAGTAATTAGTCTGCATCCTTTTATGTACATTGAATACGTCAATTTTTATTTTACAGTTTTGAAAAATTCGTAAATTTTCCCATACTAAATATAAATACAAAAATCTTTAAATAAAAATAAAAAAAAAAATATAAATACAAACAGCAATTTGTAGGTAAGATAAGATGATAAAAAACATTTTAGATGCCCCATACAAACTGGCCTCTGCGAGAGGCATGCAATATATCTGGCGAGACAATTTGTTCTAGCTTTAATTTATAAAATGAAAAAATTAAATAATAGTCAGCTGATTAAAGTCTTCTTCTTCCTCATCTTCTTTTCATTTCTGTTTTTTTACCTAAAAACTCTTTGTAACAAGAGTGCGCGCACGCTTTCGTTCGATAAATGAAGTGACGACGCAAATAGAGCTAAACAAGGCTAGAGAGGACAACTAAATCAAAAAAACAAATTGTTTAACAAGAGTTGTACAACAAGGGTTGTTTGTTTAAATATACAGAACATGCCCATGGCCCGTTCATGCATGAACATGCACATTGCATATGCATGCACATGCAAATGGATGCAGGCTGATTACCAGTAACCCTGTATATTAATATGCCAGATCCAATAAAAAAAGCAACAGATAGTACAATAACTTTTGAGATCAAGCGTCATAGTATCTCAAAAAGCATAGCTCCTACTCTAATGTTTGAGAGTTTTTCAAAGACGCATATTTATGGAGATAAAATTGTCTCTTTGGGATAATCTTGTGTTTTTTATTTTATTTGTTACGTAATCTTACTTTTTTATTTTTAACTTTGATGTGCGACCAAATTGCTATTGTTACTTCGCCCATTATGCTGGGTATACGATATTAAATTTGTCTACTAGGCTAAGTGATTTATGATCTTTTATTTCCGGTTGACGAGCGCAGTGTTGTGATAGGTAGTGGTTTGGACTCTTCATATTCCATATTTCAATAGCTGCGTGCCACTTGACCGTTATGGGCAGGGTTGTTGCCTACCATCAGGCGCGCTTGTGCCGTCACTCTTATGTCCAAATAAATAATATGTTTTCTAATTTAACATGAAAACAAAGGCACGAGTATGTAAGTGCAACCCGCATTTGAACAACATTGATGAATTTTGACCTTAACATTCTCTTTGTGAGATAAAGTCCCAGGGTCCCAGGACTCAGGAGGTCTACTTACAGTGGGATGCATAAGTATAAGCAGCCCTACTAAATGCCCACCCACTGGTGTTATTCGGAGCCATCTCTCGCAAGGGGAGAGCCAAGGCTATATTCCACCACCATGCTGGCCCAGTGAAAGTTGGTGGATGACACATGACCTCGAAAGTTTTAGGTACACGTCGGTCTCCTTCACCGTTTTAAGTTAGCGGCATTACGCATTACTTCGAAAAGACAGTGGAGCGCGTGGGATTTGAACCTAGGGCTCCGGATAGCCAGTCGCCGTTTTCAAGGCTAGATGCTAGGCTAGCCGTAACTTGCTAGCAAAATTGGTAGCTTATCGGTTTTTTATTCGTTTTGTGCAACCGATCTAATCTCTGATCTTGCCTTTTTTATCGTACTTCTCTTAGCTTGAAGAAGCAGCATCGTTTCATGGTTGATGTTCCAAAGACACGAACGAAGAGGTTTGACTCTATTTTTGTGATGGCTTTGTTATGAAATCAATTTTGTGAACGGGCTCTGAGTAGCTCGGCTCAATACGCAGGTAAGTATTTATGTTTTATTAAATAATGAAGATTACAAAGGAATTTATCTGAATTTCGGCGAATACATTAAATATTCGTGAAAGTTGATTCAAAGAGAATTTTCCTTCTACTTTACCCTGATCTTGAGTCTACATTTATACGTAAAGTACCTTTCATAAGCTGTATTCACACTGTGGTAACTAAAAAACCAACTTTTTTTTATTTTGAATGCTACCGCAATTTTGCTGCAACTTTAAATCTATAAATATCTGAATGTTATTACTATTCTCACCAGTGTGTCATCCTGACAAATATTATTTAACATCCGCACTTAAGAGACTTCATTTTTATGTCATACTTACAAATAAATACTTAAAAATGGCAATCTAACCTTGTAACGTATTTACTCGCCTTTGGCGAAAAACTGTTAAAATTGGTTATACCGCGGTATAAAATATTTTCTCATTCTAAATGTACAAAACTACCAAAAAAAGACTAAATCAAACAAAAATATTTTAAAAATATGTTTAAAAACAACCATCGATCGATATCAATAAGACGAGGCTTGTGTAAAAAGCGATCTCTTTTTTTAACTTTTACAGGTTTACACTTTACTTGAGCACCATCTCGCCTGATGTTAAGCGACGATGCGGTCTACGATAGAGCGTGTTTATCTAGAAGAAACTGATTCAATCTCAATTTCAAGATACCAATATTGTAACCACCAGGAAAACCCATTCTGGCAACGTATACCACAGGCTAGACGTTCTTTTCACAAAACCTCAGTGCTAGTGAGGGTCTAGCTTTACATATTCGTTGTAATAAGACCGTCTCTCTATAGGTACAGTATCGTGTTATCTTGTAATTATTACAATTAGCTCCGGATTCTGTTCACAGGCCTTTACAATGTGAAGGAACCCTTTGATCTGTTCAAGAGCTTTTGAAAAACGTTGATTAAGAATTTTTTAAGACGCTATGCGTAATTCCGACCGACAAAGGGTTTACGAGAAATTTGTAGATTTGTGTAACTTTCGCCGAAGTTAAATAACCCGGGATTATGAGATAATCCGTTCCGATTTTACACGTGCCTAGTTTTAGCGCACTGTTTTTAAGAGACTTCAAAAAGGGGATGTTCTTTAATCGATTATGTTTTTTTTGTGTGTGTAAACAATAGCTCCGATTATTGTGTATCAATTTTGTTGGTTCTTTTTTTGTTTGGTGACATACACACTGTAGAGATTGTTCCATGTAAGTACTTAATTTTATCGAAATCGGTGTGCTGGTTTTTTAAATCTGAACAAAATACTAAAATTTACTTTAATTTATTTAGTATTACTTAGTGATCGTGATGATCTCGTGAAATTGATCAAATGTCTCAATTTAATTTCAAATTAAAGTCTTTAAAACTAAAGTTTTTGTTTTTTCGGAGCAAATAAAGTTAGTTGACATTGACAATTCCAATGTCGTTTGACAGATATTACACAAAAATTGGCAAGTTCTTGACTTACTTAGCCATCTTACGGCATGCAACATCATGCGAAGGATGGGAAAGTCTGGCAAAACAGAGACGTGAATGGCACTGCTCTGTCTATGTATGAGGCTGTTCGAACAAATACGACAGCAAGACCTTGACACAAAACGCCTCATTAGAAAGGCCCGCCCTAAGCCATCCTACACATGTCATATAATGGCGAGGGTTTTTTGCACTGTGCCCCATGCAATGGAAGTTTCAAATCTAAATTTGGTTGGGGTTTTGCGAGCCATTTAAGACACAATAAAAATTTGCCAGGTTTGCTATTGACGAACACGTCAAGGAGGACATCATCATGAAGTGAGTTAACTTGAAACAAGCTTCATGTTTTAAAGTGATTTCTCTTTATCTGTTTTTACTGTAATTTTTGTGTAAAATATGGCTGCGCTTTTCATTAGGCTCCTAAATTGATATGTAAGCATTAGTTTTAGAAGCCGCCAATTTATATAAAAATTATGATTACCTACCTACCTATGTACGTACTTATTAATAAATTAACAGCGCCCTAATTTTAACTCGCGTAGTTCCGATTCTCGCAAAATTCTACCCTGAAAAGTAGCCTATGTGCCATTCCAGACTACAAATCTATATGTGTTCCAAGCAGAAGTGTAGCTACCGCCGTGTCAACTATACGGGGCCCCTAACCGCTGCCCCAGAAGTGTGGAAGCAAAAATTTATTAAAAAAAACAAATTTATTTTATTTCAGAAATGACTAAACTCAAAAAAAGCTTATTTAAATTTTTGTTTAAGAGAATTTAAATTGTCTCTAAAAATGTTGGCAAAGTGACGAATAAATATTATATCTTTTAATTTTTACCCGACTGAAAGAAGGGTTATATTTTTCGCGCGTATCTTGTATGTTTGTAAATTGATGTATTCCAACGTATCTTCCAATCGACCGGATGGATTTGACAATTGAGATATCGTTAGTTTCGTGTTATTTGCCCAAGTGTCCTTAGATAGCATACAATGTTCTATTACATAAGTAACGTTTTTTGTGTTGATTTAAGTCGGGTTTTTTAAATTACAGTTATATACAATAACTTTTTGTCTTTTGGGAGAAATTTTTACTTTTCATAAGGGTCCAAACAAATGTTTATACGGGGTCTCGCCATCCCTTGGCGGGACTCCGCTACGCAGTGATTACGCCACTGGTTACACGTATCAACTATCTATTTAGTCGTTCCCATGTGATTAAACTACAAGAATCAAAACACATAGGTATGTGTAGTCGTCGTACAATAAAAGGTAAATTCTATATTCAAGGTTATTGAAGTGTTTTCAGCTATTTTTCATATTATTTTAGACTGAAATATCTCTGATTGTGTAGTGAAACATTAAGCAAAAAATACGTATTAAAATCATAGTGTACCTATTTAAAATCAACCAATATAAACATTTATAAAAAAATACGTATTAAAATCATAGTGTATTTGAAATCAACCAACATACATTGTGTCTTTAGTTTATAGACCTCCTTTGGTCTATCAACTAAATGTCTACTAAATGGTTTATAGATAATTCAGATGTACTTAGTACAAGTAGTAGGTATGCACTAGTGTAGTTTTCATTGTTGTGATATACCATACAAAGTACACATGAACGAAGTGAACTAAACTAACTAACTAACTTTCCTTAAATAGAATAAGACAAGTATACACAAGTATACTTAATATTATTTAGCAAACTAAGTCAGTAGAAAATTACTCATTAGCCTAGATTTTCCAATTTAGGCTGTATTGTAATAAATATATTAGTCACAAAGTTGGTTGGTGAGTAATTATTAAAAAAAAATGGTTGTCTGTAAAGGCGGCTATAGGCGGTCTACGGACGATGTTTAACGTGACAACATTGATAGATGCGGCGCAAGCATACAATTTGCGTAACGGGACAATAAGCGTAACGGAAGATAACGGGATACTTTTTGAGCATGTAGCCGGCGTTCACCGATTTACTAAACGTTGTCACGTCAAAATTCTTAACAAAGGAAATAAGTACAAAACAATGAATGACGTTGCCTGTATCTACGCGTGGGTTAAAGTAATAGCATCCTTTGTTGAAGGTGTTTAACGTTGTAGCCCGAGGCATCTTTGCAACGGTTTCCACGTGAACCCTCGGAGATGGCAGCTGGTTGCAATTAGCCTCCCCTTCCATCGTAACGAAGTAACTGGAGCCAGACTATTCTTATCTACACGTGCCGACTGTACTGAAGCTGATTTTGTTCTAAGATCTTGTATTTGCGTGGCAGAAATGTGAGTAGCAAAATATTAAGTAAGTTTTTTTTTCAATCTTGGTTTCATTATGTTGAGAATGAAGCGGTTTCTCGTAGATAAGCACGCGTCATCGTAGACCGTATCGTTGCCGTCATTTATGCCCGGAGCAACACGAGGCTTATTTATCAAGCTAGTGTTAGCAAGCTGGCAAGCCAGCAAGTGTAGACAACGCTACGCAACGCCAATAGTAGTGGTAGGACTCTTGGCAGAGTCCGCCTGGGGAAGTACCACACCTTTGCCAGTTATTCTACCGCCAAGCAGTAATGTGAAAACATTACTGTGTTCCGGTTTGAAGGGCAATGTTTCCAGAGAAATTACAGGGCTTAGAGATATAAGATCTTAGATCTCTGGGTGACGAGCGCAGTGCAGTGCTAGGTAATGATTTGGACTCTTCATGTTCCAATAGCTGCTTGTCACTGTGCTGTTATGTGTCAGGCATGTTGCTTACCATCAGGCACATGACCTGATCGTCTCGTCATTCTATATTAAAAAAAAAAAAATTGTCTACACGAAGTTAGAAGTACCAGCTTATTAACACTAGCTTGCTATCCTAGCTTGAAAAATAAGCCTCGTGCCGCTCGGGTATTGATATCAAGCGAGATGACGGTCAAATGTAGACCTATAATGAGGTGAGCCTGCAAGGGCAATGACAGGTTTCTGGCAAATGCAACAACGGTCGCGCAACTCCAAGTCAAACTAAGCCCTGTGGCGTGGCGTGACTTGCAAAAACTCATGAGGGGTTTAATCGGTAGAGCACCACTCCGGTAAGGGTGGTATCGAGACCGACATACCCCGTTATTCCCCTATACGGTGGACATGATGCATCAATGACATGTAAATGAGCTTCTTCTTCGAAAAAAAATCTGGAAAAGTCTTTGAAACGGGAATCTGACTAATTCAAAACGTATCCAGTTATTAGACTGCTTGCTTAAATGTCTAAACTTGCCAATCCAAATAAAGCTTTACTATCATGAAACAGAGAAAATGTATTTTAATCTATAAGCATCCAGTACGTGTAGCTGAAAATAAGGACACTAATTTATTTGTAACTTTTGGTTGAGACGTTGTGTCTTTGTGATAATATAACATCATTGGTCAACATCGTATCTTTCATCGAGCTATTGTTCAAAACCATAGTCTCAGTTTGCACCTAACATGAAAACCTTTCTAAGCATGAAGTATCCTAGAGCCCAGCGTACTTGGAGTGTTGTATCAACAGACGAGCTTCACGATTGTTTGTGGGGCTCAAAAACTCGCTTCATTCGAGAGGGTAAGCTTGATGGACCGAGAGTACACGTCACTCCCATTCCTAACACGTAGGTACCCGCGTAGTACAGCGTGGGGTCAGAGTATAACTAAAATGTTCTTAGCTCTACTATTCCTGTCTCTTTGATTTCTTGTGAAAATAAATAGAGAGAGAAATACTACAATAGGATAGGTATTTAAAAAAATGGCAGTTTTACATTTCATTATATATTTTAAAGTGAAAATATTATCTACTGTGTATTCTGTGACTATTTCAAGCGTCCTCCTGGTTGTCGTTATCAACATCGAGCAAAAACCAGCAAATAATCATGCGTGTTGAATAGAAGACCATCATGATCAATTTATTCTTAAAATTTGTTAAAAGCCAATATTTATGTTTTGTAGTGAGTGGTAGGACTCCTAGCAGAGTCCGCCTGGGGAAGTACCACACCTTTGCCAGTTATTCTACTGTCTAGCAGTAATGTGCAAACATTACTGTGTTCCGGTTTGAAGGTCAATGTTACCAGAGAAATTACAGGGGTTAGAGATATAATATCTTAGATCTCTGGGTGACGAGCGCAGTGCAGTGCTAGGTAATTATTTGGACTCTTCATGTTCCAATAGCTGCGTGTCACTGTGCTGTTATGTGGCTGGCATTTTGCTTACCATCAGGCACATGCCCAGCTCGTCTTGTCACTCTAAATTATAAAAAAATATGTTATTCCAAAGAGTTTACATATACTTACTACGTATAGAGTTAGATTTTCCGCACAGTTCCTTTGTGTCAATTGTAAGCAGATGACGTGCATACTTCCTATGGCAACAGAGTGATTTGCCGCGACAAAAGTATGACACTTCCACAACAGCGACAAAGCAAGAAAGATGCTGCTACCCGTGCTATCGGTGTAAAGCGTTTGTGGCAACTCTATACCTACAAAAATGTCAACTGACTTTCAAATTAAAATTAATTTTCCTACTTGGTATAATAAAGATAGATTTTGAGTGTAGCTTAGAGATAAGTTACTTGAGTTCTTTATTGTTGTACAAAGTCGACGCTTCGAGATCACTTGACGGGTCTGAGAGACGCTCGACGAATAAAAGGGATCGTGCTTCTAAGTATGGTTACTTAGACTTGACTAAAATAATATATCCTACTATCAATTCTCATTAATTTATTTACTAGCGCGGCTTTACCCTAGTAGTGCCCTAATATTCCCTCGATAAAAAGTGTATTCATAAGCATCATCATCATCAATCATCAACAGCCCACTAAATGTTCCCACTACTGGGACTCGGGGACTTCTCTCGCAAGGAGAGAGTTAAGACCATAATCCACCACGCTGGCCCAGTGCGGGTTGGTGGTTGGTATAAGCTTAATATGTGTTATTCAAGACTATAATCTGTTCGTGTTCTAAATTTCAATCGGATTCGTTCAGACGTTCCGACGCGAATGAGCAACAAATATCCAAACTTTCGCATGCTACTAATATTTTAAATGTGAAAATACGGATGTTTGTTGCTCTATCATTTTAGAACGGCTAAACGGATCGTGTTGAAATTGGGAACACAGATTATAGTGTATTTATCGTACATGCATACATCATTTCACACAGATGACTATTTCTCATTGCTGGAAAATCACGGAAATGTAAAAAATTTAGTAAAAACACAGGGTGTTGCTAGTTTATAATATTTGAAGGATAACGTATTATTTTCTTAAAATTATAGGCTGAAACAGTATACAGGGTTATTGGTGATCATTCTGCATCCTTTAAAGGGGATGTTAAGTACATTTAATGCGTCAACGTTTGTTCTACAGATTATTAAAATTTGTAAATATTTTCCTATACAAATAAAAAGAATGTCAAAGTCAAAGTCAAAGTACTTTATTCATAAATGTACAATTTACACGTCAATTAATAAAAAATAAAAACAAAAGAAAGAGCATACAAATTGTATACATTTTCAAAGTTTGAAACTACTACTTTACTGTATTATAATAATTATTGTACAGAAAACTGTCAAGCATTATACGAGTATAATGTCTTTATTGCAATTGTACTAACCTATGTCAAATTTATTTATATATGGAATTTTTATGTGTATTTGCCCGGTTTAAAAACATCGAAATCTTCGTAACAAGAGCGTGTGCGCTCTTTAACGATTGATAAATGATGTGCCGATGTAAAAAAAACTAAACAGCCGCTTAACAGTGCTAGAAAGAACAAACACTTTTTTTAACATATGTATAGACAACGTTGTAGAACAAAATTTGTTGGTTTAAACATACAGCACATGCCCTTAAACTGATGCAGGCTAATTACCAGTAACCCTGTATATTACAGTACACCTGCCCTTAACAACACAGCACCACGCAGCTATTTCTACATGAAAAGTCCAACCAACTGCACAAGGCTGATGAGTACCTACTCGTCACCTGATTTTTATGTTGAATTTTAGTGATCGTGCATCTCTTTCTTATGTTCACAAGAAAGAGGGATGGAAGACCGTAACGCCGTCCTCCCCACTCGGTCATTCGACTTTGAATCTTATTTGTATCAGCTTTACAGACTAAATGCTCTTAGCAGTGTTGCCAACTTAACGGATTTCCCGTGATATTTTTTATAGTAAACAAATGTCACTCTTCAAAATAAAAGCAATTCCGAAAAATTGTTAACATCCCTATTGCTTATGTTGATAAAAATGCATGCAACATGCAATAGCTTTCATCGAGTGCCACACTTCTTTTACCCCCGACCAAAAAAAGGTGTTATAAGTTTGACGTCAGTCCTCGAGTGCCACTGTCTTCTTTTTTGTGTCTGTGGCCTATAATATCTAGAAGCGTTGTAAACATCTGGCATATATTATGTTGGTGGGGTAGAAAACCAACCGAGCTCAGCAAAGAATTCTACCATATATCCGTATCCATATATGTATTCTCCTGTGGTTTCTTAACTTCCAATAATATGAAATTTGAAGAAAAGTATAATCCCCGGCTTAGCCGAAATGATACTTCTTCTGTCATAATTTGATGGCTGCCAACATTTACCTCGAAGCATTATGGTCTTAGTACACTGTTCTGATGCCACAACAACACGTATTGTTGTACTGAACTAAAAACATAATAATTATCGCCTTTTTAACATCTTCGTATTCCTTTTTACATTGTTTGGATGTTTTAAGATGTTTGATGTTTGTAGAAACTTAGAAATATCTTAAATCTTTAAATACCTTTTCTTTACGTGTAGAACAAAATGTATAGATGATGTTTTCATTATTATAAGTTTACATTTCATCGTCATTTCGCCTGATGTTAAGCAACGATGCGGTCTGCGATATATTGACCTAGAAGAGACCGATTCAGTCTCGATTTGAAGATACCAAGATTGTAACTATCGAAAATAATGTACATAGGCAACGCATTCCACTCCCTAGGCGTTATAATCACAAACGCAGAATAAAACCTCTTCGTTAGAGCCTTTGGGATGCCAATCGTGGATCGATGATGCTTTTTTACGACACCAGCAAGGCATTCTATATTTGTACTGCCTGGTACGCCATAGATATAATATGGCAGAAGTAAATTAATGTAGGTATGCAAATGTTTGGTGATGTTGATTTGACCCAGTGCATCGTGACCCGGCCGGCACATGTGAAACGAAAACGCTACAAAAACAGAAGCGCAATTTTCAAATTATCCTCTCTGGGGGCAAACAAAATTACATTATGAAAATGTTGGTTTCGCCTGCGGCTCCGTGCCGTAATACCCGGAGTTTAGTGGCAAACTGGAACTAAAATTCAATATAGGTACCTTTAATACGTTTGTTCGGTGTAATTCTACTTAGGGCTGTTGATAGGTTATTGATTATACCTCTAATAATCAATATACAAGCAAGTAATTACTTGCCTTTGATGCGACACCAAACCAGGACTACATATACGCAAATTTTATTTTTAAGATATTCAAAAAACGAGGTTATTCATTTCGTTTTAAGCAGGTCATTATTGCGAACAGTTTTTTAGACAAAATTTAGTGTCGAACAAAACAAATATGAAACTTTTTTGTTTTTATAGTATAGGGGGGACAAGACGAGGAGGACATGTGCCTGATGGTAAGCAATATGTCTGGCCATAACAGCACAGTTACACGCAGCTATTGGAACATGAGGATTCCAAATCATAACCTAGCATCGCGGTGCGGTCGACATCCGAATATATAAGGTGTTTAATTTCTTAGCTCAGTAATTTCTCTGGTAACATTACCCTTCGAACTGGAGCACAGTAAAGTTTGCGCAGTACTGCTTGGTGGCAGAATAACTGGCAAAGGATACTTCCCCAGTCGGACTCTGCAAAAAGCCCTAACATCGATCTAGCGCTACCATTACAACTAAACTTAACCTAATATCTATTCTATCACATCGGAATTTCTGGTTGAGTGGGTAGCGGGTCTTGTGACACATATGCCTCTTCCCGTTGTTTCCAGTCTGTTCCATAGCATGGAACTAACATTATACAGGACAAATTCGAGATCTGAATTATTCCCAATATTAGCAGTCTATTTGTTTGTGATCACCTTGTGACTCGTGTTACGGCTGGTCTAGTCGGAACAACGGTAATTGTCGATCCGGAGAACCTGCTTCGAATCCCACGCGCACCACTGTACGATCTTCGAAAACACGTGCGAAATGCCGCTAACTTTTTTTAAAATAATGAGTGACGAGACGAGCAGGACATGTGCCAGATAGTAAGCAACATACCTGCCACATAACAGCACAGTGACACACAGCTATTGGAACATGAAGAGTCCAAATCATTACCTAGCACTGCACTGCGCTCGTCACCCAGAGATCTAAAATGTTATATCTAAGTTCAAACCCTTATTCTTTCTAAATAATTAAGAACGTGAACAGGTCCTGTTAAATGTTTTCAATATGGGCTTAAATCGTAAAAGTTCAGAACTAAATTGAAGCGCTGACGTTAACAGATAAAAAAAGTTTAACAAATAATTTTACAAATAATAAAATAATGGTCCTGGGTGAGAATCGAACCTATGACCTCTCAGAAAAATATAAGATTAATAATACCACATTATTTGACAAAAATATTTATTGTAACAAAAAATACCTACATACATATTTTTTTTACATAAACACATCGTTAACATCCGGTCCCAGCTCAACATACGAAGTAGGTACTACACACACACACACAACATATTAATAGAAGTATGACCTAGGTTTCCGCGGGTAGACATTGTTAATTGTTTAGAGTGACATGACGAGCAGGCCAACCTTTACTTATAAATAAACAGCTAACCCATGGCGCCAAACAAACACAATAAAATCACGTAATACAATACAGGTAAAACACAGAACAATACGTTTTCCCATCCGAAAACTCGAATGAGTATATCTTTGTCTTCATTTCGTGGACTTGTTGAATTCGCCTAATTTTATCGCAACAACGCAACCATTAACAAGTTGGTGGTTGTAATTGAAAAAGTTGCTTGTTTCACTTACGCAGTTTAAGTTAGGTAAAGGTGGTCGCACACCGATACCTCCACCGCCCATACAGGTATAAAATTACGGCTATGGGTTGTTATTGGTTCATCTTTAGTAATAATCAAGTAAGATTAGTAAGATTTATTAGCGGTAGGTCGCTGCCTTTCTAAATTAAAAGATATTTCCTTTCTTTTCCTAAGTTTTCTCTTTCTTTTTTGCTTAAAATTAAAGCGATGAAGCTAGGATATTTATTAGCTATTTAGTTGGACGAGAAAATGTCATGAATATTTCATTGACAATCATTGAAAATCATCATTGATATGATTTTATATTCAACTAGCGGCCCGCCCCGGCTTCGCCCGTGGTACATATATATATAACCTACAGCATTCAAGGATTACGTACATAAGAAAGAACGGTGAACAATTTTTTTAAATCGGTCCAGTAGTTCCCGAGATTAGCGTGTTCAAACTTTATATATATGCTATAGGCTACTTTTGATCCCCAAATTATCGTGCTGTTTACTGGGTCAGAAGTGACACCTGTAGACATCTGACGGGATAACTAATTAAATGACGATTGATCAGTTTTCGATCGGAGAGGAAAAATGATTAAATTAATAAAATGGCTATTAAAAAATAAGGGTTGATCGTAGAAGGGTGAAATTGAGGATTGTATGTATTTTTGTACGTTGTATCATAAAAAAATAGAAATTAAACATTTTGTCTAAAAAATATAAAATAAAATGTAGGGGTGGACTACCCCTAACATTTAGGGGGATGAAAAATAGATGTTGGCCGATTCTCATAGATACCGGATAAGCACAAAAAAATTCATCAAAATCGGTCAAGCCGTTTCGGAGGAGTATGGCAACGAAAACTGTGACACGAGAATTTTATATATTAGATGATAATTGGTCGGGAGGAAATTGTTAGCGACAGGAATGTTTGGAAAACACCTTTGTTTGTAATTATTCGTTTTATTTATGGGAATCAAAAAAGAAATTTCGAAAATATCGAATTGGTGCATCAGGAGATCTTTTTTTTTTTTTTTTTTTTTTACTTTTATAGGTTTACACTTGACCGCCATCTCGCCTGATGTTAAGCGACGATGCGGTCTACGATGGAGCGTGTTTACCTAGAAGAAACCGATTCACTCTCGATTTGAAGACACAAAGATTGTAACCATCGGGGAAAACCCACTCAGGCAACTATTCCACAGCCTAGATGTTCTTATCACAAAAGTAGAGTCAAATCTCTTCGTTCGTGTCTTTGGAACATCAACCATGAAACGATGTCGCTTTTTCGAGCTACGAGCATTCCGATAGAAAAAAGGGCAAGGTGGTATCAGATCATGCAAATCAGTCGCACACTCTCCAAAGTGTATCCTATAAAAAACCGATAGGCTGGCAATTTTTCGATCATATATGATTTACCGTTTACGCTAGACTGCTTCCTGCTGCCTCCCATGTTCTCCCACATTGAAGCAGTGCATGTGCGCTGGGAGCGAGAGTGTGCTGCCAGCTTTCCTATATCTTTCCTATTACGTTCTATTCTGTACTGGGTATGCTCTGTATGTGCTCCTTATACACCTCGCAGCCGCAGTGATGGCACGTGGTCGTCGATTCTCTTCAAGCTATTCAGCACAGTAGTCGAAAAATTTAGCCTCACCTATAATGGGCACTTACCTTAAATTCCGACATGATACCTGAAAATTATACGTTGGACAAGACTGTATGTATACATTGGACAAGTAAGACAAGAGTGTACGGTGTGCAGCCTGCCTTATCAATTGTGGAGTAATAATATGAGAAGCGTGACTGCGCCGCGATTGGGCCGCTTTCGGGTAATTTGCGTTCATTTGTTTGCCCCTATAATGGAAAACCAATTACTGGAACATAGGGACAGCGAACGAAACCGAGCGACTGGTTAGTAACGTGACGCGTCCTCGGCCCGACTGAAACCACGTGAAGCTCAACCTTTTTGAAGTGAAAACTTCTTTGGGACTTCTTTCTTTGTTTAGGACAGCCAGGAATTTTCGTGGACTGTGAATTGAAATGAACCGTCACGCTCGGGTATGATAATAGCTTTTCGGGTAAACTCCGAATGCTAGAGCGAGAAGCAAAATACAGTGAAAAAGCGCGCGAGAGCGAGAAATATATATAGTCCCTGTGTACCTGAGTTTATTATATTTATATCTTTTTATACCGACATTAACTTCTAGGTACCTACCACATTAATGTCATTAATTGAACTTGTCACGAAGTATTGAATTTGCATTTTACATCCATTGCAAAAAAGTTTTTGTTGTAATATACTTGTATTACTGTTTTATCACAGCACTTACCTACACTACGTAAACACACAAAATGATACCTATTTTCATCACAGCACTTACACATACACTTTAAGCACAACATATACATGCATTTTTAGCGAAATACCTATAAAATAAATACCTTAATAGCAAATACTAAAAAAATTGCTGGTCAAACCCTATTTCCGAAACGCGTAATTTTTTTATTTTATTTATTCTTGACCATAGATAATAATTATTTCGCCACATGCTATTCTCGTGTTGCTATGCTTACTAGGTATATACTAATTGTCAATTTCTAAATATTTTTAATTATTTAAATTATTTAGTGGTCTTTAAATTGAAGTATTTCTCATTTTAGTTTTCACTTCTGCCGTGCGGTCTTAAGCGCACACATTTTTTTAAGTGAAAACTTCTTTTGGCGCGTCACATACGGATTTTTCGTGGGCTGTGAATTGAGTTCTAGCGTCATACTCGGGAATGATAAGAAATCTTCGGGTAAACTCGGGACCATGCGTCAGTCAATGGGACTTGCTGACGCATTTCTAGATGACCGTGCTTGATGGCCAGCCACGCCCTCCGGTTTCACCCGCGTAGTTTCCAAAATGAGCTATGAAATTCTGAGTAATAAGTTTT
This sequence comes from Ectropis grisescens, assembly GCA_017562165.1. NCBI lineage: Eukaryota > Metazoa > Arthropoda > Insecta > Lepidoptera > Geometridae > Ectropis > Ectropis grisescens. The sequence goes on along the minus strand of CM029781.1, from coordinate 28,246,912 downwards.
CAATTCTATCAGCAGTCCCTACGACTGCCAATTTTTTTATAGTATAGAGTGACAAGTCCAACAGGACATGGTAAGCAACATACCTGCACATGCAGCTATTGGAACATGAAGAGTCCAAATCATTACCTAGCACTGCACTGCGCTCGTCACCGAGACATATAAGATGTTTTATCTCTATGCTTTGTAATTTCACTGGAAATATTGCCCTACCAACCGAAACACAGTAATGTTTGCACAGCACGACTGCTTGGCGCTGGGATAACTGGCAAAACTCAACTTACTATTTTAATAGGTAAGAGTTTTTGCCAAGTTCTGAATAGGTTAAACGTGTCGTAGACCTCGTCGTTGCTTAACATTACGTAAGGCGAATTGGCGGTCAACCGTCACTACATCGCCAGCAAAGATAAAAAAAATGAAGCAAAATAACGTTTAAAACTGCAAACGTTATTAACTGAAACACGTTGTTATTCTTACTGGCACCTAACGTCTTCTAATACCGAGAAAATGATCAAATTACGAAATAAGAGAACGTGGTATTTACTTAAATTTATCAAGTTACACCGGATAAGTAAAATCTGAGCCGAGATTGGCAACAATTTTGAGCTAAGTTCAGTAAAATTATAATGTCTTGGGTAATTTGTTTTCGAGAGCTATGTCTTCGGGCTGTTTTGTGAAAGCAAACGATTTCATTTGTAGCAAGCATTCAGCTCACACGTTATATGTAATTACTCTTACTATTTATCGTGCGCCGCTCCAAATACGTGTAAGAATAACATTCAATATAAATAATTACGTACATGTTACATACGGTTTAATTTCGCCCAATTTCTTTATTTGACATCACAATTTCCTGCGGCGGTGCTCGCTAATGAGGCGAGTTCTCTGCAGCTGAAACGTTTTTTTTCCTTTTATGTTACTTCCAACGTAATTAATGGTCCATTAAGTAGCTGGAATATTTTCTTGTGTATTTTTTTTCAACTTCGTTCGCTGGTTTTGTATCGCAAGGGGGAAACTGTTCACTGAGCCGTCGAGCGTGGGTTCGATTTCATAGCGATATTTTTGAAATAAAGGTTATTATGGCGCACCACACACAGAATTTTTCGTGGGCTGTGTATTGAACTCAAGCGTCACGTTTGTAAGTGAAAGATTCATTCGGGATACCGCCGTGGCAATCCGCTTTTTTATACAGACGACAGGACCTCTGTAGACCTGTCTTTTACCGGCATGGCCATTTTATAGTCGCTTCAATAAATATGCTTTATTGAAGCAATCCCAGTGGCCATAAATCGCCATAAAAGGCTATAGCGCGGTCACATTAACTCGATGCATGGTTTTTAAGCAATTTTTACTCGATATAAACAAAAACTTATCTTTTATAGATGATGGTTCGGACATTTCGTGCAGGAGTCCGAATCGCACGATTTGAAGACACCAAGATTTTAACTATCGGGGAAAACACAACTCATTCCACATGAGCGCCTTAAAGATGATGTCACATGGTCAAGCGTCTAGTTAATATGACCACGTTTTACATCTAGTATCAAGGTGTCTTACACTACGTTTGCTGATTTCGTTTCCATTCAAGAACACGTAAATCTAAAAATCAATATAAACCTGGGTCACAATAAAAGTGCGCTACGACCCTAGCACTGAAAATCTAGCAACCGCCGACCAGCGGGTCTACCGCCAAAATAAAGCTGCGTTGGCTTAGCTGTTGCTATCTCTGTCATTTTAAGCGAATAGAAAAGAGATACCAATATCAAAGCTAGAACAGTTTTAGTTGGGCGGTAGACTCCCCGTAGCTACTAGCTACTTAGCTGGTGTGTAGAACTAGTATACTATTTTTTAACTACGACGTAGCCATGAGGCAATCGTGCTCTACGCTTTAATAATGATTACGCTACACCGTAGCCTTTTACTACACATAAAGGTCTTGCGGTATCATTAGCAAATAATTGTACTTGGCTTTTATTAAAGTTGTTGTAGAGGCAACATTTTTGTTCCTTTTGCGCCTTCAATAGGTATCCTTCCTCTTTCGCCGGTGCGTTCCAACGGAGATCCCGGCGTCCTCCTCCTAGGCACAGATATAGGCCACCGAGGGGTTTTAGTGAGTAAGATCTCACAAACTCGGCCGCACCCCAATGCAAAGCCGGGTATCCGCAAAGGATTTCCCCCCCGTCAAAAAAAAAAAAGGTATCCTTCCTCTTCTCACAAAAAGAATATGCTTACTTAGATATATAATAATTTTTTATTAATTTGAATTGAACTATGTAGAACAAAAACAGTTGAAATTTGGAACACAGTAGCCTATTCCAGACTATAATATGACTATAGTCTGGAATAGGCTACTTTATATCGCTCGAAAATAACAAGCATAGGAGCTACGCGGAATAAACTACGAGGTGCTTCTAGTTTATAAAAGTAGTACGATTAATTTCCACCACATTTTGTGTATATTTTTTATTTACACACATTTGACTGGCCTCGTGGCTTAGTGAGTAGTAAATCTGCCGGCAAAGCCACAGGTCGTGGGTTCGATTCCCACCCCATCCGCTTGAGCTCTACGGTGCCACAGAGAGACACACACACACAGACAGACATCGACGTAAAACACCCCTTTATTTGGTCGGAGGTTAAAAATACGGGGCGCTGTTGGTTTATATTAAAATATATTAATTAGGACGAATAATTTCTACCACATTTTGGGTAAAGCATTATTTTCATAAATGACTAGTCAATATGACTTGCCGAGGGTAATTTTATTTTATAAGGCCAATAAATAGTAGTGGTAGTAATTTTAGAGTATCCACGGGTACTCTAGATAGCCAGCATATTGATTGACCAAAGATATTTTCAAGAGCTTAATTCAAAATGTTGCGTTACAAACATCTACACATCGCACCTTTGGGATGGATCGGCTAAGTATCAGCTTGAGGCTCTGGAATCGATCGAGAGGCGTGCCAAAAGGCTCATAGGCAAATACATTCTAGCGCGAAAAAGACTTCATAGTCTTGAACATCGCCGCAAGATAGCTAGCTTATCGGTTTTTTATCGGATACACTTCGGAGAGTGTGCAACTGATCTGCATGATCTAATACCTCCTTGCCCTTTTTTCTATCGTACTTCTCGTAACTCAAAGAAGCGGCACCGTTTCACGGTGGATATTCTAAAGACACGGACGAAGAGATTTGACTCGTAACATCTAAGCTGTTGCCTGAGTGGGTTTTCCCCGATAGTTATAATCTTGGTGTCTTCAAATCGAGAGTGAATCGGTTTTTTCTAGGTAAACACGCTCCATCGTAGACCGCATCGTCGCTTAACATCAGGCGAGATGGCGGTCAAGTGTAAACCTATAAAAGTTAAAAAAAAAATCTCACACATTAATTCCTACCCGTTTTCAGTTTTATCAGTATAACCACGTCGGTGTATTCTAGAAGTTGTCAGCTTACCGCAACTTGTCACTTGTCGCCTTAGGAAAGGATTAACCGGACTAAGAACTTGACCAGTCGGGCTCCTCAGGGGCTTAGAGTCAAGTCTCTCGTAAACTATGGAGTATGGGTATATTTGCTACATTTACTGCATAAAATATTAGTATCAGAGGTATAGAAAACCATACCAGGTCAATTAGAACTTATATAGGTTTACAACACGACAAGTTTTGTTTGAGGCTTTGGAATCGATCGCGAGACAAGCCAAAAGGCTCATAATCTAACACCTTTGTTCGAAAAAAATCTTGTAAAAAGTCTTGAACGTCGCCGCAAAATTGCATACCCGGTGTTTATCGGATGCTTTTATAGAGTGTGCAACTGATCTGCATAATCAATCACCTTGTTACTTTTTCTATTGGACTGCGCATTGCTCGAAAAAGTGACATTGTCTCATGGTTTATGTTCTGGTCTATGGTCTGACTTCATTTTTGTGATAAGAACGTCTAGGCTGTGGAATACGTAGCCTGAGTGGGCTTTTTCGTTAAAACGAATTAATAATTTTGTTGAAATGTAATATTTGTGTTCATTCATTGTGATTATTTTGTAACCAATGATGTTATCCCTACTTTTACTACTTTTTATCCCGGCACAATAAAGGGAACGACGGGAGCGAGAGCTACGCGGGTGACACCGCAGGGGCTGCTAGTTCATAAAAAAGTTTTAATTAGATACCTCAAAACACAGAATATATAGATACTTGTATACAGGGTTACTGGTAATCGGCCAGCATCCGTTTTAATGTCATTTTCACAAACAACTTTTGTCCTACAACCTTTATTAAAACTCAATATCCCGAAAAAAATGTAATGCATGTTTCCCTCTCTATTTGGTGTTTATTCACTTTGGCGCATAATTTATCGAAAGGTAGAGAGCGCGCGCGCTTTTGTTACAAATTGTTTCGAAGAGATACTTTTGAACCGCGCAAATACACATTTTTTTTATTGTATACAGGAAAAAAATACGAATACGATTTTTAAAACTGTACAACAAAAGTTTTACGTATTTAATGCACTTAAATACCCTAAAAGGATGCAGGCTGATTAACAATAACCCTGTATATACCGGACGGTCCATTACGGACAGATGTCCGGTAGCGCATCCGCTATATCCGGACAACAAGCATCATGACTGTAATGTGCATGCATATGTTTAAGCATAAGCAACCCACTAAATGTTCCCACTGTTGGGACTCGGGGACTTCTCTCGCAAGGGGTAAGTCAAGGCGTAATCCAACCCGCCGAGTATGGGATGGATTGGAGTAACCATTGATAAGAACGTTTAGACTGTGGAATGAGTTGCCTGAGTGGGGTTTTCCCGATAATTATAATCTTGGTGTCTTCAAATCGAGAGTGAATCGGTTTCTTCTAGGTAAACACGCTCCATCGTCGATCGCATTGTCGCTTAACATCAGGCGAGATGGCAGTCAAGTGTTAACCTATAAGTAAAAAAAAAGCATTTTGTTTGTGGTAGTACTCATAATTAAAAACAACTTTCTATGTCGCACACACCACAGTCACAAACAATATCAGTTTTACAATAAATTATCAATTTTATCAACTATATGGTCCATTTCATCAGTTTTACAGTAAATGGTCCATTTCATCAGTTTTACAGTAAATGGTCCATTTTATCAGTTTTACAGTAAATGGTAGTATATAATAAATCGAGTTAAATGTTTATTTTGAAAAGCTTTAACGTACAGATTAAAGGATAATTTTGAGCCAGTGACGAGTGAAATTGAGTTAAAGTGAAGCCAATTTGTCGCCAAGCGGCGCTCTGCACTCGCTGATAATGGGATGGGATCATTCATGACCAAAATGTTGATGTTCGTTTTGCATTCTATCGAAATATTAATTTTCACATTTATTTATAAAAGATTAATTTTACACGTCAATTCATTAATTCTTCTAATATTAGAAATGCGAAAGTTGGGATGTATGTTACTCAATTACGTTAGAATATCTGATCGGATCCGGTTGAAATTTACAACATAGACAATCTAGAATGACACATAAACTACTTTTTGTCACAGGAAAATTACGGGAACGAGAACTACGTGGATAAAACTGCGTGGCACAGCTAGTCGTGTTTTTTTTTACTATAATAGGTTCGCACTTGGCCACCATCTCGCCTGGTGTTAAGCGATGATGTGATCTACGATGGAGCGTGCTTACCTAGAAGAAACCGATTCACTCTCGACTTGAAGACACCAAGATTGTAACTATCGGGGAAAACCCACTTAGGCAACGCATTCCACAACCTAGACGTTCTTATCATAAACGTGGAGTCAAACATCTTCGTTCGCGTTTTTGGAACATCAACCATGAAACGAAGTCGCCCTTTTGTAGAACGAGAAGTCCGATAGAAGAAAGGGCAAGGTGGTATTAGATCATGCAGATCAGTTGCACACTCTCCGAAGTGTATCCGATAAAAACCCGTTTTATTCAACTAGTCAAGCCATTACTTTGTTTAAACCCCTTTATACTCTATATAGGGAGTTTAAGCGGCCATTTTGTAGCGGCTGCCATTCTGGACCGGTTTCGACCGATTTCCATCGAACAGTTAAGAAAAGTCCCGACTAATTTTTATTTCATAAAAATCTAAATCGTAATCGGTTCATCCGTTCGTGAGCTAGGATGCCACACACCACATACACACACCCACAAACACGTAATATGACAACCCGCAATATTTCCGTCGGGGTTTAAAAATAGAACGTTAAATAAAATAAAACCTGATTCGGCGTTCGTTTGGCAACCGTCGATCTTTTGCAGTCAAAAGTACGGTCTCGTGACTTTTAATGTTTGATGAGATTTGAATCGCGGGCGCCTTCTGAAGTGAACCCTTTATTTAAGCCTCTCGCCCCTTGTTCTCAGTCGCCGTCCGACCTTTCCCTGAGTCCGGCCCAGGTTGGCTCGTGGCGGACAGATAACATGTATTATTTAGGAGGAAAGGGCAGGATTAGGACGTGGAAAGCTGAGATATAAGTTTTTTTGTTTTGGTTTGAGAAGGTTCGAAAATGAGGGTTAAACTTTTTTGTTGTAGGTGAGTTTCGTACTGTTTGACATACAATAAATAAAATTGCCTTTGTTTGCCTTGGAATAAAACTGTGGGAATGTAGTGATAGCCATGGCTTTTCACAGTGTGCCCAAGCGCCAATTTATATAATCACCATTCAATCATATAAACGTTTATAATCACCATTGGTTTTAAATGTTTTCTAATGAATGAAGGAATGTTTTGGAAATCTGGGTGTGATTTGTTGGCTATACTGCCGTAATCATAATATGCCTTTATTTATTGAAAGTGGGAATTAAAAGATTTTTTTCTCGTTTTGTGATGAGCAGAAAAATGTTATGAAGTTTGAATTGATTTGTTTGTTAGTTTTAAACTATGAATTGTGAACTTCGCAATCGATTTACATACTCACCTGGAGGTATGGTTACTCACATGGTCATCTGGAACTTCTGCCTTTGTTCTTTAGCATTAGTAAAAATATTCTGGCTAAAAAGTGATGATAAGATCTCTAATGTAACTAGTATCTGCACTGAGCTCGTCACCCGGAGTTATAAGATATCTCATAGCCCAGTAATTTCTCTGGAAACATTTCCCTTCAAATCGGAACACAGTAATGTCTGTACACTACTGCTTGGCGGAAGAATAACTTGCAAAGGTGTGGGTACTTTCCCGGGCGTACTCTGCAAAGAGCCATACCACTATTATTTGTATATACTACTAGATATTCAGTAAATAAATGTTGCGTATTAATTTTCACACAGACGGATAAGTAGACAATAAACCCTTCAAAAGTATAACACCCCTTTCACATTGAGGTATAAAAATTGAAGCTCGATTTGAACCAATTGAAAACCCGCCACGGTTACGAAGCCTCGTCGTGGAGAATGCATGAGCGGTTGGAAAAGTAATTTTCGATACAAAAGCAACGGTTCAAAGGTCCGCTGCAGCGCGGAGCGTGACCCACTTTTCTATTCGTAACTCGTAACCGGAAAATAACCGGTTTTCAGGCCGTACGATTGTAAACCTTGCTGTCTTTAATGTAAGGTTCACAAAAAATCTTAACGCACATTAGTCAAGCAAGTCATTTGGAAAAATATGATGATACAATAGGATGTTGTCAAGTTGCAAATAGAGTTGTCAAAGATAGTTCTAAATTTCGCCATAGATGGCGCTAATGTTTCATTTTGTCTGATTTTTTTACGATTTTTTTTTTATACCTATTGCATCTTGAAAACTCTTCATTGCCGTAAAAGCGCAAGCATACATAAGCAGTACACTAAATGTTCTCACAGATGGGACTAATGGTCTTCTCTCGCAAGGAGAGAGACAAGGCCGTATTCCGCCACGCTGACTCAGTGCGGGTTGGTGAATAACACATGGCCTCGAAAGATTCTAGATACATGTCGGTTTACTCGTGATGTTTGCCTTCACCATTTTTAAGTTAGCTGCATTACGCACATGACTTTGAAAAGACGGTGCGCGTGGGGTTTGAACCCGTGGTCTCCGGATCGCCAGTCGCTGTTTTGCGATTAGATTAGCCTAGATTGGATTAGACCAGCCGTAACTTCACTAGTCCAGCCATAACCTAAAATTACCATAAAAGCTAAATAGCAATTCTACATAGAGATACAGCGCGGAGCCTCCAGTAGAGCGGCGTTTAAAAGAAATATCTGAATAGCCAAAAGCGTGAAGCTGCTAGAAAAATATTATTTGCTAAGACTTGTTATAAGCATAGCTAAGTTACAAGGAAAACTACACAGCACTTCATTCAAGTATTTGCGATAAGCACACACGTATTATCCGTAAAACTATTAAGGTGTAAAGATAGACCAGAAGAAAGGTAGATAAGATAATTAATATTAGGCCAATGATGGTAGTAGGCAACGCTTAAACGTTGAACCAGCATTATCCTAGCATGATGGTGGTATAAAGGGTAAAGGAAGGGGGTCTTTGTTGCGCAACACGCTTTGACTTTTCCAAGACTATTGGCCATCCCAAGGTTGCCTGGAAGAAACCGCTTTCAGCGATAATACCGCTGGTTAAAGTTTACTAGTGTTTTGGTATGTTTAATTTTAATGATAATTTTAACGCTAACTCAGAACTCAAACATTAAACGTTATTTTAAAACCCACGATAAACACAGGTCAGCTAGTAAAGCTAAAAAGTTATCCTTGTTGTCATACAAAGTCACATAATGTACATAGACTACAGGCTTTCATGGGTCATATGAACAAGAACCTATGAGTAAACGTTCAACATAAAAGACTTCAAGACGTTAATCTGGTTCCCTACATTTCAATATGATCAATCCATTAAATGCCGTACAAAAATCATGTGACAAGGAGAAATGATCGAATGCTCAACTCAACATTTATAATTATCAATTCTATCAGCATCAACATAACACAAGCTTTGAATAGTTTAGATATTCACACACAACTCTTTTCACAACTCATTCCTCATTCCACAACTATTCTAGTATTTACACTATAAAAGTTAAATATTAAGGTTGTATGAGAAGTTGAGAATCAACGAGTATTTAAGACTTATCCGAATAGCAAATTTCACGTCTCAAACAAGCGAACGTCGCAAATAGACGTCTTGAATGTTTAATGGTGCTAGCTCAGGTCGGGATTCGCTCAGGAATTCAAGCAAGCGCCGGGACTTCAGAGAAAAATTCGCCAAATGCCCGTTGAATAGAGAAATTGACGCGTATTTTCGCGTAATTTAATTTGCGTAGGAATTAACGTTGGTTACTGTGATCAGCAGTTTTTGAGGGGCCTCGAAGCAGGGAGAGGCAGAGGCAGTGAGTAACGTAAAATATTTTGTGGTTTATCCGTAGTATTACCCGTTTATTTACGTTATGTCCCGTAGTGCTATTATTTACGTTATTTGCTGTGATTAAATAGAGGAACGAGTCTCCGGTATTTTGAAGTTGTATGTTCACGAGTAAAATTGACAAATTCGTCACTTTAACCGTGAACATTGTGCATGAACCTGCTTCGAAATATCGGGACTCGCTTCAATATACGTGGTAAATACTCCGTAATTAATAATACCATATGGGATTCGGGGGTTTTCGGGGGGATTTGTTTCATCAGCCGGGTTGTTTCACTACAGAAACAATTGTAATGCCTCCCAGTTGATAGTGAGCCAGTTGCCAGTTGTTGTGAGAGATAAATAAATAGGTACGCTCCATAGTAGACAAAATTAAATAACACGTAAGCTACTTTTCATCCCGTTAAAGTAAATTCGTTGCAAAGCCGCGGGTCACACTATGTGTATCGCAACTAATAGATTAAACAAATAATTGTTGTTAAACAAAAAAATCGGAAAATTTTTGAAAACATTTTCTGCAATGTACTCGTATTGTTCTTGATGCGAGAATCTTCTAAAACACATGTAACATGTTACAACACCAAACTTTCAACGATTTAACCTTATTCCTGGCGTAGGCCGAACAAAATTTTGGTAAATTCGTGATTTTAATTAATTTTCTCTAAACTTCTTTTCTAAGTCTGTCTAGGGATTTACATTCTGGTGTCTTATCCATTTTCCAACTCCCAAATAGTCATGATCCTTTTAATATTAAAACAACTAAGTAAGAATTACTTATTTAGAAAACAAGCAATAAACTTTTGTTAATTTTATAGATGAATAGAATGTCTAAAAATCAGAAGAAAAGGAGCAATTAATCGATTAAAACGTAATGTTTAGAGTATTTTCACTTACAAACTTTTTCAGAATTAGGTATTGGTGTCTACAAGATGCGTGCTAAAGTTGTTACGTCTACTCTCGTCTTATAGAGTTATAGACACACAAGTAGGTATATTTTATAATTTAATTTCTTTATAATTTAAGTGCAATAAAGAGTTTATCTATCTATCTATCTATATTTTTGTATTTTCCTACATAGCTTTGTGCCACGGCAGACTATTATCCGACTCCCAGTTTGTACAATTCTCTCTAATTTGGAAAACGTGACATTTTCTACGCTTTTATTGAATTTGCAATCAAAATGAGCTCTTCGGTTACGAAGATTACTACGAAAACCCATCTTAAGGTTTTTTTTTTTTTGTATTTTTAGGCAAGTAATAGTTCTGGAAGGATTTCATAAGATGAAATCCTTCCAAAACTATTACTCATAAGGATTTCATAAGATGAAATCCTTCCAAAACTATTACTCATAAGGATTTCATAAGATGAAATCCTTCCAAAACTATTACTCATAAGGATTTCATAAGATGAAATCCTTCCAAAACTATTACTCATAAGGATTTCATAAGATGAAATCCTTCCAAAACTATTACTCATAAGGATTTCATAAGATGAAATCCTTCCAAAACTATTACTTGCCTAAAATACAAAAAAAACGAAAACGTTAAGATGGATTTCATTAATTTAATTTAGTCGTTCATTATCATCATTTAGAACATTTTATTATTAAAACTAACCTGATTGTTACAACTGAGCGTGACAAACAGGATGCGGTCACGTGTGTGCTCTCTCCTTAAAAAGGCCGCTAAATGCCGCTGAAACTAAGTAGGCTGACAATATTGATATTTTTGAGAGACCCAGTGAATTGTTTCTTCTTAGGCAGACTTACCTACTACCAACTAAGCCACGTACGTGGATAGTCATAGGGCTGATGTGGAGTCCAACAATGTGGAACACTTAACAGATTACTGACAGACGACCTCCTGCCACACCTCCGCCAGTTATTCCACCGCTAAGCTGTAATGTGAAAACAATACTATGTTCCAGTTTGAAGGAATTGCCCTTGTTGATTGTTGCCAGTGAAATGCTAGCATGGAGATAAAACATTTTATATATCTGACAAGCGCAGAGTTCGCTCGTTCTTTGGTAATGATTTGGACTATTCATATTCCAGTAGCTGTATGTATGTCACTGTACTGTTATGGACAGACATGTTGCTTACCATAAGGCACATGTATACTCAATTCCAATTCAATTTCAAAAGATCTTTATTAAAGCTTTAAAAATAATAACGTGTACAAATACTAGTGTAGGTTAAATCCTAGTACCTAGTACAGCTAGTACAGTTTAGTAATTATTAATATTGTTTTACGAGCCATAAGCTCATTCAAAAACTTAGAAACATTAATACATATAAAATAATAATGATAATAACAATAGGAATGCCTTTGACTTCCTAACCGGTATGAAATATTTTATTTGTTAAAGTATGTAATGCTATTAGCCATGCATACAGCGCACGTCTTGCATGTCTCATCACTCGATACTACGAGTATAAAAAAACTTTTATTATATATAAAGGTGTATCTCCATCAGTTCATTTCGACAAACGATTTCTCGATTACCTCTTCTTGAGGCGACCTTTTTAGAGCCCTCTGCGCGTTCAATATAAAACCTCAGCTGTATATTACATTACCGTGGATAATCCTACATCGACACCAAACACATAACATTACATGTCATATCCCAAAACTCGTTACGCTAATTAAATGGCGAGTTAATCCGCGGTTTACGCGATCCGAATCCCAACTAATGTCTCATTAAATGGTGACGTAATTTAATATAAGGCTGCGCAGAAAACACATCCTCGAATCGAAGGACGGATCCAGCTTTGTCACCAAGAGGGGTCATATAGTCGTGATCAAGTCACAAGACTATTAATTAGGGTTTATTCCTAACCTGACCCGAAAACCTGACCCGCTACCGGGTTAGGTTAGGAACAACAAAAAAATATTTATTTTCATTCCCAACCTAACCCTCTTCCTAACCTGACCCGAAATGATGTTCCGAACCTGACCCGATTACTAAAAAAAAAGTCCTAACTCCAGGAACTATAGGACTAATAACGTACTAGGTAGGGTTTTAGATTCGAGGTTAACTTAGGAACATTATTTCCGGCTCAGTTTAGACGTTTCTAATGAAAAAAATGAATCACTTTTGGTGTTTGTTCCTAACCTAACCCGGTAGCGGGTCAGGTTCGGAATAAACCACGTCATGGTTTTCGGGTCAGGTTAGGAAGAGGGTTAGGTTGGGAATGAAAATTAATAGTTTTTTTCTGTTCCTAAACTAACCCGGTAGCGGGTCAGGTTTTCGGGTCAGGCTAGGAATAAACCTTAATTAGTGGCCCACCTAGATTCTGGATTTAGCCCAGGGGAGGTCATGATACCCATGACCCCCCCTGTATCCGCCGTTGCTCGAATCGAACATAATATGAAAGAACACATCACAAAACCTGTCAAAATATTACTGCTCTTTGTAAAGTCCATTTTGATAAACAATACCTCTGCCAGTTGTTGTAACTCTAAGCAGTATTGTGCAAATATTACTGTGTTCAGACATACAAATAGAAACGCATTTATATATTTTTTTATATGCATAATGAAAATCAGTTTACTCATATTTATAAACATTTAAGTAACATCATCCTACTAATTGTATAAATGAGAATATTTGTATGTTTGTTGCTTTAATCACTTCGAAACATTTGAATGAATCGAGCTGAAATTTGGAACACTGTTAGAACATGAAGGGTAAGAAAGTAAACTCACTACCAGCAGTACGTTCTAGTTCGTAAAAATCGCTCTTAGCGATAATTCACGAGGCAAGCCACGGTTTCACCAGTGTAGTACCCGTTCCCGTTATTTTCCCGGGATGAAAAGTAGCCTATGTGTTGTTTTGGACTACAATCTATATGTGTTCCCAATTTCAACCACATCCGTTGAGGTGTGTGACGCCATTGATCAACAAACATACAAACTGTGATTTTTTTAAATATTAAAGTGTGACGACACGAGTAGGACATGTGCCCGATGGTAAGCAACATACCTGCCACATAACAGCACAGTGACACACAACTACTGGAACATGAAGAGTCCAAATCATTACCTAGCACTGCACTGCACTCGTTACCCACAAATCTAAGATGGTATATCTCTAAGCCCTGTCATTTCTCTGGAAACATTGCCCTTCAAACCGGAACACAGTAATGTTTGCACATTATTGCGGTAGAATAGGTAAAAAGTTGCTGGCAAAGGTGTGGTACTTCCCCAGGTCGACTCTGCTCGTATTACAGAAGGGTTTCTGATTGTTTTTACTTCTCTCAAAGAGCTCCTTTCAGTCTCGCACCTTTCTGCTCCGCTATAATTTAATTACCACGTATCGTAATTAGGTGATGTTAAAGTCTGCAAAGTCTCCAATGGGCCGTAAACGGTTTACGGGCGTGACGTCACCGGATCACACCACGAGTTTCGTATGTTTTCTTGGGGCCGTGAGTAAATAGAAAATTCGGTCAACAGAAAACAGATTGGATTAGTGATAGAGATCCTAGAGATGGGATCGCGCAATAATCCCCGTTTGTTTGTGTTACGCGGATTAATGGGTATTTTAAATGTATAAGTTTTAGTTTGAAAACTAACGTGGTTTTTAGGGTTCCGTAGCTAAATGGCGAATTACGGGACCCTTATAGATTCGTCATTTCTGTCTTTGTGTCCGTTCGTATGTCACAGCCACTTTTCTCCGAAACTATAAGAACTATACTATTGAAACTTGGTAAGTAGATGTATTTTGTGAACCGACTCGCACTAGACCACTTTTTTACACGTATTAATTCACACGGATAACTCACGTGTGATGTGGTTGGTACTGTGCGAATAAGTTTCAGGCGCATTTAGCGACCTATAACATCATTGGTCAGCGTGCGAAAGCAAACTGACCAATGATGTTATAAACAACACATATTACTTATTATTATTATATATATATATTATATATATATATATATACATATACAGTATTACGCAGCTATTTGAGAACAAAATGTTCAAATCACTGCCTAAATACAGCGTTGGACTCGTCAATCCGGTATGTAAGATGACCTAATAATTTCTTTTCTTTTCTAAATGTGACATTATTTATTTCTGCTTTGTTACTAGAAAGTAGATCAGAGTACATTTAATCTCATTTCGAAAATATATTGACATTGAAATTAATGTTCAGATTGCACAGTTAATTTTTGTATGCCTACGAGTACAGATAAATATTTCTTGTTTTATATAGCAACAAAACTCTTATTACTGTTATAAACAAATCCTGAACAAAAACTGTGTTTAAATTACTTAGTTCAATTTAGTCAATATTTTAGTGATAATTCTGTACTGTGTACCGATTCCGCACAGGGTTGCGAATAAGAGCGGCCGCGCGCGCGCGACAGTGTTAAATGCCTACTTTGGCAGAAAGTTACAAGGCTCAACTATTGTACAGTGCACGTCCGGCAGGACAAACTATTGATACCAGACCTTTGTAACACCATAATGTACACGGTTTTATTACGCAATAACATTTATTTCTATTTCAGACTACGACAGTACATCTACATGTAAAAATCACCATACCAATTGCATATCATTAAAATTAACAATAAATATTAAATTGTATTTTCCAAAGTTAGATACTTATAGTAATCTTTTATTTTACGCAACACCATAATGTGTACAGGGTATAATGTGTATTGTATTGTTATCGCATTGTTAGGTCAATGTAGGTAGGAAGTACCCATTATATTATAGCAATGTAATCTTAAATAAATAAAGCATGTCCAGAATTAATTGATATCTCTATTACTGCTCAATTTTACGAGAAAATCAGTTCTGTTTTTCCTTAGTTTTTCTTCCCTTGTAGTGAAAGACGGGCCGAGAAAACAAGGCTGATATGTCTCAAAAATCTCATTTCATATACGTATGTTGTTTTTCCTTAGGCATAAGATGTTAGGAGAAATCATTGTAACAAATATAAGCAAATACTAATAAAAACAAGCTTTTTAGTAGTTCTGAAGTCTATGAAATTGGAAAGCGGTGAGATTGATATAAAATTAAATGTTTTTAGAAGTTATTGTTGGTTCTATGTTATTTTACGATACAAATACAGCCGGAGAATGAAAATAACATTTCTTCACTTAGAAGTGAAGTAGTTATATTTGTTATTTTTAACTCTCCAGAGTAACAAGTTTGTGTTATAATGATCAGAACTTTTAATAACAAAACTAAATTACTTTGTTAACTACTTTACACTACATGGCTAACTACTTAAACTAAACACATCTGAATCCAGACACACGGCAGTGTGGCTAGCCAAGTTTTCTAATATTATGTAGATACTATAGACCAGTGCAGAAGCCTTTGGAAATGGCAACAAATGAAAAAAAAAATAGTAGTCTCATCGTTTCATCCTACTATTATTATTTTTGTTTTCAAAAGCTATCGAGACTGGCTTACTAACAGCGCCTCGCGGTTTTACTCGCGCAGTACCCGTTCCCTTTATTTTCCCGGGATAAAAAGGCCAATTGCTATTCCAGACTATAGAGATTGATCAACAACACCCAAACATTGACTTTTAAAATATTTGAACTATGTACACTGTGCCACATCCCAACTGACTACTTAATAGGATAGTGGTATGGGTCGAGCAAAACATGCGTCTGATGGTAAGCAATACACCAGCCCGTAACAGCAAGGTGCCGCTCCGCTACATGAACTAAAGACATCGATATAAACCATTAGATGTGCCCTGATCACCTTGAAATGGGTAATAAACTGCGTCTGTGTCTAAGAATAAGTGGCTTACAGGCCACCAATTTACTTAACCCCTAGAATCGCTAGCGGCGAGGTAAGTATGCTGTGGTGCTACTTATTTTGGTTGTTGACATCGAACGGTGATAGGTAAAAACCTCTGTCGTTCATCGCTTCCTGCAACCGACTAGAACGGAAAGAGTGAGCTCAATCTTCCCAACGATGACATAATTCCGTGCCCCTGAATTTTGAATTTTTGCGGGAGGGAGGACATTTCTTATGGTTTATATCGATGTGTAAAGAGTTTAAGGACAACCAAAGGACTAAAGCGGATATGTGCGAGACGAGATGTTTTTTAACAACCAATAGAATTTCGTTATTCGCTCATCTCGTCTCCACTCACCTCGAGTGGAGAGTACTAAGCCGAGATGTATTGTATTTGATTGGCGAGCAATGAAAGCGGAGATGTGAGCTGTGCCTTGCCGACGCACAGCGGAGACGAGAAACGTGCGCAGGCGACGACGCGCGGCGAAGACACAGCTTCGGTGGAGTCGTCGATCTGAAAAAACGTCTCTTCCCGTCTCCGCTTTAGACATGTCCGCACCTTAATCAGCCATAAAAAGATGCCTCTATCTCATAGATGAAGATATAGACAAAGATAACGTTTTGCCCCGTAATTTCTCTGAATTCCTACTAAACATAATTAACAGTTAAACAGTATTTTAGTTTGATCTATTCTCAAAATGAAATAGTATAATAATTTTGGAAGTCGTTAAAGAATATTCGACAAATTTACAACTAGGAAAGCAGGTCACAATGAGACCGTATGGAAATCATGACGCCACTCGTAAAAAACGGGTTTTATCATTCTGTTGTTTGCAGTTAACCGTTAACCTGTTTATCTTTGTGCTATATTATTGCCGGCTTTTAGACGAGGCGTGGAAAATTGCTTGACAGCTGTCCAAATTTGAAAAATAACTCGTTTTTCTCTCGGTGTTTCTAACGCATTCTGCGCAGTTAGAAACACTAAGTAGTAATGTTCAAACCTTGGTGTGTTCCGGTTTGAAGGACAATGTTTTAACTGAAATTACAGGCCAATTAGGTAAATAATCATATTTATCTAAGGGATCCGTGCAGCATTGTTACGAGTATGTAGTGATTTGGACTCTTCGTGTTCAAATCGCAGCGAGCCGCTGTATTGTTACGAGTTTGAGAAAAATGCACTGCAATCGTCACCTAAACATCATTCAGTCAGTCATTTACGTATATTTATTATAATTAGCCTGAAAACATTCACCTTCACACTAAAACATAGTATTATAGTGTTTTACAAGCACTACCATGTAGTGCTTGTCGGTAGAATAACTAGCTTAGGTGAGCTAGGTACTCATATTTTCTCAAATGTAAATGTCCCCTGTTAAGTATATGACTAAGTGAAAAACTGTGATTACTTTCACAAAGGATCAGTCTTGTTCTAAAGTTCTTCTTAAGCTTTTCAACATTACGGGACCCTAGAAAATTTTCCCCACTAACACGTTGTCGAAAATTCTGAATGAAATTTGTAGCAAATGCTTGTCGCCCTATCTATAGGTACTAATATTATAAAGCTTATAGAGTTTTTTTTATTTGAACGCGCTAATATCAGCACCTACTGACCCGATTAAAAAAATTTTTCATCGTTAGATTTGTACGTGATCTCTATGTCACAGTAAAACATCTTCATACAAACGTGCCGCTCTCGGTTTGATGTGTGCGTGCGCGCCGCGCGCCGTGTCGACACGCGATTTCACGCACACGCTAGCATTATATATGGGGGGAATAAGGTGGCGGCAGTAGGGGCTGTGCGGCGCGACTGTGAGCACGTGCGTACGTTACATGACCTCTCGCGTTCTCAACTCTCGCCAACCTCGCAAAAGTGACAACCCTGGGGATCAACGCAAGAGTAGGGTAATAACTCGGCGGGCGGCCTTAGATAACCTACTGTTATGTATTTACTGTGTCTATGTGCTGTAGGCTATTTTGTATGTATGACAGACGAAACCGAGGCGTATTAATAGTGTGAGATGTAAACTCCCTTCTATCTTCAAGTGACGAGTGCAATGCATAAAGAACTCAAAAAGACAAAAAAGTTTGGCTCAAACGTAGTCTAGGCTGTGGAATGCGTTGCCAGAGTGGGTTATTCCTGATGGCTACAATATTTGCGTCTTCAAATCGAGAGTGAATCGGTTTTTCTAGATAAGCACGTTTTAAACAGCATCGTCGCTTAACATTAGGCGAGATAGGTCAAGCGCAAACCTATTTTAGTTAAAAAAGAAAGTAATCCTGTCAAAAAAATAATAAGAAACTACAACGTTATATCCAGAAACACCAACAATAAGTACTCCATAAGTAGTTTCCGCCTTGAATAAAGTTATCATATAACGGAGATATTTGCAGCATCTGTCGGTTTCAATGAGATTACGCTTACCCTTTTCAGTGGAAAACGGCGTCATGTATTGAGACGTATTTTATGAATGTTTAAGCAGGTTTCATATCCCGCGAGAGATCTCGAGAGACTTGGAGGCGAAAAGTGGAGCCGGGGAACGAGAAGTCGGTATCTCGGAAGACGGTTAATGATTCACTTGTAATTTCATATATGAATATCAGATTTAATTGTGAAGAGTTTCAGAGATAAAATTACTTCTTGGAATGTTTTCAAAAACCTACTGTGGGTTACTTTTTTTTTTTAATTTAAAAGATAATTTGTTACAAAGCTCGACAAAAGCAAAAGTGGAATACAGTTTTTAAAAACATACATTACGCATACTGTCAGTGTACCGTGGTTTTAACGTAGATTTCGTTTTGTAATTTTACCAAGAGAAATCCTATAAGTCTGTGTTTTTTTCCAGACTAAAATCTATCTGTGTTTCAAATTTTAGCCCAACCCGTGCATACGTTACGACGTTATTGAGCAACAAACATCTAAACTTTGACATTTATAATTTAAGTAGGGTAAGATTAGAAAAAACTGTTTAAATGTCTCTACAAGTAACAATGATTACAATTAATGCGAAGTAGTGGTTTCTACTTGTCTGAAATTCAATTTCTCCATAACCAACAAACGTAGACCCAGCCGCCCGGAGTTAAAGACGTTTGGGGCAATAATTCCATTGCGCAGAGACCCCAAGCCGTCTGACAGCGAGTAATAGAACACAGACTATAGAACCAGGGCAGAGACAAAACTTGTTCACTGTTTCATTAAAAGTGCCTGCGATTGTATCAAAATCACTATATTCTGTTTGCTATATAGGGATTGCGTTGTTTTTTATTACATACTAGCTTACCCTGCGCTCGTTGCTGCGCCATTTGTCGAAAATTTGTCGTACCAACTCAGAAACCCTCTTAGGCTCACGCACAATAACTTCGCTAAACATGATCGAATCCATAGTTTACGATTCTATAAAGAACATATAGATGATTTTTATATATGTATAAATATGTATCAGCTATCTGGCTTCCACAGTACATGTAAAAGCTTTGCTTAGTTTGTGGTCAGATGGTGTTGTGTTTGAATTGTCCGCCAATATGTATTTCTTAAAAAAATAGAGCCAAGAGCCAATGTTTTTGAAATTATGCAAAAAAATAATAATGCGAAATCACCAAAATTGCACACATTACCATTGGACACACACACATAAATACTCTTTTTATTGTCAAAGTATGTGGTCAAGTTGAAAATATATCTGGGGGTACGGCAGTGCCCCCGCCAAGTCGAGCGCGAAGCAGACATCCGACAATTATTTGATGTTGATTGAACATTCTTTATAGCGGCTCTGGTGACAGATTGGTGCAATGGTGTCATGGATCACCTGGTTTTATACCCTTGTGTACCCTTCAACTACCAAGTCACACAACATTAATTATAATAATAAAGAAATCACAGTAAGGAACCTTATACTTGGCCCAACTTTGTCTAGATTTCATTACTTTTTAGAGATAAACAAGCAGCTCCATCGAGACTTGGCTAGTTTTTTACATGATATTTTGGTGGGATTCATATTACTCTGAGAATGTCTACCAATGACGACCACTAGTATTATTAAATGAGAAAATATGTGAATAGGTTTGCTTCTGTAATACTCTGTGAATAGTAGGATCACGTTAACAAGAGGCCATGAACTGATTATATTATTACACCACGAGAATTAAATTCGGTCCCGAGACGTGAATTCAGAATTATGCAGGATCGGATCAAGCCACAAAGCGACAGTAGCGTGTATTGAACGAGTGTGTCTAATTTGGTTACATTTTGGAATAACTATCCACATATTTTACATTTTGTACGAAATAACCTTACATTGTCAACGAACTCATCAATGAATACAAAAAGTGCTAATTTTGTCACTCTTCACTACAAAAAAATATGACACTCATATATTGTTGTACTTTTCTTAGTAGTGGTAGGACTGGAGAATCACCTCGAGAAGTACACACCTTTGCCAGTTATTCTACCACCAAGCAGTAAAGCGCAAATATCACTGTTTAATTATATTTTATATATATCGATAAAAAGTTACATGTACAATTGTGCAATCAAGGTTTTTTCCATTTTGATTTTTAGAAGTTTTTGTATTTGGGATCCATAAACTTGCATTTTTTTTTATTAAATACTGTACTGGGCGCTGGGTGGAGTAGAGTGTGCAAAATATGAGGACCGCATTTGGTGTATGGTTTTGAACTCAAAGAAGCATTCAAATAATGATTCTGGATGATACGAGTGCCAGGAGGTGCTTATTTATACTAAGGACATGTTTTTTTACATAAATATCTCCGTCCTCATTTCTGCAGATGTCCATCGATCAACGATCGATCGATGACATTTTTTTTATAACTTACTAGCGGCCCATTACGGCTTCGCTCGGATAATAACCTAGATACCCACTGCAGCGCCATCTGCCGGGCTGATTTGTAAATCTAAACCATCCAGGGACCTACTCAAACGTATGCAAAAAAATCATTCAAATCGGTCGAGCCCTTTAGGAGGAGTTTACTAACAACGAAAAGTGCCATTGATTTATATATATAGATTTGACTTAGCCAGTAGGAACGGAACGGGAACTAAGTCGGTAAAGCCGAGGGGGGTTTTACCCACGTAGTTTCCGTTCCCGTTTTTTTTTTCGTCATGAAAAGAGCCTATGTGTTCTTTCTTTCAGACTACAAACTGTGTTTCAAAATTTCAACCCGATCCGTTCATACGTTATGACGTGATTTATCAACAAACATCCAATCATTGACATTTATAATATTGATAGGATTAGATAAAACAGAAAGCAACCTTTTTTTTTTCAAACCAAACCTCGCTTTTCATCGTTTCAAATTCGCTGACGTTGAATATCTTGGTACGTATTTTAAATAGAAATTGAATAAAAAGCATGCGATTGGCAATTTTGCATAACAATAATCTTACGTAAATAATGTACGTGTGAACTTCTCGGTAGTGCAAAACAAAATAATCAATTGTTTGATTTGTTTCTTGCTTTTACAAATAGCGCTGATTTACTGTTTTGAAAGTTTAACTCACATTATTTATGTCGGACCGGTGTGCTGTGTTGTTAAGGTGTATCTTGAGTTATTGTTAACAGTTTCGTTTTAAAGGTTCCGCTAACCTATTATTCTACAGGCCCGTGAACAAAATGTATAGGTCATATGAAGAGAAGAGACCAGGAGACCAATGTAGGATGATAGAAGGGTATAAAATAATAAGATTCAGTAATATAATAGTAGATTATAGTTTCAATACTTCTTCTACATTATTCCGCAACGCCGTACAAAAATCATTCAAAAAAGAGGAATGATCGAGAGTTTCAACCCCCTTATCCAAATCCAAGTCCAAATGAGTGCATTTGGACAGCTTACAAGTGACGCCGTAGTACTAAATCTTATTACTTTATACCCTACATAGGTCTCCAGGTGGTTCATATGACCCATAAATTTTGTTCACGGGCCTGTAGTCTATATAGATTTGTGTGAAATAATGTGAATAGTAAAAAGGTATTAGCACAAAAGATTTTTCCCTGCAAAAAAATGAATCATTTTTTTGTAGTCACCGATATTGTAATTTCGGTTGTAATTGGCGTAGAAACGTTAAGGTCTGCGCCGATTTATACGATTCGACTATTCGAACTTTATGCCATGCACGTTAAGATACAGATTACATTGGCAACAGATATGAGCAGACCGCTCGCTGACAGCCGCCTGCTAATTTATGTTGCCAATGTGATCTATATCTAAAGAAGCATGATATAAAGTTCATATTTGAGTGTATTTTATTTGTCGGTTACGAGCGGAGTCATATAAGTGGGCGCATTAACGCCGGAGCGGCGGCGTGGTGGCTAGTAGTGGAACGGAACGTGAGCGTTACACTCTTTTTTGTATGGGTGAAATCTACTGAGGTCGCGTCACCTACATGTGTAACAACAGTATCTCGGTAGCTATATAGATGACGTATTGTCCAACATAAGTGCTGTTAAATAATAAAATTCTAAGTTACAAGTGTTCACTTCATGTGATATCGGCAGTATCATTAAATGGTGTATTTGTAAAGATTTTTTTCATTCGTACATTCCACTTATATTATACATTTTAAAGTTTAGATGTTTGTTACTCAAACACGTAAGAATTGAAATTTGGAAGGAAAAAAACTTTTCGAAAAAAATGTAGAGTTCCTATAAGAATAGTATTTTTTTACATTCCAGGCGAGCAAGGTGGCTGTCAGATAGTAGTTCATCTTTGAGGATAGTTGGTCTGAATAGTTCATTGATAAGTCGTAAACTTCCGAACCAGTGACATTAGTAAAAGATCTGTCTGTTGCGCGCCAAAAAGAAGTTCTCACTTCAAAAATCTGACAGGTTTATGGTTTGTGTAGAGCACATGTTTGGAAAACTGTGGCTAATTTCTAAGAGTGCAGTGAGTCCAGGGCCCATCTGCGTCACACTCATGAGACCGCAGTGTGTGAGCCAGCCTTACAAATTGTTTACTAGCCCGTAGGTGGCCTGATGCTCCACAAACGTACATCGGCACTCCGAGTGTTACTCAAGCCATAGACCTTCAATAATAAACTATTATTAGGATAGGATTTGATTGCACAGTAAGGATTCTCTTGCTTTTTCTTCTAATGAAGTTGATTTATTTTAAGGATTAGATATATTGTAGTGGTAGGACTCTTGGCAGAGTCCGCCTGGGGAAGTACCACACCTTTGCCAGTTATTCTACCGCCGAGCAGTAATGTGCAAACATTACTGTGTTCCGGTTTGAAGGGCAATGTTCCCAGAGAAATTACAGGGCTTAGAGATATAACATCTTAGATCTCTGGGTGACGAGCGCAGTGCAGTGCTAGGTAATGATTTGGACTCTTCATATTCCAATAGCAGCGTGTCACTGTGCTGATATGTACAGGCTTACCATCAGGCACATGTCCTGCTTGTCTCGTCACTATTTATAAATAAAAAAAGGTAATTATTCGTGGGGTCCACTTGGTAATGTTGCTATTTTGTGTTTTTTTACGTTCCGAGTGCCTACTGAGTGAGTACTGTTTATTTCGAAAAGGGTTATTTAGATACTAACGGTCCACCCCGTTTTCGCCCGTGGTACATCATAATAGGCTGCAGGCCTGTGAACAAAATGTATGGGTCAATTGATGGTATCCGTTCTTTTGAAAACCTTTTTTTCACAAATCCACACCTGATAACCAACGTTCGACAAACTCACGGGTCGTCAAATAATTATTACACAAAAAAACATTTCACAAATTGGTTACATCTCAAAATATTTATTTGACAAACTTTCATTACATAACGTATTATTTGACAATTGATTCGTTTAATATTTTAGTTAACTAATAAATGTTTAAAAACAAAACCAACACTTGACACATTTTTATTTTACAGAGTGTTGTTTGACAAACATTTCAAATTATATTTTAATTACTTAACAACATAAAAACATTTCATTTAACAAAAATTAAAATTAAATTCTACATCATTGGCAAATTTTTTGGCCATGCCACTGCTCTGGATTTTTCTGAAAATAAAATACATAAAAAAGTTGTTTAATTCATCGGACCGGTTAGGTGACTTAGGACCCAGATCCGACTCAGAGCACCCCGACTTCACCTAGTCTTGTCGCTACTACCCCCAGAGTGTATATAAAAAGTGCGGGAGCCAGAAGATCAAGGGAGGTCCTGAGTGGAGCGAGCCATGCGAGGTCAAGCGTAGCGAAGGGGGGAGGTGGCGAGCGAAGCGAGCCGGCGACCTCCGTAGTGGAGCGCAGGCCGAGTATGGAGAAGCGACACTCAGGGCTGACCGCAGAGCTTCTGGCGGGAGCCCACCCGGAGTCAAATCTTAGTAATAGATCCTAATCGGACAGGTTAGGTCAAAACTCTGTGACAGGACCTAATCAGAACGGTTAACTCCTATGGAAAATTTAATGGGTACTTTTATGATTTTGTACCTAATTTCACAACGGAAGATTTTTTTGGTAAATGTTAAATTTGTAAAATGAATAGTATATGAAACAAAAAATGTACAAATAACAAAATATCATTCGATGCATTGTCTAAATGTAACGTTTGCCGGATAAATGGTTATAAAATGATGGTTTGTAAAATAAAACATTTGTTGATGTAAGACATTTTTGAAATAAATACTATGCAAAATGTTGTTTTTAAAATGAAACATTTTTGTGGTGTAAAGTTTTCGTAATGAATATTATACGATTAGTTGGTTTTAAAGTGATGTTTTGTCAAAAAATGTTTGTGAAACATTAGTGAACCTCAATTGATACACCAGGAGACCTATGTAGGATGATAGAAGGGTATTAAGTAATAAGATTCAGCACTATGCCGTCACTTGTAAGCTGTCCAACTGAGTACAGTTGAAAGGGGGGGTTGCAACCCTCGATCATTTCTCCTTGTCGCATGATTTTTGTACGGCATTGCGGAATAATAGATTAAAAGAGGTATTGAGGTATAGGTGGTTCATGTGAGCCATACATTTTGTTTACGGGCCTGCAGTCTATAAAATATGGTATATATATGGCACACATCTAACGGTGAAAGAATTTTTGAAATTGGTCAAGTAGTTCCTGAGATTAGTGAGTTCAAACAAATGAAACCTTCAGTTTTATAATATTACTAGCAGCGTTCCATGGTTAAACCCGTGTAGGACCCGTTCCCATTGTTTTTCCTGGCTAAAATGTGGCTGTATGTTCTTCTAAACTATAATATAACTGTGTTCTAAATTTCAAGCCGATTAGTTCATACGTCACGACGTAATTGAGCGAAGTTACGGCTGGTCTGAAGTTACGGCTAGTCTGAAGTTGCGGCTAGTCTGAAGTTACGGCTGGTCTGAAGTTACGGCTGGTCTGAAGTTATGGCTAGTCTGAAGTTACGGCTGGTCTGAAGTTACGGCTGGTCTGAAGTTACGGCTGGTCTGAAGTTACGGCTGGTCTGAAGTTACAGCTGGTCTGAAGTTACGGCTGGTCTGAAGTTACGGCTGGTCTGAAGTTACGGCTGGTCTGAAGTTACGGCTGGTCTGAAGTTACGGCTGGTCTGAAGTTACGGCTGGTCTGAAGTTACGGCTGGTCTGAAGTTACGGCTGGTCTGAAGTTGCGACTGGTCTGAAGTTACGGCTAGTCTGAAGTTACGGCTGGTCTGAAGTTACGGCTGGTCTGAAGTTACGGCTGGTCTGAAGTTACGGCTGGCTGGTCTGAAGTTACGACTGGTATGAAGTTGCGACTGGTCTGAAGTTACGGCTAGTCTGAAGTTACGGCTGGTCTGAAGTTACGGCTAGTCTGAAGTTACGGCTAGTCTGAAGTTACGGCTGGTCTAGCCGGGTGAACGGCGACTGCCAATCTGGAGCCCCCGGGTTCGAATGCCACCACGCGCGCACCTCTGTCTTTTCGAAGTCATGAGCGTAATACCGCTAACTTAAAAACGGTGAAGGAAAACATCGTGAGGAATCCAACATGTAGGTACCTAGAATCTTTCGAGGTCATGTGTCACCCACCAACCCGCACTTGGCCAGAATGGTGGATTATAGTCTTAACTCTCTCCTTGCGAGAGAAGGCCCCGAGTCCCAGCTGTGGGAACATTTAGTAGGCTGCTTATGCGTATACGATTAAGCAACAAACATCCAAACATTGACATTTATAATATCAGTAGGATTTTTTTGATATGTTCTATTTAGTGTTTGTCTGTGTGTCTGTAGTTGGCTATAAATGGTTTTGTTAGGGTCATGGAAAGGAATTTATGTACGGGTTCGATAGAATCTGCAGATAACGGATTAGTGAAGATTAAATCTATAATATTACTCGTAGTAGGAGTCCTACCGCGGGTAAAACCATGGGGTGTTGTTAGTCCTACTGTAGGACTAACAACACCCCATGGTTTTACCCGCTTAGTTGCAGTTCCAGTTATTTTGTCGCTATAATAAGTAGCATATGTGCTATTCCAAACTATAATCTAACTGTGTTATGTCAACTCAACCCGTTCAATCGTTCCGATGTGATTGAGCTACAAACACCTAAACTAAATTATAAATGTCAAGTTAGAATACTTAATATTTATAGATAGATAGATAGAAACACTTTATTGTTCACAACACAAAAACAAAAATAGAATAAACAAAAAGATAAATTAATAAAGAAAATATTAAACAGCAAAAGACGGCGTAAGGGACAATGTGCCGTAAGGTATAAAGTACACATACATATTAAGAAATATACATCCTATTATACATAATATTATTGATATTTATAATAAGTATCAGTAGGAATTAGGATCATATCAAATCCTTACTGCCTTTATTCGCCAAGAATAGATATTTATTTAGTTTACATTAGTGTTCTACGTACGTCTGACGGTGGCGCTACGATCGTATTACGAATGAGTAATTTGCGTGGTTTACACTCTGTTTACATTTACGAAGATTCATTGTAGGTTCCCGGAAACGAAAGATTTCAGTGATGATTTAACTTGTGATTTTAGAGTTTTGAAGTGAAAACTACTTTGGTTGGTTTAAAGTACGTTTTAGTAGTGAAAAATCTTTTAGATAACGTCACTAACATGCTAATATAGCATTTAGACGGGGTGCGTCGGAAAGTGGCCCGCGACGTGCGCGTTAGGGTCAGCGCAGACAGAACGAAATTTGTATTAGAACAAAAATTTGAAAGACCACGTGATGAAACAAAATAAGTATTACGACCTCCTAAACGAATTAACAAAAAACGGCTATGTAGTTAGTTTATACGCTGTAGAAGTGGGAGCGAGGGGTATACCAGCAAAATTTCTCTATAACCTGCTGAAACACCTTGGCTTGTCCGGAAGTGCAGTAAGTTCTATACTAGAACGAGTATCTAAAGTTGCACTAGTAGGCTCATATCAGTGAGTAGGTGAGTGTTGATGTACGTCAGAAAGGGGCCCCTTAAACCTACGCCCGAGTCACAAGTCTCGGGATCTACTCGGGTTTTCTCTCTCTGCCACACGATGGACCCGGCACCCGCACGGTGAATCCATGGAATGCTAAGAAGATCATCTCAACTACGTGTTGGTGTTTAGATGATAATAATGAAATATCTTGTGTTAAATACCTACTGAATGTTAACTTGATGATAGATAAGTAAAAGGTAACTAATTCAATTTTAAATAAGTACCTATGTCTGTATGTCATATAGGGCAGAAGCTAGTGATACTAACTACCTACGTGCAAAACTAAATATCTGTATATCATAGCCTAGTCTTCACAGGCCAATAAAGCATTGTGTCATTGTAACGGAGCGTAGCGTAGAGGATTTTATTAACGCACTACGATTCGCTTCGTTATGTCTGCGCTGACCCTTAGACGGCATTTGGATGGAGGGATGAGGGAGTTTGCGTCATCAATATGCATAGCATAATATCAGTATATATGTAATTCATTAAAAAAAATTGAGAAATAATTAACTTTATAAAAATGAGTACCTACTAATTTCGAGTATTTTTAATTTGCTCCAAGAGTAACAATTGTTTTAGAGGGTATCTAAAAGTAGCGAATTAACGTCAATCACAGTCGTCTTCTAAAATATTTACCACTCTTGGCTAGCATCGTAGATTATGACTTTGATACACTCCTTGTGTCCTCCTCCATGATCCCAAATCTCTCAAGGCTCTTCTAGACAACCGCCTGGAAGAGATCACTTTTACTGATTAGGTCGCCAATTTTACTACTTCGTCGCTACCTTATTTTGTTATATTTTAAGTAACTCTAGTTTTTCTTTATTTTTAAATAAGTGCAAAAATTAGTTAATCTATCTTGTGAGAGAAAGCTCTGAAGCCAATGCTTAGAGACATAAACGGGGTTTCTTATGTTTAAGCTAGAACGGTTAGTGGAAAATTCATCTAGTTGAGGTTGTAACTGTTCGCGGCAACAAAACTTGGGAACGAGCTTGGTACTCGTAATAATACGTTCGAGTCCGAGGGAAAGTTGGCGAAACTGGGAGAGGTATTGATTTGGGAAACCGGGTCAGAGACTCAGGTGCAACGCGAAAACAGCCAAGCTTCACCGCAACAGTGCTATCCTAATGCTGATAGTCAGCTAAAGATAGCTATGAACATAAGCTTAACATCAGTCGGTTCTCGGATACGTAGTTCTTTTTTAATTTAAACTCCACAGACTCCGGGGTCCGTGATCTTTGTCATTACAATTATCTTTTTTTTACACTTTTCTTGGATAAGGAGAAGAAGAGGAAAATAGGGGGGAGTTGGGTACATTTAAAATCTAATTCTAGTGCTCGTCTGTAAATCACTACCAGTCAGCCAATCACTACCGGTTGGGATTGCGCTAGTAATCGACTCGACATCGAGTGTTTGCCTAATTGCCTTTTGCTATTTGCCTAAGCTGCCTCCTCCCGGCCCAGAGCCTCCACAACGGCCACAACGGCAACGGTGATAAGTAGTTTAACTATAAGTAAATAAATATTGGTGAACATTTCACACCATAGCCCCAAACTAAGCAAGGCTACTATTACTGTACTTTAAATGTTGATAATGTGAAAGTTTCGATGTTTGTAGCTAAATCACGTCGGAACGGCCAAATGGATCGACGTCTTAGCTTATAACCGAATTCAAAAAGGATGAGTTTTCAAAACGGTCGTAAGTTTTTTTTGTAAGTATTTTACGTCATACAATTTGATGGTTCTTTTTTTGTTCGATAGATCATGGTTTAGAAGTAGTCTCATATTAAGTATTTTACGTCAATTGTAAACTGATTTTAATGGTTCTTTTTTTTTGTTCGATAGATCATAGTTTAGAATAAGTCTCATACCAATTTTATTGAAAACGATGTAGCAGTTGTCGAAATATGAAAACTAGAATTTACTGTCATTTATCTGGGTAGCGATATAGTGATTGATAGTTTCTTATGAAGTTTGTTTGAGTGCCTCAATTTAATTTTAAATTCGAGTCGGTTTTTGTTTATTCGGAGACAATAAATTATTACAATATAGAAGCATATGTTACCATAAAATTATGAAAACTGTATGATTTTAATTTAACGACCTCATTTTTTATAAATTAACCGAACTTACCGCAGGTTTTTAATCTTACGCGCTTAGCACGTAAAACTTGTAACACCTCTTCGGTTTTGCGTCGGGGGGTTAAAAACTAACAAATTAGAGGCGCCACTGACGGCAGGCCCAAGCTACAGGATATTATAGCTGTAGAGTTAGGACCGATTTCACAACCATTTATTACTATTAAAGGTAAGACTAGTTTGGTTGATAACATTTTGTGGTATAATCTTAAGTTTATGTTCACACCAAACTTAAAGCATTTAAACAACTTAAATTGAATTATCGTATATTTAACCTAGCTTAAACCCAATTTTATCACTTTGAGTTCGTGTGACTTCATAAACGCAGAATTTTCTTGTCAGAATTGTCTTTGCTCTAAAGTTTGACAGGTTTTTGACTCCCCTCCCGTAAGCTCTGTTAGTCCAAGATCCCAGAGCCGCCAGACGTCATGACGTATTTTCTGATGGATGAAATGTGGACGATTGAGTAGAGTTAGTACGTACTAAAAACTCATGCTTACCCGCTAACTTGCTTAGATGGCCAATTTTGAGATTTGGGGTCCAGAAGCTACTTACTTCACGTATTTTCTGATAACTGTTTTCCAAGTATGTTATAAGTTCTTTACAAATAAGGCCCAATACTCCCAGACACTTTCCGTGGGCCGTTTGGCTTAACAGACGCTTTAAAACTCTATTATTTTGGAAGTTTTAACATTGCCTTAAAAGTAACTTTTGAGATTAATATGTTCAAATAGAATACTTAATAATCCGCCTGCTAAACGACAAACAGTAACAAAAAAGAAAATAAAAACGATCACACACATAACTTACTATAAATAGTTAAACGCAAAAGCTTGTAAGAATGTTGGATATATGTTTGTTAATCGTTCATGAAAAAACTACTCAAGGGATTTGGATGAAATTTAGTACAGGGATAGATAATGGTCTGGAATTACACATTGGTTACCTATTTTTATAGCAGGAAAATAACGAGAACTACGCGGATAAAACCTTGGGGCGTAGCTAGATAATTATGAATAGTATTGTGCCCTTTTGTGAATGTCTGCGTACGTGAAGCTGCCTTGTTAAATGTTACATTGGTAATAAGAAAATTATGCATCGATTCTAGGAACCGGGTCACGATAGCTGCACTCTGTCATTTGTGGTTCATTTGCTATTCTATTGACTTGACTCAGCTGTGCGCCATCCAGTATTCAGTGACTTGAACGTTGCGCGTTTTAAGCCACTTCAAAAAGAAGCACATCTCAATTCCGTTGTTTTTTTCATTTGTATGTTACAACGCCAATTGTGCATTATTAATTTTAATGAATCGTTATTTGTTTGATAGATAGTACCTCAGAGGTAGTTTCACATACATTTAGTCGAAATTGGTGTTGCTTGGTGTTTTTGAAATTTCAACAAAAATCTATTGGCCGAAACTTATTGCGTCATTGGAACAGTGTATTTTTTTTTATTTTTTTTTAATGAATGGCTCTTTGTGGATTAGCCTCACAATTCCGCCAAAGACACGATAAATGATAGGCCGTCAAACAAAGAGATAGGGGCCAGTAATATGAGTATTGTAGGAACAGTGTATTTGGTGGGTTTAGTAAAAAAATATGAAGCATAGTCGAATGTCTGACTTACATTTGAAATTAAAGACGGTTTTCTTCTTTCTGAGAAAACTATTTGGTGTCAGTTTAAATGTCCTGAAAAGTATTTCATCGACTCAATGGTTTTGGAAAGTTTCGAGGTTCAGTGTAAAAAAACATAAGCGTAAGCGGCCCACTAAATGTTAACTGCTTGGACTCGGGGCCTTCTCTGTGAAAGAGAAAGAAAAAGCTAATACGAGTAGGTCATCAATCCATCAAGCTTTCTTAGAGCGAATTGATGGTTGACTCAGGAACTCTGAAGATTCCAGAAACATTCCCGGAATCTTTTGCTGGTTTTCTCATGATGTGCTTTTCACCGTTAAAGCCAGTTGCCATGACAAACTTGAACATTTGCACTTGGAAAAATACTCAGCGGTGCAGGCGGGATTCGAACCTACGACATGAAGATTGTGAATCTCACATTCTAACTACTTGCTAGGATTAAAATGTCTATGTCAAGTCTATAATAGGTAATAATAATAACAAAATCGTTAGTTTCGCATTTCAAAAAAAAACAAAATAAGATAGTAGGATTAGTGGAACGTTGAAAGTTTGGATGTTTGTTGCTCAATCATGACCGAACGACTAAATGGATTGGGTCGATATTTAGAGAATTGTTGGAGTTTAGTCCGAAATAGTCCATAGGCTACTTTATATTGCAAGAAAATGAAGGGAACGTGAACCACGCGAGTGAAACCGCCCACGGCGCTATTAGTTTTTAATATTAGTATCAGTTGACTGCCCTAGTGGCTTAGTT
The DNA here is from genome assembly GCA_017562165.1 of Ectropis grisescens. Taxonomy (NCBI): domain Eukaryota; kingdom Metazoa; phylum Arthropoda; class Insecta; order Lepidoptera; family Geometridae; genus Ectropis; species Ectropis grisescens. Next base: position 28,214,854 of record CM029781.1, on the reverse strand, counting down.
GGTAGTAGCTCTGCCTGCGAAGCCGAGGGTCGTGGGTTCGATCCCCACCCAGTGCAAATATTTGTGTGATGAATTCAAATGTTTGCACTGTGTCTGGGTGTTTCTATGTATAATAAGTATGTATTTAAAACTATATAAGTATTATATCAGCTATCTGGCTGCCATCACACAAGCTTTGCTTAGTTTGGGGTCAGATAGTGTTGTGTGAATTGTCCTCCAATATTTATTTATTAGTTTTTAAATAAATACACGGGTAACTCACGTTTGAAACGAGCTGCGAACACGCGCGCGCACTTTCCTTGGACGCGATCGAAACTTGAGACGGACTGGACTGACTATATCAAACGTGAATTACCCGTGTATTTATTTACAATGTAATAACCACGTTAGTTTTCATACTAAAAATAGTATTAGTAGGTTGTGTCACGACTTAATGCCCGAGCGACACGAGGCCAGTTTGTCAAGTTAGGATAGCAAGCTACTTACTTCTAGCTTCGTGTAGACAACGCTACGCCACGCTAGTTTTATCTACACGAAACTACAAGTACTAGCTTGCTAGCTCACTTACACTAGCTTGAAAACTAGCCTCCTGTAGCTCGGGCATAAATAATAGCCGTTTGTACAGAATCCTAAAACGCCGAGCTGTCTGATAACCGATGCTATTCAAACGCAATCGTAATCGATCTCAAAGTGATTGAGCGCCGATATCACCGACGAGATCGAATTAATTCGCCGATATTATTATTCTAGTCGATGTATGCGTGTGATTGAATTCCCATTTGTATGCCGTGTTTGTTTTCGATATTTCATGACGTTTGAGCGCGCAAATTGAATCGATTCGCGAATTTAGATGGAGCGGGGCTCGTGACTTGACGCGTTTTTGCCTTTACTCTTAGGAACAAATAAAATTGTACAATGTGTTGTTGTATCATTAGCTAGCTGACCCGGCGAATTTCGTTTCGCAAGGTTTTTCGACGGATACAACGGATACAACCTCGGTGTCTTCTAGAAGAGAGTGAATCGTTTTCTTTTAGGTAAGCGGACTCCATTGTAGACCACAGAGCCGTCATCTGGACAAACTGGTCAACTGGAAAGACGAGACTGACAAGTCAAGACTAAATTTATTACTGAATAAAATTACAGTGGCATTACGGGAGTGCCGACATTAGTGTCGATAGATTGTATTTTAGTTTTGAGAAATCATTGTAACAAATATAAGCAAATACTAATAAAAACAAGCTTTTTAGTAGTTCTGAAGTCTATGAAATTGGAAAGCGGTGAGATTGATATAAAATTAAATGTTTTTAGAAGTTATTGTTGGTTCTATGTTATTTTACGATACAAATACAGCCGGAGAATGAAAATAACATTTCTTCACTTAGAAGTGAAGTAGTTATATTTGTTATTTTTAACTCTCGAGAGTAACAAGTTTGTGTTATAATGATCAGAACTTTTAATAACAAAACTAAATTACTTTGTTAACTACTTTACACTACATGGCTAACTACTTAAACTAAACACATCTGAATCCAGACACACGGCAGTGTGGCTAGCCAAGTTTTCTAATATTATGTAGATACTATAGACCAGTGCAGAAGCCTTTGGAAATGGCAACAAATAAAAAAAAAATAGTAGTCTCATCGTTTCATCCTACTATTATTATTTTTGTTTTCAAAAGCTATCGAGACTGGCTTACTAACAGCGCCTCGCGGTTTTACTCGCGCAGTACCCGTTCCCTTTATTTTCCCGGGATAAAGGCCAATTGCTATTCCAGACTATAGAGATTGATCAACAACACCCAAACATTGACTTTTAAAATATTTGAACTATGTACACTGTGCCACATCCCAACTGACTACTTAATAGGATAGTGGTATGGGTCGAGCAAAACATGCGTCTGATGGTAAGCAATACACCAGCCCGTAACAGCAAGGTGCCGCTCCGCTACATGAACTATAAAGACGTCGATATAAACCATTAGATGTGCCCTGATCACCTTGAAATGGGTAATAAACTGCGTCTGTGTCTAAGAATAAGTGGCTTACAGGCCACCAATTTACTTAACCCCTAGAATCGCTAGCGGCGAGGTAAGTATGCTGTGGTGCTACTTATTTTGGTTGTTGACATCGAACGGTGATAGGTAAAAACCTCTGTCGTTCATCGCTTCCTGCAACCGACTAGAACGGAAAGAGTGAGCTCTTCCCAACGAAGACATAATGCCGTGCCCCTGAATTTTGAATTTTTGATTGAGGGAGAAAGCGCACTTCTAATGGTTTATATCGCTGCGTAAAGAGTTTAAGGACAACCAAAGGACTAAAGCGGATATGTGCGAGACGAGATGTTTTTTAACAACCAATAGAATTTCGTTAGACGTTCCACTCACCTCGAGTGGAGAGTACTAAGCCGAGATGTATTGTATTTGTATGGAGAGCGATGAAAGCGGAGATGTGAGCTGTGCCTTGCCGACGCACAGCGGAGACGAGAAACGTGCGCAGGCGACGCGACGACGCGCGGCGAAGGCACAGCTTCGGTGGAGTCGTTGATCTGAAAAACGTCTCTTCCCGTCTCCGCTTTAGACATGTCCGCACCTTAATCAGCCATAAAAAGATGCCTCTATCTCATAGATGAAGATATAGACAAAGATAACGTTTTGCCCCGTAATTTCTCTGAATTCCTACTAAACATAATTAACAGTTAAACAGTATTTTAGTTTGATCTATTCTCAAAATGAAATAGTATAATAATTTTGGAAGTCATTAAAGAATATTCGCCACTTTACAACTAGGAAAGCAGGTCACAATGAGACCGTATGGAAATCATGACGCCACTCGTAAAAAACGGGTTTTATCATTCTGTTGTTTGCAGTTAACCGTTAACCTGTTTATCTTTGTGCTATATTATTGCCGGCTTTTAGACGAGGCGTGGAAAAATGCTTGACAGCTGTCCAAATTAGAAAAATAACTCGTTTTTTCTCGGTGTTTCTAACGCATTCTGCGCAGTTAGAAACACAATGTTCGAACCTTGATGTGTTCCGGTTTGAAGGACAATGTTTTAACTGAAATTACAGGCCAATTAGGTAAATAATCATATTTGTCTAAGGGATCCGTGCAGCATTGGTACGAGTATGTAGTGATTTGGACTCTTCGTGCTCAAATCGCAGCGAGCCGCTGTATTGTTACGAGTTTGAGAAAAATGCACTGCAATCGTCACCTATAAATTTAAGGTCAATACGTATATTTATTATAATTAGCCTGAAAACATTCACCTTCAAACTAAAACATAGTATCATAGTGTTTTACAAGCATTTACATGTAGTGCTTGTCGGTAGAATAACTAGCTTAGGTGAGCTAGGTACTCATATTTTCTCAAATGTAAATGTCCCCTGTTAAGTATATGACTAAGTGAAAAACTGTGAATACTTTCACAAAGGATCAGTCTTGTTCTATAGTTCCTCTTAAGCTTTTCAACATTACGGGACCCTAGAAAATTTTCCCCACTAACACGTTGTCGAAAATTCTGAATGAAATTTGTAGCAAATGCTTGTCGCCCTATTCATAGGTATTATATATATTATAAATCTATTATATAATATTATAAATCTATAGAGTTTATTTATTTGAACGCGCTAATATCAGCACCTACCGACCCGATTAAAAAAAAAAATCATCGTTAGATTTGTACGTGATCTCTATGTCACAGTAAAATATCTTCATACAAACGTGCCGCTCTCGGTTTGATGTGTGCGTGCGCGCCGCGCGCCGTGTCGACACGCGATTTCACGCACACGCTAGCATTATACGAGTATATGGGGGAATAAGGTGGCGGCAGTAGGGGCTGTGCGGCCGCGACTGTGAGCACGTGCGTACGTTACATGACCTCTCGCGTTCTCAACTCTCGCCAACCTCGCAAAAGTGACAACCCTGGGGATCAACGCAAGAGTAGGGTAATAACTCGACGGGCGGCCTTAGATAACCTACTGTTATGTATTTACTGTGTCTATGTGCTGTAGGCTATTTTGTATGTATGACAGACGAAACCGAGGCGTATTAATAGTGTGAGATGTAAACCCCCTTCTATCTTCAAGTGACGAGTGCAATGCATAAAGAACTCAAAAAGACAAAAAAGTTTGGCTCAAACGTGGTCTAGGCTGTGGAATGCGTTGCCAGAGTGGGTTATTCCCGATGGCTACAATATTTGCGTCTTCAAATCGAGAGTGAATCGGTTTTTCTAGATAAACACGTTTTAAACCACATCGTCGCTTAACATTAGGCGAGATAGGTCAAGCGCAAACCTATTTTAGTTAAAAAAGAAAGTAATCCTGTCAAAAAATAATAAACTACAACGTTATATCCAGAAACACCAACAATAAGTACTCCATAAGTAGTTTCCGCCTTGAATAAAGTTATCATATAACGGAGATATTTGCAGCATCTGTCGGTTTCAATGAGATTACGCTTACCCTTTTCAGTGGAAAACGGCGTCATGTATTGAGACGTATTTTATGAATGTTTAAGCAGGTTTCATATCCCGCGAGAGATCTCGAGAGACTTGGAGGCGAAAAGTCGAGCCGAGGAACGAGAAGTCGGTATCTCGGAAGACGGTTAATGATTCACTAGTAATTTCATATATGAATATCAGATTTTAATTGTGAAGAGTTTCACAGATAAAATTACTTCTTGGAATGTTTTCAAAAACCTACTGTGGGTTACTTTTTTTTTTTAATTTAAAAGATAATTTGTTACAAAGCTCGACAAAAGCAAAAGTGGAATACAGTTTTTAAAAACATACATTACGCATACTGTCAGTGTACCGTGGTATTACCGTAGGTTTCGTTTTGTAATTTTACCGAGATAAATCCTATAAGTCTATGTGTTTTTTTAGACTAAAATCTATCTGTGTTTTAAATTTCATCCCATTCCGTGCATACGTTACGACGTTATTGAGCAACAAACATCTGAACATTGACATTTATAATTTAAGTAGGGTAGGATTTGAAAAAACTGTTTAAATGTCTCTACAAGTAACAATGATTACAATTAATGCGAAGTAGTGGTTCCTACTTGACTGAAATTCAATTTCTCCATAACCAACAAACGTAGGCCCTGCCGCCCGGAGCTAAAGACGTTTGGGGCAATAATTCCATTGCGCAGAGACCCTAAGCCGTCTGACAGCGAGTAATAGAACACAGACTATAGAACCAGGGCAGAGACAAAACTTGTTCACTGTTTCATTAAAAGTGCCTGCGATTGTATCACAATCACTATATTCTGTTTGCTATAGGTATAGGGATTGCGTTGTTTTTTATTACATACTAGCTTACCCTGCGCTCATTGCTGCGCTACCTGTCGAAAATTTGTCGTACCAACTCAGAAACCCTCTTAGGCTCACGCACAACAACTTCGCTAAACATGATCGAATCCATAGTTTCCGATTCTATAAAGGACATATAGATGATTTTTATATATGTATAAATATGTATCAGCTATCTGGCTTCCACAGTACATGTAAAAGCTTTGCTTAGTTTGTGGTCAGATGGTGTTGTGTTTGAATTGTCAGCCAATATGTATTTATTAAGAAAAATAGAGCCAAGAGCCAATGTTTTTGAAAATATGCAAAAAGATAATAATGCTAAATCAACAAAAAAATATTGCACACATTACCATTGGGGACACACACATAAATGCTCTTTTTTATTGTCAAAGTATGTGGTCAAGTTGAAAATATATCTGTGGGTACGGCAGTACCCCCGCCAAGTCGAGCGCGAAGCAGACATCCGACAATTATTTGATGTTGATTGAACATTTTTTATAGCGGTTCTGGTGACAGATTGGTGCAATGGTGTCATGGATCACCTGATTTTATACTCTTGTGTACCCTTCAACTACCAAGTCATACAACATTAATTATAATAATAAAGAAATCACAGTAAGGAACCTTATACTTGGCCCAACTTTGTCTAGATTTCATTACTTTTTAGAGATAAACAAGCAGCTCCATCGAGACTTGGTTAGTTTTTTACATAATATTTTGGTGGGATTCATATTACTCTGAGAATGTCTACCAATGACGACCACTAGTATTATTAAATGAGAAAATATATGAATAGGTTTGCTTCTGTAATACTCTGTGAATAGTAGGATCACGTTAACAAGAGGCCATGAACTGATTATATTATTACACCACGAGAATTAAATTCGGTCCCGAGACGTGAATTCAGAATTATGCAGGATCGGATCAAGCCACAAAGCAGCAGAAGCGTGTATTGAGCGAGTGTGTCTAATTTGGATACATTTTGGAATAACTATCCACCGAAATTTTACATTTTACTCGAAATAACCTTAGATTGTCAACGAACTCATTAATGAAGACAAAAAGTGCTAATTTCGTCACTCTTAACTACAAAAAAAATATGACACTCATATCTAGTTGTTCTTTTCTTAGTAGGACTCTTTGTGGAGTCCACTTGGAGAAGTACCACACCTTTGCCAGTTATTCTACCACAAAGCAGTAATGTGCAAATATCACTGTGTTTCGGTTTGAACGGCAATATTTCCAGACAAATTACAGGGCATAGAGATAATATTATATCATCTTAAATCTCTAGGTTACTACCGCAATCCAGTGACTGGTAATAATATGTACTCTTTATGTTCTAATAGATGCGTGACACTGTGTTGTTATGGTCAGCCGTGTTGTTTACCATCACCCAAATGCCCTGCTCGTCTCGTTACACTATACTATAAAAATATATAGTCAGTCCTCCGCCTTCTACTCTGGCCCAAAGCTCGGTAGGCAGTAGAGGTCACTGGAAGTCCACAGCCATATCTATGCTATCTTTGCAAAAAAATGTATACAGAATTACGTACACAAACACGGTTGTTTTCAAGTTGTTGTTTAGATGTTTTTGTATTTAGGTTCCGTACTCTTGCATTTTTTGACGTGACAACGTCTTATAAATTGGTTTGCCGGGTGACACTTCAAGAAACTGCGTTACGCTCCGCTCACGTTATGCGCTCACAACGAGAGCGAGTGAGAGGCACGCGTCCCTTCCACTCGGGCATGGTTAGCCCGCCTAAGAGCGAGAGAGACAGACATAAAAAGTGAAAGGCACGCGTCCCTTCCGTAAAATTATTTTACCACTCAAAGTCGTTGTCACGTAAAACTTTCGCCCGTATACCGACTTTACATGCAACCAATTTTTTTTTTTATAAATACCAAGGAAAATTTTATTTACATAATAATGAATATCACGCACCTAGACATGGAATTGATCAACGATCGATTCATGATATTTTTTTTATAGAATTTATTTAACACTAGCTGCGCCCGGCGGCTTAACCCTAGTACCGTAGTGTCGGTTCCCGTTATTTTTCCGTGATAAAAAGTTTATAATTTCTTTCACGTTCATACGTTACGACGTGACTGAGCAACACACATCCAAACATTGACATTTATAATATTAATAGGATTAGAACCAAAGAGTACACATATACTACGTATAGAGTTGGCACAAACGCTTTACATCGAAAGCACGGGTAGCATCTTTCTTGCCTTGTCGCTCTTGTGGAAGTGTCATACTTTTGCCGCGGCTCATCACTCTGTTGCCATAGAAAGTATGCACGTCATCTACTTACGATTGTCACAAAGTAACCGTACGGAAAATCTAACTCTATACTTAGTACATACTTTGATTAGAACTAAATAGAAAGCCAGCTTTTTTCTCAAACAAAACCTCGCTTTTTGTCGTTTCTAATTTGTTGTCGTTGAGTCTCTTGATACGAATTTTAAATTGAAATTGAATACAAAGCATGCGATTGGTTGCACAACAATAAACTTACGTAAATAATGTACGTGTGAACTTCGTGGAACAAATAATCAATTGTTTGATTTGTTTCTTGCTTTTACAAATAGCGCTGATTTACTGTTTTGAAAGTTTAACTCACATTATTTATGTCGGACCGGTGTGCTGTGTTGTTAAGGTGTATCTTGAGTTATTGTTAACAACTTCGTTTTAAAGGTTCCGCTAACCTATTATTTTACAGGCCCGTGAACAAAATGTATAGGTCATATGAACCACCAGGAGACCTATGTAGGATAATAGGTATAAAATAATAAGATTCAGTAATAAAATAGTAAAACGTAATTTAAATACCTCTTCAAATAACCATGCGATAAGGAGAAATGATCGAGGGTTGGAACCCTCTCTCTTCACCTGCACTCAGTTAGACAGCTTACAAGTGACGGCATAGTGCTGAATCTTATTATTTTATACCCTTCTGTCATCCTACATAGGTCTCCTGGTTGTTCATATTATGACCCATACATTTTGTTCACGGGCCTGCATTCTATATAGATTTGTGTGAAATAGTGTGAATAGGGAAAAGTTTTTTAACCCTCTAAACCTTTTTTAGGGCAGGGGAAAATCTTTTGGGCTATTTTATGGTCACTGATATTCTAATGTCAGCCGGTGGCGTAGAAACGTAAAGGTCTGCGCCGACTTATACGATTCGACTATTCAAACTTTATGCCATGCACGTTAAGATACAGATTACATTGGCAACACATATGAGCAGACCGCTCGCTGACAGCCGCCTGCTAATTTATGTTGCCAATGTGATCTATATCTAAAGGATCATGATATAAAGTTCATATTTGAGTGTATTTTATTTGTCGGATACGAGCGGAGTCCTATAAGTGGGCGCATTAACGCCGGAGCGGCGGCGTGGTGGCGAGTAGTGGAACGGAACGTGAGCGTTACACTCTTTATTGTATGGGTGAAATCTACTGAGGTCGCATCACCGACATGTGCGACCAACAACAGTATCTCGGTAGCAATATACAGATGACGTATTGTCCAACATCAGTGCTGTTAAATTATAAAATTCTAAGTTACAAGTGTTCACTTCATCTGAAATCGGCAGTATCATTTAATGGTGTATTAACAAAGATTTTTTTATACGTACATTCTACTTCTATATATAAAAACGTTGTGTTGGTTTGTGTACGCTTCAAAAACTCAAAAAGTTCTGCACCGATCAAACTGAAATTTTAGAATGATACGAATATATAATCCGCATCAAGGATTGTTTTTGTCTAATTTTTGCATCACAATGTGCCACAGTAAAGCGTGGCGGGTACATTATAAATTTTATAAATTTTATATATTATAATTTTTTTTTAGGATATTATAAATTTTAAAGTTTAGATGTTTGTTACTCAAACACGTAAGTAAAAAACTTTTCGAAAAAATGTAGAGTTCCTATAAGAATAGTATTTTTTTACATTCCAGGCGAGCAAGGTGGCTGTCATATAGTAGTTCATCTTTGAGGATAGTTGGTCTGAATAGTTCATTGATAAGTCGTGAACTTCCGAACCAATAACATTACTAAAAGATCTGTCTGTTGCGCGCCAAAAAGAAGTTCTCACTTCAAAAATCTGACAGGTTTATGGTTTGTGTAGAGCACATGTTTGGAAAACTGTGGCTAATTGCTAAGAGTGCAGTGAGTCCAGGGCCCGTCTGCGTCACACTAATGAGACCACAGTGTGTGAGCCAGCCTTACAAATTGTTTACTAGCCCGTAGGTGGCCTGATGCTCCACAAACGTACATCGGCACTCCGAGTGTTACTCAAGCCATAGACCTTCAATAATAAACTATTATTAGGATAGGATTTGATTGCACAGTAAGGATTCTCTTGCTTTTTTCTTCTAATTAAGGTGATTTATTGTAAGGATTGGATATATTGTAGTGGTAGGATTCTTGGTAGAGTCCACCTGGGGGAAGTACCACACCTTTGCCAGTTATTCTACCGCCAAGCAGTAATGTTACTGCTTGGCGTTACATTACTGTGTTCCGGTTTGAAGGGTATTGTTTCCAGAGAAATTACAGGGCTTAGAGATATAACATCTTAGATCTCTGGGTGACGAGCGCAGTGGAGTGCTAGGTAATGATTTGGACTCTTCATATTCCAATAGCAGCGTGACACTGTGCTGATATGTACAGGCTTACCATCAGGCACATGTCCTGCTTGTCTCGTCACTATTTATAAATAAAAAAAGGTAATTATTCGTGGGGTCCACTTGGTAATGCTGCTATTTTGTGTTTTTTTACGTTCCGAGTGCCTACTGAGTGAGTACTGTCAATTTCGAAAAGGGTTATTAAGATCCTAACAGTCCACCCCGTTTTCGCCCGTAGTACATCATAATGGACTGCAGGCCCGTGAACAAAATGTATGGGTCAAAAGAACCACCAGGAGACCTATGTAGGATGATAGAAGGGTATAAAGTAATAAGATTCAGCACTATGCCGTCATTTGTAAGCTGTCCAAATGAGTGCAGTTGAAGAGGGGGGGGGAAGCAACCCTCGATCATTTCTCCTTGTCGCATGATTTTTGTACGGCATTGCGGAATAATAGATTAGAAGAGGTATTGAGGTATACGTGGTTCATTTGACCCATAAATTTTGTTTACGGGCAGTCTATAGAATATGGTCTAAGGCACAGTAGCACTCAGGAATCACGAACACATCTAACGGTGAAAGAATTTTGACGTGACAACGTCTTATAAATTGGTTTGCCGGGTGACACTTCAAGAAACTGCGTTACGCTCCGCTCACGTTATGCGCTCACAACGAGAGCGAGTGAGAGGCACGCGTCCCTTCCACTCGGGCATGGTTAGCCCGCCTAAGAGCGAGAGAGACAGACATAAAAAGTGAAAGGCACGCGTCCCCTTCCGTAAAATTATTTTACCACTCAAAGTCGTTGTCACGTAAAACTTTCGCCCGTATACCGACTTTACAGGCAATCAATTTTTTGAAATTGGTCAAGTAGTTCCTGAGATTAGTGAGTTCAAATTAACCCTTCAGTTTTATAATATTACTAGTAGCGTTCCACGGTTTTGCCCGTGTATTACCCATTCCCATTGTTTTTCCTAGCTAAAATGTGGCTGTATGTTCTTCTAAACTATAATATAACTGTGTTCTAAATTTCAAGCCGATTCGTTCATACGTTACGAGGCAATTAAGCAAAGTTACGGCTGGTCTGAAGTTGCGGCTGGTCTGAAGTTACGGCTAGTCTGAAGTTACGGCTGGTCTGACGTTACGGCTGGTCTGAAGTTACGGCTGGTCTGAAGCTGCGGCTAGTCTGAAGTTACGGCTGGTCTAGCCGGGTGAACGGCGACTGACAATCTGGAGCCCCCGGGTTCGAATGCCACCACGCGCGCACCTCTGTCTTTTCGAAGTCATGAGCGTAATACCGCTAACTTAAAAACGGTGAAGGAAAACATCGTGTGGAATCCGACATATAGGTACCTAGAATATTTCGAGGTCATGTGTCACCCACCAACCCGCACTTGGCCAGAATGGTGGATTATAGTCTTAACTCTCTCCTTGCGAGAGAAGGCCCCGAGTCCCAGCAGTGGGAACATTTAGTGGTCTGCTTATGCGTATACGATTGAGCAACAAACATCCAAACATTGACATTTATAACATCAGTAGGATTTTTTTGATATGTTCTATTTAGTGTTTGTAGTTAGTTGGCTAGAAATGGTTTCGTTAGGGTCGTGGAAAGGAATTTGGGTACGAGTTTGATAGAATCTGCAGATAACGGATTAGTGAAGAGGTATACCTATTATATTACTCGTAGTAGGACTAACAACACCCCATGGTTTTACCCGCTTAGTTGCAGTTCCAGTTATTTTGTCGCTATAATAAAGTAGCATATGTGCTATTCCAAACTATAATCTAACTGTGTTATGTGAACTCAACCCGTTCAATCGTTCCGATGTGATTGAGCTACAAACACCTAAACTAAATTATAAATGTCAAGTTAGAATACTTAACATTTATAATAAGTATCAGTAGGAATTAGGATCATATCAAATCCTTACTGCCTTTATTCGCCAAGAATAGATATTTATTTAGTTTACATTAGTGTTCTACGTACGTCTGACGGTGGCGCCACGACCGTATTACGAATGAGTAATTTGCGTGGTTTACACTCTGTTTACATTTACGAAGATTCATTGTAGGTTCCCGGAAACGAAAGATTTCAGTGATGATTTAACTTGTGATTTTAGAGTTTTGAAGTGAAAACTACTTTGGCTGTTTAGTACGTTTTAGTAGAGAAAAATCTTTTAGATCACGTCACTAACATGCTAATATAGCATATAGACGGGCCCGCGACGTGCGCGTTAGGGTCAGCGCAGACAGAACGAAATTTATATTAGAACAAAAATTTGAAAGACCACGTGATGAAACAAAATAAGTATTACGACCTCGTAAACGAATTAACAAAAAACGGCTATGTAGTTAGTTTATACGCTGTAGAAGTGGGAGTGAGAGGTATACCAGCAAAATATCTAATATCTATAACCTGCTGAAAAACCTTGGCTTGTCCGGAAGTGCAGTAAGTTCTATACTAGAACGAGTATCTAAAGCTGCACTAGTAGGCTCATATCAGATTTGGCTGGACAGGGAGAGAAAGACGAGTGGTGAAGGTGAGTGTTGATGTACGTCAGAAAGGGGCCCCTTAAACCTACGCCCGAGTCACAAGTCTCGGGGTCTACTCGGGTTTTCTCTCTCTGCCACACGATGGACCCGGCACCCGCACGGTGAATCCGTAGAATGCTAAGAAGATCATCTCAACTAAGTGTTGGTGTTTAGAGCACTTGAAAATAAACAATAAAATTATTAAAATAAAGTGCATAAATACCGCACGGGGGATTCCCGCGTATCATCGCGGACACGCGAATATCTTTTTTTCAAGTTCAAGTATTTATGCACTTTTATAATTTTAAAGTTAAATTTTAAATGTTTCCAGAGAAATTACAGGGCTTAGAGATATAACATCTAAGATCTCTAGGTGAAGAGCGCAGTGCAGTGCTAGATAATGATTTGGACTCTTCATGTTCCAATAGCTGCGTGTCACTGTGCTGTTATGTGGCAGGCATGTTGCTTACCATCAGCCACATGTCTTGCTCGTCTTGTAACTTTTTATTAAAAAAAATAAAAGTTTATTTTCAAGTGCGTTAATAAATTCCTCTCCGATTCGCTTCGTTGTGTCTGCGCTGACCCTTAGATGGCATTTGGATGGAGGGATGAGGAAGTTTGCATATCTAATATCAGTATATAGGTAATTCATTAATTTTATTGGAGAAATAATTAACTTTATTAAAATGAGTACTTACTAATTTCGAGTATTTTTAATTTGCTCCAAGAGTAGCAATTGTTTTAGAGGGTATCTAAAAGTAGCGATTTAACGTCAATCACAGTCGTCTTCTAAAATATTTACCACTCTTGGCTTGCGTCGTAGATTATGACCTTAATACACTCCTTGTGTCCTCCTCCGTGATCCCAAATCTCTCAAGGCTCTTCCAGACAACCGCCTGGAAGAGATCACTTTTACTGATTAGGTCGCACATTTTACTACTTCGTCGCTACCTTATTTTGTTATATTTTAAGTAACTCTAGTTTTTCTTTATTTTTAAATAAGTGAAAAAAACAGTTAATCTATCTTGTGAGAGAGAGCTCTGAACCCCATGCTTAAAGACATAAACGGGGTTTCTTATGTTTAAGCTAGAACGGTTAGTGGAAAATTCATCTAGTTGAGGTTGTAACTGTTCGCGGCAACAAAACTTGGGAACGAGATTGGTACTCGTAATAATACGTTCGAGTCCGAGGGAAAGTTGGCGAAACTGGGAGAGGTATTGATTTGGGAAACCGGGTCAGAGACTCAGGTGCAACGCGAAAACAGCCAAGCTTCACCGCAACAGTGCTATCCTATTGCTGATAGTCAGCTAAAGATAGCTATAAACATAAGCTTAACATCAGTCGGTTCTCGGATACGTAGTTTTTTTTTAATTTAAATTAGCCACTCCACAGACTCCGGGGTCCGTGATCTTTGTCATTACAATTATCTTTTTTTTACACTTTTCTTGGATAAGGAGAAGAGGAGGAAAATAGGGGGGAGTTGGGTACATTTAAAATCTAATTCTAGTGCTCGTCTGTAGAGCCGATCACTACCGGTTGGGATTGCGCTAGTAATCGACTCGACATCGAGTGTTTGCCTAATTGCCTTTTGCTATTTGCCTAAGCTGCCTCCTCCCGGCCCAGAGCCTCCACAACGGCCACAACGGCAACGGTGATAAGTAGTTTAACTATAAGTAAATAAATATTGGTGAACATTTCACACCATAGCCCCAAACTAAGCAAGACCGTAATAGTAATAGTAATTACTGTACTTTAAATGTTGATAATGTGAAAGTTTCGATGTTTGTAGCTAAATCACGCCGGAACGGCCAAATGGATCGACGTCTTAGCTTATAACCGAATTCAAAAAGGATGAGTTTTCAAAACGGTCGTAAGTTTTTTTTGTAAGTATTTTACGTCATACATTTTGATGGTTCTTTTTTTGTTCGATAGATCATGGTTTAGAAGTAGTCTCATATTAAGTTTTTTACGTCAATTGTAAACTGATTTTGATGGTTCTTTTTTTTGTTCGATAGATCATAGTTTAGAATAAGTTTCATATCAATTTTATTGAAAATGATGTAGCAGTTGTCGAAATATGAACAGAAAACTAGAATTTACTGTCATTTATCTGGGTAGCGATATAGTGATAGTTTCTTATGAAGTTTGTTTGAGTGCCTCAATTTAATTTTAAATTCGAGTCGGTTTTTGTTTATTCGGAGACAATAAATAAACAATTTTCGTACAAAAAATTAAACCGACTTCAAAACCACAAATAGGCACTCAAAAGCGAAAAATAAACTAAAATCATTGTTATAAGCGCTACTCACTCATCTATTTGAAGTCGGTGCCAGCTAAATCTAACAGGTATAGGATAGATACTACTTACCTGTGCCTACATAGCATCAATCTACTAACTTTTTGACCTGACTGGCACCGACTTCAAATAGATGAGTGAGTAGCGCTTATAACAATGATTTTAGTTTATTTTCGCTTTTGAGTGCCTATTTGTGGTTTTGAAGTCGGTTTAATTTTTGTACGAAAATTGTTTATTTTACTCTTTTTAGTGTACAAGAACAAAATTAAAAATTTTGATTAAACCCCGACTACCTTGGATTTGTTATCTGTACAACATTCTACTAGTCAAGCCTTTTCATTTGATACCCATATAAAGGGAGTTGTGAAAAAACAAATGTATTTCGGCATTTTGTGGAAGCGGCCATCTTGGATTTGAATTTTTCATAGTGAAAAGTATTCTACTAGTCAAGCTCTTTCGATACCCAAATTGAGGTAGTAATGAAAAATATAATATAATTCGCCATTTTGTCGTGGTGGCCATTTTGGATTTGAAATTGGTTATAGTACATAGTACTCTACTAGTCAAGCCCTTTCATTTGATACCCAAATTGAGGTGGGTTGTGAAAATATTTTGTCCGCCATTTTGTGGAGGCGGCCATCTTGAATCGACATTAACCAGACATAACTAAGAACATCTGCTATGGTATTAACCTTGAAATAAAAGAAACTGCATCGAAATCGGCCCATCTGTTTGAGTTCTACTACGGTGCCACAGCAGATGAGACAGACACACAGACAGACATCGACGTCACTTATAACACCCCTTTTTTTGGTCTGGGGTTAAAAACAAGTTTTTATTAAAGCATTTACACAATTTTGTATTGACAGGGTCGAGATTCATAACTTTTGTGAAATCTACAACGTCATCCAGATACGCAATTTTTCAGTTTTGGTTCATATTTCAAAACTACTTGACCGATTTCAAAAAGATTTATATGGGACCATTCGGGAAGCATACCCATCCGAACACAAAAATAAATTTAAAAATCGGTTCAGAGGTTCTCGAGAAATCAGGTAACATACATAAAAAAAAAAAAAAAAAAAAAAAAAAAAACATAGGGGTCGAATTGATAACCTCCTCCTTTTTTTGGAAGTCGGTTAATTATTACAATATAGAAGCATGTTACCATAAAATTATGAAAACTGTACGATTTTAATTTAACGACCTCATTTTTTATAAATTAACCGAACTTACCGCAGGTTTTTAATCTTACGCGCTTAGCACGTAAAACTTGTAACACCTCTTCGTTTTTGCGTCGGGGGTTAAAATCTAACAAATTAGAGGCACCACTGACGGCAGGGCCAAGCTACAGGATATTATAGCTGTAGAGTTAGGACCGATTTCACAACCATTTATTACTATTAAAGGTAAGACTAGTTTGGTTGATAACATTTTATAGTATAATCTTAAGTTTATGTTCACACCAAACTTAAAGCATTTAAACAACTTAAATTGAATCTTATCGTATATTAAACCTAGCTTAAACCCAATTTTATCACTTTGAGTTCGTGTGACTTCACAAACGCAGAATTTTCTTGTCAGAATTGTCTTTGCTCTAAAGTTTGACAGGTTTTTGACTCCCCTCCCGTTAGCTCTGTTAATCCAAGATCCCAGAGCCGCCAGACGTCCCGTATTTTCTGATGGATGAAATGTGGACGATTGAGTAGAGTTAGTACGTACTAAGAACACACGCTTACCTGCTAACTTGCTTAGATGGCCAATTTTGAGATTTGGGGTCCAGAAGCTACATTACTGACTTCACGTATTTTCTGATAACTGATTTTCAAGTATGTTATAGGCAATATCTTTACAAATAAGGCCCCAATACTCCCAGACACTTTCCGTAGGCCGTTTTGCTTAACAGACGCTTTAAAACTCTATTATTTTGGAAGTTCTAACATTACCTTAAAAGTAACTTTTGAGATTATTATGTACAAATAGAATACTTAATAATCTGCCTGCTAAACGACAAACAGTAACAAAAAAAGAAAATAAATTCAATCACACACATAACATACTATAAATAGTTAAACGCAAAAGCTTGTAAGAATGTATGGATATATGTTTGTTAATCGTTCATGAAAAAACTACTCAAGGGATTTGGATGAAATTTAGTACAGGGATAGATAATGGTCTGGAATTACACATTGGCTATTTTTATAGCAGGAAAATAACGAGAACTACGCGGATAAAACCTTGGGGCGTAGCTAGATAATTATGAATAGCATTGTGCGCTTTTGTGAATGTCTGCGTACGTGAAGCTGCCTTGTTAAATGTTACATTGGTAATAAGAAAATTATGCATCGATTCTAGTAACCGGGTCACGATAGCTGCACTCTGTCATTTGTGGCTCATTTGCTATTCTATTGACTTGACTCAGCTGTGCGCCATCCAGTATTCAGTGACTTGAACGTTGCGCGTTTTAAGCCACTTCAAAAAAGAAGCACATCTCAATTCCGTTATTTTTTTTCATTTGTATGTTACAACGCCAATTGTGCATTATTAATTTTAATGAATCGTTATTTGTTTGATAGATAGTACCTCAGAGGTAGTTTCACATACATTTAGTCGAAATTGGTGTTGCTTGGTGTTTTTGAAATTTCAACAAAAATCTATTGGCCGAAACTTATTGCGTCATTGGAACAGTGTATTTTTTTTTAATTTTTTTTAATGAATGGCTCTTTGTGGATTAGCCTCACAATTCCGCCAAAGACACGTTAAATGATAGGCCGTCAAACAAAGAGATAGGGGCCAGTAATATGAGTATTGTAGGAACAGTGTATTTGGTGGGTTTAGTAAAAAAATATGAAGCATAGTCGAATGTCTGACTTACATTTGAAATTAAAGACGGTTTTCTTCTTTCTGAGAAAACCATTTGGTGTCAGTTTAAATGTCCTGAAAAGTATTTCATCGACTCAATGGTTTTGGAAAGTTTCGAGGTTCAGTGTAAAAAAACATAAGCGTAAGCGGCCCACTAAATGTTAACTGCTTGGACTCGGGGCCTTCTCTGTGAAAGAGAAAGAAAAAGCTAATACGAGTAGGTCATCAATCCATCAAGCTTTCTTAGAGCGAATTGATGGTTGACTCAGGAACTCTGAAGATTCCAGAAACATTCCCGGAATCTTTTGCTGGTTTTCTCATGATGTGCTTTTCACCGTTAAAGCCAGTTGCCATGACAAACTTGAACATTTGCACTTGGAAAAATACTCAGCGGTGCAGGCGGGATTCGAACCTACGACATGAAGATTGTGAATCTCACATTCTAACTACTTGCTAGGATTAAAATGTCTATGTCAAGTCTATAATAGGTAATAATAATAACAAAATCGTTAGTTTCGCATTTCAAAAAAAAAAAAAATAAGATAGTAGGATTAGTGGAACGTTGAAAGTTTGGATGTTTGTTGCTCAATCATGACCGAACGACTAAATGGATTGGGTCGATATTTAGAGAATTGTTGGAGTTTAGTCCGGAATAGTCCATAGGCTACTTTATATTGCAAGAAAATGAAGGGAACGTGAACCACGCGGGTGAAACCGCCCACGGCGCTATTAGTTTTTAATATTAGTATCAGTTGACTGCCCTAGTGGCTTAGTTGGTAGTAGCTCTGCCTGCGAAGCCGAAGGTCGTGGGTTCGATCCCCACCCAGTGCAAATATTTGTGTGATGAATTCAAATGTTTGCACTGTGTCTGGGTGTTTCTATGTATAATAAGTATGTATTTAAAACTATACAAGTATTATATCAGCTATCTGGCTGCCATCACACAAGCTTTGCTTAGTTTGGGGTCAGATAGTGTTGTGTGAATTGTCCTCCAATATTTATTTATTATTTATTTATTAGTTTTTAAATAAATACACGGGTAACTCACGAGTTTGAAACGAGCTGCGAACACGCGCGGGCACTTTCCTTGGACGCGATCGAAACTTGAGACGGACTGGACTGACTATATCAAACGTGAATTACCCGTGTATTTATTTACAATGTGTAATAACCACGTTAGTTTTCATACTAAAAATAGTATTAGTAGGTTGTGTCACGACTTAATGCCCGAGCGACACGAGGCCAGTTTGTCAAGTTAGGATAGCAAGCTACTTCTAGCTTCGTGTAGACAACGCTACGCCACGCTAGTTTTATCTACACGAAACTACAAGTACTAGCTTGCTAGCTCACTTACACTAGCTTGAAAAACTAGCCTCCTGTAGCTCGGGCATAAATAATAGCCGTTTGTACAGAATCCTAAAAACGCCGAGCTGTCTGATAACCGATGCTATTCAAACGCAATCGTAATCGATCTCAAAGTGATTGAGCGCCGATATCGCCGACGAGATCGAATTAATTCGCCGATATTATTATTCTAGTCGATGTATGCGTGTGATTGAATTCCCATTTGTATGCCGTGTTTGTTTTCGATATTTCATGACGTTTGAGCGCGCAAATTGAATCGATTCGCGAATTTAGATGGAGCGGGGCTCGTGACTTGACGCGTTTTTGCCTTTACTCTTAGGAACAAATACAATTGTACAATGTGATATGTTGTTGTATCATTAGCTAGCTGACCCGGCGAATTTCGTTTCGCAAGGTTTTTCGACGGATACAACGGATACAACCTCGGTGTCTTCTAGAAGAGAGTGAATCGATTTCTTTTAGGTAAGCGGACTCCATTGTAGACCACAGAGCCATCAACTGGACAAACTGGTCAACTGGAAAGACTGACAATTCAAGACTAAATTTATTACTGAATAAAATGACAGTGGCATTACGGGAGTGCCGACATAAGTGTCGATAGATTGTATTTTAGTTTTGACACCGTAAATGTGTAAGCAGTTTACATTAAAACGTGGGGGTGTGTAAATCTACGGTGAGTTAGGTTAGGTCAGTTTATAGTCTAACAATCAGCGCCCCCCGGCTTTACCAGCGCAGGTCTCGTTCCCGTCGACCCCGTTTTTTTTTCTAGATAAAAATTATATGTGTATTTCCAGACTATAATCTGTCTATATTCCAAATTTCAGCCCGATCCGTTCACACGCTACGACGTGAAAGAGTAACAAACGTAAATACGTAAACGTAATTTTGTAGTGGTAGGACTCTTGGCAGAGTCCGCCTGGGAAAGTACCACACCTTTGCCAGATATTCTGCCGCCAAGCAGTAATGTGCAAATATCACGGTGTTCCGGTTTGAAGGGCAATGTTTTCAGAGAAATTACAGGGCTTAGAGATATAAGATCTTAGATCTAAGGGTGACGAGCGCAATGCAGGGCTAGGTAATGATTTGGACTCTTCATGTTCCAATAGCTGCGTGTCAGTGTGCTGTTATGTGTCAGGCATGTTGCTTACCATCAGGCACATGTCCTGATCGTCTCGTCACTCTTTATTTAAAAAAAAATACGTTCAAACTTTCGCATTTATAAATTACTACTTTTACTTTTTTTTACTTTACTTTACTTTTTTGGAATAATAAATTATTTATCTATTTACCAAATTTCATCCAAATCCCTTTAGTAGTTTTTACGTGATAGAGTAGCAAACATCCATTCATAATTACAAACATTCGTATGTAACATATTATACTCGTAGTAGGACTTTGTCAGGGTTCATTTGTTTTTGCCATTTCAACGCGCCTAAAAAAGTATTCGCTTCAAATAAAGTACAATTATTTAATTCAGGTCTGATTGGCGCTTAACCACACACATATCTTCAGTATATGAGGATCCCTCGGGTCTTTGAGGCAAACAGGAAAATGAAACGCCGGTTTGCGCTACCCTTTCGCCTCTTCCATTCCCACGTAGTATTAGGATTTATCATGAGCATCCGCCGTCGAAATTACTTTCTACATGTAAACATTGATATTTATCGTCTGTGACATAAAATGGCCGCATTTAACCTACTTCATTTGGAAAGTCAGTTTCCGGTCAATTCTTGGCCCAAAACATGTCGGGGAGATACAGCGTCGAAAAAGGGAATGCAAGTTTGATGTGCACTTTTGGTCATAGGTCTAACGATAGCGGGACGATATGATTTTAATAACATTTTGTATTTGTCTATTAACGTCGTATATAGTCGCGGGGGTCAAATTTTGGGGAGGGTCACCTGTGCGCAGTCTCAAATTTGGAGGGGGGGATCACCAGTAGTAATATATCGAGTAAAATAGACTTTACTAATTGCGCCCTACGATTTTACCCGCGTAGTTTCCAGATAGATTAAAGTATACGATTTTTAGTAATGTCCCCTGTGACTCATCCCCTCTCCCTTCGGCCCGCACTTTATTTAAGTTTGGCGTTATTTACTGAAATAAGCTTACAAGCCAGACCTTAACAATTTTTTTTATTGTTGAATTTGTACTTGATCCCTGAGTGATCATACTGGCTATATAATATGTACCACGAACAAAGCCGGGGCGCCACTAGTCTAATATAAGTCTGTAATAATATAAGTCTGTTCCCAAACCATTGCGTGCGTAATACCTACGCCTGAAACACCGGTAACCCCATACCAATTTACATGCTAAATGGCATCGAAGTACACCCGATGACAAAAGTGAGATGCTCAATTTAAGATATATTGAGCTCGCCTATTTTGTTCTCACGTTTTATAATTGTTCGTTTTGTCGCGTTTTTTTATACATTGGTTTCCATTTGCCTTGTCTGAATTTGAGGAGGTTCTATGAACAGTTTTACGCAAGCACAACCTGTTGTTAGCATGGCAAAAGACCCCAGAGCCAAGCTGACCCGACACTTTACCGAAGATATCCCGGAAATCAGCTTGTATGAGATTAGAATGGCCCTCAAACAACTTAAAAACAATAAGGCACCTAGCAACGACGGGATCACGACTGAGCTTCTGAGAGCGGGTGGAAAGCCAGTACCTAAAGTCCTCCAGAAGCTGTTCGACTCCGTCATACTTGATGGTAATACGCCAGAAGCGTAGAGCAGAAGTGTGGTGGTACTCTTCTTCAAAGAAGGTGACCTTGTTAAAGAACAGACCCATCTCACTTCTGAGCCACGTTTATAAGTTGTTTTCTAGGGTAATCACGAATCGTCTCGCACGCAGGTTTGACGACTTCCAGCCACCCGAACAAGCCGGTTTCCGAAAAGGCTGTAGTACCATAGACCACATCTATATGCTTTAGCAGAATTATTCAGAAAACCGAGTATAATCGGCCACTATGTAAAGGGTATGTGGACTATGAGAAAGCCTTCGATTCCATCGAGACCTGGGCAGTGCTTCAGTCGCTCCAGCAATGCCGCATCGACTATCGCTATATCGAAGTGTTGAAGCGTATTTACAGCAAAGCAACAATGTCTGTCCGATTACAGGACCAGTGCACAAAACATATCCAGCTACAGAAAGGCGTGAGACAGGGAGATGTTATATCTCCGAAACTGTTCACTGCCCCGCTGAAAAAAGATTTCAAGCTACTGGACTGGAACGGACATGGCATCAATATCAACGGCGAATGCATCACTCACCTTCGGTTTGACGACGACATAGTCATTGTGGTGGAGTCGCTGGAGAACCTCGGTGCTGTGCTCAGGGACCTCAGTAGAGTATCCCAACAGGTAGGTTTGAGGATGAATATAGACAAGACGATGATGTCAAATATTCATGTCTCACCTGTACCGGTTATTGTTGGGAATACCACACCCGAAGTTGTTGACGAATACGTCTACCTGGGTCAAAGATCCAATTAGGTAGATCCAACTTTAACAAAGAGGTCCAGCGAAGGATCCAACTCGGATGGGCAGCGTTCAGGAAACTTCGGCACATCTTTGAGTCCAGAATACCCCAATGCCTAAAGACGAAAGTCTTTAACCAGTGCGTGCTGCCAGTGATGGCTTATGGAACTGAGACGTGGTCCTTAACTGTGGGCCTCATAACGAAGCTCAAAGTCACACAGCGAGCTATGGAGAGGGCTATGCTCGAAGTCTCTTTGCACGACAGAATCCGTAATGAGGATATTCGCAAAAGAACGAAAGTGGCCGACATAGCTCAAAGAGTAAGCAAGCTGAAGTGGCAATGGGCAGGCCACATCGCTGGCAGAACTGACAACCGTTGGGAAAAAAAGGTTCTCGAGCGGCGACCACGAACCGGAAGACGCAGTGTTGGACGGCCTCCAACTAGATGGACAGATGACCTCACAAAGGTCGCTGGAAACCGCTGGTTGTAGGTTGCGCAGGACCGTTCGTTGTGGAAATCTGGGGAGAGGCCTATGTTTAGCAGTGGATCAGTCTTGCGGCTGATGATGATGAAGTTGTAATTGACATTATTCATGAAAATGAAATTTTTTGTTTAAGTTATTCAGATTGTATTATTTTTTATGTCATATAAACTTGTAATATTGATGTTTCCAGTTTAAAATTAGTGGTTATAAGATGAAAATATATATAAAATTTTAGCTCCGTGAAGTTTTCGTCAGTGACTGTAGCTGATGAAGTTAGGTCACAAGTTAACCGCCCCGACCCCATTTGGGGTGCGGTAAGCAAATATCCCATTAATTGATACATGAAACGACCGCTTGGTCATCCCCGTAGGTACCTGGTTGACAAACGGGCTAGTACCGTGTCTTAGTGATTCAACGGGAAGTGATGTTTAACGCGTATCTATCAGACATGTTCCATAACGGTCTGTTTTTAAAAATCAAGTTGAGGGGTTTTATCGCAGCTACCACCTGTCTTTTTTTGATATAACGTTTATATTCGTCATTGAGTTACCAGGAAGTGGTCTTAGTGATAAGATATTCAGCAGTTGAAAGGGTAAAATACTGTTAACTAAAGAAAAAATAGCTGTCTTAGGGACTGCCCATAGACGTGAAAATTTATGAATAAGTATTTGAGTATGAAATAGTAGGTACTTATGTTGCAAAATAAGTCATCTGTATAGCTTCAGATGTATTGATATCACACTAACATGTCAGTAATGTGAATTCAAAAAATTTTACTCATCCAATAGGCATCTAATGCACGCATCCCGCTAAATTGCTCCGCTACTACGCGACGCTACGCTTCTCTACATAGGGAACTCAAAATATGTAACAGCTTACTTTTTACCGAAATAAAAATCTGTTACATTTATGTTATTATCATTATCATTTATATTAACAAAGAGTTTACATATCCTACTTATATAGTTAGAACAAACGCTTTACACCGAAAGCACAGGTCTGATCGCTCTTGCCTTGTCGCTCTTGTAGAAGTGTCATAATTTTGTCGTGGGACAGCACTTTGTTGCCATAGCAAACATACACCTCATCTGCTTACCATTAGTATAAAGGAACCATGCCGAAACCCCTGATCTATTTACTTATTATTTATCTAAGGTTACAAGGTTATTAGTATCTCGATGACGCAACCCTATAAAAAATTTCCCGCCAAAAAGTACACTCCACGCGTCTAAAAAAGTTTTAACTTCAAGGTACAAAGTTCTCCGGGTCAGCTAGTAACTTTTTAAAATCATTTTTTCCATTTATTTCCAAAACTGTAATTATTACATTTAAACTACTTACTATAAAAACCTCAACAAGGTTTGTCTAGGACAAACAGTTCTCAATATGTTTCTTAAAAAAGTGAACATTATATCTATATAACACCAAAACCTAAAGAATTACAAATTAAATAAAGCATATAGCTGCGCGCGCGCGCAGACAGCTGTATGCGTTTTAGTTTAGTAAGAAACCGGTTTGTTATCTAATTTGGCCATACGAGCCGCCGAGGTCAGCGCGAGCTGCAGACTCAACATACAGGCTGCTCCCACCTTTGTTATAATTTGGAGAAGTATGACTTTAAAATGATCTTAATATTTTTTTTGTTTATTTTTTTTATTTCGACTGGTAATTCAATAATTAGACTGGGTACGATAAATTTAGAGGTTCTTTTTACCATAAGTATTATTAATTCGGTATTAAAATTGTATGGAACCAAAGGCGAAAAAATCAAAATCACCAAATTTACTCTGTAAATCGTCGGAAAATTACGAATTTTTTTCACAAACTAATAATTAAAATTTTATAATTTTAAAGTTTCAATACCTCTTCTAATCTATTATTCCGCAAAGCCGTACAAAAATCATGCGACAAGAAGAAATGGTCGAGGCTTAGAACCCCCCCTCTTCAACTGCACTCAGTTTGACAGCTTACAAGTGACGGCATAATGTTGAATCTTATTACTTTATACCATTCTATCATCCTACATAGGTCTTCTGCTCTCCTGGTGTATCACATGACCCATAAATTTTGTTCACGGGCCTGCAGCCTATGGACATGACCTATTTCAATTTCAAGTTGATTTTGTTATGAAACCAGTTTCCTAAACGCAATATTTAATATAGCTACCATACAAACTTTACGCGACTTGACGTTTCTGTAGTGATTTGATTGAAGCGTTTTTGGGAGAGTCCAAAATTGTGATTTTAAAATCGTGATATCACGGGAAGTTTTTAAGATAACAAAGTAATTCTTTCACCTATGTTTCAGTTATTGAGTAGCCTTGTGATGGCACACTAAACCAAAAATGAGGCGACATGCCTATTATAGCATCTCGTTTCCGCAACTTATGACGTCACTTATTGCAGATCCAGTAGAACCTAATCTATGGTCTGTTAACATTTAAAGATGAAATGTTCTGAAATGTCACGGTCCATTAAAAGGTCCCGTTCAATATCCGACCTATTTGAAGACGTCATTATTGAAACTCTGCAAACAACTTGAAGATATTGTAATATCTTTTCAATACAAATTTTGTATATTTGATTGAGTTTGGATTCTATTCAAACTCTTCTCCAACTCTTTCCTCGAACAAAAACTCACTCAGCTCCTCTTCATGTCCGATGAACTTTTGATAAAGTGTGCTTGAATTTGAATCGTAGCTGAATAGACACGGAAACACTTTATTATTTACACCAGTAACGTGATAGGAATGTAAAAAAATATTTATCGAAAAAAAAAATTGGTTGCCTGTAAAGTCGGTATACGGGCGAAAGTTTTACGTGACAACGACTTTGAGTGGTAAAATAATTTTACGGAAGGGACGCGTGCCTTTCACTTTTTATGTCTGTCTCTCTCGCTCTTAGGCGGGCTAACCATGCCCGAGTGGAAGGGACGCGTGCCTCTCACTCGCTCTCGTTGTGAGCGCATAACGTGAGCGGAGCGTAACGCAGTTTCTTGAAGTGTCACCCGGCAAACCAATTTATAAGACGTTGTCACGTCAAAACGTCAAAAACCAACCAATTGAATTCAATATAAATATTTAACTCACGCGCTCGATTGATTTTAATAAAATACTAATTTAAAAATATTGTGAAATGAAGTAAATAATAGGTAGAGTAGTGTAGGCCAACTAAACGCATTGCTTCAATGAAACAGCAATAGATAGGGTAGGGTCGGTCAGCTAAACGTATTGCTGCTATGAAACAGCGTTAGGTAGGGTAGGCCAGCTAAACGCATTGCTGTAATGAATCAACGATAGATAGGGTAGGTCAGCTAAACGTATATGTATAACGTACATAGAGTAGGGCAGCTAAACGCATTGCTGCAATGAATCAACGATAGATAGGGTAGGTCAGCTAAACGTATATGTATAACGTACATAGAGTAGGGCAGCTAAACGCATTGCTGCAATGAAACAGCAATAGGTAGGGTAGGTAGGTTTTTGTTATTTTATTTATAATAGTAACAGTGTTCTAACATGGAAATTTTTCGCATATTCTGTGTACCTACAACCAAAATTTGTCAGGTTACGGTAAAAATCATTTTGTTTTAGTTTAGTAGAAAGTTTCAGTGGTTTAATTATGAACATACTTATTTATTATAAAGCTTATCTCGACAATAGACCACCTTATTCTCAGTACTTTTCATCTGTTGAGATGTATACGTAGCTTTTTATCCTCATTCAGAGCTGAGACATTTTCTTCATACCTCACAAACTAGCCAAAACTCTCTGCACACCACTTAGCGTGATCCACAAAATCTCTAATCGTGATCCTGGAGTAGTTAATCTCGTTTAGGTGGAATTCGCCTTTAAGTTTACGTAACTCACGGGTAATTCACGAGACCTCGTAAGTTATTTCGCTCTCGCAGTAATTTATGTTACTTAGATACGCAATTGACCTTCTCATATTTTTATAAGACACTAAATAAATACAAAAAACATCATAAATCATCCTCGATAAACAGTAATTAATGAAAGCTACGAGCTCTCGCTTTAACGTGTATAGGGGTGATTGTGCACTGTACTGATCAACACCAATAATTTAATACCTGAGTATTAAAAACATTTTAGTTTAATTGGCCTGTACTGCTCGGAAATTTTCGAAACAACAGTGCGATGGCGTTTGTCTTCTTTGCGAAATCTAAATTTATAAATTTTGTACATACACTTATTATCTGCTTTATCTGTCATTTTAAAACCGCCTCATTATCCTTATTATTATTGTTTTGTTCCATCACCGTCTGCATAGAATTTAGAAAAGTATTATTTCTTAAAGAACGTTGCATTTTTTGGAATTAAAAGTAAAGTGTTATTCCACAGTATCCATAAGAGTTTCAAACTTCAGCCAGCTCCATTCAGATCTTAATTGAGTAACAGTCACCCAAATAACAATAAAAATAAATTTTGGGGAACACTTTATACACAACCTGACCCTGACCTATCTGACCCTAAACATAGCAAAGCTTATACTATGGAAGCCAGATAGCTGATATAATACTTATGTAGGTAGTTTTAAGTACATACTTATTGTACATAGGTACACCCACACACATAACAACACAATCATTACGAAACGATACAACAATCATCTTCTAAAGAAGGCAGAAAATTCAGATGTCCGTCTCATCTAATGCACGATCACCTTCGATCAACAAACAATTCAGTGCCTCTCAATACAATCTAGTACTCAGTATAAAGTGGGTACCATAAACCGTACCTTTAATATTATTGTCATAGTTCTATAGCGAGATTTATTGGCCATTCCGTATATTTATGGCGCACTACGCCGCTCACGGACGGACATTACAAAACGCCTGTCAACGACCCCTGAAGGAAAATAACTGGAAAGTGAACTTGATGCTTTACGATTTTCAGGTATGTGGGTTAAGTACGTCGTTATTTTGGACACATCTTCGGGACTCTAATTCTTATACTTATGTGTAGTTATTATACATAAAAGGGCATATTACACTTTGCTAAATTAAGTGACTGAAGATGCATATTTAGAAGAAAGGTTAGTCGATGAAATCAGAACCAAGTTAGAAGTCAGTTGAAAAATTAAAACACGATCTGCTTGTAGCATAAGCATAGCATAAGCAGCCCACTAAATTATCCCACTACTGGGACTCGGGGCCTTCTCTCGCAAGGAGAGAGTTTAAAGCCATAATCCACCACACTAGCCAAGTGGGGGTTGGTGGATGATACATGACCTCGAATTCTAGGTACGTGTCGGTTTCCTAACAATGTTTTCCTTCACCGTTTTTAAGTTAGCCGCATTACGCACATGACTACGAAAAGACAGAGGTGCGCGTGGTGGGATTCGAACCCGGGGGCTCCGGATCGGCAGTCGCCGTCCTCCCGACTAGATCAGCCGTAACTACATAGTTATACATAAAAGGGCTTATTACACTTGGCTAAATTTAGTAACTGAATTCAGATGCAATTTTAGAAGAAAGGTTAATCGATGAAATCGGAACCAAGTTAGAAGCAAGCATTCCTCGCTTCAGAAATTAGTATGCTAGCTTTCTGAATACACTTCACTGAATTCAGTAGCGACGACTAAATGTAGCCTAATGTAACAAAGCCTTAAGAGTGCCGAAGGCTAATTACTGGCAAGCGGTATTATGATTTAAGTTTATGTGTATTACTAGCTGCGCTTCGAGGTTTTACCTATGTAGTGTAGCTTATGTTCTGTTACAGACTATGAACTATATAAGTGTAAAAATGTCAAACAGATCGGTTCAGGCGTTTCGGTTCAGATTATTTGTGGCCACAAATAACGTGATTTTTTTTTTACATTTTTAAATTTTTACATTTAAATTATTTGTAGGATTTATTAAGACTAAGTGGTACAGAATTGACACAAGGGTCATGCCTATACAAGCTTTTCATACCAGCATTTTAAATCAGTAAGTTTTGTTAATTGTTTTTTTTTTCAAAATATTATATTAGACTAAGAACTCGTGCAGCGATTTTCAACCGCGCCCGCCGCGAATGCGGGCCCGCAGCTTCTGTAGAATGCAGATTTAAATGTGAAAATTGAAAGCACAACTCACGACGCGTTTTACGCCTCGACACGACGTTTTACGACCACCAAGTCGGCGGTCGGTTGGCCTTGGTTGGACCTCCTGGCCGTCGCCTCCCACGCTGGCGGGCGATAGCCTCGCCCGCGGCGACTGCGAAACCGCAAAAATCAGCGGTGTCGTGAGTTTTGAAACAAAACCGTAGTTCCGCAACCGCGGCGGGCACGGATGAAAATCGCCTTTAGAGATTACCCTTAGAGAGTTTGGGTCCTGCGCCCGCGGCGCTAACCCGAATAGTCAGCTCGGTAGTAAAGGCGACTATTGGCCAGCTGCCATAGGTTAATTAAAAAAAAACCCTTAGAGAGAAAAATGACCGGAACGAGAGTTACGTCGTACTACGTAATTGAACCGTTAAATATATCTGTTCGCAAGCAGGACCCAGTTTTGTGAAGAGCTGAACTTTTGTACTTAAAGCTAAGTGACTAAAGGTGAATAATATGTCAGTCAATGTTCAGTGAGGTATTACAATTTAAATATTGGCGTCGAACAAAGACGTCGATACGCTACGCTGGTCACAGCTACGCTTGACGCCACGTCTGATTGAGTTCTCTGTCTTTGCCTAACCTTTAGATCGCAGGGCTGTCGCGTCCAAAAATGGCACGAAAAGGTTGTCGCTTTGTTCATCAAATTTTGTTTGGGTCACGTGATGCAAATGTCGTCTCCGAGTCACAATTTCAAGAAATTTTGTTCGTCATTTGTTTTGAATCTGATGTACATTTAGATTTTTTGGATTAAGGTTTAGGTACACTTGACTGCCATCGCACCTAATTTCAAGCAACGATGCGGTAAATGTTGGAACGTGCTTACCTAATAGAGTAAGATCTCAGGGCCGCCAGACGTCACGTATTTTCTGATGAACGAAATGTGTACCATTGAGTAGAGTTAGAACGTACTAAGAATATATATACTTTTATTATAATACTTTTTAGAAAATACGTGAAGTAAGTAATGTATCTTCTGGACCTCATATCTCAAAATTAGTCCTCTAAGCAAGTTCGTGGGTAAGAATGTGTTCTTAATACGTACTAACTCTTCTCAATCGTCCACATTTCGTTCATCAGAAAATACCTGACGTCTGGCGGCTCTAGGATCTTGGACTATAAAAGAAAGCGATTCACTCTCGATTTGAGAAAATCTCACTCGGGCAACGCAATACACAACGTAGAGTTCTTATCACAAAATTAGAGTCAAGACAATTCGTTCGAATCTTTTGACCTTTCTTTGATTACAAACCAAGGAGTCGACGTATATTGAAGAAACCGGCCAGTTTCACAAGCATAAGGTCGTAAGTTTGATACCCGTCTGCATCAACAAGTACTTTTTTTTAAATAAAGAGCAACATACCTGACACATAACACCACAGTGGCACGCATCAATTGGAACATGAAGAGTCCAAATCATTACCTAGCACTGCACTGCGCTCGTCACCCAGAGATCTAAGATCTTATATCTCTAAGCCCTGTAATTTCTCTGGAAACATTGTCCTTCAAACCGGAACACAGTAACACACAGCACACAGCGTACAGTAACTTATCATAGCGGCTGGCTTGTAAAATTAAGGAAAACATCGTATGGAAGCCAGGATTTTCCGAAATGTGGATGTGGTTTCAAGATGGTGATGACAACACCACTGTATTTTCGAAGTCATACGCATAATGTCGCCAATTTAAAAGCGGTGAAGAAAAACATTGTGAGGAAACTGACGCGTACCTAAAATCTTTCGAGATCATGTATCAGTTACCAACCCGCACAGAGCCAGCGTAGTGATTTATGGCATTGATGTGACTGTGACTGCCCTAGTGGCTTAGTTGGTAGTAGCTCTCTCTGCCTGCGAAGCCGAGGGTCGTGGGTTCGATCCCCACCCAGTGCAAATATTTGTGTGATGAATTCAAATGTTTGCACTGTGTCTGGGTGTTTCTATGTATAATAAGTATGTATTTAAAACTATATAAGTATTATATCAGCTATCTGGCTGCCATCACACAAGCTTTGCTTAGTTTGGGGTCAGATGGTGTTGTGTGTGAATTGTCCACCAATATTTATTTATCTCCTTGGGAGAGAAGGCCCCGAGTTCCAAGAGTGGGAACATTTAGTAAGCTGCTAATGCTTATGTCTTCAATAACGTGGACCTACGTGGGACCTACCCATCAACCTATAAAGTTTATCAATCAATCTATACAGTTTCATTCAATACCTCTTAAGTGCACAAGACGAGCTCTCGAGCTAAGTGATTCAATAAACAACGGAGCAGCAAGATGTTCCTCTGTTACAATAACAAAATTAACCGCATAAATGTATACTGAGAAGGTGGCAGCTGGTGAATTTAGAAACAATGTTATTATAGAGTTAAGACAAAAAATAAGTAAAGAATCGCTACACTTTTATTGTTTTTAACAATGAATTAAATCGTGACTAAGTCCTGTACATTATAAACATTATCGCTACACTTTTAAACATTGTACTAAGCTATCACGGATTTTCACTACACTGCAGGTCTACTACGAAGTCCGATAAACGATATATCGGCCGAAGTTATGGTCGATTTATACCACGAAACACAATCGGTCGGTTGATGACACAAAAACTGTCAAATCAGCGTCGGTCGGGATGAACGAAAAGCCCGATCAGATCGACCAACCGATTGTGTTTCTTGGTATTAAACGTCCATAACTTCGGCCGATATATCGTCAGGCCATATATCGCAGAGGGCCCGCGTTGCGGGTGCGTACATCGCCGTGTCGGTACGCTCGCGCAGCTTGGAACAGCCAGCGGCCGCCAAATACTTCCAAAATACTGAGAAAGAGGGTAGTTCTATGTCTGCCCACGACTAGCGTGCGATTAAATAGAGTAAATGATATACGTGGTAACAAACATATCTGTAACGTAGTTGAACTGAATGAAATACTACGTACTTTCTGGATTAAAATGAAGGCTACTTTTTAACCCGTTAAAGTAAGTGATTAAAAATTTATTATTCAAGAAATAATTATTAAAATTATAACATCCCCAATACGATTGGATAAAACAGTTAACATCCCAGCATTATAAGACTTTAAATTTTGGTAATAAATAACTAAACAATATGAAACAAGACCTAAACCATCTCAACCTAATAAAATTCTAATTATATTTGGTCTAAGCAGTGGTACGTTACGGGGGCTAGTGAATTGGACAAGTTCTTCAATCATATAACCTAATAATTTATCAATATGCAAAATGTGACCAAAATGGAACGAATTCAAAGTAAAATTTCATTAAAATTGAGGGGTTTTTCGGTTTACCATTCGGCGGCAATCAATTTGAATTACACACGCTGCTTGACCCCTTGCCTTTACATCTAACACGTCGGCTCCTATCTCGTTATCAACACCGACCGAATTTAATTAGCAAATTATTTCAACAATAGTGATTCCTTTTATGTTCAAAGTAACGAACAACCCGCGGGGATAAAGGTATCGCGGAAATAAAGGGGCTGCCGGCCTCAATGCCCTCTGGACCGCCCCTATTCTCCTACACATCACAGATTACTCTCATGCTGGTCCAGTCTCTTCAAATGTATCTAGATAACTTAAACAAGATCTGCCGAAGCTTTGTTATGCCGAAATCTGCGATTTGATAAATATCTATTGGATAGCAGATAAAGTTAAGGACTTGTTGTACAATAGTTTGGTTTTGTATAATTATTTAGATTGGATGGTTAGTTGTTTACTACTCAGTCACGTCGCTATATATAAAGTGTGGTCACTTTATAGTGGTAGCGGCATTGCTATATGTAACTTTTTACATTGTATGCTTTGCGAAAGGATTTTTAATACAACATTTGTACATTAATCTTTAAAATCGATATTAAAAGTTACAAACCAATCCCGAAGTTAACTAAAAGAGCATTTCAATTGGCGGCCTTATAGCGATCTCTTCCAAGTAACCATACACGAATTGGATATGATAGATAGCATGGCCCTGACATAACCCTTTGATTTAATAAGAAATAAATAAATTAAAACATACTACTCAAAATAAATCAAGGATAGTGATTAATATATGGTAGTGGTAGGACTCTTGGCAGAGTCCGCCTGAGGAAGTACCACACCTTTGCCAGATATTCTGCCGCCAAGCAGTAATGTGCTAACATCACTGTGTTCCGGTTTGAAGGGCAATGTTTCCAGAGAAATTACAGGGCTTAGAGATATAAGATCTTAGATCTCTGGGTGACGAGCGCAGTGCAGGGCTAGGTAATTATTTGGACTCTTCATGTTCCAATAGCTGCGTGTCACTGTGCTGTTATGTGTCAGGCATGTTGCTTACCATCAGGCACATGTCCTGATCGTCTCGTCACTCTTTATTTAAAAATATATATTTATACTAGCGGCCCGCCCCGGCTTCGCCCGTGGTACATATATTTAACCTACAGCATTCAAGGATTACGTACATACGAAAGAACGGTGAATGATTTTTTTAAATCGGTCCAGTAGTTCCCGAGATTAGCGTGTTCAAACTATAAATATGCTCTAGGCTACTTTTGATCCCCAAATTATCGTGCTGTTTACTGGGTCAGAAGTGACACCTGTAGACAACTGGCGGGGATAACTAATTAAATGACGATTGGTCAGTTAACGGGGATGAAAAATGATTAAATTACTAAAATGACTATTAAAAAATAAGGGTTGATCGTAGATGGGTGAAAATTGAGGATTGTATGTATTTTTGTGTGTTGTATCATAAAAAAATAGAAATAAAAAATTTTGTCTAAAAAATAAAAAATAAAATTTAGGGGTGGACTACCCCTAACATTTAGGGGGCTGAAAAATAGATGTTGGCCGATTCTCATAGATACCGGATAAGCACAAAAAATTTCATCAAAATCGGTCAAGCCGTTTCGGAGGAGTATGGCAACGAAAACTGTGACACGAGGAATTTTATATATAAGATATATATACGTTTTTCTTAATTTAAAAACTGGTATGGGTTAGAGGACTATAATCTGTCCTAGCCTAGAGTTATGTGCGTTACTATGCCCATCAGAAGACAACCTATTAAAAAGTGACTTCCTTAGAATGAAAACTCGTTAAATTTTCATACTAAGGAAGTCACTTTTTAATACACTGAATAATTAAACTGAACGAGCTCGTTTAGTGCTAAACGAGCTGCGAACACGCGCGCGCTATCTCCTTGAAAAAGATCGCCGGACGCGACCGAAACTTGAGTCGGACTGGACTGACTATATAAAACGTGAGTTATCCGTGTATTTATTTAAAAAGTGACTTCCTAGCTTCAGTATTGGAAGTTACTCAAAATTCTTTTATAAACCTATAAAAGGATATCTACAGATATTTTTCTCGTTGAATTAAAACTCCGAAATCAGGTAAAACTCGACTGTACAAATTCACTAATTTCGTTCCTTTTTTCACATTTTTTAATTTAATAACCATTTTTGCACGTCCGCGTCAACGTTCAAATTGGGTCATAATTTCCTTTAACTCTGAAGTTTTTTTAGCCGTCCAGGGAAGAGGCTTTATCGGCGGCAATTCATCGAGATTTAAGCAAAATTTTATACATTCCTGAACGGAAATTAAACCGGCTATCGCGATTAATCGCTGTCGCTGTACTGCAATACTGTGAAATTTGCTAGCAAAGTGAAACAGGTACAAAAGCCAAAATGGGAGTATAAATTGTTTAAGTGGATAATTAATTAATAAATATTGTTCGATATTCCAGTCCAAAAATTTCAAAAAATTTAAGTAGTAAGTAGTAAAAATTTAAGTCCAGAATATGATTAATTAACAATTAGTTATTTTTTTTAATCTTTCACTTAAATTGATGGAATTTTATAAAAAACTAAATAACAAAACATATTATTTTGGCTTTACTCAGTGCTTACGAAATATCATTACGAAATTCAACCCCTAAGGGTGTAAAAAACGGGATGGAAGTTTGTATGAAACATTTTATTCCTTAAACGTATTCGTATAAAATTTCGCACGAATTGAGCATGATGAAAATAATGAATTAAGTATTACAGTATTTTTCAAAACTCAACCTCCAAAGGGGTGAAATAAGGGATTAAAGTTTGTTTGAAACTTTTTATTGTTTGAAAATATGTGCATGAGATTTAACAAAATAATAAGTTATGTTTTATAGTTTTTTCGAAAATTCAATCAGTTTAAGTGAAATATTTAAAAAAATAATTTTTAATTGTTAATTAATCATATTTTGGACTGAAATTTTTTAGGCGACCCATTTGCAATGTATTTGTTGACATATTAAATTACATATAAAACGCTTATCATCCAATAAACAGCTCGGTGAAGGTCGTTGTATAGCGGGATCTTAGACTACAATGAGAACTACACTACACTACAAACCTACTTAATTTATTTTTCGTTTTTGAGTGCCTATTTATGGTTTGAAGTCGTTTTTATAAATGTAATTTTTTCTCACTTAATAAAATAGCTTCGTGTTTTGTTTCACAGGCGCAATATTGCCAACATTAGTACCTAAGTACCGTTAAAAGAAAAACAAAACCACCACACATCATCACATATCACTTGCTTAATGTAATTAATGTTTAATTAACACTTGGATAATAGATAAATTTAAACACACTAGGTAGGTTATTTATAGTAATTTTGTAATTTACCCGAATAAGCTAGATCCCCAACTTTCACAACTTATAACATTTTGTTTAATTATACGAGCATAAATACTAGCCCAGTCCAATTATAGCAGAACATATATTTTAATAATAATGTTTTAATTTGCTTAGGACCCAAAGTTTGAACTTCGAAAATTAGTAAAGTTTTGTATAGTTTTGATCATTTCTACATCTTGAGACCATTTAATTTGCTGAAATAACAAGCAAAGATTGAATATAACAGAATTGTTCTATAGAAATCAACAAAATATAATTTACCCTGGTCGAATTAATATTGGCTCTTGAAAAAATTTATAAAATGTAATCATTATAGTTATAAAAACTTGGCAGTTATAGGGATTACCGATAGAAGTAAAAATGTATAACTTAGAATTTGATAGCTCACTTTCGAAACTACGCGTGTGAAACCGGAGGGCGTGGCCATGACCATGGTCATCTAGAAATAGCCGTGATCCCGAGTCACAACCCACTAAAAATCTGACTGTGGTGCGCCAAAGTTGTCACTTCAATAACAATTTCGCTTTGAAAATATTAGAGGTCACAGGTATTTATTTGAAATAAACAATTTTTAATTTTTTTTATTTTACCGGTTGTTTAAATTTCGCTTTGCTTTGTATTCATTACCATTCGCATTTTACCGGTGGTAGGCCTCGGCCGTGGTTGGTTACCACCCACTAGATTAAGTCACGACGCCAAGCGGCCTAGCCGTGTTCCGTTGTGTTATCTAGTGACACCATTTGGGGGAAACGGGTCAGAACAGTTGCTGCATAACTACAAGACCGGTCTGTCACACAT
Organism: Ectropis grisescens; assembly: GCA_017562165.1. Classification (NCBI taxonomy): domain Eukaryota; kingdom Metazoa; phylum Arthropoda; class Insecta; order Lepidoptera; family Geometridae; genus Ectropis; species Ectropis grisescens. The sequence continues at coordinate 28,178,304 of CM029781.1, read as the reverse complement.
CGATACTGTACATCGGGAAGCTAGTCATGGAGGGTAGCGGGATCCGAGGCACGGTTGCCGCGACCGACCGCAGATAGTTGGGGCCCCAAGTAGTGAGCTAGCCACTCATGAAAGGCTGCCCGCCATCTGGCGAAAAATCCCGGGATGCGCTATCCTGCCGGTTGGCGACCGGATGACAAGGCCAGATAGACATCCCAGGGGGCTCGGGCGTCCCCGCAGTCTCCAGGCTAGCTCTCCAATGATGTGTTTGTGTTGGGTGTTGTTACCAATGGTCAGTAGTGTGCGGCCTCGTTCTACTGCCGTTTTCCCACCGATCCCTCTCAAAACAAAAATGACAAAAGAAATAACAGAAACAAGTGTAAAGCGCGGCCGCACTCCTTGTCGGTTAAAGTGCACCTCACAAATATTCGAGGTCTGCACTCAAATCTCTCTGCAGTCCATCACCACCTCGAGACTGAGCAGCCGACACTCTTGTTTCTGACGGAGACGCAGATAGGTTGTCCGTCGGATGTGGCGTACCTAACGTATCCAGGTTACACCCTGGAGCACAAATTTCGGCCCCGTGCTGGAGTGTGCCTGTACGCCCGTGACGACATCTGCTGTCGGCGTCTCCGTAACTTAGAGGACACAAGATTCTCCGTTCTTTGGGTTTTGATAGACACGGGCATAGACAAAATTCTCTACGCCTGTGTATATCGGTCGCACAGCAGTGACCAGGAGACAACTAGGCTTACGGATTATTTAAGTGAGGCGGCGGACGCGGCTCAGCAGAAGTACCCTTCAGCCCAATTAGTGTTACTGGGGATTTTAACGGCCATCATAAGGAATGGCTGTTCCCATACCGGGACACTGACCACGCTGGGCAGGAAACGAAAAAGCTAGCTTTATCGTTAGACCTAACCCAGCTGGTCCAAGAGGCCACAAGAGTACCCGATGTTGAGTCGCATACACCTTATTGCTTAGACCTAATGCTGACAACAGATCCAGACCGTTATTCCGTGGTGGTATCTTCGCCGTTAGGCAGCTCCGACCACTGTCTGGTGAAGTCAGTATCTGTCTACCATCCGCCTGATCCCAGCCCTAGTGGCAACCGGCGGATGTGGCGATACAAGTCAGCAGATTGGGACGAGATGCGCTCTTTCTTTGCATCTTACCCGTGGCAGCCATTGTGCTTCACTTCTGGTGATCCCTCAGTCTGCGCGGATGCTGTGTCTAATGTAATACGAACGGCTATGGAATATTTCATTCCATACTCTGACGTCACATTATCCAGCAAAGCTCGCCCTTGGTTTGGTTCTCAATGTAAAAGTGCTGAAGCATTTAAACATGAGACCTACCTAGCTTGGTTGATGCTCGACAGCGTAGGGCAAAGGATATACACCAGAAGAAGAAAGCGTTCAACAAGGCTGCTAAGGCATGCAAAAAGGTTCTTCAGAGGGCTCGTTTTGACCACATTAGTCGAATAGGGAACAAATTAGCTTCGTACCCTGCGGGCAGCAAAGCGTTTTGGTCTCTAGCTAAATCGGTCGAATCGAACTTCTGCCGCCCCTCACTGCCTCCAATGCTGAAACCTGATGGGACACTGGCTCACACCGCAATGGAGAAGGCAAACTTGTTTGCATCTCAGTTTGCGGAATCCTCGCGTCTAGATGCTGGTAGCGCGACACCTCCTACTTCACCTGGCTGTCCGACTTCTATGTCAGAAATACATATTCGCCAAATGGAGGTTCGCAAAGTGCTACGCAATCTGGACGTGAATAAAGCTAGTGGCCCAGATGGCATTCCTGCCGTAGTGTTGAAGGCTTGTGCGCCTGAGTTGTCTCCAATACTGACGCGCCTGTACAGACTCTCTCTCTCGAAATGGGCAAGTACCGAAGTCTTGGAAGCTTGCCAACGTGCAACCAGTACCCAAAAGGGTAGTCGTGCTGACCCTGCCAACTACAGGCCAATCTCGGTCACGTCCATACTCTGCAAGACTATGGAACGTGTCTTAAACCACAGGCTCTAGCGTACCTAGAATCGAACGACCTCCTCAGTGACCGACAATACGGGTTTCGCCGAAACCGGTCCACGGGGATTCTAGCGTACGTCACTCACATCTGGAGTGAAGCTATCGAGAAGCACGGGAAGCACTTGCAGTCTCCCTGGATATCTCGAAAGCTTTCGACAGGGTTTGGCACGATGGCCTTTAAGCAAGCTTTCAGCTTATGGTTTGTCTCCAGGTTTTATAACGTGGATATCGGACTTTTGAGGGATCGATCCATACGAGTGGTCATCGATGGATGCTCGTCGGATCAAATGGCTATTAATGCCGGAGTCCCTCAAGGGTCGGTGCTCTCTGCGACACTCTTTCTGCTACATATCAACGATCTGTTGAAGCCCGGTATCTTTGGGTACGCTGATGATAGCACCGTTGTGAGAGCTACATATCGAGCGCGAGAGCCAATAGGCAGCAAACTCAGGTACTGAGAGAGTTTGATCGAGCGTTTAAACTTGACCCTTGAGGCAGTCTCTAAATGGGGCGATGCCAATCTGGTCAGGTTTAACGAGGAAAAGACGCAGGCGTGTCTGTTTTCCGCAAAAGGAGTCCTTTCCAACAGGCTCCTACTTTCGCGGTGTATCCGTGCCGGTATCCGACCATCTCGAGCTGTTGGGCGTTACTTTATCATCGACTCTCAACTTTGGCTCGTATATCGAATCTAAGGCTAAATTAGCTGCCAAGAAACTAGGTGTCCTCTCAAAGGTGCGAAGGTACTTCAAGTCTGAACAGTTGCTAGCGTTATACCAAGCACAGATTCGCTCCTGTATGGAGTACTGCTCGCACCTTTGGGATGGATCGGCTAAGTATCAGCTGGAGGCTCTGGAATCGATCGAGAGACGTGCCAAAAGGCTCATAGGCAATGACATTCTCGTGCGAAAAAAAGACTACAAAGTCTCAAACATCGCCGGAAAATTGCTAGCTTATCGGTTTTTATCGGATACACTTCGGAGAGTGTGCGACTGATTTGTACGATCTAATACCACCTTGCCCTTTTTCTATCGGAATGCTCGTAGCTCGAAAAAGCGACATCGTTTCATGGTTGATGTTCCAAAGACACGAACGAAGAGATTTGACTCTACTTTTGTGATAAGAACGTCTAGGCTGTGGAATACGTTGCCTGAGAGGGTTTTCCGATAGTTACAACCTTTGTGTTTTCAAATCGAGAGTGAATCGGTTTCTTCTAGGTAAACACGCTTCATCGTAGACCGCATCATCGTTTAACATCAGGCGAGATGGCAGTCAAGTGTAAACCTATAAAAGTTAAAAAAAAAAAAAAAAAAAAAAATTCCGTCATCCGCCATTTAAGTGTCAAAACTTACAAGTTTGGTTCGCTTAATATTGTGCTTAGGATCGATATTTTCCAATTTTTACCCCAAAAGCAGTGGTTTTTTAGGGTTCCGTAACCTATTTTTTCTAACATATTTTTTTTCTAAACTGAATTGTTTGCGCGAGAGACTCTTCCAAAGTGGTAAAACGTGTGACCCCCCCCCCCTCCATTTTATTTATTTACATTTTATTTAATACACAAAATTAACAATAACATTTTTCGAAATACAACTCTGCCAAGCGGCACGGCAGTTTGTAGGCAGCTCTCAGATCATTTTTTAAAATTAATATATAACTTTGCATAGCAATAGTTTTTTAAGTGGGCAGAACCTTTATTAACAAAACTAAAATACAATATGAACTACACTACACTACAATCCTACCTAACTAACTACTTACACTAAGCACACATAATTATCTATAAATCACTATAGTATACTAATATTTTTATTTTATTTCAGGATTTTATTATAGGTTTACCTTATTATATTGTGGGGCTGCGGTATATTAAAAGCTATTGTGGTTTAGAAAAAGTCAATCCCTCAGTTCATTCCACGTGATTCGTTTATAAGACGTGACAACGTCTAATAAATCGATGAACGCCGGATGCGTGAACGAAAAAGTGTGCCTTTACGTAACGGGACATCCGTTACGTTCATTGTACGCTTGCGCCGAAACTATCAATGTTTTGTTATGACGTGGTCACGTTAAACTATTGTCTGTATACCAACTGACTCTACAGACAACCAATTTTTATTACAATACAATACAATACAATGAAAAAGGTTTTTTTCAAATGTTTTTTGACTATAACTCTGTAATTATTTTTAGCGAAGTTTCCTGGATTCTCTTGAAATAATACTGCAATCTCTAAATTCCTTTCAAAATATTATTATTGCAGGCGATATCAATATAGATATTAGTGTTACTAATTCAGATCCAAAAAGTATAGATTACTTAACATTGACAGCCGAATTAGGTCTTTTACCTGCACACACGATTCCAACTAGACAAACCACTTATCTTGATCATTTTTTGGTCAAAACAAAGTTACCTTGTGTATCTTTTGTTCTTCAATCAGAAGTTACAGACCACCTTCCGGTATTACTGAGTCTTTCTTCCCACACTCCGATTAAAAAAAAACTAACACCTAGAGTATTAAAAAAAACGGATATGTCAAAAGCTCTGAAACTTTTGGAACTTTCCAACTTTGAATCAGTCCTACAATCTACGGACCCCAGCTGTGCTGCAGACGCTTTTGTTGGTATACTGATGGATGTTATCCAGAAATCCACTTCATCCCGTCCACTCCTTCCAGACAACGTTCTACGAAGCCTTGGATAACGCCAGGCTTATTAAGATGTATACGTCACAGAGATAATATGCATAGGAAGTTGCGTAGATATCCGGGTGATAAGTTGCTAAAAAAATATACTTAAGATACAGAAATTTTTGTAATGCTCTTCTTAAAAAGCTTAAAATTCAATACGAAAGCTCTAAAATTAGTGAAGCTGGGCGTGATTCTAAAAAAACCTGGAAAGCAATAAAACAAATAGCAAATATTGACAAAATTAAACTCCCCCCACTTGATCTCTTAAAAACTTGCTCTACCCCACAACTATCTGCAAATAGAGTTAATAATTTCTTTTCAAGTATTGGAGAGCGCCTTGCGGGTAAAATTTCTAGTAGTGTTAACATATCAAATGTGACAACTTCCATCATCTCTCACTACCATCCACGTTCATTTTTTGACTGACACAAATGAGAGAAGTTGAAGGCCTTATCCTTAATCTAAAAATAGTACTGCTACTGGTTGGGATGGAATATCATCGATGTTTCTTAAGCTCGCTAAAAATTATATTGTTGCTCCACTGACCCACATTATTAACATTAGCTTTAAAACAGGTATCTTTCCCAATGTCTTCAAAAAATCTATTATTCACCCGATACACAAAAGTGGGGCCAAAGACGACGTTAATAATTTCAGACCTATATCTGTACTTCCTGCGCTATCAAAAATAATTGAAAAGTCCTAAATAACAGATTATCATCATACCTAGAGCATGAACAACTTTTGTCTGAATCGCAATACGGATTTAGGTCCAAAAATCTACGGAACAGGCTGTCTCGAACTTAACCAATTACATAGTAGAGAACTTAGATCGCAAAAAAAAATGTGTTGCTATATATTTGGACATGGCTAAGGCCTTTGACACTATCTCTACATCACTCTTAGTAAAAAACTAGAAAGTATAGGTGTACGTGGAATATTTTAAAATTATTTGAGAACTACCTATCAGAAAGAACTCAACGTGTCAATATAGGAGATGTTATGAGCGATGATGAATTTGTCGTGTGGAATTCCCAAAGGCTCTATCCTAGGTCCTACTCTTTTTCTCATTTATATTAATGACCTCTGTCTTTACAAACCCAATAACGGCAAAATATTCACGTTTGCAGATGACACGGCGCTTGTATTTGAGGGTGTTACGTGGGATAAAGTACGTGAATCTGCAGAATTGGGCCTAACAAATATTATATCTTGGTTACAACATAATCTACTCACGCTGAACTTTACCAAAACAAAATTTATGACATACACCATGCTAAAGCGACATAGGCCACCTAGAAACTTTTAAAATTAAAGCACATATTTGTAAGAACGACCCATCTAACGCTAAATGCAGCTGTGTAGAGATTGAACAAGTTGAGTCCATTCGCTATCTTGGTGTGATCTTAGACGAACAACTTACTTGGATGCCACAAATTACAGCCGTTTCTAATCGCACAAGAAAACTTATCTGGGTCATGAAAAATTTGAGGCGAAGTATACCATTTAACTTGCTTAAAACAGTATATCAAGCCATTTGCCAGTCTGTTATTGGGTATTGTATCTCAGTTTGGGGCGGAGCATGTAAAACCAAGATTATAAATCTCGAAAGAGCTCAACGTTCTGTACTCAAAGTAATGACACATAAACCATTCCGATACCCTACAACACTTCTCTACTCTGAATCAAAAATTCTGACGGTTCGTCAGCTCTACCTTCTCCACCTTGTCCTCCACCATCACCAAAGAGTCAAAGTTGAACCTGGTTTAATTAAATCTACTATCAGATCAACAAAAAGCGTCTGTGTCATCCAAAACCCTCGACTTCTTTTGCTAGAAGGCAGTCATACTTCTCCAGCGCTTTTGTGTACAATAAGCTTAACAAAATTCTAAATTTTTATCCGTTGACTCGACATTATTGCAAAATTACTTTGGAGAATTGGTTGCTCAAACAAACCTACGAGTCCACAGAAATGGTGCTTATCATTATGTCCTGACAAACTAGTATCCTTTTTTGTTTCTATTTTTGTTTTATTTTTAAATTAAATTGTTTGTTGTAATTGTCATCCAGAATCAAAATTTTGGTTTTTTCTTATTTTATTCTTGTAATTAATAAAATCGAGTTCGATATGTTATTTTTCTACAGTTCATAATATTTTCTGGTTATTTAGTATCATATCATAAGTTGAAAATTATTGTAAACAATCCATTCTGTTTTCGGCGGAGGGTATTGGTACGCCATCTCACAGGTTTTCCTAGTTTGGGTACCAATGCACTTCTACATGGACCAACACAAAATTACAATTACATCTGTATGAAATGTTTTTGTGATGTTCTTAGCAAAATAAATATATTTCATTTCATTTCATTTCATTTCAATTGATAAAATCATCCATCCTACTAAAATTGTAAATGCAAAAGGTTGTAAGAATAAATGGATATATGGAAAGTATGGATGTGTGTTACTTTTTCACGCAGAAACAATTTAAGCGTTTGAGGGAAATTTAATACATAGACATAGACAGTGGTCTGGAATAACACATTGGCCTATTTTTTATCCCGGGAAATTAACGGGAACGAGAACTCCACGGAATGAAATCGCGAGGCGCTGCTAGTTAGGAAAAATAGATTGAACACTTCGGAGAGTGTGCGACTGATTTGCACGATCAAATACCACCTTGCCCTTTTTCCATCGGAATGGTCGTAGCTCGAAAAAGCGACATCGTTTCATGGTTGATCTTCCTAAAACACTAACGAAGAGGTTTGACTCTACTTTTGTGATAAGAACGTTAAGGCTGTATTCCACAGCCACGTTACCTGAGAGGGTTTCTACCGATAGTTACAATCTTTGTGTCTTCAAATCGAGAGTAAATCGGTTTCTTCTAGGTAAACACGCTCCATCGTAGATCACATCATCGTTCAACATCAGGCGAGATGGCGGTCAAGTTAAACCTAAAAAGTAAAAATAGTTAATAGATTTAGTAATGATATTGTTCCATATTTGGTGTACCCTAAATCGTGAAAGAAGTGATTTGACTCTATTTTCGTTGGATATACAGCTAAAGATCGCGTTTCTTTCGATAGATACAGTTTGCGTATCGGGTTTTTGTAGACCACGCTCCGTCGTAATTCGTATCATTTATGTGGCGGTCAAAGTCTTCAATCGTAAGCCTATATGATACAAAAATGCTTCACTGCTTCATGTTGTGCAAACGTAGAACGCTTTGAAAGGTCACAATACGGATTTTGTTATAAGAGTCACAATCGTATACTGAGTTGTATTTTATACTGTAGAGAAATGCAAAGTTTGCTACTGTAGTCAAAACTTTAAATCTAATTCTAGATAAACCCATTTAAACAATTTTTTTATTATTCAAATAACACGCCCCTAAATGCACTGGACACAGAAACACAGAACGCTGACTGCGTTGTCCCGCTGAATGGCGACAGACAATTTTTGCATCTGAGACCAGGCAGAATCCGCCTTTGCACCACCTAACTGATACAATTATGGGTTTCCTGTTGCTCTCCCTTTAATTTAAAGCGAAAATAATGAAAGAGCAATATCTAAACTAGGACCTTTTGAATAAAGCAAAGAAGTAGATCCAACCAATTATTTAGTAGCGGTCCGCCCCGGCTTCACCCGTCGTACATAATATATATAGCCTTTAGCACTTAGGGATTACGTACCTACATAAATATACAACGGTGAAAGAAAGTTTGAAATCCTGGTGGAAGGTCCTGTAGTTTTAGAGAGTCATTAGTTTAGCGTCCAAGCCTCTTCAGCTTTATAATATTAGTATAGATTATATGCTCTCGAGAGTTAGCCCCATATTTGTTCATTCGAAGTTTTAACTACCCAACTAACAGTAGTGATTGGCCAGATAAATGTTTGGTAATGTAGAATACATATAACTTAATTTATAAAAATTAGAAATAAACGAAATTTCACAAAAATTAAAACTACAATATTGAGCGAGCTTTGGTAAAGTTATAATTAAGTTTATACGTTGTTTTATTATTCGACCCGAAATCTTGTTCCACGGGCAATCGCCTCACAGAACTCAGTCCGGGCCCCGAGAGAAAATCTTTCACAAAAAATGTCCATTCAAAGGTAAATCAGTTTTTCTTTTGGATTTAGATTAGACCTGAAAACTCCAAGATTTTCACTCTTTTCTTGGCATGATATTATTGAGAAATATTTTTTTAAATTACGTTTTAGTGTATTTTTTATTTTGTTAATGAATATATTATACAGAAAGCAGTAGCGGCCCGTTTCGGCTTCGCTCGGATATTGTCAAATAAAAAATAATCGGAATAAAAACTATCCTATCTTTCAAGTTGGATCAAAGTGCACACGTTGTGCAAGTTTTATTGAAATCGGTTCAGTAGTTTAGGAGCCCATCGCGGACAAACAACGTGACGCATAAATTATAAATGTATATTAAGATTAATCAGAGTCTAAATTATTTTAACTCCCGACGTTCCAGTTGTGTTACAAAAGCCGTGCTCAATAAATCGAAAAAAAAAAATCGCAATGTTTTCACTATGGATATCATCGTTATATCTTGTTAAGTCATGAGTAAATTTTGCAGGGTGGGCTGATATTATGAAAGTTTTGAAATTATATTTAATAATTTCCTGTTGCTGCAATTACGTTCGCAAACAAAAGTAGGTTTTCGTCCCCTCTACATCATGCCTCTACAATATTTGTCTAACTAATTACAGATGTTCAAGTCGTCCTCGCTGGCTTTAACAGTGAAAGAAAACATCGTGATAAAACCCGCACGTCTGTTCTTAGAATCTTTCGATGACATGCGTCATTCGCCAACTCGCACTGAGCCATTGTAGAGGCTGGTCTTGATTCTCCCTCCTTGACAGAGAACGCCCCGACTGCCAGCAGTGGGAAAATAATATAAGCCCTCGGTATAAGCAACCCACTCTGGGTTGCTTATACCGAACCTAGGGCCTACAAGTCTGTATACGGAAATTTTTTCATTATGTACTGTCTGTCTTTAAGCAGGTATATTTTTGCACGTGTCACATAACCGTAATAGATTACAGAGTATATTTGGTAATTTGATTATGTACGGCATTGCTTCCATACCGTTTCAATTTTTAATATCTCTTCTAATCTATTATTCCGCAATGCCGTACAAAAATCATGCGACAAGTTGCAACTGCACTCAGTTGGACAGCTTACAAATGACGGCATAGTGCTGAATCTTATTATTTTATACCTTTCTATCATCCTAAATAGGTCACCTGGTGGTTAATTTGACCCATATATTTTGTTCACGGTCCTGTACCTTATATAAGTCTTACGAAATTTCTACAATACTTGCTAAAATAGCTGTCAAGTGCTGTTTTATTTCGTGAATGATTACTGTCCAAGAAACCGATCAATAAAAGACGTAATAAATGTAATGTTTACTTAGTCATTATGGATTCAGTACATCGGTCCGTCCAGGCTGTTTGCTTAGGATGAAATTTTGGACCCTCAGCGATGTTCCCGGATGTCATCGGTTGCCATGCGTAAAGAAAATATGCTCAACTTAACTTCATTGGTCAAGATGATCGATCATTCTTGAAAGTCTCATGTATTATTTATAGGTTGTTGGGATATCAGTATTTTCTTGAAAAATTTACGTGGAATCAAGTGATATCGGACCGCAAGTAAATAAACTGGCATTTTTATATCTCTCGAAGCTTATAACTCAGTGTTTTTACTGAGACCCACAATTACATTGTTTTTAAACTTACGCGATTTGAACAAATAATGTTTAAATTGTACAGGACTTAATCACGATTTGTGTCACACGCCGTGGTCACGAGAAGGCTCAGTCGAGCGGTTGTAACGCTGCCGAAACGTCGAGGTATTTAAACAATTAATTAAATCGTGATCAAGTCCTGTACATTATAAACATTACCCACAACTATTTTAACATTTTGACAGAGTTTTTTCTACACTTAGAATGTCAAGAATGTTTTAAGATATATCTATATTTTTTTATCTGTACATTTAAAATTAAGAGTGGTAAGCTCGCCGTTGAGGCGTACAGCCAGTACTGCGCATTTTTGAAGAGAAAACTTAATTTGGCGCGACACAGACATATTTTTCATGGGCTGTGAATTGAATTCTAGCTCACGCTCGGGAAAGAAATCTTCGGGTAAACTCAGGACCACGGCCATCTAGAAATGCGTGAGCATTTCCCATTGGCCATCTAGAAAGGCGTCATCGTTTCTAATTGGCCATGCCGATGGACACGCTCTCCGGTTTCAACCGCGGAGTGTCCAAAGTTAACTATCAAATTCTGAGTTATAAGTGTTCACTTCTATCGACAGTTCCTATGACTACCAATTTTTTTTATCGAAATCAGTATGGCAATGCCAGCTGATTTCGATAAAAAAATGGCGGCCAAATTTCAATCCGATCCGTTAAATCGTTCCGATGGAACTCGCAACAAACATGCAAACATTCTCATTTGCATTACTAGTAGGATTGCTATTAGATAAATCATCTGACTGTTTACTGCTCTGTCTAAAAATTACGATAGCAAAACTCTTCCAAATCCAAATCCTTACTCGAAATGTTATGGAACTCTAGTGTCGCTCCATACAGTATATTGCAATAAAATCTTAGTCCCTTTGTTTACCTTAAATGTAATTAAAACCTTTAATTGTTTGGTCTGGTTGTGTAACGAAAACAACTACGCAGAAAACCTTGTTCAGTCTTCATAAGTCCGCATCTCGCTTCAATCTAAATGCTAATACCTGAATAGCGGGACAGATCTTAGAGGACAGATGCTGCGTTCATTTGCTAAACCGCTGCCACTAAAGGCTTGTTCGCATTAGGCTAGCAAATTAGTCTAGTAGAGAGTAATTTAGTAGCTAAAATACTCGCTACTATTCAAAAATCGTTCGCACCGTGCTTTAGTACAGTTCACAAGTGAGTAGCGTTTCGCAACATGAAGATCCTACAACGCATTTGTTTGAAGTTATTTTTCTCTCCAGACTAATTCGACAAGTTCGAACCTGTTTACCAGTTTCAGTGTTCAGACACGTTTAGCCACAAAATTACTCGCTACTAGACTAATATACTAGCCTAATGCGAACAAGCCATAAGGGTGTGATTCCCGCTGGCTAGTAATCAGATAAATAAATAATAGCTATATTATATTTGCATTTGTGTTAACATGACAATTGCATTGTTTTTAATATGACAAATATTTGTGTCATTTCATCACACAAATATTTGCACTGGGTGAGGATCGAACCCACGACCCACAGCTTCGCAGGTAGTAACACTAATGGTTACCGATACCACTTGATCCTGACCACCGTATTCGTAACTCTTACTCGAGAGCTACATACTCGAGAAAACTCAAATCAGTATCAATTTTTACCAGAGTTCATCAACGTTCAAATTAATTAATTTGTTACACTCCATAATCTTAAAAATACATATTATAAATGAAAAACTTTGGATGTTTAGATGTTTGGGGCTCAATTAAGTCGGAAGGTTTGAACGGATAAAGGTTGGCATTTAGAATACAAGTTACAGCTGGTCTAGTAAGTTACGGCTGGTCTAGTAAGTTACGGCTGGTCTAGTAAGTTACGGCTGGTCTAGTAAGTTACGGCTGGTCTAGTAAGTTACGGCTGGTCTAGTAAGTTACGGCTGGTCTAGTAAGTTACGGCTGGTCTAGTAAGTTACGGCTGGTCTAGTAAGTTACGGCTGGTCTAGTAAGTTACGGCTGGTCTAGTAAGTTACAGCTGGTCCAGTCGGGAGAACGGCGCACGACGACGAACACGAACACACGACAACGAACGGCGAAGACCCCGGGTTCAAACCCCACACGCACCACTGTCTTTTCAAAGTCATGTGCGTAATGCCGCTAAGTTAAAACGGTGAAGGAAAACATCGTGAGGAAACCGACATGTTGGCCCGCACTGGGCCAGATTGGTGGATTATGGCCTTAACTCTCTCCGTGCGAGAGAAGGCTCCGAGTCCCAGCAGTGGGAACATTTAGTGGGCAGTTGATGATTTAGAATACAGCTGAAATGTAGCACGTAATGTAATAGCACGAAGGCTACTTTTAATCGTGAGGAAAATTTGTTCAGTAATTTTACGGGTTATAAGCTCGGTAAGCCTACTTGAAAGATCCTTTTAATATTACAAATGCGCAAATTTTGATGCAAATGTTTAGATGTTGTTTGCTCAATTTTTCTTTAATTACGACGACGACGTTTCGGCAGTTAGAGCCATCGATATAATTAAAGAAACGAAGATGAGGTATGCTATAATCTAAAGACAAAATAACGTGGCGAAAATTTGTTTGAAAATTTTGAAAATTGAATTGTCAGCGAACGCACACAACTCCTTGTTGCGACTGAGACTAAATCAGGAGACGTCACCTGATTTTGCATCGCCATAGTAGAAGCGCGTTTGCCGCTTCTGCCGTTTTTAAGAGTTCGATGGTTAGAACGCCGAGGTCACGAGAAGACTGCAAGTGGTGATTCCTGTTGGATTGAACGGGTTCAAATCGCGAAAGCTCAAAAATCACATATTATACTCGTACTCAAATATTCCAAATACACCGGCAAATGCAGAAGTAGGTACAATCAGTACAGTTACAGTACCCAAATATATGTTACGCTGACCCACGTAAAAAAGCAGGCCACAGGGCGGATAAGACGGACAGCCGAAAGTGACAAATTATTCTGTTATACGAAACTAACATTAGGGGTGTGCGTAGTTGTGACGGTGGCCAGTGATTTATTGTGGCCCCGAGTGACGGCCCCGGGCGGGAGTGACAGCCCGGGGCGGTATAAAAATGGTGAAATTAACTCGCGGAAATGTGGTGACTCACTGTTTGCGCAGTTTTTAGTCCACGGTTTTGCAAAGTGATCAAGGGTTATTCCTTGGGGTATGCCAGTTAACCGCTTTAGGATATGAGATTAAATATATGCGTGACGAACATACTGACAAAGAACTTTCGAAGTAATGAAATAAAAGTTTGAAATCGAGATAAAACCGTCATTGAACCAATGACATTTCCGATACAGCTAGTAGGTATCTATGGGCTTTTGATGTATCTTTATTTACTAACACCAATGTAAGAAGAGGGAACTTACAAGTTTTACATTTTTAGTGTCTACTAAGTACGTAAAACTTTGATTTTCAAAGAATATTTAATGAATAATTGTCCCTGTTTAAAACTATAGGTATCTAATATTGAATTTCCATACATCTTTAATGGAGCGTTGTCAGGAAACAGGGCAACGCCCTCTCCGTTCAAAGAAGGTTGTTAGTGTAATGATCTTATTACGAGTTTTATGAAGAAAAATTACATTATTTAATTTTTTACTAATTTAGTTCAACATTTTATACCTATCTTTTGAAACAAATTTAATTTTGATCAGTAAGATACGGAATAATTATAAATCTATTACGTCCTTAGTCTAAAATTACTAACCTACTAACCACTTTGTAGACGTGAAATTAGTTGTAAGAATTAAGAAATAATTTCTCTAGGAATTCAGCGGCTCCTTTCAGGCAAGCGAATTCTTGACATTATTATATGCAATGAAAATCGACATATTTTGACACAAGTAACAAGATGTGAGCGATTTACAATACTTGAATAATTATTTGTTAAAATTCCGCAAGATAGATAATGTAAATAATGATAAGATAAATAATGATGGTTTAATGAAACTTCTATAGCTATTCAGCTAATTTCGATTACATCAACAGTAGTTGAAAATGGCGGTATTTGCTTATTTTTCTCGTACTTTAAACAATTACAGTATATATATATATTTTTTATGTTGTCACCTGTATCGTTTGTAGTATTACTAGTATTTCGGGTATAGTATTACCTATATTTAACTAGATGTCCACCCCGGCTTCGCCCGTGGTACATTATATAGCACTCATCAGGATCCCGTAGGTACATATCCAACGGTAAAATAATGACTGAAATCGGTTCATTCATTCCTGATAATATCGCTTTCAAACAAAACACCTCTTCAGCTACCTGAAGACGCGACCCGTCGGAAATTGGTCGTACCAACTCAGATTTAGAAAAAAAAATGATTAGCAAAGGGAGGTGTTTAATCTGTGAGCAAAAGTGAGGTATGTAATCTGTGGCAAAGGTTAATATTCAATGACGCAATCTTAGACACATGCTGTCATGTGTCATGTCAAGGCACGAAACGTACGAAAACTCTCAAAAAGGAATATTTTTCCCCCGATTTCTTTACATTCTTGATTCATGCTCCGCTTCTATTTGTAGTAGCGTTATGTTCTATAGTTTATAGCCTTCCTCGAGAAATGGACTATCCAATAGAAAAAGAATCTTTAAATTCGGATCAGTAGTTCCCGAGATCCTAGCGTTCAAACAAACAAACTCTTCAGCTTTATAATATTAGTATAGATACAGGGATTTGAGTCTAAATATGTGTTATATAAAATAATAAATATCTGGTTATTTCAAGAAATGGATATGATTGGTAAAGTTGAGTATAGAGGGCGCCAGTACAGAACCATATATTTCTACCCGCCATCTCAAAAAAAGTTCTGGAGGGGTACATGGAGCAAAGCCGACGACTGGCGTTCCTTTTGAACCTTTGTAACAGAAAGGTCCATCAATTGTCGAGC
Source organism: Ectropis grisescens (assembly GCA_017562165.1). Classification (NCBI taxonomy): domain Eukaryota; kingdom Metazoa; phylum Arthropoda; class Insecta; order Lepidoptera; family Geometridae; genus Ectropis; species Ectropis grisescens. The sequence continues at coordinate 28,162,945 of CM029781.1, read as the reverse complement.
TAAATTCTAAAACTAATTTAATTGGTTTACTTTTACTCTCGAAGTGTAACATTTACTGTATTATATTATACTATACATAGTAGAATTTACACCAAAATTACCAGAACTTTTGTCACGACTACGAATAATTTCCTGTAAATAAATTTTCAAAAGCTAGTACTACTTCTATTTCACAGAAAAGTTCGATAAACTTTAGGAGTTTTTAACTTGAAACGCCTTCAGAAACGAGCTTTAGAAAGCAATAGTGTTTCATGATTGGTGTTCCATATACTCGAAAAAAGAAAAAAATAACATTTAAATCGCAATGCTTGAAGCTAGTACTGAGCGTTGTTTGAAAGTTTTGTCAAACTTCCATACAAACTTTAAACCTATTCAAACTATTTTTTGTTCCAAAACGTAGCTTACTCAAGCTCTAGACAATTTCTATTCCAAATTTCATTCAAATTGGTTCATTAGCGTAGCCATGTAAACGTAACATACATATTATATTTGTTTTTATAATGTTAGTAGAGAAGTAGGGATTTTTTAATAGTATATACTGTGACGAGACTAGCAGGACATGTGCCTGAAGACCCAAAGAAAACACCCCTGCTCATAGCAACACAGTGTCATTACACAATCATTACCTGGCACTGCACTGCACTCGTCACCCAGAGATATATATATTTATCTCTATACCCTAAAACTGCTCTGCAAACATTGCCTTTCTAACCAAAACACTGTGATGTTTTCACATTGCTGATTGGCGGTAGAATAACTGGCTAAGGTACGTCGCTAGGCGGACTCAGCAAAGAGTTCTACCACTCACTACATCTACCATACAGGGATTCCGCTCCTCGCCCGCGCCTGTCGTGTGCGTCGCGCCGCTTCCTCGCGACTCACGCATTTCAAGGCTAGACCCGCCCTTCACTGCCAAGGCTACTATTCGGCGTGAACTTGTAGACGTGGCTAGCATCACAATACTCTTTTACGCGCACTCTACTCCTTCACGATTACGCTTTTTTTCTTCTGTGTTGTGGTTTTCGCGCCCACCTCAGTTGCGTGTTTCGTTCCGCACGGCCGCGGCCGCTTCAGTGTTCTCGACTGTGTAAGTGTGATTTATTTCGCGGTTGCTTTGATATAAGATTTGACTTGTTTATTTGACATTACTATACACCACTGGCTCATCAAGTTCGGTTATAATAATCCTGCTCATATTATAAATGCGAAAATGTATCTGTTTGAATATTTGTTGCTCAAGGTTGCTCGTCGGAACGCCTGAACAGTTCGGGTTAAAATTTTGAACACAGCTAGAGTACATAGTCTGGAACAACAAATAAGCTACTTTTAACTGCGGGGAAATAATGGTACCAGTAATAATTAGACGGGTGATACTGCACAGCACTGCTAGTTTATTTATAAACTAGATCTCCGCCCTCGCTTCGCCTGTGGTACATATTAACACTCAGCGGGATCCCGAACATTTCCAACGGTGAAAGAATGACTGAAATCGGTTCAGTTATTCCTGAGAATATCGCTTTCAAACAATAAACCTCTTCAGCTACCTGCTACGCCACCTGTCGGAAATTGGTCGTACCAACTCAGATTTAGAAACAAATTTGATTAGCAAAGGTTTATATTCAATGACGCAATCTTAGACACATGCTGTCATGTCAAAGCACAGTACTAAAATTCTCAAATAGGAATATTTTCCCGTTTTTGTTACATTCTTGATTCATGCTCCGCTTCTGTTAATAGTAGCTTTATCTTCTATAGTCTATAAACTTCTCTATGAATGGACTATCCAACAGAAAAAGAATCATTCAATTCGGATTAGTACTTCCTGAGATTCTAGCGTTCAAGCAAACAAACTCTTTAGCTTTATAATATTAGTATTGTGTGTGAATTGTCCACCAATAGTATACATTAAAAAAAACGACATGTTTGTGTTGATCCCTTGCAGAGGTATTAGGTAACTACTAACAAAACAACCTGAACTACACCGTACACCCTATGTAGGCAAAACCTCGCTTAACATCAGGAGAGATGGCGGTCAAGTGTAAACCTATAAAAAAGTTTTAAAAAACCCTACCACTGAAACTGCACACTGCCAGAAGAACATCTTGCTCATCAAACACACGACATTAAAGTTAAACAACTGAGTTGCAGCCAGACAAAAACAATTCAAATTGTAGGAAAAAGACTATTAAATGGCACTTATCTTTTTTTCTAAAATATACATTATTGTATATTTGCATGCAACTTTGTTCGTAGTTGACGTAGCCGTAGTGGCCGCGTGGCTACAGAATCCGATTATTACAAACGTGAGGTCTGAGATAAGAATGGAACATGCACTTTTGAAAATGTTTTCAAGTGCAGATGTACGATATTATCATCACTGGTTTTAATAGTGAAAGAAAACACTGAGTTCCAACATGTTCCGAGAAAGATGTTATTCAAGGACATATCTCATCCGCAACCCAATCTCCACTTTTCTCTGCACAAGATACGATGACAAATGGCATCCCTGACATCAAACGCACGCGTTAAGCACAGTTCACCCTATAAACTTCAGTCGCACGAGTTCTAAACGCCAGAATGCAGTAAATTCTAGTGTCGACTATATCGTCCGGTGCAGCGTTCTGCCAAGTCACGTAGTTACGTGTACGTCGTACCAATCAGTAGGAACGTAGGTACAATTACGCTACTTTGTTGAAAATGTATGAATAGTTTTTACTTTAGTTTACGATGGACTAGTATGTTTGTGAAACAGCAAAGTCAACTGGGAATAGAAAAGTATGTGTAAATCATATTCTATACATAATTCTAAACCAACTGACCCGTCAAACGCTATTTTACCATATAAATTAAATTTCATAGTGCTACGAAACTGCGTCCAGCATGTACGAATGACTAATTCAGGGAAAATGGTGAGCGGTCTTGCGCTCCCGCTGTAATCGTCAAAGGTTAGGTCAAACCTCATGGAGGTTTTTGTCGATAAACACCACGTCTGTCCATGGTGTCGAGTCCAGCTTAACCGGGCCGTTTCCCGAGGTGGAAGGCTCCTCGTAAATATAATCCCTCCACAAGAACAGTCTTTCTGTTGTTCGTCGAGGTCATTTTCCCTTCGTTTTTGAAGTAAAAACTCCTTTTGTCGCATCACAGATAGATTTTTCGTGGACTGTGAATTGAATTCTAACAAGCTCGGAATTGATAAAAAATCTTCGGGCAAAATCGGGGCCATGACCATTGGCCGTGAAATCATGAGTTTTCACTTCTATCGGCAGTTACTATGATTTACAATTTTTTTTGTGCTCGTCGTCGTTTGCGATCTGGCTTTCACTGCGTGGTAACTTTGGCCAAACAATCATCCGTTATGCGGCAGATGTGTCCAGCCCAATCCCACTTGCAATAGGCTGGTTTTTGAGTCACATCGGTTTTTCCGGCTTTGGGACGCAGTATGATATGTCGTATTTGTTCCGCTAATTTTACTAGTGTAGTAGTCTCGTACTACTGCACTCCATAACACTATATAGGATGTAGAGAGGACTTTCCCGACAGTGCGAGAAAACAGGCACAAAAATAATAGGGTTGCTCTTGACCACCACCTCACATAATGTAAAACGACGATTGCGGTCCGTGATGGATGCTATAATAAACTGATTCAGTCTATGAGTACTCTAGACTTGAAGACATACAAATTAAATCCACCAGCATATACTCACTCACGCAACACATTCCATAGTTTCGATGATCTCAGTACGATAGTGGTATCATAACTCTTCGTTCGAGTCGTTGGAAAGACAACTATGAAACGATGTCACTTTTTGGTGCTACGAGCAGTCCAATAGATACAAAGTATGGTATGGTGTGGTGAAGTCTCATGATATTAAACTAAACATAAACGTGTTTCTCAAAATAAAATAACAAAGTTTTACCAACTAAATACATATACTTATATCAAACAAATTGTTTGTTGAGTTTGAAAAAAAAACGTATTTCTAATGAAATAACTTGAAATATTCAACAAGGCTAATTACCCTCAATACGTAGCCTTGTAAAGCGTTGTTCACCCTCGAGCAACTTTAAGGAACATGGCCATTGTAGAATAACTTGACACTAAACATGATATTCTCCGCACACGTAAGTACCTACAATGTAGTTTAGAATGTTAATAGAGAATAAAACAACTCTAATGCCCGAGCTACACGAGGCTAGATTTGCAAGCTAGTACTTTTAGTTTCATGTAGACAACGCTACTTGGGCTATGGAGCGGGCTATGCTCGGTGTCTCCTTGTAGGACAGAATCAGAAATGAGCTAATTCGACAAAGAACTAAAGTGACCGACATAGCTCACAGAATTAGCAAGCTGAAGTGGCAATGGGCTAGCCATATTTGTAGAAGAGAGGACCATCGCTGGGGTAGGAAAATACTAGAGCGGATACCGCCAACCAGCAAGTGTAGAGTGGGACACCCTGCAGCTAGGTGGAGCGACGATCTGCGAAAGGTTGGCTGTCGAAAGTGGATGCGCAATGCAGATGACCGCACCTTATGGCGTTCATTAGGAGAGGCCTACGTCCAGCAGTGGACGATTATTAAATAGGCTGATGATGATGACGAGACAACGCTACGCAACGCTAGTTTTGTCAACACGAAGCTAGAAGTACTTGCTACCTTAATAACACTAGCTTGCTATCCTATCTTAAAAATTATCCTCGTATAACTCGGGCATAAGCACGGTAAGCTAAAAACTTAACTTTTTCTGCGTTTTAAGACAAATTAATTATTTCCTACTGCCCATTAATTATAAATGAGAAAGTTATACTTACGGTTGAATGGGTCGGGTTGAAATTGTGAACAAATACGAGTATAGTTTATAGTTCAAAGAGTTTACATATACTACGTATAGAGTTAGATTTTCCGCAGGGTTCCTTTGTGTCAATCGTAAGCAGATGACGTGCATACTTTCTATGGCAACAGATTTATGTGCCGTGACAAAAGTATGACACTTCCACAAGAGCGTTTTTTTTTTGTAGTGGTAGGACTCCTAGCAGAGTCCGCCTGGGGAAGTACCACACCTTTGCCAGTTATTCTACCGCCAAACAGTAATGGGAAAACATTACTGTGTTCCGGTTTGAAGGGCAATGTTTCCAGAGAAATTACAGGGCTTAGAGATATAACATCTTAGATCTCTGGGTGATGAGCGCAGTGCAGTGCTAGGTAATGATTTGGACTCTTCATGTTCCAATAGCTGCATGTCTGCTCTTCATGTTCCAATAGCTGCTGTTATGTGGCAGGCATGTTGCTTACCAACAGGCACATGTAATGCTCGTGTCGTCACTTGTTATTTAAAAAAAAAGAGCGACAATGCGAGAAAGATGCTACCCGTGCTTTCCGTGTAAAGCGTTTGTGCCAACTCTATACGTAGTATATGTAAACTCTTTGGGCTATATGGGCTACTTTTCATAGCGAGAAAATAACAGAAACAGGAACTACGTGGGTACAAGCATGAGACGCTTCTAGTAATATAAGTTCGAAAATAACTCTGGCTGATAATTTGTCTGTTTCTTTTTCAAGACTAAACTTCTGAACTGATTTTTAAATGAAATTTGGTGCTAAAATACAATAAATCTTAATAAAATAAATAGTTTACTTTTTTATGCCTAAAAATGGTTTCATTGCCGAACAATGGCCTAAAAACGGGGTGGAAAGTTTGTGTAAAAACTTTATAATTTTTGAAGCTTAAAGTTATATTTTAATGGCATTTGATTAGATATCTGTACTAATATTATAAAATAAAGCCTTGGATTAGATATCTATACAAATACTAGCTGTACCCTGCCACCTTTTGCTGTGGCACAATGTGATGCAAAAATTAGATGACAACAACCCTTGATGCGGATTATTTATCATTGTAAAATTTCGGCTCGATCGGTGCGGAACTTTTTGAGTTTTTGAAGCGTACACAAACCAACATAACATTTTATATATAGAGATTATAAAGTCCAAGAGCTTATTTGTTTAAACGCGCTAATCTCAGGCATAGAATAGATAACATATGTCTCAGGAGTACTTGACTGATTTCAAACAATTTTTTCACTTTGGAAATGCACGTAATCCATTACGTAATGCACCACGGGCGAAGCCGGGGTGCTGCTAGTAAATAAATATGACATTTCAAGTATATCCATAAGCTATTTTGGCTGCGAACGCTCGCGTAGCATTATGTTTGCAATAAACTCCCCCAAAACAGTTTGACCGTTTTTTATGATAGTTTTGTGTAAATTCGGTAGGTCTGAGAATAGGTCGTAAACTAAGCTTTGAACCCAAAAGTAATATGGGTCTACCCCAAAGTTTGTAGGGCCAATTATTTTTTTTGTTTAGGATTAAAAATACATATAACTTTAACCCTTAATTTTCACCCTTTTACCACGAATTCTCAATTTTGAATGGTGATATTAGTACTGTTATTATCGTCATAATTTGAGTAAATAACAAAAACAGCGTTTGTCGAGTCCGCTAGTGTTAAATAAAAACGATTTCATTTGATTTACTATCAAAAGAAACATGGTTTAAAAAAGAACAATAGCAGTAATGTGCAAACATTACTGTGTTTCGGTTTGAAGGACAATGTTTCCAGCGAAATTATAGGGCTTAGAGATATAATATCTTAGATCTCTGGGTGACGACCGCAGTGCAGTGCTAGGTAATGATTTAGACTATTCATGTTCCAATAACTGCGTACGTGTCACTGTGCTGTTATGTGGCAGGCATACCAACATGTCTTGCTCGTTTCGTCATTATTTACTAAAAAATAGAGAAGAGAAGAACAAATAGATATTCACTGACAGCACTATCTGATCCCAAACTAAGCAATGCTTTTATTATGGCGGCCTGATATATCACTTACATAGGTTTAAATACATACTAACATAGAAACACTCAGACACAGAACAAATATGTGTATGCAATGCACACAAATTGCATTGAATTCATCTTTTTTATGTATGTCACAAGACACGCGATAGCTCCGCTAATTGCGAATCAATTTTGATGATTCCTTTTTTGTTTGGTACAAAATTCTTCAGAGGTGAATCTTAACTGATGTGGTGGTTTTTAAAATATCAAATAAAAACGAAACTCACATTTATCTGGACGACGCAGCCATAGCTTCTAATGATTTTCAGACGAATGTCATTATTTAATTTTAAAAATAAACTATGAGCTTTAGTTTCGCAAAATGGCTGAACTACGAGTACAAACTAAGTCGGTTTTTGCCGCTCCTCGCGTTTAAGATAGCCATGTACCACGTTTCAAAGGCCAGCTCTTCTACCGCATAACTAAATCGGCTTTCGTTTTGCTATTGCGGTCTCTATCATTACAAGCGGAAAGAAAAGAGTGATAAATATCAAAGCTAAGACATTTTTCGTTGGGCGGTAGAACCCCCGGACGCCAGGGCTCCGTTTATTACATTCCCTGTCCCGAGACACAAACGGATTCATTAATTGGGCCGCAGCTCTCCTGCACCATTCTTTGATGGCATTTATTAAATAACGGGTTGATGCGAAACACGAAGCTCAATTATTGTTAAATCTTTTGCTTCTTCGTTTATTGAATCAAATTGGATGGTATAATTTATTGACAAAAATGTTAACTCAGTTGGTTTCGTTGTTTTGTTTATTAAAGTAAATATTAATCAATTATTGTAATCTAAATTTATTTACCGCCCACGTAGCTAGCGAGTTGTTTTCCCGAGAAAATAGCCTATGTATTTTTGCAGACGATTATATATTTATGTACCAAATTTCATTCAGATCTCTTAATACTCGTAGTATTACAGTAACATAAACCGCCCTGCAACGTTCCTGGCACAAAGGAGCTTAAAATGTAGGTACGAGTAATGCTGCCATCTAATGCCTCTGTGGTATTAGATACAACTGTCTACCTTAACCACAACATGCCATCCCATCAATTTTTAACACAATCCTACATACAATATATTGTATGTAAGATCTTATTATATTAATGGTTTTTGTAGCTTTGTAGTACCATGCTTTAAGAATTCCAAGAGTTTTGTCCATACCAAAGCTACATGGAAACAATGGCTTTCAGCAATAAGACCGGCCAAGTTAAGATATCTGAATGAAATTTTGTACATAAATATAATAAATTATGTAAAGTTAAAAAAACCTGCTACTATATAATACTACTAAATATAATAAAATAAAAATTACGTTATACTTTAAAAATAATACCTCTGTACGATGATTTAATAGACTATGCTAATACTATGTTTCGTATATCGCGTTGCGGCAGCCGTTGCGCAGACTATACAAACGACATTGTCGTTTACCCCAATTTTTTGAAGCCTACAAAGGAACGCCGATAAAAATCGCACTCCTCGCCCTTTTCACGAATCCTAATATTTCAGAAATGGGCATTCGGTGACACGAAAAAATTATTATCTCGAATGAATAAACGATGAATAAATCATTCTACTAAGTGTTGTCATCAACGTAAATCGAGTTCTGTTGAACTTCGCGTTTGTTTCCGAAATGGGCTATTTATTTAACCTAATTTTATAGGGGTGACATTGAACTTTTGATATAAATAAATAAAATAAAATGTCTTTATTTGCGAAAATGGGTAATTACAATAAGATCTTAAATTGAGAATTCCATAATCAACCTTACGGCATGCAAATATTAGGTTGTCTATGACAATTTGACGAAAAATCTTTATAATTCACTAGATGTCCGCCCGGTGTTGCCCGTGGTACATTATATAGGATCCCGTACATATACAACGGTGAAAGAATGACTGAAATCGGTTCAGCTATTCCTGAGAATATCGCTTTCAAACAAAACACCTCTTCAGCTACCTGCTACGCCACCTCATGTCAAAGCACGAAACGTACGAAAACTCTCAAAAAGAATATTTTTCCCCGACTTTGTTACATTCTTGATTCATGCTCCGCTTCTATTAATAGTAGCGTTATTTTCTGTAGCCTATAGCCTTCTTCGATATATGGACTATCCAATAGAAAAATAATCTTTCAATCTGGACCAGTACTTCCCGAGATCCTAGCGTTCAAACAGACAAACAAACTCTTCAGCTTTATAATATTAGTATAGATCACTCTAGGCTGCCTATTCAAGAATTTTACTCACAGATTACATATTTTACTCTAGTATTATCTACTCTGTCAGAAGGCATTTTAATTTATTTTAAATTAATGTATTTCTTTTATATTCAAAAAGTGACGAAAAATTGGTTGATTGAATGTATTCAATGAATTAGGTAAGAAAGAGAGCGTTGGAATCTTGTCAGCCATAACATTGTTAAAACCCGAATATCCGTGTTCGCAATCAAGGCATATCCCCCGAATATTCGTGGTTAAAACTGACAAGCTACTCCAAATTAAAACACGAGTTTGTCTAACTTTCAAATTTTAGCTTATTCAGTTCTTACAACATGGTGGAACAACAAATATCTAAGTATTTCAATTTGTGATATTAATAGAGCGCCAAGGGGTTTTTTCACATACGTAGTTCTCGTCTCGATCATTTTCTGGCAATAAAAAGCAGGTTATGCGTTATTTCAAACTACCTCTATAATCTATGTATGTCTGTACCAAATTTGTTTAAGTATTTGGATGACTTTATTTTTTAATAAATTCTATGTAAATATCAATTACTACCGTTATATACTTCGACCTTTGATCGAAGGTTATATAAAACAACTTACACTAATGCGGCTACAATGAGAATTTAAATGGTCAGAATTTTATAAATATTTCTATACAATAATAATAAATAATCATTGATCAACTTGACTATCTTTAGATATTCATTGGTCTACGAATCATTCAGATGTGTTTAGTGTAAATAGTCAGGTTGGTATGTAGCGTAATTCTGATTGTAATTTATGATACTCCATGAATAAAACAGTAACAAATTTCATCCCGATATACAGACTTTCGCCACTTAATATAATATTAGTAAGGTTAATGCGTATTTTTGATGCATATTGCATATTTCTAATCAACTCTGTTAGTTATAACATTAGACCAGGGCCAGAGAAACGTCTGCGAATAAGAATGAAAGTATATGTACTTATAATAAACTGTATATCTTAACATAAACTTATAATATCTTTAGAGATCCTCCTCTAGCGCAGAGGATTAACTCCCTCGGACGGATTATAATAAAACTGAATGAAAAAGTGAGTCTGCTTATTTCGTTTGAAGCTTTTCAGAAAAATGTCATTTGAATTGTTTGACGAGATGTTTAAATTTCTGTTGTCGGTTTTAACGTGGAACGAGTAACTTTAGTAGGCCACGGGCTTTTCAGAAACGATATACGACGCGGAATCCCATCCAACTAAAATGGTTTGATATTGTTCATTATTTTGCTGGGAAATAAAGAGACATCAATAATAATCATCATCATAATCATTTATTTCATAAAGCCAATTTACATGTCAGGATAATAATTGTGAGTATACAACATGAAATTATAAAACAAAATTCGGTATAATAATGCACAATACAGTGGTAAATATTAATTATTAAGTCATATCAATATCGAATATCGAATAAAAATAAATATAAAAATTATTATAAATTTATAATAAAATGTAAATTTATTTAAATTACACAATTATAATTTACTAGGTTACAAAGGCAAAGCATAAAATTCCTCGTATCTATAAAACGCCTGCTCAACAAGCCAGCGTTGCAATCGAGATTTAAACCTACATATAAGCTTGGTGCGGCTCTCACATGTTCAGGCAGGTTATTGTAAACATCTGGACCCATAACATGGGTCAATTTTGTGGCTTTGGACAGCTTACGCTTTACCACGCCGAAGCTGCCCGCGCTCCTCGTGGGGTAGCGATGGTTCGCACCACATACCTCGTAGGAGTCCAGGTTAGTTCTCACCAACAATGCTAAAGTCTTAATTACGCGATTGTTACACATATTTAACTAAGTCATGGATAACTCACGTGTGATATGGTCAGTTCAGTCTCAAGTTACGACTTAAGTTTCAGTCGCGCCTGGTGACTTTTTTCAAGGAGAATGCAGACGCGTGATCGCTGCTCGTTTGGTACTGACAATGTTACAAGTTACCCGTGACTTCAGTCATTAGCGTTTTAGTCAAGCAATCAAAAGGGCGTTAAAACGTCGTGAGGAAACCAGCATGGTTCAAGAAAAAATAGATCATTCGAGGACATGCGTCTATATTCCGAGAGCAGGCAGCAAATTTTGGGTAACTGGACTCAAGCTGTAATTTTGTCACATAACTATCCTATTTGGCTGGCCTCGTGGTTTAGTGGGTAGTAACTCTGCCTGCGAAGCTGAGGATCGTAGGTTCGATTCCCACCCAGTGCAAATATTTGTGTGATGAATTCAAATATTTGTACTGTGTCTGGGTGTGTTCTATGTATCATAAGTATGTATTTAAAACTATATATGTATTATATCAGCTATCTGGCTTCCATAGTACAAGCTTTGCTTAGTTTGGGGTCAGATATAATATGGCATATAATTACGTCCGTATAAAAGAACGGTGAAAGATTTTTTTAAATCAGTCCAGAAGTTCCTGAGATTAGCGTGTTCAAAATAATTACTTCTTCAGTTTTATAATATTAGTAAAGATGCACATCAAATTTACGTTTATATAACAAGTGACATTTTACCATCATATCAATATCGACATCAATATACGATGCTTACATCAGAACGTCCCTCAATTGTTTTGCCTTCCTAGAACCTTTCCACTAACATTATTTGAACTTTATAGTTTATAGTAATAAAGTTCATATTGACTTATTATTACGAATCGTTTTGTATGGGAAAAGGAAAAGGGCTATTTTAAGGTTTTCCCAGCAATTATTCGATTTTTCTCAACAAAACCATCCTTGGACTTCAACGAACATTAAATAAAAAGAAATGGCCAAATCGGTCCAGGCGTTGTTGAGTTATGCGCTTACCAACATTTTGCGATTAATTTTTTATATTATCTCTATATCTATATAAAAATGTTATATTGGTTTGTGTACGCTTCAAAAACTCAAAAAGTTCTGCACCATTCGAGCTGAAATTTTAGAATGATATATAATCCGCATCACTCCTTGATGTTTTTATCTAATTTTTGCATTACAGTGTGCCACAGCGAAGCGTGGCAGAGTACAGCTATTTTATTATTATTATTACTAGCCTAGATTGTCCCACTGCAGGGCAAAGGCCTCTCTTCCCTCCTTCCAGATAGCCCGATTTACGGCTTTGGTGGCCCAGTTTCTATCGTGGGATTCTAGTTCATCACGCCACCTTCGTCTGGGTCGACCCGGAGGTCGTTTAGATGTTGGACCCCAAGCAGTGATCATTTTTGCCCATTTATGTTCCGGCATTCGGCAAACATGCCCTGCCCAATCCCATTTTAATTGGCCACTTTTAAAGCAAACATCTGTGATTTTGGTTTTTTGAGCGAAGCGTTGTATTCCTAATCCGATCTGAAAGCCTAACTCCAAGAACACTGCGTTCCATTGCGCGTTGGCAAACCCCGAGTGTATTTTTTGATCCCTAGTCAAAGACCACGTCTGTGCGCCGTAAGTGAGGATTGGAAGAATGCAAACGTCCATGATTTTTTAGAGTACAGCTAGTAGATTATAATTATATTTATATATTCTACCACGACACGGAGGTGCAGATTTAGCTGGTGAGTGAGAGAATACATGAAAAAGGAAATGTACCTACCTACTGTGTTAGTGTGCACTACACATTCTAGGATGACCCGCGTTGTGGGAATCTAGGCTATTTCTTTTAAATTTCTTTGACCTAATATTTAAAAAAATAGCAATTTCTTTAATTAAGTGATAACGCTCGATGGTGAGAATACTTAAAATAAACAAATAAAATTGAGTGCTGCTTATAATGATAGTGTGGTATCAAAAACTGTTTGTTGAACATAAAATATTCATCTATTCCGCAGAAACAGCCTGTAAATTTTAAAACCATTTCCATCCCGACGGCGACATGCCCTGACCTGACACCGTTCCTTCCTGTACAACTTTGACCTGTCCGTCTCTTTTTCGCTGAAAGGGGTAATAGCTACGTGCATATTTAACTCAAAGCTTTTACTGTCGGTAGCAGTCCAGAAGTCCAGAGTACCGGCGACTACTCAAAGTTATGAATATCGACGCAAACTTGCTAACTCGTCGGTTTTTTATCGGATTTATTTCAGAGAATGATTTTTTCTTAGGCTTTGATAGGTTTTCACTTGACCACCATCTCGCCTGATGTTAAGCGACGATGCGGTCTACGATGGAGCGTGTTTACCTAGAAGAAACCGATTCACTCTCGATTTGAAGACACAAAGATTGTAACCATCGGTAAAACCGCAATCAGGCAACGTATTCCACAACCTTGAGGTTCTTATCACAAAAGTAGGGTGAAATCTCTTTGTTCGTGTGTTTAGAATATCAACCAAGTGCTTAGTAATCTGCATGAATCAACCACCTCGCTCTTTTTTTTATCGTACTGATCGTAACTCGCAAAAGTGACATCGTTTCATAGTTGACGTTTCAAAGACTTTAAGGAAGAGGTTTATCTCTACATAGCAGATGAAGCGTCTAGCCTGTGGAGTACCTAATGCCATACATAATCTCTGTGGGGGTGTCCCGATGGTTACAATCTTGGTGTCTTCAAAACGAGCGTGAATCGGTTTTTTCTAGGTAAACACGCTCCATTGTAGACCGCATCGTCGCTTAATATCAGATAGCGGTCGACAGTAAACCTACAATAGTTATAAAATCTAGATAACAAGCGGTAGTGAGCTAATATTAAATTTGAATGGCTATGTTTCCAAAAATTTACTCACATCATATTCCCTCAATGCGCAAAAACAAGTATAACTTCAATAATAATTGATTCATTGGATGTATTATGTGGCTGAAAAGTGTACAAGTGTACGGCGAGTGGTGGCTTACTGACGGCTCTAGACTTGAGGGGATTAGTAAAGTTAGGTTATGTTACCCGGCCTGAATTTTTAAACGACATTACGTAAACATAGAGTTTAAAGTTTTAGGTTAGTTTGGGAAATTAATGTGAAAATAGAATTAACATATTCGTTACGTAACTAAGGGCCGTTCTAATATTTCTAAAACTTAGTTACGTTGTGTGGTATTAGGGCGAAAAGAACATGCTTTACTTATTAAACTGAGATAAGACCCCGAGTCCCAGCAGTGGGAACATTTAGTGGGCTGATCAGTATCATATACTTATTAAGTTATTAAGCATTAATAAACTAGCAGCGAAAGCGTCCGATTCAAAATAGGTCATGGGTTCGACTACTGAACTGGTTGAACTGAACCCTGGTTGCACTACTACTGAATTTGTTTTCAAGTGCCTCTTCAAGTTTGGTATCACCACTGGTATAAACCATGACAAAGGAAAACATCGTAAGTATGTTTCAAAATTGGCATCTTTCGAAGACATGTGTCATCCACCAGCTCGTTCTGGTCATCTGCCAGCGTGGTGGATTATATCTTTGGTTCTCTCCTAGTGAGAAAAAGCCTCGAGTTCCGACTTATGCTACCTATTATTATAAAAACCTTAACAATTAAAACGACTTCAAAAAGGCTAGTTTTCAATTTATCGGATATATTTCCATGTATAGAAAACATTTCGGAACTTAATTGTAATACAATTTATTATTAAATAAATGTTTTCAATGAGTTCACATCACGAAAGTTTTAAATATATTTTTTTACTTACAATCACCGTTTACTCAAAGACGCCTAAATTAATTTAGAAAATCAATAATAAATATTGGTGGACATTCCACACACAACGCCATCTGACCCCCAAACTAAGCAATGCTTGTTTACTATGGTAGCCCGATAGCTGATAAAATACTTATATAGTTGTAAATACGTAGGTGCTATTACACATATGCACAACCAAACACTGTACAAATATTTGTATTTACACACAAGTATTTGCACTGGGTGGGAATCGAACCCTCGGTTTTGCAGGCAGATTTACTACCAACTTAGCCACGAAGCCCGTCAATTCACATTTTGTTTTAAAGACGAAAGCTAGAGGTAGCCTTGTAGTGTACTTTATAATTAGACAGTTTCGGAGAGTCAAGATCCACCAAGCTGGCCAAGTACGGGGTGGTGGATCTTAACTAGACATTCCATGAACATGCCGATTTCCATATTATGTAGATATGATATTATGCTGATATATTCCATAACTGGAATGTATTTCAGAAACAAAAACCTTCCTTACCAGATTTGACGTAACCATTTAGATTTCACGTTATAAATCTTAAATTGTTTTTTAACAACAATAAACGTTTTCTTTATTAAAAGTTCGTCGTTATTGTAGAACAGAAAAGTAAAAAAATAAAGGCTTTTGTAAAAATATCTGCGTAAATGAACGAGTCGACGGCTCCATTCTTCTTTGTTTCATGAGTCGAGATTATTAGAAATATCTCCGTTTTCTTTAATGGGTTTTAATTTTTAACACTTAATTTAGGCAAAAAGATGAAATTTTGTTAACAGATTTCATGTTTCTAGAATAAGTAATGAGAAAAGAGGGTTTTTATAAAAGGGATATGGCAGTAAGCCTCAAATGAGCAACCTAACTTTTGGGTTTGCAAATAAGATAACTATTACCAATGAGTAATGTTATAGTAGTTTTATCTCACGAAGCGACACATAACTTATGCTCGAGCGACACGAGGCTAGAATAGACAGTGTTAGTAAGCTAGCAAGCTAGTACCTATCTCTACCTTAGTGTAGACAAAACTTTACGTAAACGTTGCGTAGCGTTGTTTACACGAAACTAGAAGGACTAGCCTGCTAGTTTGCTATCCTAGCCTGAAAAAACTAGCCTCGTGACGCTCAGGCATTATTTGTAGTGACCAAGTGCAAAAGCACTCCAAGTATGTGTACGTGAGAACAAATACCGGACCTTAACCTTCAGTAGCAGCAGTACCACAGGTTTGCCAGTTATTCTATCGCCAAGCAATAATATGCAGACATACAGAATATTTCCCTTCGAACCGGAACCAGTGTTTCGGTTCGAAATATTTCTAGGGAAATTACAGGGCATAGCGATAAATAATTTTATATCTCTGAGTGAAAGCGCAGTGCAGTGCTAGGTAATGTTTTGGACTCTTCAAATTCCAACAGCTGCGCGACACTGTGCTGTTGTAAACAAGTGTATTGATAACTATCAGATGCACGTCTTAGACTATATATATAGACTCGCCATGGCTCAAATTCTTCAGCATTCATAAATGTAGATAAAAATGCAGCTATTAAGAATATAGGGGCGGTTCTCTTAAAAATAACAGCTGAAGATTTGAGCTATTGTGACAGTTATGCATTTCTCTGTAACTATCAATAGGATTTAAAAATATATTTAAAACGTTAGGTACCATATATACATACCAAACACATGTCCAGCTCGTTCCATCACTCTTTACCATAAATAACATAGAAAAAGACCTCAGTTCTTCGCCTACGAACATCAGATCCTATAATATAGTACAGGGCCAGGGTTGTCAAAAGTACGAGATTCCTCATACACATACGAGATTTGGGGTATTTTTGGGAAATACGAGGACAATTTAACTGTTATTTTTGTGTGTACGAGATTTTGATAAGACCATTGCAATTTATTAACATTATATCTGGTTTCTGGTTAAAATTTCTAATTTCTCCTAGTCTATGAATAAAGTTTGAAAGTCATATTACGAAATGTTGAGCTGCGTATGTATGAGGAAATTTCTGCTACGGTTGGCAACCCTGAATAGTGTATATGTTTGCCTGTCTACTCCGTCCGTCAGGCGCTAGACACGTGTCGCCTCCAGACCCACTTACCGCTCGCTCGCTGCCATTCTTCAATTTATACTGACATCGGTAGGAAATATCGATCAATTCACGCGACATTGCGGGTGGCTGGCTTCGGGACCGGTTACCACTGACAAGTGAAGGGATTTACTAGTCTTTGACTGTCTAGCATCTTTGCCGCGTTTCGAATTATTTATTACCATTAGGAATTACGCCAGCTCCTGGGAGAATCGAAACCAAATTTTCTGTCCGCTTTCCGTTCGCTGTCAAGTGGCTTAGTCTGTACGTCGTCTCATATATCTTGATTCATTTTTGGATTATAATTAACAATTTTTGACTATAGATGTCAACCCCGGCTTCGCCCATGGTACAAATATAACCTATAACTCTCAGGGATCCCGTACATATCCAACGGTGAATGAATTATACCTTAATTAGCAAAACGAATAACTCCATAGTAGCAAATTTCACAGGATATGTACAATTGCAAGTTACACGTTTTACTCGTATTTTCTTTCAAAGACATATAAGTTTTTTAGGTAAGTACACCCCATCGTAGACCGCATCGTCATTTAACATCAGGCGAGAAGGCGGTCAAGTGTAAATAAAATTAAAAAAAGGAAAATCATTTAACTTTTACAATTTCGTACATTTAATCATTAGAGGCTGGGAGCTCATCTCATTTTCAAAACTCTTCTCTTCATTTAACTTGAATTAGAAAAAAAAATATTTCACAAGTGACATCAAGAGTTAAAGATGAAATAAGTTCACTTCAGAAGCCCGGCTGAGTCATTTCCAGGCTTGCGTCAGTTCGCCCCGAATGTTGCGAGTGGGACAAAAGAGCCCCTCACAATGCAACCACGTCGGGCCGATACAATGGGCGCGGGACGTGTCCAAGTGCCGAGACGAATGCCGTGAATACAGCACCCTGACAAGCAGTTCTTATAAAACTACTTGTAGCATCTCCCGGCCTTCTACCGCCTATCTAAATCGGCTTTAGCTTTGCCGTCTCTATCATCTCAAACAAAAAGAAAAGAGAGAAACATCAATACTAAGACAGTTTTCATTCGGCGGTAGAGCCCCCGGTTTTACCGACGTAGCTGTTGATTTCATTATTTTACCGGGTTGAAAAGTATCCTATTTGTTCTTTCGGTTGAACATATTTGATACTTAAGCAGGCCGCCCCGGCTTCGCCCGTGGTACGTAATATGTAACTTGTAGCACTCAGCGACCACGTACATTTCCAACGGTGGAGAATTTTTGAAATCGATCCATCAGTTCCAGAGATTAGCGCGTTCAAACAAAAAACCTTTTCAGCTTTAAAATATATATAGAATTAATTATTTCATTATTGATTTCATTTCTGATTGTAATGTACTTTTATTACAAAGGCCCTGCCCGTTTAAAAAATAGATTTTAATAGTAATTTTATGATACTCCATGAATAAAACAGTAACAAATTTCATCCTGATATACAGACTTACTAAGGTTAATGCGTATTTTTGATGCATATTGCATATTTCTAATCAACTTTGTTAGTTATAACATTAGACCAGGGCCAGAGAAACGTCTGCGAATAAGAATGAAAGTATATGTACTTATAATAAACTATATATCTTAACATAAACTTATAATATCTTTAGAGCTTCTCCTGGCTAGCGCAGAGGATTAACTCCCTCGGACGGATTATAATAAAACTGAATGAAAAAGTGAGTCTGCTTATTTCGTTTGAAGCTTTTCAGAAAAATGTCATTTGAATTGTTTGACGAGATGTTTAAATTTCTGTTGTCGGTTTTAACGTGGAACGAGTAACTTTAGTAGGCCACGGGCTTTTCAGAAACGATATACGACGCGGAATCCCATCCAACTAAAATGGTTTGATATTGTTCATTATTTTGCTGGGAAATAAAGAGACATCAATAATAATCATCATCATAATCATTTATTTCATAAAGCCAATTTACATGTCAGGATAATAATTGTGAGTATACACAAATTATAAAACAAAATTCGGTATAATAATGCACAATACAGTGGTAAATATTAATTATTAAGTCATACAATATCGAATATAAAAATAATATAAAAATTATTATAAATTTATAATAAAATGTAAATTTATTTAAATTACACAATTATAATTTACTAGGTTACAAAGGCAAAGCATAAAATTCCTCGTATCTATAAAACGCCTGCTCAACAAGCCAGCGTTGCAATCGAGATTTAAACCTACATAAGCTTGGTGCGGCTCTCACATGTTCGGGCAGGTTATTGTAAACATCTGGACCCATAACATGGGTCAATTTTGTGGCTTTGGACAGCTTACGCTTTACCACGCCGAAGCTGCCCGCGCTCCTCGTGGGGTAGCGATGGTTCGCACCACATACCTCGTAGGAGTCCAGGTTAGTTCTCACCAACAATGCTAAAGTCTTAATTACGCGATTGTTACACATATTTAACTAAGTCATGGATAACTCACGTGTGATATGGTCAGTTCAGTCTCAAGTTACGACTTAAGTTTCAGTCGCGCCTGGTGACTTTTTTCAAGGAGAATGCAGACGCGTGATCGCTGCTCGTTTGGTACTGACAATGTTACAAGTTACCCGTGACTTCAGTCATTAGCGTTTTAGTCAAGCAATCAAAAGGGCGTTAAAACGTCGTGAGGAAACCAGCATGGTTCAAGAAAAAATAGATCATTCGAGGACATGCGTCTATATTCCGAGAGCAGGCAGCAAATTTTGGGTAACTGGACTCAAGCTGTAATTTTGTCACATAACTATCCTATTTGGCTGGCCTCGTGGTTTAGTGGGTAGTAACTCTGCCTGCGAAGCTGAGGATCGTAGGTTCGATTCCCACCCAGTGCAAATATTTGTGTGATGAATTCAAATATTTGTACTGTGTCTGGGTGTGTTCTATGTATCATAAGTATGTATTTAAAACTATATATGTATTATATCAGCTATCTGGCTTCCATAGTACAAGCTTTGCTTAGTTTGGGGTCAGATATAATATGGCATATAATTACGTCCGTATAAAAGAACGGTGAAAGATTTTTTTAAATCAGTCCAGAAGTTCCTGAGATTAGCGTGTTCAAAATAATTACTTCTTCAGTTTTATAATATTAGTAAAGATGCACATCAAATTTACGTTTATATAACAAGTGACATTTTACCATCATATCAATATCGACATCAATATACGATGCTTACATCAGAACGTCCCTCAATTGTTTTGCCTTCCTAGAACCTTTCCACTAACATTATTTGAACTTTATAGTTTATAGTAATAAAGTTCATATTGACTTATTATTACGAATCGTTTTGTATGGGAAAAGGAAAAGGGCTATTTTAAGGTTTTCCCAGCAATTATTCGATTTTTTCTCAACAAAACCATCCTTGGACTTCAACGAACATTAAATAAAAAGAAATGGCCAAATCGGTCCAGGCGTTGTTGAGTTATGCGCTTACCAACATTTTGCGATTAATTTTTATATTATCTCTATATCTATATAAAATGTTATATTGGTTTGTGTACGCTTCAAAAACTCAAAAAGTTCTGCACCATTCGAGCTGAAATTTTAGAATGATATATAATCCGCATCACTCCTTGATGTTTTTATCTAATTTTTGCATTACAGTGTGCCACAGCGAAGCGTGGCAGAGTACAGCTATTTTATTATTATTATTACTAGCCTAGATTGTCCCACTGCAGGGCAAAGGCCTCTCTTCCCTCCTTCCAGATAGCCCGATTTACGGCTTTGGTGGCCCAGTTTCTATCGTGGGATTCTAGTTCATCACGCCACCTTCGTCTGGGTCGACCCGGAGGTCGTTTAGATGTTGGACCCCAAGCAGTGATCATTTTTGCCCATTTATGTTCCGGCATTCGGCAAACATGCCCTGCCCAATCCCATTTTAATTGGCCACTTTTAAAGCAAACATCTGTGATTTTGGTTTTTGAGCGAAGCGTTGTATTCCTAATCCGATCTGAAAGCCTAACTCCAAGAACACTGCGTTCCATTGCGCGTTGGCAAACCCCGAGTGTATTTTTTTGATCCCTAGTCAAAGACCACGTCTGTGCGCCGTAAGTGAGGATTGGAAGAATGCAAACGTCCATGATTTTTTTTAGAGTACAGCTAGTAGATTATAATTATATTTATATATTCTACCACGACACGGAGGTGCAGATTTAGCTGGTGAGTGAGAGAATACATGAAAAAGGAAATGTACCTACTGTGTTAGTGTGCACTACACATTCTAGGATGACCCGCGTTGTGGGAATCTAGGCTATTTCTTTTAAATTTCTTTGACCTAATATTTAAAAAAAATAGCAATTTCTTTAATTAAGTGATAACGCTCGATGGTGAGAATACTTAAAAATAAACAAATAAAATTGAGTGCTGCTTATAATGATAGTGTGGTATCAAAAACTGTTTGTTGAACATAAAATATTCATCTATTCCGCAGAAACAGCCTGTAAATTTTAAAACCATTTCCATCCCGACGGCGACATGCCCTGACCTGACACCGTTCCTTCCTGTACAACTTTGACCTGTCCGTCTCTTTCGCTGAAAGGGGGTAATAGCTACGTGCATATTTAACTCAAAGCTTTTACTGTCGGTAGCAGTCCAGAAGTCCAAAGTACCGGCGACTACTCAAAGTTATGAATATCGACGCAAACTTGCTAACTCGTCGGTTTTTTATCGGATTTATTTCAGAGAATGATTTTTTCTTAGGCTTTGATAGGTTTTCACTTGACCACCATCTCGCCTGATGTTAAGCGACGATGCGGTCTACGATGGAGCGTGTTTACCTAGAAGAAACCGATTCACTCTCGATTTAAAGACACAAAGATTGTAACCATCGGTAAAACCGCAATCAGGCAACGTATTCCACAACCTTGAGGTTCTTATCACAAAAGTAGGGTGAAATCTCTTTGTTCGTGTGTTTAGAATATCAACCAAGTGCTTAGTAATCTGCATGAATCAACCACCTCGCTCTTTTATCGTACTGATCGTAACTCGCAAAAGTGACATCGTTTCATAGTTGACGTTTCAAAGACTTTAAGGAAGAGGTTTATCTCTACATAGCAGATGAAGCGTCTAGCCTGTGGAGTACCTAATGCCATACATAATCTCTGTGGGGGTGTCCCGATGGTTACAATCTTGGTGTCTTCAAAACGAGCGTGAATCGGTTTTTTCTAGGTAAACACGCTCCATTGTAGACCGCATCGTCGCTTAATATCAGATAGCGGTCGACAGTAAACCTACAATAGTTATAAAATCTAGATAACAAGCGGTAGTGAGCTAATATTAAATTTGAATGGCTATGTTTCCAAAAATTTACTCACATCATATTCCCTCAATGCGCAAAAACAAGTATAACTTCAATAATAATTGATTCATTGGATGTATTATGTGGCTGAAAAGTGTACAAGTGTACGGCGAGTGGTGGCTTACTGACGGCTCTAGACTTGAGGGATTAGTAAAGTTAGGTTATGTTACCCGGCCTGAATTTTTAAACGACATTACGTAAACATAGAGTTTAAAGTTTTAGGTTAGTTTGGGAAATTAATGTGAAAATAGAATTAACATATTCGTTACGTAACTAAGGGCCGTTCTAATATTTCTAAAACTTAGTTACGATGTGTGGTATTAGGGCGAAAAGAACATGCTTTACTTATTAAACTGAGATAAGACCCCGAGTCCCAGCAGTGGGAACATTTAGTGGGCTGATCAGTATCATATACTTATTAAGTTATTAAGCATTAATAAACTAGCAGCGAAAGCGTCCGATTCAAAATAGGTCATGGGTTCGACTACTGAACTGGTTTAACTGGTTGAACTGAACCCTGGTTGCACTACTACTGAATTTGTTTTCAAGTGCCTCTTCAAGTTTGGTATCACCACTGGTATAAACCATGACAAAGGAAAACATCGTAAGTATGTTTCAAAATTGGCATCTTTCGAAGACATGTGTCATCCACCAGTTCGCTCTGGTCATCTGCCAGCATGGTGGATTATATCTTTGGTTCTCTCCTAGTGAGAAAAAGCCTCGAGTTCCGACTTATGCTACCTATTATTATAAAAAACCTTAACAATTAAAACGACTTCAAAAAGGCTAGTTTTCAATTTATCGGATATATTTCCATGTATAGAAAACATTTCGGAACTTAATTGTAATACAATTTATTATTAAATAAATGTTTTCAATGAGTTCACATCACGAAAGTTTTAAATATATTTTTTTACTTACAATCACCGTTTACTCAAAGACGCCTAAATTAATTTAGAAAATCAATACTAAATATTGGTGGACATTCCACACACAACGCCATCTGACCCCCAAACTAAGCAATGCTTGTTTACTATGGTAGCCCGATAGCTGATAAAATACTTATATAGTTGTAAATACGTAGGTGCTATTACACATATGCACAACCAAACACTGTACAAATATTTGTATTTACACACAAGTATTTGCACTGGGTGGGAATCGAACCCTCGGTTTTGCAGGCAGATTTACTACCAACTTAGCCACGAAGCCCGTCAATTCACATTTTGTTTTAAAGACGAAAGCTAGAGGTAGCCTTGTAGTGTACTTTATAATTAGACAGTTTCGGAGAGTCAAGATCCACCAAGCTGGCCAAGTACGGGGTGGTGGATCTTAACTAGACATTCCATGAACATGCCGATTTCCATATTATGTAGATATGATATTATGCTGATATATTCCATAACTGGAATGTATTTCAGAAACAAAAACCTTCCTTACCAGATTTGACGTAACCATTTAGATTTCACGTTATAAATCTTAAATTGTTTTTTAACAACAAAAACGTTTTCTTTATTAAAAGTTCGTCGTTATTGTAGAACAGAAAAGTAAAAAAATCTTTTGTAAAAATATCTGCGTAAATGAACGAGTCGACGGCTCCATTCTTCTTTGTTTCGCGAGTCGAGATTATTAGAAATATCTCCGTTTTCTTTAATGGGTTTTAATTTTTAACACTTAATTTAGGCAAAAAAGATGAAATTTTGTTAACAGATTTCATGTTTCTAGAATAAGTAATGAGAAAAGAGGGTTTTTATAAAAGGGATATGGCAGTAAGCCTCAAATGAGCAACCTAACTTTTGGGTTTGCAAATAAGATAACTATTACCAATGAGTAATGTTATAGTAGTTTTATCTCACGAAGCGACACATAACTTATGCTCGAGCGACACGAGGCTAGAATAGACAGTGTTAGTAAGCTAGCAAGCTAGTACCTATCTCTACCTTAGTGTAGACAAAACTTTACGTAAACGTTGCGTAGCGTTGTTTACACGAAACTAGAAGGACTAGCCTGCTAGTTTGCTATCCTAGCCTGAAAAACTAGCCTCGTGACGCTCAGGCATTATTTGTAGTGACCAAGTGCAAAAGCACTCCAAGTATGTGTACGTGAGAACAAATACCGGACCTTAACCTTCAGTAGCAGCAGTACCACAGGTTTGCCAGTTATTCTATCGCCAAGCAATAATATGCAGACATACAGAATATTTCCCCTTCGAACCGGAACCAGTGTTTCGGTTCGAAATATTTTCTAGGGAAATTACAGGGCATAGCGATAAATAATTTTATATCTCTGAGTGAAAGCGCAGTGCAGTGCTAGGTAATGTTTTGGACTCTTCAAATTCCAACAGCTGCGCGACACTGTGCTGTTGTAAACAAGTGTATTGATAACTATCAGATGCACGTCTTAGACTATATATATAGACTCGCCATGGCTCAAATTCTTCAGCATTCATAAATGTAGATAAAAATGCAGCTATTAAGAATATAGGGGCGGTTCTCTTAAAAATAACAGCTGAAGATTTGAGCTATTGTGACAGTTATGCATTTCTCTGTAACTATCAATAGGATTTAAAAAAATATATTTAAAAACGTTAGGTACCATATATACATACCAAACACATGTCCAGCTCGTTCCATCACTCTTTACCATAAATAACATAGAAAAAGACCTCAGTTCTTCGCCTACGAACATCAGATCCTATAATATAGTACAGGGCCAGGGTTGTCAAAAGTACGAGATTCCTCATACACATACGAGATTTGGGGTATTTTTGGGAAATACGAGGACAATTTAACTGTTATTTTTGTGTGTACGAGATTTTGATAAGACCATTGCAATTTATTAACATTATATCTGGTTTCTGGTTAAAATTTCTAATTTCTCCTAGTCTATGAATAAAGTTTGAAAGTCATATTACGAAATGTTGAGCTGCGTATGTATGAGGAAATTTCTGCTACGGTTGGCAACCCTGAATAGTGTATATGTTTGCCTGTCTACTCCGTCCGTCAGGCGCTAGACACGTGTCGCCTCCAGACCCACTTACCGCTCGCTCGCTGCCATTCTTCAATTTATACTGACATCGGTAGGAAATATCGATCAATTCACGCGACATTGCGGGTGGCTGGCTTCGGGACCGGTTACCACTGACAAGTGAAGGGATTTACTAGTCTTTGACTGTCTAGCATCTTTGCCGCGTTTCGAATTATTTATTACCATTAGGAATTACGCCAGCTCCTGGGAGAATCGAAACCAAATTTTCTGTCCGCTTTCCGTTCGCTGTCAAGTGGCTTAGTCTGTACGTCGTCTCATATATCTTGATTCATTTTTGGATTATAATTAACAATTTTGACTATAGATGTCAACCCCGGCTTCGCCCATGGTACAAATATAACCTATAACTCTCAGGGATCCCGTACATATCCAACGGTGAATGAATTATACCTTAATTAGCAAAACGAATAACTCCATAGTAGCAAATTTCACAGGATATGTACAATTGCAAGTTACACGTTTTACTCGTATTTTCTTTCAAAGACATATAAGTTTTTTAGGTAAGTACACCCCATCGTAGACCGCATCGTCATTTAACATCAGGCGAGAAGGCGGTCAAGTGTAAATAAAATTAAAAAAAGGAAAATCATTTAACTTTTACAATTTCGTACATTTAATCATTAGAGGCTGGGAGCTCATCTCATTTTCAAAACTCTTCTCTTCATTTAACTTGAATTAGAAAAAAATATTTCACAAGTGACATCAAGAGTTAAAGATGAAATAAGTTCACTTCAGAAGCCCGGCTGAGTCATTTCCAGGCTTGCGTCAGTTCGCCCCGAATGTTGCGAGTGGGACAAAAGAGCCCCTCACAATGCAACCACGTCGGGCCGATACAATGGGCGCGGGACGTGTCCAAGTGCCGAGACGAATGCCGTGAATACAGCACCCTGACAAGCAGTTCTTATAAAACTACTTGTAGCATCTCCCGGCCTTCTACCGCCTATCTAAATCGGCTTTAGCTTTGCCGTCTCTATCATCTCAAACAAAAAGAAAAGAGAGAAACATCAATACTAAGACAGTTTTCATTCGGCGGTAGAGCCCCCGGTTTTACCGACGTAGCTGTTGATTTCATTATTTTACCGGGTTGAAAAGTATCCTATTTGTTCTTTCGGTTGAACATATTTGATACTTAAGCAGGCCGCCCCGGCTTCGCCCGTGGTACGTAATATGTAACTTGTAGCACTCAGCGACCACGTACATTTCCAACGGTGGAGAATTTTTGAAATCGATCCATCAGTTCCAGAGATTAGCGCGTTCAAACAAAAAACCTTTTCAGCTTTAAAATATATATAGAATTAATTATTTCAGTTTTCATTAAAACTGTGTTGCTCGAAATAGAAATTAAAAAATATTTATTTGAATCGCGAATACGCACTCTATAATGTTTTCAATATGACATACGTAGATTTAAATTTCAAACACACACTGTTTAATTGTATAATATTGTAGATATCTTATCTGAAAGTGCGAAAATTTACCAGTCGCAAATGTGTATAAGATTACTATTATTTTGGCAAACATTAACTGAAATGGAAATTTCAATGAACTTTAATGTGTGTGAATAATCTTCATGTTATACTAGTAATATTAATTATGGGACATTGACTGTGGTTATATGGTGGAACGAATCTCCAATGTTTTGGTGCAGTTTCATGCATCATGTTCGTGTAATCAATGATCGTTCAGTTTCTGTTCGTGTTGTTCCAGAGTCAGCTGTGGGACGAGTTCGAGCTCGAGGACGCCACCTTCGCCGAGTGCAGCATCAACAACGCTAACAACAGCTTCCAGGTAACAACTAACAACAATGTCAACACAACAACGTTAGCAGCTGCTCCTATGTAAAAATAGCTTCTGGGTAATTTAAAATATCATCACATCAACGTTAACAGCAGCTCCCATGTAACAACAGCTTCTATGTAATAACGCTAACCAAAATATCAACATAACAACGTTAACAGCATCTAGGTAACAATACTAACAACAATAATATCAACAGAACGACGTTAACCGCAGCTCCTGTGTAACAACAGCTTTTAGGTAACAACAGTATCATTGATACTAAGTAACAACTGGTAACAACCTTAATACCAGCTGTGAGATAACAAAAGCTTCTAGGTGGCATGGTGGATGTTCCAAAAACACGAACGAAGAGAATTGACTCCACATTTGTGACAGACACGTCTAAGTTGTGGAATGCGTTGCCTGAGTGGGTTTTCCCCTATAGTTACCATCTTGGTGTCTTCAAATCGAGAGTGAATCGGTTTCTTCTAGGAAAGCACGTTCCATCGTAGATCGCATCGTCGCTTAACATCAGGCGAAATGGTGGTCAAGTGCGAACCTATTACGGTAAAAAAAGGTAATACCGCTAATTAGTTTTTAGGTGTGAACAGATTCCAGGTACCAAAAGCTTTCAAGCAACAACAGCTTCTAGACAACAAATTCATTTAGATCGATCCTGTCTGATAATTATGTTTATGTATAATGTTTTCAAAGTTTTTATGAAAGTAGTTTTTGTATTGCAAAATATAACTTACCTATGTACAATAAATTGTGATTATTTAGCTTGTTGGTGGTTACTAACATTGAGTATTTACAAAAAAATACTTTACTCAACAAGTTTACGGATGTTTCAGTTTAATTAGGCTGGGCTGACCACATCACACCTGGTAATATATGTAGTTGGTCTAAACGTAAAAAAGTTAACTCTATTTATACCGGTTTCGCAAAAGCGTCTTTGATAATGTAAATCACGAAATGTCTACTAACTGTGCAGGAAAATGGCGTAATTTGGATTCCAGGTTAGTTTGTTCCAGTAAGTGTTATCTGAGTCGTAAGTGTTAACTTGTAGCAGTTAAAGGTTATTTATCCAAACCATCAACGGTAACATCGAGAGTACCACAAGGTACTCAGTTAGGACCTTTACATTTCGTATCTTTTATAAATGATCTTATTAGCTTGCTCTCATACCCATGTATTCTTTGTGCAGATGATCTAAAAGTATTTAATAACATCAGATACCTTGCTTGCTTGCTTCTAGTCAGCAAAACCAACTGATCTGATCTGATTTAGAATGTGTAACTTGGATAGAATAACTTGTTAATTAATAGAAAGTCTTGTAAAATATTCTGTAACTTTTTGCAATATGGTGGTTAGACACTACTTTCGCTTTTTGTCTATCATTGACTAAACATCGGGCAAGTATGAGTAAGTTAGATAGTTTTCTCTTTCTCTACTTTATAAAATATCAATGACCTAAAAAGTTGAGTGAAAAGAAGATGAGTGTAATATACCAACTAATTACACTGCTTTCCAGCTCACTGGCTACAAAAACTACAATTCAAATTTGAAATTTATGTCTGTGGGCTAAAATACATATTGCCGTTGCAAATTCTCATTTTTTATTAATGTAACGTACCCAAATCCCACAACCAATTAAGTTTCTGATTAGGGTTACCATTTACGCTCAATTCAATATTCTGAGCACCGTTGCAGAATCTATTCTGGAGGGTCAACGGCAGACGTGGATTTTAGACATGTTTCGGTCCAAATAGATATAAACTCGTTTCGTAGATACGCGATTTAGAGATCTATTTACTTCTAGTCTAAAGATGATCTTTGCTTAGAGGATTTAGGTCAATTTGTTATAAAATTATCTGTATTCTTTAGAGTGGTTTTATCAAAATATTTTTTAGAAACTGCTCGTATTCGAGGATTTTTTTACGAATTACAAAGTTTTTACTGCAAGTCAAATAATAATAAAAATATTAGCTGGTCAGATTTCTACTGCTTAACCAACTTTAGGCTAGCGCGGAAGGAGCAATAGTTACGCGTTCGCGTAAAACCTCTGAAAATTTAAGAACAACATATACAAACTTTTTTTTGTTAACAATTGTTTTGTTTCATTTTAATAGGGACACTTTCTTTTTTAACCAACTCTAGCGTTGATTCGGCGTTGCGATCAGCATCGTTCTATTTATATTAATTTCAAAGAATCATATGGCATACTTAGTACAATTTAACAAACGTATTTTTTTAATGAAAACTTCTTACCTAATTAATAACAAAAAATATAAAAATTGGGCTACTTTTCTCACACAACACCAAATAGGTAAGTAAAGTGTGTAAAGGACCAGCGTTTGATCACACCTCGTCTGATGAAAAGCAACGATGTGATAAAACAAATACTCAAAGCACGCTAGTCCATGAAGATTCAATTCACTCTGGTCTTAAATAAACCTAGATTGTATGAAAACAAATTACCTATCCCAAAATATAATTACAAATGCTCTTAAAATAGAATATTCCATACGAAGTACAAACAGAGAAGAAAAATAAAATTTTCATAAGGAACGATCCCCTTTGAGACTACGACGATCCTTTGACGAGATGGCTACTTGGGTAAAGTATAATTTACCTTATCCTAGTACACATTTAGGATAAATTGTGTGAATAAGGTAAGCAGAAGGTTCTAGAAACGTGAAATAAGTTTTTTGGTGTGTTGGAAGGAGACTACTACTGAATCAAATCTTTTGTCTTAATTCAATGCATTATAGTTTATTGTGTTATTGTAGGTTATAAGTAAGGTCAATTATTACAATGTATGTAATAATTATTGTTAATATTCACACGTTTTAACCTTAATCCATCGTTTTATTTAATGTTTCTATCCATCCTTCAGATGCCTCGAAAATATTGCTTTTAACGATAAGGTCATTATTTGTTTCTTTATCTTTCTTTCTATATCTTTAGGTTAGCAGCTTTTCGAACGAGTATTTTGTTAATTTTCGTATTGACGTCATCACATCATATTTTGTCGTCATCATGCAAGCCTTCTTTACTCCCACCAACGATCTTTCTCTAACTGTACCATCTGCTTCGGTCTTGTGCCAATCGAAGCCAAATTCTACCTGCAAATTGCTCTCATATTTAACAAATCTATTATATGGATTAACGGTTAAAATTACAATGGTGTTAAAGGTTTTAACTGTGTCATGTTGGTTCAAAGGTTAACTCAAATTTCGACATGATTACACCCTAATTATTTTTACCCATTTCTTGCGTTATTAACAGTCCTGCGACGACCGGAAAAAATTGTTTGAAATTGTTGGCTTTGTTTTATTACTCATTTCACATCCATGTTTACACACTATAATGTACCACTACGAAGCGTGGCAGAGTATAGTTACTTTTATATTTAAGGGTACCAAAGACTTTACATAGAAAAATGCACTCACCACAAAAAAAACCAGACTGCCTCAGGCCAGTGGGACACAAAGGCGAAATTTTTACGCCAAACTGTGCCTTGGTAACTCAATTTATTCAGTATTTTTCCCTCGAAACTGTTACTCATTTACCTCGTTTCCGCCTATACAAGAGTATTTTTCGCGCGACAAAAGCTCCCGAGCTCAATTATCGGCGGGGTAAAGGGTTGCTTTGGCAAGGAGAGACGCAGTCATCGCGTTTATGGCCACCGCTTTATAGCGCGCGAAAACGTGACGGGAATCCGAGGATTTGGTAGTACGTCTCGGTTTTTGTACGCGGATAAGGTATTAAACGCTCGTTTATCATGTTTATTTTCTCATTTTGTGGTTGAGATTGTTTTTTAAAAGGGTCGCAGAAAGCGGTATTACGGATTGTTTTTAGTAATAGCTAGTTCTACAAAGGTTTTTGGCGTGAACACTTACTTCTTTAGATGCGTTGAACGCTTTATGGGTGGGTGTACACCCGTGGTGTACACTGTACATGAATTATGGAACTCGCTTCATCGTCACCGAAAGCCTCCCATGATTAGTCTGTATATTATAATGATAACCGGATAATATAAATGTGTACCTATGTTACATTTAAGTATTGATTAATTGTTCCCTGTTGACATTAATTTTGAATTTTAAATGTAATGTAGTTTCCATTCATTGAGACATTATGACGTGAGTGAGCAACAACCATCAAACATTTCTCATTTAAGTATAATAATAGTAAGGTCTAAACTTCCATCACAGTGATATGAAGTTTGTTGTGATAACATAATCTTAAAACCTTGGCCTGAATTAGTTCCAGTGTCGTAAAGTAATCTCTGGCATATAACCCGCCCGGCTTAAATGTTAATCATAATGGCTGTACGTTTTACAAACGCTACGACCTAGTCTCCACGCAATCATTCGTGACGTTTGACTGTTGATGCCACTGTCGTATACCACCGTGATATACGAAAGAAATTCTATAAAAGTGTCGTAGTTCCACGATTTTGCCAGATAAATTCGGTATTGTGGTCGATTGTACGTCGCCTGACGAGCTACAGCGGAATGAAACGCTCGAGAGACGAAATCATAAAGGAAATATTGTTCCCATTACAACGAACTAAAATTTTATTGACACATACAAATATAAAACTTTGTGGGTGCCTCCCATGCGATGAGTCCGATAAACTTTCTACTGCGAAAACTTTTGGCGCTGCTGCGTTTACGAATGACGAGATATCGTCATTTTCAGGATGCTGGACACTCTATGCCAGCCTTTCCCAAAGTGGGCGATAGCGCCCCCTTGTAGGCGCTGCAGGTCTATAGAACGGTAAGAGACCCAGAAAAAATTGGGGGCGTTGTGTTGGAGTCCGTTTTGTTAATACCTATTGAGCTCAGATGTCAAGATAACTCTTGCGGGGTTATCGTAAAAGTCTCGTTTAGAAAGAATGTTTAATCTTAATGTTTCATGTTGGATTGGCTGGCCTCGTGGCTTAGTGGGTAGTAACTCTGCCTGCGAAGCCGAGGGTCGTGGGTTCAATTCCCAACCAGTGCAAATGTTTGTGTGATGAATTCTAATATTTGTACTGTGCCTGGGTGTTTTCTATGTATAATAAGTATGTATTTAAAAATTATATAAGTAGTATATCAGCTATCTGGCCGCTATAGTACAAGCTCTGCTTAGTTTGGGGTCAGATGGGGTTGTGTGTGAATTGTCCACCAATATTTATTTATTTATTTATTTAACCTCCGCTAATATATTTCACAATATATAATTTGAAATAATAGTGGATTTAAGGTGACGCATTGATAAACTTGACTGGCCGTACCAGCGGCGGACGGCATGGCTGGTCTATCGTACATGGCGCTACGGACGAAGCGCGGCAAAACCTGTCCACACCGCATTTATTTTAGATCTTAGCAGATCTGTTAAAAGTTGATAATCGCCTGGCACAGCGGATGATGTTAATCATTCAGACTATTTTCAAAAATTTTGTCTGGTTCACAAAATTATACAGGATTTCTCCTTATCTACGACATGTTTAAAAATTGAATTATATTATTCGTTGCTATCATACTATGCAATCAAAAGTACTCGTTTTCATGTTTCTTAGTTCAAGGCGACGTCTTAAGTGTTTAATTACATACGTGAAAAAAGGAGGCGCTAAATATAATTTATTGTCAAATTGGGCAGCAGACAAAATAAGTTTGGGAACCTCTGCTCTATACGCAACATGATTTTTGTCTGACAAGTTAACTGCAAATTCAAATAAATAAGGTAGTATATTTCCTTAGAAATGGCTCTTAAACATATCACTAAACATTACTGAACATAATCATGTAAGTGATCTCTAAGTATTCATAATTAATATATTACATTGTACCCTGCGAGTTTATCCAGTTTGAGCCTGTTCGTGTTATTTTTTTCGGGATATTCTAACTGGGTTCCCAATTTCAACCCGATCCGGTCCACTGTCCCGATGTGATTGAGCAATAAACATCCAAACGTTTGTACTTATAATATTAGTAAGAGCTCTAATGTAAATTATCTGGATTACCTACATAGGCTATTTTTTGTCGCGTTCTTATTAGTGGTTTTTAATAAGTTACGGCTGGTCTAGTCGGGAGAACGGCGCCTGCCGATCCGGAGACCCTAGGGTTCAAACCCCACACGCATCACTGTCTTTTCGAAGTCATGTGCGTAACGCCGCTAACTTAAAACGGTGATGGAAAACATCGTGAGGAAACCGACATGTACCTAGAATCTTTCGAAGTCATGTGTCATCAACCAACTCGCACTTGGCCAGCGTAGTGGATTATAGCCTTAACTCTCTCCTTGCGAGAGAAGGCCCCGAGTCCCAGCAGTGGGAACATTTAGTGGGCTGCTTTTGCTATGTTAGTGGTTAACCGCTGCGGGCTACTCCGCAGGACGCAGCTAGTTGTCCGTAAAAGTGATACTTATCGTCACCTTGCATCAGCGAGTGTTCCGGACAATCGTCACGCCACTACTCACACCACACCGATCAAAACATTGGGGGCAATAAAAAGCTACGAGCAACCCATCGCTTCCGTTGTGTTGCCAGATAATGACATTAATAACACGAATGCGATTGTTTGTGTGTTTGTCGAGTAATCTCGCACTATTCGGGCAGTTTGTTATGAATTGATTTACTTTAAACAATTTTTATTCTTCTTAATATTAATACTTCAGAGTGACGAAACGGGCAAGACATGGTAAGCAACACGTCTATCCGTCATAACATAAAGTGTGCTATCCATGCAATTTTTATTTAATTTTGCCTGTTTTAGTATTAATTACCATTTAAAAATGTATCTACTATTTGCAAGAAATCTACTGAGTATCGTGTTGTAGTAAAGTACAATACTAACCGTAGGTACTCTTTTAAAAGGTGACGTAAAATTGTAACAAATGAAAATTATTCAACGAGTTATGGTAAAATTTAAGTATAAGTGCAGTTCCGTAATTACAATCGTAACTAGTACAAAACAATTGAAACTTCATTGCTTATCAAGCTTTATCAAGCTTTATGTGGGCAGTTAATAACGTTTTTCTTTCAAAAATACATAATAATTACACAGTAAAACCCAATAAACTTCGGGTGGAGAACGAACGGAACCAATCGGAAAACACTGCATAATTTATCTCCCCTTAAGTACGAATATTTTCTTTGGAACCAGCTTAAATCAGCCACAAACCATAAAAAATATTCTGAATCAAATCGCAATTGACGGATTTATTGACGGGCATTCATGACAAGAACACAATAAAAAAATATTTACCCCCGACTACCTTGTATTTGAAATTCATACAGTACTAGCTGTACCCTGCCACGCTTCGCTGTGGAACATTGTAATGCAAAAATTAGATAAAACAATCCTTGACGCGGATTAAATATCATTCTAAAATTTCAGCTCGATCGGTGCAGAAGTTTTTGAGTTTTTGAAGGGTACACAAACCAACATTGGACAAGTCAAGCATT
Source organism: Ectropis grisescens (assembly GCA_017562165.1). Taxonomy (NCBI): domain Eukaryota; kingdom Metazoa; phylum Arthropoda; class Insecta; order Lepidoptera; family Geometridae; genus Ectropis; species Ectropis grisescens. Next base: position 28,128,484 of record CM029781.1, on the reverse strand, counting down.
TTCATTGAATATGACATAATAATATATTGAGCGAGTAGTGAAAAAAATGTAAGCCTCCATTTTGTGGTGACGGCCATCTTGGATTTGAAATTTGTCAGAGTGTTTATACTAGTCGACTACTTTCGTTTGATACCTCGAAATAGGTAATATTGAGAGAGGTTCAGAAAACATATTTTTTCACCATTTTGTAGAGGCGCCATCTTGAATCAATATTAACCAAACGTAGCTAAGAACGCAAGCACGGAAACTAGCTTTCAAATAAAAGAACCGCATTAAAATCGGTCAATCCTCTTGTCAATGTTGAGCTCTATAGCGCTATAAAACAGACTCACACACAGATAGACATCGGCGTCAAACTTATAACACTTATAACACTGGCAGTAATTTTCATCTCGTTTCATACTTCAACTGGAACTACTGCTATTTTACCAAGTGGGGAGTTGTGATGTCACTTATTCCTAAAAATCGTACCAACAAGTGACGTCGTTCGAAACTTTTAAGCACTATAGCGACATTTGTTGTTTGTGAAACAAAAGAAAAAAATGTTTACATTTTTTTAATAATAAAAGGTAGATACTATAACTCATAACGAAGCTCAAAGTCACACAGCGAGCTATGGAGAGAGCTATGCTCGGAGTCTCTTTGCGCGACAGAATCCGTAATGAGGATATTCGCAAAAGAACGAAAGTGGCCGACATAGCTCAAAGAGTAAGCAAGCTGAAGTGGCAATGGGCAGGCCACATCGCTCGCAGAACTGACAACCGATGGGGAAAAAAGGTTCTTGAGTGGCGACCACGAACCGGGAGACGCAGTGTTGGACGGCCTCCCACTAGATGGACAGATGACCTCACAAAGGTCGCTGGAAATCGCTGGTTGCAGGTTGCGCAGGACCGTTCGTTATGGAAATCTAGGGGGGAGGCCTATGTTCAGCAGTGGACGTCTTGTGGCTGATGATGATGATGATGACTATAACTGACGGACAAGCTAATTATTTTTAGTCATCTCGCCCATTGCTACTTTATTTTTAAGGTTTTATAATTCTGTTTTCAAATTAATTGCAATAAAGGGTTAATCTATCTAAAGAGTTAATCTACTTAAGTAGCTTTTCAATTGGTATACATGTAGGTCAAAGCTCGAAAGTCGTTCCGTTCATTTCCGTCCTGGTAACACCGGTTCCAAAAACAGGGTCATCTGTTCAGCACCCATCGCGTTACAGGTATCAGGTACTCGTCCTGACAGCACTCTGTTAACAAAAACACCATTTGTCAACGTTAACTGGGTCGCGACCTCTTAACACCGAGTGGGAAATTCGCGAGACCATCTGTTACTACAGGGTTCCGCATGAAATATTCAGTAGCAGACTCCTGAGATAATAGCAGTTTAGAGGCATAATTGCGCATTAGAAATTCTTCGACGTTAAAAAATGGCACATAACAAAAATCTCGATTAAACTTTTGAGATTTTAACTAATATGGATAAAGCTACACAGGACTCAACCTGTTTTAAATTATTTTTGATAGTTATTCTCGATGTTTACAGTATATATTTACAGCTTTACAACTGCTGTGATTGAAGACGGAAGAAGATACGGGTCGTCTTATCAGGAAATGTTTCTCCCTCATGTCATCTAGCTTTGTTTGATCTTCAAAAATCACAGGGTTGCCACTTCGAGCCACAACGTTAACCATATGAATATTAGTTCAAATCGCAATACTTTAAACTCTATATTCGTCTACAATAGCTCTAGCGTCCAGCGTAGCAATAGCGTCTAGTTTTTGGGCATAATTGCGTATTTAAATTCTTCTAAAGGTAGCCCTAGTGTGGGGTTCAGTGGACACTACACTCCGCGAGGTATAAGCTGAGCTTTGCATTAGTGTGAGTGATCACCAATCAGGCAGGAGCTTGAAATTTTGTCCGCGAGGTATAGGCTGAGGTTTGCATTAGTGTGAGTGATCACCAATCAGGCAGGAGCGCGGCGAGACAGAATGGCGCCGCGCCTAAGGCCGGTTGTCACACCTACACTATCCATGTACACTCACACAAATGCAAAGCTCAGCTTATGCCTCGCGGAGTGTAACACAATATGTATTTGTTTTTTGTATTTCTTTCTGGTCACAAACATGTACCATTTCTTGTGTTTTTGTTTGTGTTTCGTTATTGCTACAATAAACATTTTTTTTTTTACTTTAAAAGTAAACCGCAACGCTAGGAACACGCTAGTACGTAACTACAGAATTGTAATATCACATTAACTATTGCAAAAACAAATTATCACTACGATGTAATAATTACTTAAGACATTAAAAACACTAAAACGTAACTGCGAGAAAGCCTATATTTATCCAAAGATAATTGTTATAAATCATAATATATAAAAAATGCCTAGTGAAAAAAGACAAACGAACGACGAAATAGATCTATAACGTAGGAATATTTATTTTTGGGTTTTGAAGATTTTTGCTTGGAATGAAAACTGTTACCTAGGTACTTATACTTTATTAACAAATACTTGCAACGGTAAAAAAACGGTAAAAGCATGACAAGGTAACATCCAAAATACCTGTGATAGTGAAAATACCTCTGATAGTTTGCGCTAGTACGAACTAGCGCAAAAGAGATGAGATTGGTGAAAGTCTACTACGCTTTGGGCTAATTAAAAGAAATAATGTCCAATACTTTTTCATACAACATCCTTTAGCCCCAAACTATATAATAGCGATAGAAATAGCTTTTTTTTAACTATAATAGGTTCGCACTTGACCACCATCTCGCCTGATGTTAAGCGATGATGAGATCTACGATGGAGCGTGCTTACCTAGAAAAAAACCGATTCACTCTCAATTTGAAGACACCAAGATTGTAACCATCAGGGAAAACCCACTCAGGCAACGCATTCCACAACCTCGACATTTTTATCACAAACGTGGAGTCAAATCACTTCGTTCGCGTTTTTGGAACATCAACCATGAAACGATGTCGCCCTTTTGTGGAACGAGAAGTCCTATAGAAGATAGGGCAAGGTGGTATTAGATCATGCAGATAGCTGATATAATGCATACATAATTTTGAATACATACGTATGATACATAATACCCAGAGTAAGAATCGAACACACAGTCCACGGCCCTGTGAGCAAGCAGGCTCACAACCCACTGAGCTACAATACTCAATAACTTGTTCATGACAATAACATAAAGATGGTGCAACTAGCGCCCCCACCGTTCCACGCACCTGTTCAATGGCGGGTAACGACCGGTCAGTATAAAGTGAACCTTATTGATTTGGATTTCCGAGCCTTTAGTTTCTAGTTCCTCTCATAGTCTCAAAAGTTTAATTGTGATTAAGTTAAATTTTCACATGATCATTCAAGTACGGGGTCATTCAAGTATTACGTAAGCACTATTGGAGGCGGGGGTTATGTGTTTTGCTTATTTTTGAATGACATGGGGGTGGGGGTCTATGTGGTGATTACGTCAGCAACAGTTTTTTTTTTTTACACAGATGCCAACCCACAAATTATATAGACTAGAAAATGTAGCGCATTTTCGGAGGAATGGGTACCAATGTTTACGTAAGTATCTGGTAAAGCTTTGCTTACTTTTGATGACCGGGGGGGAAAGGGAGGTCAATAATTGCAATAAATATGCATACGTACTCCTTGAACAGTCCCTAAACAAACAATCATACTTACGCGTTTAACATATTACTAGCAGCACCCTGCGGTTTTATTTCCCTGGGATAAAAATTGGCTATGTGTTCTTTCAGACTATAATCTAACTATTTTTTTTATCTGGGCAGAGCCTTTATTAACAAAACTAAAATACAATGAGAACTACATACACTACACTACAAACCTAACTAACTACTTACACTAAGCACACCTGAATTATCTATAGACCACTGTAGGTCTATAGATAATCAAGATGTTCAAGCCCACTACCAATCGAAAGCGTACCCAGCATGCTGGCGGCATTACCACGCTGAATGGCAATGCTTATGCGTTGGGCCAAATAAACGCCAGCATTTTGGTCACGCGTCGCGTCGACCAAGCGCTCGGATAGGCTTTTGAAGATGAGGTGAGCTCCCGGCCCCCACGGGCCCAATGTCTCAACCCCAAAGGGCTCTAACTATGTTTCAGACTATGATCCAACCGTGTTTCAAATTTCTGCCCGAACCGATCATGTGTACCTACGTTACGACATAATTGAACAACAAACATTCAAATATTCAAACATTGGCATTATAATATTAGTACTAGTAGGATTAGTCGAGTGCCTAACTAAATCAGTCGCAGCTACGTATGGTTTCCAAAGTTCTATATTTATGCCTTAACTCGTCAAATTAATCAAACTGAACCTAAGAAACCACTCGCCGGTCCACTATAGATACACCGAGATAGTTAATTGATGGATTACATTATATTATTAACAGATTCTTGTAATCTAATCTGTACACGCCAGAGAGCTTAAGGCGCACGGCGCCACTGTTGTATTGCTTCTATAAAATTCAACATTTCAAAGTGGTTGAAAGGAAGTTGTGGAGTTCAAACAGTTCGTCTCAAGAACTTGCTTGGTGGCGCGTTAGTTGCTAGGTAAACCTACGGCCCTAAAGTTATAGCTCCAATTACGATACCTTGAACTTGTGTTTGAGACTAGTCGTGTCGTGTGTCGACCTTCTGTTAGACAAACAGTTAAATTTAACGGAATACGTTACAAATCCATTATGATGTTCATTAAAGTACAATAGGAGTACGAATTCAATGAAACTTAACAATAAGATTTCATGTGAATAAATAATACATCTACCAAATAATTTGGCAGTCATAGGAACTGCCGATAGAAGTGAAAACTTATAACTCAGAATGATAGCTTACTTTGGAAACTGGGAAATACTGCCCCATTTCTAAATGGCCAATGGGAAATGATGACACAGTTTTAGATGGCCAATGGCTATGACCCTGAGTTTACCAGAAGATTTCTTATCATTCTCGAGCGTGACGCTAGATTTCAATTCACAGTCCACGAAAAACATACACACACACGTTAAACTTATAACACCCCGTCGTTTTTGCGTCGAGGGCTAAATCAAGAAAAATCTTAACACTCATTTCTCAACGCTCTTTCGGTGACAATTTCATAATTTGCACTGAGCCTACAGATGTGGTGGAGCTATGAATTGAGTACCATTAATGTACAAATGTAGTTCTAAATTCGTTTTCATTTATTTTCTTTTATTTATATACATACATAATATATACCTACAAGAATTGCTGGCTTAAATGTCTAAGATAGTAGTAGGGTAGTAGGAAATAGGATGGTAATATTAAAGATTTTAGTGAACAACGATCTCTAAATCAACGTCCTCTGTCATCGCTATCCGGCCATCAAACCACAGCCGAGTGGTTTGACGATACGACGAGTTATGGCTCAGATATAGCCTTATAAATAATGACATTTCGCGACAATCCCGCGGGATGAACTCGCCTCCATCGAGCCCTTATAGCTCTTGGAATTACTTTATTGCTGCCGTATCTAGGTGAACTCTAATGTGACCTTAAAAGCCTTTCGTTGTTTTTTAAAACCGACTCGCGAGATGTGGAAGCAGAAGCTTTTAGAGTTTTGTTGCGGTGATGCAGTTTCGTGTTGCATGCTGCTTGCAAGTTCTATAAAAAAGGAGTCCATTACAACATAGTCCTACTTTTCAGGGTGTAACCGTGCCGGTTACTGAACGTCTCTAGCTTTTAGTTGTTAGCTACTTTGATGACATCTACGCTCAACTTTGCCTCATTCATCGAGTTCAAGGATAAATGATATATTAATATCAAAAAACTAGGTGTCATCTCAAAGGTGCGAAAGTACTTCAGGTCTGAAGGTTTGCTCGTGGGTAGTAGTGGCAGTAGTGGGTCTTCTCTTGCAATGAGAGAGTCATGGCCAGAATCCACTACACTGGCCCAGTGCCAGTTGGTGGGTGACGCATAGCCCAGAAGATTCTAAGACCATATCGGTTTCCTCACGATTTTTTCTTCACTGTTTATGTACTTATATGTTTTATCCTAACATCTATACTAATATTATAAAGCTGCAGAGATGTTTTGTTTGAACGCGCTAATCACAAGAACTACTTGACCGATTTCAACAATTATTTCACCGTTGGATGTGTATGTGATCCCTGAGTATTATATGTTATAAATTACGTACCACTGGCGAAGCCGGGACGGACGGCTAGTCGAATATGTTTAGCATTCCACGCCAACCAAGTCATCAAATACTTTTCTGGCGCGAAAGCCCGACTCACATACAACAAATTCCACTTAGCTGTTAATCAAAGTAGAATGGCAATAAATCAGCACGGAGAAATGATTGGCTCGAGCATTGTTAAGCTAGTTTCTGGATATTCAAGATGTCACTGCCCTTTAGCCATCTGTCTTCGCCGTGTTGGCATCTTTCCAGCCTGTCTGCGATTATTTCTCTCACTTTATCAGTGGCTGAATGGAGATTTATTTATTTCCCGCGGAAAAAAACATGCTCTTGCTTATTGATTGAGATTGAGAATATTTTCTAATTTTGAGTTGTGAAATTTCAAAAATAGCTCCTCTATGTTAATTTAATACAGACACGCGTACGAATTTTCCAAGATTAATTAAAATCTTACTGATATGAATGTGAAAGTTTAGCTGTGTCAATGATTGTTGCCCAATCGCATGTCTAAATGGATAAAATGAACAAAGCTCAAATGCTCAACAATGAACAAAAATGCTCTTGTTGTACAAAGCACAGATTCGCTCTTGTATGGAGTACTGTTCGCACCTTTGGGATGGATCGGCTAAGTTTCAGCTTGAGGCTCTGGAATCGATCGAGAGGCGTGCCAAAAGGCTCATAGGCAAAGACATTCTAGGGCGAAAATGACTTCAAAGTCTTGAACATCGCCGCAAAATTGCTAGCTTATCGGTTTTTTTATCGGATACACTTCGGAGAGTGTGCAACTGATCTGCACGATCTTATACCACCTTGCCCTTTTTACTATCGTACTTCTCGTAACTCGAAGAAGCGATCGTCAAATATGATTCCCATATTCTTGATTATTCTTGATTATTGATAATTGTTGATTCTGTGTTTCATGGTGGATATTCCAAAGACACGGACAAAGAGGTTTGACTCTACGTTTGTGATAAGAACGTCTAGGCTGCGGAATGAGTTGCCTTAGTGGGTTTTTCCCGATAGTTATAATCTTGGCGTCTTCAAATCGAGAGTGAATCGGTTTCTTCTAGGTAAACACGCTCCATTGTAGACCGCATCGTCGCTTAACATCAGGCGAGATGGCGGTCAAGTGTAAACCTATTAAAGTTAAAAAAAATGGAAATGAAGAACACTGAGATTACAGTCTAGAATAATTTAGGGTATTACTATTCCAGACTAAAATTTAAGCATAAAATGCATACCTACATCCAATTCACTCGTAAGCATTCCGCATACTTATCGTACTTACGGTACTCCAAGAGTACGGTACTACAAAACACCTCATTGTGTAACTCAGAACAATTCGACATTTCACACAATTGACTTATGGCTTAGTTGGTAGTATGTATGCTTGCGAAACCGAGAGTTGTAGGTTCGATTTCCACCCCAGTACAAATAATATATTGATATATTGGGTGATGAATACAAATATTTGTACTGTGTCTGGGTGTTTCTATGTATAATAAGTATGTATTCACAACTATATAAGTTTTATATCAGCTATCTGGTACCCATAATGCAAGCTTAACTTAATTTAGGTTCATGTCGTGTTGCGTGTGAATTGTCCACCAATACTTATTTATTGGCTAGTTAGAACACATTGTGAAGATGGAGATTTGACTTAATGATCCAGATTGTGGTTGTTTGTAATCTTTTTAACCCCCAACCAAAAAAAGGGGTTTTAAAAGTTTGACGGCGATGTCTGTATGCCTATGTGTGTGTCTGTCTGTGGCACCGTAGAGCTCCAACGGATAGGCCGATTTCAATGCGATTTTTTATTTTAAAGTTAATATCCGTGCGGATGTTCTTAACTATGTTTGGTTAATATCGATTCAAGATGGCCGCCTCCACAAAATGGCAGACAAAATATTTCTTCACAACCTACCTCAATATGGGTATCAAATGAAAGGGTTTGACTAGTACAATGTTATACAGATCACAAATCCGAGGTAGTCGGGGGTTAATCAAATTTTTTAATTTTGTTCTTGTATTATTTATCCCTTTCATTACCCAACATTCCGGTTCATACATGATCACAAGTCTCACGAGTGTCTTGTGAATCTCATTTTATCACCAATAGTTCCGGTTCAGATCAATGCTGTGATGTGTCTAAATCGTAAAACATTTACGATCTATTTGACGCTGCGGCTCTGTGGCTGATTTACGAGTTAAGGTCCGGGATTCGATTCCGGGAGCAAATGATTGCATGATTAATTTTAAATAGTTATATAATGTATTAAATTTAAATATTATGTAATCTATTTCGATACCGTGTCACATACTGTGGCACATTTATCGTGTGTTTCTGCGTGTGGCAGTCTCAAGACAGATATAAATATGTTTAGTACCGTTAGAAATAAAAATATAGCCAATATTTCAATATCCCTTTAATATTTAACGGTATCACAGTTGTGAACTGAATAAAAATTTATCTTATGTTAATTTATCTTAGCTTATCTTAGTTGCATTAAATATAGTATTTGATTGACCGAGCTTTGCTCGGTTTTTTAAAATGATATTTAGGCAGGTACGAATTACGTAGTGATGACTTACTTAGACCTAATACGAATTAAATGCGTTTATAAAAGGCTCTAAGTATAAGATTTTCTCAAAAAGAAAAAGAAAAGTCCCGAGTGTAACCATCAGGATTCGAACCAGGGCCTGTTAACTCCGAGGGCGAGCATATTCCGTCTGAGCCATTTAGACTTAAAGAACAATGCCAACAATAAGTTATCGTATTCTAATGACATTGAAGAAGTTTTTCGTTGTCTAAAAACGCGCATAAAATGATGTTTTAAAATAATAAAACCTAGCTAGATCGATTCATCGTCCCCGAAACCCGTATACATAATTTCATGAAACTCGTTCGAACCGTTTCCGAGATTCAGATTATATATATATATACCTACAAAAATTGCTCGTTTAAAGGTATAAGATACATTGAGTAGGTAATAACAATAACCTACTCAAAAAATTGACATAATTGTTTGTTTTTTTTTTTTGGTTTTAGTAAATATTTTTACGCGTACCTTTCACTTTTTTGAATACTTAAAACTATTCGAGAACATGTACTTAAAAACGTTCGCAATCGAAATGTTTTTTAAGCATTTATATTTTGGTAACGAAAATGCAGATGAGCACCAAATATTAGCTTAATCGATCAAAATTCAGTGTGGAACTAATGTGAAAATTAGATTCCGAATTAATTTTTTTTTTTTTTTTTTTTTTTAAAAAAAGTGACGAGACGAGCAGGGCATGTGCCTGATGGTAAGCAACATGCCTGCCACAGAACAGCACAGTGGCACGCAGCTATTGGAACAAGAAGAGTCCAAATCATTGCCTAGCACTCCACTGCGCTCGTCACCCAGAGATCTAAGATGTTATATCTCTAAGCCCTGTAATTTCTCTGGAAACATTGCCCTTCAAACCGCATTTTAATTATATATTACTTGTATTATTTTTATATGTTACTTGTTGTCAACTTTGTTTTGTGGTGCCAATAAAGTGTTTTTGTATTGTATTGTATATTATAAGGTTTCAAGTATTGATTAAACGAAGCCTAATAAAACTAAAAATGGAGATGGATAGATTAACTTTTAATTACACTGCGTTCAAAATAAAACAACAAAACATGCAGAATCTTCAAAATAATGTAGCAAAGACTAGCTGGAAATAAGCTAGAATCGCAGTCATTTATTGGAATCTGCAAATCGTGGTGTCTCCGAGAAGGAAGCGATCACTCGATAAGAGGAAGTACTCGACTCGGATTAACTTGCTGCGCTGCCGCTTAGAGGGAGCTACTCAGTTCGCAATATATCGACAGTTATATTTTATGTGACTAATGTTTGTAATATGAAAACGAACATGCATATATGATGAGCATGATCAAATAACAGGTTTGATATCATTTTTTGTACAATAATAGGTTTGCATTTATAAGCAATTCATCATTCATAATTTTTCATTCGTGGTCATCTTAAAGCAATGTAACAAAAGTCATGCAGGGTCTAAATGAGCATCTGTAAGGCACAACAATTTTTGTACAAATTTTAGTAGGCATAACGTTTTTAGGACTAATGATAATTTACCATGACAACTAAACGCATAACTATTTTCGCATAATTTTTACTAGCATAAAGATAACATAACATAATGTTTAAAGGCATACAGATCAGTGTGACGAGGTCTGTGAAGTGCTAGGTAATGATTTGGGACTCTTTATGTTCCAATAATAAACTTTTTTCGTACAAAAAATTAAACCGACTTCAAAACCACAAATAGGCACTCAAAAGCGAAAAATAAACTAAAATCATTATTAAAAGCGCTACTCACTCATCTATTTGAAGTCGGTTCCAGCCAAATCTAACAGGTATAGGATAGATACTACTTACCTGTGCCTACATAGCATCAATCTACTAACTTTTTGACCTGACTGGCACCGACTTCAAATAGATGAGTGAGTAGCGCTTATAATAATGATTATGGTTTATTTTTCGCTTTTGAGTGCCTATTTGTGGTTTTGAAGTCGGTTTAATTTTTTGTACGAAGAAAGTTTATTTTACTCTTTTTAGTGTACAAGAACAAAATTAAAAATTTTGATTAACCCCGACTACCTTGGATTTGTTATCTGTACAACATTCTACTAGTCAAGCCCTTTCATTTGATACCCATATAAAGGGAGTTGTGAAAAAAGAAATGTATTTCGGCATTTTGTAGAAGCGGCCATCTTGGATTTGAATTTTTTCATAGTGCAAAGTATTCTACTAGTCAAGCTCTTTCGTTTGATACCCAAATTGAGGTAGTAATGAAAAATATAATATAATTCGCCATTTTGTCGTGGCGGCCATTTTGAATTTGAAATTTGTTATAGTACATAGTATTCTACTAGTCAAGTCCTTACATTGGATACCCAAATTGAGGTAGGTTGTGAAGAAATATTTTGTCCGCCATTTTGTGGAGGCGGCCATCTTGAATCAACATTAACCAGACATAGCTAAGAACATTTTCTATGGTATTAACCTTGAAATAAAAGAAACCGCATCAAAATCGGCCCATCTGTTTGAGTTCTACTACGGTGCCACAGCAGACAGACAGACACAGAATGACACACAGACAGACATCGACGTCACTTATAACACCCCTTTTTTTTGGTCGGGGGTTAAAAACAAGTTTTTTTTAAAGCATTTACACAATTTTGTATTGACAGGGTCGAGATTCATAACTTTTGTGAAATCTACAACTACGTCATCCAGATAATTGTACGCAAATTTTCAGGTTTTGGTTCATATTTCAAAAACTACTTGACCGATTTCGAAAAGATTTATATGGGACTATTCGGGAAGCATACCCATCCGAACACAAAAAGAAATTTGAAAATCGGTTCAGAGGTTCTCGAGAAATCAGGTAACATACATAAAAAAAAACATAGGGGTCGAATTGATAACCTCCTCCTTTTTTTGGAAGTCGGTTAAAAAAGCTGCGTGTTACTTTGCATTTGCGGGCAGGCGTGTTACTTGCCATCAGGTTCATGTCGTATTCGTCTTGTCAGTATTTCAACGCCATAAAAGAGAACTCTTAGCAAAATAAATGAAACTGTATCATATGATACGGGCTAATCTCGATAAGACTTTACCAAAGTAATAACCGATACTGCGGCCTTCCAACTGGATTACTGTTACTACCGATCCTGCCTTCGACATCGGAGCAATTAAAGACTCTTATTCGCGGTACACGCCATTAGTGATGTTATATATACTCGTACCTATTTGTGTGTTACACTATGAACAAAGATATAATATCTTATAATTGGGATGATAACAGGGTCAAAAATAAATCATGCTAATTAGTTCGTCAACTGCTGGAAAGGTACTTACAGTCAATGTAAACACTCATCATCATCATAATCAGCCGCAAGACGTCTACTGCTGAACATAGGTCTCCCCCCTAGATTTGCACAACGAACGGTCCTGCGCAACCTGCAATCAGCGGTTTCCAGCGACCTTAATGAGGTCTGTCCATCTAGTGGGAGGCCGTCCAACACTGCGTCTTCCGGTTCGTGGTCGCCACTCGAGAACATTTCTTCCCCATCGGTTGTCAGTTCTGCGAGCGATGTGGCCTGCCCATTGCCACTTCAGCTTGCTTACTCTTTGAGCTATGTCGGCCACTTTCGTTCTTTTGCGAATATCCTCATTACGGATTCTGTCGCGCAAAGAGACTCCGAGCATATCTCTCTCCATAGCTCGCTGTGTGACTTTGAGCTTCGTTATGAGGCCCACAGTGAAATGTAAACACTGTCATAACTTAATCATGGTCAAAGTTTTTATTTACATAATTACCACGACCTTAGATAAAGAATAAGTAAATAGATCAGGTTTTTCCGTTCGGTACCAATAGTAAGCAGTTGAGGTGTATGTTATCTATGGTGACATAGGTATGCTATGTGATATGATATGTGCCGCGACAAAAATATGACATTTCCACAAGAGCGACAAGGCAAGGGTGATCAGATGCGTGCTCTCGGTGTAAAGCGGTTGTTCTAACTCTTTACATAGTATATGTAAACTTTTTGACCACGAAGTTTCGGCAGCGTTACAAACCGTAAATCCGTCAGTCATATTGCTAATTGAGATTAGACCGAGAGTGAATCGGTTTCTTCTATGAAACCACGCTCCATTATAGACCACATCGTCGCTTAACATCAGGCGAGATGGCGGTCAAGTGTAAACCTATAAAAGTAAAAAAAAGGACTGGTGTTTTTCTTTTGTTTCACAAACAGGGTTTTGTACAGAGCTTAGAAGTTTCGAGTGACGTCACTTGTGGGTACGATTTTTACCCACATGTGACGTCACGACCACCGCCACTCTGAAAATTTGGCGATCTATATCTTTTAGCTGTGGGTCGTTACGCGTTCTGGCAATCACGAAACTATTGATTACTGTTGCTGGTAATAGCGGTTTCTGAAACTATTTATTCTAATAAATAGTTTTTAGGTCGGTTTTTAGTTATTCCCCATAGCGGTTTTGAACGATAACTGTTTGTATGCTGCATCACGTTGCAACGACGCGACATCGAGTTACTCGTCTGTAGCTGGCTTAGTAAGAATAGCTAGATATTGCGCGCTCCGATAGCGGTTTTTGGCTGTAGAAGAAAAATGCTGCTATTGTAACTATTGACGTCGCGTAACGACCACGACTAATATTTTTGTCGATTTTTAAATGAAACATTTTTACACAAAAATTTTAGATAAACAAAAAACTTAAACGGTGTGTGTCTCATATTTTTTGTATGATCTAGCTGACTGACTAATAAGTATGGCTTATTTTTGACCCAGTCCTCATTCCTATTATGCCCGTGGAAAAATACTCGAGGTGCAAGTGGGATTCGAACCTACGCCCTCACGATTGCAAATCGCACCTTCTAACTACTAAGCCATCACCGCTTTCCCGGCCACTCTTTGGCCCATATCTATTCTAAATAACACTAAGTAATGTTTTATTCAAACAAGCCATGTAAATACCTAAGCTACTTGTATAACTGGAAGAGAACAAGCTATCCGGCAATTTGTAACACTTAAACATTTAAAACGACAATTTCAAATGCAATTTTCGTCGTGAGACCAGTTCCCGTTCAGGCTGAACAGGCGCCGTCTTTTCACGTACTTTATGTTCTGAGAAACAATTACGCTTTTTTAAAGAGTGTCGAGAGCACTTGTCTCTGGCGGAGCGAGTTCCCGCAAATTGGGCTCGTTAGGGTTGCGCGGTCTTTGCATTTTTTTTCTAACTTTTATCACAACAACTTATTACACTAATTATAACAGGCAACCCATTCCCAACCTAGACGTTCTTATCACAAACGTGAAGTCAAACCTCTTCATTCGTGTCTCTGGAACATCAACGATGAAACGATGTCGCTTTTTCGAGATACGAACTTGAACCATCTCGCCTGGTATTAAGTGAAGGTCTACGATGAAACGTGATTCACTCTCGATTTGAAAACTATCGTAAAAACCCCACTCAGGCAACGCATTCCACAGCCTAGACGTTTTTAGAGGTATACAAAAGTAGTGTCAAACTTCTTCGTTCGAGTCAATCCAGTCATCAACCCAATTCTAGTGCTTTCTAGTTAGATTATCTGGTAGATAGTTCAGAGGTGATCTCATAATACAAATTTAATTGAAATCGGTGAAGTGGTTTTTGAAATATGAACAAAAACACAAATTAATTTAACGATACGACGTCGTAATAATAGCTTCGTATGAAGTTTGTTCGAGTGTTTGAATTTTTTTTAACCGACTTCAAAAAAGGAGGTTTCTCAATTCGACCGTATATATGTTTTTTTTGATGTGTGTTCGCGGACAACTTCGTCGTTTATGAACCGATTTTGATGATTATTTTTTTGTTGTAAAAAAGATATTCCAAGGGTGGTACCATGATAAGGAAACCAGGATCTGATGATGACATCCTAGAGAAATCGAGGAAAACTTTTTTACTTTATAAGTTTTCCGTTTAAAGTCAGTTCTTTTTTGTTAAAATTATTTAAATTGAAGTTGGTTTTGGTTTTCAGAGAAAATATATAATTTGCTATTGTTTTGAGGATAGCCCCTTAATAATAACATGCCAAAACGATGTATTTGCTTGCAGAATTCATGTTATAATCATTCAATTGTCGCTACCATGTTATTAAGGCACTTACATACCAAGTCGATACATTAAGAAGACCGTTAGAGTAGACATGTTCTTGAGTGGAGACCACGAATCGCAAACGTAGTGGTGAGTGGTGAAAACACCATGAGACTATATAGAGAAATTAAGAAGCACCAACCAAATTGATTAAAATTGACGGATGCATTACGCAAAAAAACTTTGTACATTTATTTACATTTATGATAGACATTCATTACAATAGTTAACATTAACGTACTTACTGTACGCTTTTGTAACATTTGCAATGCCCCGGAAGGGGTGACTAAATTGTAAATTACTATACCGATTATTATTGTAAGACTATAATGTACACTTACTGACAAATAAAGATTTGAATTGAAATGATCAAACGATTGTCAATGTCATCTCAATCATCAAGTCATGCGTCATATCAATAGTATCGATCCATCTTCTTTGGAATCGACTTCCATTTTATTGCCTTTATGATTTATGATATTTGTAGAATTCGCGACAAAGACAACGAGTGTAAACAATCCAAGACATCAGAAGAATGGGAGAGTGAAGCAAACGATTATTAAATAGATGATAAAACATGTAATATAACCCTAAGAACAGGAATAATCAATTAGTCAAACAAAGACACGTGTCCGGCGTGGCTGCAGTCAGCAAAAGTCATCAGCAAAAGTGCACTCCGCTGCAAGGCCATAGGCCCCACCACCTAAAGCCTATTTTCGTCACACGATATCGCCACTCCATCCATCTATTTTCCTTAATAAAGGGATTCCCAACACGAGTGGGTGTGCTAAACAGAGCGATGAACTCAATTACCATAAGTTCCTTTAAATAAAAGCACGTTGAACTTTTAATACTCACGTACTCTCAGTTCGGTGCTGTGCTGTTGTAGGCAGCCGTGTTCCTCAGGGAACGTACGCATGCTACGTGACCCATTCTGATAGAAGAAAGGGATATTCAAAATACCACGCAGGAGGCAGGTTTTTGTCCCGAAGTCAATAACCTCTAGGGAAATGTCGCGCGTTTTCGAGCTTTGTTAATAATGTGTTTTTTATATATTTGTATGTATAGAATGACGAGACAAACAGGACATGTGCCTGATGGTAAGCAACATACTTGCCACATAACAGCACAGTGACACGCAGCTATTGAAACATGAAGAACATGTCCAAATCATTACCTAGCACTGCACTGCTCTCATCACCCTGAAATATATGATGTTTTATCTCTATGCTCGTATTTTCACTGGAAACATTCCGCTCCAAACCGGAAGACACATAATGTGTAAACATTACTGCTTCGCGATACAGCGTTTAGCGCTGTTTAAGCTCACGGCTCACTTAAAATGTGATTTAAAATTATGGACATTTCATGGATTATTGAGATGCTTACCATGGTACAGCGTTGCTTGACATGTCTTGCTCGTTTTGTTCCTCTATCTGATAGAATTATATTTTATTTTGGAATTATTTTCCAAGATATTCTTAAAATAATGTCAGCAGCAACCCTACTTAAGCGCTAAATCGTGGTGTAAAAGCTGTGTAAAGGCGAGCGTCCCGCGAGAGTTCCGCGGAGACTTTATCCCGGGCCTTAATTGCTGTACTCGAGAGACAGGGTTGCTCTAATAGATATCAATAGACATTTATCGCGTTTCAAGCGATAGCTGTGTATTCTTGCATGCTATTTCTGAAGTTATACACCTTTTGGCGCGTTAGGAAAAAAATATGAGAGTACTTTTTTACGAAGCACGCGCACAACATCACGAAAAACCAACACCCTGAAGTTAGGTAGTCAATAGTATTTCAAATCATCGTATCTGAAACGAGCGACATCGTTTCATGGTTGATGTTCCAAAAACACTAACGAAGAGATTTGACTCCACGTTTGTGATAAGAACGTCTAGGCTGTGGAATGCGTTGCCTGAATGGGTTTTCCCCGATAGTTATAATCTTGGTGTCTTCAAATCGAGAGTGAATCGGTTTCTTCTAGGTAAACAAGCTCCATCGTAGATTGCATCGTCGCTTAACATCAGGCCAGATGGTGGTTAAGTGCGAACCTATAATAGTTAAAAAAATGTGTGTGCTTAAGACCGCACGGCAGAAGTGATAACTGATATAAGAAATACTTACATTTAAAGACCACTAAATAATTGTAATAATTAAAAATAAAAATTATTTGGAAATTGAAAATTAGTAGGTACATAGAGATTTTCTACGATAACATGGCCCGCCCTTCCAAATTACTGTTCTAATGTGTGTAGTCACATCCTTACGAAAGAGTTTGTATGTAGTTGTAATTATTCATCTGCAGTAGCAGTACGCACACATGCGTGGTGGTGTGTTGTATATACTTTCACAAATACTTTCAAACGTTTTGAATTCTGGAGGGGCGGGTCATGTTATCGTAGTAAATCTCTACCTAGTAAGCACAGCAACACGAGAATAACATGTGGCGAAATGATTAGTATGTATGGCCAAGAATAAATTAAAAAATAATAATTACGCGGTTCGAAATAGGGTTTGATAGCAAATTTTTAGTATTTGCTATTTATTTATTTTATAGGTATTTCGCTAAAACTGCATATATATGTTGTGTTTAAAGTGTATGTGTAAGTGCTGTGATGAAAATAGGTATAATTTTGTGTGTTTACGTAGTGTAAGTGCTGTAATAAAACAGTAATACGAGTACATTACACCAAAAATTTTTTTGCAATGGATGTGAAATGCAAATTTAATATTTCGTGACAAGTTCAATTAATGTCATTAATATGGTAAGTACCTAGAAGCTAATGGCGGTATAAAAATATATAATAAACATCAAGTACACAGGGACTATATTATCTTTCTCGCTCTGACGCGCTTGTTCACTGTATTTTGTTTCTCGCTCTAGCATCCCGAGTTTACCCGAAAAGCTATTATCATACCCGAGCGTGACGGTTCATTTCAGCTCACAGCCCACGAAAATTCTGTCCTAGGCGCGCCCAAAGAAGTTTTCACTTCAAAAATAGTAAGCTAGCCCCTGCATGGAGGGCTGTCTGTCACACCTATAGTAAATAATTAGTAAGTAATTAATATACAACAAATTGCCCTACAAACTAAAACAAATAAATTCTGACGAAAAGTTTGTCAAAACCTTAAAAAATATATTACTCGAGAAAGCTTACTATACAATAGACGAATGTCTCTCCGACAAATTAATAATAGAATGAGTCGATCCGCTCCGCACGATACGAATTATATTGCCACACCCAATCAGGGTCATTATGTACCTAACTATGACATGACTGTACTTATTAATAAGACCAAGAAATGTACCATAATATTAGCAATAAATGATTGAGTATTGAGTAATTAGTTAATGGTAGGTTTTAGAATGATGAATAAAGAAGGAAATACTTTAGGTAATATGCTCACCAGAAAAATAACATTCAATTAAACAATACATTTAGTGGCTGGTTATGAAATAATACAAACACTTATATCTATTGCCATAAATGACGGGATTATTGCTGATGATCTCTTCCAAGCAACCATTCATCTGCAGCCTGCAGACGTCCACTGCTGGACATAGGCCTCCCCCAATGATTTCCACAATGACCGATCTTGTGCCGCCTCCATCCACCGACTTCCCGCGACCGAGACAATATCATCGGTCCATCGTGTGGACGTCCACCGTCCTACACTGCGTCTGCCGGTTCGTGGTCGCCATTCGAGAACCTATACTCCCCAGCGGTTATCGGTTCTGCGAGCTATATGGCCTGCCCATTGCCACTTCAACTTGCTAATTTTAAGAGCTATGTCGGTGACCTTCGTTCTTCTGCGGATTTCCTCGTTTCGGATTTTGTCACGCAGTGAAATTCCGAGCACAGCTCTCTCCATTGCCCGTTGCGCAACTTTGAGCTTGCATATCATGCCAATAGTTAGCGACCACGTCTCAGTACCATATGTCATCACTGGCAACACACACTGATTATAGACTTTCGTCTTGAGGGTTTGTGGTATTTCTGACGAGAAGATGTGACGCAATTTCCCAAACGCTGCCCATCCGAGTTGGATTCGTCGGCTGACCTCCTTGTCAAAGTTTGACTTGCCTAATTGGATCATCTGACCCAAATACACATAATGGTCGACAACTTCGATACTGTCGTTTCCAACATGGACCGGTATGGGTGCAACATGGGCATTTGACATGATTTTTGTCTTACCCATGTTCATTTTTTACCCCTACCTGTTGGGAAACAGCGTTGAGGTCTCTCAGCATTGAGCCAAGGTCATCTAGCGATTCAGCCATAATGACTATATCGTCGGCAAATCGAAGGTGGGTGATGTATTTGCCATTAATGTTGATGCCTTATCCGTTTCAGTTTAAAAGCTTAAAGATATCCTCCAATGCAGAGGTGAACAGTTTCGGAGAGATAACGTCTCCCTGTCTCACCCCTTTTTGCATTTGGATCGGATTTGTGCTTTGGTCCTGAAGACGGATAGACATGGTGGCTTTGTTGTATAAACACTTCAACACTTCGATATACCTGTAGTCGATTTGGCACCGCTGTAACGACCGTAACACTGCCCAGGTCTCGACTGAATCGAAGGCTTTCTCGTAGTCCACAAACGCTAGACAGAGCGGCCGATTATACTCCTCCAACATATTCAACAAGCAACTATTAACGAATGAAAAAGAAGAAGTACATATTAGGGAACTTCTTGCGTGTAGTAGGGAAACATTTTGTTTGAGAATAGCGCAGGGAGCGCCGATACGTGGAGCAGCCGCTAGGTTGGTCTCCGAAGTTGCTAATAGATAGGTAGGTGTTCAGATGCATGATTTTTAGATTTTTTTAATATCACATGTCATCTGCCAACCGCCATTTGGCTAACGTCTAAACATCGAAACCTTTATCTTTATTATTATGATATTGTGTTTAATGCCAATATAGTTTGTTTGTAATGATACTATACCTTATCTATACATAAGAAGCCCATTAAATGTGACCAATGCTAGGACTCGGGGCTTTCTCTTAGTGGATACATGCATGGATGCATGACCTTGAAATATTGTGGAAACATTATAAATAAATACACGAGTAACTCACTAAACGAGCTGCGAAAACGCGCACGCGCTTTCCTTAAAAAAGATCGCCGGACGCGATCGAAACTTGAGTCGGACTGGACTGACTATATCAAACATGAGTTACCCGTGTATTTATTTAAAATGTGTAATAACCACATTCGTTTTCATACTAAAATTGTGGAAACATATTGATGTCCTCACGATGTTTTTATCTTTTATCGTTTTTAGGCTATCAACATTACACACAGGACTCCGAAGACAGTAAATCGCGTGGTACTAAAACCAAGGGACCCGGATCAGCAGTCGTCATTCTCCCGACTAGACCTGTAACTTATCATTAGCACAAATCAACCGACTCCCATAACAATTATGTATACACCAGATACTGAAAGCCCAGGAATGACCTTGCGTGTTCTGCGCGATAACCAAACAGTTTATAAATATTAATTAAGCCGAAGTACACTGGCCGGCAGTTATATCTCCCGAGAGAGACGTACGACGTGTACTTACACTACAACGTAATATACTACGTGACAAGTTAAATGATCGCTCTTCGATTTTTTATTACTATATATAAATAAAATAAAATAATAACTGTAATGATTACTGGGTAAAAAATATACTATTCTAATTAGTCGTTAAGTAGATTATGAACAAATATGGGACACTTATTTTTGTTTGATAAATTGTTAAAAATCGAGAAATATACAAGTCATCAAACTTTCCAGGTAGTGACGTCACGTTTTTTGTGTGTCAACGTCTAATAAATCGACGAACGCCGGCTGCATGCACAAAAAGTGTCCCGTTACGTCCCGTTACGCTCATTGTACGGTTGCGCCACATCTATCAATGTTCTGTTATGACGTTGTCAGGTTAAACTATCGTCCCTAAACCAACCGACTTTACAAACAACCAATTTTTTTTTTTGATGTACGTTACGAACAAGGAAGTGGTTGCTCTCGACACTTCTTTAGAATTAATACAAATCCTCCAAGTGGTACTCAGCTGACCTATCCAAAAGATGCGAACAGTTAAGTTTAGTATAATGAAAGTGGTTCAAAATAGAGAGAAGAATAACACTTTTTCGGATTTGTATTGTTGTTCTGTTTCATAAGATATTATTTTAAATAAAACATTAATGAACATCAATTTGCATTATGTATTATTAGCACGCTAACGTAACAGAAACTAATTTACTCTAGAATAAAATACACTCAAACTATTTACATCAGAAAATACCCACTCTGGTAATTTATTTCAAAGTTTATGTATTTTTATACAAAAATAGAGTGAAATCTTTTCGTTCTAGTCATTGGAACAACATGACTCTTCATATTCCAAAAATGTTACTGTACTGTTACATCTACTTCAAGTCTTGCTCGCTCATCACTCTATACTGTAACAAGAACAAAATTAAAAATTTTGATTAACCCCCGACTACCTTAGATTTGTTATCTGTACAACATTCTACTAGTCAAGCCCTTTCATTCGATACCCATATTAAGGGAATTGTGAAAAAGAAAATGTAATTCGCCATTTTGTGGTAGCGGCCATCTTGGATTTGAAATTTGTCATAGTGCAAAGTATTCTACTAATCAAGCCCTTTCATTTGATACCCATATTGAGGTAGTAGTGAAAAATATTATATAATTCGCCATTTTGTGGTGGCGGCCATCTTGAATTTGAAATTTGTTATAGCGTTTAGTACTCTGCTAGTCAAGCCCTTTCATTTGATACCCATATTGAGGTAGATTGTGAAGAAATATTTTGTCCGCCATTTTGTGGAGGCGGCCATTTTGAATCGATATTAACCAAACATTTCTTTTCAAGGGATTCTTTCGTCAGTCGCACCGAGTAGACGTGTTTTTAATTTTTGCCAAAAATCCTTTAATTACTGCCATTCAAATTCAGTCATAAATGCATTAGACATTAGGACACTAAATAAATTGAAAGTGTTGACAAAAAATTATCGTTGCGCTTCCGCACATCGTTCACGCGCTGCGGTACCACCGCGCTCCCGACCCGCCTTCACCTCTGGGAGAAAAGGTCAGTCGCTATTTTTTGACTCTGTCGCACCTCAGCAGATCTCAACACCGTGTCACACACATACAAAGCATGAGTGTCCAAAGATCGCCACCACGCACAATATGCACTACTACAAGCGCCGGTGGATCGCAACCGGACTTATCGAAGTTAAGTAATCTTAGTGTGGATACGAATATTACTCAGCGTAACAAACGTAAATGGTTAAATGAATGTCGATGTTCCGATGACTTATCCAATATGCGAGCAGAAATGACCCATTTCAGCTCCTTATTAGAAAAATATGTCGGTTCAAACGAGCAGATCATGCAGAAAATGCAAGATAGTATTACTGACATCAAAACCCAGATAACCGATATGAAAACCTCGAACGAGCTAACCACAAATATATTACAGGAGAAGGTTGATGGAGTCATGACACAGATCGACAATATAAGAACATCAACTTCGAAAGTTTTGTCGGAACAACAAAGTCTAAAAAACCACGTAACTATACTGGAGAACTCGATCACTCAGGGGAAAATAAGATTAAACTACTCGAGTCTGATATTAACGATATAAAAAACTCCTCAAAAGAAATACCGTTTACGTCAGAAAATTATTTAAACTTTGGTGAGAATGTCATCCAAGAAATGCAAAATCGCAACAGCAGAGCGAAGAATATCATCCTCGTTGGTCTGTCTGAATCTACCTTTTCTCGAGTAGAAGAGAGGATTTCGTATGACGAAGAAAATGTATGGAAAATCATTTCTTTGCTGGATACTGATATTCCGAAACCAATCAAAATATTTCGAATTGGTAAGCCGATCCCGAACAAGAACCGAAGTATAAAGGTATGCTTCGAAAGACAAAGTCCAGTTAAAAACTGCTTCGAAATAAAGATAAGCTACCAAATGGCGTAAAACTATATTCTGACCAGACACCAGCACAACAAAATTTTCTCAAGTCATTAAAGATGAACTTAAACGTCGAGAAGACAACGGAGAGCGCGATCTTACTATAAAATATATCAATGGCATGCCAACAATAATAAAAAACAGCACAAAAAACTCAAAAAAGTAAAGCCAACTACTAATGTCACTACAACAAAAATAAACACATACGAAATATTGAACAGTTATCAAAATTTTCCCACAAATAAATCTCGTTTAACTTTTCTATACCTCAATGCTCGAAGTATATGCAAAAAAGGAAAATTAGATGAGCTAAAATGCATACTGCAAGCTATACCTACCACTGTGCATGTGCTGTTAACCGAAACATGGATCCGCACGGAAGCTCAAGTATTACAACTTCAGATTCCTAACTACACACATTACTGCAACTACAGAACGGATTCTCGTGGTGGTGGAGTATCTGCATTTGTACATAATAACCTGAACCATAGTATGACAGAGTCGAAGTACATTGAAGGAAATAATTTCCTATGGATACAGTTGCAAAAATATGACCTCGAGGTTGGTGTTGTATATTATCCTGGAAATACCAATTATAAGGAATTTCTTGAACACTATGAATCCCAGATAGAAAACAGACGCAGAGCAATTGTTTTTGGTGATTTTAATATCGATCTACTGACTAAAGATAAGAAATCTAAACAATATCAACAACTTTTAAAAAGTTCTGGGTACAAAATCATCAATAAAATAGATAACAGACACTCTACTAGAGTGGGAGCAACCAAAAAATCAATAATAGACCATGTCAGTACAAATTTAAAAAATGACGCATTTCATATGGTAACAATAGACTCTGCATTATCTGACCATAAACAAATCTACATAGAAATCAAGAAGATGAGACCGCCAAAAAAGAAACGATACCAATACGACGCCATTGACTACAACAGGTTATTTGATTCCGTAGAAAGATCTATACCACAACATTTCGATGAAAGCTATACAAAGCTAGAAGAAAAGATCAAAATTTGCGTCGAAAGTAGCAAAATAACTAAAACTAAAATACTGAATCACCCACAAAAAGACTGGATAAACAAAAACGTGATTGCAGAGATTAACGAAAGAAACATATTATGGGCAGAGCTTAAGAAGAAACGAAACGATAAAGAACTAGAAGAAAAATTTCGGAAAAAAAGAAACCAGGTGGCCAAACTTATTAGAGAAACGAAAAAGATATATTACCTTAAAGAATTTACAAAATATGACAAAAACCCTAAGAAAATGTGGAATTTGGTTAATACTTTAGCTAGTAACAAAGTAAAACAAACTTGTGCTCCACCAAAACTTATAATTAATTCTCAAGACGTAATAGACCCGATAAAAATCTGTCAAGTTTTCAATGAATACTTTGCAAATATAGGGCCACTGTTGGCTGACAGGATACCTAAACAATATCACCAAAATTATATGCATACATTATTACAGCCTTCTGAGCTTACGTCAACTATTTCAAACTTTGAGCCATGTACTGAAAAAGAAATTTTAACTATTATTAGCAATCTTGATTCAAATTGTAGCGTTTGGTTTAGATGGAATTAGTACAAAAGCAATAAAATCTATAAAAAAACTTATATCGGGTCCACTGACAAACTCTTTTAACAAATTACTGGAAGGAGGAATCTTTCCAGATAACTTTAAGGTAGCCAAAGTCACTCCAATTTACAAATCAGGTGTCAAAACTGATCCAGGCAACTACAGGCCTATCTCTGTATTGCCAGTACTATCAAAAATCCTAGAAAAAATTATACATAACAGAATAGAAAAATATTTGGAGTCGATCAATTACATTTCAGACCAACAATATGGATTTAGACCTAAAAGTAACACTTTAACAGCTACTATTGATCTTGTCACTAAAATTACACAAAATATCGATAATAAAAATATTTCTCTAGGTATTTTTATAGATTTAAAAAAAGCATTTGATACTATCAGCCACGAAATACTCTTGAGAGAACTCGAATCTATTGGTTTTATCGATACAGCATTAAAATTAATTGCATCCTATGTTTCAAAACGATCGCAATTAGTTAAAATGGATAACAATACTCAAAGCAGCTCTTTGCCTATCAAGTGTGGAATTCCACAAGGTTCCATCGTAGGACCCTTAATGTTTGTTTTTTACATCAACAATATACATAACTTGGGTTTACATGGTCATATCACTCTTTACGCAGACGATACCTGTTTATTCTATTTTGGTTCATCAATTCAGGACTTAATTATGCAAGCGCAAGAAGATCTAAACACTCTGCATAACTGGTTCCAAAATAAATTGTTAACAATAAACGTCTCAAAAACTTGTTATATTATATTTAAAGCCAAAAACAAACAAATACCCCCATACCCCTCCTTAAAAATAAATAATGAACCAATACAACTCAAATCTTATGAAAAATACCTAGGTTTGTATTTGGATAGTCAGCTAACATGGCAGACTCATATAGAACATGTAAAAAGTAAATTGGTAGCACAGTGTGGTGCGCTCCGCAATATTGCGCGCTGTTTACCAAATAAACTACGATATACAATTTATAATGCTCTGGTAAAACCTCATTTGTCATATTTGATTGAAATTTGGGGCTGTGCGTCGAAAACAAGGTTAGCTAAACTTCAACGGTTACAAAATAAAATTATTAAAATACTATTCAACTACCATTATTTAACACCAACACAAAAAATTTACAATGAAACTAAAATAATGACCTTAAAAAAACTTTATAAATATAACATATGTATGTTCATTCGAAAAAGTCTTCATAGGAATATCCATACTAACATTACGTTCACAAAGCGCAAACAAGTGATCGAGCGGCGAACTCGGCGTGCGAGCTACCTTGTTATTCCAAGATTTAGAACGAATTACGGCAAGTCAATGCCTACCGTTGAAGGAGCGCAACTATTTAACAAACTACCCTCTAACATAAAAAATGTAAATTCACTTCACGCATTCAAAAAACAATTGGCTAAATATATTATATCTGAAGCGTAAAATAATTAAACCTTTCTATAAAAAAAAAAATCTGAATATAACTATATAAATAAAAAAATATGTGATCCAGTTGTGGCAAGTACCTAGTTCTCATATTTATATACCCAAGAAAAATGTAATAGATTCATAGCCTATTTTGTTTTATTTTGTTTAAGGATTTCTTTTGTCTGTGTTTTTTGTTAAAACAGGTATCTGATATTTGTATTTTTTATTACCTAAACGTTGATTAGTTTTTATGTATTTTTGATTTGTTTGTGTTTTATGTGAATGTAAAGTGTGACGTCGAAAATTTAAATTGTTATTTAGTTATTTTTATCATGTAAGCGACAGAAATGTCTTAAATGATAAATAAAATTCTTTAAACACATAGCTAAGAACACCCGCACGGATATTAACTTTCAAATAAAAAAAAACCGCATCGAAATCAGCCCATCCGTTTGAGCTGTACGGTGCCACAGACAGACACACACACAGACAGACAGACAGACAGACAGACAGACAGACAGACAGACAGACAGACCGACAGACCGACAGACAGACAGACAGACAGACAGACAGACATCGACGTCAAACTTATAACACCCCTTTTTTTTGTCGGGGGTTAAAAAAACATATATACGGTCGAATTGAGAAACCTCCTTTTTTTGATGTCGGTTAAAAAACAATTTTGGGGAGTGCCTAGCTAGTGGTGGGGAGCTGGCTTAAGACCTTTCCATTGGTAGAGGATTATCTTACGTAGTAAAATAACATTCATAAAACGCTATAGGAATGTATGTAGTTTAAAACTTTCAACATTCAAATGACTTACGCCTAATAAAAATAATGAATATGTATTGAAAAATTCTCACACAACATCATCTAACCTTAAACAAAGCAAAAGTGATACCATGGGAGAGGTGGTATAAAGTTTGGCGAGCATTTCACTATCCTGGTACGAGCATGATCGTTACAGCGGCCATCGCCATCGGACAAGCAATTTGCGTTAGCGGAGAAATATCGCCGCCAGTGAAACTATCAATTCAGGTAATGAAACTCACTGTCCAGTTCACTCCTACTTAAACTCGTGAAATTATACTTAGATCAGATAGATAGCATGATTAACTAACTCTTTATAGCACTTAACAACTAAACAAAGTTACAAAATATACCAAAACTTAAAAAAATTAGTAAATTGGCGGCCTTATCACTAAAAGCGATCTTTTCCAGGCAACCGCTAAATTTATAAATAGAAATGAAGAATAAAAAGTCGGGGAAGTACAAACAATAAGTGGAAAATATTTGTACCTAAGTCTGTTAATATGAAAATTAATTCTTGAGTACAAAAAATATAAATATATAAAATATAAATACTCTACAATAGGCATGACGACTCATATTTGATTTAATGTGCCATCAAAAGACTACTCAATCACTGAAACATAGGTGAAAGAATTACTTATAGTTATCTTAAAATCTTCCCGTAATATCACGATTTTTAAATCACAATTTTGGACTGTCCCAAAAACGCTTCATACAAAATCACTACAGAAGTGTGACGTCACTGAGTCGTATTTTCTGTGCGTCGAACGTAAAGTTTGTATGGTAGCTATATTAAATATTACGTTTAGAAAACTGGTTTCATAACAAAAGTCACTTGAAATTTAATTATTATCCAGTAATACATTTTCTAATAATTTCGTACTTTTAAAATGGACGTACCCAGGATCTTTCAAAGCTGTATACCATAAAGAAAAAAGAAAAAAAATATGTCAAAATTAAAATTGGTACATATTTTATTCTATCTAAATACTGTAATTATATCAAATAGTTTAGTATAATTGCGGGACCTGTCGTACTATACTACTAAACATATAACTAGGATGTACATATTAATAAATGTACATCCTAAACGTAACGTAAATACGAATATAAGATAACCGACCGACCGACCGATAGCCCTAACCAATGCAATTTCTAAAATCTTTTTCAGTATATTGCAAACGAAAATGACCACATTTATGACCAGCAATAGGTATTTCAGGCCCAATCACCAGAAAGGTTTCTTGCCTGGTAATTCTGGATGCCTGGAACACAATACATTACTAGCAGAAAGTTTGAAAGATGCCAGAACACATGAGAGGCAAATAACAGTCTGCTGGATAGACCTAGAGAACGCGTTTGGTTCTGTCCAGCATGAACTTATGATATTTGCCCTAAAATGGTTTAACTTTCCTGCTGAAATTATTGACATAATTAATTCTTATTATTGCCACTTAAAATTCGTCATAGCAGTAAACAAGGAATATACTAAACCACTTGAATATAATGAAGGACTATTCAAAAGGTGCTGCTTATCACCAATAGCATTTAATATAGTTATAAATATTTTAGTAGACAAATTAATATCCCGTGAAAAGAAATGGGGCTACCGGTTTAAAATCAACAATAAGTACACTGAGACAATCTTGGCCTTTGGGGACGACCTTGCAATACTTACACGCAATCCCAAACAGTGTCAGGAATTGTTGAACGAAGTCGATGCGTACTGTACATGGACGGAGGGAATGAGGACAAAACCAACTAAATGTCATTGTCTTTGTCTGGGTAGACGAAATACCAAATATACTTCTTACGATCTGGGACTCTCCATAAGTGGCCAAGGAGTTGCCACAATTGCAGAGGCAGTGCCTTTAAAATTTCTTGGTAGAAAGATAGATCACAAAGGACGTACACCATCATTAGAGGTGGTTGTTGAAAATTTCATTAACAACCTCAATAAGGTAGACCAGCAGCCTATCAGCAATATCAAAAAAGCATGGATATATGACAACTACCTCACATCACATCTCACTTGGCCTTTCCTAGTATATGACATCGGTAAAACTCTCCTGGCAAAGCTAGATGCCAATGTCATAAAGATATTGAAGTCATGGTTCGGATTGGCACATCCGGCTGATCCTTCTACTCTTTTTAGGGATCACAATAGTTTTGGGCTGAAACTAAAGAAACCGTCTGAACTTTACAAACACCTAAGAGTTACAAAAACGCATGTTTTGGGAAAGTCACAAGACGAATTAATTACATCTCTCCCAAAAGACAAAACTGCTTCAGACCTGGAATTTAGACTTCAATTCCATAAACAATTTATGGCAGGTGCACAAGTAAATACTGCTGGGTTGGGTGCGAGGAAGAAAAGGGAAGACCAAGACATGGTAAAAACCTTTCTACAACAAGACGAAAATGACGGTTACAAAGTGCACGCTATGAATTTAGAAATGCAAAGTGAGTGGTTAACCATAGGTGAGTTCTGTATCCCATTAGCTCTAAAGTGGCGCACCTTGATCTACGACTGGTCTCCTGCCTTATTAAAATTTTATCTAAATGCATTCCAAATGACCCTCCCTGACCAGAGTAACTTGGTAAGGTGGGGAAAAGCCTCTGAAAAATGTTGCTATACTAGTGGAGAGGCGATATGTACAGCAAAGCACATATTGGTGGGATGCTAGGTGCTCCTTAATGGGGGTGATTACTCACGGCGCCATGACAGAGTAATTGAAATCATACGTGAAGCCATGAGCCTTTCAGTAGCTAGAGCCCAAAAGGGATTGACGACAAACAAAAGACAAATTAACTTTGTAAAAGAAGGCTCAACTTCAAACTCCAGGCACAAGCCTTACTCAATCCTGGGTACAGCACCGATTGAACTATTTTAATGGACACGTATGAAAAGCACTACAGGATCCCAGAGGATGTGGGTGTTTCGTCATCCAGACCGGACATTTTCCTTTTTTCTAGAGCTACGAAACGCATAGTCCTTGTAGAACTTACCATACCGTGGGAAACTAATATACCTAAAGACCACGCGATGAAACAAAATAAGTATTACGACCTCCTAAACGAATTAACAAAAAACGGCTATGTAGTTAGTTTATACGCTGTAGAAGTGGGAGCGAGAGGTATACCAGCAAAATCTCTCTATAACCTGCTGAAAGACCTTGGCTTATCCAGAAGTGCAGTAAGTTCTATACTAGAACGAGTATCTAAAGCTGCACTAGTAGGCTCATATCAGATTTGGCTGGGCAGGGAGAGAAAGACGAGTAGTGAAGGTGAGTGTTGATGTACGTCAGAAAGGGGCCCCTTAAACCTACGCCCGAGTCACAAGTCTCGGGGTCTACTCGGGTTCTCTCTGCCACACGATGGACCCGGCACCCGCACGGTGAATCCATGGAATGCTAAGAAAGTCGTCTCATATGTATATATATATATATTAAATATCATGTTTTAGTCAAGGAGATATAATATGAAGTAGATATAAGTTATTTACGATTTAAACAGGAGTAGCGACTACAGCTAAATTATCACGTAAACAGATTATTATTATAGGATATTATCTACTTTGAAGGTATTAACTTAGTACATTTTTGACAACTTATATCAGCATAAGCTGTACACTTTTTGTTTCCACTGCTGGGATTCACAGCCTTTTCTCACAAGTTGAAAGCCAACATCATAATCGTCCATGTTGGCCCAGTATGTGCACGAAAGATGCCATTCTTGAAACATGCCACTTTGTGTGTGAAATGTTCACCCATGTTTATTTATTTATTGTTGTATTGTTCACCATAAGCAGACGCGGTCCCAGCCTCGAATTTTGGAGGGGGTCACCAGTACGCAGCCTCAGATTAGGGAGGGGTCACCAGTAGAAATACAATAAATCGAGTAAAAAAATTCTTTACTAGTGGCGCCCCACGATTTTACCCGCGTAGTTCTCGTTCCAGTTGTTTTCCTGCGTTAAAAAATAGCCTATGTATTATTATTAGACATTTTTAATTTTCTTAGATCTTTAGTTTAACGTATACGATTTTGGGAGGGCCCCCTGTGACCCCTCCCCCTTTTCGGACCGTGCAGGCGTGATACGAACTCACGACTTCACGACTGCGAAATTTGGAAGGTCTCACTACTACGCAACTACAGTGTATTTTTTTCACCAAGTAATAAAAATAAAATATTTATTTTGTCAGACAGAAACCGCTTGGCTGACTGAGTGAAAAGAAAAAGTCAGATTGAACGTTACGTTGGAATTGTGAAAGAAAACATTTCATCTAAACCAATAATAATCGTAATATTTCGCGGTGACTACGCTGTCGCCGTAGAGACTGACCTACGCTACGTTACGCGTTGTAGAGCTACTCGTAGACGCACTCTACGAAATCGGCCTCAATCTGAGTCACCAGTCGCCACCCAGTCGATTAACCGCGAGAAATGGTCTACTCGCTCTGAGGCACTTTCAATTTGGATAGATAAATATTGAATTTTCGTTTCGTTTCGTCGATTTGAAGTTTAATTTTTTTTTTTTTTATTTTGTATTAGGATTTATTGCATTTCCTTTTTGGCATTAAATTCCTTGTTTTTTATTGATTTTGTTATTTTTTTTTTTTCCTGCTTGACATTAAATTCTTTGTTGTTTATTAATTTTAGTTTTGTTTTTGCTCAATCTACCAATGATGATTTTTGTTTATTTAATGACAGCATGATTTGTAAAACCATTTTTAATGTTTAAAGATTTATACATTTTCTTTTTGTTTAATGACATTTAAAATGTAAAGTTGATATTATTCAGTTAAGGAATATTTTAATCCACGTACCTTATGGCTGGTCGCACGTCGCACAACAACAAAGAAACAAAAATAGAAACTATTTATTATCCACAATCCTACTAATATAACAAATGTGACAGTTTGTGATGATGGATTTTAATATTCTTTCACCCAAAAACTAGGGGAGATCTGGATGAAATTTGGTACATGGATGGTCGCCCCGGCTTCGCTCGTAGTACATCTTACATAGCCTTATAGCACTCATAGTTCAAACAAAAAAATTCTTCTCTTTAGTATGGATTATCATAAATTATATTAATAAATATTATTTTAATTACGAAAAATAAAGGGATCGAGAAATGTGCGTGTGAAACTGTGGAGCGCTGCTAGTATAAAAAATTGACACACACTTCATGCTAGTGAGACAAATGGTGGCTGTATCGCTAAAGGCTTGTTCGCACTAGGCTAGTAATTTAGCCTAGTGGCGAGTAATTTAGCAACTAAACGTGTATGAACAGTGAAAATTTAGTCGAGTAGTTTAGGAAATGATTTAGTCGAGTCAATCCATTTTGTTCTATTTTCAACGGGCGAGTAGCACCCCCCACCACGCGTTCGTTGCGAGCGGTGCGCTCATTGGCTCGCCGATTAAACAGGATCGAACTTGTCGAATTAATCTGGAGAGAAAAATAACTTCAAACAATTTTCCAAATACGAAATTGTCTCTGGAATAACTTATTTTATTGATCACACAAATTTCCTCATTCACCTCTTCTAAAATAGCCATTACGATTCGATAAGATTAGATTATTCATTCATTTATTTTATTGCGTTGTAGGATCTTCATGTTGCGAAACGCTACTCACTTGTGAACTGTACTAAAGCACGGTGCGAACGATTTTTGAATAGTAGCGAGTATTTTAGCTACTAAATTACTCTCTACTAGACTAATTTGCTAGCGTAATGCGAACAAGCCTTAAGAGCGATCTCTTCCAGGCCAGTGAAACACGGAGCGAATTATAACATAGCAAAAGTATTTTCTTTTCAGATACACGTCGTGCCTCTTTTTCCCTTATTAGTTAATTAGTGTTATGAAAGATGTTGGGGCTCTGAAAATACTTGTCGTTACGGTGAATCATCCCATAGTTATTTTATCTTAACTCTACTGTCTCACTGCTAAAAAATAACAAAAACAAATTTGTCAAGCTGCCTCGAGAATTCTCTAGATTCTGTTTCAAACACGGCAGTTAAACTACTCGTTTCTTAAAAGCTATCTGAAAACATAGCATTCGTCATGATTAAAATAAAAATTACAAAGTCACCGTAGTCTCTGGTCTAGTCTAGTAGTAAGGTCTACTTTGTAGTTTCCTTGACGAGAGAACGTTACTTAAGACGACATTGTATTTTAACTGAAATGAGGTGAACCGCTAGACGCTGTGCTGGTCTATCTATTAAAACTTTATCACTTTTTTAATTACTACCAAAATTGAAAATAGATATTGAATGGAAATTGAATTCCGGTAGCTCACACGCAAGCATACTAGATGGTAACAAGAACATTTGCCATTTTGGATTTGAAATTTGTTATAGCGTATAGTACTCTACTAGTTAAGCCCTTTCATTTGATACCCATATTGAGGTAGGTTGTGAAGAAATATTTTATCCGCCATTTTGTAGAGGCGGCCATTTTGTATCGATATTAACCAAACATAGCTAAGTAATTAACTTTCAAATAAAAAAAACCCGCATTGAAATCGGCCCATCCGTTCGAACTCTACGGTGCTACAGACAGACACACACACAGACAGACAGACAGACAGACATCGACGTCAAACTTATAACACCCCTTTTTTTGGTCGGGGGTTAAAAAGAGGCCACGGCGTTCAATGACGCTGCAACTGTTATTGCTATTGCTTATAACTGGGTATTGCTATCTATAATTTATTCTACATTTTTTACTACACATTTGAATGAAAATATTTCGACAAGGTCACAGATCAAACGCAACATGTACGTAACATGGACTGTTTCATAAATGAAACATTTTACAACTGTCATTACGAAACTATGAAGTTTGAATTGAACGATAACATTTAAATTCAAAGTAAACTAGTTTTATATACAGATACGATCAAAGACAGACTGTTTGGCTGTTAGACATCAGTGGAAAAAAAATTGTTTTTTTTTTTTGTACAATGTAGCGCTGATTCCATTTTTCGTCACAAGTTGATGAGGGGTTCGGTTTATTCTTTCAAAACTAGGTTTTCTGACATTTTGATATTTCATATTCACCGTTGAGGTGTTCAAGCTTTAGAAATAAGGTATGGTTTGAATTTCAGGAAAGATTGTAAGTAAAAAAGTGATAATTTGGGAGTTCCAACAGCAAGGAGTATAATAAAAACGAGGCGCGAGGCCGCAGACTACAACAATCACGTTGCTTTTGCGTCGGAGGTGAAAAATTAGTATATCGATCGATGCACCATTTTCTTTTAGCCCGAAACCTAGCAGTGTGTTTTTATTAATAATTAATGTAGTCACAGTAAGTAATTTAATATGAGATGCATTGGAGCAGTGCGTTTAGTTGAGCTATCCATATTATTTGATTAACAAAAAATTTATTCAAGTTTTTTTTTACACACACAACTGAACAGTTGTGTGTGTTTAATTATTATTTCTCTCTTTATTTTCAGTGCTACTTAGTTAGGAAATTGATGGTTAAATAAAGCCGTAATAATAATAATAACGTGAATTTGAAATCAAATGTAATTAAAATTATTTAGAAGCAAACGGCGTCACACGTGTTTTGAATGAAAAAATAAAATATCCTTTTAACCGCTGCCTTTTGACAAAAGGTTTAAAAACGCTACCTACCATTACTTTTACATATAAAATTCTGTCCGTGCCCGAGAACTGCGCAGTATGCTGTTGTATTCGGCACGTGTATTCCTTCCTTTTATATTCATGGCTCCTCCCACTTGCACTTTAAATACTAAAGTTTCGGAGTATATGTCTTTAAAAACAAGAAGTTACATGTTTTTTTCTTCTTTGATTGAATGAGGGAATGAAAATTCTTTATTGTTCACATCTTAAAATATCAGATACAACTATAATATTGTAGTATATTTATATTAGTATACTTATAAGTTAATTTTTATATGTACATACTTTAAATATCTTTCACTTATTGTTTGTACTTCCCCGTCTTCTTATTCTTCATTTCTCCTGTTCCATCCAGCGGTTGCGTGGAAGAGATTGCTTTTAACGATAAGATCGCCAATTGTTACTTTATTTTTTAAGTTTTTTATGTTTTTGTGACTTTGTTTAGTAGTTAAGTGCAATAAAGAGTTAATCTATCTATCTACAATATAGGAAAACAGTAAAACTAGTGAAAACGCTGGCGAACTTATCGCTGAAAGCGATATCTTCCAGGCGACCTTGGGGTGAACAGAAGGATAGGAAAACTAAAAGCGTGGTGCGCAACAAAGACTTTACTAGGCACATACAACCGGGTCACAATATCTGTGCACCTGATATCGTGACGTCATATCGGCGGCGGCGGCGAAGATGCTAACCATACTGTCGCACCGGGGAGTGCGCGGAGAGGTGACAGGGGAAGCGGGAGAGGCGCCGCATTCCAGCGAGGTGCACAGATATTCTGACCGGGTTGTACATATTATGTTACGCGGTATCTCGCCAATTGTGTATTGATTTTGGTCTTTCGTTTATTGTTTGGTACCTACTCGTACTTCAGAGGTGGTCTCATACCATTACACATACATCTCGTACATACATTTTATCGAAACTGTTGTGATGGTTTTTGAAACATCCACAAAAAACTAAAACTTTCTTACCTTTACCAAGATGACGTATTCGAAGATACACAAAAAATATAAAATTTTGAGGAGTGTATGAGACTAATTTTAAATTGATGTCGATTTTTGTTTTCTTCGGAGAAAATGAAATTACTCTTGTACGTAATCTTAGCTACCGAACTTCGAGCAAGTGCCAAAGACGCAGGGCCCTAATAACTAACACTAACTATAAGAATATTTACGCACATGCGTAAAGTTTATCAAAATAAAAACCTAAAACGTATTCCTATCATACCTGTTTTTTAATCCCCGACCAAAAAAAGGGGTGTTATAAGTTTGACGTCTGATGTCTGTCTGTCTGTCTGTCTGTCTGTCTGTGTGTGTCTGTCTGTGGCACCGTAGAGCTCAAACGCATTTCGGGTCGATTTCGATGCGTTTTTTTTATTTGAAAGTAAATATCCGTGCGGGTGTTCTTAGCTATGTTTGGTTAATATCGATTCAAAATGGTCGCCGCCACAAAATGGCGAATTATATTTCTTTTTTACAACTTCTTTAATATGGATATCAAATGAAAGGGCTTGACTAGTAGAATGTTGCACAGATAACAAATCTAAGGTAGTCGGGGTTTAATCAAAAATTTTAATTTTGTTCTTGTTGATAAAGAGGAACCATGTCTGTTCATATTCACTCTCACACTTTAATAAATATTAAAACGAAGTAATTAAAACTTAAATAAGTTGTAAATCGTAGGATACATCGTCGCTGATAGTCTATGTATTGAAACATAAACTGACTTGCAAAAAGTTAAACAAATATAAACTCCATTTATAAGAGTTTCGGTTTAAAATCAACTGGAATTTTCGGCTCGCGCCGCCTGAGAGGTTTGTCTGCATCTGTAAATTTAAAATTACCTGTGACGTTGATTGTGAGAGAAAGTATCCTGAGGAAACCAAGAATTACATAATTGGTAATGCGTCAACCATCAACCACCAACAACCACTAGCCAAAATTAACCACGAAATTGGCCTAGGCTCACCTCTTATGAGTGTAAGCTTCGAGGCCCAGCAAATGGTACATTAATTAAATAGGGTTGTTAGTTTGCTTGCAATCTGCTGCAATACAAGAGTGCATGAGCAGCTTAGGAATGTCATTGCTTCGTGATTTCCAACTCATACTATCACACAAAGTAACTATTTCTGCATCTGTGTTATCAATGTCTCTCCAGTCTATTTATACGCTGTAGGTATTTTTAGGATTAGCTTGGTCGATCCCATAACATAGATCACCTTAGTGATCTCTAAACCCTTAGTGCACACTAACACAATAGGTCACCGTATCCTATAACATAGATCACCTTAGTGATCTCTAAACCCTTAGTGCACACTAACACAATAGGTCACCGTATCCTATAACATAGATCACCTTAGTGATCACTAAACCCCTAGTGCACACTAACACAATAGGTATATTGTTCTATAAATTTCTTGTCGAATGTCCACACGTTTTACGTGTATTTTTATTTAAAAACGTTATATTTATAACATCATCCCGAAAACGAATTCACAAAACATCACATTGCACAAATAATACTCTGCATAAACCAGTTATTTTTCGTCAACATTGAACAATTAAACGAGCGTGCACAAAGCAAACGCTGTGAGAGGAGAAATTAAGCGTTCAAAGCGCTCAATAACAAGAGTTCAAGTGACTAAGCGTTTAAAACCTTTCACGCGTCGAACGGAGTTTGGGTAAAATTTCAATGAAATTCGAGCGCAAAAGCTTTCACATTTTTGTTGTACAGAATTTGGATATGTTATTGTCATTTCTGTATGCACTGAAGCTCTAATTGTTCAAGCAATCTAAGAATTGCAAGTAACTAAATAAATTAATTGTGTTGTATTTGTGTTTGAAACCTGTTAGTCCAGGGGTTTTTCAAGGAGAGTACAAAGGCGTGACCGGTGCCCGTTTGATACTCGTGTACTATTCATGAAAAAGATCGCTAGACGCGCCTGAAACTTAAGTCGGACTGATTTTTTTCAATAAATAAATAAATATTGGTGAACTATTCACACACAACACCATCTTACCCGAAACTAAGCAAAGCTTGGAAGATGGCAGCCAAATAGCTGATATAATACTTATGTAGTTCTAAATACATACTTATTATACATAGAAACACCCAGACTCAGTACAAATATCTGAATTCATCACACATATATTTGCACTGGGTGGGAATCGAACCTACGACCCTCAGCTTCGCAGCCAGAGTTACTACCCACTAAGCCACGAGGTCAGTCAATAGTGACGGTGCCTGATGGTAAGCAATATGCCTGCCACATAACAGCACAGTGACTCGCAGCTATTGGAACATGAGGAATCCAAATCATTACCTAGCACTGCACTGCGCTCGTCATCCAGAGATCTAAGATGTTATATCTCTAAGTCCTGTTCATCATCATCATAAGTCCTGTTATTCCTCTGGAAATATTGCTCATCAAACCGGAACACAGTAATTAATTTCCAGAGAAATTACAGGGCTTAGAGATATAAGATCTTAGATCTCTGGGTGACGAGCGCAGTGCCAATAGCTGCGTGTCACTGTGCTGTTATGTGTCAGGCATGTTGCTTACCATCAGGCACATGTCCTGATCGTCTCGTCATTCCTTATTTAAAAAAAAATAAAAAATATTTGGAACAACCATGTTAGTTTTCATACTAAGATCGCTAACGCTAGTCACGATTTCATTCCAATTTAGCTCATTGCTCACAAATCACGTAGGTTTGGACATTACACACGGTTGTGTTGGCTTCAACACGTGCTTATGATTATTTGTTTACGCTACGGAACGTGTTCCATTGTTGCTGTTGTTAAACCTGGGAAATATGTGGCCTTCGGTTTGTACAATGTGTGATTTTCATTGTTCATACATCGGCCAATACTACATTTTGGCCAGCTGGACTTTGCTGATGTAAAACATGGACTAGGCAATCAAAATTGTGTAAAAGAAAAGAAACTTAAAAAAACTTTGAAATTATTTTGACTAAATGTAATATAAGATTTTTTAAAGTGAAAACTTCTTTAGCCCCACCGCACTCGGATTTTTTCGTATGCTGTAATACTAATAAATAATTTGTAAGTGAGCCGAACTCGTCATGCTCTGAGGTGAAAGGCTCGATCTCAATGTGAACTCGGGACCGAGTGTACCCGAGCGCGAAAAATACAGTCAGCGGCTCTTAACTGCTGTGTCTCTGTGTTTTCTATATTAATTTTTTAGTTATATATTAATATTCTAATGCAGTTTTCACTTCTACCGTGTTGCTTAAGCACATTTTTTTTTTTAGTTAGTTCAATGTCTATTTTACTTGTATATCCCCACCGATAAAATCGTAATATTTTAACAATAAAAAACATCTGTTTAAAGCCCGAATATCAAAAAATATTCTCAAGTGGCTGATTAAGATCTACATCTGGAGTATTGCATTGTATGGCAGCGAAACGTGGACCATTACTCAAAGAGATAGGGAAAGATTAGAGGCATTCGAAATGTGGTGTTGGAGGAGAATGGAGAGAATCAGCTGAAAGGAAATGAAGAGCAATGAAGAAGTTTTGAAGATGGTAGAGGAGAAAAGAACATTAATGGAAACAATAGAAAACAGAAGAGGGAAGATGTTGGGACATCTGATACGACACGACAACTTCATTAGAACAATAATGGAAGGTAAATTAGAAGGGAGGAAGAAGAGATGCAGACCTAGGAGAAGTTACATGAACCAAGTGAAGGAGAAGATAAATGTAGTGTCGTATCAGGAAGTCAAGGAGAAGGCGGAGTGTAGAAGTACATGGAAGGAACTCCACCGACAAGAGCGTCGCTCTTAAATTATGAATGAATGAACCACAGATTTCTAAAACAAAAGGCAGATGGAACG
Organism: Ectropis grisescens; assembly: GCA_017562165.1. Taxonomy (NCBI): domain Eukaryota; kingdom Metazoa; phylum Arthropoda; class Insecta; order Lepidoptera; family Geometridae; genus Ectropis; species Ectropis grisescens. The sequence goes on along the minus strand of CM029781.1, from coordinate 28,089,200 downwards.
TGCGGAACACAGATCCTTAGGTCCGGAAAGCAAATATCAAACGCCAAAGCAAATACAAACTCCAGTCAGTACGAAACTGACTTCCGCCTCGTACGGGAGTCCCGTGTGTTTTATGTTTTGTTTAAGATTATGCCGTCTTGTGTCATCAAACATTGCAAACATTGTTCCCAAAAATAAAAAAAGGAAATTTCATAGGAAAGTTAGAATATTTTTACTGATATTTATATAATTTAGACGATTTTATTTCGATTGATGAATAGAAACACAACACCTCAACGAAAATAGGTCAGTGTTGCTATACTAAATTGAAATTATTTTCCCTGAAGTTAAGGTAAAATATAGATTCTAATTTTGTTTTGAAGAAACTCGTAGACCAAATTATTGATGAACATTGTATAATTCAATTTTAAGCCCTATTTTTACAAGCGTAATTTTTCTAATTTAATGTCAATCGATGCCAAGAACAAATCCTCGCCGTTACTAGGGTTAATAAAAATACTAATAGTGTTGATGAAAACTATAGTTATGAAACAAGTTTTTAATACTTCTGTGTACTATGGAGTTTAAAAGGCTTTATTTTAGTAATATGTGGCCAAAGCAAATACAAACTCCTGTCAGTACGACACAAACTTCATCTTGTACGGGCCTGTCCATACGTGTTCATCCTGTGTGATTTTATGTTTTGTTTTAAATAATGCCGTCTTGTGTATTCAAACATTGCAAACATAGTTCCCAAAAACAAAAAAAGTAAGGAGGAATATCATTTCATAGGTAAGTTTGAATATTTTTACTGCTATTATGTCATTTAGGCGATTTCATTATGGTAACAAATAGGAACACGTGTGGCTATACCAAACTGAAATAGTTTTCCCTGAAGTGAAGGTAAAATATAGATTATAATTTTTGTTTTTGAAGGTAGTATTATTCAATTTTAAGACCTATTTTACTATGTTTTTATATATAATGTGAATTGATCCCAGCAGTGATCCAGGCCGTTACTAGTGTTAGTAAAATTACTAATAGTGTTGATGAAAACTGTAGTTATGAAGCGAGTTTTTAATACTTGTATGTTCTGTGGAGTTTTCAAAAATACATAATGCTTACATTATAATAATATTATACGAGTAGAATAGAATGTTATATAATGCCAGCAGTAGGTCTCAGAATATTATCATTTGATAGTAGCAGTTTTGAATATTATACGATTACTTGGTTTAAAAGTGAGGTTTTGTAAAATAAAAAGTGAAGCATTAGTGAATCGTTTAAACGATTATTTGTTTCTTTTTTGTTTTGTTGTTTGGCGCTATAAAAGGTAGCCCATATGCATTTTATCAAAACTAGTTTTGGTGGTAAAAAGATGATTGTTTTGGTTTTGTTTAAACTATCTAAGGGAGCAAATCATACTAATTAATATTTGCGATTCAAGTTGATTTTTGGTTGCATGTAAAATCAAAATTCTTAACTTCATAAACTAGAAATAAGATTTCTTGTTATTAACAAGAAATCCTTGCATTATATAAATTATTTTAAAATAATGTTTTATGTGTTTATTAAACGTGAAAATTTCTAAAGCTTAAGACAACAATAGTGGGACTTTTTTCTTAAGACTGGGAACATTACACGCACACCAACGTGAGTAATTTGACAACGTCGGTGAGAGCTGTCACGCATACATAACTAATGACTGGCCTCACAGTGTCGTTCACGAAGGTTTCATCTGTTTAGAAATCTGTGGAATGAACATCCCGAACGCATTGAGATTTCCAGATGATAAACTGTAGACCTGTCATTAGTTGAAAAATGTATACAAATATACTGAAGTATACACATAGTACTACTTATAGTCGTATATTCAGCCATTCCCGTAAACTCGGCTCTTGATTGTAAAACGAATATTTCGGATTCGAAAACTGCTTAACGCTCAGTTTTACGCGACCCCGTTATGCTGAGTTTCATTTAAATACAAGTTTCAAATTGTGATTTAAAATTAACCTCTACGTTGGTTAATTGCACGTATGCAGTAATTAAATTAACTGCGCTTATTTATAGAGGTATGCGTTTTCCTTAAAAATTCATAATTTTACTTCACAATGTGATTCGAGATTACAGTGTTGCTTTTTAACACAGATTTCTAAAACAAAAGGCAGATGGAACGTGCAGAACACAGATCCTTAGGTCCAGAAAACAAATATCAAACGCCAAAGCAAATACAAACTCCAGTCAGTACGAAACGGACTTCCGTCTCGTACGGGAGTCCCGTGTGATTTTAAGTTTTGTACAAGATTATGCCGTCTTGTGTCTTCAAATATTGCAAACATTGTTCCCAAAAATAAGAAAAGGAAAGAGGAATATCATTTCATAGGAAAGTTTGAATATTTTACTGCTTTTGTATAATTTAGGCGATTTCATTTCGATTGATGAATAGAAACACAACACCTCAACGAAAATGGGTTAGTGTTCTTGTACTAAATTGAAATTATTTTCCCTAAAGTTAAGGTAAAATATAGATTATGATTTTTTGAAGATACTCGTAGACCAAATTATTTATGTACTTAAGCAGTTTGTATTATTCTATTTTAAACCCTATTTTTATAATCGTATTTTTTCAATTTAATGTCAATCGATGCTTAGCACAAATCCACGTTATTACTAGTGGTTATAAAAATACTAATAGTGTTGATGAAAACTATAGTTATGAAGCAAGTTTTAATACTTGTAAGTAGGTATAGTGGAGCTTAAAAAAGTAGGCGAGTTCTTTTGAGAGATCTAATCGTTTTAATCAACCTCATGTTATCTGGTCGAGTCAGTAGTGACATTGTCGAAGTTTTATACGGTGCTAATTTGTGCGTACATACTTACCCAAAAAAGATGTTGGGATCAGGCCAATCGCTGTTGGCACCACATATACTGTCCTTGCTGCCAAGGTGGGTTGTAGGTATAAAACGTTGCACTTTCGAGCTCTCTGTCCCAACAAACTTGATTTTGGTTCTCTGAGTGGACGTGAGGCTGCTGTTCATTCTGTCCTGACTTTATTTGTCCAAAATTGGGGAGAAGACTGTTAAAGGTGTACGTCAAAAACGCCTTTCATTTGGTTGATCGTGGAGCCCCGTTGTCCGAAGTGAAGAATAAATATCTTGACTTCTACAATTTTCTTTGGCAATGTTATGGCAGACCCACAAAATTATCAAAACAATCCTATGCTATCTTCCGTTGGCTATCAACTTGGTGAATCTTCGGCCATGCGACCTTCGCCCTGGCCATTCGCTCTATCATTAAACGTCTCTAGTCCAATATAAACGTTAGGTATTTGGACGACGTAACTTTGGGTGGCGATGTGAATAATGTTCAACTGATTTACAAAAACTCTTAGACGGTTTTCGTTGGTTTGTATCAACATTTTTAAAAAGGTGAACTTTTCATTTTCGACACGCGTCCAGACAAAGATTGGATATTAAACAAATTGAATGATCTGGCCACCCAACATCAAATCAGTTGACAAAAATTCTCTGCACCTCCTGTGTTCACCGATATTAAATGAGTAGGTAGTTGCCACCTTTTGTCAAGCATAATATTCAAAATTTCACAAGAAGCTCCGATAGAATACTCAAAGTAAACACACACATGACTTTTACTATTATTAGGCGTTGTTTTTTTATTCCGAATTTTCTGTACGAATATTCGAATTTTTAGTTGCATGCAAAATCAAAATTCATAGGATGGAAATAGTAATAACAAGAAATCCTTCCATAATATACAATCGGTGTAACAATCAATTATTTTAACATTATAATATATGTGTTTATTATACGCGAAGATTTCCGAAGCTAAGACAACAATATAGTGGGATTTTTTTCTTAAGACTGGGAACATTACACGCACACCAACGTGAGTAATTTGACAACGTCGGTGAGAGCTGTCACGCATACATAACTAATGACTGGCCTCACAGTGTCGTTCACGAAGGTTTCATCTGTTTAGAAATCTGTGCTTTTAATTAGGTTACTAGATGGCTGACATCTGCGCTAAGTAAAATTACTACTAGTAAAGGTCTTCTGAGGTCAACCCAAAAGATCCTTTACAAAAAATCCCCTGCCTTTTTTATTTTATCGTTGAGCAAAGCCCAATCAATACAAAAATTTTCAACGTTCGTGAAAAAACAAAAAAAAAAAAACACAATATTGTGTTTCAGAAACTCATTACTACCAACCTACCTTTCAACTACTACCAAGACTCTTCTCGTACAAGGAGAGATTCACGACCATTATCCACCATACTGGTAGATGGTACAACTATCTACGAATAACTATAACTACGGCACACATCCCTTAGAAAAAACTTTTGATCCCAAAATTTTATTCCACCATCATATAAGTACACAGTTTCATCAAAACTTCATGTCAAAGTTACGGATAGTTTAGTCCGGAGAACGGCAACTGCCGATCCGGAGCCCCTGGTTCAAATACCACGCGTACCACTGTGTTTTTGAAGTCATGTGCGTAATGCTTAAATTTAAAAACGGTTACTGAAATCATCGGGAGGAAACGGACATGTCTCTAGAATCTTTCGAGGTCATGTGTTATCCACCAAACCGCACTTGGGCAGCGTGGTAGATTCTGCCTTGACTCTCTACTGGCAGGAAAAGGCTCCGTGAAAGTATATTGAGAACATTTATTAGGCTGCTTGCTTATGTACACAGTTTTTCGCAATATTTTATGTCTTTTTAACGTTAATTGTCATCACCGCTATTCCTGCCCTCATTCGTGTAAAATGGTAAATTACTGTTCTTATTTAGCGAGCCTTACTCCAACTTCGTTTCGTGCAGAATTTTAAATGAAACAGTGTACCAAATAAAAATTAAAACAAACGACGCTGTAATACCGAAACGGGCGAAACGCGCTATCTGCACGAGGCCACTTGCCGCCGGCAGGCTACCCGCGATACGGGCGCACAATGAGCACAAAGCTTTATCTTGTCATTTACCAGCTACCAGATTTTAATTTCAAAAAAACTGGTAAATTATAACATCTAAACCACATAACCTTGAAATATAATGGTGTACTAGCTGCGTCTTGTGGTTTCACTCGCGCTGTTATCTACGTTCCCGTTATAAATAAAAGTGGTCAAGTGCGAGTCAGACTCGCCCATGAAGGCTTCCGTAGCAGCAAGTAGCATAATATAAAAGTTTTTGTAGTTCGTTGTCACTGTAATCAGTGCTTTAACAATAGTCAATTTATGACGTATTAAAATACTAGACCTAGATCTCATTCAAATCATTTTCGTTGATAGTTTTCATGGTAATGTACATCACACACTTTTTTTTTTTTCATTCTCTTATTTTAGAAGTTACAGGGGGACACACACACTTTTTACCAGTTTGGAAGAGTCCCTCGCGCAAACTATTCAGTTTAGTAAAAAATATGTTAGATACCTCAATATCATTTTTGATGACCTATCCATAGATAAAACACGAGTATGGTTTTGATCAAAAAAATTTTTGAGTTTCAGTTCTAAGTATGGGACGTTTATTTCTAATTTTTATATCAAAATCTTAATGCGGTTCACATATTACATATACTTACCAAGTCTCAATAGTATAGCTCTTATAGTTTCGGAGAAAAGTGGCTGTGACATACGGACGGACAGACAGACATGACGAATCTATAAGGGTCCCGTATTTCGCCATTTGGCTACGAAACCCTAAAAAGTAGTCTGTGCTAAATAAATACTACTAAGAATCTTCAGTTTTAGTATAATACAGATAAAATGTTTTGCTAAATAGTACTCACAGTTAGATACAGTTATAACTATTGTGAACAAGGTTAATTAAGTTGAAAACCTATTCATTAACCAATAGTCTATAGTATAGTCCCGGCCGTGGACTACGATTTGCATGCAAATGCGTGAGCCTTGATTCCGATTATAGATATTGATTGGTCGTCGTGTGGGGACTTCTTGATGTCATTGTCGGTTGCAAGGGGGGATTGAGAGCTATTTCTAAATGGGAATACCTCGCTGAGGCTGACGAGATCCCCTCTCTACTAGATCTGAGTAGAATTACGTGCTAAAAATAAGAATTATAGCGACTGCCGATAGAAATGAAGACGTAGTATTAAATAACACGAATGTTGTATAATGTGTCACATATATAACTACAGTTAAACTGCTATTACGCATATCGGTGTTGGAAAAATCACAAGATTTCATCTGGGTGTTTCTATGTATAATAAGTATGTATTTAAAACTATATAAGTATTATATCAGCTATCTGGCTGCCATCACACAAGCTTTGCTTAGTTTGGGGTCAGATGGTGTTGTGTGTGGATTGTCCACCAATATATTAATATTAATTAATATTATTAATATTAATATCCCCGAGTCCACCAACATGGAAAAACGCTTTTTATTAATATTAATATTATTACTCGGGGACTCGGGGACTCGGGGACTTCTCTCATAGGCTGGCCGCTCACACGTAATATTATACCATCGATATAAACCATCTGATGTACCCTCCCAAACTTCAGGCGCACGAAATTATGTCATCGTTGGGAAGAGTGAACTCATTCTTTCCGTTCTAGTCGGTTGCAAGAAGCGGTGAACGCTGGATATTTATTTATACCTATCATTATTCGTTGCCAACAACCAAAATAAGTAGAACCACAGCATATCTCGCCGCTAGCGATTGTAGGGTCAAACAGATTGGTTGTGTGTAAACCACCTACGATACACAGATACGCAGTTTATTACCAATTTCCATTAGTTGATCAATTAACCTAAATTCATTGCGTTAAATAATACATTTCAACCGCCGTTTGTTATTTCCCGAAAGATGATCAACTACCTAGTGAATTGATCAACTAACGATTCATGTTATTTTCCGGTGACATATACATTGTTAATTAATCCCGCGATCGTCAATTCCACTGATAATAAGTGGTTGATATTGTTTGATGTATGTTTGTAAGTGTTCCGTGTTGTCGACAGGTGATCACAGCCCGCCGCTGCCTCGTGCTGTGCGCCGACAACCGCGGGGAGATGGAGGCCTGGGCGGGGGCGCTCCGGGGGGCGCTGCACCGGGGCGCCGACGTGGCGGACCTCGTGGCCAGCCTCTCCTCCGGCGACCACCACTGGTACCAACCACATTGTTCATTTCTAGCTAAGACAGTTACGGGAGATGGAGGGGTAGACGGGGGAGGGTTATTCCATGGGGCGCTGTACTGTGGCGCTAACGTGGCGGACCTCGTAGCCAGCCTCTCCTCCGGCGACCACCACTGGTACCCACCACATTTTACTATCATTTTTGAAGTGAAAAATTCTTTTAACGCACCACACTCAGATTTTTCGTAGGCTGCGAATTGAGCTCAACCGTCACGTTCGTAAATGAAATAAATATTCGGGTGAACTCGGGACCAAGGCCATCTAGAAATGCGTTAGCTATTCTAGATGGCCATGGCATGTTACCATTACTTATTTAGACCAAAATTCTTTGAAGATTAATTCCAGACTAGCAATGCTCTCCGGTTTCGCCCGCGTAGTTTCCAAAGTGAGTTATCAAATTCTGATTTAGAAGTTTTAACTTCTATCGGCATTCATAGGGACTGTATTTTTTTTTTAATTGGGCACTTATATATACCTGGAAGAATAGAACAGTGAAAAGTGTAAATGAGATACCTATTTATAACTCAAACAGGAACAACAACTAACTGAAATGCTCTCCTTTGAAGTGCATAAGCAATTCAAATTATTATGCTAATGTCTGTCAGCCACACGAGGGTTCTAGGAGATAAGTTTGCGGCTAAGACCCGTGACTTCGCACGCTTCTATCAAAACTTTACCTGCGAGATTTAAAGTTCTAAGCGTAGACTGGCATTTAATCAACGAGAGAAGATTATAATTAAATGTTTTGTTTCAGTGTTTAAAGATCAATTTTGAATCGTCAAAAGATTTTGTTATTGTATCTTTGCAGATATCATCTGGGTCAGTATTTATAAAAGTTGATTAAAATATGTCTACCTCTAAATATATATATATTTAGAGGTATATATATATATACATATATATATATTTAAATAAGAATTGACAAGACGAGCACGACATGCGCTTGATGGTAAGCAACATGCCTGCCACATAACAGCACATTGACACGCAGCTATTGCAACATGAAGAGTCCAAATCATTACCTAGCACTGCACTACGCTCATCACGCAGAGATCTAAGATGTTGTATCTCTAAGCCCTGTAATTTCTCTGGAAACATTGCCCTTCAAACCGGAACACAATAAAGTTTTCACATTACTGTTTGGTGATAGAATAACTTGCAAAGGTGGCACTTCCCCAGGCGGACTCTGCTAGAGTCCTACTACTACACTACTATATCTATCTGTCTATTGCAGCTTATGATCTAAGTTCCAAATTTCAAGCTGAACGGTTCGTTTTTACAGCGTGATGGACAAAATATAAACACACCATAATTGTCCACCAATAACATGTTAGTAAGATACTATTTTACACACATTAACATTATACTTCAATGCGTACGTGTGTGTTTGTTCGTTCCCACGTTTGCCTGTAACGGCTGAATGCATTTTAATGAAGTTCAACACGTAGTAAATACATTACGGGTATGAACACATAGGCATATACATAATATATTATATATTAATACGGTTAAATTTAATGATACCCATGAGATGTCTACATTATCGATGTATTAATACGTGGAGCAAAAATGTTGTACCCGTTCTTATCATTAGTTTTATGTTGATATTTCAAACCGCACTACACTAATTTTTATAAAATTTAAATGTAATAATCTATCAAACAAATAAAAACATCAAAATCAGACAGTGGTGGCGCTGTCGCGTAACATGCATAAATAACAAACCGAATCGAGAACCTCCTCCTTTTCTATGTCGGATAAAAATTATATTAAATCAATAAAACGCATAATTTTACTACTACTATTCTCCTACTTTTGTTTATGTTTTTTTTATGTGTTATTGTTATTTTTCTCTATAATTTAAGTGCAATAAAGAGTTTATCTATCTATCTATCTAACTTTTTTTTTACCTTTTATAGGCTCACACTTGACCGCCATCTCGCCTGATGTTAAGCGACGATGCGGTCCACGATGGAGCGTGTTTACCTAGAAGAAACCGATTCACTCGATTTGAAGACACAAAGATTGTAACCATCGGGGAAAACCCACTCAGGCAACGTATTCCACAGCTTAGACGTTGTTATCACAAACGTAGAGTCAAATCTCTTCGTTCGTGTCTTTGGAACATCAACCATGAAACGATGTCGCTTTTTTCGATTACATACACAACACCATGAATTTGACACACATGCATAATAGTAGATTATGCTACAAGTGTGTAGAGTTGGTAATTCCTGCTGAGGCGCCTTTGAGACAGCCGAAGACGGTATACTTTTTCGCAGTTGAAATGATTTGTATTGTTATTTTATTCGCAAGTGTGTTAAAAAACGTCGTATGATACACGTGTCTATTGATGATTACCATCTTCGGCTCTCTTAAGGCCCTCTCATTCGAGTTAGGCCTTAATAGCGCCTCAGCGGTAGTCACCAACTTTACACACTTGTAGTATAATCTGCTATTATTTATTGTTAGAGTCTGTAGTCAAATTGAAAATATATTAACATGGCTTTAGGCTTTAAGAAAATATATGATTTCGACCATTTAGCGACTGCTAGTTTAATGAAATAATTTATCTGTGTGAATCGCATTTGGCGCAATCAAAATATTCTGAAAATATATAAAGCCATGATAAAAAGTTGCAATGCGGGGTCGCAGATAGTCTCTAAAAAGAATTAATAAAGCTACGATCTATGGAATAAAGCTTATCTTGTTCTTAAACATTAACAACGGTAGCTACCTCCTGTAGAAACTTTCTATAGCAGCCATCACATTAAATTAAAATGAAAATTCGTTCCATCACCTTCAGGTTTATGAGTTGGAATGAATTTTCCTTTGTTACAAAATCCCAACAGCATGACTCGAAACCTTCATTTTCTCTCGTCGACGACGGAGCAGGAACAAAATTAATTAAACATCTTAACAAAAGATATCTTCTAAATTATAATACCCTATCATAATGGCAGTCAACAGAACATTAATACGATTTTATTCCCATTTGCTAATGAGACTCAAGTTACAGCTTCTAAATGAGTTGTCTCATTTGATTTTCGTCAAGAGTCTACTCCAATTAGAGTCAATTAGAGTAGGCGCTCATTATTTTTTTCTGTAATATAGAATGGCGGGACGAGCAGGATAATCATCTCTGATGTTAAATAACATAATAAATAAATAAATGTTGGCGAACAATTCGCACACAACACCATCTGACCCTAAACTAAGCAAAGCTTGTAATATGGCGGCCAGATAGCTGATGTAATACTTATATAGTTGTAAATACATACTTATTATACATAGAAACAACCAGACACAGTACAAACATTTGAATTCATCACACAAATATTTGCACTGGGTGGGAATCGAACCCATGACCTTCGGCTTTGCAGGCAGAGCTACTACCTACTAAGCCACGATTTAATATAACCCATAACAGCACGACATAACATATAACAGTACGACGCTTTTATTTAAACATGGGAGATGGTGTATCTCTATGTTACCATTCTCTATTACCGCCCGGCATTACCATATTGATGACGTGAACCCATAAGGTTATTGCCTATCATAAAGTGTTCAACGTGGCTACAAGAGATTTTACGTCAAAAATAGTACAGATACGAATCAATTTGAAGAGCTTGTGACCGACTCGCATTAAGACCCTCACTACACGTGCAAGGGATATCAAATTGCACTTACACTTGATTACTTGAGGGCTCTGTAAATACAGAATCGGTGCTTGAAGAGCTATCGACATACCAGGTCGCTTCTCCACAAGGGTTTCGATTATAACCAGATGTATCAGTTCCCGGCAATTTAGAATGGTTAGAACAAGATGTTAGGTATCATAGGCAGTTTCCAATTTGAAACAAGGGATCTTTATACAGATATTCTCACCAAACATGTATTTGTCTTATACCGGGATGCTCAGTTGTACGATACGCCGTTACGTAGCGTCGGAGCGGCGGCGGAGCAGTCAGGCTTGACGTGTGTGTGTTATACGCTTTTTGGATGTGTCAAATCTTGTGTGCTTGCGATACAGACATATTGGTGGTGGTGGACAATTCACACACAACACCATCTGACCCCAAACTAAGCAAAGCTTGTGTGATGGCAGCCAGATAGCTGATATAATACTTATATAGTTTTAAATACATACTTATTATACATAGAAACACCCAGACACAGTGCAAACATTTCAATTCATCACACAAATATTTGCACTGGGTGGGGATCGAACCCACGACCCTCGGCTTCGCAGGCAGAGCTACTACCAACTAAGCCACTAGGGCAGTCAAAGACATGCTTAATAGCAGTGTGTCTGTAGTAGGGATGTTACGGAGCTCCGACTCAGACTCCGGTACTTTGGGATTTGATTCATCTAATTTAATTTCTTGTTTTTTGAAAGTATGCCTTTTTTTAATTTATTGTGTTTTTCTATTATTAAGATGAAAAAAAATTGACTAAATAATGTTTATTAGTCCCCAGTAAAAATCTCTCTCCTGCCACCACTTCTGTCCCTGCCGACGCATTACGCCTCGGACTTCGATGCCGACTCCGATTCCGTCTCCGATAAATCAATTTTAAAAACTCCGACTCCGCCTTTGGTTCCGATAAAATTACATCCCTGGTCTGTAGCTATACCCGTATTGTGGAATATTAGTGCTGTTTTACGAAAATTTTTAGTTAGATAAAAAATAATAAAAAATGTTTAATGTTTAGTTTCTCTGCCACACGATGGACCCTGGTGCCGGGTCCATCACGGCAATGCTAAAAAGATCGTCTCTCTCTTTATTGTCCACAATACAAAAAAAAACAATATACAAAATGATATCACATATCCTTAAAGCTAATGAAACAAATGACGACCTCATTACTAAAAGTGAACCAGGCAACTGAAGGATGGAGAAAAATATGAAATAGAGTTAGACGGGGTTTGGGTACAGTGTGACCTAAGGTATTATGTAAACTTATATATTATAATCAAACATTCTAATACTTGGAATACTTACAATCTACAATAATACAGCACATACTTACATAAAAATATGCATACTTAAATAAATAATACATAATATATCTACATACATACATAAAAGTTAAAAATAAGTTGTAATTTTTCACTTCTATCGGCAGTCCCTATGGCTGTCATATTTTTATTTAAAAACCACTCCTGTAGACAAAAACCAGACTAACTTACGAGATTAGTACGTCAAGAATGATTTCACAGATGTGTTAGATATGTTACGTAGAATGGATCTGCTTTGTGTTAGCCTGTTCATTCCATTGTCTGCGTTATTCTACGAAGGGAAACAAATGCTGCATTTCTTAGTATTAGATAATGAAATATAAACTAGTGACCCGCCCTCGCTTCGCTGCGGGTGTTTTACGTATTTTAAACTTTTAACCCTCGCGTTTGTCCTCAAGACACCCACTGTAGCTTAATCAATAATCACTGCTCGAAGAGGTGTGCATAGCGGACACACATTGATTTTTATTTTAAAGAAGACTAGCGGTGCCCCGCGGTTTTACCCGCTTTGTTCCCTTTCCCGTTATTTCCATAATAATCTATGCTACCAGCAGGTCTACTACGAAGTCCGATAAACGATATATCGCCCGAAGTTATAGACGTTTTATACCACGAAACACAATCGGTCGGTTGATGACACAAAAACTGTCTAATCAGCGTCGGTCGGGATGAACGAAACGCCCGATCAGATCAACTGACCGATTGTGTTTCGTGGTATAAAACGTCCATAACTTCGGCCGATATATCGTTAATCGGACTTCGTAGTAGACCTGCTGTACCTGTACCTGTACCACCACCATCTATTATATCAAATTTAAATCTAATCCGTTCACGCGTTATGATGGAATTGAGCAATAAACATCCAAATATCCAAACAATCGAACTATAAGTACAAAAGATAATAGTAACATAACAGATCCCTGCAGGTCTGTGAGTTTTTGAAAATTACTGTTGTTGAAATCGAAATGATTCTTAGGTATACTAAGTTGTGACGGGGTAACTAAATAGTATAGGTACCTAATAAATATAGGAGGGAGGCCTATGTTCAGCAGTGGACGTCTTGCGGCTGATGATGATGAAGATGATAGGTACTCGTAACTGTTATGAAAAATTAGAAATCCATAAATAAACATCAGACATTACTTTTATGGAACGACCTAAAAATATCTGTGCCCACGCGTAAACGCATTCAAATTTATTCTCATCATCCCGATTTTTCCATCTCGTGTGTTATGAATTCATCCAAGCGTGTACAGAACAAAGCTGACCAGAACTGTAGGTGTGTATGTGCCAGGTGTAGGATTGTGTTTTCTAAAAATGAACATTCAGATACTTTATGAGGTTTAAGAATATTTACTACCTGGTTGACCGAGCTTTGCTCGGTTTAAATGCATTTATAAAGGGCTCTAAGTAAAATATTTTATCAGAAAAAAAGAACAAACAGAAAAGACCCGACCGATTGTGTTTCGTGGTATAAAACGTCCATAACTTCGGCCGATATATCGTTTATCGGACTTCGTAGTAGACCTGCTGGTAGCCCAGGTGTAAATGTTGGCGTAACAGCCGAATTCCGAACCTAACCCGTTTCTGAAATTGGGTTTTTGTAGCTATTTAAATGATGATATTCTAGTTTTGTTGCATAATAACGCCTATGGTATTGTGTTTGTATGTTATTGTATTGTTACGTTTGCCTGGAATATATCGCTCGATAAGGTCGCCTGTCGAAATGTCTATCTCATGTTATCCTATATTATCTTTCTCGCAGGTACGCGGCGACACACGCGCGGCCGACGTTCTGTAACGTGTGCCGCGAGCCACTGGGCGCGCTGGGCACTGCGCACGCGCTGGCCTGCGAGCTCTGCAAGTTCAAAGCGCACAAGCGGTGCGCGTCGCGCGCGCCGCCGTCTTGCAAGTGGAGCACGCTCGCCTCGCTCGGACCGCACCTCGTTGAAGATGCTGAGGGGTATGTAGCCACGTTTTGTACGTTTGTCCAGCCTGTATAGAGGTGGAGAGTGTATCGATTTCTTCAAAGTAAGCACGCTCCATCGACTGCATCGTCGCTTATTATCAGGCGAGTCGGCGATCAAGTGTAAACCTATAAAGTAAAAAAAAAAATTGGTTGCCTGTAAAGTCGGTATACGGGCGAAAGTTTTACGTGACAACGACTTAGAGTGGTAAAATAATTTTACGGAAGGGACGCGTGCCTTTCACTTTTTATGTCTGTCTCTCTCGCTCTTAGGCGGGCTAACCATGCCCGAGTGGAAGGGACGCGTGCCTCTCACTCGCTCTCGTTGTGAGCGCATAACGTGAGCGGAGCGTAACGCAGTTTCTTGAAGTGTCACCCGGCAAACCAATTTATAAGACGTTGTCACGTCAAAAACTATTCAACCTTAGCCTAAAGATTCTCAGTTTATAGATGGGAGGAAACACTGCTGCTGGCAGAATGTTCCACATTTTCGCTGATCGGATGATAAAATAATTTTTCGAAGCAAATTTTTACGAAACATCTGCCACGAGAGAATGGAACGACTTGCCTATATCCTCGAAGTTATACGCACGACCTAGAAAGATTCTGGGAGCGTTTGTTCAAGTGTTCCATCATCGTTTTTAAGTCAGAGGGATTACACACAAGACTTTGAAAAGACAGTGGTGCGCGTGGGATTTGAACCAGGAACTCCGTATCGGCAGTTGCCGTTCTCCCGTCTAAGCCAGCCGTAACTTATACATTCATCATCATTGTAATCAGCCCACGTTCGTTCACTGCTAGACATAGGTCTCTCCTATAATACACCTGTCAGTTTACACGAAGAGTATGTCATAATGTAGCAAATCTGGTTTTGGAAAGTAAATACCTAATATTATTATCTGTGTTTTGACTCATGGCACAAGTACGTTACAATTATCCCGGCGTACATTGCTTCCATTAAGATATGCAATCTGATATTAACTGCGGAGGCTGTAGCTCTATTAATAGAATTAACCTATTGTACTGAACAGCGCTTTGACTGAGCTAATCTGAGAGTATTTAGCTACACGATCGCGTTTAATATTATAAAGGTAAATATAACTTCCTCTGGGTTTTTAATCGACTTCAGAAATGGAGCGTCTTCCTTTACTCAATCCGGTTGTACGTATTTTTGTATATTACGCGATAGCTCATCAAAAAACTCAAAGTCGCACAGCTATGGAGAGAGCTATGCTCGGAGTCTCTTTACGCAGATCTGAAATGAGGATATTTGTAAAAGAACGAAAGTAGCTGACATAGCTCAAAGAGTACGCTGAAGAAAGGTTTTGGAGTGGCGGGCGACCACGAACTGGGAGACGCAGTGTTGGACGGCATCCCACTAGATGGGCATATGTCCTCACAAATATGGCAGGAATTACGCTGGTTTCATGTTGCGTAGGACCGGTCAATGTGGTAAACTAGGAGGGAGGTCTATGTTCAGCAGCAGACGTCTTGTGGCTGATGATATTGATGTTGATGAATTTATAGCTCCGCCAATACGGTATTTGACTAAATTTGTAAAACCGTTTAAATGATTTTTGATTACATAATATACATACCACATGAATATTTCCGCAAGATCCACTGTTTTAACATCAAAAATAAATGTTTAAAGTATAAAGTTCGAAAAGCCCGCCAAAAACGCTGTGTCTGGTCATGTGACGCGCGTGACGTCACAGGCCAGTAAATAAATCACTGTTTCCTAAAGAAACCGTTTGCTATAGATGGTATATTTACTGGCGTGTGACGTCACCAGCGTTGCCATCCTTAACAGTGCGTTTACGTCGAAGCTAAAAAAACAGTATTTTTAAAATTTTCGTTTGCGTATTTAAAAAAAAAAAATTCTATATCTTCCAAAATAGAGTGAAATATGTGTATTTAACGTGTTATCTAATAAGATTATCATAATTCATGCTATGTTTTCAACATTGTCAAATACCGTATTGTGTAATACAATTTGAACGGTTATTTTTTTGTTTGACACGTCATAGTTCAAAGGTAGACCATATACATTTTATTGAAATCGTGCGGGGATTTTTGAAATATGAACTAATAACTAAAATTTACCTTCATATACGAGTACCTCACTTCTTATGAAATTTGGTACAGTGTCTGAATTTAATTTTGAATTGAAGTCGGTTTATTTTTCAGGCAGCCTTATTCTTTACCATCAGGCGCATGCTTTGCTCGTCTCATATAACTACTATAAAAATAAAAAATCTATACCAGCGGCCCGTTTATGTTGAAAATATAATACTCGTATGAACTTATAAAGCTTTTTGAGGCGCTATCATAAGGGGCAGAGGAACGACGGGTATGTCGGGCTCGACGCCACTAAAAGTTGACCTTACCGACTAAACCCCCATAGATTTCTCCAACATGGCTTAGTTTTAGATTCCCGGGCTTGTACAGAATTGCGTGTATGCATTTGAAGACAAATGAAAGAAGGAGTTCTTAGATCGTAAGTGTGATGAGCTCAAGAATTCCTTGTAGGCCAAGGAGGCCTTGAGCTCCTTCATGTATTTATTATCTCTATATATAAACACGTTGTGTTGGTTTGTGTACGCGTCAAAAACTCTCTGCACCACTCGAGCTGAAATTATAGAATGATTTATAATCCGCATCAAGGATTGTTATTATCTAATTTTTGCATCACAATGTGCCACAGCAAATCGTGGCAGGGTACAGCTAGTAGTATATAAATCTATACTGGCCCAGGTTGAAAGATTTTTTTTCTATTGGATAGTCCATTTATCGAGGAAGGCTATAGGCTATAGAAGGTAAAGCTACTATTAATAGAAGCGGAGCATGAATCAAGAATGTAACAAAATCGGGAAAAAATATTCCTTTTTGAGAGATTTCGTAAGTTTCGTGCTTTGACATGACACATGACAGCATGTGTCTAAGATTGCGTCATTGCGTTGGCGATTAAATATCACAGATTACACACCTCTTGAATATGAAACCTTTACTAATCAATTTTTTTTTCTAAATTTGAGTTGGTACAACCAATTTCCGACCGTTGTATATGTACGGGATCCTGATGAGTACTATATAATGTACCACGGGCAACACCGGGGCGG
Source organism: Ectropis grisescens (assembly GCA_017562165.1). NCBI lineage: Eukaryota > Metazoa > Arthropoda > Insecta > Lepidoptera > Geometridae > Ectropis > Ectropis grisescens. The sequence continues at coordinate 28,071,931 of CM029781.1, read as the reverse complement.
ACATCTAGTATTATATATATCCACAATTATGTGGATCGCATCCTAACTTGTCATGAGTATTTACGAACTTTACCAGCAAAAATCGGCTACGTAAGCCATCTGAGTGCACACCAACTACGCTAAATGTAATAAATATTAAACAAAATTCGCCGTAGCCGAAATCGGCAGGAATTCATCAATCAATCTATCATCATAAGCAGCCCACTAAATGTTCCCATTGCTGGAACTCGTGGGCTCCTCTCGCTAGGAGAGAGCCAAAGCCATAATCCACCACGCTGGTCCAGTCTGGGTTTGTGGATGACACGTGTCCTCGAAAAATTCGGTTTCCTCGCGACATTTTACTCACTGTTTTAAGTTAGCGACATCACGCACATGACTTCGAAAAGACAGTGGTGCGGGTGGGATTTGAACCCGGGGGCTCGGGATTGGCAACCGGCATTCTCCCGACTAGACCAGCTGTAACTTGAGTAGCACCCGCAAAACTCGTTGTTTGAGGAACATCCACCATAGTTGGTATTTATTTATTTGTTAGCATTATTTGACATTTACCTACCCAGTATTCGTTCTTTGCCTACTTAAATCTCTTTTAAAGTAAGTACTTTTCAATCTCGGGGCCACAATAAGCCAATTCATCTCAGCTGAACGATTTGTGACGATATTGGAACTGAGCAATCGTTCGGAATAAGGCATTAACCGTCAATATGGGCAATAATTCCTTTGATGTTTGACGTTTGCTTTATTTAAAATGTAACAAAAGGAATGAAGTTGTAACAAAAATCAATATATGTTCAAGATTATGCCTAAAGAGTTGAGCGGTGGTACAAAACTCCGTGTACCGTCGTACACACTCTACATATGTATGATTGAATAATCATTTTAAGCCTACATCAAATTTGTACTGATCCATGCGCGGTTTTATCTCAGTAATGGTTCCTATTAGCGCGTTTGAATTTTGTATGAAGCTGTCGCGGCTTTGCTCGATCTCAATGACATTTTGGCTTATTGCTTTTGCGGTGCTTTTGAATCAGAGTGATAATGTATATCAGAAGCATTATTTCATCGGCAGAGATAGTTTTAGGCTATTTCTGGAAAATATATATTTAATTTTCGTTTGTCATTATATTATGTATCGAGCCGTTATAGCTACGCGTCACAACACGACTACGACTATGATGTGCTAGGATTTACCTGTGCTTAAGCAATATCAGGGATATTTCTTAAGAACAGGTAAATTGCGGTCAAACGTGGACCTATCTTGCAAAGCCCCGTGTCTAGAACATATGACCTCTAAATGTAATATTTGGTTGTTTATATATAATATTTTTCTATGCTCTTATGTACGGGTTTGCCATGGTTCCGTTTCCCAGAAGTGTTGTCACTTCAGTGAAACAGACTTCTAGACCAAGTTGTTTATACCTCAGATAATAACGAAAAGTTGTATATTAGCTCTACAATCTACATGCCGGCTACAAGTCGGAAAGTGCTAGATTCTCCCCGCTAGGGCCGTAGGGCACCCTCTTCTTGGATGCCGGGTCGTTTCTAGATCTTGCTCACCGGTAGAAGTCCAAGGCAAGGTAGTATTGTCTGAGGTACCCTTGCGCTAAGTGTAGCACCTACTCATTGAGTATGGCAAGATTGGGTTAGTAAGCTTCTGCGCTAGGCTATAGTTCTGTAGGCAGTAGAGGCCACTGGAGGCCTGCTATAGGTATGTTAATCAAAATAATAAGCTGTTTCTGCATATGCCGCATAAGGCTGGTCTAGTCGGGAGAACGGTGACTAGAATCTTTCGAAGTCATGTGTCATGCACCAACCTGCTCTGGGCCAGCGTGGTGGATTATGGCCTCGACTCTCTCCTAGTGAGATAAGGCCCCGAGTCCGAGCACTGGGAACATTTAGTGGGCTGATAATGTGCATTTGCCGTACAGTATAACTGATACATTCATAAAAGTCTACCTTTCGAAATATTATAAATTTAGAGTATTTCATCATTTTCCACTATTTAACCTGTACTGTAAGTAATTAAGAACGTAAAAATAATTATGTTTATCTTTAAATTAAAATTTTGTACTATTTTATTCTGATTAGGTTAGATAATTTCAGTATCTAACTAATAAATTATTTAATTAGTTAAACTGAAGTTACTTTAGCAAGCTACAGTAATACAAAGGTACAATTTGACCTTTCAAACGCCAAGTGAATAAGCTAGGATTTTCATCAACTTACAAAATTTAATCTTAATCCGAACAAAAGATGAGATTTGAATTTGAGTACGACGCAAACATTTTTCTAACGAGAGTTTTCTTTCAGAACTTCTGTTTCAAAGCTTAACGAAATACTTGGATGTAAAAGTTTTTTTTTCGTGGATATTTGGGATTTTACCGCGTGAAATAAGATTAACAGGAAAGAATGCGGTTTTTGGATTATTTGCGGAAATTATTTCGTACTAATCTAACTAACATCCCGTGGTTTTACTCGCGTATAAAATGTAAGGAAAAAAATTTGACATGGGTCAGTACAATTTTAATAAAGACATATTATACTCGTATAATGCTTGACAGTTTTCTGTACTTACAATAATTATTATAATACAGAAGTAGTCATTTCATACTTTGAAAATGTAAACAATTTGTATGCTTTTTCTTTTGTATTTACTTTTTAATTGACGTGTAAATTATACTTTTATGAACGTACTTTACTTTGACTTTCATTATACTACTTTTATATTCTCATACAACACCATCTAAACTATGCAAATATTGTACTATAGAAGCCAGATGCATATGTTGTTACATAATTATAATTAATAAAGTATACGCTGGTGGATAATTTATAACTTTAAATATTTTACATTTACATTAAATGTTAATTCCTTATCACCCACAAGGAATTAGCATAAATAAATAGATTAAAGTAAATAAACATCCCACATCCCAATCCTGACAATTATCGTGCTTGAGAATAGTAGGAAAATTATGTACCAGGAATTATATACTCGTATGTAATAATAGAAGTATTCGCTTAATTAATTGGTAAATTAAAATTTTCAGGTCAGTTTCGTAATTATTATACCTTCGTAAGAACATTATACATTAAACATTACATGTGATAGTCTTTTTTTTAACTTCGTTTGATTTAGTTGCTACGACTATTTTACCAACTGACTGCATAACTACGTAATGTTATAATCTCTATGTATAAAAATGTTATGTTGGTTTGTGTACGCTTCAAAAGCTCAAAAAGCTCTGTACCGATCGAGCTGAAATTTTAGAACGATATATAATCCGCGTCAAGGATTGTTTTTATCTAATTTTTGCATCACAATGTTCCACAGCGAAGCATGGCAGGGTACAGCTAGTATTTTATATTTTAATTGAGTGCAACAATCATTTAAACATTCAAATCTATACTAATATTATAAAGCTGAAGAGTTTGTTTGTTTGAACACTAGGATCTCGGGAAGTACTGGTACAAATTGAAAGATTCTATTGGATAGTCCATTTATCGAGGAAGGCTATAGGCTATAGAACATAACGCTACTATTAATAGAAGCGGAGCATGAATCAAGAATGTAACAAAATCGGGAAAAAATATTCCTTCTTGAGATTTCGTACGTTTCGTGCTTTTACATGACACATGACAGCATGTGTCTAAGATTACGTCATTGAATATCACAGATTAAACGCCTCTTGAATATAAACCTTTGCTAATCAAATTTGTTTCTAAATCTGAGTTGCTACGACCAATTTCCGACAAGTGGCGTAGCAGGTAGCTGAAGAGGTGTTTTGTTTGAAAGCGATTTTGTCAGGAATTAATGAACCGATTTCAGTCATTCTTTCACCGTTATATATGTACGGGATCCTGATGAGTGCTATATAATGTACCTACCACGGGCGAAGCCGAGGCGGTCATCTAGTTTCAAATAATACTCGTAGTAAGATAGTGAAATTCTTTCTATATTAACTTAGATTAAAAAAGGAATGCCGGGTATGGCTGGGTCAAGGGCATAGAATAAGTAAAAGTGCTAAGGTTGTAAGAGACCTTGTATAATTGAGGATTCCCATCCTAAATACCGAGCGAGCCGTCGAAACGTGACCGCTGAGGCATTCATTTATTTGTAATCTCAAGAATGAAAGCACCTTAATCATGCCGACTTATCGAATTTTCCTCTTTAATATGAGATCTGCTCGACCCACAAACTTCTTAAAAACATGTTTGATCCCGTTAGGATCATATTTAATATCAACCTCGGCCTTTTCGTTCGGATTGCTCGTAGCTCGAAAAATTCATCGATATAAATCAAAAGATGTGCCCTGAGCTCCTTGAAATTATTAACAAACTGCGTCTGTGTATATGGCAACTACCAATCTTTTCGATCCTTAGAATCGCTAACGGCGAGGTATGTTGTGGGTCTACTAATTTTGGTTGTTGACAACGAATAGTGATAGGTAAAGACGTCCGGCGTTTACCGCTCCCTACAACTGACTAGAACGAAAAGAGTGAGCTCACTCTTACCAACGATAACATGAATCCGTGCGCCTGAAGTTTGAGAAGGCACATCCATAGATTTATAATGATGGAAAAAGTGGCATCTCTTCGTTTCAAAGATTCGAACAGGTCTTCTTTTGAGTCAAACACGTCTAGGCTGTGTAATGCGTTGCCTGAATGGGTTTTTCCGAAGGTAACAATCTTGGTGTCTTCAAGGCGAGAGCGAATTATTCTCTTCTATGTTAGCAGTCTCATCGTAGACCGCTCTATTGCTTAACACAGACAAAATGGCGTGCATTTGCAATAAAAAAAAGCGTTAAAGGAACCAAAATCAAACATTTAATTATTCCTCTTTTCCATTTTAGTCCTGTTTTCGGGTTTCTGTGAGTTTGGCAAGTAAATAATATCTTAAAATTCTAATCATTTTATTCCTATTTAATGGGAAAACGGCCACTGAAACAAAATTAGGATAACCGTATTACACAAAACCAAGCTCATTTAACTTTCCTTACCTTCTCAAAGAGAAAATATTCGAGATGAAAAGTAATATTTCTTTAAAAACTTCGTTTCTTGCTATTCCCACTTTTGTTTGATAAGTAAGTACCTCTAAGTGGCAACATTAATAGTACCCCGCTAGTACATACTCCCTTGAATTTACCGGGATAAAAAGTAACCTGAATGTATTTTTGACGTAACAACGTCTAATAAATCGATGAACACCGGCTGCATACACGAAAAAGTGTCCCGTTATGTCCCGTTACGGTCATTGTACGCTTGCGCCGCATCTATCAATGTTTTGTCATGACGTTGTCACGTTAAACTATCGTCCGTAAACCAAACGATTTTACAGACAACCAATTTTTTTTTACAGTAGGTATAGAATTACGGTAAGAGTGCTTGTGCTTGTGTACATGTGCTTGATGGTAAGTAACACGCCTACACATAACAGCACAGTGCCCCGAACCTATTGGAACATGAAAAGTCGCCAGGCGTACTCTGCATGGAGGTCTACCACTCCAAGAATATTTGCAGTTACGCAGACATTTTTCAGCTTCAAAGCCTTTTCAAACAAACAACAAACTTAGGGAACCAACTATTCGGAGAACTTGTGCGGAATGTTCCTGCAATGAATCCTAAACTGAACTATTTCGAAGCTGAAACTCCGTCGATGAGCTGTTCAATGTTCTGTAAGTCGATTAAACTTCAATTTCGATTAGACTGGTTAAAGTTTCCGTCAATATTAATAGTTTTAGTAGTGTGTTAAATATGGGGAATTTCACTAAGATTGCTCAGGTAGACTTTTGTTGTGGCAGGACTCTTTGCAGTCCACCTGGAGAAGTACCGTTTCCGTTGTCAATTCTATCGTCAAACAGTAATGTGCGAACATCACTGTGATCCGATTTGAAGGGAAATGTCTACAAAGTCATTACAGGAGATAACACAAGTTATATCTCTGGGGGACGAGCACAGTGCAATGCTAGGTTGGTAATGATTTGGACTCTTCATGTTTCAAAAGCTGCGTGACACTGGAGAAGCATGTCGCTTACCATCAGGCACGAGACTTGCTCGTCTCATCACTTTATACTTACAAAAAAAATTGTGGCGAGAAAGTGCGGTTTTTCAGTAGCACAGTTATAGGTTCGAACATTTGGCATTACGAGTACCACTGGCTTCAATACAAACATTACTATATCACGGAATTATACAAATTCTACACTTGTATACTACTTATTAACCCTCCCATGTTATAACATGGCCTTTTCTTTTTTGTAAATTTTAGCTTACTTAAATTTATTATAATTTATTGTCCTATTATTTTTAACCGACTTCATAAAAGCACGGCTTAATTCGATTGTATATATTTTTTATTTTACGTGATAGCTCCACCAATTGTGAATAAATTTTGATGATTTTTTTTTGTTTGCTAAATTATATACTTCAGAGGTGGTTGGGGCCACCTCTAAAGTATCATTCAAAATACATTTTATCAAAATCGGTTTAGCGGAAATTGAAATATGAAGAAAAATCATATTCGTTTTTTTTTCAAAACTTCGCTGTCTCATTGGAACAGTTGTTTTCACAAAAAAATACGATATTCTGTAGTTTTTTTTTAAGTTACGGCTGGTTTCGTCGGAAGAACGGCAACTGCCAATCCGGAGCCCTCGGGTCGGGAGCCCACGCGCACCACTGTCTTTTTGAAGTCATGTGCGATTTGTCACTAACATAAAACGGTGATGGAAAACCTTGTGAGAAAAGTGACATGTACCTACCCAAAATCTTTCGAGGTCAAGTGTCATCCATTAACCCGCTCTGGACCAGCGTAGTGGATTATTGTCTTGACTTTATCCTTGCGAGAGAAGGTCGCGCGTCCAAGCTGTGGGAACATTTAGTGGGCTGATAATGTAGAGTTTCCGAGTTTTTATTTAAATCGGTGTTTTATTTCGGCTAAAATTATGTTCTTGTCCAGCCTTTAAAGCTCTATAGAAACTTGGAGCTTTGCTTAGTGCAAGTTTTTGGTCTTGTTAAATGTATAAGTTGAGTTTTTGTGTAACGCACAATGTGAACTTCAACTTGTATCGTATTAATAGACTTATTTGCCTAGATGATGAATATAAATTATTATGAATAGTGAAGCATCGCGATGAAACCGATATAGTCTAAAAACGACAACAGGATATCATAACAAATTATGCAGACCATAGAACAACACCTTTATTATTATTATTTTATTATTATATTAGCCTATATTGTCCCTAAATTGAGCAAAGGCCTATCTTCCCTCCCTCCATTTATCTCTGTCGAGAGCTATTGTGAGCCAATCCTTATTGTGGGCTTTAAGCTCATCTTTCCACCTCTTTCTGGGCCGACCTGGTGGCCGTTTACTCTCCGGGACCCAGTCAGTGGTAGTTTTTGCCCATAGCTGGTAGAACAACACCTTAACAAGTATAAATGTATTTGGCTTGTTAATAAAATGAAGTAATATAGAATATCAATAGTAGGTCAATAATAGTAACAACCTGAAAACATCTCAAAATATAACTTTTAGGAATTTTGAAATATTTATTATTATATTAAAGAAGATTTCATGGCGATCTAGTTTTATCAATAATAGATTTTCCACTTGACCTTTATCTCATGATGCGATCTACGATAGAGCGCGCTTACCTAGAAAAATCCATTTTACTCTAGACTCTAATGCTCGAGCGACACGAGGCTAGTTTTTCAAGCAAGGATAGCAAGATAGATTTAGCAAGTGTGGGTGACCCCACTATATTTACTTATTTATGTGTAATTTATATATTAATTTATTTAATTATTTCATTTACACTCCACACTACTATTTCAGTTTATTTATAATATTTGTAGCAGTATTATTAGTCTATATTTACACTTCATATTAACGTATATACGTATATATCATATAGCATCGCCCTCCTATTGCGCAGTCGGGCAAGCTATTTTTTTAGATCAGTGGATACGCGCGCGCCGAGCGATATAACCCCTCGCCGCGCTCCACCTAATAAGTAAAAGGAACTTTGCTACACTCCGCGAGGCATAAGCTGAGCTTTGCATTTGTGTGAGTGTACATGGATAGTGTAGGTGTGACAACCGGCCTTAAGCGCAGCGCCATTCTGTCTCGCCGTGCTCCTGCCTGATTGGTGATCACTCACACTAATGCAAAGCTCAGCCTATACCTCGCGGACAAAATTTCAAGCTCCTGCCTGATTGGTGATCACTCACACTAATGCAAAGCTCAGCTTATACCTCGTGGAGTGTACCTGCTGCCGGCCCGGCACCGCACCGTGGCCGCGCCGCAGTCGCTACTCCTAATCCCTTCGTGACACTTGCTTTAATCTTTTTTATATTGTCCATCGATCTCCAAGTACTTTTATGATAACTTGTACGTGTAACATTGTATTATCAAATACAATTTAAATAGTGGTGGAATTTACATCTTTAATTTTTACTACCAACCTCCCATTCCACCACAGCAAGCTAGCTTCGTGTAGACAACGCTACGCAACGCCAGTTCTGTCTACACGAAGTTAGAAGTAGATTTACTACGATAACATGGCCCGCCCCTCCAAATTACTGTTTTAATGTGTGCAGTCACATCCTTACGAAAGAGTTTGTATGTAGTTGTACTTATTCGTCTGCAGTAGCAGTACGCACACATGCGTGGTGGTGCGTTGTATATTCTTTTTACAACTACTTTCAAACGTTTTGAATTCTGGAATTCTGGATTCTGGAATTCTGTTATCGTAGTAAATCTCTACTAGCTTGCTAGCTTGCTAACACTAGCTTGAAAAACTAGACTCGTGTCGCTCGGGCGTTAGGTTAATAAACTTGACTGACTCTCGGAACAAATAACCGGTTTTATTGCAGTAATCTCTATCCCTACAATGTAATCACTGGCCGACCGATACCATCAGTAGATTGTTTTTGAATAGGACTGTAAAACTAAGGTACCTACGTAACTTTCCCTTGCACCTTTTAATCATGTTTTTATAGTAATACTAGCTGACCCGGTAAACGTTGTTTTGCCATATAAATAATTTCCTAATAAAATAAGGGTTGATCGTAGAAGGGTGAAAATTGAGGATTGTATGTATTTTTGTATGTTGTATCTTAAAAAAATAAAAATTAAAAATGTTGTCCACAAAATATAAAATAAATTTTGGGGTGGACTACCCCTAACATTTAGGGGGATGAAAAATAGATGTTGGCCGATTCTCATAGATAACGGAAAAGCACAAAAAATTTCATCAAAATCGGTCCAGCCGTTTTGGAGGAGTATGGCAACGAAAACTGTGACACGAGAATTTTTATATATTAGAAGATTATAAATGGATGAATGGATATTTGTTGCTCAATCACATCGTAACGTCACATCGGGTTGAAATTTGGTACAATTAGATTATAGCTTGAAAGGAAATATACGCTACTTAAGATATTTATATTATAATTATGAGATATTTATATTTTTAAGATTGTTTGTTTTGTAAGTTGTTTTGTTAAATGCAATAAAGAGTTTATCTATCTATCTACTTTTTATCCTAATGAAACAACGGGAACTACACGGGAAAAACCGCGAACCGCTGATAGTTTAAAAATGAAATTTGGAACGTGCAATTTTTTTTTAAATTTAATTTACTTTTTTTATATTAAGAGAGAGAACAAAAACGGGAATAAATATTTTATTATTGTGAAAGCTTTCGTTGCACTGAAGTCCGTGAAGCCGTCATGTGTATAGTTTGTTCTAAATCTGAGTTGGTACGATCAATTTGCGTAATAACGATATGTGTTTGTTTTCAGAACATAATAATGCCGCACCAGTGGCTGGAAGGGAACCTGCCCGTGGCTGCCAAGTGCGACGTCTGCGATAAGACCTGCGGTTCGGTGCTCAGGTCAGTACTACAGATATACACTAGCTAACAATAATCCTTTTGTGCTTGTAAATCTTACCAAATGCATAAGTAGTACTGAAGCTCCCTTTTCCGATGACGATACGTTATTCGACTGCTATGCGGTGTACCTAGTTGGAATTTTGATAAAGTTTAATTTAAATCAGTTCTGTAATTTGGGCGTGAAAGCGTCCGCATTTAAATCTAATATTAGTAGGGATTAGAACCATGAAGATATAAATAAGGCTTTTCAGCGATCTTTTATTCTCAATTTCATATTAAAGTGCTCTTGCATTATTTCTAAAGATCTATAAATAAATTCTAGTTTTATTTACGAAGGTTTCTCATCGATCGCTAACTAGCTCTCCAGCGTCTAGTTCACTGCATTTGAAGTGATTGGAGTTAATCGGTGAGATGCAGTTTTTTTTTTTCAAAGACTATTTTACGCTTGATCGCTCTTTCGCTTAATGCAAAGTGAAAAAGATGGAGTGCTTTGTGTTTTTGGAGGAAAATAAACCCATTTATTCTCGACACTATTTGAGTTCTGACCAAAATAGACCTTAGAGTCGCAACTTTTACTCAGCTTTTTAACATTCTCGCCTTTACGGTCCATCTCTATCTAGTCTTTTAGTGCGCTCTTTCATTGATATGCAAATAGTTCAGCCCCGGGCTTCGCCAAAACCTATTTAGATTAGGAACTGCAATTCAATCGACCTACATTCAGTCGGGGCCGACCCATTTTACTTGGTACATTTAAATGTAAGTGGATGCATTAATGCTATTGCCGACTAGCAAATCTGTATCCACATGTAGGCAATTCGTGTCCTTACAGCGCTCTCTGTTGTATCTGTCTCTCCGTTCCTTCAATATTCCCGCGATAAAAAAACAGGCTAAGTGTTATTTCAGATTACAGTGTTTCAAGTTACGAGTACAACCCGATCCGTTCAGCTATTCCGACCCGACTGAGCGACATCCAACTTTACGCATTTTTAATGTTAAAAGCATATAGGACTAAACCCTATAAAGATTGTTTTAGTATTTATAGCATTCGAAGATGGCGTTTTAATCTGGTCGTTTAGAGCCAAATCTGTCATCTTCGAAAGAGTCCATCATGAGATAAGTTTAACTATTTGTAAAAATAGATTTAATTTTGTTAAAACCTACGCAAATGTTTGTGCATTTGTATATTTTTGTTATTAGGTATTTGACTTGTGACTCAGTTGGTAGTCCAATTCATAGTTATAATTCTCACCTAGGACAAATAAGTATTTGTGTGGTGAATCCAAATATTTGTAGCGTGTCTGGTATCTGTGTGTGTTTCTATGTTTAATAAGTACCTATGTAATTATAGTTACATGAGTATTTAATCAGCTGTCTGGCGGTATAGTTTCAGCTTATCTACCAGTATGATTTCCCATAAAATGAGTCCAACCTTTTCAGAGATTTACCTGATACAAACAGATAAACAGAGAGAGCGAAAAATTCATTTTCGAAGATTCAAATTCGTTTTTTTAATATAATGCTAGTAACAAATATGTAGATACTTAAATTTTATTGATATGTTCAAGAGCCCAAAATGCGTGCAAATCATTATCTTAAGCCACAACGTAACTAACATATGACTTGTATCTTACTAATATAATAAATGTCATTGTATGGATGTTTGTTGCTCAATTACACCGTACCTAACGTATAAACGGATCGGGCTGAAATTTGGAATACAGGTAGATTATAGCCTGTAAAAATATACTATATGGCTATAGGGTAGGCTATATACGTTTTATTTCGACAAAATCATGGGAACGGGAGTTACGCGGGTAACACCGTGGGGGCATTGGTATTATTAAATAAGTAAAAATCTGTCCATTTCTCCTCGAGAACCGATGGGAATAAGAAGGTAAACTTTGATATGTATCAAAAGCGATTGGATCTCGCAAAGTGAAGGCTGCTCTTAATTTAGGTTTCAACCTTTTATTGGCATTTTCTTACCCCCGGGATAGAGAGTTCGGAGATTAGAGCTCTAGAAAACAAATTAAATTAAAAAAATCGTGGGTTTCGTAACATTCAATCGTGATTTACAAATTGAAACCTCACCTACGAAGCCGAGGGTTGTAGGTTCGTGTCCACCCAGTGCAAATATTTGTGTGATGAATTCAAATGTTTGTTCTGTATCTGGGTGTTTCTATGTATAATAAGTATGTATTTAAAACTGTATATTATGTATTATATCAGCTATCCGTCATAGTACAAGCTTTGCTTAATTTGGGGTCAGATGGGTGTTGTGTGTGAATTGTCCACCAATATTTACTATTATTATTTATACAGAGAGTATTTGAGACAAGCTGAAAACTTTTCACATAACTCTCCTATTATATCCCGGCACAGAGGCGCAGACCTGGCTGGTCACTAGCTTGTTAGTTTTTTTGAGAATTCCTATTTTTTTTTTCTATAATTTAAAAAACGTAGCTGAGAGAATTCGAAAATTTTATGGGATTTTATTTAACCTACTTAAAATGTCCTTTCCCGCTCCGGGTTGTACCTGGCACAAAGATTGTCCATCAGTATTCAGCGGGGTAATGCTGCAAGCGTATTGGGCACTTTTGTGCCGGATACTATTAGGGGTGGGTTATGTGATTATCTGAATTATTAATTTGTCGTGGACTTGTATTATTGACTTATTGTATTATTGGAGATTAATAAATTATAAATAGGTACCTATATTGGATATTACAATCGACGCGACGTGTGTATTTTTGTTTTGGTTTTTTGTAAAACCCGCTCTATTTCATATCTGTCTGATAATATATCTATTAATTTATTATTAATTCCATTAAAATAAGTGAACAAAATGAATTTGGTGGTTTTGTTTGCCAAAGAAAAATGATGTATATTTTAAATATAGTGTGACGGGAAGAGTGACACCATCGCGCGATGGTATTACCACACGCTTGCTTATAAATAGTAGCACAGTGCTATAAGTATAACATTTATTCTACTCTGAACAGTTACAACATTATTCCGCAGAATATTTTGATTCGAAAATGGAACATGTTTTAAGTTACCTACCTTCTATTTTTTCTGTTTTATTTCCTGTTCTAAAATAAAACTTGTGTTCCGTAAAATGTCAGCGCAGTGTGTCCGCGCCAGAGAACCCCGCTGCGTAGGCACGGGACCGGTTAAAAACGTCAATTCCCTGAATCTGGTTATGAAAATAGTCTTTTATTTCTAGTTTAGTTTTGTGTCAAGCTGCATTTCAAAACTAGAAATGTGTAGGTGTTTTTAAATTCGCTCTCTGTGGATAGTTTTCAGCTTTTTCAGTAGTTAAATGTGTTCAGAGTAATCTGTTTTTGAACACAAATAGTGTTTGATTACGGTAGTACATATCTTATGTATAATAAACATCCATTATGATGAACGAAATGCTTATGCTGGAGTACTCTTTTCTCACAAGGAGAGAGACATAATAATCATAATCATTTTTGTTGATAAAAATACTACAGGTCAAATCAGAGGTACTTACACGAAATGTAATTTAAAAACAAATAATCAATAGAATAAACTTCGACATAATAAATTTAACTAATTAAAAATATCAATTAGTAGTTACAATAGGAATGTCAATAATAACGTAAATACACAATGTAAATACAGCAACTATACTAATTTTATAAAGCTGAAGAGTTCATTTGTTTGAACGCGCTAATCACTACTTACTAAACCGATTTCAATTCTTTCACCGTTAGATATGTACCTCTATACATACATATCCAATCTTTGTCGTGATCCCCGAGTGCTACTATATACTATTTGTATAACACGGGCGAAGCCGGGGCGGACCGCTAGTTTAGAAATAAAGACAAATAATGTAATATCATTAAATTAATTTCAATTTCATCATGTCAGACTTGTAGGCCCCAGTACAACGAAACTATTTTTTTATTTTAATTACTATTTTTTTGACACATGAAAATACAAATTAGACTTTGTGGGTGCCTTCTTTACCACGAACCCGACACAATGCGAAAACTTTTGGAGCTGTTGCGATTTCGAATTCCCAATTTGGGGAATCTTACAATATAAAGGCACTATGACTCTCCAGAGTACTCAATCATTTATTGCTAATATCATGGTACATTTGTTGGTCTTATTTATAAGTACATATATAGTTACCATAATGACCCTGATTGGGTGTTGGGTGCAGTAGGAAACATTTCCAGTCATTTTTTTTACTTTTATATGTTCACTCTTGCCCACCATCTCACCTGATGTTAAACGACGATGCGGTCTACCATGGAACGTGTTTACCTAGAAGTAACCGATTCACTCTCGATTTGAAGACACAAAAATTGTAACTATCGGGAAAAAACCAACTCAGGCAACGTATTTCATAGCCTTGAGGTTCTTATCACAAAAGTAGAATCAAATGTTATTGTTCGTGTCTTTGGAATATCAACCATGAAACGATGTCGCTTTTTCAAGCTACGAGCATTCCAGTGCTAATTCTAGTGCTAGTCCGATTTCGTCTGTTGAACATGTCACTATCAGTTGGGATTCCGCTAGAAATCGACTCGATATCATCATTTGATATTTTTGAGTCGCCTCCTCTCGGCTCAGAGCCTTCACCACGGTTGCAACCAAACGAGATGTTGATCAAGTGTATGCCTATATTATCTTATCTTAATATATATAAATCTCGCGTCACAATGTTTGTCCTCAATGGACTCCTAAACCACTTATCCGATTTTAATCAAATTTGGACACCGTGTGTAGATGGATCCAACTTAAAAGATAGGATAGTTTTTATTTCGATTAATCGGCTTTATGTGACCATATCCGAGCGAAGCCGGAACGGGCTACTAGTAATATATATAAACTACGTGTCACGTTGTTAGTCCGCGATGTACTCCTAAACTACTTAACCGATTTTAATCAAATTTGCATACCGTGTTCAGTTTGAGCCAACTTGAAAGATAGGATAGTTTTTATTTCGATTAATAGTATTTATATGACAATGTCCGAGCGAAGCCGGAACTGGCCACTCGTTAACGATAAAATCTACCACGTTATAACCAATTGCGAGATAACGGATGTCTCCAGTGTTATCGAAAATGTAGAAAAATGTCTACGTGTAAAAATACCCTATAAAGTCTCAAACATTTACTTTAAAATAAATTTTAGAATGTATTCTGAAGTTTTCCTATTCGAAACGTATTTCTTCCTCGTTTTTGGCCTACATCCGTAGAGGAGCTTTGTTTCATTGAAACCGCTTTCGTTCTAAAAATATATATATTCTCTTTCGACGACAAAGCCTTTGAGTCTGCCATGCGATCGCTTCTCCAAAATAAATGTTGCTATGAACCCTCGATAAATTCACTGTGTCATGAACATATGACTATGGGTACATGATACAAGCATGCATTTGGTTATATTATACTTGGATGTACAATTTCAAGACGATAGATTAATGACGATACATATCCTAAGACTATAAAGCGTGTCAAAAAGTAAAGCGAAGAGTTTGTTTATTTGAACGCTAGAATCGCGTCAAAAAAGTAAAGCGAAGAGTTTGTTTGTTTGAACGCTAGAATCTTGGGAACTACTAGTCTGAATAGAAAGATTATTTTTCTACTGGATAGTTCAATTATCAACAAAACCTATATAACATAACGCTGCTAACAATAATTTTTTTTAACAATAAATTGCCATGTCAAATTTTTACGCGGACGATGTCGCGGGTAGCAGCTAGTCTGTAATATATAACTAGCGACACGCCCGGGTTTGCACGGGTGCACTGTAAGCGGAAAAAATGTTATTATTTACGACATCACATTAGAAACCTCAAAAATAATAGTATTTCTCCACTATTTAATGGATGTTATTATACATATAAAACTTCCTCTTCAATCACTCTATCTATTAAAAAAAACGCATCAAAATCTGTTGCGTAGTTTTAAAGATTTCAGCATACATGTGGATATAGGGACAGAGAAAGCGATTTTGTTTTACACCATGTATTGAAGAGTTGTGTATTGTATCGTGATTGTATCGCTATGATTATAATAAAACAATATAGGTAAGTATAAGCCAGTCACGTAGTGGCGTGTAGCAATCAGCTAATGGACCATTAGTGGTTATCTGATCTAGCAGCCCTCGGCCGCCGCGTCGGTAGCGACCGCAGACGTGCAATCTGTGTATGGAGCACCGCACAATCTATGTCTAATAACAACATCAATACTAGTGTTTCTATGTACTCATCATAAGTATGTAGTTACTAGATGCCCGCCCCGGCGTTGCCCGTGGTACATTATATAGTACTCATCAGGATCCCGTACATATACAACGGTGAAAGAATGACTGAAATCGGTTCAGTCATTCCTGAGAATATCGCTTTCAAACAAAACACCTGTTCAGCTACCTGCTACGCCACCTGTCGGAAATTGGTTGTACCAACACAGATTTAGAAAAAAAAGTAGATAAGCAAAGGTTTTGTATTCAAAAGGTATGTAATCTGTGATGTTCAATGACGCAATCTTAAGACACATGCTGTCATGTGTCATGTCAAAGCACGAAACGTTCGAAAACTCTCAAAATGGAATATTTTTTCCCCATTTTGTTACATTCTTAATTCATGCTCCGCTTCTATTAATAGTAGCGTTATTTTCTATAGCCTATTGCCTTCCTCGATAAATGGACTATCCAATAGAAAAATAATCTTTCAATCCGGACCAGTACTTCCCGAGATCCTAGCGTTCAAACAAACAAAGAAACTCTTCAGCTTTATAATATTAGTATAGAATATTAGTAAGTATACATTAGTATAGATATACAATTGTATAATTGTCTTGCGATATTTATCACGTCAGATAAGATAAGATAAGATAACTCTTTGTTAAAAGTTACGTACATACAAAAAAAAACAAAATCACAAAAGAAACTAAAGAATAACTTATGCTAGACATTTTACTTGGCGGCTTTATCGCTTCCTACTTTACTTCACACGTAGTTTCCGGTCCCGTGATAAAAAGGCCATGATCTGTGTTTCAAATTTCCACCGTTTAGTTGTCACGTGATTGACAAACATCCAAACTTTTGCATTCACAATATTAGTAGGATTGATAACTTAGTTCGTATTTCTTCTGCGTCTAGAGAATTATAGTTTACTTATAGATGGACGATTGTGAAATCATAACGAGCGGGGTTCAAGTTCTAAGTCCTGAGGGTGACGCGACTACAAGCAGACTGGTCCTTCGCCCGCTCCGCCGAGCTAACTCCTCTGAACTTTTCCTTTGAAACCCGTTCCGTGACTCGCGAAACTTCATGACAAGATTCCCCAGGGTCGTAGTAAGGATAAAAGAGATGGGAGTTAACCCAACATAGAAATACACAATGAAAACAATAATTCAGTAGTGGTAGGACTCTTAGCAGAGTCCGCCTGGGGAAGCCAGTTATTCTATCGCCAAGCAGTAATGTGCAAACATTACTGCGTTCCGGTTTGAAGGGCAATGTTACCAGAGAAATTACAGGGCTTAGAGATCTATGGGTGACGAGCGCAGTGTAGTGTTAGGTAATTATTTGGACTCTTCATGTTCCAATAGCTGCGTTCCACTGTGCTGTTTTGTGGCTGGCAATTTGCTTACCATCAGGCACATGTCCAGCTCGTCTCGTCATTCTGAATTATAAAAAATTGGTTGCCTGTAAAGTCGGTATACGGGCGAAAGTTTTACGTGACAACGACTTTGAGTGGTAAAATAATTTTACGGAAGGGACGCGTGCCTTTCACTTTTTATGTCTGTCTCTCTCGCTCTTAGGCGGGCTAACCATGCCCGAGTGGAAGGGACGCGTGCCTCTCACTCGCTCTCGTTGTGAGCGCATAACGTGAGCGGAGCGTAACGCAGTTTCTTGAAGTGTCACCCGGCAAACCAATTTATAAGACGTTGTCACGTCAAAATGTATATAATTACTTTCTTACGAAAAAAATGTTACTCGTATCTTTGTTATTATACTGACAGTGCACCGCGGTTTTATCCGCGTAGTTTCTGTTTCCTGATATTTTTCCGGAATAACAAATAACCTACGTGCTATTCCAGACTATAATCAACTGCGTTGCATATTTCAACCAGTACTTCTACCGTCTAACTCAATCAGCTTTGACTTTAGTATTGCTGTCTCTATAATTTCGTTAATATATAGTTATATATATATATATATAATAAGTTTGAGTTAGGCGGTAGACCCGCCGATCCGTAAAGGCGCTCCGAGGTGTTCCGTGTTTGATCAACAAACATTCAAACTTTGATATTTATAATACACTAGCTTTGAAGAGTAGGTACGAGTTGCAGAAGAAAAAATAAAGGAATAATAATAAGTCTTTGAATTTCTTATATGTCCTCTTTCGTTGCAATCTTGAGTTCGCCCATTTTTACTTGGCAGATAGCAACGGACTTCACCCTAAAAGGGTTACTTAGTACTGAGATAAGTCTCATAGGCAATGACTCTCTTCTGCGAAAAAGACTACAAAGTCTTGATCATCGCCGAAAAATTGCCAGCTTTTCGGTTTTTTATCGGATACACTTTGGAGAGTGTGCGACTGATTTGCATGATCTGATACCACCTTGCCCTTTTTTCTATCGGAATGCTCGTAGCTCGAAAAAGCGACATCGTTTCATGGTTGATGTTCCAAAGACACGAACGAAGAGATTTGACTCTACTTTTGTGATAAGAACGTCTAGGCTGTGGAATACGTTGCCTGAGTGGGTTTTCCCCGATGGTTACAATCTTTGTGTCTTCAAATCGAGAGTGAATCGGTATCTTTTGGGTAAACACGCTCCATCGTAGACCGCATCGTCGCTTAACATCAGGCGAGATGGCGGTCAAGTGTAAACCTATAAAAGTAAAAAAAAAAAGATACACGTTTATTTTACTTTGCCGAAATCTTTTAATTATATTCTAGTAAAACTACGTTTAAATACTTAAATTTTAGGACAAGCTTTATAAAATATAATCTGTAGTGCAATACTTTAATACAGTACAGGCTTTGCGTAGTTTGAGCCTAGATGGTGTTGTGTTGTGTTGTGTTCGTGAATAATGTTCACCACCAATGTTAATTACTTATACAGCTTTGAAGAGTACAAGTAGAAAAATAAAAATTAAAAATTGCTCATTATTGCTTAATTTGCAATCCTGAGTCCGGACACTTTTTACTTGGCAGATAGCAACGACTCCACTCTGAAAAGATTATTCACTACTGAGATACATGTTCTCTATTTACATTCCCGAAATCGTATAATGCTGTTAAAGTACGATTGATTACGTTGAAATACTTAAGTTACTTAAAAAAGCTGTGAAGAACAAAAGAAGAAGAGTTTAGATGAAGAAGATTTCTAACTTGAAGAAGATTTTCCCTGTCGTTTCAATCCTAAATCCGGCCGTTGTTTGCTTGGCAGACAGCAACGGACTGCACTCTGAAAAGGGAACTCAGTACTGAGATATACGTTGCTCTATAATATATGTATAAAGTTCCCAAAAATGTTCGATTACATTGGAACTGAATTACGTTGAAATACTTTAAGTGCTTATAAAGCTTTGAATATAATAAGTTGAAGAGAAAAATCAAATGAAGAAAAAAAACGAAAGGGTTCTTTGCCATCCTGAGTCCGGCCATTTTAGCTTGGCATACAGCACCGGACTCCACTCTGAACGCTGCTGTAACGATACCGAAATCTTTTGATTACAACGGAGTTAGATTACGTAACGTTTTAATTACTTACAATGCTTTTAAGTTTGAAGCTGTAATTACAGGCTCGCTTGTTAGTGAGATGTTTCATATGAATAATTAAAAAAACGCTTCTGCGTCTGATGTACAAAGGCTTAGTTTTGGCTGACAGTTTAAGCGTTTCAGTTTGCTAATACACGCGCTGACGTCTAAATTAATATCAAGGGTAGGGTTGTTGTATGTTGGTGTATATTTCTGTTACATGTGTTTTATGTAGGTACTTGAGATTAATTTTAGTAATGATCAACGTAATAATAAGTCTTGTCAATATGGATGAGTAGGTACGTTACTTATTGTTTTCTGATACTTCATTGTTTTATTTAATACAGTAACTAATCACGTCAGGATATTCAATACTACCCATGAAATCGCAACTGTCATTAAAAATAAGTCAGAAGAAACTCTAATAAAGTTTTATAGAAATGTATACTTCATGAAATGTAGGTACTCTAGGTATAATGAACTAAAAAACACAGAATGAGTTCAAATCATTATAAGGCACATTATCATTACCATCCGGTGTTTTAGGAATATTTATAATATTTCTCCTGTAATTTTATCCGTTATCCTACTCTGTTCTCATTGACCTTATGTGACTTTAGTTAAAATTTTAAAGGAACTCTAAATATAAAAATATGTTTATAAAAAAAAGTGATGTTAGTTTTATTGTAAGAGTGTACTGGCAGCCCAAAAAGCTCTTTTGTCGCAGAAAAAGTGTCTTGATAACGATAATGTTTACTGTCGTGACAACGTCTAAAAATCGATGAAGGACGACTGCATGTACGAAAAAGTGTCATGTTATGTCCCGTTACGGCTATTGTACGCTTGCGCCGCATCTATCAATGTTTCGTTATGACATTGTCACGTTAAACTATCGTCCGCAAACCAACCGGCTCTACAGACAACAAATTTTTATTTTCGTCAGGTTGCAAGACTTCCGCTGTGTGTGGTGCCGTCGCTGCGTGCACGCGGCGTGCAAGCCGGGCTGGCGCGCGGCGTGCTCGCTAGGGCCCACACGCGCGTCCGTCGTCCCACCCACGCGGCTGCACTCCGTCGGCCCAGACGACGCTTGGGTCCCCGACCGGCCGCCCAACGCCTCGCCCCTCATCGTCTTTGTCAACTCGAGATCAGGTAATCAACATTCCTCACTGCTATCCTGCGCACAGGTAAACTTATTCCTCAAGGACGTGCAAAGTGCGCGTCCGTCGTCCCACACACCCGACTGCTCTCTTTCGACCCAGACGACGTCTGGGTCCCCGACCGGCCGCCCAACGCCTCGCCGCTCATCGTCTTTGTCAACTCGAGAGCAGGTAATCAACATTACTCGTCGCTCTTCTGGTAGGGCCAACCTCTTAATCAAGGGCGGATCCAGAGGGGGGGGGCCATAGGGGCCATGACCTAGGGCTGAGTCCTAGATAGTTCACTGATAAAAAGACACGCACGCAATTGTCGCACGGTTTAGAAAATATTTAGAAGCGAAAATCTTGACAATGACATTTTCTGGAACAGAGCTAGGTATATATAGAACAGTAAACTATTGTACCTATGCTGTCAGTAAACATTATGAAATACTATTACTTGGTACCAAACGCTAAAATTAATCTGTGCTTTTCTTAATACCTTTGCAAAGTTTTCAGTCAGGATTACATTACTGTTTTCTGATTTAAAAGGCAATGTTTCTAAAAATGACAGGGCAAAGAGAGTCATCTTAGATTTGCGGGTGGCTAGCTCACTACCGTGTTAGGCTCAAATCACTATTTTAACTCTTCATGTTCATATAGCTACGTCACACTATAGGTACTTTTATGGACAGGCATGTTTATTTATCATTAAGTGCATAAATATATTGCTTGTCCTGTCACTCCATCTCTTAAAAAAACATAATTTGTGTGTTTAATCTGTGTAATTTGCGGTAACATATATTGGTAACAACTCTCAAAACGATTGAAAATCGAACATGTCTTGGCACTCTCTTCTATAACATTCTGATTGTACTTGCAAGTCTTGCGTCAACGGTCCTAAAGCATCAGCAATGTTTGCAAACAATCATTCTCATTACGATATTCTATTTCTGACTATGAATCTACACGCGTCACGCTTTAGACCTAAACTCAAAATAGCTTACGACAATGTATGACCCTTGTGCAGATGTTGTCGAGTCATAAAGAAAAAAAAGAACTAGTAAAAAAAAAGAGAAGAAAGAAAAGATAAATTTGGTAGAGCGGGTGGAATTAAAATGATGTAAGTAGTTTTTTTTATTATTATTCATTTTAGCCACTCCACAGATTCCGGGGTCCGTGACCTTTGTCATTACAATTACATATCTTTTTTTTACATATTTCTTGGATTAGAAGAAGGGGAAAACTGGGAGATGATGTGAACATTTTGAACCTAAGTCTAGTACTAGTCAGTCGGATTTCTTTTGAACCGATCACTACCGGTTGGGATTCCGATAGTAATCGACTCGACATCGTCTTTTCAAATGATGTAGTTTATAGATAGTATTTTTCAGGAATACTTTTTGATTTGATATTTTTGTAGTGGTACTCCGTTGTGGACTCGAGTTTTCCTTCTGGATTTCAAAGTCTTTAACATCGCCACAATGTAGACAGTTCTTTGTTTTTTATCGGATACATTAGGATGAGTGTGCATCTGATGATCTGCATGATATGCATAATATATTACCAACTTGCCCTTTTATCTATTGGACTTACTAGTAACTGCATAAAGCTTCGTTACGTTGTTGGCTTTCCGAAAACTAGAACGAAGAAAATTTGAACACCATCTCGCCTGACGTTAAGCGACGATGTAGTCTACAGGTACAAGTTGATGCGGTGACCGCGACACGAGACCGCGACCGGAGACAGCGACAGGCACAAGACATTATGGAATTGTATTATATATGGCGCTAGTTCGCGCCGAGACCGCGACACATGTCTCGCGACACGTGTCTCGGTCTCCTGTCACGGTCTCGGCGCGAGCTGGCGACCATACAATTCCATAATGTCAAGTGCCTGTCGCGGTCTCCTATCGCAGTCTCGTGTAGCGGTCTCCGCGCGAACTTGTACCTTACGACTGAGCACTCGTATTCACTCTCGAATTGAGGACACCGAGATTATTTCCGTCAAGGAATCTAAAGCAATGTAATGAAAAAATGTGTTCTGCATTTTTTAATTTGTAGTGTAATAAAACCAACGGAATGCGGACGCAAAGGGAAGAATACGGTATGGTACCCCTGAGACAGACAGAAACATTATTATTGTTACTTTATTATGCACACCAGAAAAATAACATACAATAAAACTATACGAATTTTGACTTATACGATATCTAGTGCCATAAATGGCATCCTTATCCCTAACAACGGACTCCTGAGCTCTGAGAGTTACCTTGGATTATTATTAGTATATTCTTAGGTATTTCAGTAGATATTCGCTTCATTTCTACGGTTTCAGAATCGACGCTGCAGCAAAACTAGCAGTAGGTAGTTCGTAGCTGCAACGTTTCCAGTCTAGAAGCTCTGAGGCCGCGCTAATGAGGCTGTATTGTTGCGGGAACCCAGAAATTGCAGGCTGCGGAGCGCAACCCGATTGCGTGTAATAATTTTGCAACGCGCTTGGGTAACTTTGGCTGGGGAGGAGCAAATCCGAGCAGTGCTCCGAATATGTACAATATATTCTTATGTTTTTTTATTCAATTTTTATAGTTTATTTATAGGTTAGCTATTGCATAGCTTTTATCGCAGGCTTTAAGCGCGGCGACCGAATCAAGAAATTCCGTAACGAAAACAAAAAACCTAACACCCATCCCTACTCCAAATTTGGTCACTCGGCCATTTGACTTTAAATCTTATTTTTATTATGACTTACAGACTATATTTGTATAAGAAGCTGTGTTACATACGTTTTTATAGATATTATTTAGTTTTTGATGGGAAAATATATTTATATACCTATATTATATATATAATTCAAATTTGGAATTTCGATTTCGGAATTCGGTTGTTGCGATAGGGAGAGGTAAATGTCGATAGTGTTGTACGATAAAATTCTATTATTTTAATTCTATTATTGTCGATTGATTCATTTAATATACAGTGTAATTGAATAAAATTAATATAAAAAAATGCTGCATAAATAAATAACTATAATTGCATAACTTGATAAAAAATGCAATGCAATAGCTTTACCGCGCCAGTCCACGAGTGCCTCGCGTTTTTTAAACTGTTATAATTATACATTTGACCGTTATCACACGTGATGATGCGGTCTATGATGAGCGTGCTCACCTACCTAGAACCTATTCACTCTAGATTTGAAGACACCAAGATTACAATCATCGGGAAAACCCCACACAGCAACTTAACAAACGACAACAAAAAAGACTTAAAAATAATAGGTTTACAATTATTCAATTTCTCATAATTTGCGGCGATGTTCAAGACTTTGAAGCTTTCAACATCATAATCAAATTTTGCACACCGTGTGCAGTTTGATCCAACGTGAGAGATACTATAATTTATCGCTGAATTTAAAGTCCATTTTTTAAGTGAACACTTCTTTTAGCGCATCTCATACAGATTTTCCGTGGGCAGTGAATTGAACTCATGCGTCAGGTTCGTAAATGACAGAAATCTTCAGGTAAACTCGGATGATCTAGATGACCATGGCCACGTCCTTCGGTTTCACCCGCGTAGTTTCTAAAGTGAGCTATCAAATTCTGAGTTATTATATTGAATTGGATAACGGGACACTCACGTATATACGGTCGGTCAATCCGACTCGAGTTTCGGCCGCGTCTGAAATAATTTAAATAAGTTAAAAAAGTTTCAGCCGCGCCCGGCGGCCTTTTTCACGGAGAGTGCACGCGCGCGACGGCTGCCCGTTTGGCACTGAACCAAACCCATTCTTGCGTTGAAAATGTTCTCTTCTAAGGTTCAAGTCATACTTCTTAGCACGATGAATAAAGTGAAGAAGTATTAACTTCTTGCGGGCGTACACTCATAGTTTTTGAAGTGAAAACTTCTTTTGGCGCGCCACAGACAGGTTTTTCGGGGGCTGTGAATTGAATTTTATCGTCACGCTTGGAGAAAAATCTACCTCTATAAATGTGTCAGCATTTCTCATTGACCATTTAGAAATGCGTCAGAAAATTTCCCATTGGACTGACGCATTTCTCGATGGCCGTGCTCATGGCCACGCCCTCCGCTTTCACCCGCGTAGTTTCCAAAGTAAGATATCAAATTCTGAGTTTTCACTTATATCAGCAGCTCCTATGACTGCCAATTTTTTTTAGCGTGAATCTATTTATCAGTATTACGTTGTAAGTATTTTAGCGTCCAACTAATGTATAATAAAAACAGCTTTGCTTTTTGCCATTCTGCTAAATATCACCGAGAAAGCGGATAATCCCCGTTGAAAGCGTCGCGAAACTGCGCGTCAGCCGCGCCACGGCAAATCCTGATAATCCGTGTGTTAGACGAGAGTCTGAATAATTCTGACGAAGCTGTGATGCGTCTGCATAATGGGAGAGATAATATATAAAATTTAATAGCCGTTTAATAGTGTCGGAATTAGAGAGTATATTCCATGCGCACATGTCTTTTCGAAGTCATGTACGTAATGCCGATAACTTAAAACAGTGAAGGAAAAACATTGAGACGAAAGCGACATCTTTCGAGGTCATGTGTCATCTACCACCCCGCGCTGGGCCAGCAACCAGCATGGTTGATTATGACCTTATTGGTGATGTTATTCTCCCTCCGAGAGTCCTGAGTCCTAGCAATAGGAACATATAGTCTTATACTCATTCAAACCTCAAAATAAGTTTAAAAATAAATTACCTCCAATCGTCCCACTGCTGGGCAGGTCTCCCCAATTCTCTGCACTTAATCTGGTCCAGAGCTTCCATCGCCCGTTTTTTCAGCGTTGGAGGGCGGCTCTGGGGTCGACTAGCCGACGGTGTCCACTCTGTAGTAACTTTAGCCCACCTATCGGGGTACATTCCTATTTAAGTTTGGCAGACCTTAATCCTGGGTAAATCTGTTACACCTGCAATGTAATGCACATTAAATATGTCAGCTTTTGTTCTACATTTCTACAGTTTTTATTAAATCGTTTTATTCACCATGAAAATAAAAACTATATTTGTCCGGTCCAAAAACATTGGACTCTTTCAAGCTCGATAAATGAAGTGGCGATGCGAATACAGCTAAACAGAGCTAAGGGTGAACAACAAAAACGAATTATTATTTTCTTGATATGTATTGAGTTATAACAAACAATTAAACAATAAGAGATGTTTGTTTAAATATACAGGACATAGATGCAGGCCTTAAATAGGTGCAGGCAAATCACCAGTAAACTGTTCTGCGTAGCCTTCTGTACTGTTTGTAAACTTTCCAAATCTTTTATTCAGTTCGATACCCCACAGGGCCCTTCCAAACATTAATACAAAGCACTTCTACAAATTAAACTGCCCGATTGGCAGGATCGATATGAGACCTCGGACACCGGAAAAGTCACCCAAACGTTCCTCCCTGATATAGCAAACGCATATCGGGTGATGAGATTTCAATAAATTGGTAACTTTAGAACTCAAAAAACACAACCATGTCACTATATTTGACCCAAATATAACTGTGCCATTCTCCTCCAACATGTTTAACAAATTTAATGGCACTATAAATGATTATGGTGTTAGAACCATGTTTGAGTGCTTGTACAGACAACTAGATGATATCGACTCCCAATATATTAACTGCCACGGTGACTCAGCGAGTACTCAGCATGGTACTGAACCTGATCTTAGTCTTAATTTTTTTTCTCAAATAAGTATATTAACATTTTGCATCAAAACATAGCAGGATTAATAACAAAATCAGACACACTTTCACTATGCCTTGATGAGCTTCTAGACAAAAATGTACCGGTGGATGTAGTATGTATCACCGAACACAATATGCTAGCCGGATATGAGCAGTACCTACACTTACCTAATTACTCTTTAGCTGCCACTTGTAGTAGACCAACCATCAAAAGAGGTGGTAGTTGTATACTTGTCAGAGATGGAAATGAATGGACTGAACTTACTCGAGTAAGGGATTTTCTGTGTATAATGTAATAGAATGTTGTGCAGTAAGGCTCACTAGATATAATGTTGTTGTACTCTGTGTATATAGAATTCCATCAAGTAGTAACAAAAATACCTTTTTTTCAGTCTTAGAGACTGTTTTATTGTACTTGCATAAAAAGAAACATTATAGAATTGTCATGGCAGGAGATTATAATATAAATGTACTAAAACTTGATAAAACTACAAAGGACTTTGAATGCCTGTTATCCAATTTTAATTTGTCATTAGCGATTAAACAACCTACTAGACCAGCAAGTCAGACTTGCATAGACAACTTTGCACATGGCTTTAGGGACAAGTGTAAAGCAGAGGTTTTGGGATTAGCACTATCTGACCACACTGCTCAATTACTGAGATGTCCAGTGAAAAGAATTTGTATAATTAAATATTGGCGGAAAAATGTAGAGATTACAGTGTTGAAAATATAGCAAAATTTCAAAGTCATTTAAAAAACCTTACATTTTCTGATATATATAAAATATGTGATGCCAACTTAGCATACAACACATTTATAGATCTGTTTAAGTTATTGTATAACTTATGTTTTCCTTACAGAACTGTAACTATCAATGTGACAAAAAAGGCGACATGGCTGTCACGTGGGTTAAAACTATGTAGTAAAAGAAAAGGTTGTTGTTTAATAATTGTCGAACTAAACCTTTTGAAGAAAATAAGGCAAAATATAAAAGCTACACCAGATTGTTCAAAAAATTATTAAACTGACACAAAAGCTCAAAACAATTACAGAATTAAAATGTCAGATAATAAATCAAAAACTACTTGGCAAATTATAAATAAATTGAGAAATAACTTACCTAAAATATCCATAGATAAAATTCAATATAATGGCAAAATCTTGACAGACCCAGAAGTAATTGCTAACGCATTTAATAACTATTTTGTTGATAAAATTATTCCATTGCCTGGTTCTGGTGTAAATGTGATACAAAATATTGAAATAACTCAGAACTCAATGTTCATGGCACCATCTACACCACATGATATTCTCAAAATCATAAATTCCTTAAAAATACAAATAGTGTAGGATATGATGATATATGCACTAAAATTATAAAACTGTCAAGCGGGCTATCTGTGGCCCTCTAAGTCATATAATCAATTTATGTATAAGTACAGGTACTTTTCCTGAGGCTCTTAAAAAGTATAATCATACCTGTTTTAAAAAAGAAAATAGGGAACACATGGAATATTACCGACCTATTGCCCTTATACCTATAATGTCAAAAATATTTGAAAAATATTTTAACCAGCAGTTTATTCAGTACTTTGAAAAATACAACATACTTTGTGATGAGCAAAAGGTTTTAGACAGAATAAAACAATAAATATTGCTATATATGATTTTTTCTTAACAATGTAATGAAAATGTTGATAATAACAATGCTATATGTACCATTTATTGTGATATGACCCAGGCATTTGACTATGTCAATCATGATGTTCTTCTAAGTAAATTTGAAGCCTATGGGGTTAGAGGTAATGTGCTTGACTTAGTAAAATCTTACCTAACAGACAGAAGGCAAGTAACTAAAATTACAAAGATTAATACTAAAACTAAACAGGAAGAAATATTCATCTCTAAAGAAAGAACTGTTAAATTTGGTGTGCCGCAGGGAAGTGTGTGGGGACCGTTTCAATTTATTGTCTACATAAATGATTTCCTAAAGTAATTGAACATCCAATGTCACTATTTGCAGATGACAGCACGATTACAATAGCCTGCCAAGATAAAGCTAATTATGAGGAAAATATCAACGCTGCATTAAATTCATCTATCCACTGGTTGAACATTAATAACTTAAAATTAATTTAAATAAAACCAATTTAATGCAATTTACACAAACAAAAAATTACTTAAATAACATAAACATAAATTATCAAGGTAACAAAATTGCAGAAGTAACTACAACAAAATTTTTTTGGGCCTGACAATAGACACGAAATTGAATTGAAGGCACATATTGAAATTCTCTGCAAGAAGCTTGGTAGCTCGGCATATGCTCTGCATAGGCTTGCTCCAGTGGTAAAAAAAGAGACTCTTCTTACATCTTACCATGGATTAGTGGCATCGGTCTTGAGATATGGGATAATTTTTTGGGGTAACTCAACCGATACAGGCTTAGCTTTCAAAGCACAAAACGATGCATTCGTGCTATGTTCGGGATGCAAGTTACAGATAGCTGCAGACAGGTATTCATAGACAACCAAATCTTGACCCTTCCAAGCCTGTATGTTTTTGAAGTTATGTGTTTTGTAAGGAATAACCCCCATTATTTTCCTCTCTTGAGTGACAAAGTGGAACGGAACCGACGTGATAAGTGTAGGCTGCTCATAGGCAAACGCAAGAAAAAGATTATGAGTGACAGCATTTTTGTATGGCTCCTCTTCTATATAATAAGCTGCCAAATGCAATTAAAAACTTAACTTATCCATGTTCAAAAGTAGATTAAAAAGATACTGGTACGCAAATGTTATTACACTGTGAAAGAATTTTTAAATGATAGGAAATTAATTGGAATACTGATGTATAGATTTTGTTTAACATGACATTTTGCATTCCATTAACTCCCACATGAAGTTCCATTAGCCACATTAGTGTCCACTGTCTATATTTTATGAAACTTTACATTTAACTAATGTTAGATCAGATAATATATTGTAACTGACAGGTTGAATTAGATTACTCTATATATATTGTGAGAGTTCTTTGAGTAGGTATACAAATATTACATTTTATACATGTTGACATTCTTTATACACATTGACATTGTTTTATTATATAAGTATTGTTTTTGATTTTCTATACATAATGACATTCTTTGACATTGCTCACACGGCTGAACTGCAAGAGCTACTACTGCAAGACCTTGGATTCTACATGAAACCACACACTTGTCAAAGCCCGTAACAGCATCCTGCTGAAGCACAAGACGTTGGCGTAATTGTGCTCACCAATCATATCACACTAACATAGCACAACGGGATAGAAGCCAGAAATTAATAGACGATGAATCAGATGACATATAATATACAACCGATTAAAATTTAAAAATGAAAAAAGAAGAAGAAGACTTTATCAGCTGACTATTACTATTATTATCATTGTATAAATTCAGACCAATGGAAGCTGCGTTGCCAGACATATTGCATGCCTCTAGAAGAAGAGGCCAGTTTGTATGGGTCAATTATTTAAATGTTTTGTATCATCTTATCTTACCTGCAAACAGCAATAAAGATTTTTGTATTTGTATTTGTATTTGAGAACCACGAAACTGACTCCCTTCCAGGTACAAGCGTTGACGGGACACGGAGGAATAGCAGATTACCTGTACAGATTTAAGCTCAAGAGCAGTCCGGCATGCGAGTGTGACCCCGACCAACCCGAAACGATCTGGCACGTGCTAGTCGATTGTCCCCGATTCATGGTCGCAAGACATGAGCTCGAATCTATGATCGACAGAAGACTGGTTGTCTCGGATCTCCACAACATCTTAGTAGATCCAGATAACAGAACACGGCTCCTGTCCTTCATGGAGAGCTCATTCCGCATAGCGGCCATGAGAAATTCCACTAAATCAAATACGCGCCCCCCATCACCACCACACTCTGCCCCGCTGTCTGTGGACGCCGCGCGGCATGCGGTTCCCGCCCAACATAACTCCTCGAAGAGCATCTCCGTCAAACAACTACTGGAGAACGCAGACCGAGGAGAAGCAGGATCCGTATCCGCGGAGTGGCTCTTCATGGACAGCAACAAAGAAAGATTCGGAATAAGCTTTTGCTTCGCTTGGGAACGGAAACGAGCCCGTTTGTCGCCTGGATTGTCTCGCCTGCTCAATGGGAGTACCGCAAAAGTCACGATGAAGCGGAAAACCTACGACGCCATGCCGGTGTGCGAGTTAGACGGCCACCGATTTCGCTTGGTGCGATCGAAGAACAAAACGATTGCACTAATAGAGTACTCGGAAGGTCGGACGCCTTTCACACAGGCAAGTGCGCTGCTCGCACATCTGAGCAGAAATGCAGGTGAAACACCCCGGGTGATAAGCGTGGATGCGATGGCAATCGAATATTCAAGAGCGAGAGTCGCAGACGTGCTGGGTTGCATTGAGGCCTCTAAACATCATGAGGTTGTCGTATACGAAGACAGGGGAAAATCTGAGCTTCCTCAGAACCCCTTCGCACGACCAAACAAATGCAACTGACAGCTGGGGACATCCTGTTCCTAGTTCGACCATCCAAACCGGCTCCGAAAGAGTACAGCAGAGGGCAGCCGCGGAAAAGCCTCAGCCAATCTAACTGGCAGCCGAGGCACCAACACGGCGTTCGTGACTGCTTTCAACGCAGCGGCAAGGAGCGTACTCCGAATCACATCCCATTCATCACCCCCTCGACGTCAAAGACCCCAAAGCAGCTTCACAGCAACAAACAGCCCGAACGAGAGCCGACATGGGACAGGTTGAACCGCCCCACTATGTCACGGCTTCGGAGCCGCGGAGCCATGCACGTAACGCCTTCATCGAATTCATAGCCACACTGAGCGCGACACGACAAGTCAACCTCAAGACCTGCGAAAACATCATGCAGTCCTATAGGCTAGGAAGTGAAAGTCTTTAAAGGCGAAACTCGAGGAGGCCGAAGCAGCCATTTACAATAATGTCACATCCCGGGTCATCAAGGGAACCATGACAGGACAGTATATGGCAGCTTACAGTGCTGAAAATGGCTTCGTGACACTGAACGAGAGAGAGACAGAGCGCGCGGGAGTGCCTGTTTATGCGACACCACCAAACGACCCAATTGTAGTTACTGCCCGATGCACCAAGATTATGCTGGACGATAAGATCCTAGAGATGGCCAAGACCATCGAAGGGAACGGAAACGTCAAAGCAGATTGGGAAAATTGGGAGGTACCGAGAATACAGTGGGTCAACGGAGTTCCAGGATGTGGAAAACAACATGGGTGATTAGACACTTCGACGTGGACAAGGACGCCATCATTACTACAACAACTGAGGCAGCAAAGATCTAAGAGAAAAGCTATCGCACCGAATCGGAAACCTGGTCAAAACCAGAGTGCGAACCATGGCTTCTGCTCTGGTAAATGGTTTCGGTAGAGAAAGTTTCAGCCGCCTCATGGTGGACGAAGCTCTCATGAACCATTTTGGAGCCATTGTGATGGCTTCAAGGCTGTCTGGTGTTGGCGAAATTGTCCTCATTGGAGACGTCAATCAGTTGCCTTATATCGACAGGGAAAATCTCTTCGAAATGAGGTATCATCGCCCGAACCTGGTAACAAAGATCAGCCAGGAGTTGCTCTGCACACATCGAAACCCAATGGACGTCGCATATGCACTGAGGGAAATATACTCCGGTATGTACTCCTCAGCGTCCCGTATAAAGTCCCTAGAGCAGAGAAGATATAAGGGAGCGCAAATACCCAACACCCAACCAAACACCCTCTTCTTAGTTCACACTCAAGAGGAGAAGGAGACCCTGACAAACCAGGGTTATGGGTCAGGCACCGGGTCACGCATCCTTACCATCCATGAAGCTCAGGGACCAACATACGAGTCGGTAATCGTAATCAAAACCAAGGCAAACATGAAGCTGCACGAGAGCGTGCCCCATGCGGTAGTTGCAATCTCACGGCACACGGGGACCTTCACATACTACGCTGACGACACCGACGACGCCATCGGTCGGTTCGTGCGGCGAGCGTGGGCTGCATCATCGAAGACCATCCGCGATTTCAACCTACAGATGGCCATCAGGGACAGAAATGCGGCCGTTGTGGAGGCTCTGGGCCGGAGGAGGCAGCTTAGGCAAATGGCAAAAGGCAATTAGGCAAACACTCGATGTCGAGTCGATTACTAGCGGAATCCCAACTGGTAGTGATCGGCTCTACAGACGAGCACTAGAATTAGATTTTAAATGTACCCAAATCCTTCTATTTTCCTCTTCTCCTTATCCAAGAAATGTGTAAAAAAAAAAAGATTATTGTAATGACAAAGATCACGGACCCCGGAGTCTGTGGAGTGGATAATTTAAATAAAAAAAAAAAAAAAAAAAAAAACAAAAACTGCCCGATGTGCTCAAAGTGATTGAACAAGCGAATACAAGATCAATCTATCACGTGAACTTCGAATGCTAATGCGCGATCGTTGGAACCTTTCCCTTCACTAACTATCTGCCATTCGAGGACG
This sequence comes from Ectropis grisescens, assembly GCA_017562165.1. Classification (NCBI taxonomy): domain Eukaryota; kingdom Metazoa; phylum Arthropoda; class Insecta; order Lepidoptera; family Geometridae; genus Ectropis; species Ectropis grisescens. Next base: position 28,038,908 of record CM029781.1, on the reverse strand, counting down.
GGTAGGAAGTTGTTAATTCGTTTATGGAGGACAGGTATGTGCTGGCGATTTGTTAGGCAATCGTTTGTGTTGAGCAGTTTGTCTTGAATTGATTGACTTTAACTGGGACAGGTAAGGTTGGCTGGTTAAAGATCTCCATAGATTCCCTCCATTTTTGTTTATAGTATACAGTGACGGGATCAGGATATGTGTTTGATGGTAAGCAACACGCCTACGCCTTTTCATTAGCTACAGCATAGCGTAACGCAACTATTGGAAGATTGATACTTGATGAGTCCAAATCATTACTTAGCACTGCACTGTGCTCACTATCCTGATATACAAGATAATTTAACTCTATGCTATGTAACTTAACTGCAATGCAATGCTTAAAATAAAATGCAAACCTGGAACATAGTGATGTTTGTATATTTTTACCTAGCGGTAGAGTAACTGGCAAAGTTGTGGCACTTTATTTCTTTTCCTCCAGAACTATCAATGACTATTTTTTATCAAACGCTGCTAGCTCATGTCCACCGACTAAGAGGGTGGCGCGAAAGTCGTCTAGAGGAAGGATTCTTTTCTATCAAGCTTTTGCTCATCGGCCAAACTGTTTAGGCTCACGTAGACCACTCACTCCTTCTTGAATCATTCATTGCCTTTATCTCACTACAAGACAACCCCCCTACAACCCCCTTCGTTTTACCCACGTTGTCCCCGTTACCGTAATTTTATTGTAAGAAAAAGTATCTATATGCCAGACTATAATCTTATTTAGTTGCAGATTTCAACTCGTTTAGCCGTTTTGACGTGATTGACGTGGGACATCCAAACATTGACGTTAATAATATGAGTATTAATAGAATAACGCGACTTCCAGGGGACAACCAAGGCGTGAAGTTCCTCCGCCGGTTCAAGCAGCTGCTGAACCCGGCGCAGGTGTTCGAGCTGAGCGGCGCCGGGCCCAGGCTGGGGCTGCGGCTGTTCCGACACTTCGCGCCCATCAGGGTGCTGGTCTGCTCGGGCGACGGGTCCGTGGGCTGGGTGCTGCAGGAGATCGACAAGCTAGACATGCATGTTAGTATACATTTGAGTTTATTTTAACAGACGTCAAAAAAAGAAAAAAAGATGTGTGTGCTTAAGACTGTACGGCAGAAGAAAACTAAACTGAAAACTAAATTAATAATTAAAAATAAACCTAAATTGAATATAACAAACACGGCGACACGACAGAGCAAGAACTGATTGTATCTTACGTTCAAATATTCCGACGTGATTGAGCATCAAACATCCAAACATTCGCATAGGATATTAAACTCAGATACTCTCTCTACTACCTTATAATTAAAGTAAATACATACTTTATAAAGCCTATATTAACATTGTAAGCAAAACTTTTGTATCCATCTTATATTATGGTGTTGGTGTTATAAGTATTTGCGTGCAAAAAATGTGTCCAAGTACTAACGTTCCACGACTTTTTTCCTATTACAGTAATGACTAAAGCATGTTCCGGATCACGCGATCGGTTTCCGTGAAGTTACAACGCACGTAAATTGCTATCGATTTCCTTCGTTAGTGACGCGGACGTCGACATCCTGGCCGCTTTTTACGGAATTTATACTTTGAATGATAAAATCACATATTAATTGTCAATTAATGAAATGTTTTGTTTTGTACGGTAAAATAAGATCTATTCTCAAATCATAATACCTCTGTTTATGATTTATTATTCGTATTGTGTGTATAACCACGATACAGTAGTAGCAATTTTTATAGTGGTAGGTAGAACTTTTTCAGAGTCCGACTGGGGATATATCACACCTTCAAAATAAAAATAATCCTTGAATTGAAAATATAGGTTTGGGGTAGAAAAATTACGTTGTAGGTACCTAACGTTAAAATACAAAATACCTACGTATTTTAGGAGATATTACAAATATATATCAATACAGCTGAATGCAAACCTAAAAGCCTATTCTAAAAACTCCAATTAGGAAACCCTAATCCTAATCCATTCTGTTAAATACAATTTTATACTTTTTGTCGTTCGTTAACGTTTCGAACTATATTCGCAATGAAGGCATATCCCCCGATATCCGTGTTCGTTAATATTTTCTACTATTCTGTAAAAAAGTACCTATTATATATAAATACTATAGGTACGAGTATTTTAATAGTTTAATAGTTTTTATTTCCGCTGGTATCCGGAGCTACAATATTACCTTAAATTGTGTAGATGGTATGAGTGTTTTAAAATTTATAATAAACTGTAGAAGAAATTGAAAAAAAAAATGTGAAATTAAATACTGTTTTATTTTGTAAAATACGTATTGTTCATTTTATTTTTCTATCTTAACATGATCGGTTTTAGCGCAATCTATGCAGGTTAACTCACTGTCTCACTTGTAGAAAAAAATGATCTAGAAGATATGGTTGAAATTAGCTCTAATGGAAGGGTTCTTAGAGTTAGTCAGTTAGTCAATAAAAGTCTCTCTTCTTACGATCCCGTGTTTAGTGAAAAACACAGTATATAACACTTTTAACCTACTTATCTCAGAGAACACAGGTGGGAACCCTAATCCTATGTACTGAAACCATAGTGTAAATGCTTGTACCTATTCCAGCGTCAAGTACAAACGGCAGTGCTCCCCCTGGGCACCGGCAACGACCTGGCGAGGGTGCTGGGCTGGGGCGCCTCCTGCGACGACGCGGCCAACCTGCAGCAGCTCATCGAACGATACGAGCGGGCTTCCACCAAGATGCTGGATAGGTATCTTCTGTTGCTTCCTGCTGTGCATATAGATTTCAACGAATTATAATACTCGATGCCTAGTGTAAGATTACAATAATAATTGTAGATTTGTGTTACGATAATTTTATACTGAGGTGGCTTGCGAGTGAGTGAATCTCCGGACCCTCCTATGGGACACTTGAACTCAATATTCCCCTGGCCCCCTCGGGAATCAACCAGTAAGTGGATGGCAGACGCCATTATGCCTAGACACCCTTGGTCCCCCACGACGGGTCAGATCTGTGGTATATGGTAGACAGCGACCATTTTTGGCTGCTGAGGGAGTATAGCGCATCGCAATGCCAACACGCGGCGAGTAGAGAGAGAGGCGCACTGTAATACCGGCACTCCTCTCTCTCGCCGCGACAAACAACAGCGATATCCACCCCCCCAACATCGCGGCCCGCCTTAGTTGTGCCGGTGTCCCATACACCGTGCAACCTGCATGGCCGCAACATCGTTGGCTTGAAGGCAATGCCTAGACGAGTGGCCCCACTTTGCCTCGGGTGCAGCCATAACTTACTAGACCATCCGTAACTTACTAGATCAGCCGAAACTTACCACTAGACCAGTCGAAACTTGCTACACCAGTCGAAACTTTCTAGACCAGGCCGTAAAAGACCGGTCGAAACTCTGAACAAACTTTCAAAATTTACTCAGCTATATATCTATCAACAGCCAGTAAGTCTTCTAGGATAATAGATTTGACTGTGTTTGTGTTTCAGATGGTCGATTATGACGTTCGAGCGGTCGATGACCGCGCCGCCGCCGCCGCCCGCGCCGCCCGACCTGTGCGAGGAGACCTCGCTGCTGAAGAACTTGCACGACATCATGCAGGTAATTGCCACCACGCAAAACTTGGTATAGGTAGGTATCTTACCAAGTATTATGGTTAACGGATTCTCTTATATAAGAAAACTAATAAGCTGAAGAAGTTTTTTGTTTGAATGTGCTAATCTCAGAAACTACTGGATTGATTTCAAAAATTCTTTCGACGTTGATATGTACCTGATCCCTGAGTGCTATAGGCTATGTATTATGTGCCACGGGCGAAGTCAGGTAGGGCCTTAATTAGGGCCCTAATTACAGATATGCCTACAATGGGACTCCATTGCATACTTGTCTCGTAAATTTTATCTCTGTTCCAAGGACATGAGCGAAGAGGTTTGGCTCTACTTTTGTGATGAAAACGTCTAGGTTGTGGAATGCGTTGTCTGAGTGAGTTTTTCTCGATGGTTAAGATTTTTGTGTCTTCAAAGCGAGAGTGAATTGGTTTCTTTTAAGTAAACACGCTCCATCGTAGACCGTATCGTCGCTTAGCATCAGGGAAGGTGGCGGTCCAGTAAACCTACCAAAACTGAAAAATGTGTGTGCTTAGGCCGCACGGCAGAAGTGAAAACTAAAATAAGAAATTTCTATTAAACCCCATAATTTAAATAATTTAAAATAACAATGATTACAAATGTAAATTGAATATAGAAAACACAGCAACTCGACAGTAACAGCAGACAGACAGCATCAGCTATATTTCTCACTCGGCCACATTCGGCCGTCCCGAGTTTACCCGAATGACTCTTTCAATTAATACGAACGTGACGTGCTTTATTCATAGCCCACGAAAAATCTATGCGGGGAGAGCCAAAAGAAAAAAAATATTGAAAGAAATAAATTTGTTTATTTGTTGATCAGGCGGGCGACACGTGCGGCGCGGCGAGCGACGCGCTGCGCGCGGGCTGCCTGGCGCTGGCGGCGGCGGGCGAGCGCGCGGGGGGCGGCGCCGCGCGCGCCGCGCACCGCCTGCGCCGCGCGCTGTCGCTGCTGCTGCACGCGCGCGCGCACCTCGCGCACGACCACGCGCGCTGCAAGTCAGTATGACACAATACACATTTTTTTGCACACAGTTTCCAACAAACGGCACTTTTTAAAATTATTATTAACACGAGCAAGACATGTGCCTGATGGTAAGCAACATGTTTCCCACATAATAGCACAGTGACATGCAGCTATTCGATCATAAAGAGTCCAAATCATTACCTAGCACTGAACTGGGCTCGTCACCCAGAGTTCTAAGATGTTAAATCTCTAAGCCATGTTATTTCTCTGGAAACATTGTCCTTCAAACCATCCCTGATACAGTAATATTTGCTGTGTCAGGGAGGAGCACATTACTGCTTGGCGGTAGAATAACTGGTAAAGTTGTGGTACTTTCATAAAAGATTTCTGCAAAGAGTCGTGGTGCAACAAACGATACAATTTTGGGAGCAATCTCTTTGAGGCAACCAGCTTAGAAGAAATTAGATGGACAGTTGTTGAATATTTCAGGTCGTGGGAGCCGCTTGAGACGACGAGCGACAGTGAGCCTGAGGCTCAACCCGCTGCCGAGAAGGGCAGTATCGAAAAGACTGAAAAGGTACCGTAACTTATAGTCGTCGACAATTCTTTGTTTTACAGTCAATTCTACTCTGCGAAGATACGGTCTTCAGCTGTATACCGTGCTAGGACTGTTTGTTTTCTAATTAGAACATACTTTTATTTGAATGTGTCCAAAAAAACAAAACCCGACTTTAATTTAAAGGTACCGACCGACCTAATTTCAAGAAGCTATATAAGTCATTAAGCGTCAAGATAAATGAAAGTAAATTTTAGCTTTTCGGTCATATTTAAAAACCTGTCACACGGATTTTGATAACATTTATGTGGAATTATCTCTAAATTATGGTTTACCAAGCAAAAAAAGAACCATCAAAACCGATTCACAAATGGCGGAGTTACCACGTAGCATACACACAATAAAAAAATAGGCAGTCATAGCTAGGGACTGCCGATAGAAGTGAAAACTAATAACTCAGAATGTGATAGCTCACTTTGGAAACCACGCGAGTGAACCGGAAGGCGTCGCCACGAGATCATTCGAGTTTACCCGCAGATTTCTTTCGTTTACGAACGTGACCCTTGAGCTCAATCCACGAATTGAGAATCTCCGACCTTTTTCATGTCGGTTGTCAAAATAAAGAGTTAGCAGAGACGCAGCCTTAGTTAGTTAGTTTGACGGGGCATTTCCCGCACTTAGCGTCCTAATTGTGTCCCGAGAGACGCAGGCTTAGTAAGGCTGTGTTGTAGGAGCAGCTGAACTGGGCGGCGCGGGGCTGCGCGCTGGCGGGCCGCGCGGACAGCGTGCGGCGCGCGCTGCGCTCGCTCGTGCGCACGCTCACGCTCGTCTACCCGCAGGTGACGATACACTCTCTTGACTTTCGAAATAACACTAAACTGCCCGTTTTTCCAACTTTCTGTTTTCCATTCCACTTCTTTTCATTTATTTAAATTTCATTTCATTACACTTCACTTCACTACACTACTGTACACTTTACTTCACTACACTACACTTCATTCATTTCATTTACTGCACTTCCCTGCACTTCACTTAACTTAACTACACTTAACTTAATTTCACAGACACACACACAACAGAGAAAAATTCTAAAGCATTGAGCGTATACAAGATAGGGTTTGATTACTTTATTAGAATCAGTTATTTCGACCAATATAGCTCTATATTTGACATTCAATTTTGCTGGTTATACTGCTTGGAATGTTATTTTTTTCTGACACGTAATCTTTGTAGCAGTGAATATACTCTTTATCTCAACAAGACATAAAATCGTCTGTTCTGGTTTGTGCGAACATTTTGATGCGCTGAGGCGATGAGATGAGGTGGAAAAAAGCTCGTGAGGGTGCGAGCCCAACGCGAGTCGCCAACGTTAGAGCACATGAAACCGATGCACCCATAAATATACGAATCAATAGTATATCATAGAGCCATTCTATAGGGCCATTATAGTCTAAAAGGTTTCCTCACCATTCTCCTAATTGTTGAAAAGATGAGAAGTATCTCGTAAATAAATCGAACTTACGCCTCTTAACTAGAATAGGCGTGTCGACAGGTCCTGCAATTATATTAAATTAATTGATATAATGACAGTATTTAAATAGAGTAAAATGTGTACCAATTTTAATTTTGATATTTTTTAGTTTAACTTACTTTATGATCATTCAAAGCTGGATGGGCAAGTCCATTTTAAAAGTACGAAATTATTAGGAAATGAATTTACCATTGGATAACCCATTCAATTTCAAGTTACTTTTGTTATGAAACCAGTTTCCTAAACGCAATATTTAATATAGCTAACATACAAACTTTACGCGCGACGCATAGAAAATACGGCACTGTGACGTCACGCTTCGTAGTGTTTTTGTATGAAGCGTTTTTGGGAGAGTTTAAAATCGTGATATCACGGGAAGTTTTTAAGACAACAAAGTAATTCATTCACGTATGTTTCAGTTATTGAGTAGCTTTTTGATGGCACATTAAATCAAAAATAAGTCGACACGCCTATTGTGAATGTTCTCCGTCTGCATTAGGATTGATTGGTAATGCAAGTGCAAATACAAATACAAAAATCTTTATTGCTGTTTGATGGTAAGATAAGGTTATACAAAACATTTTAAAAGTTGACCCATACAAACTGACCTCTTCTTCTAGAGGAATGTAATATGTCTGGCAACACAGTTTCCATTGGTCTGAATTTATACAATGATAATATGCACAGTCATGTCCTTATCATTCGTTTGATAAATAAGCCCTAGCCCATTCTCGTAACTCCACGACATCATGGATTTGAACAGCACAGTAATGCGCACTTAGCCAGATAATAGCATCGGCTACCATACCACACCTACCAAACGTCAGTTCCTACTGTTCGGCAGGTTCAATTTTAATAGCGAAACCCAACTGTCATGGTCACACTTGATTCAAACTGGCTACTCTATTCTATCTCGTCGCGTGCAGGGCGTCTCCCAAGAGACGGAGTCGTGTGACACGACGACGGCGACGGAACCGGAACCGGTAGCGGTGGAGCCGGCGCCGGCGATGGCGGAACTGTCGCTGCCCGCGCCGCGCGCCTTCGCCGACAGTCGCCGCTCCTCCGCCGCATCGGCCGTTTCGGCAGCCTCCATGCATCCAGAGAAGTATGCACCTTACAAAGAAATCTTTTCCCTCCAATTTTTGTTCAACTTGTGGTTTAAATTTTGTAGATCTCGTGACATTTTTTTTTCTCTGCGCTCCCGTTACGAAATCATGAGTAGAATATTTAAATGACAAAGTAAGCAGATAATATTTGCTAATGTTTTAGAGAAATCGGTCTCATGTTTATAGAGTCTTAAAAGAAAACAGCTAAAATTTTAATGAAACCTGCATTGGGTATATGGAGTGAATTGCAGTAAATGATCTCAATTTCATTTTTCACAGCATTCCAGACGTAGATGAAGACATAGTTAAATTAATAAGCTCAAACCCAGCAGACCAGTTCACCTTAGATGTGGACAAAAATGAACGTAGTAAAACCAGCTCCGCTTCACCTCAGGACCGACTGTCACTGTCGAATCTATCGTCGTGTGATACGAGTTCATGTAGAAACCTCCTCCGGCCTGACACGGACCGGGGGACTTACAGTAGCAGTCTCACAATACCTAATTTAGTAGTATCTGATGACAGCGACAGGCGAGACTCAGTCGTACAGGGAGACACCTACGAATCGGACCAATTGACCATTATAGACATCGATAAGCCGTATACGGACGAGGTGCATTACCAGGAGCTAAGTTCGCGGGATACACCCGCCAGCGGTGACTGCACGCCCGACCGCCGCCTCTCTAGTGTAGATTTGGAGATAGACGCTAGTAGTTCAGAAGGGTCCAACATTAGCGATTATAGTTTAATATCGGAGATTATCGACGGCAAACCCGGAGATATGGAGGACACAAACGTCATTGGACACATAGACTCGCCTGATGACACGTATGTCAACTCGGAAACATTGCACGGAGAATCCATTATGGACGATATTAGTTCGATGCTCGGACAAGAAGTACTGATGGCCATGATGGGAAAAAATGGAGAAAACGAAACTTACACAGATGATACGACGCTGTTTACGTCAGACACTGCCTCTGACATAACCATGGATAGTAGAAACCCGAGTTTACAGAAAAACAACGAGGCTACAAAAAAATACATATCGAAAATGAAGAAACAGAAAGAAGAAGCTGAGAAAGTAGAGAAATTCGGGTTTGAGAACAGAGTGTTTTACATCGAAAATGCAACGAAAGTAGAAGAACAAATCAAATATTGTAGCTTAGCGCAATTCGAAGAAGGTAGTGATATAGCTAGAAAATCTTTTAAAAGACAATTCAGAAAAAGCTTAAAGAAGCGTATACCGGACGACAATAGCCTAAAAAATATCTTACAGAGAACGACAGAGGAATCGCTAAGACTTGATGATACTCTGAAGCCAAACGCGTTGAATGTGCCTAATGATGTAGATTCCCCGAAGAAGAACTTAAACGATAGGGATCAAACGCTAACGTTCCCCCAAGTTAGCGTGGTTGTAGAGCCCCCATCGCCATCACACAGCGACGAGAAGAAAAGTATAAAGGGTAGTAGAATGGCGTCTGTTTTAAGTGATATCTTCGACCAAGGAACAGACACTCTAAGCGTGAACTCACCGGAACCGAGCATAGGGACCACGAGAGAAAGAAGACAGTCTGATAATCCTAAGTTGTTGGGTTCCGATCCGGAATACGGCAAGTTCCTGAGCTGTTCGCCCGCGGCTACTCGGAGGATATCATGCGGTAGCCTGTTTAAACCGGGAGAACCTGACAAGTAAGTTTGAATATTTTGAATTTGATTAAGATTTTACTGTGAGAAATAATGCGATTATTAGACATTTTATGTAAGGGGTTTTTCACCTGTGATATGGCCTCGTTTCGCCATGACTATTATACACGTGATTACACCAGTTCAATGATGATGAGAAATACGTTCAGGTCGAAGAAACAAAAATCAACTTGCAACCAAAACAGCTTTAGACTTTTTAAGTATTATTTGAATCTGAAGATAGCGCCCAAGCGATATAAAAAACAATGTTAGATTTATCAAGTCGTTTTACCAAGTCAAATCCGTTGAGTAAATCCACTAGCTACAATAATACAGGTCTGGCGTTTGTTTGTCATGCTTGTGCATGCATGCATGAATTTCAAATAATGTTATTTTAATTAAAATAATTCGGATTCGTGAGACTCGAGAATTTTCGAATGGTATTATTTTTAACGTTCAATTTGCAGCGGTTATTCAAAACTGCCGAATTACTAATATTTTCCAAATATCTTACAACAAATTACTCAAAGTTGTACTCAAATTTATTCAATAGTATCTGTAGATACTAGATTGATATTAATTGTACACATAATTATCGTTGTATCAACGTAGGTACACATGAATGCTGTGTTTAATATTCAATAGGGCTGTTAAAATACTGCCAGTACACAAGACAGTACAGTACAGAAGACTTTTTCTAAAGCAGGCTCTCCACATCAGTTTCATCAATATGGGGCGAAGGAGGTTCTACAGTCAACGTAGCAGGATCAAAATCCGAAGCCAGCGAGAAAGCCAAGAAGCTCCCAATCATCAACCCTCTAGTGCAGCTGCCAGCCTGGCCTCACGTCACCCAAGGCTTCATATCACAATGTCTCCTAGCTAACGCTGATGCATTGTGCGCGGCAGTGAGTCCCCTCATGGACCCTGATGAGACCTTACTAGAAGGATTTTACGAGAGAGCTGTGATGAATAACTACTTTGGTATCGGTATAGATGCGAAGATAACGCTGGATTTTCACAACAAGAGGGAAGAACATCCTGAGAAATGCAGGTCGCGGGCTAGGAATTACATGTGGTATGGTGTTCTGGGGTCTAAGGAGTGGGTCAACAGGACTTACAGGTGAGATTAGAAGTTACAGTTACAGATTAGAAGTTAAAACATTTTAAGCCTTGGCCATTAGCACAAATCATTTTGATTTCTTTTCCAGAGAAATTAAAGGGCTTAGAGATATAACATCGTAGATCTCTGGGTGACGAGCGCAGTGTAGTGCAAGGTAATGATTTGGACTCGTCATGTTCCGATAGCTGCGTGTCACTGTGCTGTCATGTGGCAGGCATGTTGCTTACCATCAGGCACATGTCCTGCTCGTCTCGTCACTTTTATTTAAAAAAAAACAGGTGTTCCGGTTCAAATGCCTATAATTATTCTATTACCTGACACTAAATTCATTAATATTATGTATTTGCATTTTTGCATTGATGGATTACAAACTGGGAACTATACAGGCACCAATTATTCAGAAGAAGTAGTGGGTACTTTTGTACTAGTATTATTGTGCCAAAATACCGTAGGATATTCCAACTAATAGCTATATTACTTTTTTGTAGGCATCTGGGGCAGAGAGTACAGCTAGAGTGTGACGGGCAGAGGATCCCGCTGCCAGAGCTCCAAGGGATTGTGGTGCTCAACATTCCGTCGTTCATGGGCGGCACCAACTTCTGGGGCGGCACACGCGGAGACGACCTCTTCTTGGCACCGTCCTTCGACGATCGGATACTTGAGGTAGGTACTACCCACATACGAAACCGATATTACAGGATCAATAAACTATTTTAAACACAGATTTTTTCATGTTTACTTAATGTCACCGAAAATTACCATTTTATATTTTTTCTCTGCTTTTATTCGTTATATTTTTTACAATCCAACGATATCCGCCACTTTACTTTTACACAGACGAGATCTTCATTTAAAAATTATCCACGTGTCATCAAAAATAAGCAAAAAAACACCGCACTGCTTCTTTAAAATGTTCGTAAACGATTTAAGGTAAAAGTACAAAATTCATTACGTAGTGTGATGGTTATTGGTATAGCTGTGACCTGTGTGCTTAACTAGTATTTAAGTTTGAATATCCTGTACGTACTGAGTGCTGATTCACAACGCAGTAGGAACGATTCCGGCAATAACAATCTATTATTCTTAACGCATAAGACAAATATTCCGATTGCGTTGTGAAAACATCGTTTCATGGTTGACGTTTCAGACTCTAACGAAGAGATTTGACTCTACTTTTGTGATAAGAACGTCTAGGCTGTGGAATGCGTTGCTTGATTGGGGGTTTTCCGAATGTTACAATCTTTGTGTTTTCAAATCAAGAGGGCATCGGTTTCTTCTCGGTAAGCAGTATCCCTCGTAGGCCGCATCGTCGTTTAACTTCAGAAGTGATTGTAGACAAGTGCGAATCTATAAAAATTAAGAAAAACTAAAACCAAGGTACCTACTTCTTTCCAGTGACAAAGGTCACAAAAAACATTGTTTTATTTCGTCAGGTGGTAGCAGTGTTTGGGTCAGCCCAGATGGCAGCGTCACGACTCATCAACCTGCAGAAGCACCGTATCGCGCAGTGCCGCGCCGTGCAGATCAACATCCTGGGCGAGGAGTGCGTGCCGGTGCAGGTGGACGGGGAGGCGTGGCTGCAGCCCCCAGGGTGTGTCCGCATCATACACAAGAACCGCGCGCAGATGGTGTGCCGCTCGCGCGCGCTGGAGACCAGCCTACGGTGAGTCACTAACAAATTCTACTAACAAACACAAAATAAGTAGGATAAATTCATTTTCCTAGCAAAAAAAATATTTCAACCAGTTCATCAGTGTTTACGTCTAAAAAACATTATTTAACCCTTTAACCGTACCTTGGGGTACAACTGAAAAAAGTATTTGAAATAGCTTTATGTTTTGTTTATTGTTTGACGGTTTGTTTTGCGCGTCCGGGTATTTGCCAGGGGTGGGGCGACCCACCGCTACCTCAAGCGGATGGCAGTCAGGCTTGCAAGTAGACGTTGTACGTGGCTTAGCTTATTTGGTGTTATTTGGTCGTGCTTAGTAATACTGAAAATAATGTTAAATAGTCATGCGCGGTCCGAGGGGGGGGTCACAGGGGACATGACCCCCCCAAAATCTTATAAGTTGAACAAAAAATCTAAGAAAATTAAAAATATCTAATAGTACATAGACTATTTTTTAACGCGGGAAAACAACTAGAATGGGAACTACACGGGTAAAATCTTGGGGACTACTAGTAAAGTATTTTTTGCTCGATTTATTGTATTTCTACTTGTGACAAAAAATCTGAGGCGTACTGGTGACCCCCTCCAAAATTCGAAGCTGGGACCGCGCCTGTAAATAGTGTATGTAAGTACACTACAGGTACTACTACACTACTACCCGTTACGTAGAGGGTACCGTTAGTGAAAGTTTACGATGGGTACGGTTCTAGGGTTAAATATGTTATGTCACTTTGATGTATAAGACAGCATGCTTTTTGTTAATTACATGCACTTGAACCATTAAATAACTCTTTTATTTCAACGAAAACTAATTTATTCCAGAACGTGGGATGAGAAGCAACAGCTGAAGGCGCACGCGCACGGCACGGGCGGGCGGACGGCGTTGTCGAGGGCAGAGAGCGCGCAACTACTGGCGCTGCTCGATGACGTCAACACCCTAGTCAAACATGTGAGTATTCTTTTTTGGACATTATAGTGGGCACTACCACTACAGAGTACAGAGGTTATCTTTGCTTTGGTCCACACTGCAAGTTGCTTCAAGCGGAGATACACATCCGACCCGCATCGCGTCTGACGATGGAATGTACGGTTGATAATTACCCCTCCACTAGTGTACATGAGACAATATATTTTATATTTTGTATCGAAACAAATGCTAAACGTCACTAAGTGATCTCATTTTGCTGCAGTGTAAATACCATACCGTATGTGTACCCTTTTTTGAACAGATTATGGCTTAAGTGACCTGTACGTACTGCCTACCGAACTTTTGGCTAAGGCAGAAGGCGCAGGGCCCTATTAACCAACCTAATCTTACCGTACTCAAAAAGTATCAAGTACATCTCGTACGAAAAGCGCGTACGAGGTCGTAGGCTCGCGGTCGTAGCGTCTGAGGTGCCCTCAGACGCTACGACCTCGGCTAAAAATGACTAAGGAACAAACTGGCAACCCAAAAGGGAGATGCTCTACGACCCTAGCGGGAGGATTTAGCACCTCCCAACTTGTAATTGACATGTGGAAATGATTTATTCACTATTTATTAGTCAAGGGGCAAAATTAATCCCAAAATTAAGATCACCTGGCAGGTAAAAAGTCACTCCAAAATTATCTGTATTTTTGAGAATCTTATTTTTCAGTCGTAAAAAAAATATGCCCTATTCATGGACGTATAAAAAAATCGGACGTAGTCTAACTAAAACAAAACCAAAGGTCCTTCGAGTCGGTCACATAATATGCACGTGTGCGCTGTCACATACAGGCTGACACGCACACATCAGTAGGTAATTACACGCGCTACTTATGTATATGTGTGCGTGTCAGCCTATCAGTGACAACCTGACAACGCACACGTGCAAATGTGGGCGACTCTAGTGACACAGTTTTTGTTTTGGCGAGACTACGTCCGACTTTTTTATACGTCCATGGCCCTATTTAAATTTCAAACTGAAACATATGATGTGTAGGTACCTACTGCTTGGCGGAGAATAAGTGGCTAACGTGTGGTACACTACTAGAACTGTTTTTGTTCTATCAGGTGAAGCTGTCGTGTATAAGCGAGAGCAGCGCCGCCGGAGCGGGCGTTCCCCACGCGGTGGCCACGGCGCGGCGTGTAGCGGCACAGGCAGACGCCCTGCAGGACGCCGATGGACGTTTGCTGCCCGCACCAGTGCTACGACGCCTGCTTGCAACCCTGGTAAGACCATCGTCCTTTACCCCAAGGTCTATCGCCTGACTAAAACTGTCTTAGCTTTGATATTGCTCTCCCTTTTCTTTTCGCTTGAAATTATAGAGACGGTAATAGAAAAGCCAAACTCGATTCTGAAGGGCTCTCATTGGCAACCTTAGTTTGCGGCAATGTGCACAGTGCACATATGGGGCTCGCATAGATAAAAAATATCTACAACACCAACGGTGGAATTGTATTTTTCTTTAACTATTATAGCTTTACACTTGACAATAAGGGTGTCATTGCCTATGAATCATTTAGCAGGTCTCACGTTTGATCCCAGATCATCCGCTGGTACTTAGCCGACCCATACAAAATTGCAAACAGTACGTCAGACAAGGGCGAATTTGTGCTAATTACACTGTGCTTGGTATAACATGATGAGTAACTGTTGAAACTAGAAAGTTCCTGCTTCTATATGTTTGATGTATGTCGTCAGGTGGAGTCGTGCCACGAGCTAGTGGAGAGCGGCGCGGCCGGCGCGGGCGCAGCGGCCGCGAGCTCCCTGCGCGCGCATCTGGCGCGCTGTGAACTGCTCGACGGACACGCGTACTTACACACCGACGAGGTACCGACGGCTGCTATCTTAATACTTTTTATTTTATTACTCAATAATTATTTTTTTATTATTATTTATACACTAATCTTTAAAAAGGACCCGTTTTGACATTTTGAGACACAACGCCACTATAACCAGATTGGAAGGATTCCTCCTAAATTCTGAGGGTTTTTATTAGCCATGGGGGAAATCTGGGGTGACAACATTTTTGGGGGAATTTACGGGGTGATAAAAATTGTTCGGAGCTTGCCCAACGCATTAAACGCGCCAAAGGCTAAAGTTATGAAACAATATGCTGTTCACACGAATTGATGTAACGTGTGATGTAATGTTTACAAACAATTAAACACATACTGATGAGGCAGTGAAATACAAATAAGTCCCTGCCGCCATACTACATCGTCTGCAATGACGTATTTTTTTTATTTAGACTTTCTATTCAAATAACTTGTACTACTTATCTAGGTATTGTTTTTTACCAAATACTCCGGATTGACTTCCCAAAGCTTGATATTCTATGCGCATGTGCGTTACGATTTATATTTTTTTAATGAAGTAGGTACTCACTTAGTCGTAACTTTCTAGATACTCTGACTGAGCTTAATTTACCTAAATAATAGACGCCTCTTCGAGGCTAGCATGCACTTTGAATGACCTTGTGATTAATTGGTTAGCACTAGAAAGTGTGATGTGAGGAATGCCCACAAGTACTCCTTATTGCCTCCGAATGAGCGTCAAGGAGCATTTTTTTGACAATGATGTACATGCTAGCCCTCAGACCTGTGGCCCAAATATTAATACGTAGCTGGAAAGTCATCACGTAGATCATATTTAAAAAGTTAACAAAGGTCTCTAGTATAAGTCAAAATAAACCATACATTATTCTCGACACCAATGGGTTAAGGTAACGCGACGACAACTTATTTTCGCGCTGCGTATTAATACTTAGGCAATGCGTTTTATTCAAAATTCTTAAGTATAATACAAATATAATGTTTATTTACTAAAAATATTTTTTTTTTACTCCTACTGCTTATTGAATGACGATTTGAACTAACAAAAAATTATTTCAATTTTCAAACCTCCATCCCCGTAGTCTTTGTCTAGAAGAATCCCCCGACCGTTCCGCAGAATGTCTTTAGACGGCATCAGACTCTACTCATACTTCTAAGAGCACGGAAGACTACCTTCATGTATTATTTGGTTGGCCTTACAACACATCACTCGAGGTAACAAAGAGAATATTCAAAAATAGCCCCGACAAACTATTAAATTGCTAAGATATATATAGATTCTCAACAGCTTCTAAAAAAAGAACATCAGAATCGGTTCATTCCTTTATGTGCTACGATGCTACGATACACTGACACAGGCAGGTCTGTCCTGGAAATATAATTCCTTGTAATATTTCGGTTTCCTCACGGTGAAAGAAAATGTGTTTACCTTTAATCATTATCTTCAAACCGTGGCGTAGTTAACATTTGGCGATACCAAGAGAAGCAGAGAGTATGAGTTAATCCAAGATTTAATTTAACCGTTATAAGTTTGATGATTGGTATCCAACTAATTCTCTATAACTTTTTTCATATAAATCTCCTCATTCACTAGCTCAATTTCTCTCACCACCTGCACCGTATCTAAGTAGTTGTCTTTAGACCCCTTGCATCCGTAGCAGACACGGATAATTGAAACTCACGGTGAGCTCTCTCCTCCAACAGTACAATTCCCTCGTTACTTTCGACCCTGACCATGACCAAATATCAACCCAAACCCAGATCCCAAAGAAGGGCGGAGCGGGCCGGTGGCTGCGCGGCCGGCGAAGCGTCTCCGAGGGCCCGGGGTCTACAGCGGCGCAGGTCAAGTCCTGGGGCGTGAAGGAAGTCCAATCCTGGCTGGAGAATCTCCAGCTAGGGGAATACAGCGATGCCTTCGCGAAGCATGACGTCACGGGCAAGGAGCTGTTATCGTTAGCCAGGAGGGATTTAAGGGACCTGGGGGTGACGAAGGTGGGGCACGTGAAGAGGATACTACAGGCGGTGAAGGAGCTGCAGTGACGAAGGCGAGGCCGCTCCGAAGGAGATGGCCATGGATAGTCACGTTCGGATACTACTCTGATCTTACTTATACATTTACATCAATCTATTGCAGTATGAAAATTAAAATTGTCGTTATACATTTTTAATTAATAAACCACGTGTGATTCGGTTTGTCCAGTTCGACTTCATTTTCAGCCGTATCTGGTCGCACTCTTCAAGAAGTTTCATTCGTGTATTCTTGAAAAGGGCCGCTGGATGTGGCTGAAACTTAAGTCAAGCTGGACCAACTAACCACGTGTGAGTTGAATGAATTAACTAATTAATTATTACACCCATGAATTGACTAAAAATGACCGATTTAACTAAATATCTGGAGGCAATAACAATGTTGATGCTTCTGAAATAATAATACTTTTGTAACTGTTTAATTCTCGGAAGGATCGTAGCGATTCAATTATAATTATATTATGCAGAATAAGTGTACAATGCCGATATGGATACGCTTTAGATATTCGCTATTTTGAATAACTTTTAATGTACAACAAGCCTTAAAACGATAAAACACCTGTTACCTACATTATGCCATATCTAAATTTTATTATCTCATTCAATAGCGGATTTTGTGTCTGTTTCAATTATCTAAATTGTGGATAACGTCGTGTATCTGTAGCGAGCAGCTTTCAGCTGATCACACCCGTACATCGACCGCCTAACTAATACAGTTATAATTTTACTACATTGCTCTATTTTAAATTTACAGTGAAAATAAAGAAAGATCAATATTAAAGCCATAATCATTAGTTAGCGGTAGTTAACCGAAGCTTAGAGATAAGGATTTATCTTTATCTCTAAATGTTAACTGAGAGATTACTTATATTTAAATCTATAACGAAATAATAAAGTGATTGGTGAAACCATTCGGTTCATAGCGTCTGTTTTAAGAAATTTATTTAAAAGATGTAAGTGTATTTATTTTTAATGTTAAGTGTGGTTAAATTCTTTTTATATACACTTAATAACACTCCTAAGAACACTCAACTAACAATAAGCAATAAGTTAGATCAGAGTAACGGAATGTATGATCTGATAAGATGAATAAGAGAATGTGAGTGATATTCGAGCAAAAAATTCTAGTCTTTAATACCCAAAATCCAAAAAGACTTATGATAAAAATCTATATTTATTAACTGTATGATAATTATAAAAAGATAACTATTAATTTTCAAATTAATATAATATAAATCCGGAATAATGGCATTTAACCGAGAAACTACTCATCTGCGATTATATTGAAATAAACCTTTAATGGAACGAAATGAAAGTGAATACCGAATTAAATATATAAAATAAATAAACTTACCCTTTACTTTTGATAAAATATTGCACCTAGTACTCTGAGCACGTACCGAATTTAATATTATCCCAAAGAATTTGTTTACTGCGTAATATGTACAAATGTACATCTACCCTTTTATTAAAGTTTTACTGTTGATATAATCATTATGATGAGTATACAATGTACATTAGTATTACAAATACTGATTTATCTTGAGATCATCATCTTTATCGTTTCTACAATTTATTTATTTGCAACGCAACTAACGAATTCTTCTACCTCTTCACACTACAAACGTATACACCTACTACTATACCTAACTTTGTATATTATTATATACTCACATACATCGAACATGATTGTATTCAATATTGTTTCTTTCCAAACCACATCAACAAACAAGTCTATAATAATATGTATTCATTTTTATCTTACCATTCATAATGTAACATTATATAATTAATAATAAAAGTATATAGGTACACTAAATCTTTACGATACGTGTGATATTTTTCACTTTCCATTTCAAGGTGGTCGAAATTTTTAATATGAATCCATATTGGGAACATACGTCGCGAATTTACTAGTATTCAATGAGAACCTGCAATTTTCATATTTTCTAATATTAAATAATAATAGAAACCTTCAGCGGCTTATCCCATTATTCGTGTGTTTACAACTTAGTAACTTAATTCGTTGTTTTTGGAGATATAAATATTGAGAAAGTCCTAAGCTGCCAAAAATGCCTTCCACGATCATCATAACATAGATATTATAAATATAGTAAATAGTAATAACAAAGACATCTAAATCATTAAATCACGATGTCGTGTTAAAACAACGAAGTTTGTAAACTCAACGCAAAATTACAGCATACTATTTCATTAAACAAAATTTATTCAAACGTCGAACCCAATACCCCACAAAAAAGTGTGGTCGTATAGTACAACAATAATTTACTACAAAATAATAAAAAGTTTCATAAAAATAATAAATAGTATTGCACAATATTTATTCCCAATTAACGTGCACCAACCATAGATTTCTAGACAATAGTAAACTACCAAATCTTATGGTTATGATATTCGTTATTTAGAACTCTTAGTATATTATTAAATGTTTTTAGATTTAACACTACTCTACTGTGATTGGTTGTGCGAAACACAGAATAGCAATAATATAACCGCATAATAATTAAATTATATTATGAATAATAAATTCATCTTTAGATTTTGTTTTATCAATTACTAGCATAAAATTAGTGAAATACATTTGTGAGTTGATAAATAGACAAGATTAGAAACCGATTAATATGGTAGAGTAGAAAAGTTATTTTAAAAAGATTTTCAATAATAGTCTTCAGTATATTTAATAATTATTATTCTCAGACCGGACTCACACCACCAATGAATTATTTTAATGAGAATAATAATTTATAATTTATTGCAAGATAATAAATACAATACAAAGCTCTAGTCTTGTCAAGTCGTGTTTCAGGTTTTGCCTAAACCACTGTAGTAATCTTTCCAATCAGAAATAAAAAAGGTTTATATACAATTTAAATAGTCGTGATACCGTAAAACGGGCTGAATAGAAATCGAGGGGGCAATAGAAAAAAAAATACTGATTTTGTGCGCTGCGTTGTAGTTTTTATTCTACTATATAAAAATAGCAGATTTTGATTTTTTTAGAAAGAGCAACATCCATTCTATTATGACAGCTCCGTTCTCGTATAGAAGTTGTCTCTAAATGCGAAAAATTATATACCAAAGTGAGTAGTCAACGGTTGCGATTTTAAACTGTCTGAAACGTTTCGTTCTGCTGCGTATTCAAACCAAACCTTGCTATGAATTTGACTTTATTGGGAGTGTTATTTATTCATCTGTCATAAAAACACACAAGTAGGTTAAATTAAGCTTAATTATGCTTTAAACATGCCTGAAAATAAAACTACCTGAATTTCCATTTCATTTGGGGTGAAAAGAAGTTACCTGAGGGGTTAATAGAATTGAAGTATGGGGTGAATAGAAGCGCCGCAAGGCTAAATAGAGAAGCGTGGGGGGTAAATAGGAACGCGCTTGGGGTGAATGGAATTGTAATCGCTAGGGTTCCTACTAAAGTTTACAACTCATCATCATCACCATCATCACTAAAGGTTACGTAGGTATAGTGTTTTTTTGTTTTTGAAAAAAAAAACGTCCAATGGTAAATATTTATTGATTTTTTAAGTGACAGCTTCTTTTGATGTACCAAACACATATTTTTGTAGACTATGAATTGAGCTCAGCGTCACGATCGTAAATGAAAGAAATCTTCGGTGAACTCGGGATCGCCAAGTGTGCAAGAGCGAGAAAGTTAGTCAGATGCTTTTGTCTACCTGCGGATATCACTGTCTTTTTTATTGTTTCTTGGCCATGTATACTAAGTCTTTCAGCCGTGTTCTGTCCTATCATTTGTATCACTGTGTTTACTTTATTCAATTTATAAATAGGTAATTGTATTTATTTTTCATGGATACGATTATCAAATAGTTTATAACATTATTTTTTATTTTAGTTTCCACTTCTGCCGTACTGTTTTAAGCAAACACATATTTTCTTACTATTTTCTACAGATTATTTGACACTCAATGCAGGTTATTATCTAAAATAAATTTGACAGCCCTGGCGTTTTTTTCGAATGACCCCTTTCTCGATTCTATTCACCCCACATTGCGGGTAAATAGAAAACGGCTACATTTCGTCATTTATTGAACAAATTAAAAGTAATATCAATTTATATTTAATTACAAACCGTAAATTACAGTTTAACTCACACGATACAGTCATTTATACTTGCCAAATGTAATTAAAACATACTAGAATTTTAATCCAAAGTTGGAAATCGTTTCTATTCACCCCGTTTTACGGTACTCATTATTTGATTGTAAACTTATCTACATTCTAAAAGAAAAACCAAGCAATGTCATCGTGTGTATTGTTGTAATGTGCGTGTGACAGATGTATGTACCTACTTCGATGTCGAAAGACTACCTAATGTGATCTCGTATATTTTCTTTTCATTTATATTGTCTCTAGACAAATCGACGACCGCATTCGATATTGAATTAAAAAATACTATTCTGTTTCCGAATCACTTTCATGTGATAGATGTCTTCATAATGTTCAATGATTTTTAGAGGTTTATTTATTACGCTAAGCTTATTATTTATATTTGTCACATATTTATAAAAACATAAGTAATATTAATTGTCATGATTTCATTGATTTAATCAAAATTTCATTAAAACTACTAGTCTAGTCAACGAGTTCAAAAACGTCTTTTATAGATATAAAGCTCCTAGGAACATGTGCAATACCTCATTTGATTGGAAATGACGAATCGACTAGATTCCACTATAATTTATTTTAAAAAAATATTGTTTTGTCCCATAAAATAAATATTTAAGATGATTTGCCTGATTTTTAGATGGCTCTTCTATACCGTAGCGTCCTCGCGGAGCTTACTTTCAGCATTAAAAAAAAACTAAGTATCTAAAAATAAAGCTAGAGTTCTGGAAGTCAAGGCTGTATATTGTCCTCTTTTAGGATCTTCTTTCAAAATTCCTTAAGTATCATTACTTAAGAAATTATTAAGGAATAACTGAATACTTTCTTTTTGTTGCCCTATTTTGTTAGTAACTATCGCAATTTTATGTACTAATAAACCCTTAAAACATTTTTCTAGACGTCATTCCAAATCGAATGAGGTATCGCACATGTTTCTAGGAGCTTTATTTCTATTTAACACTTTTTTTTTAACTTGTTGATTAGACTATATTGTGTTCAATGTAGATCCCGGTAAATTGACACATATTTGCCATTATTATTATTTTTTATATTATACTATTCAGTACCGAATGCAGCCGCACTTCCTTATTGATCTGCCTTATAAGTGTTTTTATAACGTGTGTATCTAACGGAGTGATCTTGTGTATTATGTATGTCTGTATGCCCGTTGCCTAGTGGTGTTCGTTCAACATGATGGCAGAATTAAGAGGAATGACATGAATGTGATCTTTGATAAGTATATTGTAAGTTTTCTGAACGTCTCGTGTTATACATATATTTATATAACTGTCATCAGCGAACGTACATCATCGGAGACTTTTAAAATGTCATTTTTGTCATCTTGTTGAACTAATCGGAACTACTTTTAATACCTAATATTTACATTAGTTTTATAACTTGTGAACATTTGAAGTTTAACGATATTTAGAATAATAGAAACCTAAAAATTAAATATATATATTCTATATATTTCTACCGCATCCCGCGGTTTTAATGCCTTAGAACTATTGTACATGTAATAAATTTAATATAGTATAAAACATATTTTAAAAAACTACCTTACTTTTATTCTGACATCTAACGTCATTCTGACAGTTTAAACAATAATTATGTTATTTTCAATGTCATATTTTAATAAGTATATTTGCAATCATTTAGATAAATGTTGAAAAAAAATTTGGGAAACAAAATCATACGAATGTTGCGCTTTCTGTTTCGAGACTGTTTACTGAAAAAAAAATCTAATTTGGAATAAATGTTTTTAATTGATAATAATTATTATATTTCATAATATTGATAATGCAACATTACTAAATGTTAACGTTATTAATTATTTATTTTATAAATGTAATCATATCAATATTTTAAGTCAGTTTTAACAATATTCTCGTATCAAAAATACTTAATGAACTATTTTACGATTCGTATTAAGCAATAATCATCGATATAGTGTTTCGCTTCAATTTTATTAATTCAATGTCGTGTTTTATTCCTTTATCAATTTGGTACTTATTCATGGAATAATAATATTAAGAAATCTGTACGTAGCAACTACATATTTATACTTTGAACCCTGCCCCTGAATTACAACAAAATGGAAATTTATAGTTTTGGAGGTCTTCAATGGAGCGGTTAAGTACTCAATAGTAGGTATTTATTCATTTACATTTTCGTGATATTCATAGTTTTTAATTCAATACCTAAACTAAAAAATTTAAACATTATTAAATAACGAATATACTCGTACTTTTCCATGGATTTTGTCAGGTCACAATTATTTATATTTTTAGGTATTTGAAAAAAATTATAACCAGTTACGATAAGTTGATTTATTTTTGGATATTATTATTTATTTTATTATATCAGAACTTAATAATAATTGCAATCAATTCATAATGTATTGTCATTGCGTTGTATAATAATTTATTTATTTGATAAACAATTTTGTAATAATTATTATTTACTCTATAGATATAGCAGGCCAAATGAAATCATGAGTGTCTTTATAGTTGTCTAGTCATACTGTCAGTATGTTCCTGTTTTGAAGTTGTGAGATTTACTGTATAAGTTATTTATACCAATTATTATCTACTTAATATTGTTAAGAATAATTTCAAGTTATATCATGTTATGTATGAAATCGGTAATTTAATCTTATTTAAGTTATAGACTTTATTCAGAATAATGTTTAAAGAAATGAAAATATTTTTTACTATAGTAACTATTTATAATCATTCAATTTTTTAATTGAGTTTGTGGAACGTATACGAAAGGCATTGAAGCAAGACCAAATCGATAGAAAATACTATTATAATTTGATAGTGTAATTTTTTTTTTCTAAAATTTACAGTATCATTATGTCAATTGACAGTTTGAATGTAGTAAAATTTAGCGCATTAGTTTACCGCATAATTTCAAGCTCAATTTATTTTAAGCTGCACTCATTTGATATTATGTGTAAGTACTCATTTTAAATTATCAAACTGATGACAATTTTAAACACCGATACAGTTACTAGGAATGTATTGAAGAAGATGGTACTATGTTTTTTTTCTCTTTCCTTGCATATTTTTGTAGTGAGAATAATTGCGCTATACCTATTCCAAATATTCCGAAATTTAATCAGTCTACAAAGATTTGTAGTAGCCGAGTAGCCCATGTGGTGCCATTCTTTGAAATCGTTCGAAATGACGACATAGATGGGATGGGATTAACTAAGCATCAACTAATACCTATTACAAATGTATAGTCAGGAGTTAGGTATATTATTTTGACTATCCTTTTTTAACGACAAGGACGCATGGTCGTTCTCTTTCACTCGTCGATTCAAAGAAGTAAAAAAACTTCTAGCCAATTGTTTTTAGCGTGTTTTTAGCTAATTCTAGCGGCTAGAACGATTTATTTTTATCTAATGCAAAGTGTTCTACTTCACCCCGGAAATCTTTCGATAAGATGTATAACGCAATACTTATATCTGGCTTTGCCGCTTTTCGTATCGTCATTTGATAATTACCTACATAGGTTTATCCCACCCATTTACATATATTATGTAATAAAGAATGGAATAACGAACGATTTCAAACATATGGCTCGTATGCACGCTAATAACTATAACTATAAATCTTGGAATACCCAAGATTTATAGCAAAAAAGAATTAGTGTTTTGTCTCAGAATAAATGCAAAACATTCTATGATAAGTATTGGTCGCTATATAAACTGTAACTCAGATATTGTTCTTAATATTTTCTCTTTGTATTTATATTTGAGAATTCAATCAATTATACTGTTACTCTAATTGATTATCTTTTATTTAATTCCTGGCTGGTTTCCCTTGCAGTGCTCGGGTTCCATTAGGTCCGAGGTTTAGGTACTTATAAAATATAGAACTTAACCGTATTGTGATGAATTTTTTTCTTAATTTTCCCCATCTCGAGTTACATGATGGACGTTTTCATGTGGATCGCTATTTTTTCACATTTTGTATAGCCTACGTTCATCAGGGATAATGTAGGATTATAATGGGGAAAGAATTTTTTAAATAGGTCTAGTAGTTTCAGAAGAGCCTTATTCACTGCAAATAAATAATCAAATCTTTCCTCTTTACAATAATAAATAATAAATAAAATAGATAATTCAGAAAAACAAGGCGAGCAAAACATGCATCTAATGCGTTTCCCAAAGTGGGCGATAACCCCCTCTTGTAGGCACTGCAGGGCTAAATGGGGAAAAGATTTGGAGTTAGAGACTCAAAAAAATGGGGGCGTTGTGAAGAGGCTTGGAGTCACTTGTGTACTACTACCTACTAGGCTCAGCTCTCAATTTAACTCTTGCGGGTAAAAGCCTCATTTAGAATGAATGTTTAATCTCCGCTAATATAGCTCACAATAATTAATTCATTTAATTTTAAGTTATGTTGGTTTTAAATATGTGAAAAATTGGGGGCGCTAAAAACTAATTTATCCTCAAAGTGGGCAGCAGACAACATAAGTTTGGGAGCCCCTGACCTAATGAAAAGCGACACGCCTGCCAATAACAGCACAGTACCTACTACGTAGCTATAATAAAGGGTCGAAACTCGAAATCATTGCAGTGCCAGGCAAGTCAGGCAGGCAGTCGTCACCCAAAGGTATAAGATGTATTATAATTATCTTTCCCTTGTAATTTATCTGGAAACATTGTCGTTCTAACAAAAACACAGTTATATGTATGCACATCACTGCTTAGGTGCTTGGAGGTAGAATTTATTGATTTTAGCGCAGTAGTACCGAAGATTAGGTACCTCTCATGTATAAGTTCCGGTCAATCTCCAAGGAATTGTGAAGGAAGGAGCTGTGCCTCTCAGTTTTCAGCCACCGCCGCAGTTAGGTATCCAATAATATCTTCCCGTAGAATGAGGCTTTTACAACATGCAAATAGACCTGTCAGGTATCAACTAACAGCTCCCTTAGCAGCGGCTCGCGGTTGTACCCGCATAGTAGGACTCGGAGTCCGCCTAGGGAAGTACCATACCTTTGCCAGTTTTGCCAAGCATTACTGTGTTCCGGTTTGAAGGGCAATATTTCCAGAGAAATTACAGGGCTTAGATATTCAACATCTTATATCTCTGGGTAACGAGCGCAGTGCAGTGCTAGGTAATAATTTAGAATCTTCATGTTTCATGTTCCAATAGCTGCGTGTCACTGTGCTGTTATGTGGCAGGCATGTTGCTTACCATCAGGCACATGTCCTGCTCGTCTCGTCACTCTATTCTGTAAAATAAATATGAAGATGACCTGACAGTAATATGACGAAAATAACACGTTTCGACTTAGCTCGTTTTCGGGGTATAAATTAAGAAATGTAAAAAATACTCACAGATTGGCCGACTTTTATGTGAAGAAATGATGTGTGAGGGTCACTAGGTAGTGTGACCCTTTTAAACCTTTTTAGTCTTATTACGGATTTAAACTTTTTAAATATTACCTACCTGTCTTGCGCCCTATACAAAAACAAAGGAGTCTAAATTAAATATTGATTGATTGTTTTATGCGTTACCTACCATTTTTCAAGAAGCGCAGTCATATTGATAAGCTTCAAATATAGAGCAAAATTCGCGACAGTTCCGTGATAGTCAAACCTTCGTTATCTTATAAAAGCTTTATCTGCACATCTCCCCAACAGACACGAACGAACGCCAGGGCGGATCCAGAGGGGAGGGTCCAGACTATACTGCCCCCTCCCTGGGCTGGGTCCAGAATATACTGCCCCCCCTCCTCCCTGGGCTGGGTCCAGAAGCTACGTGAACCAGTAATCAGTAATTAAAACTCACGCTCGCTCTTGCCGCACGGTCTTGTGACTAGAGACCACGATTATGTACCCTTCCCCTTCTCCCTCGAGCACAGTCTATGTTTGGATATTTGTTGATCAATCACATCGGAATGTCTCAACAGATCGGGTTGAAATTTGGAATATAATAATAATAATAGATATTTATTTCAGAAAACAGAGTTCCATCTATACTTATAATAAAACTGTAACGGGTCGAATTCTGTATATTGAAGATATTTTGAAATAAACATTTTTGGAGCACTCCATAGTCGATACTGATGGCGAAACTGCATTTTTTTTTCTTTCATGTCTGTCTGTCTGTCTGTCTTTCTGTATAGGGATCACGCATCACGCCGAAACTACTGATTCAATTCAGCTGAAACTTGGCATGATTTTAGTTTATACTAAGGATATTGCTGTAGGCTACTTTTGATCCCCAAATTCTGATCGGTTTTCTTGCGGGAGGGGTTGAAAGTCAGAATGTGTATTTGGTTGTAGCTCATGTTTGCGTTGTTTGATTTCATTAATTCTTTTTTTTATTAGAAAGAACACATTTTTTATATTGGCCCATCAAAATTTGAACATTATACGGTCTGGTGGTTCGGAAATTACACAAACATTAAATAATAACGACACGCGCGGCGCGTTCGGTACATACTAACTTCTAAGTATTCTGTGTATCACAGACGATCCACAGAATATCTAGATTCTAGATTACGTGCCCACGTGATCGCGTCGCGTCGTCTTGAATGAAAGAATAATTATCAAAATATATTTTTGTGTGGAAAAACAAATATCATTCGGTTATAACCGACTTCAAACAAGGAGGATGTTCTCGATTGAGAAAACATATTAGCATAATAAGTAGCAGCATAAACAACCTATTAAATGTTCCCACTGCTGGGCGTCGGGGCCTTCTCTCGCAAGGAGAGCGTCAAGGCTATAATCCACCACGCTGGCCCAGTGTCGGTTGGTGGATGACATATGACTTAGAACTCAGATTCTAGGTACTAAATTTCGATTTCCTCACGATGTTTTCCTTCAGCGTTTTAATTACCGGCATTACGAACATGACTCTGAAAAGATAGTGGTGCGCGTGGTTTCGAACCCTGGGTCTCCGGATCGACAGTCGGCGTTCTCCCGACTAAGTCAGCTGTAACTTACTAGACCAGCCGTAACTTATTAGAAAACGTATTATTTCAATCCAAATACTGTTTGAAATTTAAAGGTAGTGTTTAACAAGCTTCGGTGACCGAAGCAGACCGTTGTTAGGGTTCCGTACCGAAAGGGTAAAAACGGGATCCTATTACTGAGACTTCGCTGTCCGTCCGTCCGTCTGTTACCAGGATGTATCTCAAGAACGGTGTTAGCTAGACAGTTCATATTTTCACAGATGATGTATTTCTATTGCCGGTTTAACAAATAATACTAAAAATAAAATAAATATTTATTTAAGGGGGGCTCCCATACAACGTCAAATTTTTCACCGTTTCTTGCTCGATACTAATAACTACCTGTCACAGACGTTTTAACTATTCACATAATATTTAGTTTTATGTTCTCTTTAAATGTAATTAATTAAAATAAGTTATGAAGCGGGCTCCCATACCATTAAAGCCGTTTATTTGCTAATGGTTCGGAACCCTTCGCGCGCGAGTCCCACTTGCACTTGACCTGGTTTTATTTTTTCAAAAATTTTGTAAAATCCTATCCTACCAATATTATACAAATATGCCAATGTTTAAATATTTGCTGCTCAATTACGTTGGAACGGCTGAATGTATTGAGTTACAATTTGAAACACATTATATCTTGGCTTAGCTTAAGTAGGTAGCAATGCTTAGCCTATGTGTTCTTCCAAACTATAATCTAATTGTATTGCAAATTTCAACCCGATCACTAAATACGTTCCGCCATGATTAAGTAACAAACATCCAAACATTGACATTCATAATATTTACAGGACAACGTGAGAACGGCTGAACACATTCGAAAGGAATCCGAAACACACGTACTTAGTTTGTACTCAAAAATAGCAAATCGGTTACTTATAGGTTACTGTGACGTCAGAAATACTAAGCAAATTTGGTAGAAAAATGAAACAGAGATAGCTTATAGTCTGAAATACCACATACACTACTTACCTATCAACCCGAATAAGAAGCTTTGGCCCTAAGGAGGTATGTAATCTGTGGCCCTAAGGAAACAATTATTAACGTCAAAACAACAAAACGAATTGGTTTGACATACGAAACGCAGATAGTTTAGAGTCTAAAATTTCACATGGGGTAATAAGTCTATATTTGAATTTAACTCCATATTAAGTATATTAAATATATTCGCCCGTTTTGGCGTAGATAATACAGGTGCTTTGGATGCACAATCAAAATAACAAGCAACGTTATATTCTCATTAGATGGCGCTAATGTCAGTTTAAATCTCAAACACTAAACCCCATTTAAATCAATGTTTTGCTATTGTGGTATGTATTTTTTCTTTCATCACTATAGTCCGTTCCACGAAGAGGTGAAGAAAATGTAAACAAATCAATGTCACTCTCAATATGACAGACCAGCATTTCTCAACTTTTGTTTTAGAAGATAGTTCGTTGTAAGCGCCTCTGTTTGCCCTTTTAGATTTTCGTCACATAACAAGGTTAAATATAATCCAATAAGTCCGTTTATTTCTATTGTTTTATAATTATACGTTTATTAAATATGTGGTGCGCATAAGTTTAAAACATTAAGTAATACATAAATAATATAAACAGTTTTTCTTAATATTAATTATTAAGTACAGCTTTGTTTTGTTATGTAGCACTTAAATTCCTTTTTCATTATGTATGTGAAATGACTGACATTTTAGTAAACTTAAATTTAATGAGCTACATATATATGAGCTTATATATGTAGCTCATTAAATTCTTAGCTTTCCATGGATTTACCGTGCGGGTGCCGGGTCCATCGTGTGGCAGAAAGAGAGAAATCCCGAGTAGATCCCGAGACTTGTGACTCGGGCGTAGGTTTAAGGAGCCCTTTTCTGACGTACATCAACACTCACCTTCACTACTCGTTTTTCTCTCCCTGCCCAGCCAAATCTGATATGAGTCTACTAGCGCAGCTTTAAATACTCGTGTATATATCCACATTCAGATCTGTATCCGTGCATGTACTTTTTTCACATTCCAGCACATCACTAGTGTAGTTCTTACTACCTGTGTAGCTGCCATTGCTATTATTTTGTCTTAATAAAAAGTGGTGTACCTATATAAGTGGTAACCTATATACTATTCCTTGTTGTAATTATTGATCTACGTTTTATATTTGAACTAAAAAAAGCAATCCAGTCTGAGTATATAGCTAACGTGGCCCTTATACTTGATTCCGTAACAAACAAATAAGGTAAGTAAAATGACAAAACAAATGGTGGCACACAAAATATATTGGTGGCACTATTCCTACCCATGCTGAGAAGATTCAAATTTTTATTAAGTAATTTAATATTAAGTACCCCATTGGATTTTTTTTTAATAAGAGTG
This sequence comes from Ectropis grisescens, assembly GCA_017562165.1. Classification (NCBI taxonomy): domain Eukaryota; kingdom Metazoa; phylum Arthropoda; class Insecta; order Lepidoptera; family Geometridae; genus Ectropis; species Ectropis grisescens. Next base: position 28,008,301 of record CM029781.1, on the reverse strand, counting down.
GTAAATGTAATTCATTCAAAAATGCAATTAATTTCTACTGCCTTAGATGCAGTTGCAATTAATTTTAAAACGTATCGAATACTAGGTAGTGTTTTCATCTATCCTAATATAAGATTTTAACATCCAAACAAATTTGTTAATGAGCGTTCTGTTTTTACATTAAGTTGTTTTTACATTTATTATTTTAGATTAAGTTATTGCTCGGCTCGGGTGGTCTTGTCACGCCAATACGCAGATGCAGTGCCTGGTTCTAATCTCACGCCCACCTCTGCTTTTTCGAATTCATGAGCGGTTCATAACTGTAAAAGATAACATCTTGAGCAAACTGGCATGTTCCTAAAAATTTTCGAAGTCAGAGAGGTTTGTCATCCACTACCAACACGAAAGAATTATAGCCCCAGCAAGGAACTTTTAGTGGGTTGCTTATGTGAGCAGCGTCCCGCAAATTTACCCGCTTAGATCCCTTTTCCGTAATTTTCCTCCATAAAATAAACTTATACCTATGCGTTCCAGATCATAATCTAACCGTGTTCCGCGTTTAAACCTGAGCCGTTTAGCTGTTCCAACTTGATTGAGCAACGTACATCCAAACTTTTGCACTTATAATAAGTATTAGTAGATTTTCTTGCGAATAAATAGACATTATTTGGTGGTTCATTAGGTAAACGTCTTATAATTTGCGTGCAAAAAGTAATGGTATCTCATCAGAAACATGCGTATACTTCAGTGAAGTGAGATCAAAGTTCTGTATTATGATATTATATGCCTTGTTTGTTGACTTCAACGACTAAAGAATAGAGATCTAAATGGTCTTAAATGGTCAGTTCTAAAATCTAGTTATAATAACATATACTAGTTTTAAACACTTAAAATATGATTTGTTTTTATAATTTATGATGATTATTAAAAGCAGTCTGACTTGGCTGGTTTTAATATCATATTCATATCATATTGAACTTGTCTTTTACTTCACATTTATGTTTCGATGGGATTCGCAGTTTGAGAACCATAGATCAAATTGCCACTGTTTAAAACTGTATCTACCATATTCTACTATTACTATTTACAACTTTCAAGATAAGTTAATAAATAATTATGTGATCAATACAAATCCAAGTATGTTGTATTTAAGATCATAGTAAAGTCGTATCATATTAGTGAAAAATATTTTAAGACAGTTTTAGAAAAATACTAAGGTTAAACGATTTTTATGTTATGGTAGCACCTTTGTTTACATTTTCTACATCTCTTCGTGGAACGGACTATAGGTGGCGTTACTGGTATTCCTAATTGTACTAATGAGTTTTTTTGCTGCTAAAATGATTTTTATCCCGAATTTGGATTCTTTCGTTCTTTGATTCTTTTTCTGTGTTACAATTAAATTTATATATTAACATTTCACTTAGATTTTGCTTTGATTTATAGGTTCAACTTGCTTGCGTAACATTAAAACTCAAATAAATTAATCATTTTGAAGGCTTCATTCAAAATTTTACGCGGGCGAAGTCGCAGGTAACAGCTAGAGAAAAAGAGATAAGTAGGTATAAGATCATGCACAACAACTTTTCATAATGTATCCTATAAAAATCCTACAACCTTAATAATTGCGGCTGTGTTTGTTACTACGAAACCTACTTATTAAAATATGTTAGATTTTAAAAGAAGAATAATAAAGATGATATAATTAATTATTTTTTTTTGTGAAAAAACAAGTTCACTTGGATTTTCAATAGCTACTTATCCAAATTTAGTTAATTTTGACGTACTTTCAACTAATGTATAAGTCCGTAACATCTGCTTACGCGAACGAAGTAGCGGGTTCAGCTAGTATTAAATATAACAATAAAAAATGAAAAATATATATTTATAAATTATAGTGTGGTATAACACATGGACTACTTTTCATTGCGACAAAATAACGGTTTAAATATTAAGCAACAAACATCCAAAAATCCAAACATACCATTTTTCGCCCTTATAATATTAGTGTTTTAATAGTTATATAATAATAAGATGCTTCTTTTAATTGCAAAACAAACAACTAGAACGGAAACTGCGAGGGTAAATCCACGGGGCACTTCTAGTAAGTATATACGTTCGTTATTGAAAAGCACTAAGTTTACAATTACACAAACTACACTTCTACAGTGTTTAGTTCTACCAACATCACACAATCACATATAAGTCGGCCTCGCCGTCTCATCATCATCTCAAAACAGCTTTTATTCTTTCCAGAGACTGATTTTTCCCGAGCAAGTTCATCATTTCTGCCACGCCGGGCCCTTCTTCTAAACCGCTAAGCACTGATCTTAACATCTTCATAAGTACAGGAAACTTGACACCATTCTCCTTAGAAAAAACCCTTAAACACTCCTTTATTTTATTCTCCTCGAAGTCTTCGAACCCGTCCAATTCGTCTATCAATTTCTGTAGTAACTTTTTGTCAGTCTCGGTTTTATTTGAGGGTAGTATCCACAAAAACCCGAATTTACTGGTGACTAGATCTTCTATCCTTGTCACTCTTGAAGTGGCCCATTTGAGGACGTTTGCAACGTGTTCCGTGGAAGCGTTGGTGTGGTGGTTATGGTACGTCTCCGATATGAGGGCTTGGAGCCTGCTGATGAGAGAGGGAGACAGCTCGTTGTCTTGGAGACGTCGCTTGATCTCGAGTCGGTTGCACTCTTCTAGCAAGTCCGGGTTGAGGCGGCTCGGGTGCGAAGAGATTCTTTCGATTTTGAACTGGAATTGTGAAACTATGCGTAAGTATTTAACATTTTTAAGGCATTTAACTAAGTCATCTATTACAGTAAGGGGCGGTGAATGAGGCGTTTTCCAGACGCAAAAAGACTTTTCAAAGATAGTTCTAAATATTGTCAAGTATCAAGTCAAAATAAAACAGTGGCGCCACCTACGGTGAAATTGGGAACTGTATTTGACACTTTTGACAGGTCTTTTTACGTCTTGAAACGCCCCATCGGAAAGTGACATATATGCTAACCTAAAGATTCACTCTGATCTTGAAAACTTTTAGAACATATTTATGTCTCAGTAAACGATGAAGCCCGCAGTTTATTATCTTTGGCGAATAAGGGCGAAGTACGCAAACTTACAACTGGTTTTTGCATGCCTAAAGGCAGATTTTGGCGCTTTTATTATCTTGTATACCTACAAACCTACATCTATTCTATGTACGTAACGTACATAACGTGTAACGCAAATAAATAAATAAATGTGAGCCATGTGGCTAAATAAGGTAGTAAGTATGAAATTGTTTAGCTTGGCATAACATTATCCTAAATATATCCTGTAAAATATTGACATGCTAGCCACTTTATAATGGTGTATAAAGTTGCAGTTTCTCATGGTACCCCTATTATCATTTTTTAGGCGAACTACACGAAAAAAATAATGACTTGGGCAAAATAGCTTCGATAGGGAACCTATTTGAGTATACATATGTGATGTCACCTCTTCCGCTAGTTCCTCGATAGTCTTGAGCCGGACGCCCGCACCCGGTTCGTGGTCGAACCCCCCACCCGCTAGAGTGATAAAGTTTACTAAGGCCAGCGGGAACACACCTGAGAACAAAAGGTAACTTACGAATACTATGAATGTGAAGAATCGAACGGGCCTGGCTGAAATTTGTACTAATATAACTAAACAACGATAAGATAACTTATATTATAGTCTTTAATAGTAGGTACACACTGGCTACTTTTTGTCCTGTACAAATGGAGAGTTTCTGTTTTACTCACGTGATTCCCGATCACGTGATTTTCCCGCGATGATAGCATATTTTATGTACCGTTTCAAACTACAATCTGTGTTCCAAATTTCTACCCGAATTGTTCAAACAATCATCTAAACTTTCGGATTTATAAAATATCGGTAGGATAGTAGGTCTGGTCAGGTGGCTAAGTTAGTCTGTCTGTAGTTACTAACTACAGGCGAAGCCGTATTTCGTGGGTTCGATCCCCACCCAGTCCAAATATTACTGTGATGAATTCAAATATTTGTATTTAAGTAAGTGTTTTCCCCTGGGTGTTTTCTATGTATAATAAGAATTTATATAAAAATATATATAAGTATTATATCAGCTACCTGGTTCCCATACTACAAGATTTGCTTAGTTTGGGCGAAGTAACTATTTTCTTATCTGTGGTTTGGGGTCAGATGGTGTCGTATGTGAAATGTCCGCCATTATTTATTTATTTTTAACCCCCGACCAAAAAAAAAGGGTGTTATAATTTTGACGTCGATGTCTGTCTGTCTGTCTGTGTGTGTCTGTCGGTTAATATCGATTCAAGATGGCCGCCTCCACAAAATGGCGGACAAAATATTTGTTCACAACCTACTTCAATATGGGTATCAAATCAAAGGACTTGACTAGTAGAATACTATACACTATAACAAATAATTTCAAATTCAAGATGGCCGCCATCACAAAATGGCAAATAATATTTTTTTTCACTATTACCACAATATGGGTATCAAATGAAACGGCGTGACTAGCAGAATACTTTGCACTATGACAATTTTCAAATCCAAGATGGCCGCTAGCACAAAATGACGAAATACATTTATTTTTTCACAACTCCCCTCAATATTCTAACTGATACTTAATTTTAAAACTGATACTTAATTTTAATTTAACTCTGATACCTGATAAGGAGTCAGATGCTTGAAATAATAAATAACTATTAAATAATTGATCGTATAAAATGCATAACATTATCTTAAAATTCACTATATTATTATAAAGTCATTGAAACTTCCTGTGTAATCCGCCTAAGCGCAAAATCAATTGTTATAAATTCTACCCACGGGATGCCCAAAATACAGGCGTAGCCTAGTTTGGGACCCATCATATAAACTGCAGAGCCAGATGTGACACTATTGAAATATATACTTTTGTTTACCTATGTGCTGCTATTCTTATGGAAATAAATAAATGACTTATATGGGTATCAAATGAAAGGGCTTGACTAGTAGAATGTTGTACAGATAACAAATCCGTGGTAGTAGTTAATCAAAATTTTTAATTTTGTTCTTGTTATTTACCTTTGGTTTTGTAGTCTTCAACTTTGACGTCGCTCTGTCTTTTACTGAGCTTGGTGCCGTCGGAGTTGACGATGAGTGGCAGATGTCCAAACTGAGGAGGCATCCACCCAAAAGCTCTGCAATTCACATAATATAAGTTTGCTTGCGAAGTCTTTGGTTCGATTCGGTACGATTCGATGAATACAAATTAACTTTGTAAAAGCAGGCTCAACTTCAAACTCCAGGAACAAGCCTTACTCAATCCTGGGTACAGCACCTGATTGGACTATTTTAATGGACACGTATGAAAAGCACTACAAAATCCCAGAGGATGTGGGTGTTTCGTCATCCAGACCGGACATTTTCCTTTTTTCTAGAGCTACGAAACGCATAGTCCTTGTAGAACTTACCGTACCGTGGGAAACTAATATACCTAAAGACCACGCGATGAAACAAAATAAGTATTACGACCTCCTAAACGAATTAACAAAAACGGCTATGTAGTTAGTTTATACGCTGTAGAAGTGGGAGCGAGAGGTATACCAGCAAAATCTCTATAACCCTACTGAAAGACCTTGGCTTATCCAGAAGTGCAGTAAGTTCTATACTAGAACGAGTATCTAAAGCTGCACTAGTAGGCACATATCAGATTTGGCTGGGCAGGAGAGAAAACGAGTGGTGAAGGTGAGTGTTGATGTACGTCAGAAAGGGCCCCTTAACCCTACGCCCGAGTCACAAGTCTCGGGAACTACTCGAGTTTTTCTCTCTCTGCCACACGATGGACCCGGCACCCGCACGGTGAATCCATGGAATGCTAAGAAGATCGTCTCAAACAAAATGACAGCCCGGAGAGACGGGATGACGCTGGAAAGACAGATGGCTGGTGGAAAAGACATCTGACAGATGGAAAGACATCTGACTGTTGGAAAGACAGCCGAGGGTGAAGGCCTAGCAAGCCAAGCCCGGGAATTAAATCGCTAAAAGTCCAAATAAGAATAATACCCTGGGACAGTCCGAGAGGCGGGCGGAAGATCTGTCCACCGTGTGATAGTAATGACGACCCTGGCGCGAATACGGATTTGAGATGCCCTGTGTGCGGAAAATTTACAAGAGACGAGCCTGGTACCAAAAGCATTTAAAGACACACGATGGTGTTGAAGCACGACAGCCGTCGGTCAGTACTTCGACAAACACTATGGATAGAGTTGACCTCATATATCCCAAGGTGAACCATCGAGTGAAAACTACCAGGAGTCCATTGTCATCAGGACACGTCTTGGCATTCCCAGTTTAAAAACTCTACCTGGAAAGTTCATGACGAAAACTTGGCGATCTTATTAGAACATCCTGGGCCAAAACAAGACCTAAACAGCCAAGTAGAAACTTTCCAGGACACCATATATACATACTTCTCGGAACATTACCCACCATCAACTTGCTATGCTCAAAATAGCAAGGAAAATATGTTCAAAATGAAATTGCGGAGGAAGAAAAGAGAATTAATAAAACGTCTTCGTGTAGCTAAAACCATGGGCGATAACCATCTAAGTCACCAACTGTCCAGGGCTCTAAGATCAATCCTTAAATTAATACAAGGAATGTCGCTTCAAATTAGTAAAAATCGTGATAATTTTAACAGAGCTAAACACGAAGTAGACTTTGATAAAACCCTTTTCAATACTCCAAAAATATTTTCAGGGAGCAAATGGAAAGCTTATCTTGACTAACACGCAAATTTACGATCACTTTAAAAGCACATACGAAGTGCCTAAACGCGGAGCTCGTACGTAGAACCAAACATCCAAAGACCTAATGATCCTCTGACAAACTTTCAAAGCACCCCACCTAGTGAAGAGGAAGTAAACTATCAAATTAAAAGAAAACTACTAAATCAGCTCCTGGCCCAGATGGCATTCCTTACTTAGTGTATAAAAGTGTCCATCAGTTCGTAAACATATCTTGAATATATTCATTAAGATCTGGTCAAGAAAGCAAGTCCCAGTAGCATTCGGAAGAGCAATTTTGTCCTCATCCCTAAAAAGCAGGAAGTAACTCATCCCAAAGACACCAGACCGATAGCCCTAACCAATACAATTTCTAAAATCTTTTCAGTATATTGCAAACAAAATGACCACATTTATGACTAGCAATAAGTATTTCAGGCCCAATCACCAGAAAGGGTTCTTGCCTGGTATTTCTGGATGCCTGGAACACAATTCATTACTAGCAGAAAGTTTGAAAGATGCCAGAACACATGAGAGGCAAATAACAGTCTGCTGGATAGACCTAGAGAACGCGTTTGGTTCTGTCCAGCATGAACTTATGATATTTGCCCTAAAATGGTATAACTTTCCTGCTGAAATTATTGACATAATTAATTCTTATTATTGCCACTTAAAATTCGTCATAGCAGTAAACAAGGAATACACAAAACCACTTGAATACAATGTAGGACTATTCCAAGGGTGCTGCTTATCACCAATAGCATTTAATATAGTTATAAATATTTTAGTAGACAAAATAATATCCCGTGAAAAGAAATGGGGCTACCGGTTTAAAATCAACAATAAGTACACTGAGTCAATCTTGGCCTTTGCGGACGACCTTGCAATACTTACACGTAATCCTAAACAGTGTCAAGAATTGTTGAACGAAGTCGATGAGTTCTGTACATGGACGGAGGAATGAGGACAAAACCATCAAAATGTCATTGTCTTTGTCTGGGTAGACGAAATACCAAATATACGTCTTACGATCCAGGACTCTCCATAAGTGGCCAAGGAGTTGCCACAATTGCAGAGGCAGTGCCTTTCAAATTTCTTGGTAGAAAGATAGATCACAAAGGACGTACACCATCATTAGAGGTGGTTGTTGAAAATTTCATGAACAACCTCAATAAGGTAGACCAGCAGCCTATCAGCAATATCAAAAAGCATGGATATATGACAACTACCTCACATCACGTCTCACTTGGCCTTTCCTAGTATATGACATCGGTAAAACTCTCCTGGCAAAGCTAGATGCCAATGTCATAAAGATATTGAAGTCATGGTTAGGATTGGCACATCCGGCTGATCCTCTACTCTTTTAGGGATCAAAATAGTTTTGGGCTGAAACTAAAGAAACCGTCTGAACTTTACAAACACCTAAGAGTTACAAAACGTATGTTTTGGGAAAGTCGCAAGACGACTTAATTACATCTCTCCCAAAAGACAAAACTGCTTCAGACCTGGAATCTAGACTTCAATTCCATAAACAATTTATGGCAGGTGCACAAGTAAATACTGCTGGGTTGGGTGCGAGAAGGAAAAGGAAGACCGAGACATGGTAAAAACCTTTCTACAACAAGACGAAAATAACGGTTACAAAGTGCACGCTATGAATTTAGAAATGCAAAGTGAGTGGTTAACCATAGGTGAGTTCTGTATCCCATTAGCTCTAAAGTGGCGCACCTTGATCTATGACTGGTCTCCTGCCTTATTAAAATTTTATCTAAATGCATTCCAAATGACCCTCCTGACCAGAGTAACTTGGTAAGGTGGGGAAAAGCCTCTGAAAAATGTTGCTATACTTGTGGAGAGGCGATATGTACAGCAAGGCACATGTTGGTGGGATGCAAGGTGCTCCTTTATGGGGGTCATTACTCACGGCGTCATGACAGAGTACTTGAAATCATACGTGAAGCCATGAGCCTTTCAGTAGCTAGAGCCCAAAAGGGATTGACGACAAACAAAAGACAAATTAACTTTGTAAAAGCAGGCTCAACTTCAAACTCCAGGAACAAGCCTTACTCAATCCTGGGTACAGCACCTGATTGGACTATTTTAATGGACACGTATGAAAAGCACTACAAAATCCCAGAGGATGTGGGTGTTTCGTCATCCAGACCGGACATTTTCCTTTTTCTAGAGCTACGAAACGCATAGTCCTTGTAGAACTTACCGTACCGTGGGAAACTAATATACCTAAAGACCACGCGATGAAACAAAATAAGTATTACGACCTCCTAAACGAATTAACAAAAACGGCTATGTAGTTAGTTTATACGCTGTAGAAGTGGGAGCGAGAGGTATACCAGCAAAATCTCTCTATAACCTACTGAAAGACCTTGGCTTATCCAGAAGTGCAGTAAGTTCTATACTAGAACGAGTATCTAAAGCTGCACTAGTAGGCTCATATCAGATTTGGCTGGGCAGGGAGAGAAAAACGAGTGGTGAAGGTGAGTGTTGATGTACGTCAGAAAGGGCCCTTAAACCTACGCCCGAGTCACAAGTCTCGGGAACTACTCGAGTTTTTCTCTCTCTGCCACACGATGGACCCGGCACCCGCACGGTGAATCCATGGAATGCTAAGAAGATCGTCTCATTTGTTCTGTCTGGGTGTTTCTATGTACGATAAGTATACTGTATTTACAACTTTTTAAGTATTGTATTAGCTATCTAGAACGCCAAGGCTGTGGAATACGTCGCTTGAGAGGTTTTTTCCCGATAGTTACAATCTTTGTGTCTTCAAATCGAGAGTGAATCGGTTTCTTCTAGGTAAACACGCTCCATCGTAGACCGCATCATCGTTTAACATCAGGCGAGATGGCGGTCAAGTGTAAACCTATAAAAAGTTTTAAAAAAACTGCCTCCCATAGTAGCTTTGCTTAGTTTGGGGCTAAATGATTGAAAACATTACCTGTAAAACATTTTAACATTTAAACATTTCTGGGTAACGAGCGCATTGCAGTGCTAGGTAATGATTTTGACTCTTCTTGTTCCAATAGTTGCGTGTCTCTGTGCTGTTATGAGGCAGGCGGTTGTTTTTCATCATGTCCTGCTCATCTCGTCATTCTATTCGAAAATAAATTGGCAGTCATAGAAACTGCCAATAGAAGTGAAAACTATGACTCAGAATTTGATAGCTTACTTTGGAAACTAGTGTGAGAACGAGTGGAACCGGAGGGCGTGGCCGTGAGCATAGCGATCTGGAACTGCGTCAGCCAATGGGAAATACTGACTTGTATTGGATTGTAGATGGCCAATGGCCCCTGGTCCAGAGTTTACCCGAAGATTTCTCGTCATTCCCGAGCGTGACGCTAGAATTCGATTCACAGCCCACGAAAAATCAGTCTGTACCGTTTTATTTTAAAAAAAGTAGAGAGCGTACCTATGTTATTACGAGGGATGGCTGCGTCTTACTGCCTAGACCTACCTGTAGATGAGCAGATGTTTGGTGGTAGAGATCTGCCACTCGACCCCGCGCAGTACGTGCGAGACCCGCATGAGGTGGTCGTCCACGACGTTCGCGAAGTGGTACGTCGGGAACCCGTCGCTCTTCACCAGCACCGGGTCGCCTTCGTTCTGCGTGACGTCATACGCGATGCCGCCGAATATCAGATCCTCGAACGATAGGACGTCGGGCGTTAGCTGGGAACAAGTTTTGAATCGGGATCATTACTCAAACATGGGTCAAATATGGTCAAACATGAGTCAAATATGGGTCAAACATGGGTCAAATATGTCTCATTCTAATTAGTCTGTTAGATAGATTATGAAAAAGTATGGTACACGTTTTTTTTTTCAAATTTTAAAAAATCGACAAAGGCAGATCTACAGATCATGAAACTTCCAGAGTGGGGGGTTGTGACGTCACGTCTTCGTAAAAATTGTACAATGTAGTGACGTGATCCGGAACTTCTAAACACTTCTGTATCGTACATATTGAAATTCGTATTTGCCGCCTATGCGTTTGTCTTCGAAATCTGCCATTCACAAGCGCCGTTAAGAACGACGTCAGCAGGCTTCAAACATTCATTCAACGTTCTTGCTTCGATAAAAACCTAACGGGTCGATATAAAAATTGTTAATTCATCATCGTGTGAAATACATATATTGTGTTAGAAAACCATCAAAAGGGACCATCAGAGGAGGCTGCGCAGCCACGAGCACACAGAAGAAGCTAAAGGTAAGCCTGTTGTGTATTGTGATACTTAATTCGAACAAACGTATTGGGGTCATTTTCGAATTTCAACCACCGTATAAATTTTCGTATCCCAATTTCTCCCCAATGGGGCGATAACGCTCCATTTTTATGGTGCCGAAACCCGGGAATTGAAAACCAAAATTCAATTCAAAATACGTATTCTTCATCTGAGCTGCGTACCTATAATCTGAATTCGAAATCGTAAAATTTCTTTCTCGTTCAGAATTGTTGTTTTGTCCGTTTTAGTATTTGTAAATTACCGTTTTTATTATTCAGTACATCTCATAAAACGTGTTATTATCATCACAACAATTATCAGGCTAAATATTCTTATGTTATTTACCTAAAAGTCGAAATCGTAGAAATTTTCCATTCCAAAGTCATATCGCAATAATTCATAGTAAGTAGGTACATTAAGGTAACTTCTCGTCCTTTACTCAATCGTAACCGTAACCGACCTACCAACCTACCATCATTTGAGAAAATTCGTTCTTTTCTATACAAACTTCACACGAAACACGTAAACATTCATTCCCATTGTTCCATTATCAGTTTAGTGATGTTCATCGGTTCAAATTAATTTTGTCGATAAAATTTATTCGAATAAAAGTTTATTAATATCGTTTAGTATTTTCGTTCTGTATCACTTGCTTCATTAAGATGGCTTTGTCTAGATCTTTATCTAAAGAAAATACTAGTCTTACGGATTTGCCTGCTTTACGTCGTAAGCGTACTGTTGCCTTTAACCGACTGCGAAAGGTGTTGGAGATTGCCGTGTCTGCTCAAAAGGATGCTTCTCGCTTAGGAGAATTTCTTGTTTATCATTCAGCTCTGAAAAGACATGTCGATTTTTTTGAGCAATCGCATTTTGACATATTAAGTATAGTAAGTGAGACCGATGCTGAGAAGGAAGATATTATTAGGTCAGACTTTGACAAAATTTATTATCAAGTGCTTACTATACATCAAATGTTAGTAGATACGCCCACAGCGGGTCCTTCATCAAGGCATTCCAATCTAGGGGTTAAACTACCGAAATTAGATCTTCCGAAATTCTCAGGCAACATAAAGGAGTGGTCGATGTTTTACGACGCGTTCAACTCGCTCATTCATTTGAATGAATCTCTATCGGACTCGGACCGGATGCAGTACCTCCGGGCGAGTTTATTCGGGGACGCGTTGGGACTTATTCGCACTTTTCCGATTCAAGGCGCTTACTATCAAGAAGCTTATCAAACGTTGATAAATCGTTATCGTGACAAACGCGAGCTAGCGTTCACATGTTGGCGTGAAATGCTCAACATCTCACTGAAAATGAATTCACCAACCGAATTCAGACGCGTACTCGACCTGTTTAATGAAAACCTACTTATTCTAAAGAGTCTTAAGTTACCGACCGACAAATGGGATTTCATTCTATGTTACCATTTGTTGTCTAAGTTGGACTCTAAAACTAGGTGTGCTTTTGAGAATGCTCATTCGTCTTCGGAACTACCAGATTATTCTGTTCTTAAACAGTTTCTCGAGTCGCAATGTGAGGCGCTCGTACGTGATACTCATTTTCAAGTAACCGTGAACTTCAACCATCTGCTAGTAGTAGTAATAAAATGTTTACAAGTCAACATTCAGTAGTAACAATAAGAAGGCTACCTCTTCGTTGCTAACGAACTCTGAGAAAACTACTGTTCAACCTGAACAAACAAAATCGACTCCAACCGCACGTCAGGTAAATACAGCTACTGCGCCGGCAATGACTTCGAGTAAGTGTTCTTTCTGTTCTGACTCTCACTCTATAGCCCATTGTAAAGTATTTGCTGCAAAACCGGTTCAAGAACGACACGCCATCGCTAAACAAAACCGCTGGTGTTTCAACTGCCTGAGAGCATCGCACGTTCTTCGAGATTGCCGTTCGGTTTTCAGCTGTTCTAAATGTGGTCAGAAACATCACACTTTGCTCCATCAAGATAACATTAACTCATCCGAAAAACATGATGAAGCCGGTCGATCAGTACGCGCTTTAACAAACACAGGTGAAAACTCAGTAGTTCTTCTATCAACTGCAGTTATACAAATTCGTGATTCGACGGGTAACTACCAGTCTCTCCGTGCCATCATCGATACTGGTAGTCAGGCTCATTTCATTTCAGAACGTGCAGTTACTCAACTTGGACTCAAAAGAAAGGTGTCTCCACGCCATATTCGTGGTGTGGGACAATCGTCAGCTTCCATTACAGGGGCTGTTCAGATCCAGATAGGTATTAACGGTCACGTGGCATTTAATTTAAATGCATTGACTATACCTAACATTTGCGGTAATATGCCGAGTATACCACTCAACAAATCCTCTTGGCTTCATATTCAAGGTCTCAATTTCGCTGATCCAGATTGGGACACACCGGCTCCGATCGATGTTCTCTTAGGTGCAGAGATCTTCTCTTCATTAATTCTACCCGGAAGTGTGAATGGAGGACCAAAGCAACCATCTGCGTTGAATTCTGTGTTCGGCTGGCTTCTTATCGGAAGTGTAGGCGATAGCCAAGCAGATATCAACATTAATTCGTTTTTCGTATCGGATGACCAACTTTTCAGGAAGTTAAGAAGTTCTGGGAATTAGATTCTCTTCCCAGTGTTACAAGGTTGACAGGCGCTGAACAACAATGTGAAAAATATATCGTGATACTACCACTCGGGACCAATCTGGAAGGTATTCTGTTGCCTTGCCGTTTAAAGACGAGGTTTTACCATTATTTCCAAGTTCTAGAGAGGCAGCTCTTCGTCGTTTTCATTCTTTAGAGCGGAAACTTACTTCGAACTCTGGCCTATACGAACAATATTCCGATTTTATGGCAGAGTACCTTGCGTTAGGCCATATGAAACCCGTGCCCGCCAATGAAGTAGGCTTAGGGAAGTATTATATTCCACACCATTGTGTTCTTCGTCCTGACAGTGCTAGTACAAAACTGCGTGTCGTCTTCGACGCATCGAATTGTGACGTCATTACTGGCGTATCGTTAAACGAAACTTTACTAATCGGACCAAAGTTACAATCTAACATTTTGGAACTTCTTCTGAGGTTTCGTACTCATTCTGTAGTGTTCTCCGCTGATGTGTGCAAAATGTATCGGCAAATTCTCATCAATGAAGAACATCGCGATTATCAAAGAATCTTCTGGAGATTCCATCCATCCCAACCCATTATGGAATATCAATTGAATACTGTTACGTATGGTGTTTCGTCGGCTCCATTCTTGGCCTGTCGTACCATAATTCAACTCGCTGATGATGAAGGTGATAATTTACCTCTCGGCAAAGCTATCCTGGAGCGCGATGTGTTCGTTGACGATGTGGTTACTGGTAGTTCAGATCTCGAGCAGGCGATGCGTATAAAAGCCGAGCTTATTGAGCTTCTAAAGCGTGGTGGCATGGAGCTGCGTAAATGGGCAACCAATGTTCCTTCTCTCCTTGCAGATCTGCCTCCAGAAAGTTGTCTTAGCGAAAATGTCTCGATGGATGTTGAGAAATCAGATGTTTTGAAGGTTTTAGGGCTGAAGTGGGATCCTCGTACCGACCACTTCTTATTCGAAGTCACGCCTCTCGATCGTGTTTGTACGAAACGTAATATTCTAAGTGAGCTTGCGAGAGTATACGACCCGATCGGATTTCTCTCACCTCTGACGGTTTATGCAAAATATTTAGTACAACGTTTATGGGTTTTGGGTATAGCATGGGATGAAGAACCTCCAGAAGACATCAAGGAGCAGTGGAAACGCTATGTATTAGAGCTTCCGCTTATCAAAATATAAAATTCCTAGACATCTAGCTCCACCTCAAATCAAATCGTGTGAACTCCACGGATTTGCTGATAGCAGCATGCGTGGATTCGGAGCTGTGGTGTATATTCGTATTCGTGACCTGCAGGATAATGTCAAGGTCTTCTTCGTTATGTCAAAAGCAAGAGTAGCCCCTATCAAGGTGGTATCTCTACCAAGGCTTGAGCTTTGCGCTGCCGTCTTAACGGCAGACGTGCTTAAATTCGTGATTGAAACTTATAAATTTCTTAATGTTTCTGAGATGTATGCGTGGTCGGATTCAACAGTTACACTTGCATGGATCCGATCACCACCGTCTCGATGGAAAACGTTCGTGGCAAATCGAGTTAGTCATATTCAAGATGCGATTCCAGGTGCACGTTGGTTAAAAGTTCCTACGATGGATAATCCGGCAGATATTCCTTCGAGAGGTCAAACACCAGCCGAGCTTGTCAACAATTCGTTATGGTGGGCGGGGCCAAATTGGCTCTCTGAAGATCAACAGTGCTGGCCTTGTTCCATTCCAGATCCTTCAGAGGAAGAACTTCGTGCTGAAGAAAAGGTGCAAGTGCTTCTTACAAATGAAGAAACACCTCATCCGATTGATGACTTACTCACTGATTTTCGTCAATTCGTAAAGTTCAACGTATTGTTGCTTTATGTCTTCGTTTCAGACATAATAATCGTTTTAAACTCTGCCAAGATTCTGATCATAATCTAACTCGAGCAGAACTTCATCATGCTTTGTTAGTTATCGTAAAACGTACTCAATTTCTTCATTTCCAGGATGATATCCAGCGTGTTAGGGATGGCAAAGTTCTTTCAAAACCGATGCAAAACTCAATCCGTTCATTGATAATACAGGAGTTTTTCGAGTAGGTGGTAGATTGTCCAGATCGGGCTTAGAGTATACTCAAAGACATCCGGCTCTGCTCCCTAGACAGGCTTCGTTGACCTACAAAATCATTGACGCTATCCATCGTGAAAATTGTCATCCTGGAATCAATACTACTCATTATTTGGTTGCCCAACAATTTTGGATTTTGTCAGCTAAACGTGCCATTCGACACCAAGTGTCAAACTGTGTTAAGTGTTTTAAGACGAAACCCACTTCTCTCGAACCATTCATGAGTGATTTACCGGCTGTTCGTGTCAATCAAGCTAAACCGTTTAGTGTTGTTGGTGTAGATTACGCAGGACCGTTTCGCGTGAAATCAGGCAAACACCGTGGTGCTAAGATAACTAAGGCATATCTTGTTCTGTTTATTTGTCTGACTACCAAATGTGTACATCTTGACGTTGCATCAGACATGACAAGTGAAGCATTTATTGCAGCACTGCGCCGCTTTGTTGCTCGTCGTGGTCGCGTTAACCTAATCTACTCTGATCGTGGAACAAACTTTGTAGGTGCAGAACGAGAATTGGCCGTTTATATGCAAAATGCGGCTCGTAATGAGCAAATCGAGTTCAAAGGAACCCACCCGCTAGCGCACACTGGGGCGGGGTATGGGAAGTTCAAGTCAAAGCAGTAAAATCACTTCTTTATCGTGTTATTGGCAGCCAATCGTTAACGTTCGAAGAACTCTTCACGTTATTCGTACAGATCGAATCTGTGTTAAATTCAAGACCACTTTACGCATTGAGTTCAGATCCAAATGACTTTACGGTGCTAACTCCTGGTCATTTCTTAACGTTAGAACCTCTAACGGCTGTGCCTGATCAAGATCTAACACCAATTAACATAACGCGACTTAAAAGATGGCAACTTATCCAACGCTTTCAGCAAGATTTTTGGAAACGATGGAAAACGAATATCTTCAATCGCTTACTCAACGTGCTAAATGGACAAAACATTCGAAACCTTTAGATATCGGGTCCGTTGTCATAATCAAATCTGAAACGGCTCCGTTGCAGTGGCCCTTAGCTCGCGTAGAAAAACTACACGCAAGCCCAGATGGAGTTATACGTGTCGCTACTCTGCGACTTCCCAACGGGTCTTTCCTTACGCGACCCTTGGTAAAGATTTGTCCTTTACCATCTCAAACCGACTAAATCGTAAAATTAATTTCTTATTTCATTTTAGCATTAAGTTATTATTCGCATAAAGTAATTATTCGTAATATTGTTCGATAACCTTTTCCCATCACTAGCTTCAATAAAAGTTAGGTTCATTCGCGTATCCATATTGTTCATTCTTTATGGCTTCATCGATCATTCTTGAACCCAATTGAACTGTATTCCCTTTCAATGTGGGTATTTCGAAAATGTTTTTTATTTTATCCGAAAATACGCCTTTCGTGTATTTTGGTGGGCGGTAATGTATCGTACATATTGAAATTCGTATTTGCCGCCTATGCGTTTGTCTTCGAAATCTGCCATTCACAAGCGCCGTTAAGAACGACGTCAGCAGGCTTCAAACATTCATTCAACGTTCTTGCTTCGATAAAAACCTAACGGGTCGATATAAAAATTGTTAATTCATCATCGTGTGAAATACATATATTGTGTTAGAAACCATCAAAAGGGACCATCAGAGGAGGCTGCGCAGCCACGAGCACACAGAAGAAGCTAAAGGTAAGCCTGTTGTGTATTGTGATACTTAATTCGAACAAACGTATTGGGGTCATTTTCGAATTTCAACCACCGTATAAATTTTCGTATCCCAATTTCTCCCCAATGGGGCGATAACGCTCCAACTTCACTTTGAGCATTTTTTGTTTGAGAAACAGAAACAAAATACTTATGTATCCAATTTTTTTTTAAATCTATTTTTTTAAGTCATCCTGCTGATTTTTTTTATTGTAAACTTAACTTACACAATCAAAATTTTATTTATTTAGTGTTAAGTTAGCTGGTGTCCCTATCTCTTTCAGTGTTGAAAATTACAAATCGTAGGTTGTGTTAAATAAAATTGTTTTATTATATCTTTTTTTACAGATTGAACCAAAGAAATTCATGTAATTTTGGGTAGTAAAGGCGGAGGAGCAAGGAAAATATTTATTTTTTTCTGTCACCTTACCTAAAATATAAAAACTGTTAAACACTGACTCACCTTAAATCTAATACAATAAGGTATACCAGCATTTATCTTTTCCTTGACTTCCTGTGGTGAAAGGTTTCTACATCGGTTGTCATACTTGGGTATCTGGTGAGACTTCACAGCGTTCCTCCGTAGGATGTTGAGTCTACGTTCAGTGCAGAAACATTTGTATGCTGATCTATTTTCTTCTAGTTTTGTTATATGTTCCCTGTTAAAATTTAGACCAGTTATACTATACAATACAATTTAATTAACTACAATTATTTGCGGTAGTATAATAAAGTGTTTAGTATTCTATTGTGTTAAACAATACAGAGAACATTGATTAAACTTAAAGTGTTTTGGGCACAAAAGGCAATCTTATCACTAATAGCGATAACCATTTGGTTATAAGGACAATGTACAAATAAGGGCTGTGGTGTGTGGTGGCCTTATTATGTTTATAAAAAGTACTATGTGGCACATAATTTATTCTGTGTACTGAGAATATAATGCATAAACATATATAAATAATTTCAAATGTATAGTAAATGTATATAGTTTGGAATGTAATACAGTTCTGTACACTATACTCTATACTAGTAATGTTATGTGTTTATTACATTATGTTTTGTGTGCTCATTGATTAAATAAATAAAATTAAATAATATGAAATAGACATTCAAAAATACATAATAAATACACTTAGCATAAAAGATTAGCACAAAGTTATACATTGATATCTCTTAAGTAATATGTCTGCTGCCTAATCAGAGCCCTAATGTAATAAATGTAGTAGATGCTCTGAACATACCTGATGGTCAATGGAAGGTCTATAATAACTAAGAACTAAGAACCAAGAATAATTCTTCCTCTCTGTCATGATCTTGTAGAACATGGAGTAACCTCCTAATATGAGAATAATTTACACCAACATATGATGAACAAAAGCTAAAAAAAGGATGAATATTATTCCAGATTGCCATAGGAAGCCAACTTAATCTTCCCACCGAACCAGTGGAACTCCAGGTATACTCTCACATGAAGCAAAGGTCACAATCCACTGTACTGGTCACAGTCATTTGGTAGGCAGCGTAAACAAAGCAAAGCGGGAAAATAATGATACAAATTAAAGACTTGATTGAACTCAAACACGAAATAAATATTCACCTATAAAATTCCAAACGTTCACTTTGTACATAAGGCTTATAATCTCCTGAAATCCCAGGACCTTCCCCTATTTCTATTCCAGCCCATTGTAAATCTCGGATTAATGCATCCACTGCACCATCCACTTTTCTGGACTGATCTGTATCTTCTATTCTAAGAATAAAAGTGCCTCCTCGAGATTTTGCGAAAAGATAATTGTACAAGGCAGTCCGCAATCCTCCTAAATGTAGGTATCCAGTAGGACTTGGGGCAAATCGAACTCTTGGAGCTTCGGTCTTTATGGTGCGGCAGAGGTTATGTTTTGATAACAAGACTACCGGATTTTTAAATAAGCACCGCATTATTTATATATAAAATAATATATTAATATATTATACTATTATCATATTGAATCAGTTTATCAAAATGGCTTAGGATTTTTGGGTATCCGTGGGACTTAGGTTCTGTTGTTTTATTACAGCTGCGAAACTTATTACATTCTCTGACAAAACTGAGAAGCGTGAAACAGCTGTTTTTGACAGATGAATGTATTTTTGACACATTTTTGAGATCACTTTGACAGTGATGCGCCAATGCAAGTGTCAATACAACTATCTTGTTTTTTTTTAGTAGAACTCCTATATCAGTGATTGCATTTTGGCTGTAAATGAATAAAAATATAGGAACCCTGTATTTACATATTGACCAGCACATCACAAACTACACTAAGTAGCGGTTTTTCAAAGGAAATAATAGTACAGAAATTCATTATTATTATTAGCTGCTACTGCTACGTACTGGAAGAAAAGAAAGTACAAGCAAATCAAGCAATAAATAACTTTGTCTATGACCTGGTGTTCCTTTGGTGCTACCAGAATAAAGTGTTTTACAGATTCATTAAAAAGATTTGTCTAATGCCAAATGTGAAAATGTGACATCAATGTCAGATTTATTTTTTCGTAATTGCAAAACTCTGATTTCAAACATTGTTTATTCGAGGCAAACTTGTATAAATAGTATTTAATCTTTTTTTTAGCTTTGTATTATTATGCAATAAATGATTGATTGATTGGTTGAAATTCAGTTATCAAGTAAGTGCTGAAAGTAATCATCAGTTAATGACACTTGGTTACTTGTACACATGGTTCAATATATGGAATTCAATGCGGAAAAGTATACTGCTAGCTGGTTAAAAAACTAACTAATATTATAAAACTATGTATCTACCTAGCTAAATAAACGGCCATAAAATTTATGTACCATCCACATACCAAAGGCTGCCATAGCATGACAGGTCTGCTCTGAGGTCTGGGTGCTGCTTCACAACGTAATCAGAACGATTCAAATTCGGAGCGACAGACCTTGTCTGTTTTATTCTAAACGGATAAAACAAAGACCGAGGAGTTCGACTCCGTATCGATATCAATCCGATTGCATTGTGAATCAGAAATCAGAATCAGGGCACAGAAAGAGAACATTACAACAAATCCTGGGATCGGTCACCACAAAAAGGCTCAGGCTCCTTAACTAAGTTTTCCAATTCTCTTGGAACAGTGTACACATGTGAACTCTACCACGGCAAAGAGGAAATTTAATACTGGAAGCTAGATCTCTATTTCCCCACAAGTAGAAAGGAAGAATACCGTAAATGATGATGATGATTTTGGTTTGATTTATCAATTGTTGTTGGGTACTTTAATTTTAGATAGCCACAACACTGTACAAATCTACAAATCTTATTTGTCTATGGTCAAATGTTATTTCACTTCGGTTCCGATGTCGAAATAACAGTGAAAGTCATTAGAAATAACAATAATCTTATCAAAATGGTGAGTAATCTTGCTTAGACACTTTCTGGAATATCTCACTTGGCTATAAATCATCTTATATTTGGCCAAATCATTTTTGAATTCGATTTATGACAGCGAAACGGAGGTTATGATATGACGTTCGTACATTTATTTTCAGAATAAACTAAAATCGTCACAGAGAGACAAAGTGAAGAAGTTCGTCGCGTTCACGCAGACGACCGAGAGCACGGCAATATTCTGCTTGTCCCAAAACGACTGGAAGCTGGATCTCGCGAGCGATAATTACTTTCAGAACCCTGATGCTTATTTCAAAGACGCTGGAAAGACTTCAGTGGACAGGAAAAAGATCGAACAACTATTCCATAAGTATAGAGACACGCAAGAGAATGATAAGATCACAGTAGATGGTGTAATGAAGTTCCTAGAAGATTTAAACCTTAGTCCTGAATCTATTTTAGTTTTAATAATTGCGTGGAAGTGTAAAGCAGCCGTGCAGTGTGAGTTCTCGAAAGATGAGTTTACCTTGGGCTTTGTGGAGCTCGGAGTGGATAGTATAGATAAATTAAAAGCTAAATTACCTACACTCGAATTGGAAATCAAGGAAGTCAATAAATTCAAAGATTTCTATCATTTTACATTTAATTATGCTAAGAATGTGGGCCAGAAAGGCCTGGACTTAGATATGGCGATAGCCTATTGGAATATTGTGCTCCGTGGGAGGTTTAAATTCCTTGATGCTTGGTGCCAATTTCTCACGGTAAGTTTACACTGCTATACTACCCTACTTGGTATTGTCATTGATTAAAATGACAAATTTATTAAATGTTGTCTTTGCAGCAGTTCTCAACAAAACTAAATTAAACCAAAATACTTACATCAAGCATAGCAGAACTATGATTTTCAATTTATCTTTAACATACATATCAATGTAGCAAGATAGAACAAACTGTTTTCCTTTTACTGACTGCCAAATATTACATTTCCTCATTCCATTCACGAGACTGTTATTCAGTTGTATAATAAAAGTAAAATGTATAATAATTTCAAGTATGTATATTAAGTACTTAACCTTTGGATAACTACTCTTTTGTAACTAGTCCACAACACTACTGGCCTAGTGGCTGTGTTGGTAGTAAGTCTACCCGTGGGTTGTGGGTTTGATTCCCACTGAGGGCTAATATTTGTGTGATGAATGTGAATATTTGTCCTGTGTTGGGTGTTTCTGTGTAAAATAAATATTGTATCTACAATTATATGTGTATTATATCAGCTATATGGCTTCTATATTACAAACTTTCCTTAGTTTTAGTGTTGTATGAGAAATGTTCACCAATCTTATACCTTTAAACAAGCAATTCTTGTAAGTATATATATATAGAATCTGAATCTCGGAAACGGCTCAAACGATTGTCATGAAATGATGTACACAGGGTTTCGGGGACGATAAATCAATCTAGCCAGGTTTTATTTAAAAAAAACGCCGTTTTATGCGCGTTTTAGACAATGAAAATCGGTTACATAAAGATTAGAATGTTACTGTAAATTTCGCGACGTCGCGCGACATTAAATTAGCTCAGTCGGTAAGATAATTAATAAGAGGGCGGTCATAATATGGTAGGTCTGGGTTTAAAACCAACCGGCCGCCTTTCTTTTTTCATGTAATTTTTTTTTTGTGAAAATTATTATGTATCTAAATTAACCAAGCAAACCTCGGTCACCCAGGTACTATTGATTTATTTACTGAAAGTCTGAAAACAAAATTTGTTGGACTACATTTAATGTTATTCTCATTTAGAAAGCTAAATTACTTTATTCATAAAAGTGTAATTAACATGTCAATTACTAAATAAAATCATGAATAAAAGTGTACAAATGAACACATTTTTTAAAGTTTAAAAATAAAATTTCACTGTATAATCATTGTTGTACAGATAAGAAGTGTACTTATAAATACTTCTTGTTTATTATTGTAGAATACTACAGTAGTGGCTCCAATTGTTAATAGGTAGTCATAAATGGTACTGGAAAGGGTTATGTGTAAACTAAATTGTGAAAAACCATATATTTTCATCAGTAGGCAGATAGTAACCTCAACTCTTGATTAATGGTTTTTTAAGCCTCACAATTCTGTCAATTCTACATAGAAAGATAGAACATCAAGTGAGGACATTGGGAAGTTGATGGGTAATTCAGACGCAAAACCATCTGACCCCAAACTAAGCAAAGCTTGTACTTTGTGAGCCAGATAGCTGATATAATACTAATTTAGTTGTAAATACATGTCACTTATTGTACATAGAAACAGCCAGACACAGTACTAGTATCTGCACTGCTTGACCTGTTCCTATCAGTAATTCAAATTATCTTTCTCTGTCTAGCTCCTAGTCAATAAATTATACTAATATTATAAAATATTAGCAGAAACAGCCTAATTTATGTCTCCACTGCTGGAACTAGGGTCCTACTCACAGAAGGCGCATATTATCAAAAGATATCATACATAGTACATGCTGGTTTCCTTACAATGTTTTCTTTAACTGTTAAAGGCATTTGTGATTTAACTATACTACACTCGTAAAAATTCTCAAAAGTGCACATGGTATTCAAATCTACTACCTTGCAAGTAGAGACTAGATTAATCTATACTTATTAATATGATATTTATACTTATTATTTAGCTGAAAAGATTTTTTGTTTCAACATGCTAATCACAAGAACTACTGTATCGATTAAAAAAAAAATAGTCAGGTATGTGTGTGATCCCCAAGTGCTATAGGCTATAAATATATTATGTACCCCGTGGTACACTAAATAACAATACTAGCAGTCCATCCTGGCTTTACCCGTGTAAAGCCAGGATGGACCGCTAGTATTGTAATTTAGTTGAATTTGAACCACTTGGTGATGAATAGTTTTAACTATAACAGCATTATAATATACCAATACTGCTATAAGATGTTTGGTTCCAAAACACCACCAATCACAATTTGAAAGCTTTTAATTAATTTCTGGTTTCCTCTATCAGTTGTATTTAATGTTGAAACTAAATTTACATTTGCAAGTGTGCAATCTGATAACCTTGTGTATTCTTTGTTTGAATTTAGACCTTGACCTTGTGTGAAACAACTACCTACTGGATAAAAAAAATGTCTATGGCAACCAATGCTTATGATAAAATAATGACTTAAAAAAAATAGATGTTGTTTTGGGAAAAACAATTTTGTTGTAAAGGCAATTTGAGAATATGAACATAGCTTGAAGTATTTTTTTTGTTAGTAGAGCTACTTTGAGATATATTTATGTATATTTATTAATTTTCTTTACATAATTATCAACTGATGAGCATGACATTTGCCTGATGGTAAGCAACATCTGCCCATTACAGCAGCCAGGCAGCCATTTAAAGAAGGCAGAAATTTACTATCTAGCACTGCACTGCTAAACATACAAAAAAAAATGTAGCATTGGTTCTTTGATTTTATTTATAAAATAGAATGATGTAATGAACAAAATAAATATTATTACCTGATGATAAGCAACAAATCGTAATCATACATTAATAATATCTATTATTATACATTTATTGTAATGAACAATATATATTTTTTTTACAATCCAAACTCTTGATTTCTTCAAAAAAGTATAAACACAAAATCATTTATTTTCCAGGACCACCACAAAAGATCGATACCGAAAGACACGTGGAACCTGCTCCTCGACTTCGCCACGCAAATCGACGACGGCATGAGCAACTACGACGCGGAAGGCGCTTGGCCGGTGCTGATCGACGACTTCGTGGAGTGGTGTCAGAAACAGGGTCTGACTGCGGAGAAGGCCACGGAACCTGCTTGCGGCTAGCCGCCGCTTCCCTGCCACGAGCCGTTGCGAGAGGACCAGCCCACCCACGAGAGGATAGCTCCGCTCGAAACCTCAGCTCCGCTCAGGACAGCCCTGGCGTACGTGGTGGTGCTGCTATCGCGGTGCGTGCTGTACGGCATGGAACTCTGCAGCCTCGAGTGGGTAGCCATCCTCGTGGTCTTTGAGCTCTGCAGCTAACTGTGGCAGTGACGAACTATTGTGTGTTAAGTGAATGATAGGTGCAGTCCCGAAGATATAAAACGAAATTGTCATTCATGTGAGCATGGTTTGAAATGGATATTGTACAAAGTCAGTTTAATGTATACAAATCCAGTGTCATATTTGTTATAGAGCTCTTCACCAAGTCCACTGATGCACTAAAGTTGGCATTTATTTGAAATTGATGCAACTTGAAAGATAGGATAGTTGTTATTTAGATTAATGGTCAATAATATGACAATATTTGAGCGAAGCCGGAACAGGTAGCTAGTATCACTATAAAAACAATAGAAATTGTGCTAACAATGCCAAAAAAAAATCTGTAACATTTAAAGTGATGTTACCTAGTGGCCTGAAAGAAATTGGTCTAAGTGATAAGGCCACCAATTTAAATGTAATTTTTGTAGTAGTTTGAGTTTATCTTGTTCTCCTGCTTTTAGTGAACAGTTTTCTTATCTTATACCTGATACAAAAACTTTCTATGTTTCTGACGTTATACAAAATCATAGGTCATATTTGTGTTTGAGTGATGTTTTAGAGTTCAGGAGTGTTAAATAAAGGATCTGTTCAATTTATAGTACTCATTACTGTCTGTAGAAAATTAGATCTAATTATAAAAAACTCTTTATTAAAAGACCACACATTTAATTATACTAATTAGAAATTTCCGACGACTTAGTGACCTTATTGCTCAAAGCAATCTCTTTCAGACAACTTTGTACAAAATAGGATAGTTTACTTAAAAAAGTGATGAGCTATTTGAATAAAACAGTTGTAGAATATTGATTTCAAACATGCGGCCACAACACTGATTCTCACATTGAGTGTCGTAGCTTCTAGCTCTGTCGAAACTGCACCTTATTGGTCTCAGAAATTCACTCACTTGTATAGACCTGTTGAACTATCGTCCGCTAGTTTATTTTAGACTCTTGTTGTTACCCTGTAGGGTATAAAATTGAACATATTATCTCTGAAACATGTTTTAAACTCCCATTTGAATTTTTCAACAAGATTCTCCCTAGAATAGGACTATGCCGTGGAACTTTTTAAAATTAAGATGTAAATATGTACATACTACACATTAATGATATTACAATTTTTTTTTATTGTCAATGCTTTGATACTTTTTGGTTAAATTTTACTATTGGGGTTCCATACATGGTATGATGAGGTTTAAATTGAACTAATAAGTGACAAATCACAATAACAATTGTTTAATTTTATTTATTACTAGATGATTAAAATCTTCTTCCTCCTCTCATTTCTGGCTTCTATTCGGTTGTATGACCGTAATTAAGCCAATGTCTTGTGTTTTTTATATATAAGCACTAATTTTTGTGGGATGAAATTCTATGTTTTAATCCAGGTAATTGTCCTCTTCTTCTCAGTCGTTATCTTCATTGCAGAAGGTGGTGTCTAGTCTGAGGTAATTGTATTACCAGATAAATAAGTGTTATATCAGATATGTGGCTCCCATAATACAATATATACTATGTATGGGGCTAGTTCGTGTGAGGAATGTCTGACAATATTTATGTCTTACTTTGACTATTTTTAAAACTTTGTGAGTCATGTTATGTGCCAAATGCCTGATCCTAATGCTCAATAATCAAAAGGCACGCTAATATAACTTAAAATATTGGTTAATATTGTTCAGACAGCAGCTGTCCTAACTAAACAAAGCTTGTGGTAAGTCAGATAATTGATATAACACACATATAATTTCACAATATACACCTGGTACTCCGAAAGAGAACAAACATCCGTATTCTTCACACAAATGTTTGTCTTGGGTGGGAATCGAACCTGTGACATATCACTCAGCAGACTATCAACTGAGCAAGAGCCCAGTCAATAGCACTTGGTCTCAAATGCCCGCAAAATTAAGAACTTTGGACCAGTGCAAAAGGCGCAACCCCCATCCTCTTAATCCCAGAACATCCCACCATGTATGGAACACCTTTGACCGTCGTAATTAATGCTCTCAGAATTTCTTTTAACGAGACAAATCTAAGTTTTGCTCGTTTATTTACTGTTAAAATTGGCACGACACAGTTTATTTGTTTAGCTATTTATGGAAAAGTGCAATTTTGACATGGATAAATGTGCAATACTGCTAGCATAACTTGTAATTTAGTTGGATTGTTATTAACTTAATACATTATTTCATTAAAATTTCACTTTACGATTCACTTTTCATGAAAATGTAATAATCCAACTTGATGCGACATACTGACCAAATGAGGGTAGATTCCTTCATTTTCAGACTACCCGCAAATTCAATACAATTTCAGTATTCTCGTGACCGTAGCGGATATAACGCGACATGTAAATTAAAAACATATAGATCATGATTGAATCTTGCGTATTTTTTCAATATGAGTACCAACTGACTTTTGGACCCACGATTGGTGCAGGCGAAATTTTTTTTTGGCAATATACAATACAAAACGCCACAAAATGGAAGTAATTTTATGACTAAGTCAGGGATTTGCAGGTTTTACCGCCGCATCATGTGACCATTTTCTTTATAAGTTTTCATTATACGTATTAATGGTTTTCCAATAAAAAAAATCTACTCATTTAAAAATATACTCTGTTGTATTGCTTGGTCGCTACTGTCATTTCGAAAGAATATTACTGGCCCGTGTAATTCGCGCGCATTCTAGAAATATAAGGAAAATTATTATCGACATTTGTTTTTGTCAAAAGCTGTCTTTTTCTTGACATCCTTGGGTTGCTAATACATTTTACCATCTTACACTACTCATTGCTCAAAACTTGATGAGCTCTCGGAAGTAAGGCACGAAACTAAACTCGCATCTGTGCTATTATATTGTATTCATGTGTGTTTGCGTGCGTGCGAAGAATACGCCACTCAATGACTGAGCACTGAGCTATCAAAAGACAGCTGGTGGTGCGCAAACGCATCGCGCGGTATTACGTTGCCTACGTACCTCCTTGTACAGAAAGAAGAAGCACAGAAAATAAACTCGCGTGTGAGTTTATTTTCTGTGCTCGTCAAATTATGTGCAAATTATAAAACACTAAATATGATGTACGGCTGTAGGCTAAACGGAATAATATCGCTCGTAATATTTCATTTTCAAACAAATAAAATCCTCATTTGGAAATACTTTTTAATGTCGCTTTACCAAAGTCCAAATAACTGTTAAAAATAGTCAATTTCGCCAAAGACGACAACCAATGTTTCACTTTTGTTAGAGAAATGTAACCAATTGAAACATTGGCGCCACCTTTGGCTAAATTGAGAACTATCTTAAACAGATATATGCCTTGCGAAAACGACTCATCGTTAATCCAATGAAACATTTTGCTGTGACAGCTTTCTTGCTCTTTTGTTTGTTAAAAGTTCTTTCGGTTTCTTAGTATCCTAAACTAATTTCGAATTGTGAGAGTAAGAAATCCGGACGCCTACACCCTTTTCACCCTTGACATATTCCTACGTAAATGAAGGGTTTTCAGAGTGACAGATAATGTCAAGTAAAAAAATATGTAATATTAAAAACCATATTACTTACATTTGGCTAAATTTTGTGTCTTAATTCAGAAGCAAGGTTAATCGACGCAAGTCAAGCAATCCTCGCTTCTGAATTTAGTATGCTAGCTTACTGAATGCTATACATTTGACTGAATTCAGTAGCGACTAAATGTAGCCAAGCCTTTAAGGCTACATATGGTGCAATTGTTTTTGCTTTCTTAAAACGATTAATTGTAAAAAGGGTGTAACGCTTTTTACAATTAATCGTTTTAAGATTTAGCCAAATGTAAGTAATATAGTTTTTAATATTACATATTTTTTTACTTGACATTATCTGTCACTCTGAAAACCCTTCATTTACGTAGGAATATGTCAAGGGTGAAAAGGGTGTAGCAGTCGGAAGATAGCGTATGCGGCTTCTTCGTTCGTATACAGTTTGTTTGAATATTTTTTTAAATAGACAGTATCTTCCAAGTTCAATACTATTTCTAAACAAAGTTATATTGCTTCTAGAATAACAAATCATATTTAAAATGTTTGGTACTTAGATCATAATGTACAAAAGATGAAATTGATGTATTGAGTATTAATTACATTAAATTGTTGAAAAAATACCAATGTCGTTGCTCTTTCCAATGCGATTCTTCGAATGTTGTAATCGATTTTAGAAAATGGTTTTTAATAAGCCGTTTTAAGATTTCAGATTTTTGCAGGAACCAATCAATAATAAGATAGTGAATTGCGATAATTTTTCAGTTTTAGAGTTTTAGGCGCTGCGCTGCGTAAACGTAGACACTTAGTTTCCAGACACCGAACACTTTTTGACGATCATTCGATCGTACATATTTATTTTGTTATACGAATACTAAAATGTTTACGTTTACGCAGAGTGGATATCATCTGCTCATGCTGGTTTTATGGAAACAAATATTCGTCGGTAGCCTGTATCTACCTATAATATCTACAGCTTGCATCTATATCTGACATAAAAAGAAATTGCAGTCCTAAGAACTGCCGATAGATAAATTAAAAACTTAACTCAGAATTTGATTACTTTGGAAACAAACAGGTGAAACCGGACGACTTGGCCACGAGTATAACCATGGTCCCGAGTTTACCCGAAGATTTCTTATCATTCCCGAGCGTGACTCTATAATTCAATTCACAGCCCACGAAAAATCTGTCTGTAGCGCGCTAAAAGAGATTTTCACTTGAAAAAAAATCCACGTTTGCGCCCATAGTATTCTAATGGCTAGATCGTTCTATTCCCAATCGTGAGGCCGTAGGTTCGTATCCCGCCTGCACCTGCTCAGTATTTTTTCAAGAGCAGATGTACAGATTTTGCATCACCACAATCTTATACTTTTAAACGACAAATTCTTGTAGGTAAATAGGTATATATATATAGAATCTGAATTTCGGAAACGGCTCGAACGATTTTCATGAAATTATGTATACAGGGGGTTTCGGGGACGATAAATTGATCTAGCTAGGTTTTATTTTTAAAAAACATCATTTTATGCGCGTTTTTAGACAATGAAAAACTCCTACAATGTCATTAGAATACGATAACTTATTTCGCCACTGTTCTTTAAGTCTTAATGGCTCAGATGGAATATGCTCGCCCTCGGAGTCAACAGGCCGCGGTTCGAATCCTGATGGTTACACTCTGGTCTTTTCTTTTTGTTTTTTTTTTTTCTGAGAAAATCTTTTACTTAGTGCCCTTTAAATACGCATTTAAACCGAGCAAAGCTCGGGCAACCAGGTACTAATCGTTAACTGTGAAAGAAAACGTGAAAATATCGACATGCTCCAAAAACATTTCCAGATCATGAGTCATCCGCCGACGTGCTAACGTGGTGGATCATGCCCTTTACTCTTGTAAGAGAAGGTGCCCAGCAATGGCAAAATTTTCTTCTGCTGTCTGTGCTGTGCCTAGCCTTGCCCTTCAAACAACACACATACAGAGAAAAGAAGTGTGGCACTCGGGGACTGCCGCGGTAAAGCTATTGCATGTTGCATGCATTTTTATCAACATAAGCTATAGGGATGTTACAGTGGCGTAGCGTGGGTTTTCGCCGCCCGGGGCCGACCGAAAATTCGCCGCCCCCTACTTTAATTATATATTTTTTTAATTTTAAGTATTATATTCAATACCTAACTAATATAGCTACATCGTTCATCTTATTGCAACTCAATAATACGGTTATATTTTTTATAATATGGTTTGAAAATGTGTTATACTTTTTAAGGTTCCATAAAACGTAAAAACGAAACCCTTATAGATTCGTCATGTCTGTCTGTCTGTCTGTCCGTCCGTCCGTATGTCACAACCACTTTTTGCCAAAACTATGATAACTACACTGTTGAAACTTGGTAAGTAGATGTATTCTATAAACCCCATTAAGGTTTTTATAAAAAATATTTTAAAAAACAATTAATTTTGGGGATGCCCCATACTTAGAACTGAAACTAAAAAGTTGTTGAAGTGAAAACTGCTTTTGGCATGCCTACACAGATTTTTCGTGGTTTGTGAATTGAATTTTAGCGTTACGCTCGGGTATGATTTTCGGGTAAACTCGGGATGCTAGAGCGAGAAACAAAATACAGTGAACAAGCTCGTCAAAGCGAGAAAGATAATATAATCCCTGTGTTTATTATATTTATGTCTTTTTATCGCGACATTAACTTCTTACCACATTCATTGAACTTGTCACGAAATATTAAATTTGCCATTCACATCCATTGCAAAAAAGTTTTTGTTGTAATGTACTTGTATTACTGTTTTATCACAGCACTTACACTACGTAAACACACAAAATCATATCTATTTTCATCACATCACTTACACATTCACTATAACACAACATTTTTATGCATTTTCAGTGCAATACTTATAAAATAAAAAAACAGCAAATACTAAAAAATTTGCTAGTCAAAAGCTATTTCCGAAGCGCGTATTTTTTTAAAATATATTCTTCACCTTCTTGTACCTATATAACAACTATGTAGCAATATAAGTTAGATATAAATTACTCATTAGCGTAGACTTAACAAATTAGGCTAGATTGTAATAAGTATTAGAATCCAAGGAAACTTGGTAAATAACTTTAGAAAAAAAAATCTTGACCATGAATTCCACTGAGTAAGTAATTACTACGAATTAATACAGTAGTCATGTAGCCGCATGTTATTCTCGTGTTGCTATGCTTACAAGGTATATTCTAATTTTCAATTTCTAAATCATTTTTATTTTGAGTTATTAAAATTATTTAGTAGTCTTTAAATAGTTAAGTATTTTTTATTTTACTTTTCACTTCTGTTAATCATTTAATATTTTATAACAATAGTAATGCCGACAAATCATAAGGTGCCTAATTTTTAAATTAAAAGTGTTTTTTAAATAGAAGCTTGTATTTAAATGCTCTAAATCGAACAAAATATATTTTGAATGCAAAACCCCACCATTTTATTAGTGGTTTGTGGTCTTGTTTGTGGTTTTGAAGTCGGTTTAATTGCGATGACGTTTATACGATGCGGTCTAGGATGGAGCATGTTTACCTAGAAGAAACTGAATCACTCTCGATTTGAAGACACCAAGATTGTAACCACCGGAAAAACTCGCTTAGGCAACGTATTACACAGACTTATTTACGAAGTGATTTTAAACTATTTAGAATTGATCCTAACCATGAAGCATCTTTAATACACAGTGAATTTAATTAACACTGCACCTGTGCGATGCCAGAGCGATTCGCTAGACTCGCAATAAAGACAAAATCATCAATTTCAATTGCTATTTTCTTTTTATAGGCAGTATAGAATAGCACTAGTCCGCATTCAAATAATTTAAATACATACTACATTGTATTATAAAAAGAATCATCAAAATAGGTTCATAAACGACGAAGTCATCCGCGAACACACATTAAAAAATATATACCTACGATCGAATTGAGAAACCTTTTTTTTGAAGTCAGTTAAAATGATTACTTTCTGATTTATTCTTTTGTATTTTATCCTATCTGGATGCCAAACTGGAACTTTTTAGGTCGTCTGGAACTGAGTGAAATCTTTTTGGTCTATACTTCAGTCAATGTTAATAATGACGATTTTAGTTACGTTAATATCTAAATAACAGTTTTAAGTATTTTATGAAATTTGGAGCACGTATTGGTATCCCGCAAGTCTCAATGTATGGACTATTTGACGTTAATGTGAAATAGTTTTTGCATTATGAGAAGGACAAAAGTGCCTCAAAATTTTTCGTATACCTAACAATACACATGGTGCGCTCGCCAGTTTATTTACTTGAACTTGGCTTGCCACACTATCATGTGTCTAGATAAAATAATGGGTTTGATTGCATTTAAAATTTATTTTCTTCGTTTTAGAGCATATTAATAAAAGCTTGTTTTCAAAAATATTTTGTTAGTTAGTTTTAGACTCGGATGTGATTCTGGATTTTTCCTTCTTCTAGACAGGTTGCAAACCAGTACCCATTTGTCCCATACTGACTTACTAACAAGGCAAGTAAAATAAAAGCTTATAAAATAAACAACGAGAGATACTAGTACCATTGCAACCTAAGAAAATTAAGTAATTAAATTCGAGAAACTGGCTACCTACTTAACTACCTCACTTTTTAATTATTTATCTGTTCGATAAGAAGTGTTATATCAAAGTTTTTTTTCAATCATGCAACGTATTATTTTCGTTATGCTCCTTATCTGCCGCCCCTTTCGTGTGCCCGCCCGGGAAATATGGGCCCCTGCCCCCACGCTACGCCACTGGGATGTTAAAAATTTTTCGGAATTGCTTTTATTTTGAAGAGTGACATTTGTTTACCTTAAAAAATATCACGGGAAATCCGTTAAGTTGGCAACACTGCTAAGAGCATTTAGTCTGTAAAGTTAATACAAATAAGATTCAAAGTCGAATGACCGAGTGGGGAGGACGGCGTTACGGTCTTCCATCCCTCTTTCTTGTGAACATAAGAAAGAGATGCACGATCACTAAAATTTGGTCCCCAGGCCCGCGATAAAAGCTATGCAATAGCTTAAAATTACAAGCCAGTGATAAATCATCTTAAATCTCTGGGTGACGAATGCATAGGTAACGATTTGGACTCTTTTATGATCCTATAGCGTTGTGAGCAAGGGCGGATCCAGCTTTGGCTCCAGGGGTGGTCACATGCCTCCAGAGAGGGAGGGGGCGAGAGTAACACCGTAGTCAAGTCATAAAACTGTGCGATAAGTAGGGTATCATCATCAGCAGCAGCCGCAAGACATCCACTGCTGAACATAGGCCTCCACTCTAGATTTCCACGACCAGCGGTGTCCAGCAACCTTTTTGAGGTCATCTTTCCAACAGTGGGAGGCCGTCCAACACAGCGCTCGGTTCGTGGTCGCCACTCGAGAACCTTACTTCCCCATCGGTTGTCAGTTCTGCAAGCAATGTGGCTTGCCCATTGCCACTTCAGCTTGCTTACTCTTTGAGCTATGTTGGCTACTTTCGTTTTTCTGCGAATATCCTCATTACGGATTCTGTCGCGAAAAGAAACTCCGAGCATATCTCTCTCCATAGCTCGCTGTGTGACTTTGAGCTTTATTATGAGGTCCACAGTTAAGGACCACGTCTCAGTTCCATAAGCCATCACTGGTAGCACGCAGTGATTAAAGAGTTTGGTCTTTAAGCATTGGGGCATTTTGGACTCAAAGATGTTCCGAAGTTTCCCGAACGCTGCCCATTCGAGTTGGGTCCTTCGCTGGACCTCTTCGTCAAATCTTTCGTTGAATATTTGTTTGGATTCTACCAATATGGCCGGATATGTTTATATGGTATATAGTGCTGTCGCAATTTTGGAAACTGGTTTGTTCTGGTGGCTGGGAGTCGTCAAACCTGCGTGTGAGACGATTTGTGATTATCCTCGAAAACAACTAATAAACGTGGCTTAGAAGTATGTCATTACATGTAATGATGGTATGTAATTCTTCAACAATGTGATGTCACCTTTTGGACCAAGAGCACCACCACGTGGCTCAGAAGTGAGATGGGTCTGTAGTTCTTCATCAAGATGTTGTCACCTTTTTTGAAGAAGAGCACCACCACACTTCTGCTCCACGCTTCTGGCGTACTACCGTCAAGTATGACGGAGTAGAATAGCTTCTGAAGGACTTTAAGTATCGGTTGTCCACCTGCTCTCAGAAGCTCAGTCGTAATTCCGTCGTCGCCAGGTGCCTTGTTGTTTTTAACTTGTTTGAGAGCCATCCTAGTCTCGTACAGGCTGACTTTCGGGATATCTACGGTAAAGTGACGAGTCAGGTCAGGACAGGTTGTCCTTGAGTAGAGGTGTATAACTGTTACTGTTCATAGAACCTGTCAATCTCGTCCAAAATCTCGGGCTTCAACGTTACCACTATTAGTCTTCAGTTTCGTCAGTTTTGCCCATGAGACAGATTGTTTGCGAACAATTTCGAGTTTTGGTTCCGCTTGATCGCTTTTTATTTATTTATTTAATTTTGTCACTCCACAGACTCCGTCCGTCAGAGGGGTCCGTGACCTTTGTCATTACAATTATCTTTTTTTTACATATTCCTTGGTTTAGGAGAAGAAAAGGAAAATAGGGTGTTGTGAACATTTAATTCTAATACTAGTCAGTCCGATTTCGTCTGTTGAGCCGATCACTACCGGTTGGGATTCCGATAGTAATCGACTCGACATCGTCTTTTGCTTAAGCCGCCTCCTCTCGGCGCAAAGCCTCCTCTACGGCCGCGTTTCTGTCCTTCTTGATCGCTTCTTCAACACTCGTAGTATTGAAGCAGTGTATGTCGCGTTGCACACGAATTGAGCCGTCAATAGACCGTCATGTCGACTGAAGACTGCAACCACATATTTACCTCGCCTAGCCGCCATGAGAATTAGAGTACGATCGGAAAGCTTTTGTGTTCTATTTTAGCGGCGGCTCTTCTAGTATATATTTTCTATCAACTGCATGAACAGTTTCCACTAGCCTGTCGTTTATTATATCGTTCGCTGTTACTCAATTATCTAGGGATTCGAAGCGATTTTGAAGTTTGAGGGGAAAGTTATCGAGCTTTTAGATTTAAGCATAATTTGGTCAGAGCGTGGACCTCATTAGACATGACCTTTCAAGATTCAGCGTTCCTTTTGCCATACGGTGATCGCTGCCGGTCTACGATAAGTATGATAGTGTTGGTACACGATAAGTAGGTACTGGACCTAGTCCAGGGGGGTCATGACCCCCATGACCCCCCCCCCCTGCATCCGCGCCTGGTTATGAGACTGCTGTTATGGGCAGTCGTGCTGTTCACCATCAGACACATGTCTTGGGCGCCACGTCACCCTACTCTGTTTCTGATTAATGTGCAGTAGTGTGTGTTTACTGTTTAGCTATAATACGTGTTCACCAACGTGCTCGAAACCATTCGTGTTCAAAAGTAAGCATTATATAACTGTTTTGAACAAGTATTTTGTTTACTTACCGTATTCTTTCATCTTTACATTCTACATAATTATATGGAACTAGCTATACCCTGCCACGCTACACTGTGGCACATTGTGATGCAAAAATTAGACAAAAACAATCTTTGATGCGGATTATATATCATTCTAAAATTTCTGCTCGATCGATGCAGAACTTTTTGAGTTTTTGAAGCGTAGACAAACCAACATAACATTTTTATATATAGAGATTTATTGTAATGAAGTCATGAAAAAAAGATTGGTTTCAGCTTTCAGCAAAACCGCAAAATATCAATAGGTATCTGAGTCAAATTTAAAAAAATCCCTACGTCTGCAAATGTATAAGTCAACTTCAATTATCACTGACAATGACAGCATCCGTTTCTTCTGTCAGTGTCAGCAGTCAGCGATCTGCTGTTTGTCAATTTGTCAATTGTCATTCGAGCAAAACAGAATTTTTCGTTTTTGATTGGGAAGATTCCAAAATATTAATAACAAAAATGTCTATTCGCCTCACTGGTGCGCTAAAAGAGCTTAGAATTCATTTGTGCCAGACTAGTAAATCATCACAAGGGATCAGGTAAACTGAATGATTACATAAACAAAATTCTAACCTCTAATATTTTATCGCTATTTTTCGATTTTTTGCGTTTTCAGGGACTGGATCACTAGCAACTATGTATCCGTAAAAAAGGCTAATCCAAGCTTTCCCATTTTGATCCGCGAGTGTAATGGCGTACAACCCCGTATCTGGGCTCGTTATGGTAAGTTCTCATCTCTAGTTCTTGGGTTTGTAAACTTTGTATGTTATTACGAAAAAAAACACTTGCTGTTAAATAACTGTAAGTGTTATGTATATAAACTCCCACAGATATTGTCGGTTAACTGTTAACTAGGCTTTTTTCTCACTTCAACTTACCACACAGTTGCAAAAAGATGATTTTCTGTAAAACTCTGATCGGGATAGTACCAGTTCCAAATCTACATGTTACATCTGGAATCAACAAAGAAAATCGACATAACATAAGCTCAAATCAGTACTTTGTTCCCATTGCTGTAATTAATCAATACATTCTCACAAAAGAAGTGCCATAGCTATAGTAACCCAAGACAGTAACCAAATTCTTTATGTTAAAGTTCACAATCTCTCATCTTTCTTAGGACATGCTAGTTTTTCTTCACCATATGCTCATAAAATAACAAAATAATATTGCCGTTTTTAGTAGTTTATAAAGTTATACTTCACCAGGTTGACTCTGCAAAGAGTTCTACTTCTAAACAATATGATTAATAGAATGGCATTCACAGAGAGAGGCAGGGAAACCTTTGAAGAGGTCGGCAACAAGTCAAGTTCAGAAATCAGCAAAATCATTGATAAACTTTCCAACGATTCCAAGTGTATTGAATTTTAATTAAATTGGTAGTTAGAGAAACATTTAGTTGATCATGCAATCATTACTATTATAATTAAAATGTAATTGTTTACATTTAGCTATGTAGATAATACATAAAAGTATTTTTGAAGTTAGTCCTTAATTTGTATGATCGTATAGCCACCTACATGTTTAGGTAAGTATTGCCACTTAGGCAGATAATTGATACATATCAAGAAACATAATTTAAACATTTATCATCTTTGTAAACATTATTTATACATAAATTCCTGACATCACATAGAAACAAACTAATTTCATATTATTTAGTATTATACTCGTACAACACTTCTGTAATTTTACGGATAGGTGCTGGTTTGGTTTTGGTTGGATCATAGTTCAGGGAATGCCTGGGGCATCGCAGCGGGCGTTTAGGCCGCCTGGCAACCCATCCATGGGAATAGGCCCTCCCGAGACAGTGACGCGCCACTGGTTTCCGGTGCGTCACTGGAGCCAAAAGGCAAAACTCACAAGGGCGCTGTCGGTGGCAGGGCCGTGTGTGATTGCGGTCCCACGACTGTGACCCCAAGCCGTGCTGGAGAAACTTGTGGGAGTTT
The DNA here is from genome assembly GCA_017562165.1 of Ectropis grisescens. Taxonomy (NCBI): domain Eukaryota; kingdom Metazoa; phylum Arthropoda; class Insecta; order Lepidoptera; family Geometridae; genus Ectropis; species Ectropis grisescens. Next base: position 27,970,452 of record CM029781.1, on the reverse strand, counting down.
TATACACCCGCTGTCCGTGTCCCTGCTTGGTGGACAGTGCGTAACAATATTTCCCCAAAAAATAAAATGCAGTCCAGGGACTGTTTATGAATAATTAATCAATAGCTAACTCATTTGTGGTGCCTGGCATGACTTGAATCTAAGACTTGCTGTAATGTAAGTTAAATTAAATCAGCATGTTTGGGGTTTAGCTAAGATTTTTTGTCATTGTGAACCATGGATCGGTTGAATATTTAGTATTTTTTAAGCAATATTTTCAAAATTATGCTATCTTCAGGGCAAGAGGATTTAAGATTAGTTAATTAGTAAAATAAAAATATGTAAACCGGTCATTTGATTTGTTTTTTTCAAATTACAGAAAAAGGTGTAGAGAGCAGTTCATCCCTCACCAACTTAAGCGCCGCCGACGTCACCAACGCCATCAAACAACTCATCAAGTGAATGGTTATCAATGATTATTATTTATGTTATTTAATATGTTATTACAATAGTTAGCTAAAATGTTGTTTTATTGAGAGAAACCGTGAGTAACTGAAACCAAGAGTGTGGATACACTTATCTACGTGTTCTAAACATGACTCAAGCACAATTTTGTCTTTTGTGACATTAGAAACGTCGAAAATTTATTCACTGATTGAAATTTACTGAAATTGTTTTTGCCCCTCTGAAACTCAGAAAAATGTTTGTGATTTGGAAATCTTAGGCCTAGTGCCCTTAAATTATATCATGTACTGCTGGTCTTACTGCTTAGGTTAGTCAAAGATTAGTCTTATCACAAATATTTCGTTCTTTAGCTCTAAATCAATTCTATTAATGCTTGTCACACAATAAACTTGAATGCTATTTATTTATTGTTCACACCAAAGATAGGTCCACACAATTTAGGAAAACCGTAAGACAATCAGAAACACACCACATGTTTGTATTAGACACCAGAAAAAATTAAAATTTACAAAACATAGAATACTTTCCAGGCTTTTTTTTGGAGGCATGCTAATTCTCGAAAGTTTTGTCGATATTTCTATATGTCTTATTGGAGAAGGTGTGCCACCAGTGCGTCATTGGAGGCACTGCGCTATATCTAGTGCCATAAATGGCGAATAAGACTTAATTGTAATTGTAGTGGTTCGAATTTAAACGTTAGAGAAGGGTATACCGACATTTAAAACTAGTGACGTTGGTCAGGACACTTATAGCTGATCGAGTCAGCGACCAAATCGAGGACACGTTTGCGCCCTGGAAAACAGCGACGGCTTATCGACTTTCGCATTTACAGTAGTATTTTATCACCATTGCATCAGATTAGCACGAGGCAAAGACGAGAACGAGAGGTTTTTTTATACAAAGGGACCTATGGCAGATGGCTTCTAGCTTCTACTGCCCACTAGAATTTAGGTTACAGAATGGGCCCTACTACGAGTAAACTTACGCACGTGCCCGAAGTAAAAAAAGGGAGATATACCATGCAGTGGTATAAATAAGCTGCATACAAGCACACCCCGGACACTCCACTAAAACTCCATACAAGCGCCGCTGTGGAGCTACCTACTCTTCACACAACTACGCAGACGTCGTTCGTACACACGCGTGAATGTGTGCGTTAGCGCTAGGGCTACTGAATTATTTTATTAAATAGTTGTGCCCCTTGAGTTCACCTGGTGACGTAACATCTATATATATATAAATGTTATGTTGGTTTGTGTACGCTTCAAAAACTCAAAAGTTCTGCACCGATGGAGCTGAAATTTTAGAATGATATATAATCCGAATCAAGGATTGTTTTTATCTAATTTTTGCATCACAATGTGCCACTGCGAAGCGTGCCAGGGTACAGCTAGTAGTTTATAAACTTGGTATAATGTTGAGTTACATAAATATAATGGTGCCAAATTATACTATTCTAATTAAAAGGGTGTTTGTATTGCCTCGTAAAATCAAACGAAACCGATGATCGATAAGTACCTAGATATCTATTTCTGTTAGTAGGTACACATTCGCATATTATTTTATACTTACCCAAGAAGGAAACTTTATTCTGTCACTATAATTATTCCTCCAGCCATTATCAATCCGTGCCCAAAACTGGCTGTGTAAGTTACGAACTTTGAGTTAAAAATTACTACGTTATTTTAAAGCAACGTTATTCAAAAGTTTCTAATCTTACGTTATTTTATCCTTAGGAAATTAAATAAAGCTTTTAATCTTGTCCCGTTTAAATGACGGACAGCCGTAAACAGCATAACAACTCACCATGATGATATTTCGTTAGGAATTAGATGTTCGATACCAGCCCTTCGTTGAGTGCTCCTAGCGTACTCCGAAACGGCCTGAGGGGTGAGGAAGCTTGAAATTGGCGGGGGGTGGGGAGTGTCCGTTCTATCTATATTATCTATTCTATGATACAAGGGCGGATCCAGTTTAAAACGCATACCTATACGCGATAAAACGCATGTGAACGTTTTAATGGATAGTCCACCTTAGTTCTGGACCCAGCCCAGAATCCCCCCTTGGCTGCTTGTTATGAATGCATGTTATGAAGACATTGAAAAGGGTTTGTCAATTAAACACAATATAGTACAGAAATAATTTATTATGCTTAATTACTACAATTAACAGACTTGTAACAACACAATACTATACTATACTGACTAAGACCTACAACTAAGACACTCGTTAATGCTCCTCAGCTCTAGGAATCTAGGTAAAGAAAGCAAAGTACGAAAGCTATCGACTTCACCAGCGTTAAACGCTTGCAAATATATTAAAAATTCCAACAGCCCCCTTTGAGGACGCAAGAGGACCCGTGTGTCCGTATATTGGCAAGGGTTTGCGCGTCGCGAGCTGAAAATTGGAACAGCGCCCTAGAGGACGTCCGTACGAGAGTATTGTCCGTACATTTATCTGGATTTTTCGCTTCAATAACTGAGAGCCGATAGTATCCATACTTCGCCCATTGTACTTTGTACCTACGTAGACGTATGTTCGTTAAATAACTACAAAAATAGAGGCAGTATGTTGCTATTTGTGTAATGACCCTGTAGCTAAATATCATTTAGATTCATAAACATTTCCACATGTAACAAAGTATTTGTATGTTAGGCTCACGTAAAAGTTGCTCTAAAAAGTGCTGGCTGCGAAGAAATCTAAAAGGATTTCCAACATTAAATGTAGGCACCGTGATCGTGATTAAATGTACCTACTACGTTTAGTACTTTAATTACCATTATCGTGAATTTTTCAATGAGTGTGTAAAACTACCCACTTACACTACATCAACACTACAATTCAGGGCTGCCATCATATAAAATACCATTTCCGATAGATCCATGATATAGATATTCGCTCAAAGCTACAATATCGTGATCATGTAACGTATTATCACAACTCGTACGAAACCGTTCGTCGAGCCTAACAAATAAACATAACATACGTAATGGTAACTATTAAGGGAAAAAAAACCCAAAGAAACACATTATGTACAAACCGTAACTTTCATTGTACAAGCACTGATTTAAAAGTTCAGTGGTAAAAATGATTAAGTGTTTTGTAAAAGCCTTTAGAAAAATAACAGTTTATAACGTTTTAAACTTAATCTAGTCTTGGACTAGTCCAAGTAGCACCGGAATAAAACCTAGTTTTGGTGCATTTACGCCATGCCAAGGTGTGCCTGTTCTAGAACAGATTTTACACAAAACACTTTAAAACACCTACGTAAAAATCATTGCAAGCCGCCTTACCCTTAATGAACATCAACAATACTTGTGTCGAACGACCGCGACAAAATGTTTGTTCGATAGCATACATATTTTCTGTCTTGTACGAGAGCAGGCACAGTTTCCAATCGTTATATCAAACGATTTTCTTTAATTTGATTTTAGTTTGTTTAATTGAAGTAATTACAATTTTACCCTATTTCTTTTGAGCTGTAATTTGATCCACTACTTGGTATCTACCGATGACAATGTTTTAGCTTTCACATATGCATCATTGCAGAAAGACCGTAAACAATAAAAAAACGGTTTTACTTATTTTTCTACCTTCCGTAAGTATTTATCTCGAGGCATATCCAGCATAGCGTCCGAATGCGAAGCGCACAAAACGCATATTTTTTAATCTATGGTCATATCGCAGTTGCCCTGTGTTGCCTACCGACGAAATACAAATTGATATGTATCCACATAAGACAGAACTAACAAACTAGCGAAACTGTTTCCTTCCCGTTCTTCGCGGTACAAAAACATGAGACGACACTATGCTATTCAGTTTCGCGTGTAGAAGGCCTAAAATGCGGGTAGTCCGAAGAGTTCCGGTTGAAACTTGGCGAGCGAGGGTAGGACGATGGTGGCGTGGTTGGTGAGCCGGCGGTCGAGGTGTGGGTCGGGCACCATCACGACTTGCATGCCGGCGTCGCGACCCGCCGTCACTCCGTGAGGGGAGTCCTCGAATACTAAACACTGGAACATCCAATACACTTCTTAGATACCTACAAAAATTTGATAAATACATAATGAAGGGTAAAACATACATTACCTAATTCAATAATGAGGACTACATAAATGTTTTATATCTCATAAAATTATTACATACTTGGAACTGATTTGAGAAGCAATATGAACAAACATTTTTTTTTAAAACAATGTATTTTTTTTTCTTTGGATAAATACACACTACACTACACTATAAAACATAGAATTAATTAACATATTATTCTTCACTTGACCGCGACGCGACGCAGCGGATTACGATGGAGCGTGCTTTACGGAGACCAAACCGACTCACTCGATTTCAAGACACCAAGATCGTAACTATCATGAACTCAGGCAGTCAGGCAAAATATTTCAATAGTAAACCAAACTCACCTTGGAGGGATCGGGTTTATCAGGAAACCTGGACGCTGCTACTAAAAATATATCCGGATGTGGTTTCCCGAATTTGACCTCCTTATCTGTGCTGCCCATCACCTTGTGATGGAACAGGCTGAACAGTTCCTTGTTGACCGCCTCTTTCGTCTGCACGGAGCGTTCGCTCGACGACGTCGCGAGGGCGAACGGGACTTTCGTCTTGTGGAGGTGGCGGATCAATCTCTCTGCTCCTGAAATGGGAGAAACAACATAAAGGTTTATTTCTATGCTAGTGTTTGCAGAGTCTAGCTACCTTTTTATGTGGGGGAAATAGTTTTAGGTATGCCCACCATGCATGCAGGGACATGGTGGGGTATGTCGGCCTCGGCACCACGGGAATCAACATAGTGCCTCCGTACCGACTAAAACCCCACAGGTTTCTCCGGCATGGCCAGGGTCAGGGTCGCGGCGTCACTTTTCGCACTCCCATCAACGACCCTGACCCACCTGCCATCGCCCTTGCGGGCCCGCGGGATGGGCATCCACACCCGCTCATTTGGATCCAGCGACCCGCCGGAAACCAGCAGCGCGTCACCTCCTCGGGAAGGCCTATCCCTAGGTAGGGTGTCAGACGGCCCTTAACGTCCGACGCCCCAGGCCTTCCAGTGGAGACGGAGTGCGAGCCTGAGTGTGCCTTAAGGCTCGCCTCCGTGTCCGCTTCCGCCTCAGTGAAGGAGCGAGAGGTTTTCGCACTCCTCCACCTCACACGACCTCTCACTGTCAATCATCACGGCGAAGATGGTCGGTAGCGAGAGGTCCGCCCTCACCACCGCGGCTAGGGATAGCCACAGTTCCGCCTCTATGGCCGCGTCGCGGCCCTTGTCTTTCCACTGAGCACTCTGCTAATCAGAGTGCTCGTGGAGGACTCTCATCTGGAAGACTTAGGAATTGTACTTGGTCGATATATCAGCCGAGTAACCTTCCCAAGTCTTCCAGTCCCCTCCCCCAACCTCTAAACGCACTGCTCAAGGGGGTGAGGAGCGCGTGTAGAAGTTCCCAGCGCCGGCCGGGATACGCCATCACACAACAAGTTGTTGTGTGATGCCCAAGATACACCATGTGGAGCCACACATGTTCCCGAGCCACGCACCACTCTAGCTACCTAGGTTGAATCTGCAAACACTGTTTTGTCATAGAAATTGTTATCAGAACGAAGGAAAACTTTTTATTGTGTCTCTATACAGGTGACAAATTATCCAACATTTGAAGTGTTTATTACAAAAACTCTAAGTTAGTATGTATTCATGTCTATCGGTAGCCCCTATGACTGGAATTTTTTTTTTCTGAAAATTACTCATTCGTGAAAATAAGCTAATCAGTCAAATCTATCAGGTCTGGCGGCTTATTCCCTACAGTCTGCTGTGATATAATTTAAACATCAATGCATATCAGTTTGAAGTCTTTGAAGGCAAGCAAATTGCAAGCAGGTAATTTTGTATAAAATATCATAATCTTAATATGGTTGAAACTTCTACGTTAAGTCTTCGTAAATTACACTGTTTTGCGAGACATTACAGTCATCATCACTGTTCAGCGGAATCCTTATCCCTCTTTAACCAATCTTTTCTGTTTTTAACCCCCGACCAAAAAAAAGGGGTGTTATAAGTTTGACGTCGATGTCTGTCTGTCTGTCTATCTGTCTGTCTGTCTGTCTGTCTGTGTGTGTGTCTGTCTGTGGCACCGTAGAGCTCAAACGGATGAACCGATTTCGATGCGTTTGTTTTATTTAAAGGTTAATAACCGTGCGGATGTTCTTAGCTATGTTTGGTTAATATCGATTCAAGATGGCCGCCTCCACAAAATGGCGGACAAAATATTTCTTCACAATTTACCTCAATATGGGTATCAAACGAAAGGGATTGACTAGTAGAATACGTTGCACTATGACAAATTTCAAATCCAAAATGGCCGCTACCACAAAATGACGAAACATTTCTTTTTCACAACTCCTTAATATGGGTATCAAATGAAAGGGCTTGACTAGTCGAATGTTGTACAGATAACAAATCTGAGGTAGTCGGGGTTAATCAAAATTTGTAATTTTGTTCTTGTATACGTCTTTTCTGAAGCAGTGCGGGTCTATCGCAGCCTGCCATCTCAAGGTCGCCATTCGCATAATACGAGCAGAAATATTTTAAACTAGCTGAACCCGCTACTTCGTTCGCGTAAGCAGATGTTACTGACTTATACATTAATTGGAAGTATCGTACGTCAAATATTTGGATAAGTAGTCATTGACCTTTGAGTTTGAGTGAATTTGTTTTTCCACACAAAAAATTATTTAATTTTATCATCTTTATTTTTCTTTTTTTAAACAAAATCAAACATACTTAGTAAGGTTTCGTAGTATCGAACATAGCGGCAAGTGTTAAGTTTGTAGGATTTTTATAGGATACATTATGAAAAGTCTGAAGCTAATGTGCATGATCTGATACCTACTTACCTATTTCTTTTTATCCGCAAGCTGTTTTCTAGCTGTTACCCGCGACTTAACCGGCGTAAAATTCTGAACGAAGCCTGTGTGGAATCAAAATAATTAAAATTTTGAGTTTTAATGATATTCAAGCAAGTTGAACCCGTAAATCTAAATCCAAGTCCTAGTGAAATGTTAATGTATGATTTTAATTGTAGGTAACACAGAAAAAAATCAAGAACGAAAGAATCCAAATTCGGCATCATAATTCTTTTAGCAGCAAAAACTTATTAGTACAATTTAGTTTAGAATATCAGTAACGCCACCTAGTGATGAAAGAAAAAATACATACCACAATAGCAAAACATCGATTTAAATGGCCTTTAGTGCTTTTAGATTTAAACTGGCATTAGCGCCCTCTAATGAGAATATTATGTTGCTTGTTATTTTGATTGTGAACGCAAATCACCTATATTATCTACGCCAAAACGGGTGCATGTATTTTTCATTTTGGCTTTTACCTTACCATCACATCAAGTTCCTTACGAAAATATATACTGATATTAATATGGAGTTAAATGAAAATGTAGACTTATTAGCCCATGTGAAATTTTAGACTCTAAACTATACGTGTTTCGTATGTCGTATGTATCCTATATCGTTGTGCCGTTTTGACGGGATAGTTCATATTTGTTTCTTTAGGGCCCATGCTTCTTTTCAGGTTGATAGGTAATAAATACATAAATGTGGTATTTCAGACTATGAGTTATCTCTGTTTCAATTTTCTACCAAATTTGCTTAGTCTTTCCTACGTCACAGTAACCTATAAGTAACCGATTTGCTATTTCTGAGTTCAAACTACGTGTGTTTCGAATTCCATCCAAATATGTTCAGCCGTTCCAACGTTGTCCTGTAAATATTATGAATGTCACTGTTTGGATGTCAAGTCAAGTCAAGTCAATCATGGCGGAACGTATCAAGTGATCGGGTTGAAATTTGAAATAGAATTAGATTACAGTCTGGAAGAACACATAGGCTAAACATTGCCTATGTATAAGTACTCTATGTATTACTTAAGCTAAACCAAGAATGTGTATTTAATTTTAACTCGATACATTCAGCCGTTCCAACGTAAGTGAATAGTTAAAGCGTCTACCTGTGACTGGTACATTATTATTAGTATCGAGCAAGAAACGGTTAAAAATCAAGTTTGTTGTATGGGTGCACCTCTTAAATATTATTTTTAGTAGTATTTTTTGTTAAAGCGGCAATAGAAATACATCATCTGCGAAAATTTCAACTGTCTAGCTATCACCGTTCTTGAGATAAAGCCTGGTGACAGACGGACGGACGGACGGACGGATAGCGAAGTCTCAGTGATAGTTTTACCCCCTTGTGTACGGAACCCTAACAACAGTCTGCTTCGGTCACCGAAGCTTGTTGAACACTACCTTTAAATTTTAAACAGTATTTGGATTTAAATAATACGTTTTCTAATAAGTTACGGCTAGTCTAGTACCTAAGTTACATCTGACCTAGTCGGGAGAACGCCGACTGTCGATCCGGAGACCCAGGGTTCAAAACCACGCGCACCACTATCTTTTCAGAGTCATGTTCGTAATGCCGGTAATTAAAACGGTGAAGGAAAACACCATGAAGAAACCGAAATCTACCTATAATCTAAGTTCTAAGTCATATGTCATCCACCAACCGACACTGGGCCAGCGTGGTGGATTATAGCCTTGTCTCTCTCTTGCGAGAGAAGGCCCCGACGCCCAGCAGTGGGAACATTTAATGGGTTGTTTATGCTGCTACTTATTATGCTGATATGTTTCTCCAAAATACAAAAATCTACTTCAATGACAGGTAATTTAATTCTGTCATTCGACTAAATTTTATAAGAAGGTATAACCATGTCGTACAGATATATCTAAGCTGACTTTAGTTTTTTGTTGATAATTGAAAAACTACCTCCCTGTTTTCGATATCTAAGATCACCTCTGAAGTATTTTCTACCAAACAAAAAAGGAATTATCAAAATCAACTAACAATTAGCGGAGTTATCGCGTAAAATAAAACCAAATAAAAAACATGCAACCCGATTGAGAACATCCTCCTTGTTTGAAGTCGATTATAACCGAATAATGTTTGTTTTTCCACACAAAAAAATATTTTTGACAATTATTTTGTCATCCAAGACGACGCGACGCGATCACGTGGGCTCTTTCTAGAATCTAGATATTCTGTGGATCGTCTGTGATACACAGAATACTTAGTAGTTAGTATGTACCGAACGCGCCGCGCGTGTCGTTATTATTTAATGTTTGTGTAATTTCCGAACCAACACACCGATATTGTTCAAATTTTAACGGGATAATATAAAAAATGTGTTCTTTCTAACAAAAAAAGAATTCATGAAATTAAACAACGCAAACATGAGTTACAACCAAATACACATTCTGACTTTCACCCCCTCCCGCAAGAAAACCGATTAGAATTTGGAGATCAAAAGTAGCCTACAGCAATGTCCTTAGTATAAACTAAAATCATGCCAAGTTTCAGCTGAATTGAATCAGTAGTTTCGGCGTGATGCGTGATCCCTATACAGAAAGACAGACAGACAGACAGACAGACAGACAGACAGACAGACAGACAGACAGACAGACATGACATGAAAGAAAAAATGCAGTTTCGCCATCAGTATCGACTATGGAGTGCACCAAAAAAAAATTTTTCAAAATATCTTCAATGTACAGAATTCGACCCGTTACAGTTTTATTATAAGTATAGATATAGATAGATATGAATAGATTAATAAGATCAACTCAAAGGATCAACATTCAGCTTAACATATTGAATTATCTTTAGACCTTCATCTGTCTATGGTTAAATCATATGTACTTAGTGGAATAGTTAGTTTTGTGTAACTTAGTATAGTTTTTATTTTTGAATGATATCTGGTATGCCTCATGTATGTTCTAGTACCTGGTAGACCGAGCTTTGCTCGGTTTAAATGCGCTTATAAAGGGCTCAAAGTAAAAGATTTTCTCAGAAAAAATAGCGAGCGAGCATATCCCGTCTGAGCCATTTAGACTTAAAGAACAGCGGCGAAATAAGTTATCGTATTCTAATGACATTGTAGGAGTTTTTCATTGTCTAAAAACGCTCATAAAATGATGTTTTTAAAAAATAAAACCTAGCTAGATCGATTTATCGTCCCCGAAACCCCCTGTATACATAATTTCATGAAAATCGTTCGAGCCGTTTCAGAGATTCAGATTCAATATATATATATACCTATATACCTACAAGAATTGGTAGTTTAAAGGTATAAGATGTATGATCCTCATACATACATATATACGTATATTATACTATGAAACTATGATCATAAATAGGTATGCTGAAAACATTACACACGACTTGATCGCGATCTCAATTATTATTCTATTACCTCGACGTTCTAGTTAATTAGCTAATTTAGGTTAGTAAAGCCTAGCGCCTTCAGCACGAGCCCAAAGTTCGGTAAGCAGCAGAGGTCAACTGTAGAGCGGAGAGACCAACTGTATGCGGCCATAGGCCATAGTCCTTTTTAAAACAATGTTTTCACGTTTTCAGTGCAATTTAAGTTTGTTAATAAAGGCACTCTCTTCTACAATTATGTCCCTATTCAGTCTGTATGACAGTACCAAGTGTACACATGTACAGTTTGAAAGAGAGTAGGTACTATACATACAGAGTATAGTAGTGGTATGACTCTTTGAAGAGTCCACCTTGGGAAGAACCACACCTTTGCCAGTGCTCCTACTGCCAAGTAGTAATGTGCAGACATCGCTGTGTTTCCGGTTTGAAGGGCAATGTTTCCAGAAAAATGACAAGGCATAGAGATAAATCATCTTATATCTCTGGATGACGAGAGCATTACTTTTAGTTTTTTACACCTGTATAATAAAATATTTTAAATGGTCTTAATGTACTTGTATAGTTCATCATATTTTGAAATATCTTATCAATGTACAATCGGACGAAAGAAGCCGGTGATAAGAGGAAAATAAACAAAGTGCATCAGGAATTTGTTATCATCAATGGTGTAGTTAATTACCAGTAGCGGCCCGGCGTAGGACAGAGGCCTAGGCGGAACATGGATATTATTCGGTTACATCAATATCATTTTAAGATTTCTCATGGCGATAAGTGACAGAATACCCAAACAGTATGTGTTTGACAAGAAATACAAAATTCAACTCGAGGAGTCTCCTCCGGGATCATAGCTCCACCGAGTTGATGGTCTTCACCGATCGTTCGACAACCAACGAGGGCGTTGGATCCGGCACCTTCTCGGAAGACTTGAATATCAGGTACCACACATCTCTCGGGCCCACAACCCGTCTTTCAGGCAGAATGCGTGGGCATCACGAGGGCTGCTACCATAATCACCGACAGGAGGGTGCAGGGTTATAACATCCGCATACTCTCTGACAGCGCGGCGATCCTACATGCCCTAAAGAGTAACACCATCACTTCGGGACTAGTCCTTGAATGCCACAAGTCTCTGACGGAGGTTTGTGAACATAATTAAATCGTTCTCCAATGGATCAAAGGCCATAGCGGATCGAGAGGTAACGACGCGGCGGACGAACTGGCGAGGAGGGCATCAGCGGAACAGGTTCAGGGCCCTGAACCGATTGTCCCGCTCCCACTGTCGCAGGTTCGGTAATGGCTGCGTGAGAGGTCACTGAAAGAATATAACGACACCTGGACCAAGAGGTCGGACTGTAGTCAGTCTAGGGTGGCACTGGGGGGCCGTTACTCACGGTACACTCGGCAGCTGCTAAGCCTGAATCGGCAACAGTTGCGACTGGTTACGGGCGCACTGACAGGTCACGATTTGTACAATAAACACCTATTCACACTAGGTATTACTGACAGTCCTCTTTGCAGAGCTTGCCTTGAGGCTGAAGAAACGGACGGTCATGTGCTCATGGAGTGCACGGGAGTGGCGGCTCATCGGGCGAAGTTCCTGGGCACACCGGAGACGCTCCGTGAAGCATGCGGCAACGTGAAGAAGCTGCTGGGCTTTCTGTTGGAGTTGGGTTGGCGGGAGTGAAGCCCACTTGCCACACGCAAAACAGGCGCACCGAGACGTCGAGTTGCGGAGACAGCATGCCCACGAAGCCTGAGCGGAGCGCTACTACTACTAAGATTTCTCATTATCATCACATTATCGCAGCCTATTAAATGTTCCCAGTGCTGGGACTCGGGATAGAGTCAGACCATAATCCACCTTATCCACCACTATTTTAAGTTAACGATTTGACTTCGAAAAGACATTGGTGCGTGTTAGATTTGAACCGGTTGCACCGGATCGGCAGTTGCCGTTGGTCAGCAACACGCCTGCCCATAACAGAATAGTGTCACGACGCTATTGGAACATGAAGAGTCGTGACCTAGTACTGCACCACTCGTCATTCAGAGATATTAGATTCAGATTTATCTCTATGTCCCGTAATTTATTTAGGCGCATTGAGACGTCAAGTTTCGGAAACCAGCCCGCCTACGAATACGTCCCGTAATTTGACTGTAAACATTATATTTCAAACCGGGAACACATTACACAGTGATATGTGCACATTACTGCTTGGTGTACCATATCAGACAAAGGTTTGTTACTTCTCCTAGTAGACTCTGCAAAGACTCAATCCACTACAAAAAATAACTGTTGAAAAATTATGTGTCAAAAGTTACCATCTAAGAGTGGGGCTCCAGCAAGCATAGTGTCTCCTAGCACCAGCAACTGGTCCCGGAACTCCGTGGGGGTGACAGGTAGCTTCAGCTCCTTGCACAGGATCTCTGACAGACGCTGCTCCGTGCCCCCTAGCACCTTCATCATCAGCTCGTCCGTGTACTTGTGCCCGTACTGAGCACACAGCTGGGTTATCATCTTTTTGTACACTAGCTCGGTGTCTGTGAAATAAAGATAGTTTTGTGTCATTAGACTGATGACCTTTTCCCAGTTGGTTAGTGCACATGGCATATTTATTTCAAGCTAGCTATATGCTTATGAACTATATGTTTTTTTTTGCGCTTTGGAGTGCCTATTTGTGGTTTGGAAGTTGGTTTAATATTTTTGTGTAAAATAAAATTTTAAATATTGGAGTGGAGTGAGATCATTGGATCAAACCTAAACCTTTGAGTATTTTTTTTAAATATACCCTAGACCAAAAGATCTTTTTTTATTATTTGAACTACTAGAAAGGTACTAGAAAAACTTGATGTTGTAAGCCCTTGCTTGTCATGAAAGACAAACAACAAAGTGGTATGCCGATTGCCTATGCATATACCTATTTTCACAAAGTATTTAACACATTGGCTTTTTTCATTGTGGGAAAATTAACGGAATGTGGGTAAAACCAGAATCAATCAATCACAACCACAACAACAAACAAACAAACAAAATATTTTGCAAGCATTAACCACGAAGCACTTAGTCTATGCTTCACTCCGACCTAAAAGTCTAAAACTCAAGAGGCAAGAGCCAAATATCTGACCGACTCTGAAAAATACCGACTGTACTGAGATATTTCGGCAAGCGTTTTGTTATTATTTTACGCGTGACCGCCATCTTGCCTGAATGATGGTAAGCGACAATGCGGTCTACGATGAAGTTAGCTTAGAAAAAAATGTTTTTGATTTTTTTTACCCTACTCTTCCTAAACCTAAGCAAACCAAGGGCCCCTTGACAGAAATTTCTACAGGCCCCGCGCTGGCTTAATCCGGCACTGTATCAGAATATTCTAACCTTGATGTAGTATATTATTCTTTGAGACTATGCTTCTTAATAATTATACCTATGATGATTGTCTTTCAATAGAATTCTATAAAATTATAAATAGCTAAATAGAATTTATTAAGCCATGGTCATAACTGATCATCTAATTTATTCAGTACTTAGTAACAGGTCAATCGGTAATTGTACGTTAATCTGTTATGTAAAACGATGTATGTAAATATAAATAACCTTGTTTTCATTAACATTGGCTACAACGAAGAGGTCACAGCTAACTAGCAACTTACCCAAAAGTAGTCCGTCCATATCGAATATACAATGTAACCTTTTAAAATTTTTCGTAGAGTAAAAGCGGGCTCCCACAGCCTGGGACAACGTTTTAATCAGAGAAATCCTCATGGTAACGCCGGTTCACAATATCCTTAGCAATATATAAATATGATGCCAACTAATTGTTGTCTTTCGTTTTAGTAACACTTTTTTATTTATAAATAGTAAATGACGCGCTACAAATAAACAGCTGGTGGCGGCTTTGAGTGGCAAAGAAACTAAAAATGTAAAATGTTATTGGAAAAATAGAAACATTGCACAAAACTGCAGACCCACAGAATAAAAATTACAAATGTCAGAATTTCATTTTGTCTTTTACGATTGAGTTTACGATGGTATTATTCTAAATGATTGATAATCACATACCTAACTAGTTTATCCAACCACAACTTTTAAACCTATTATGCAAAAAGCAATACCACTATTGATTGGTGTATTTAGAAGTTGAATGAAGATAATTAGCCAATTCGAGATAGTTCTTAAAATCATTCATGTCCTTGCCTACTATTTGCCACTAACGTCCTCAGCGTGTCGAGTGGCTATAGAAAAAAAGGAATAAGTCTAAATTTAATATTGTTTGCAGTTTGACAAATTTTACAAGAAATAGAAAAATCAAATGTCTGGTATTAATAAAGAGATCTGGCAACTCCAAAAATATATGTTTACCGTACCGCTTTCGGCTCACTTCAGTTAACTTACGCAGTCGAGCTGCGATCATCATGGATCGCAGTTGAATCGTCGTGTATTTGAGCGTATGGCCCAAAGTACCGCAATTTCATTTAAAACTTAAAATATTTCGTATGTAATTTTTTAGCTAATTTATATGTGTGCTTTCATTAATCACTCAGCCGCCGCGATTATGGCAGTGAAAAAGTGTTTTTGTGATAAACTGTCGCCTAACAAAAAATCGATTTTTGGATTCAGAATGAACTCCCAAATATTGTGTTTACTGGTAGGTGTGTGTCTGTTGGCGGTCACATCTGCTGCAGACACTCAAACGTGTACTAATGTGAGAAGCATTTTTGAAAAGAAAGGAATGTTGTCTGCGGTAGACATCCAAACGCAACCAAACTCAGGTGAGAATCACGCGCTGTTCAATAGATATCTAACATGATAATGATAAATGAAATGATAATGATTGGTGTGTTTATTGCTTGTTTTTACAAGCAAAGCAAAATATTTAGATTGTTTTCAAAGTCACATTGCATGTGTGAGTACTGTATTTGTATAATGGACTTTAAAAGAACCACAAGTCATTTTCAGCGCTTTTGGAGCGGTAAAAGTAGCTTTTATTAGCTATAGTAGCAAAAACTTATAACGAACTACTTAAATTACGTAGTAACGTTCCATTGTTTTCTTATGGCTGACTAAGTTAATATAATGCCTAGTTTTGGATAAAAATGTTATTAATACATAAATCAGTTTATTTTCATGTATTGAATATCATAATATAATATTCAATAACCATAATTCACAGTTAAAAATGTCAAAAAATTCCAGACGTCCACAAAGTTTTGCTTTATTAAATCTACCACCTTACATTATTGAATCTACCTGGAGACGGAACAAGTCATGACAGGAATAGTGCAGACAAACTAATCCAACCCCTACCCTTAACTACTGATGCTCAGGTAAA
The DNA here is from genome assembly GCA_017562165.1 of Ectropis grisescens. Classification (NCBI taxonomy): domain Eukaryota; kingdom Metazoa; phylum Arthropoda; class Insecta; order Lepidoptera; family Geometridae; genus Ectropis; species Ectropis grisescens. Next base: position 27,954,385 of record CM029781.1, on the reverse strand, counting down.
CTTAAATAATACACATAATATTTAAAAGAGACTTTATGAGTTATAAAAGTACTCGACAATCCCAATAGATTTTTCATGGCTGCAACTATGGCTACAATTAATATGATGTTTAACATTCAGTACGTTTGCTCTTTATTCTCGCTTACACCTTATGTTTCCATGTTTGAGTTGACCTCAAAAACCTGGCTGTTTACTATTCCATAGAACAAAAAAAGAAGTTACGTAGGTGCTGTTAATATAGTAGGCGTCGTTGTGAAACACAGCCATTGCAATATAATCTATAGTTTAAGAAGGGCTGGTATAATATTTCCAAATATTACGAAGTGATTTTTCCATTGCCTCAAAAAATATTTTGTATAAATAAAATGAGAAGTTTAATTTTAAAAATATAGCCGCAATGCAGGCAGTTAATCCAAACAATTTAGGCGTGGGCGAGTGAAACTTCTTCGAAACAGAAGGTTCTGCGCTGATCCAACTTTATTCGGGCACTTGTGATAAATTCATTTCTCATCTTTAGGCTTTAGGAGGTTAGCGGTTAATTTTATTATAAGAATGAGATATCTTGTGAATTCACATCACTGACATACGTAATAGTAGTATATCTGTACCTATAATACTGACGATGTACTCTCCAAATACTTACTTAAGTACTTAGTGTTGTTGGTATCGTCGTAATGTTAGTCTGCAATGTCAATGTTATGTCGTAATGTTATAAGACTGCAATTTTTTTCATACATATTTTGGGCAAGACAAATCTTATGATTTTGGGATATTACCACTCCACAAATACCTAGCACAAATCCACAAAAATTTTTATTCAGTAATATAATGTTGAGGTTAATCTGTAAAATAATTTTTGCAAATGGGCATCTATTTTAAAGTATTTATTATTATTGCTGTCCACTGCATCTGTTAAAATGTGAATACGCCACTTTTCAATATAACAAGCAGACTTACCGTTGCTTTATTTTCTTGCTCAATTTTAATTCTTAGATCAAGCTCTCAGTTTATGCTTAATAGCCCTAAGCTCTCGGTTTATTTTATTTTTAATAACCACATCAATCTATACGAGTAGCTTTCATACTTGTAGCTGTTTTTTATTCTTGTCAGACCATTTAACCTGTGCAAACTTATTAAACTTAATTATACCCCTAGAGCATGTTCACTTGAACAGGTATGCAATAATTAGTATGCAAATATTATGCGTCGCCAATAGTAATTCAATACTATCGAGAAGATCAAATCGACACCGGTTTCTTATCAAAGAAACACGTACCTATTTAGTACCAGACTTAAAGCACAGGTTGTAGTTAATTCATCAACCGCTGTGGGAATTGGGAGAACTTTGGCACAGTCGCAGTGTCAGGTTTAAGGAGTACATTTCGCATACCTTTAGCCTTATTTAGCATGCAATACTCGATTGCCGGTACTTCTAACGGATGGTTCGTCGCGACGACTACCGGCATACAATGTACCTACATGTCCAACGAACATTCTGTAGGTACATTGAGCAAAAAAAATTACATTGAGCAAAGTCGTAAGTTAATCTTTGCCATAATTTCTTTGAATAAGTGCAAGATTCAACAGAAATTAGCTTCAAGTAATGCTTATAATGTAGCTTCTAATATTTTCACATAGCTTTCTGATCTTTGAAATGTCCCAGGGGATAGAGACCCTTATCTTGGAAATATCCTGTTTGGTTAAGAAGGCGCTTCTAAACTAAACAATCTATCAAACCTGTCATAGGAGTTATAATGTTATAGATAACGAGCACTGACTGCAGGAACCAGAATTACTGGTCTCCGCTAACATTACAATGAAAAAGAGTATCTACCTACAAAATACATTTATTACACACTGCAATAATCCTACTAATATTTTAAATTTGAAAGTTTGGCTGTTCATAATTGAATCGTCGAAACTTCTAAACGAATCGGGTAAAATTTTGGACCCCAATTAAAATAAAGTCTAGTCTACTATTACGCAGGTAGTTCCTTACAAAAAACTTTCAGATTAAAAATATAAGTGAAATATGAGTGAATTACCTACTCACACTTACGATAGATACATTCAACACAACTAAATTATCAACAAAAGACAACAGATCCGTAACGTGTGCATTGATCGTTAAAATATATTAATACGACATCTTATCGGAATGAATTTACTATATACGAGTATAAAATGACCAGTCTCATCAAGTACTGCTAAATACGGCAATATTAAACGAGACTAATTGACGAAAATTCTTAAGCTATCAAACTATTTTAAAACGTCAGTTATCTCAAAGCTACCGAAGAACTCTCACCTTTATTAAAATGTTCGGAATGACATAGAAAACCTTCCAGTGGGTGGACTGGTTGACAAGCCAAGTGAGTATTGAGTAAACACGAGGTAAGGTCGACAACCCTGGCAAGCGTTGCCGCTTGGCGTTATTGATTACAGTAGGTACATACTAGTGATTAGTAATTTATCAATTCACATCGCTTTAGGAAGTTTATTTTCTGAAATTTCAGGAATATGTCATGAATTAACTGTAAAATCAAAATACATAATTAAAATTATGGGCGGTCCAGAACATGCAAACATCATTTATCAAAAACTACTTTCAGCTCTAATAATCTCATGGGTTTATGGTGGTTGTATTTAGTTGTAATTAATGATTACAATTTATTTTGTGACAAAATAAAATAATTACGGGTTTTGCAACAACTATATTAAATCTTTGTAATTGATTTTATTTGTTAAGCTTAGAAAAAAAACTTAGATTATTTATTGTTTCCGTTTTTACGAAAGAAACATTCATTTTCTAATAATTATAAATGCTGTTTCTTAAATTTTGTATTAGTTACTTCGGTTTTTTTAGTATTTTGTACAGTTTCTAAAAATGATCAATTCAATGTTTATTAACAATCAGACATTTATTTATATAATATCAAATGTTGAATATTAATATAAAGATTGTACCTAAAATCACTCGCATCATAGTAAACATACACATAGTATCCACATAGGTAGTAATAATCTCCTAAATACTAATTTTTATAATATCTAATCTAATTTTTATATTTTTATAATTATTTAATATCTAATTTTAAATTTCACTTAAGCATATTGTGTCCGCAATAGCCAAAATAGTTGTGTATTAGATAAATTCATAGCAATAGGTAAATGAATGGATTCATTCAAGCGAAGTTGTATACTATAAAGTAGACAGAAGAATGTTTTTGGTAAGAGTGAATATTCATTTTGTGGTCATTTCCAGTGCGTCTTTTTATTGCAACTTTTTAAATCATAAAATAAAAACCAATTCCCCGAAAATAACTTCAATCTGTGAACGGAATCTAATTAAATACTTAGGCATTTACTATAGGACCTTGTAACCCCTTCAACCGAGTTAGCTGAATGGCTCTGTCAGTCACAGTGTAAAGCAACGGCAAAGGAAGGGACGGGACAGCCCTTTATGTTTTGTAGTCTTTATTTTGTAATTAGGCCCATGGGATTCATTCGAGGCACAGGAAGTACGTGCTTTGCCAGTTTTTTTCGAATGAACAAAAACTCACTGCCATTGTCTTTTTTGGATACCTACCTGTATAAATTACAAGTAATATTAGCTTTAGCATAAGCAAGATGGTTTTAAGTAGGACTCTTTGCAAAGTTTCACTTTTGAATCTCAAGCAATAGCTTGCTAACACCACTGTGTTCTAGTTTGATGGGCAATGTTTTCAGCGAAATATCTGGGTATAGCGATAAATTATCTTATATCTCTGGGTGACGACCGTAATGCAATGCTAGGTAACGATTTGGACTCTTCCTGTTTCAATAGCTGTGTGACACTGCTATTATGATAGCAGTGTCACACAGCTATTACACACAGCCACACATTACTTTTACACTATTACCTACATTACAGCCACACGCCTCCCCATAGGCAGGCGTGTGACATACCATCAGAAACATGTTCTGCTCATCTCTTCTCTAAATGCACTATGCATATAAAAAGATCGCAAGGTTTTTTCATTTAAATCGGATAACTAGTCCTGAGCAGTATTCACCAATATGTCAACTATTTTAACGCATCTATTAGACAAACTATAAACTTTTATTCGACTCGGCGACCGAACACCCACAGAACGGCAATCAATACCCGAGTCGTAAACATATGAATAGATTATGGATCGTTAATATCGGCTTATGATTGTCCGGAGCACAATATCGAGGTCAGAAGTGACGTAAATTTTCCCGACACCGACATCCGATGGTATTATTTTGACTACGGTCTAGGGTTTCCCGAATAAATATACAATTAAGTTTATTTGTTTTGGTTTACACAACGGTTGTTATATTTTGAGTAAAATTTCGCAATTATTTTATTGTTAATTGTAGGTTTACATGACTGCCAACTCGCCTATAAGCTACGATGCTGTCTACGATGGCATGTGCATCCATAGAAGAAATCGATTCGCTCTCGATTTGAAGACACCAAGATTGTAATATGCCGTGCATCCAACTTCGTCATTGAAGGCTATTAAACAAAAAGAAGAGTCATTAAAAATTTAACAAGCTGAATTAATCCGGAAAATCGTCATTGTCATCGTATAAAAGGCTTTTAATTTGCAACCGGACATACCACAAGCCAGCGAAGGCAGGTGCCGGCCTGTCGCAGACCGGTCTGCGAGTTCCATGCCATGAGGCATTGCCCATAAAAAACTGCATTCAGTATTTAAAAACCAATGTTACCAATAAGCTTATTTTTATTACTGCTCATTGGTAGGCGGTTCTGTTTTCTTGTTTGGTGATTCTGACATGTTCTAACTTGTTAGCGCCACATTAAAGTTGAGATCATTTCATATTATTTATTTTAACAGTACCTACCTATTTTGTGTAGTAGTGGCCTACCACTACTACACCCAAAGTGGAATCTCTATAAAGGATCCTAATCCTTTATAGAGATTCCACTTTGGGAACCTTTGTAAGATATCCTACCAAAAAACATTACTGTATTCTTCTTTGAAGGGCAATGTTTCAGAGGAAAAATACAGATTGTCTTAAATCGCTGAGTGAGAGTGCTAGGGAGTCATTTCTTATTTATATCAATGTAAACAGTTATTTGTGCTCTTCATATTTTAAAATTGCGTGGCTCTAGATTCTTATTTACAGACGACGTGTTGTTTAGATGTTTACCAGCAGATGTATCATAATTATCTGGACTTTTTAATATTTTTGTCTGTTTTTGTGACTAGTATTTTTTGTACACCCTTATGATTGTGTGTATAGCTGTGAGCTAGTGTATGTAGCCAGTAAACCAAGCTAAATAAAGCTTTTTAGCTAAATAAGGTAAAGCATCACATCACAATTACAAAATGAATATTCAGCCTGAAATTGTAGCGCTGACAGCTGTGGGCGCATAATTTATGCAAAAAGCTGTTCCGTGGAATAAATTATTGAGTTATTTATCTTAATTACGCTATCTGGCCACATTGCGATATCCATGAGGCTATCTAAATAAAGCTTCTTGTCGGTCTCTTTGATCATTTAAGAGCAGCGATTGTAGGCTTGTGGCTTAATTTGAAGACATACCTACTGATAAGATAACTGTAAGTACTTATATCATTATAAACTTAAACATAAAATTGATTTTGCAAATAAAATAAAATAATACTAATTTACATACAGCTTTGAGTAGGAATAATTTGTCTTGAGACATAAAGTAAATATATACGTATACGAATGATTTTATCGATACATGAAAAGTATGCAATACCTAATACAACTTTCGTTGACCGTACACTAATATTATAAAGGCGTAGGTACTTACGTTTGAAGGTATGTGAATGGTTGTTCACACGTACGAATATCTGTACGTGAACGGATTTAAATGAAATTAAATAAGCACATTCGCTGGATTATTACGTAATTAAATTTTATTCTAAATTTGTCAAGTAGGTGATTCTCGTGGAATACTTAATGAAACAATTAATTTGCTCACGCAAATCGTATTTGGTGATTTATTCGTGTAAAACTGTTAATCTCCGAGATATGCCTCGAGTTGCAGCTGGTTTTTCTACTAGATTAGGTACGTTTTGTATATCTAAAACCCTATAATTGTATACCATAATATTATCTATTTTTAACCGGCTTTTATTCGAAGACATGTATCAATTAATTGTATTCCTTAAAGGACTCGGTCAGAAGTCAACAAGCTATCTTGCAACGACAAAGATTATCATACAAGCAGTCATTAGCACAACATCGGGAACGTTATCCACAAGTCAACGCCCATTTGTGTACTAATGTACATATCAATTGCAAAACACTTTATCACATGCTTATATTCAATTTAATGTTTCTTGTTCACATTCAGTTTCCCTTTCGACGCGGTTCTTGGAAATTAATGTCTCAAATAGTCCGTGTTAATTAAAACGTCTTTAAAAATCTGTATGAAATCAAATAATTTGTAGTCATTTATATTTATTATCCTATGTAAATCAGTTATAACTTATAGTATTATGAGTCAGGTTAGCACATATATTGTTAGCATTTAATTATAACAATTACAAGAAAACATCATCATTCGATATCTACATATTTTTACTACTTAATTTATACAGCTATAAATTTTGTAATTTATCCTATTAATATTTTAATTGCGAAACATATATTATGTATGGATGTTATTATTTCGGCACAGAGGTTATAGTCTAGGATATAGACTTTTTTTATCACGAACCTTTTTAGTACGTAAAAATCACGACAACGGTATGTGCCCCGATGAAACCATAGACTGCGACAAGTTTCAATTCTGAATTCCACAATGTTTACCTTGTGGAATTCAGAATATTCATAGCAATGACGATGATGCGAAGGAAACTTTTACGGTAAAAATAGATTATTTGAAGAATCATGATAGACAAATAAATAAGAAACTAGAAAACAACTAGGTAGTTGTTTTCTAACACCTGAAATATGTACATGTATAAAGAGCTTTAAAAGTTAGTAAACCGTTCAGGTCGTGCGCAGACAGAGCAGAATCGATCGGGATTCCAAGTTCAAGTTATGACGTGGCGAAAACAAAACGAGTTCGAATCGATTCCGTGCATTCCGACGCTTCACGGATTCTTCTGTTAGAATGTGATGATCCGAGCTCGTATAATGATTATAATCTCGATTTAGTGCCCGATTCGTCATCCTCCGATTTAGTTAATGGAATAGCCAATAGCCGTGTGAATCGGACGCCATGACTCTGGACTCAAAGAAACCATCAAACAGAACAACGTCCATAAAGAACTCGTTAATAGAACTTGTATTTTTTGATTTGATGATATTTTATGGGAAATTTATTTTCGATTAGATAATTTTGAGTGGTCTTTGTTAATGAAATATTGTGGTGAGTGGAAAAAGTCAGTTGTCGGTTTTTATTCCATTTTAGTCAATAATTCTAGACGCCTTATCAAAATTACGGCTTGTTTTGAAGAAAATAGATAGACTCTTTATTGTCCACAATATACAAAATTATATATCCTTAAAGCTAGTGAAACAAGTGGCGACCTTATCGCTAAAAGCGATCTCTTCCAGGCAACCGAAGGATAGAGAAAAAGATGAAATAGAGTTAGACGGGGTTAGGGTACAGTGTGACTTAAGGTATTATATAAACTTACATATTAATACTCATACATTCTAATACTCCAAATAGCAGAAAATACTTTGTTTGTAGTATTTATGTCAGCAAAATATTAAGTTCAATGGATCACTATCAGCTATCTGGCCGCCATAGTACCAGCTTTGCTTAGTTTGGGGTCAGTAGGTGTAGTGAGTGAATTTTCCACCAATATTTATTGCATAATTGTTATTTATTCTTTTGTAATATAATGGAAAATGTACGTATTGTGATAAAAAAGTGTCAGGTTGAAGAATTCTGGCTGACCTTCAACTTAATAGTGTTGCATCACAAAATCGGAATTCTAAGCGATACAACCAATGATGATCTAATACGTTGGTAGATGGACATTTCAAGGCATACTCATTTAATTATGAAAACATTGTCATGAGCATAGGCCATGAGAATAAATAGGAAATAGTCAAACGTAGAAGTTTAGTGAATTGCCTCTCAATACCTACTCTAGAGAAAATACGCCAACATTATTTGTCTAAGTACATAAAAATTATATTATCTTCTTCAGTGTTCAAAAAATGTTATATTCGTAAAGTGTAAATAAAAGTAATCGCAATCTTGTCGAGTTATAACTATGAACCAGGATAAAATAATTATTTTGCACAATTATTGCAAAAAAGTCGGCGTTAATTATTGCTACGTAGCGTAATGACTGCAAACGCTATCAAGTCAGCGAAAATTAATAAAAACATGACATTTTGGAGAGGTCCCGAGGAGGATGCGGCAGGAGCTGGTCGCATGGGAGCGGAATGCGGTCCGGAGCGGGGCAAGGGAATGAGGAAAGGTGGTGCGGGGGCAGTGCAGCCTGCGCGCGCGCACCCGGCCTATAAACCCGCGGGGCTGCCACACGAGCGATCTTGCGCCGATTACGCTTCTCACAGGAGAAAATTGCCTATGCAGCGCCTTGTTACATCAACTGGTCACACATTAACAAATATTCTCATACATATCGTCGTTTTTTTAATTCTGAAATGGATAAATGCAAAAACTTATGCCACAATATTCCAAAAACCATCATCAAACATTGGCAATTGCTACTTACTTTCTAATGGTATACTAATAATACTATTTATTGTTGATTAGATAGCAATCAACTTGATTCAGGAAAAATTTGATCTATTTAAAATTTACGGGGATCGCTTCGAGGACTAAGTCTAGTAACACTAACACCTGACCGCACTAGGTATGTTGATGTAGCCCCGTAATTATTGCGGCGTGAGAGTGCACGGACGATCACCCCTGACCATACCGCTGTAATGTTGCCATTCTCGCCAGTCGCTATGCGCCATCCACAGCGCTTTTAACGACCGCAGTAAACTGCATGCGAATTCTTAAATAATGTTTGTAATTAAAATGTGTATTGTATATGTGTCTTTGGTAGTTCATCACAATTTCACTGTATTTTAGTGATTTTATTACTGACTTGATACTTTGCAAGAGTCTTTCTTAGGTGCTTGATACTTAGTAACTAGTAATAATACGACGCAAACGTTTCACTATTCATATAAAAATAAGTAGGTTAACCTAATATTAATACAATTATTATTTTTTATTAAAATTAGAATTAATATATTACATTTAAATTTTATATATTACATTCTAATTTAATTAATTGCGTATGTATAAATTAATTATAACCTCAGGTTTACAACTTATGCACATGCATATTACGTGTGGATCTTACACACGAAATGCATTCTAGCGAATGGCTACACGATATACCTACCGAGTCGCGCTCAAGCGCAGAAACCGCAGCATATCTGTGACCTACATAAAAACTAACCATAAAACACCCACGAGCGGCCGAGCACACAGGTTGAGCTAATGGCACGCCTTTCTATTTATTACGAAGCTATTATAATCATGGATCACGTTCAGACGCATGATTTTGCATTCGTTTTTAATTTTTGTAATTTCTCACTTATGCAGGTTTAAGTCGGAATGATCGACATTTTAGACAGATTTATTTTTAGTTGTTTACCTTATGTCAAACAGATAATCAATGAAATTATTTTGAGATAGAGTATGAGTCGAGTAGGTAAGTTTTATTCCAAATGACGAACTAATTACCATGACTTAGCCACTAGACCAACGATTTAACTAGAGGGAGATATAATAATTATGTAATTACAGCAGAACTTCTCGTACCTACCATTAATAATGATGCTATAACAAATTGTATACAAAAAGAATATTCAATCTTTTAACATCGCACCAGGAATGAAGACGACGTTGGTGGTTTGTTTTTCTGGTTCCGTGATAAATCAAACGGCACAATAAGTAAAACAATTCAACTTTGTTTGCGTTTCGTTTCCGGCGAGCACATGTGATACTCTAAATACTAGATAGGGGATAGCGGGGATAGTTGGCATCACGCCGTGACGCCGCGTTATGAATGAACCGGACCCCCGGCGGCGCCACCGCGGCGCGGGGAGGGAATATCGGAATTCCAAAAACTCGAGTGGGCGATGCCGATGCGCTTGCGCCTAAAAAATGTCTCGATACAATAGCGCGACCGGCCCGAGTTACACGACCCGCGCTAGTGTCTTCCACATAATTTAATCTACAGGCGATATGTGGCGCTACGGTTCGTTAAAATAACAGAATAATGAGCATGCTGTTTGGTTAACATGACAAAGAGGGCGGCGGAATGCGGCGGCAAGCTGTTCATCTCGGCGCCTGCGCACCTGAACCCGAAGAGCCATTCGATGTGGTGGCAGCACGTACTGACCGCGCCGATGCATTAGTAATGCGTGTTTATAGCCTTACACCGACCACTTAGAACACTCGATCCGAGATAAAGGGGAGAAACTCGCTGATTGTGCATGCAGCGCGGCTATCGGATGCGAATTTGTGTAAATATCTATGAGATAAGAACGGGGAAAGCCAATCGTAAACATTTGACGATGAAAATAGCTCTGGTTTCCAGTTTTCTTTTTTTTTCCATTTCAAAAAGTATGCACGCTTTAAAGTACTTAAGTACTTTAAAGCGTGCATAAAAAAAGTATCAAATACAACTCTACAATAATAAATATTTCATTGTTAATTACGAGACATTTACCAGGGTCATTATGGTGGAGGGAATACAAGGTACTTATTTAGATGACGGTTCATGCACCATAGGTAAATATATTATATTCATACTTATATGAAACGTATGGCTAGATAAATATAAAATTAGGAATCAAGACTCTATAATATTGTTATTAACTAGCAGCGCGCGCGGTTTCACTCGCATTGTTCCCGATTCCGTTAATTTGTCAGTATAAAAATAGCCTAGATATGTTTTTATGTTATCTATTTAGTAAGTACCCAATTTCATCGAAACTCCTTCGGTAGTTTTTGCGTACAAGAGTAACGAACATACATTCTTACAAAATTTCGCTTTTGTTTTATCGAGACTACGTCCGACTTTCTTTTATACGTCCATTCTCGTACCCAAACGCAAAGAGTTTGGTAAACATGAAACAGTTTCGATTTGTTGTGAGCTGTGTGGAAAATGACACGCCGCAGATATCCGTAGCCGGAGCATTGCGAGCGAAGGCCGGTGCAAGGGACGGGTAATAAAGCCTACCTGCGCGATGTAGATGTTATCTGCCCTCTCAAAGGAGCCGCTAAACGACCATCCAACAACCATTATACACTCTATTGTCCCAACGATAAAGCCCAGATTACCACAAACCAACAAACGCATAACGGTGTGGAATTACAACACTTTTGTGTTAGATTGTAACCTTTTGTCATTGTTACGGAAAAACATTAGTCATAAAATTCGTAAACGGTGGGCTTTACTGCAACGAAAGTGCCCACAGATGCGCCATACAGGCGTAATTAACAGCAACTTGTATCGTTGGTAACCAAACTTTCGTAGATAATTGTTTTAAACAAATAGAAAAATCCCACGGCCGGACCGAAAATGAACAATGGCCGAAGATCGGGAACAAGATTTAAATTAAAACATTCCACTAAGTTATGGATATTAATTTGGTCAAATTAGACGGATATGGAGTTCCAAACAAGCGTTTAGCTCCGTAGACACGTTGTAAGTTATAAAAATTCTTTTAGAATTGCTTTGGTCCTTCGAGCCGAGACGGGGCCAATAAAGATCAGGAATGCGGGCTTTGTATCAATTAACTGTGATGTTAAACTTAGGTAGATAAATGAGAGAACGGGTTGTGGTTAACATAAATAAACGATGCGGCCGCGTTTAGAGGTTATTGCTATTGAAAGAAATGTTTGAAGAGAAAATGTATGGGAGTTTAAAAGGTGCCTCGAGGTAGATCGGAGGAAGCGAGCTTTGACATTGCCCGATTTCTCCGTTTTGATTCATTGTGTTTGTCTTTTGTAATTGTACAATATAATTTAAAATAAGTAAAATTGTTGGACATTCCTCACACTATTTAGTCCCAAGTTAAGCAAAGCTTGCGAATTTAAAGTTAGGGGGGGGAAAAATAATGAGAACCAGCTTATAAATACCGAATAATTAAGTTACCGAATAGTAAATTAAAGAGGTAAAAACGTTTTTGCTATCACTTTCTATTTCTGCTACAGGTAGTTTTTACAACTATCAGCGCCCGCGGTTTTTCTTGCGTAGTTCCCGCACTCGTATTTTTTAAAGCTTTTATTCGTTATAAGCCTGTATTATTTTAATTTATCTGTATTCTAAATTTAAACCTTATCTGTTTAGGCGTAGGTACACACATGATTGAGCAACTCATATCAAGACATCCAAACTATCAGATTAATAATTTTGGTCGGATATAAAGTTAATCGAATGACAACAAACTTACCTTATTGAAGATAATTATCAAAAATTGTTGACCCTAACCAATATATCTCTACCAACATCTTTGATCTTGATGTAACTTTTTTACGCATCTCTTTAAGCCTCACAACATTATACTTTGCTGTTGATACCTTCGGAGATTTTAATCTTTTGCTTTCATGGTCAAGCAATTCTGAACTGAATCTTCTCTGTTGAAGTTATATATTTGTTTAAATAGTTTTAAACGGAAAGTTTCATTAGTACAGACATACAACTCATTAATGGTTAAAATTGTAACTGAGTTATTAATGGGTTAAGTGGTAAACTATAATACACTGGTGATGGCGCCCGAATCGTGTGATGTCATATAGCAAGCAGTCTAGCTGACCCACATAGGATCTCTATTTTCAGACCGCTTCGGGTACGGTTATAAGCATACAGTGATATTAAGCACTGACAACTCTGGCATAGCTTTAAATAGCCGTTTATATAATTAAATCTGTCTTATTTAACACTACAACTATGGATTTCAAATAGACGTTTAAAAATAACTTACTCTATCTCGTATCAGCATTGCCATTCAACGTGTAAATGCCGCCACGCTTGGCTTCCGGCTATTGGGCTTCATCATCTTAACCTTTATCATCTTAACATCCGAATTATCCATAGACCGCTATGGATGATTCGGATCTGCTTGGTGTAAATAGTTATGGGTGATGTGTAGTTTTCATTGTACTTAAGTTAGTTTTGTTAATAATCAAAGTTCTGCCCATAAAAAAAAACTATAGATTTTACTCTACGTATTTATTTGGATTCTCTTTATTGTAGGATTAGGCTAGTTATTCTGTTGCCAAGCAGTAATTTGGAAACATCGATGCTCCGGTTTCAAAGGATATGTCTTTCCATGGAAATTACAGCATAAAGAGACAAAAAGATGATTTATAGATAAACTCTTTATTGCACTTAAATAATGCAACAAAATACAGGAACACCTTAAAATAAGGTAACAATGGGCGACCTTATCGCTAAGAGCGATTTCTTCCAGGCAACGATAGGTATTCTTTTTTTTTTTTAATAAAGAGTGACGAGACTATCAGGACATGTGCCTGATGGTAAGCAACATGCCTGACACATAACAGCACAGTGACACACAGCTATTGGAACATGAAGAGTCCAAATCATTACCTAGCACTGCACTGCGCTCGTCACCCAGAGATCTAAGATCTTATATCTCTAAGCCCTGTAATTTCTCTGGAAACATTGCCCTTCAAACCGGGATACAGTAATGTTTGCACATTACTGCTTGGCGGTAGAATAACTGGCAAAGGTGTGGTACTTCCCCAGGCGGACTCTGCTTTATTCGTATTAGCTTACCTACATTCTTTATGTCCATAAAGCATAGAGCTGTGTGGAACCGTGGTGAATTGAGATGATAACTGGGTAAAATATAGCATTCTAATTAATCCGCCATGGAAAAATATGGGACTCGTAGTTTTTGTTTTATTAAATTATTAAAATCGACAGAGATATGAGGTTTTTGACTGGCCTCGTGGCTTAGTGGGTAGTTACTCGGCCTGCGATGCCGAGGGTCGTGGTGTTGATGTTAATGGTGTTGTGTGAATTGTCCACCAATATTTATTATTTATTTATTTATTACCAAACTGCCGGAGTGGGGGACTGTGACGTCACGCCTCACGTAGGCATAAAATTTGTATACTTATAGACGTGACGTCACAAGAAACTTTAAGCACTAGGTATATCTTTGTCATTTTTGTTTGGAAAACAAAATAATAAATATGTGTACCACAATATTTTTTATATTCTAACCGACGAACTAATTAGTTTTTATAGTCACTATGCCTATTGAGTGGCGTGCAGGTCCCATCATTATAATATTAATAGTGAATAAAACTTGAATAAAATTGATAGCCTTATGTGGTTGTGTGAGAGTATCGCGATTCTTAATGCCTATATTTATGAAGGATTCAGCATAATATGGATATTAAATTAAGAGCTGAAATAAAAATTTAAACTTTACTGATCTAACATGATCATAAAATTAGCAACGACGTGTTAGAGCGATGGAGAAGATAAACCAAGACCACAATGGAGTTGAACTATAACCGCGATTATAATGCCACCAACTTATCTGTAGAACGGCTAAAAGCGGAACTACTGAGAGACGAGTACTAAAGAAAACAAGTTGTTTAATTTTGTTACAGGAGGCAACACTTTTTGATAGTGGCGCTATTGCTACATTCTATAGTTATGTTGGGCGTACTGTATTTGGTTTTATCGTAAACACAACAATGGCAATACCTTTGTGTCAATGGTAATCAATGAGGCTTTTCAGGATGCAAATAGGTATATACCTATCAAAGATTTTGCCAATGATGGCGCCAATGTTTTTTTCTGTTAGAGAAATTTAACAAAATCAAATATTAGTTTAAGTTTTATATAAAGAGCGATGAAACTAGCTGGACCTGTGCCTGATGGCAACATGCCTGCCACATAGCATAGTGAGAAGCAGCTATTGGTACATGAAGAGTCCAAATAATTACCTAGCACTGCACTGCGCTCGTCACTCAGAGATCTAAGATGTTACAAATATAAAAATCTTTATTGCTGTTTGCAGGTAAGATAAGATGATACAAAACATTTAAATAGTTGACCTATACAAACCGGCCTCTTCTTCTAGAAGCATGCAATGTCTGGCAACGCAGTTTCCATTGGTCTGAATTTATACAATGATAAAAATAATCAGCTGATAAAGTCTTCTTCTTTTTTCATTTTTAACTTTTAATCGGTTGTATCATATATGTCATCTGATTCATCGTCTATTAATTTCTGGCTTCTATCCCGTTGTGTTATGTTAGTGTGATATGTTTGATGAGTACAATTACGCCAACGTCTTGTGCTTCAGCAGGATAAGGATAATGTTATGGACTTTGACAAGTGTGTGGTTTCATGTAGAATCCAAGGTCTTGCAGTAGTAGCTCTTGCAGTTCAGCCGTGTGAGCAATGTCAAAAAAATGTCATTATGTATTGAAAAATAAAAAAATCAAAAAAAAAAAAATAATTCAATATGTATATAATAAAACAATGTCAATGTGTATAAAAGAATGACAACATGTATAAAATTTTATATTTGTATACCTACTCAAAGAACTCTCACAATATATTATAGAGTAATCTGATTCAACCTGTCCGTTACAATATATTATCTGATCTAACATTAGTTAAATCTAAAGTTTCATCAATTACAGTTATAAAGTTTAAAGTTTACAGTATAAAGTTTCATCATCTAAGCCCTGTAATTTCTCTGGAAACATTACTTTTCAAACCGGAATACAGGAATGTTTGCTCATTGCTTGGCAGTAGAATAAATGGCAAAGGTGTGGTACTTCTCTCTGAGTCTCTGCCAAGAGTCCTAGCACTGCAATCTTGATCTTGTCGAAACTTTTGACGAAATTAAGAACTACATAGTATATGTATTTTCAGGTATGTGAGTTTTAAATTAATTGAAGATTTATATCCATTCAAAACCCTTCATTGAAGACTTATATCGAACCTGGTAAGATTCACTCTCGACTTGTGGACACTAAGATTGTAGCCTGCTATGATAATATATGATATAAGCGTATTCCATTTTCGAAGAGTGTTTCGTACACTGAAGTGGGACAGGACAATCATCGGTCATACCCCTGTCAAACACATCTGGGTTGCCGCTTCTTCAAACCACTGCCGGTGCCATAAAAATTGTTGATACTGCGCGAGCCTCATAATTTATTATTGTCTGATTTTATCACAGATTTCTAAATAGAAATCTGTGGATTTTATGACGGAAATATTAAATATGATCGTGTTTTAATCTTTTAATTCGGTTAAAAGACATTCTCGTTATTTTGAGATAGATTTTGTGGAAACAGTATTAAATTTGTTTTAATCACGGTTGTAAAATGTTTAATTAAACATTTGGTATTGGAGATAAATGCGGATTTTATGTTCGAGTATCTTCCTGTCTTGAAACACATAATTATAATAAAAATTACCAATTAAATAAAACCCCCGACTAAAAAAAGGGGTGTTATAAGTTTGACGTCGATGTCTGTCTGTCTGTGTGTGTGTCTGTCTGTGGCACCGTAGAGCTCAAACGGATGGGCCGATTTCGATGCGGTTTTTTTTATTTGAAAGTTAATTACCGTGCGGATGCTCTTAGCTATGTTTGGTTAATATCGATTCAAAATGGCCACCTCCACAAAATGGCGGATAAAATATTTCTATACAACCTACCTCAATATGGGTATCAAATGAAAGGGCTTAACTAGTAAAGTACTATACGCTATAACAATTTTCAAATCCAAGATGGCCGCCACCACAAAATGGCGAATTATATAATTTTTCACTACTACCTCAATATGGGTATCAAACGAAAGGGCTTGATTAGTAGAATACTTTGCACTATGACAAATTTCAAATCCAAGATGGCCGATACCACAAAATGGCGAATTAAATTTCTTTTTCACAACTCCCTTTAACATGGGTATCAAATGAAAGGGCTTGACCAGTAGAATGTTGTACAGATAACAAATCTTAGATAGTCGGGGGCTAGTCAAAATTTTTAATTTTGTTCTTGTTAACGCCTGTTATTAGATCCCTCCTAATATTATAATCGCGAAAGTTTGTGAGTATGGATGTTTGTTATTCTTTCACGCAAAAACTGTAGAAGACCCCCCATTCTACAGTATTGGGGAAGTCTGGATGTTGGTGTATAGTTCTGTGTATGGATAATATTATAATCTAGAATAAAACATGAGTAGGTTAAGTAATTTTTATCCTGAAAAAATAACGGGATTGGAAAATACGCGGGTGAAACCACAGGGCGCTGTTAGTATAACTGATATATAGATTTTTGTCATTATATATTTATACCTATAATGTCAATAATAGACCTAGATAGATAGAAACTCTTTATTGCGACACAAACAAATACAAATACAAAAATCTTTATTGCTGTTTGCAGGTAAGATAAGATGATACAAAACATTTAAATAATTGACCCATACAAACTGGCCTCTTCTTCTAGAGGCATGCAATATGTCTGGCAACGCAGTTTCCATTGGTCTGAATTTATACAATGATAATAATAGTCAGCTGATAAAGTCTTCTTCTTCATTTTTCATTTTTAACTTTTAATCGGTTGTATATAATGTCATCTGATTCATCATGTATTAATTTCTGGCTTCTATAAATACAAATGTATTCTTAATATGTATAATAATCCAGTGTCATGATGTTTGTTTTTATTTTATTTCGATTACTGATCTTTATATGACAATATTCGAGGGAAGCCGGAACGAACCGCTAGTAAGTATATCATAAAAGAGATATCCATAATTGACATTTAAGAGTGAGACAGCAACCCTGTAACCTTCAACGGAGTAACAATATATAAAATCAATTATGAGTCTAATAAGTGCCAAGTGGGTAGATTGGATGTCTCATAATATTGTTTTAATACCAAGCCGCGTTCTTGGAATCCGCCCGGCTCCGATGAAAGGTGGGCGTCACTCGTCTGTAGAACAATTTCCTGAACTCACTTCAACGTAACACGTGTCTTACTCGTATAAATATTTTAGTTTCAGCCTTGTACTTCACTTTCCCGTTGTTTTCTTGAGATGAAAAGTAGACTATAGTATTATTCCAAACTACCATCTATCTGTGTTCCGAATTTTAACCCAATCTGTCCAGGCGTTTCGACGTGATGAAACAAGAAATAGTTTACTGAACATCCCAACTTTTGCATTAATAATGTTAGTAGGATATTATTATTCAACCAATTACTTTGCAAATATCGTAACAAGGATAATTTTCGTGTGATTGATAAAATCTAATATTTTAAGATAAGATAGCAGTTAATCAATGACTTACGAAACGTAGGTCCTATTCTTAGCAAACGAGTACTAACGGCCGACTTGAATAATCTTTAAAGATACTCGTAGTACGCTTCTAAACTCGGGTTAGGTAGGCCTAAACGCTGATAAATAGATTAGATATAGATAATACAGTTTTACGAATATGTAAGTCTATGTTATTTTTGACGTGACAACGTCTTATAAATTGGTTTGCCGGGTGACACTTCAAGAAACTGCGTTACGCTCCGCTCACGTTATGCGCTCACAACGAGAGCGAGTGAGAGGCACGCGTCCCTTCCACTCGGGCATGGTTAGCCCGCCTAAGAGCGAGAGAGACAGACATAAAATGAGACGATCTTCTTAGCATTCCATGGATTCACCGTGCGGGTGCCGGGTCCATCGTGTGGCAGAGAGAGAAAAACTCGAGTAGTTCCTGAGACTACTCGGGCGTAGGTTTATTATTTTCCGTACATCAACACTCACCTTCACCACTCTCTCCCTGCCCAGCCAAATCTGATATGAGCCTACTAGTGCAGCTTTAGATACACGTTCTAGTATAGAACTTACAGCACTTCTGGATAAGCCAAGGTCTTTCAGTAGGTTATAGAGAGATTTTGCTGGTATACCTCTCGCTCCACTTCTACAGCGTATAAACTAACTACATAGCCGTTTTTGTTAATTCGTTTAGAGGTCGTAATACTTATTTTGTTTCATCGCGTGGTCTTTAGGTATATTAGTTTCCACGGTACGGTAAGTTCTACAAGGACTATGCGTTTCGTAGCTCTAGAAAAAGGAAAATGTCCGGTCTGGATGACGAAACACCCACATCCTCTGGGATTTTGTAGTGCTTTTCATACGTGTCCATTAAAATAGTCCAATCAGGTGCTGTACCCAGGATTGAGTAAGGCTTGTTCCTGGAGTTTGAAGTTGAGCCTTCTTTTACAAAGTTAATTTGTCTTTTGTTTGTCGTCAATCCCTTTTGGCTCTAGCTACCGAAAGGCTCATGGCTTCACGTATGATTTCAAGTACTCTGTCATGACGCCGTGAGTAATGACCCCATTAAGGAGCACCTTGCATCCCACCAATATGTGCCTTGCTGTACATATCGCCTCCACAAGTATAGCAACATTTTTTTCAGAGGCTTTTCCCCACCTTACCAAGTTACTCTGGTCAGGAGGGTCATTTGGAATGCATTTAGATAAAATTTTAATAAGGCAGGGGACCAGTCATAGATCAAGGTGCGCCATTTTAGAGCTAATGGGATACAGAACTCACCTATGGTTAACCACTCACTTTGCATTTCTAAATTCATAGCGTGCACTTTGTAACTGTCATTTTCGTCTTGTTGTAGAAAGGTTTTACCATGTCTCGGTCTTCCTTTTTTTTCTCGCACCCAACCCAGCAGTATTTACTTGTGCACCTGCCATAAATTGTTTATGGAATTGAAGTCTAGATTCCAGGTCTGAAGCAGTTTTGTCTTTTTGGGAGAGATGTAATTAATTCGTCTTGCGACTTTCCCAAAACATGCGTTTTGTAACTCTTAGGTGTTTGTAAAGTTCAGACGGTTTCTTTAGTTTCAGCCCAAACTATTGTGATCCCTAAAAGAGTAGAGGGATCAGCCGGATGTGCCAATCCGAACCATGACTTCAATATCTTTATGACATTGGCATCTAGCTTTGCCAGGAGAGTTTTACCGATGTCATATACTAGGAAAGGCCAAGTGAGACGTGATGTGAGTAGTTGTCATATATCCATGCTTTTTGATATTGCTGATAGGCTGCTGGTCTACCTTATTGAGGTTGTTCATGAAATTTTCAACAACCACCTCTAATGATGGTGTACGTCCTTTGTGATCTATCTTTCTACCAAGAAATTTGAAAGGCACTGCCTCTGCAATTGTGGCAACTCCTTGGCCACTTATGGAGAGTCCCGGATCGTAAGACGTATATTTGGTATTTCTTCTACCCAGACAAAGACAATGACATTTAGATGGTTTTGTCCTCATTCCCTCCGTCCATGTACAGAACTCATCGACTTCGTTCAACAATTCTTGACACTGTTTGGGATTACGTGTAAGTATTGCAAGGTCGTCCGCAAAGGCCAAGATTGACTCAGTGTACTTATTGTTGATTTTAAACCGGTAGCCCCATTTCTTTTCACGGGATATTAATTTGTCTACTAAAATATTTATAACTATATTAAATGCTATTGGTGATAAGCAGCACCCTTGGAATAGTCCTACATTGTATTCAAGTGGTTTTGTGTATTCCTTGTTTACTGCTATGACGAATTTTAAGTGGCAATAATAAGAATTAATTATGTCAATAATTTCAGCAGGAAAGTTATACCATTTTAGGGCAAATATCATAAGTTCATGCTGGACAGAACCAAACGCGTTCTCTAGGTCTATCCAGCAGACTGTAATTTGCCTCTCATGTGTTCTGGCATCTTTCAAACTTTCTGCTAGTAATGTATTGTGTTCCAGGCATCCAGAAATACCAGGCAAGAACCCTTTCTGGTGATTGGGCCTGAAATACCTATTGCTAGTCATAAATGTGGTCATTTTTGTTTGCAAAATACTGAAAAAGATTTTAGAAATTGTATTGGTTAGGGCTATCGGTCTGGTGTCTTTGGGATGAGTTACTTCCTGCTTTTTAGGGATGAGGACAAAAATTGCTCTTCCAAATGCTACTGGGACTTGCTTTCTTGACCAGATCTTAATGAATATATTCAAGATATGTTTACGAACTGATGGACACTTTTATACACTATGTAAGGAATGCCATCTGGGCCAGGAGCTGATTTAGTAGTTTTCTTTTAATTTGATAGTTTACTTCCTCTTCACTAGGTGGGGTGCCTTGAAAGCCTGTCAGAGGATCATTAGGTCTTTGGATGTTTGGTTCTACGTACGAGCTCCCGCGTTTAGGCACTTCGTATGTGCTTTTAAAGTGATCGTAAATTTGCGCGTTAGTCAAGATAAGCTTTCCATTTTGCTCCTGAAAATATTTTTGGAGTATTGAAAAGGTTTTTATCAAAGTCTACTTCGTGTTTAGCTCTGTTAAAATTATCACGATTTTTACTAATTTGAAGCGATATTCCTTGTATTAATTTAAGGATTGATCTTAGAGCCCTGGACAGTTGGTGACTTAGATGGTTATCGCCCATGGTTTTAGCTACACGAAGACGTTTTATTAACTCTCTTTTCTTCCTCCGCAATTTCATTTTGAACATATTTTCCTTGCTATTTTGAGCATAACAAGTTGATGGTGGGTAATGTTCCGAGAAGTATGTATATATGGTGTCCTGGAAAGTTTCTACTTGGCTGTTTAGGTCTTGTTTTGGCCCAGGATGTTCTAATAAGATCGCCAAGTTTTCGTCATGAACTTTCCAGGTAGAGTTTTTGAAAGGCACGCGTCCCTTCCGTAAAATTATTTTACCACTCAAAGTCGTTGTCACGTAAAACTTTCGCCCGTATACCGACTTTACAGGCCACCAATTTTTATCCTGCTAATTCCTTTAATATTGGAAACACGAAAGTTTGTATGTAGTTTGTTACTCTTTCACATAAAAACTACTGAAGGGATCAGTACCCTGAACGTCTACCCCTCTTTTTACGAAAAACGTATTTTCGAAATAAACTCGCGACTTTCCTACTGCGGTTCTACTTCGTTTCTTCCGATCATTGTTTGACGTTTAAATATTCTAAACGGACGAAGCGACGGATCGAAGAAGAACCGAAGTAGGAAAGTCGTGAGTTTATTCCGAAATTACGTTTTTCGTAGAAAGAGAGTAGACGCCCTGATACACAACGCAATCGGATTGATCTCGACACGAAATCAAATAAAATCTTCTTATATCCGTATTTACATGTTAATATCCGAGTGAGGCCGCATCGGGCTGTTAGTCGATTATAAGAAATTCATTGCCCTAGATAAATACACGTAATAATCCATTGATTAATTTGCGGCAATTGTTTTGCAATTCCGATGATTGCTGATATAATTGGTCTCTAATGGAGCCGCCTATTGATCAGCGGGCGAACTTTTCTTATTTCTAATAATAGCTACTATTACGGTATTACTTTCCACAACCAACTACATATGTACCTATCCGCCATAACAAAGTAAAACAGTAGAGGCGGCTTGAGGCCAACGTCTATTATATCCATTCTTTTGGGCCATCCTTTTAAAAATAACCCTACTAATATTATCAATGTCAATGGATCCATCCATTTTTGTTCTCAATCACGTCATAACTTACGAACGGATGGGGCTGAAATTTGGAATAACGTTAGAATATTGTCTGGAAGAATATTAGGCTACTTTTTATCCCGGGAAAATAAGGGGAACTGGCGCGGGTAAAACAGCGGGGAAATTATAGTAAATAATAAAAACATAGCACTTATTTAGGCTTTGTTGATTTGTACTAAATTTGAAAAAAAAAACAAAGAAAAATACTTTTCTAATGACAGGTGTAATTCAATGGTGATTAATATTTCTAACTGTTAATTTGATTCAATACAGAAACAATTATTTTCCATTTCTTTTATTTTACCTTAAACTACATAAATAATACTAATGTCAAATGTGTAAGTACTGAATAAATTAAAAGTGATATTTATTATCACAGAAAAAAGTTTATGGATGGGAAATTTACAATATTTACCTATATACTATTACTTTTAGAGATTAAATATACAACGACTTTCAAAAGAGTCTAGAGTTTTCCGCAACTTACAAATAAGTAAATTTTAACTTTTTTATTAAAAATAGGTACTTTAAATTTTAAACAGTGTGCTTAATAAAATACAAAAAATGTCCCATTAATTAAAAAAAAACATCACTACGAGACGAAAATTATTTTCTTTGATTTTTTTTTATTTCTTCAAAATAAATAAAAATGATCTTTTATTTCTTTCCCTTTCAATTACTTAAGCCATTAATTAATTAAATGACCAGACTAAGAGCAATTTCTTCCAGAAATTGTCTTAGGCTGGCATTAGCTTGGCTTCACTAGCTCTAAGAATTTGCCTTGTTAGTTTTTTTTGTTGATAATATGATAGTATCTGGCTACATATCACTCTATAGTCATTAGCAGGGTTGTTGTTTACCGCTAAGCGTACGTTTTACGTCCCATCACTCCAAATTATCTAAAAAAAAAACTATTGAATTGCGGAGTGCCGACATAAAAGATACTCGTGCCAAAAATACTAATAAAACTAAAATACGTACCAGCACAAATATAGACTCTGGTTTAAATACAAAACTACGAGTTTCTTCATTAAAATTCGGCAGAGGACGCGCTTAGATCATGCATTCAATACCTATTCCTATGTTCTTACCCACTCATTTACATGTTTGAATCACCGGAAACTGTTGGCGTTCTTACATTGAATAATAAAATATGCGCCCATTTATTATTTATCATTTATTGTTATAATTATAAAATGAAAATATTGATTAAATAAAAAACCATCAATCGTTGTCTCGAAAACTAACCTGAGGTGTGCGGTAGATCTTTTGTTAATTTCGTTTTTTTTTGTCTGTGTGTCCGCAGGTAGGATGACTCACCCTTTGGAAAAGAGAGCGCATGCGTAGATAAAAACTAAATGCTTGCGTCAGCTGTAGGTCTTTTTCTTATTTCTCTATCTTTGCCTGATCTGTAACGCTCGAGCGTCACGAGGCTAGTTTTTCAAGCTAGGATAGCAAGCTAGTAGGTACCTACCTCTAGCTTCGTGTAGACAACGCTACGTAACGCTAGTTTTCTCTACACGAAGCTAGAAGCTCTAGTTTGCTAGCTTATTAGCACTAACTTGCTATCCTAGCATGAAAAACTAGCCTCGTGTCGCTCGAACATTATAGCATAAGCAGGCCACTTACGTTTATAAGATTTATAAGAGAGAGCGAGAGATAAGACCATAATCCACCACTCTAGACAAGTGCGGCTTGGCACATGCTAAATGCCCACGAAAAAATGCCTTTCTTGGAATACAACAGTTTCCTCACGATGTTTTCCTTCCCCGTAAATGGTAGTGCTCATGAAGCTTTCTTCTGCACTTGGATAACTATTTAGAGACAGGATTCAACCCTAATAGCTCACGGTTTGAATTCGGATCTATTGCGTTAGTTACAATGGTAGTTGTAATGCGACCAAAATGTGGGGAGATAATTAAGAATCAATTCATTACAATCATCATTTCTATCAATCTATCATGACCAAGGTTTTAAAACAAACAAAACATCGAGTGGGAAAAAATTATAATTGCAATTAAATCCTGTAATGTCTTCAATAAAAAATGATACTCTAAAGAAGTCTTTTGATAAAATAAGTTAGAATAGTCTCCAAGTTTTTAAAGTAAGTTTCTAGTTCAAACTTAGGAGTAGGAAGAACGAACGTAGGTGTAAATGTTCCATTTAAGATATAACGCGTGGAATGTGGTCAAAAATGTACTCTACATTATGCCAGAGTGTAAATTAATTAATCAATACCAAACTGTCACTCGGCCGACCACAAAAGACACCTGGACTTGCCTAATCCGCCTTTGTACTTGTGGTCCAAGAGTACTTTGTTTGCGGTCCGACGTGGGTAATCCGATAAGCATGGCAACACTGAGCCCGTACTGTGGACTCTCATTGCGATGACTCTCCGTTTCAATTCTATTTACAAAACCTTTGATAGCAAAATGTCTGCTATTTTCTATGTTCCGTTTTGAAGGGAATGTGTTTAGAGAAAATACAGGGTAAAAACATCATCATCTATCAGTCGATATTGTATCACCGCGTAACCAGCGAAGTGCAGTGCTACGAACTGATTTGAACTCCTCATGTTCAAATGGTACTATGTTGAATGTTGACATGGGAAGGTGTTTGATTTGCTTAGTTAGCTCGTACCGTTTTATAAAACCTACAAATATAGGTAATAGCGAAACTTTGTATGTACAAACCTACTCCTATAGATGGATCTCTGTAAATCATTCTTGCAAAAAACGATTAAATGAATCTGATTGCAATTTAGCGCAATAATTAGTTATGGAGTAGAATAACAAATATTTATTTATCCCAGAAAATTCCGGGAACTGCAACTATGCAGACAAAACAGCGGGATACTACTAGTAAAACAATTTTTTCAACGAATACAATGAATAACCTACTAATTTTGTTTAAACAACTGGACCCTTTGAGTCGATCGTACACTGATCTGAGTCAGTTTAGCTGGTCCTGACAAAGCATTCCAAATTACAAGCATTTGTTGCATGTGGGTATACATACAGGATGTTTAAGTAAATCTGTATGTGTCTACAGAGTTACGCTGATAGCCTAGTTTAGTTTAACTGAGCGTTTTCTGCACTTAGCTTCTTAATTTAGCTACTGTGCGTGGTTCATTCTTCATTCTCCTTTCTCTACTCCTATTAGCTCACAAAGGCGTATCCAAGGGGGGGGGGGGAGGTCATGGAAGCCATGACCTCATGTCCCCCCTGGACTAGGTCCAGAACCTATACGGTACACTAATTAAAACCCACGCACGCACTTGTCCCACGGTCTTGTGACTTGACCATGACTATGTGACCATGTGGTGGATTCGCCCTTGCTAGCTCAGGCTATCCCAGAATTAAATATTTATACTGTTATATGCCTCCGGGACAGATGCCGGAGATTGTAGGAATTGTACCCGTTGATTTTCTACCCTACTGTATTCCGTAAGCATATTGTCTTGTGGCGTTTCTTCCTCCTCCATGCATCCCCTACATAGAGGGCTGTCTGTCACACCTACGTCAAACAAGTGCTTGTTTACGGAATGAGACAATTTATAATGGCTTTTACTTAACTTTCACGACTTGAACTCACATGAAATACATTACCCAGGGCTTTCAGAAAAATAAAAACATTTCGAACTATTCTTCCTTAACTCCATTACCTCAAACACACAAAATAGGCTCAGTCTTAACAATATTAGTATGAATTACCCAATTACAAGCCCGCTGCGGCGTCTTGGATGTAGGTACATTGCAGTGGTGCTCAAAGATTAAGTAACGCCATATAAACCTTCAACAAATAATGAAATGCCTTTGTAAATTCTGTTTATCTGCACAAAATGGGGTCGCGGGCGGTCTCAGCGCATTTGTTGCGTACCTGACAGAATTCCATTTCATACGATGCTCACTTTTTATAGTACGGATGTTAACACTAATCACAGATTAATGTTTAATGTCAGTTTTATGATAGTTTGTATTAATAGAATGTCGAAAATCACATTATTCAAATGTAATATTAGGTACGTAGTAAATTTATTATAAATGATTTTAAATGCTATATTTTTAATCTGTTGTCACGTGACTGGATACCCCAATATGACTTATTACGTCTCTAGTCGCAAAACAAGCTGTCGAAAACTGACTAAACTGTTTAGTTTTCTGCATTTTTATTATAAGTAGTTTGTGATCTTAGCGACGACGACTTTGATTGTTTGTATTCAAGTAATGATAAGAAAACACATAAACTGGACATACAGTCATGGATCGCGACCAATGTTTTGCGACTAGTGACGTCACGTCAGTCGTTAGTGTTTTAGCGGGAAATTTTAATATTAGTCTAATATTGTATATTTATTCATTGAAAATACTAATATTTCGAAAATTTTTATTTTTTACGGTAAACATGCGTCAATCTTCAAAATAAAAGTAGTGCCGAAAAATAACTATTGTTTTAAAGAACTGAATGAATCATTCAGAATGGGACGAATAAAGACATAATCTAGATACTCAAGCCAATACGCTTTGCCCTGTAAAACCCAAAGGTCGGTAAGCAGTAGAAGCCATTTGAGGCCAACTGCGATAGAACCCTTAACATAATATACCTATACTCGACGTGAGGTTCTACAACTACGCACATAAGCAGCCCACCAAATGTTCCATGTGGATGACACATGACCTCGAAAGGTTCTGGGTACAGGTCGGTTTCCTCACGATGCTTTCCTTCACCGTTTTACGTTAGCGGCATTACGCACATGGATTTTGGTGTGGCCATTGTTGTCTTCAGGGCCCTGTAGTTGGGGATCGTTAAAACAGCTCTATCAATGACAGTATCGTGACTCCAGCAAGGATGGTTTCGACATATCCGTGGTTTCGACCCTTCCAGTGGCTATTTGAGTTTGTTCTTTTTAACCCCCGACAAAAAAAAGGGGTGTTATAAGTTTGACGTCGATGTCTGTCTGTCTGTCTGTCGGTCTGTCTGTCTGTCTGTCTGTCTGTCTGTGTGTGTGTCTGTCTGTGGCACCGTAGAGCTCAAACGGATGGGCCGATTTCGATGCGGTTTTTTTTATTTGAAAGTTAATATCCGTGCGGGTGTTCTTAACTATGTTTGGTTAATATCGATTCAAAATGGCCGCCTCCACAAAATGGCGGACAAAATATTTCTTCACAACCTACCTCAATATGGGTATCAAATGAAAGGGCTTGACTAGCAGAGTACTAAACGCTATAACAAATTTCAAATTCAAGATGGCCGCCACCACAAAATGGCGAATTATATAATATTTTTCACTACTACCTCAATATGGGTATCAAATGAAAGGGCTTGATTAGTAGA
This sequence comes from Ectropis grisescens, assembly GCA_017562165.1. Classification (NCBI taxonomy): domain Eukaryota; kingdom Metazoa; phylum Arthropoda; class Insecta; order Lepidoptera; family Geometridae; genus Ectropis; species Ectropis grisescens. Next base: position 27,926,449 of record CM029781.1, on the reverse strand, counting down.
ATACTTTTGCACTATGACAAATTTCAAATCCAAGATGGCCGCTACCACAAAATGGCGAATTACATTTCCTTTTTCACAACCCCCTTAATATGGGTATCAAATGAAAGGGCTTGACTAGTAGAATGTTGTACAGATAACAAATCTAAGGTAGTCGGGGGTTAATCAAAATTTTTAATTTTGTTCTTGTTTGAATTCGATTAAAAATAAAGAAATTGCAATACCAAGGCCATTTTAACTATTTTTAACCCCCAACCAAAAAAAGGGGTGTTATAAGTTTGACGTCGATGTCTGTCTGTCTGTCTGTCTGTCTGTCTGTCTGTCTGTCTGTCTGTGTGTGTGTCTGTCTGTGGCACCGTAGAGCTCAAACGGATGGGTCTATTTCGATGCGTTTTTTTTATTTGAAGGTTAATACCCGTGCGGATGTTCTTAGCTATGTTTGGTTAATATCGATTCAAAATGGCCGCCTCCACAAAATGGCGGACAAAATATTTCTTCATAAGCTACCTCAATATGGGTATCAAATGAAAGGGCTTGACCAGTAGAATACAATACATAATAACAAATTACAAATCCAAGATGGCCGCCACCACAAAATGGCGAATTGTATTACTTTTTTACTACTACCTCAATATGGGTATCAAATGAAAGGGCTTGACTAGTAGAACGTTATACAGATAATCCGAGATCCGAGGTAGTCGGGGGTTAATCAAAATTTTTAATTTTGTTCTTGTTAGTTAGGTGATAGACCTTTATATCACCCCTAGAACCTCAAAAGGTTCTTGGAACATGCTGATTTCCTTACAATGTTTTACTTTACAGTTAAAACCAGTGGTGGTGATAAATACAGAAGAATCTAATATTTATACAATGCTAGCTGTACCTTGCCACGCTTCGCTGTGGCACATTGTGATGCAAAAATTAGATAAAAAACAATCCTTGATGCGGATCATATATCATTGTAAAATTTCAGCTTGATCGGTGCAGAACTTTTTGAGTTTTTGAAGCGTACACAAACCAACATAACATTTTATGTATAGAGAAGATAATGGTAATGATGTCAGGATGCTGGGCACACTTCCGACTGGTAATAATGGACTTGATCATCTTTATTACCTCTTTAGATTATGAATGAATGAATGAAAACTCTTTATTGTTTACACCTTAAAATAGTACAGAAAATATACAATAAAACACAATAGTGAAACAACTGGCGGCCTTATCGCTGAAAGCGATTTCTTCCAGGCAACCTTGGGGTGGACAAAAAAACTAGGAGAACTTAAATCGTGGTGATTAGACCTTCATCGGTCTATATTATTCAGACGTGTTTAGTTTAGGTACGTAGAGTAGTTGTAAAGTATCTAGTGTAGTTGTCGTAGTGATTTAATATTGTTAATAAAGGTTCGTCAGTAACAGTGCAATTAGTATGAATGTTTAATTGAATGGCGCTCGTTCGTCGCTGTGGCGCGTGCGCACTCGTTAACGTTTTTATTAATACGTTTGTGTAGTCTGCTATGCTTAGGGTTATCAAAAAAGTTTCATAAGATGTGTGGATTTTTGGATTTATATTTTGTGGTGAAAAAAAATTTGGATAGCGTTTTTTTTTAATTTTACCTATTTGTTGTTCACAGTGACTGGTTTAGTTCTTATGAGCGTATTAATAGGCCAGTGTGATTTATATATAGTTTTAATTTAACTTAACATTTTACAGGATTAATTAAGTTGTTTAAAAATTGTTGATTTGTGTGCCTAAAATATTAGCTACCTACTAAAATATCTTCAACAACATATTATTATTTTTCTATGTATTATAAGTATCCCAACAAACATTTTAGTCGTATAAGTGGTTATAACGCGATTCAAACTGCTATAAACATCGCACTGAAGTAATTTTAGCGTGTAACACGACTTAGTGCCTTTTATCTTTATACAACTCTTAGTCGTAAATAGACATCGTATAAACTTCTATACGACTGCTTTACAAAACTGTTATACAACTTTCAGTAGTATTAACCAGTACGTCGCCTTAATAACGTTTATACGGATTTTACACCGACATTAATTGTATTAGAGTCGCGAGAACTACTTTTACATGACGATCGTATTAGAGTGATAAATTGCAATTCTTTACGGCTTTAACAAATATGAACACTTTTACACTACTTTTAAATGACTAGATGTTCTATTCTTATGTCTGATTTTATCATATCAAATATTTCTACACGACATGTTAAGTGTAACCAAATTGTAGATGGTTCCGCACAAAATTAAATTTTGATGTCGAAAGAATTAAGTATTATTTTGTACCACTTATTCATTCTTTGAAGTAAGATAAGATAGTAAAGGGTGTAAATAAAAAATAAAAATCGTGTTTGGTTTTATTTACTACAAACAATCAAATCTTTCTTTGCTTTAGATTAGATTGTATTGGTTAATATAAATTAGAAAAATACAATCAAAGGGTATCCACACGTAATCATTTAAACTATGTATAGCTACATATGTATATATTGAGATGGTATGTATTATGGATTATTTTTTAGGCAATAATATTTTCTTTGGAACATGGGTTAAAAATAACAAAATTATTTTTGGAGCATAGCTTAAGTAATCTATGTTTAACTCTGTTTAAATCTGGAGACAAAAACGAACTTGAAACTACAGACCCATCTCGGTTTTGCCTTGCATCAGCAAAATATTCGAGAAACTTGTTCTCCAGCAACTTTTATCTTACTTTAATATTAATAATCTATTACATAGTAACCAATTTGGATTCACAAAAGGATGTTCCACTACCGATGCAGGTATTGAACTAACTAATTATATATTGAAAGCCTGGGAAGATCATCATGACGTTCTGGGAGTATTTTGTGACTTATCAAAAGCTTTCGACTGAGTTCATCATGACACTCTTTTAAAGAAACTGCAGTTTTATGGGGTTTCGAAACCAGCTCTAAATTTCATTTCTTCATATCTTAAAGACCGTGTACAAATAGTCGATGTTGACGGTGTGCAATCAAATGAGTCGCCTATAAGAATGGGTGTACCACAAGGTTTCATACTTGGACCTTTCTTGTTTCTTATATACGTTAATGATCTACCTTTTATGATAAAGAAACATAAAATATAGAAATAGTTATGTTCGCCGATGATACATCACTTCTATTCAAAATTAAGAGAGGAATAAACGATTTCACAGAAATAAACGTACTTTTGGACATTGCGTACAAATGGTTTGATGCAAATAATCTAGTACTTAATCCAACTAAAATGAAATGTATAAAGTTCACACTCTGCAATGTAATGTGCGGTAAACTTGATATAAGACTGAAGGATGAGCTTATCGAACCTGTACAATCTACTTGTTTTCTGGGTATTTCAGTAGATTCAAAGCTTCAATGGGGTCCTCACATAGAGACTAGCTGATCGACTCAGTTCAGCTGCCCACGCAGTTCGTCAAATTAAAAAAATATCAGACGTTGCAACAGCTAGGCTTGTTTATTTTGGCTACTTTCACAGTATTATGTCATACGGGATCTTATTATGGGGTTTGGCTGCGGACAGAAACTCTGTTTTCATATTGCAAAAAAGAGCAATCCGTGGTCTATATAATTTACTAGATGCCCGCCCCGGCTTCGCCCGTGGTATATTATATAGCACTCATCGGGATCCCGTACATATCCAACGGTGAAAGAATGACTGAAATCGGTTCACTCATTCCTGAGAATATCGATTTCAAACAAAAACCTCTTCAGCTACCTGCTACGCCACCTGTCGGAAATTGGTCGTACCAACTCAGATTTAGAAAAAAAAAATTAGCAAAGGTTTATATTCAAGGCACAGATTACTGAAATTCAATGACGCAATCTTTGACACATGCTGTCATGTGTCATGTCAAAGCACGAAACGTACGAAAACTCTCAAAAGGGAATATTTTTCCCGATTTTGTTACATTCTTGTTTCATGCTCCGCTTCAATTAATAGTAGAGTTATTTTCTATAGCCTAAAGCCTTCCTCGATAAATGGACTATCCAATAGAAAAGAATCTTTCAATTCGGACCAGTACTTCCCGAGATCCTAGCGTTCAAGCAAACAAACAAACAAACAAACTCTTCAGCTTTATAATATTAGTATAGATCACCTAGAGAATCAGTACGGGAGATGTTCAAAACTATTAACATATGAACAGTCCCTTCATTGTATATTTATGAATGTATAATGTATGTAAGAAAAATCGAAGTCGTCTGCAGAAATTAACTGATCTGAATCCAAAAGCGCACCATAAACACAAAATTGTATTTCCTAAGTGCAGACTTCAGAAAACAAATAACTCTTTCAAATGTAATGGTATTCGCTTCTATAATGCAATCCCTGTACAAGTGGAAGGCCTCAATGAAACCAAGTTTAAAAATGAAATAAAAGCTACCTATTGAGCAAGGCATATTATAATATAGACGACTTTGTTAAAGATAGTAACGTATGGAAGAGAAATGTGTCGAAATTAGAATCTTGTAATAAGGTAAAATAATAGATTTTTAAGACTTTTGATGTTACATTGTTTGTACTAATGTAGTATCTGTATACTGTGTGTATTGATTATTTGTTATTTTGTCTTCGACAAAGCCTTTTTACAGCTGCATGTAATTGACTAGGCCCCTCTACAGCTGCTTTATTCTTTTTGACGTTGTTATTTTATCATATTATGTGCACAGCCTTTTTGTAAATGACGTTACCAAGTGTTCTTATGAATTTATGGTATGAATAAATGAATTGAGTTGAATTGAATAACAAAAATATTTTTAAAGCAATGGTTTAAAAATAATTTTGTTGATGATCTTACAAAACTACTAACAATTATAACTTTACATACGAGTAACTGGCATGGCGACTGATCTTACAATTTCATATTAAATTAATTCTCATGGATTTTTTATATTAAATTTCCTTCAGCTGAACCCTAAAAATTTCGTTAATATGGCTGTTCAGAAAGAAGCGGCCGGAGTGGAAAGTCGTTTAAATGTTGTATTACGGTTGTGTCTTAAACCTGAAGCGGTATAAAGGTAGCTGGTAGCACGTTCATTAAAAATATAGCCAAAAATATTGCTTATTTTAACGAACATATAAGGCGCGTTAGCTATATTGAGAAAAGTAGCAAATATCACTCGATAACCTTAATTTCCCAACAGATTTCTGTACCTGAACATGATTCAAAGACGTAATAGTTATGACAAAATGGCGTTTCAAGTAATGGATTATAATAACTAACACACATTGCAAATTGTCGCTTTAGTTTAAATACTATACTTTTAATTAACCACTTTATATCGAAATTCCGTATAAAAGTCCTGGTGAATGCTGGTTATTCGATAAAATGCCATAAAGTAGCGGCAATTAGCATCATAACTCGACGAAAAGAACGTCTCACGACGTCTATACAACCACTATACGACCATATAGCTATTTAAACGACTGCTACGTAACTCTATTACGACACTGATTCGTATAAAATGGGCCTATTTTCGGTTGTTTTAACGTGATAGCGACGTATTTGCGACCAGCTTAAAGAACCAAAAGTAAGAATCGGCACGTTGTGGCGACCTATAAAATGTTTGTTGGGATGTATTTAAAACTATATAAGGATTATACTATCAGCTACCTGGCCGCCATAGTACAAGCTTTGCTTAGTTTGGGGTCAGATGGTGTTGTGTGTGAATTGTCCACCAATATTTATTATTTATTATTACATATTATGTAGAGGTAGTATTTTAGCACAACATAAAACTGAATTAAAATCTGTATATTTAGGTATTTTTAATTCTTCCCCTCCAAAAATTACTGAAAGGATCTGAGAGATATTTGCTACAGACAGCCGTTTTTGTCCGGAATATCACATAGGGTACTTTTATCGCGGGAATCCTACGTGCAGATGTACAAGTTAGTCGTCAATACGGGTTTAAACTATGAGGGATGAACATTGTGAGAAAAATCGAGGCATTCTCCAAGAAAGACATTTTTCGATGTCGCCCGCCAGCCCGCAATCCGCAATGGGATTTATGGATTATGGTCTATCTATAACAGCGGCCACAACAGTAGGACCGCGAGAGGTTGAACCTCGGACAGAATAGAATTAAATTTTAATCCAAAACAATAAAATGGCAGCACTTATGATAAATTGTTATTTTATGGACCTCGTTAAATAATCCCACGATATCGCGATACCTAGAACTTCTTGCCGACCCCTAGTCTAGAATCTCATCTTGTGAGAACATAAAAGATTGCTTAAACTTAGTAGAATAGTAGATTTGACAACCCTATGTGTGCTGTGCATTTCGTTACGAATGCCGTAATGAGTTATTTTCAGCGTTTTGTTTGAGTTAAAATACTGCTTTCACCCTTCATGGTGCGCTGTTTAACTCTGGATTTATAAATCGTGAAAGAAATTTATCAATTACACTTTTATCGAGAACATCGAAAACTATATCCCAGATGCTTTCCCGGATGTATTGTACCTAACAGTTCCTTCTACGCTTCACATTAAAAAAGCTGACGTCGTTTTTGACGACATTGAGATTTATTTATGACAGTTTTTTGCGTTCTGTTAACGCCTAAATGGCCATTTGGGCGTACGCAAACGCTACATTAAATGTTTTTGGGACATAGATTAAAATGAAGGTATTACTTATTATTAGATATTAGGCAAATAACCCCTGTTTAGGTGTTTATAGAACGCTAAAAATTCAAAATAGTTCTCAATTTCGCCATGGAAGACGTTAGTGCGAAGTGTAGAGATAACTAGTAGGTACAGACAGTACATCCGGGTAAACCTCAGATCCTCAAAGGGGAAAGCATCTGAGTTGTCTAGTTTTACTTTTTTTTTTTGACAGAAATTTTGTATTTATAAAACACCTTGTTGTTCTTAGATAACGTTTTACAACATGGAGGTTAGGTACCAGTTTACTTTAGGTACACTCAAATGTTGTAATTTACGTTAATGGTAAGGTTATTTTATGAACAAACTTGTCGAATTCTGATAAAAAAATATCTTCAAATACAGCAATTTAGGTGCAAATTTCGATCAAATGTTTCTTTTTCGGATGACATCGAGTCGATAACCGTCTCAAATTTTATTTGTAGAGTTTACCTCGAAAAACATCGGATTTACAAAGGAAAATGTGTTCTTTTTGCGATAAATAACGTCCTCTCGAATTACATACGGCTTGAAGGGGCCATATTAAACGACATGTATCACATTGTGTCCCCTCAAAGGCCTCGTTGTATCTTGTGTCTATTCTGATAAAATAACCAAAAATATATTTCTACTCAAAATCTGTGGGAGAATTGATTGTATCAAGTAGCAACTTCCTCTCACAGATCCAGAGGCTCGTTATTTTATAGTTTAATTTAAAAAAATAGTTATAAGGAAGTCTGTGATATATTTCCGAATAAGTAAATGCTAATGCGGTCTCTATCGTTTCAAGCTAAAAGAAAAGAGAGAGCAATATCGAAGCTAAGACAGTTTTACTTAGGCGGTAGATCTTCCGTGCTTTCGGTGTAAAGCGTTTGTTCTAACTCTATACCTAGTATATGTAAAATCTTTGCTAGAACCTACTGCTATTAGGCATGGCGGTGACGCAGACTCACGAGTATTCCCCATCAAAAATGCGGCTAATAAAGTTTTCGCTTTCAAAGCTATAAAATTTTCATAGATTATTCAAAAATTTTGATAGATGGCACTCAACATGATTTGAACACACAGATTACACTTTGAACAAATGGTTTTTCGTATCTGTTTGAAGTTCTGTCAATGTCATTTGGGCTGATTTACGTTCATATTATAGTTTCAACTCCTTTGTATTGTAGGTATATATTTGAGATAAAACATTTAAAGTTGTAAAACTGTCACTTTTATTTTGGTTTGGTTAGCCATGTTTGTTTTTCACATAATCACATTTCACCACGACATATTCATGGAACAATCTGTTGCCCCGAGAAATTTACGTAAGGTAAATTTACTGATTGATATTTTTAGGAAGGCCACTATCTCTGTTTTCACCAAACCTACCAAGGTTTGGCGAAAACACAGATCGTTGTCTTTGGGTGAAACACGTTATTTAGATAATAACGAAGAGTTTAAACATAAGTATTTTGTCTGAAGGCGTTAGTCTCATGTTTTTATTTGTAGTAGGTAACTATTTATTTCTACTGCTCCCGATATTAAAACAAGCATAGTATAATAGGGGATTATTAGGCAACATTTTTTTTTTAAAGCTGGCCATTTCGATATTCCCTTAAAATAAAACAGAAAATAATTCGTAATTATGCGGATTCAGCACATTTTTAGATATATCCATTACATTTACATTTATCTATAACTTGGATAGGTACTAAATAATACTTGAAGATATTTCAAGTGCTCACGAGACAAGTACTTTACTGACGCGAAGTCTCAGTACCCTCGAAGAATTCACGGCTCAATGGATAAAGAAGCACACTTTTATTCCTTTAAACTTCACGTAACAGATTATTGGCCCCTAATCCCTCCTGCACCCTCGCCAAATAGCTAAGCAATCTTCTATGGATACGTGAATTCAATAAACTCATACAACGACTTAACATTTTTTTTTCAACGTGTACTTATAGTTGTCTTTGTTTGCAGGTAACATTGGGACGTCTGCAAAAACTCAGATAAGATCTTTATATTTTTAAAACTTGACGTAAAGTTCGAGCATGCAAAAAATTTCAATGAGCCATTGCAATCTGCAGTGGAATGCTGGGATGCGGAGTAACGGTAAAGAGGACCGGTGTCTGGTCATCGAAACTTGAACAACCTGCGTCACTATTTTAGTCACAAGAACTGAAAATATATTGAACTACGCATTGATGTACAAAAGCTAGTTAATATCCGACGGTAATCCGAGAGTAACGCTACGTTACGAATGGACGAGAATGTTAGCGAGGACTCTAGGTTTACTAACACATACGCATATGCCTTCAACCACGTTAACGGCAGTGCGGACGTAATACAATTCGAAAGATATTTTGTACTATAGAACCAGGCTTTGACTTTTTAAAATCTATTGATAGTGCTCTGTCAGCATTCTGATTGACGTTTTCCAAAAAATATTAAAAGAAGTGATCTTAATGATACGTATTCATGAGGCACCAAGCACTCCATTTTGTTTTCTTACAGCTGAGACTCGGAACCTTCACACAAGGAGAGAGGTTTCATAATTCACTGCACTGGCCAAGTGCGAGTTGACACATATCCTTTAAAGATTTATTTCTCGGAACATGGCAGATTCCTCACGATGTTTTCGTTCAGTGATGAAGTGAATAAAGTGATGACAAACATGTGCATCTGGACTTTAAAAAAAACTAAAGAGACGTAGGTGGGATTAGAACTTGCAACCTCATTGTGTAATGGAACATTCTCGTCACCACGCCAGCACTGCTACTTATATGTATTACACTCGCTCATCAATTTTTTACTTAAAATACCACAAACTTACGACTACAACATTCATTCATCCTCCTACTGAAAAAATCACAAGAGCCTATTAGCCGTTTTGTTTTGAAAACATTTCAACCGTTAAACGGAACATTTGAAAAAACGAGTATGTGTAGTAAGTAGGATTAAGAAAATAAAAACAAAAGGCGAGTAGCCTATACTTTACTGAAAGGCAACACTGTAAAAGACTGTATAACTGTAAAATACTCTACCTGATTCTGTGTTTTCCGATAGTTTCAACCTGGATGCCTAGCCACGCATAAACGTGTTAGGTTCATCCAAAGCTGTGATGTCGCTCCACACAGCTCAAACATAGACTAATCTTACGAATACAATAAATGTGTGTGTTGAGCAAACAAACACACAAACATACACGTCACACGAAAAAAATTAAAGGATTCCGCTTACATTTGGAAGACAAGTCAAGGTACTGATTCACATCGCAATCCGAACGATTCAATTTCGGAATGAAAATCCTTGTCTCTGGCCTACTAAATATTGTCTGCAATAAAATATAGACTTACTAGCTGTAGTACCCTGCCACGCTTCGCTGTGGCACATTGTGATGCAAAAATTAGATAAAAACAATCCTTGATGCGGATTATACATCATTGTAAAATTTCAGCTCGATCAGTGCAGAACTTTTTGAGTTTTTGAAGCGTACACAAACCAACATAACATTTTTATATATAGAGATTTTCATCACGAAAATATGCAGAGTTTTTTAGAGAATAGCAGTTTCCTCAGTTTACGCGCACTTAATCGCGGACACAGCCTAGTATTTTAAAAAAAAAGCCACGTTAAACTCTGCGTGAAATAGGTGCGGAAATGGGAACTTTATCATCCCAAACAGGCGTGACAATGAGCGTTGACCTGTACAAGTGAACAAGTTCCGAAAAAATGGCACAGTTCGTTTCCTCGGAGCCCTTTCCACCTGAGTCGCAATAAGCCGATGACCCATAACTCGCTCACCCCACCGGCGAATTGAACCTTCATACTACGTTATTCAACCTAAGCAGCCTATATCCCTACGGTTGGTAGCCTAAGCCGAGACCCTAATATCAAAGATACCCATGGGCTGGTCGTCGTACGAGATGCTGTAGTGTTCATTGAGTACGGTAAGAATAGTTTATAGGGGCCCAATATTCCGTAGGCAGTAGAGGTATTTTTAGTAGAGCAACATAACATCACTTTGTCATTTTATTACGTCAATAATAATAAATACCAGTGCAAAGGTTACCGGGTCAGCTACTATAATAGTATAATTTTTATTTATTATTTACATTTAAAACCTAATGGAGCTGGAGTTATTATATACCTATATTTTATTTAAACTGTTCAACAATATTTTCACGAGAATATTAGTAAGATAGGATTCGGCGAAACATTATATTTTTTTACTTTGTAAGTCATCGATATAATTAAATAAACGTAAGTATAAATTATTTTATTTGTGGTAATAAAGTTAATTTCAGAAATAATTTATAAGTTATAGTTGTAATATCAAATTATCTTTATATCTGTAATTATAATTTTATAAATGAGTAGGTAATTAAATTTCAAACATAAGTCCATAACAACTTAAGAGTACGAATGGTAGAAGATTCATGTACTGAGGACAGACAGGGAATTTAAAATAGGACAGAGAATTTAAAAATGGTTTACTTCTTAGTTTAAAAAAAAGACTTAGTTATTTTTATTTCTAGTCGATAAAAGTGAAAACTTTATAACTTAGAACTTTAAAATTATACATCACTAATGTTGCACAATAAGCCGCCTGTGTAGTTGCAAATACACTGCAGCATGCAAGCATGTTGGTGACGAGAACGAACAAGATTTTACTCATTCAAATATCGTCTAATTGCGCTCCCTTGGTCCGCTGCCGCTCTGATACAACGCCACTACATCCGCAAGTCGTAACTCCAAACTATAAGATTTTAAGACAAAAACTGCTCGACGCGGCAGTTCAACAATATAACATTTGTCAAAGCTTAGTCTGAGAAAGCCATCATTATTCCGGTCGCTATTTATTTACAGTAGTGCGTAGGGCGTACGGTCGGACCGAGATAGCGAGCGCCTTCGCGTAAACAGCCGCGCCGCGCCGATGGATGTCGACCAGCTAAGTAGCGGTATAATAATATTGTAATTTATAATACGACTGTGGCAGAATAAATTGAAGCTACCCGTCCAAATTTTCTCGCCGTTTAGAACAAACAATCGGAATACTTTTAGTACTTTCCATTCTATACACTCAATCGTTTTTCAACCCCGATGTCTGTCTGTGGCACCGTGGAGCTGAAACGGATGGACCGACTTCGACGCAGTTTTTTTATTTGAAAGTTAATATTTGTGCGGATGTTTTTAGCTGTTTGATTAATATCGATTCAAGATGGCCGCCGCCACAAAATGGCATACAAAATATTTCTTCACATCCTACCTTAATATGGGTATCAAATGAAAGGGCTTGACTAGTAGAATACTATACACTATAAAAAAATCAAATCCAATATGACCGATACCACAAAATGGCGAATTATATAATTTTTTTCACTACTACCTCAATATGGGTATCAAACGAAAGGGCTTGACCAGTAGAATACATTACAATATCACAAATTTCAAATCAAAGATGGCCGCTTCCACAAAATGGCGAAATACATTTCTATTTACACAACACCCTTAATATGGGTATCAAATGAAAGGGCTTGGCTAGTAGAATGTTGTACAGATAATAAATCTGAGGTAGTCGGGGGTTAATCAAAATGTTTAATTTTGTTCTTGTTCTTGAAAGAGTAACAAATATTAAATATTCGTGGACATTTCACACACAGCACCAGCTGACCTCAAACTAAGCATAGCTTGTACGATGGAAGCCAGATTATAGCTGATATAATATTTATATGTTTTTAAATACATACTTAAACACCCAGGCACAGTACATATATTTGAATTCATCATACAAATATTTGCACTGGGTGGAGATCGAACCCACGGCTTCACAGGCAGACTTAACCTACTAAGCCATCAGGCCAGCCAGCAGAACAAGCATCCATACTTACATACAAACGTCCGCAACTATACTAATATTATAAAGCCGAAGAAGTTTTTTGTCTGATCTCCGACTGGACTGATTTGAAAAAATCTTTCATCGTCGGACCGCTAGCTTGTAATATCAGCATGATTTACATCAATGTAGCTCGCTCACTCATCCCACTCGTCGCGAGATCCACAAACCTCAACAATGTCGTTGAGAGTAATAAAACAAGAGTGTCGAAAGATAGTATCGCGCGAGGATGACCCGGTTTGACCAAGTAATCTCAAACTGCCGAGATAATGAAATTAGGATCCCTATCGGACCTCACATGTTGGTCGAAGCTTTGCTGGATAAAGAGGACAAAAGAAGATTTTTTTATTGTTTAGAGTGACGAGACTAGCAGGACATTTGCCTGATGGTAATTAAAATGCCTACCACATAACCGCACAGTTACACACAGCTATTGGTACATGAAGAGTCCAAATCATTACACCTAGTACTGCACTGCGCTCGTAACTCAGAGATATAAGTTTTATCTCTATTCCCTGTAATTCCACTGGAAACATTGCCCTTCAAACCGGAACACAGTAATGTTTGTTGCTCCTTGGAGGTAGAATAGGTAACTGGCAAAAGTGGTACTTCCCTAGACGGACTCTGCAAACAGTCGTACCCCTTCAAAAGAATGCCCGAGAATGCCAAATACAAGAGAATACAAATACCTAGAATTAGAAATAGTAATATCAAGTCAAGAGTGAATGGTGTCGTTTTAATCGGTTTCGGTTTTTTTAGGAAAGCATTATCCATTTGAAACAAGCGTCATAGCAGACTGCATTATCGTTTACCATCAGGCGAGATGGCGGTCTAGTGCAAACCTATCGTAATAAAAAAAACTTAGATAAAGTATTTTACTATTAAAACCAACGTGGTTGTAAAGTATATGCAGCGATGACCTATTTACTTTGAGCATGCGGTTCGTAGGTGCACACGGGAACAATGCCGAGTGAAGCGCCTCTTCACCCAGATGTCTGGATAGCTCGTCTCTAGGGTACCTATACTTCGTTGCTTGGGAGCCGAGGTTTGGCCAGTAAGGTCAAAGGGATGAATTATTTCTTATATCCCTATAACTTAAGACTCCGGTTGTTTCTACACTCTATGCCTGAGAACTGCTAAGACATATTTATAAGCATTAGACGTATTCAAGCTAAGGTCTCGCACTTAACAATATTACCCAGGTTCCTATCCTGCTAATATAAATGCGAAAGTGTGGATGTTTGTTGCTCAATCACGTTGGAACATCTGAACAGGTCGGGCTGAAATTTGCAACACTGTTAAATTACAGTCCGGACAGGAGCGATCGCAACTTTTCAAATTTTTGAGTGGGTCAGTCATAATAAGTAGTACATATTTACAATATGTACAGTATAAGAGACTTTACAAGTAGCGCCCGCGATTTTAACCTCGTAGATGCATGCCGTTCCTACTAAATACTGGAGTTCTTTGGGCACATAACCCGAAATGAAGACTCAATGGGGCGTCTCATGGTACAGGGCAGAGGCAGAATCGAGGGAAAGAGACCCGCGGTCGCTTTCCAATCAGGTGGACAGATCTTACAAAATCCCTCACTCAATCCACCATGACCGTGTGCTCCCACAATGCCTCCAATAAAGCCCCAATGGAGACGCAGAGCAAGAGCCGTCATTCAATAGGACCCACACATAACCACGACGACTCTGCCAAGAGTGCCCGACTCATAAGAATATGCCGTTCCAGTTGTTTTCCCGCAGTAAAAAATAGCCTATGTACTATTCTATATTTTGTAATTGTTTTGATTTTTCAGTTTAACGGATACGATTTGGGCGGGGGCAAGTCTTCTGTGAACCTTCAAACCGCGCCTGAATCTGGATTAGCTTAAATCAACTTACGCATCTAAAAAATCTTGTACACTTGTACTCCTTTGTACACTTGCACTGTGCAAGATAGAAGTCTCACCTTATTTACCATTAAGCAGTTCTTCTATCTTCAGGCTGTGATGTGGTTAAAAAGGCAGTGTCTGATGTTTGATGAAAATTCTGCGTAAAAAGATCTGACGAGCCATTTCAAATCTTTGTGTAAAATACTGTATGGCGTTGTTTTTACGAGCGGTGTAACTTACAATTTGTTCGTCATTTTTGTCCTTAAAAATTCCCAATGAGCTGTGGACTGTCTTTAAAGTTGCAATCAGCATTCCTCATGCCTCATTGTGATTCCCGGCCGGGAAGAATGCTGGTCATAAACTCGGACCGCCTTCCAACGTCCAACTCTCTCTGAGAACTTATCTAATTTGCAACTCGGCACTTTACATAACTCTGTGCCGTTTAAATCTCAGGTTTGATTTTTTAACAAGGCAATGTTTAATGATTTCTTATAAGATCCTTTTCCATCCGAAGGTTGCCGGTTCGGTCCGAAAGAGATCGGTTTTAGCTTTAGCGACAAGGCAACCGATTGTAACACTGGTTTTTATTGAATTTCAACATCAAAAATCAAAATCGGCTCGTAATCTTGACAATTGGAATTCGTAGGGAGTAGAGAATAGATACAGGCGATCATATTCCTGTTTCTAAGTCAGAATCAAAGAGTATGTACTCGTAACGACTACGTATGTTAGTCAGTTAAAATGAAGCTCGATTGTTTTCAAAACAAATTCCATTTAAAGTAGGCGTTTTATAACAAACACTCCATTTAATTTTCGAAATTGGACGTTTGACCAAAGTATACTTCAGATTTCACTGGAATTAGAAATTACTCTGTTTGTAATGCGGAGTCGCTGTCAGCAGGCGATGACGGAGGGTCCGATACACCGAATTTATGGCGGGAAAATCTAACTAAAACCAGAGACAATCGAGAAAATTGCTCTCCGAGTTGAAGGAAAATTGGCTTTCCATTTTATCTTAGAAGTTCGAAAAAGTTTTAATTAATTTTTTTGAACGATTTTTGTTTACAGTTCAGTTGTGTGATGCAGAAGTCATTACGCAAAACACTATCAGACATGGAACAAGATGTATAACAACCTATATTTTGATCAACGTCTGATAAAAGTTATTTTCAATAATGTTTGCACATTAGATACTGCTTGACTGTATTAAATATCTGGCAGAATACGATATACTCGTGAAGATATGAATACATAATAATGATCTATGATTTAGATGCATGACATTAATATCAATTTGGATGAAAATCATGGACTGGAATAGAACAAAGACACGAATATTGGGTTGCCATGTAGCTACATAAAAGAGCTAATGATCTAGCGAAGTGACGTTTCCGTTACAGAACCACAAGCTTATCTCTAAGGTTGTGGAAGGATGAAACTAAAATTTTATCAACGACCATGCCAGGAAATACGATGATGGCTCCCTTAGTCGTAGAGTCAGACAAGTTTGTTGTAGCATGTATTCCCGCATGAATGGGCAGTGTTGACTAAGTGTAATGACGTATTTTATACGTGTATGTTCTTATCTCAATTGTATCTCATTTAATTTTTCACACGATAATCTTACTATTACAATAAATTAGCAGCGGCCGTGGTTTTATCTGCGTACTTCTCATTCCCTTTATTTTACCTTGATAAAAAACATAGCTGTTATTTCAAACTGTAAACAACTGTATTCCAAATTTAAATCCGATGCGCTCGGAACCTCCGACGTGATTGAGCAACAAACATCATTTTTTACATTGATAATATTAGAAGGATTAGTGGCTCTAATAGCTACGCCCCGCGATGTAACCCGTAGCTTCTTGTTTTTTTACGTTAATTTATTTTGCCATTTATGCACAATTTAAAGGTATCTTTTTACAAATTTTGTAAAAAAATACCTTTAAAATCATAGCCATAGTTGAAAGTATTCTCCTAATCAATTTCCTTTCGTTTGATACCCATATTGAGGTAGTAGTGAAAAATATTATTTAATACGCCATTTTGTGGTGGCGGCCATCTTGGATTTGAAATTTGTTATAGCGTATAGTACTCTACTAGTCAAGCTCATTCATTTGATACCTATATTGAGGTAGGTTGTGAAGAAATATTTTGTCCGTCATTTTGTGGAGGCGGCCATTTTGAATCGATATTAACCAAACATAGCTAAGAACACGCACGGATATTAACTTTCAAATAAAAAAACCGCACCGAAATCGGCCCATCCGTTTGAGTTCTACGGTGCCACAGACAGATACACACACAGACAGACAGACAGACAGACATCGACGTCAAACTTATAACACCCCTTTTTTTGGTCGGGGGTTAAAAAGGTGGTGGTCTAAAGCGGACCTATGTGCTATAAAAAATGTTAGTGAGAGTTAGTACTCGTACATAGGTTCTTACCTATTTCATTGTACTCTGTCAATGGTCTAAGTTTATGATGTAAAAGTTAAATTACTGCTTAGCTTTATTACTCCTCGCCCGAGGAATGCTGAACAAAGGCCAATAAAATATCCCGACTCGCTATGTAAGTGAACTCTCGGCTTGAACTTTTTTAAAATGCAGAAACGATATGTTCTAGATGACTGCTGTTTTTGTGCCAAGATTGCAGGGTTCAAGTAAATGTTAAGTAGATATTTTAAATGAGGTCTGACACAGATAGCTTTTTACTTTATTGTATTATTATTATGAATGGAAAGAATAACAAGACGATGTTATTGATTCATTCACTGGTCGTTAGCATAATGCGTAAACATCTCAATTTAAAGTGAACACATTAAAATTAATTTTAATTACCTACCTACCTCCCGATGTTTCGGTCGTGTCAAAACGGCCGAAGTCATGAAAATACTATCAACGTTGATGTGAATTATTCTTATGACCACGGCTGTTGGAACCATCGGAAGGTAATTAAAAATAATTTAGATCGCGATAATGTATTCAATTTGAATTGAATCCGCTAAAACCCCAATTAAATATCAGCTTCACCTAATAAATCTTCCCACGGCTGGATTTTGGTTTCTCTCATAAAGATAGGGTCAAGACCATAATCCACCACACTAGCTTTGTGCGGGTACAAGTATCGACTTCCTCATGATGGTTTTACACCGAACCAGAATAGAGACAAACTTGGTGTTAGTGTTAATCCCTATTCGCACACACAATAAGTGGTGTAAAACAGGTCTGAGGTTAATGTGGTAAACTTATTTTCCCTCAGCTCGGAGATTTCTCTCATAAGGAAAGTGTCCAAACCATAATCCAACGCGCTAGTTTAGTGTAGCATGCTGATCTCTTCACGAGTACATACTCGTATATTAACACCGTTAAAATTATCGGTAAAAGACTCTAGAGATAAATACGGGGTTCAAAGCAACGACCTCACTGAAATCAGACGTTTTAACTATCGTCCGCCGCGTCTCCTGATACCGGTCGTTAAAGAAACATTAAATCATTAGTCGTGTTAGAAAATAAACTTATAAATAAGCAGGTATACTTAACAGCTCAATAAAATTGATAACCAATAAAACGTTTCAATTTAAAGCGAACAGAAGAAGCCTGAGTCATTAATGGCAGAAAACCGTCTGAGTGATAATATCTTTGCTCCCCAAATTTTATCACTTCTTTTATTGTTTTACCGGCAGTCGCAAAGACGCAAAAAACAAAACATGTTTAAAAATAATACATGTGGCTACGACAGCTCAAACAGACTGACAAACCGCAATTCGGCTGAGTGTGACGCACCCTTACCGCGAAACGATTTGCGCTAAATACAAACAAACAAATTCCGTGTAAACAGACGCTAGTGTTGGCACTGTCTTATAAACAAAACGACACGGCACGATTTTTTAAAATGAAGTACCTCAGGCAGGCATGGAGGGTATAGAGATTTCCCTACGCGACCGAACTAAAAAAACAATGTGAGATTAAACCCACTAGAAAAACAAACGGAAGAAATCCGTACAAACTGCCCGTGATCAGCTTTGCCAGCTTTATTGGTAAGATGCTCGTACCTTATATGTATAATCGTCATCAACAGCCCACTAAATTTTTCCACTGCTGGGACACGGGTCTTGTCTCACAAGGAGAGAGTTAGGGCCATAATCCACCGCGCTGGCCCAGTGCAGGTTGGTGGATGACACATGACTTCGAAAGATTTTAGGTACATGTCGGTTTCCTCACGATATTTTCCTTCACCGTTTTAAGTTAGCGGTATACCTACCTTATATAATAAAATTAGGAAATATTTTTTTGCAAGTTCTGTTGCTGCTATATTTGTACCTGGTGCCCCACGACACCACATAATATTTTTAACTATTATAGGCTTACACTTGGCCGTCACTTCGCTCTGCGCTCGTCAGTCGTCACCCAGAAATAACAGACGATTTATCTTTTCTATGTATTCCTTGGAGACATTGCCTTTCAAACTGGAACACAGATGTTTTCATATTCTTGCTTTGCGGCAGAATAACTGGCAAAGATATGATACTTACCTAGGCGGAGTCTGCGAAGAGTCCTGCAAGATTCTACCTAGAGCAAGGATTGAACTGATCGGCCCCACTTTCGACAGCCCCTAAGTAGGAGAGTATATCATAGTCTATTTCTAGTACTTCTTTGTACTGTACCTACGAGTATAACTATATCCATCCATCAGTTTGCTGGTAAAAGTTAACAATACTAAATGCAGTGAAGCGTAAGACTGTCATTTATTTCAGGAAAAGATGAAAGAACTAAACATTTGTCGTAAATATAATTGAGGCCTTATAAATTTCATCGATATACTTAAATTGACTCCTAAATAGGTAGTTATATAAACATAACGCAGTATCGTAATTTACGCAGTAAACGCACGCAACAGTTTGCATAACAATAAAAAGTAAGAATTAGAACATGCAAAATACTCGTTTCAGCATTTTTTCTATGCAAATCATACATGCATAGTAGGTGTCTATTTCAAGTGCTACAGTTCTTGTTGTTTTTTTGTATTTAAATGTGCTTTGCTAAGTTTGATGCCTGTTGTAGGTAATGTCCCTAATGTAGATTACAATTGATAAAAATTACAGATAGGTACATCATCATCATCATAATCAGCCCACATTCGTCCACTGCTGGACATAGGCCTCTCCAATAATACGCCACTCAGCCCGATCCTCGCCTTTACGTTTCCAACCGCTACCAGCTGCCTTACGTATATCGTCACTCCACCTAGTCTCAGGGCGTCTTACACTACGTTTGCCGATTCGTGGTCTCCACTCCAGAACTCGTCTACCCCAACGGTTATCGGTTGCAGCTTGCTGATGCGCTGAGCTATGTCGGTGACTTTGGTTCTCTGACAGACAGGTAAAACAAATTTTAATTTTTTAAAGTGATAATAAAAATCATTGATATAAATAAGAAAAGGGTCAATGATAAAAATAGAGTAATTCTTAAATTTAAATAGAAATTCATTTAAATTTGCAAAATCCGGAATTTTGGCATCTTTAATGGTTTTATAATGTATTTTAGAGTATTTAAAAAAACAAATGTTTAAATATTGGAGCAACTGATTTGGTGTACCTAAATTCCAAACAAAAGTTTACGTATCGTAAAGTTTCTCGTCAAAACGGCGTCAAATTTCCGTAGCTTTGGTTTTTTATACAAGTTGGAGAGTTTTTATTTTATCATCTAAAATCTCTGCATGTGCGGCTAAACAGGCTCTTATCGCGGCTAAGTGGGGTAATCATTTCGCGGCTGGCGTCTCGACGTGTTAATGTTCTCCCCTTTAGCTACGGTGGCGCCGCCCCGCTCAATAGCAAATTAAATCCCCTCACTCGTTTTGCTTCGTTTAAGTCTGGCTAGCTTTTTTTTAAAGGGACTTATAGTCCAAGATCCCAGAGCCCAGAGCCGCCAGACGTCACGTATTTACTGATGAACGAAATGTGGACGATTGAGTAGAGTTAGTACGTACTAAGAACACATGCTTACCTGCTAACTTGCTTAGATGGCCAATTTTGAGATATGGGGTCCTATATGTCAATTAGGATGACAGGGTGAAACATACACCATATAAATTAGTTTGTCTGGTATCTTATGGAAAAATATGGGAGACGTATTTTTGGTTTTACCAAATTATCAAAAATTTACAGAGATATATTTCATTAATTCCGGAATGAGGGTTGTGACGTCAATCTATAGTAAAAATCGTATCATAACGTGACGTTACTCGAAACTTCTAAGCAATGTCTCTTCGTCATTTTTTGTTTGTGAAAGATAGGAAAAATACGTGAACATTATTTTTATAATCGAACTGACAGACTAATTACTATTTTGCAGTCGTCGCGCTTATTGGTCTCTGGTAGCACCCCAGGCGGACTCTGCCAAGAGTCCTACCACTACAAAACACATGACCTTATGATTATGAAATAAGACGATCTCGCGACTAGACTTTAGACTTAATTAAGAATTGCTATTTTGTACTTGAGGATAAGACAATTTCAAGGATATCAAACCATTTAATTTAAAACAAAGCAAATAATTATTAATTATGATATTTTTTAGGCAGTAGAACTCACCACTGGGTCACCACCGATTGAAATTTATTTAATTGTTTAGTTTTTCAAATATAATAAGACAATTGCAGTATAACCAGTAGGAGGCCAGATCCGCGATAGAGACGGAATTGACTATTTTGCAATTAGAAAATCAACATTCAGCTATCCTTGCCTCGCCCACAGCTGTCATCTGGAACACAGGGAAATTGGAAACTGGCTGGTTGTCGACAGGGGTCTGTTTGTATATTAAAACTAGGTTTAAGCAGTCAACAGGGTTTTGATATACTATATTGCGAAATTTTACTTTATTCATAGTAGTATACTATAAAAGTTGTTTTTGGTAAATTTTGGTTTTGACCCCAATCTCCCCTTAAGCGACGGTGGCGCAAGGGATCGCGCAATTCCAAATTTTCGCCTCATTTAAATATACCTTCACTTCACAAGAGAATCTTTAGGGATTCTAATTGCGTTGAGGAATTAGCTTGTGCTTCAGAAGGGCGTGAAAGTGCTTTCGTATTTAAAAGGCAATTCTTCAAAAGTAATATGATGTTTTCAAAATGGCTGGTTTATATTTCATCACAGACTAAGTAGAGTGAGTATATTTCACAGATTGGCATAGACGCTCACTGACAAAGTCTGATTTAAATAACTTGACACACAGACTCATAATATCGTTGTTATTGAGTTTGGCCTAAAGATCTGTCAACTCTCTTTTGCCCTCTTTCAGCTGTAGAAACATAGATTTCGATATTTTTTTGACATCTTTGAGTAGAAATTTAGACTATAAGATCTCCTAATTTTAACCGGAAAAAGTTCTTGGAGGGAGCAGCCAATAAATACTATTTAAACGGGTGATAGATGCTAGTAATACATAACCAAAATCGAATTTAGTCATAAAACCAAGTCAAGATGGTCAAGTGTAAACCAATAAAAGTGATAAAGTGTAGTCTGTATATATAAGTAATTGGAATCAGAAAGCACTGCACTTATGAAAGACAAAAGCATGCATACCGTCGAAGAATGTTGAATCTAATTTCATAGCGTGAAAGAGACAGGGATAGCGTTGTAATGGCTGTACGTAATTACATAGACCACCCGCGCGACGCTGACCATTATAGAACAGTTTTTGTGAGGAATATAATAATCTACGCCACGAATTATAACGATCTACACAATGAAGTCATCATCGAGATGAGGACACCGCACGGTCCATTAGCTGCGGTCGCTGACTCTCAAACTTTAACACTTATCCCACGTGTTATGAGAGATGATTTACTCTTTATTGTACTTAATTTGAGTAAAATAAAACAAAATAATTGCACTAAACATTTTTTCGTTTGCATTGGTTAACATATCACATCCCGTTAGTTACTTTAAGTAATAAAAAGTCAGTAAAATAAAAATAACGTATATTTATACTTATACAGTGTGTTTGTCTACCCGTGTCGGACCCTGAAATGGTAAAATACATGATACATTTTATCGACAAATCCGGCTTAAAATTTTTTGTCCTCCTTGTTTTTTGATACCATCCCTTGGACACTTGTATTAAATTTATTTAAAACTGACTATGTAAGAGGGATATTGATTAAAATAATATATCATTTGATCGCTGAACGTATAGACAATAAAATGTGGTTAAACATTTATAAAGTTATTTCGATAAAAGGAAAAAAATAATCAAAACAAAAATATATAACTTTTTTTCAAAGGAAAATAATTATCAATGCCTAATTTGTCCATAAAATTAATCATATATTTTACCATTTCAGGCTCCGACACGGGTAGACAAACACATTGTATAATTACGAGTACTTATCTATCACCTTTTTTTTAATTCTTATGAACGCGAAAGTTTGAACGTGTTTGTTGAAATCTTTCTTTATATATAAATACGTTATGTTGGTTTGTGTACGCTTCAAAAACTCAAAAAGTTCTGCACCCATTGAGCTGAAATTTTACAATGATATATACGAGGGTCAAACTGAAAGTTCTTAGAACTGGTCACTTATAAACAATATAATAAAAAAATAATTCTATAATTTGAAAATAGAACTCTTTGCCAATATTACTGAGTATATACTTCATTCATTTGTCATTTGTTTTACGATTTGGCGGCAAATTGAAAATTGTCTGTGTCACGTCAACATGAATTTAACACGAGAAAATTTTCGTGCAATGATTTTTTATGACTTTCGATGTCATTTAAGTCAACAAGAAAGTTATGATAGACTACGATTGGCCTTTCACGATAAAGCCCCATCTCGTGCGACTGTTTACAACTGGTTTAATGAGTTTAAACGTGGTCGCACTAATCTCACTGATGATTTACGTGAGGGACGGCCTTCTACGGCGACGACTGAAGATAACATCTGTGTTGTGCGGCGTATCATAGAGACTGACAAAAGAGTGACCTATCAGCAGATTCGGACAAGCTTAGGCATCGGGTTGAGTCAAGAACATTTAGCAGTCAGGAAGCTTTGCGCCCGGTGGATACCTCATAATTTGACTGAGGCTCAAAAACTCCATCGTGTGAATTGGTGCCGTAAAATGATTGAAAGATTTAACGGAGGTGACTCAAATGCTGTGTTCGACATACTAACAGGTGACGAAAGCTGGATTTACTGTTATGATCCTGAAACCAAAAGACAATCTGCTCAGTGGGTGTTTCCTTTCGAGGAGTTGCCAACTAAAGTGAAGAGAGATCGAAGTGCGGGGAAAAAAATGGTGGCCTCGTTCTTTGGAAGGATAGGTCATTTCGCAACAATTGTGTTAGAGGATCAAAAAACAGTTTCTGCAGAATGGTACACTACCAATTGTTTGCCACTTGTCTTGGAAAAAGTTCGAGAGAAACGACCTCGCAGTAGGATCCTCCTTCACTACGACAACGCCTCATCGCACACCGCCAAGCGAACGATCGACTATTTGGCGACATCAAACGTTGAATTACTGGGTCACCCGCCGTATAGCCCCGACCTCGCGCCTTGTGATTTTTATTTATTTTAAAAATTAAAGAAAAGCTTAAAGGAAAGCGGTTTATGAATGCTGAAGAAGCGGTGGCTGCGTATCGCGATGCCATTGAAGAGACCCCTAAGGACGAGTGGGCAAAGTGCTTTTCCCAGTGGTTCCATCGCATGCAGCGGTGTATTGACGTGAATGGACAATATTTTGAAAAGATATAATAAAACTAATAACTAAATGCTAAGGCTAATGTAATCAGTTTTTGATTTTCCAAGAACTTTCAGTTTGACCCTCGTAATCCACATCAAGTATTGTTTTTTTATCTAATTTTTGCATCACAATGTGCCACAGCGAAGCAGGGCAGGGTACAGCTAGTTTGACATAAATAGGTAATAAATAGTTTGAAATAACACATAGGTTAATTTTTATTGCCGAAATATTCTTCCTTTTTGAGTTTGAGCTTGAGCTTCTCGGCAGAAGCCGTGGAAGGCCGAGAACGGCCTTCACGAGATTCTCATCATTTTGTGGTATGGTGATTTGGTGAAATCGACGATCAAAGCCCGTCGCTGAGACCGGTCTACCAGAACGATATCAGGCTTATTGGCGACAATAGTCCCGTCCGTGATGATAGATTGGTCACCTGCTGTGACGACGATTTTCGAGTCCGATAAACGCACTTTGTTATATACCCTATTTCTGAGCCGATTAATTTCATGATGGTGACGTTTATCATAATTTTCAATGAAACAAAATGATTCATTCCCGTTAGTCGGTACCGGGGTTGTATATCAATTTGATACCTCTATTTCTTTATTTTATTTAATGATTTTTTACTGCATTGTGCTTGCATTTTGGCATGTGACGCGTCTATCTCTCTTTCGCTCGATCAGCCGATGCGTTCGAGTGGAAGAGAGACAGCGGCAGCAATATAGGTACAAAAGTGATACAAAACAATGATGATTCTGTGATAATTAAATTTATAAAAGTACGCAATTTTTTATTTTTCTTATGACATTATCACGTAAACAAACGACGTCCGCAAACCGACTTTACAAACAAACATTTTTTATAATTTTAGTGGGCAACCAATATATTACCTTAAAAAGCACCTACTTGTAATTTTCTTTTCATAATTCTTTAAAGTAGATATTAGTAATTATTTTAAAAGCAAAAACCAGTAAATTTGTTTGTTCCGTATTCAGTTAACCCCCATTTTTGCGAAAGCGATGATTCATAATAACTCGGCAAAAACAAAACTCGCTAAATAGTCTAAAGTTGATAATACATTGTTTCAATTACCGCCTGATACGGACGATTATTCGATGTTGCGATTACGGTGATTTAATCGATACTTATATCGAATGGAACGCCGCGAGGGTTCCGGAAGAGGCGGCCGTCTGTGACCGCGCTTGCGTTCCGGACAGCGTAGTTTTCCGGTGCGAACAACACTAGCCCTGTATGAGGGGCAATTTAAGATGACTTGAACTCTTGTAATATATTTATTTGACCCGTCACTGAAAACAATTATAAGACACAATTGTTATTTTTTGTGTTGTTCCAAATTTTTAGTTGAGAAATGTTCACTTATGATTAAATTTGTTTTGTCAACACTACCCTTAAAATTGTTGAGGGTAGAAAATTTATTTTATTTTAATATACTTACTCTAATTTTACAAATGCGAAAGTTTGTTTGGAACGCTTGAACCGGAGAGGAGGGGGGACTCAAAGATACATAAAATATGGGATTGTCATATAGTCTACTTACACAGGCTACTTTCCCAAAACGGTAAAAGTTTTCGTTCAATCACATTGGAACGCTTGAACCGGAGAGGAGGGGGGGGGGGACTCAAAGATACATAAAATATATTGTCATATAGTCTACTTACACAGGCTACTTTCCCAAAACGGCAAAAGAATAGAAACGACAACTACGCACGTAAAACCGGGCGCTACCAGACTCACATTTCGCTACATTTTATAAGATCCAAGCAACACAGTAGTGTATCATATCAGGAATCTGGTAAATTAGCCTCCTATAAATCAGTATCGTTGTCAGGCCGGCCGCCACATCGCGATTTACTGCCCGTACGACGCGACGCCGCCGCCGCCGTATCAGCGAGATAAAATAAAATAAATACTGCCACATAAACTGACCGTCAGGATTTTAATGTTTTTCAACATAAACCTGTATCGATGACGTAATTTTGATTAAAATGTAATTTTGCTTCGTCGCCTGCTGATTATTTAATGAACTTGGGAGCGTAATCTTTTAAAAATATTAATTACAAAGACGTTTTTTTCCTAGTACATCCAAGGAATTATAAATACAATACCAACATAGTGATTCATACGGGTCAAATCGTTTTGTTTCAAAAACGAAAACCATTTTGCGAGATGGTGGTCAACAAAACATCTTAATTAGAAGTAACTTCAAACAATCTCTACGTAAATAAATAAGGTTTATAAAATTACACAAAATTATTTATTGAAATTAAATCTCAAATCTGCATTTACTCTGCTCCGATTCCATAATACAGACCCAACGAGGTTGAACTAAATAAAAAGTACTAACACAAAGAATGCCTCATCAAAAGTTTAGCGCTTGATTTGGTTTTATTACCCCGTAAACCTAGATTTAGATTAGTTTTGGGCTACATAGTTTTAGTAACGATCAACCAACAGGTGATCGTCCTATTATTAAAAAAAGAAATACCGTTACTACCAGAGATGGAAATTTTCAGTAGGTAGGTACCTATACTAGAAATTTCACACTTCACGAGCCATACCTACTTAATGGCTACGTGGCTTAGTGCCTAGAATGACTGATTTCCCAATCGAGAGATCGTAGATTCAGCTGAACTTCTGCGTTTTTTCCAAGTGTAGATAATATGGGATTGTCTTCACATCGTGAGCACCTAAATCGGCATATTCCATGATAGACAATCTAGAACCAGATTCCGTCGTAAGTTTCCCTCTGGGTAGCTGGCGCCAATTTGGAACAATGTCATCCGGTAAAGCGAAGATAAAGATCGTCATTGGGCCCGAAACGCCTCAACCTATTCTCACTTAACTCTTGTAAATGTCTTTGAGTGACGACATTGGCTTCCGCCAATCCGTACTTGGCCAGCGTGTTGGATTATGCCCTTGACTCTACTTTGTGAGGAAAGGTAGAAAAGGAAAAGTTCTAACAGTAGGAACAGCAAATATACTTCAAATATTGCGAGAAAATCGGTATCTATCTCCCAAGAAAAACATCTTTCGAGAACATGTGCGATCCACCAATCCGCCCTTGGCCAGCGTGTTGGGTTACGACCTTGATTATTTCCTTGTGAGAGAAGGTCCCAAATCCTAACAGTTAGAACATAAACGCTGCTAATCGTAACTTTACGAAATATGCTATGACTTTCCCAATAATAATGTTAAAGCGACAAGTTGCTATAACTTGTACAACCCTAAAATAAATTTGCCATAAATGCCGCATTTCAAATAATATCTGCAGAATTTGAGAGACCATTAAAGAGCCCCAATAGTCAATGCTTCCTTATTTCTCGCCGTAACCGTAAATCCGCGGCCTATTCGGGAAAGCGAGCATGCGAGGCTCGGGTGACTGCATTTAATAATAACTCGACGAGTTTATTCGTTTTTTAATACGAGTATTGGTCGGGCAAGATTCCTGACAGAGAAATAAACGATGACGCATCCGCGAATTCTTTTATAATTAGACAATCCGCCGAGTAAGGCATTCCGAGGGAATTGGCCATATCAGGGGAGAAGAGGGTCGGCAAACTGCGAACGAAGATTGATCGCCGCGAGATCTCGCGTTAATTACAGGGGAGACTAGCCTCACCTCGTAGGTACTACTTTTCCTGTATGTAAAATACAATAACTCTTTTTTAACACCTGACAAAAAAAGGGGTGTTTGTTATAAGTTTGACGTCGATGTCTGTCTGTCTGTCTGTTTGTGTGTGTCTGTCTGTCTGTCTGTCTGTGGCACCGTAAAGCTCAAACGGATAGACCGATTTCGATGCGGTTTTTTTATTTGAAGGTTAATATCCAGATGTTTTTAACTATGTTTGGTTAATATCGATTCAAAATGGCCGCCTCCACAAAGTCTTGAACATCGCCGCAAAATTTCTATCGGTTTTCTATCGAATGCATTTCGGAGAGTGTGTATCTGATCTGCAAAACTACCTTATCCTTTTTTATCGGAGTCCTTGTAGCTCAAAAAAGCGACATTGTTTCTTCATTAACGTTCAAAAAACTAGAACGTTATTTAACTCTAGTTTTGTCATAAGAACGAGCAAACGAGCTCTGGAATGCGTGGCCTGAGTGGGATTTTCTCCATTGTTACGATCTTATTGTCTGCAAAACTTATGAAACTCTAGTTTTAGCACGACTCTCGATCGAATCCAAAGCCTGTTGGTACTTAGCCGATACATGACGATGGTATGATCAAAATACAAGTATACGAGAAAGAATCTGTGCCTGGTACATGAGCTTACTGTTCGTCTGCGTGTAGCGTTCGTCGTTGTATTAAATGAACATGGTGGTAATAAGGACTTGTAGTAAAGGCTATGCTCCTTCATTTGTGAAAGGGTTCGCTAATACATTGGCTGATCTGGTTATTACAAGTACATTCGTAGGTACAGTAAACAAGTTGTTGTAAACCTTCGATTCCTTTGAAAGTGGTTTAAGCTGTGGATCGTAAAACGAAAGTCAATTGTTGTTACTTTGATTAATTGACGTATAAAATTAAGTTCAAAAAGGTTTATTAACTCGTTGAGCCCGTACCGAAGCCGTCGGCGTCTCGACGTCACAAAAAAAATATACTCAAAAACAAAAGTATAGTTATTGTTTCTATAAACGATAATGAACCCATTGATATATATCTCCTATCTACTAAGAATCGTAAATAAAGCCATAACTGAGGATGAAATTTTTAGGTTTGCCCAAATCTGTCCTCTCGGTCCGCAATAGAAAAGTTAAAGAGTGTATTTTTAACCCCGACCAAAAAACAAAAAAGGGTTTCGATGTCTGTCTGAGTCTGTCTGTTGTGTCTGTCTGTCTGTCTGTCTGTCTGTCTGTCTGTCTGTCTGTCTGTCTCTCGGTCCGTCAATCTGAAAAGTTAAAGTCTGTGTATTTTCTGTCTGTCTGTCCACCGTAATCAAACGGATGGGCCGATTTCGATGCAGTTTTCTTTATTTGAAAGTTAATATCCGTGCGGGTGTTCTTAGCTATGTTTGGTTAATATCGATTCAAAATGGCCGCCTCCACAAAATGGCGGACAATTACAACCTACCTCAATATGGGTATCAAATGACTTGACTAGCAGAGTACTAAACGCTATAACAAATTTCAAATTGATGTACACAAAATGGCGAATTATTTTTTTTCACTACTACCTCAAATGGGTATCAAATGAAAGGGCTTGATTAGTAGAATACTTTGCACTATGACAAATTTCAAATCCAAGATGGCCGCTACACAAAATGGCGAATTACATTTCCTTTTCACAATTCGAATATGGGTATCAAATGAAAGGGCTTGACTAGTAGAATGTTGTGTTTTTAACAAATCTAAGTATAATCAAAATTTTCAATTTGTTCTTGTTCCATTTGTCTTGCAATTTTTCCGGAAACAGCGCTCTAAGCTCATACTACAAAAAATGCTAATTCTGACAAAGAGCACAGACTCTAGTGTCTGTTGTAGCTAAAAATACATATCTCAAAACTGACAATTCAACTTACTCATATTCAAAACTCAGATACCATGAGCGAAGATGACATCTGTGCCACGTAAAAATCTCGAACTTAGAAATCGTGGCCTAAAACTGCCTATCTCCATCAGTGAAGTGTGAAATGTGTCGACAGTGTCACACACACTGCCACCTCCGACGTTGGGCACACACGTCACGTACATACAAATTCCCTTCTGGCTGTTATTATACACATTGTTATGCGGGGTCGGTAGCCCGCATACCGGCCAGATTCTAGGAGATGGTGACTTTTCTCGAACTTATAAGACAAGCAGTGCCCGTTTTATCTGCGTACTTCTTGTTCTCATAATGTTCTTGCAATGACTCCAGACTATCTATCCATTACTAACTATAAATTTTAACCTGATTCGATCAACCTTTCTCGTTAGGTATTAGGAAGTAAGATCTAAATAACACAGAATACAGCCAAAATCACAGATCACTATACCTACTAGCCAAAATCAATAGGTACCGATACAATACCGATTTACCATAGATAAGAGGTATAGAAGATTATTTTTCGATATCTTTTTAATCATAGATGTAGTATATATTTATAAACTCTTTGATTTTAATCTATAACTTAAGGTACTACTTACTAGTTACTTACACATTTTAATGTCTCAATAAAGATCATGAAATTGAAATCTAAAATTTGCTATGAGTTGTGGGAAAAATTAATAAAATATAACGCACAATTTTTAGGCACAAATAAAAATTCTTAGGCATATTTTGACGTTAAAAACCACGCAAAAGAGTTTTTTTTTTTGAAATAGTTTCCTTGTGTCGTTTTGTCTGGCTTCCTGGGTTAGTTGATAGTTAGTGTACCCGTGTAACCGATTGTGGGTTCGATTCCCATCCAGAAGAAATATTTGTGGGATGGATACCTATAAATAAATTTAACAATTGATTTTATTTATATTGTTTGATTTTTGTTACACGGTATGTATACCTAAATGATTAGTAAATATATTACACCTGAATTTACTTATCAGTTATAAAACTAATAAAAGTACTGAATGATGATACAAAAAATAGTGATAACAATAAAATCAAAACGAGTTAATGTAAATATTACTTAACTTTATACCTATTGATTTTATTGTTGGTAGCCAATGTAGTTTATATCAAATAGGTAATTAAATGATAATTAGATAATAAATTACATAACAGATAGGAAACTTATTACATATACGAAAATAAAATCACCCTAATATTGTAAAGTACCTATTTTGTAGTATTCATTTTAAATCTGAGCGAGACCTAATGAAGTCTGAACTCCCAATGAGCGTTTTCTCGCTTCGACGATAACGATATCGACACTCGTCGCTCGGACAACGATATTGTTATGTGAAACTGTTAAAAATTACATGAAAAAAAAGAAAAAGAAAAAAAAACATAAAATTAAAAACAAAAGACAAAATTTAAAAATGTATATAAAAAAAAATAGATGTAGTCCAAATTGAATCCCTAACGTGTTAGACAAGAAAAAAGACGGGATAACCAACAACAGTTCGCATTGCGCCAGCAAAAGTAATGCCCGACCTACACGAGGCTAGTTTTTCAAGCTAGCATAGCTAGCTAGTGTTAGCCCGAGCTACACGAGGCTGGTTTTCAAGCTAGCATAGCGAGCTGGTGTTAAGCTTATTGCCCGAGCTACACGAGGCTAGTTTTTCAAGCTAGCATAGCGAGCTAGTGTTAGTAAGCTTATTGCCCGAGCTACACGAGGCTAGTTTTTCAAGCTAGCATAGCGAGCTAGTGTTAGTAAGCTTATTGCCCGAGCTACACGAGGCTAGTTTTTCAAGCTAGCATAGCGAGCTGGTGTTAGCATTATTGAGCTACACAGTGTTTTTCAAGCTAGCATAGCGAGCCCGAGCTACACGAGGCTAGCGAGCGAGCTAGTGTTAGTAAGCTTGTTGCCCGAGCTACACGAGGCTAGTTTTTCAAGCTAGCATAGCGAGCTAGTGTTAGTAAGCTTATTGCCCGAGCTACACGAGGCTAGTTTTTCAAGCTAGCATAGCGAGCTAGTGTTAGTAAGCTTATTGCCCGAGCTACACGAGGCTAGTTTTTCAAGCCAGCATAGCTGAGCTAGTGAGCTTGTTAGTGCCCGAGCTACACGAGGCTAGTTTTCAAGCTAGCATAGCGAGCTGGTGTTAGTAAGCTTATTGCCCGAGCTACACGAGGCTAGTTTTCAAGCTAGCATAGCGAGCTAGTGTTAGTAAGCTTATTGCCCGAGCTACACGAGGCTAGTTTTTCAAGCTAGCATAGCGAGCTAGTGTTAGTAAGCTTATTGCCCGAGCTACACGAGGCTGTTTTTCAAGCTAGCATAGCGAGCTAGTGTTAGTAAGTTTATTGCCCGAGCTACACGAGGCTGGTTTTTAAGCACGAGAGCTAGTGTTAGTAAGCTTATTGCCCGAGCTACACGAGGCTGAGTGTTTTCAAGCTAGCATAGCGAGCTAAGCTTATTGCCCGAGCTACACGAGGCTAGTTTTCAAGCCAGCATAGCGAGCTAGTGTTAGTAAGCTTATTGCCCGAGCTACACGAGGCTAGTTTTTCAAGCCAGCATAGCGAGCTAGTGTTAGTGTTAGTAAGCTTATTGCCCGAGCCACACGAGGCTAGTTTTTCAAGCCAGCATAGCGAGCTAGTGTTAGTAAGCTTATTGCCCGAGCTACACGAGGCTAGTTTTTCAAGCTAGCATAGCGAGCTAGTGTTAGTAAGCTTATTGCCCGAGCTACACGAGGCTAGTTTTTCAAGCTAGCATAGCGAGCTAGTGTTAGTAAGCTTAAGCTGCACGAGCTACCAGCATAGGAGCTAGTGTTTGCTTTCGCCCGAGCTTCGAGGCTTAGTTTTTCAGCACAGCTAGCTAGTGTTGTTAAGTTAATGCCCGAGCAACGAGGCTGCGCTAGGAGAGCGCTAGCTTGTGAAACGCCAAACGCTATGTGAAACGCCAAATATCTGTATGACAATGTTCCGATATTGGCAAGCGCTTACCATCAGGCACACCTTCTGCTCGTCCCTTCATAAACAACTATGAACTAACATGCGAATTCAAGGTGAATCAGCATGTTCAACTAATAGTGCGTGTCAGAACAATTTCATGGATCAATGGTTCAAAGAGTGACCAGTCGGTTGTGATCACAGATCACAGCGTCAACGTACTGGAAAAAATATAATTGATGTTAATTAATGCAAATTTAATATAATCTTAATTTACATTTTTGTAGTTTTGAAGCTATTATAAGTTTACACTTGACCGCCACTTCGCCTGATGTTAAGCGACGATGCAGTCTACTGAAGCGAGCTTACCTAGACGAAACCGATTCACTCTCGATTTGAAGACAAAGCATATATTCTCATTTCTGTACTTAATTGCACATTTATCATACTGATTACAAATAAATCTCTCATTCCATCCTACAGTTATACATACATGGAAGAGATAGCTTTTAGTAATAAGCTTGCCAATCGCTATTTTACTTTTTGTTTTATTTTAAGTTTGTTTTTGTATAAGTATTTTCAATCACGTGTAATCAAGCATTAATCTCTCTATCAGCTTATCTTATAGCGACTAAGTATAAGTTTTTATTAAACAGAGGAAGAAAAGCGTAAGTCATCAAAATATAATAAATTATTTTCACTAAGGCAATTGGTGTCAAGAAAAATTTGACAAGACACATTTTAAATGAAATGGTCCTATTAAAATAAAGGGGCTATTCCGTTACAAAATTACCTTCATTACCATAATTACTTAGCTAATTTTATAGACCTAATAAATAGCTACAAGCGAACATTGTTTTAATAAAATAGGTGGTAAAGCTATCCTGTTTTTTCACTACACTAGTAAATTAGTATTATAACATCAAATATATAGCCACGGTATACAATCATAGAATAAATAATAGAAGATATAACATAAGCAGGCCACTTTACCTTCCCATTTCTGGGAGTCGGCAACTTGTCTCACAAGGTGACAGTGACAATCCACCACGTTTGCACAGCGCTGCAGAGGGTCTCCGCATATTTTAGTTAGGCTGTAGACCTTAAGATAGGTCTTAACTTGATATTGTTGTCTTTTTCCTTTTTGCTTGAAATGATAGAGACAGCAATAGCAAAGCCATAGCCGATTTCGTTAGGCGGTAGAAGGGCCGGTCTACCGCCTAACTCTCCTGCTTTCTGCTATGCTTTGATTTGTGATGTCATCGGCCAATTTGATAGCGCCGATGAAAGCAGACACAACTACATCTGCTTTCTGTTCCGATGCAAACGGAATTTGAAAAGCCAAATAAAAACAACAATCAATCAGGGCAGAGCCTTTATTAACAAAACAAAATACAATGTTGTCATTAATTTAGTCTCCGCGCTCGTCTAATGTCTAATCGCCGACCAAATGTAATTTCGGGCCAGATAGACACCTGACCCGAGCGAGCGACCCTAATAGTTTGGTATATGGCAAAAATAAATCGAGGCCGCGTAAAACGTTTAATTATTCTACCCTTGTTTTTTTATCGTAAACATATTAATCAAAGGCTACCTAAATAAATAAGTTAAAGACCTAAATCACATAGCATAGAGCCTTGGCAGTCAAATATTGTGGCAAGTCATAATGGCAGTTTACCGTGGCTAAGCCCCATATGCCAACTAACGTATTAATATTTATAGCTGTGGAATACCTAAGGCATATATCGTAAATCATAATTAACATCGCCGATAACGCGTTTACGAAACTGCTCCCGTTCGCTACCAGTATTTGGGTCACTAAGTTGTAAACAAAGAATGATGGCATATCTGAATTGAACACACGCCTGTGCGAACGAGCTTGTGGTATACTAGTATCATTAATTAGGTACACGTTAACAAAATTATATATATACATATTTAATTATATACCTTGGTGGATTATCCCACACCGAAACC
Source organism: Ectropis grisescens (assembly GCA_017562165.1). NCBI lineage: Eukaryota > Metazoa > Arthropoda > Insecta > Lepidoptera > Geometridae > Ectropis > Ectropis grisescens. The sequence continues at coordinate 27,891,796 of CM029781.1, read as the reverse complement.
GTAGTGGTATAGTGGTTAGGACGTCATAAGATCGTGGGTTCGTATGCCGACTGCACTTCTGAGTATTTATTTAATCGACTTCAAAAGGAAAGAACAGGAGGAGAGTGTTAATTATGTTGTGGCGTTTTTGTAGGTTCATTAAGCGATAGCTTCGCCAATAAATGTGAACGTAAAATTGATTTGGTACCACTTCTGAAGTGTGAACTATCAAACAAAAAAAAGAATCATCAAAATCGGGAGGAGCTAACTCGTAACATACATAAAAATACATACAGCGGAATTGTTACCTTTTTGATGTCGGTTAAATAGAATCGACATTGTTATGAAGTCCCATAAGACATGACCTTTCTCTTTGGTAGTCAAACATTTATTCATAAGTTTGAGTCTCGTACGGTCGGAGGGCACGTTCAACCAAGGAGGTTTTATACATATTGGAGAGTGTGGTTGGCTGTGTTTCGTTCATAGCCTAAGTTTTTGTCTCTTTCTCTTAGATTTTCTCAGTGACCCTAATTATTCTCTCTTTTTTGTGTCTGTCTGAGGAGAATGTTCACTGAATCCTTCTGATGTGTTTGTATATTCTTTTAAACTTTTGACAAAAAAAAGATTCAATAGCAGCAAGGCGCACTGCTTTCATAAAATTCAAAAACAATATTCTTTATTAAAAAATGTCATGGTATACATAAACACAATTGTTATAATATCTAGTATTCATGAATGAAAATTAAACCAAGCTTAGGCATACGCAGTGTGGGGCACCCTGAAGCCAGGTGGAGCGATTTGCGTAAAGTTTCAAGGAATCAGTGGATGACTGTAGTTCGAATTCAGTAACGTACCTAAATTAGGAGATCCCTGTGTTCAGCAGTGGACGATGAAGGTATGATAATGATAAATTGTAGAAGATACGCACTCCAGCTGGCCTAAAGGGTCTTGGTACAAGCACGGGCTCTAGGGGGACTACCAGTTTATTTGTCTTCCATCACGTCAAGATTAAAGACAGGCGGAGAGCTCTGTCAGTTGGCGGACCATATTTACTGACGGGTATATTTGTGTCAGTAAAAATGAGGAATTTTCCGAATGCAAAAACCTGTCAAAAAGAGCTCTCGATTGTGCAGAAGTTGGCGTTAATGTTTAATTTTGATATAAAGTGTGTGTAAGCAGTAGGTATGCACGTGTTAGAATCTGTTAGGATTCTGTGCTGTTATGACCCAATTTATGTCAGGATAGCCTAAATTCTGTGAGCTTAGATGTGTATGTGCTGTTATTTACTTAAAGGTAGTAGGATGAATAGAAAGAACCAATTGATGATATTTGAATGTTGTTTATTCTTAGTTCATCGTTATATTACTGATAAACCCCAAGAGGGTATTCTCATTATATTAAAAGACTCTAATACCACTTTCGCAAATCCCTAGACGACAGAGAAAGAAAGTGGCCAAGAAAACTCTGCGCCATCACATACATAATCTGTACACAAGTAAACCTTAGATAATAGTTATAATACTTATCTTTACAATGTGTGTCTTGGAGAACAAGAACAGCAAGAGATAACAATACATAAGAGCCAGCATAATAGCAAGAGCAATAAGTAAGACCAATAGAATAATATACAAGAGGCCCGAACAGAACGACGTTCGCTTTTATACTAGTCGTGATCAACCCCACTCGCCAAAGTCATAGCGCCGCCCCTCCAACTACACAATAACAAGTAATGGCGGAATAGGCGGTGGATTTGACCACGTTGAATTACTTACTCGTTATTAATATACGTTATACAATATTATTTATTACTTATATTTAACCTTATTATTTATAACAATATTATACTTATTATATGATTCCGGAAATACATCAATTCCTTTCTTTTTACATAACTATCATATAATTCTCGATTTGATCGATAATAAACACACATTTATTCACTTTTAACGTTAGGTTAGGGGTTCCTTGGAACCCCTAATCTAACACGGCCAGACTGACTGTGCTGCGTCCCGAAGCACGTGAATGCTCAATAGTTTACTATGTAGTTATACTAGCTTAGGTGTTAACAAGGTTTTATATTTTAATAATTAACGAGGCCTTACACATCCTGGCCAATTTGAACAACGACTGTAGAGTGAGAACACCGTGATGCCCCGTTTGTTTTAGTGGCCGAACCCCATCCATAGAATACTATTCAAACTGGTCCAGTTTTGTTTTTTGTACAGGGGGACTTACACGCCCGGCCAATTTGAAAAGCGACTACGGAGTGAGAACCCCGTGATGCCCTGTTTGTTTTTAGTGGCCGAACCCCATCCATAGAATACTATTCAAACTGGTCCAGTTTTGTTTTTTGTACAGGGGGGACTTACACGCCCGGCCAATTTGAAAAGCGACTACGGAGTGAGAACCCCGTGATGCCCCGTTTGTTTTTAGTGGCCGAACCCCATCCATAGAATACTATTCAAACTGGTCCAGTTTTGTTTTTTGTACAGGGGGGACTTACACGCCCGGCCAATTTGAAAAGCGACTACGGAGTGAGAACCCCGACCGATCGTTAAATTCAATAGTCGAGATCAGCAGTATTCTGTCAAGTAGGTCACAAGTCCTTTTTTTTATAGTCGGCAGGTACAGGTAACCTGTATCGATACCAGTAGCATCTACTCGCTGGCAATAGCATTACCTGTCCTGCCAATCGATCGGCCCTTCAGCGATCTCAGGGTTAGTAATATAATCACTTTACATGGCCTCTACACAAAACAGAATTCTGTGCCAAAAACATGGAAAACTTCCGATTTACAATATTCTTAACCTAATAATGATACCTAACACAAAAAAGAGCAATCACAGTTATCGACTGTTGCCACTCAAAATCATTAAAAACTCTAGCAATATACATAAATATTAAATTTATTATATATTACCGGAACCTAGAAGATTTCTCGGCTAACAAAAGCAGACAACCGCAACAACTTCTCCCCCGTGCTAAATAACATTATAAATATAAATTATTATTTATTTTCATTATAATTCCATTTATATTTCTTTTCAATATTTTTAATGCGATTCATGTTTATATTTTTTAAAATTAATCGATAAAGGTACTCAACTTATCACGGCCACAAAATTTCTTACTAAACAATTATACTGGAGTACTTTATATTCCGTTTGACCATCCTGACTTATAGGAACAGTTTGGTACCCGATTTTAGATGTGTGACATTCAGTAAATTCGTAGATCGCTGTACAATTGTTGTTGGACGCTCGATGTCATCGTATTGGCGCTTAATTTCTTCATATCTCCCGACTCCTTGGAACATGGGGCAGGTTTTGGAAGCAGCCAGAGTCTGAAAAACACAGTGTTTGTAGTTTCGTTTCCACAACAATTGACGTTTCATATCTCCATTTCTTTTTGAGGGAACATGTTTACTAAAATTGTTATGGGCACTAGTAGAAATTGGCAAAAGAAAAAAAATATATCTGCATCTACGAGAATACTAAACATAACACGAAAGGAGAAACTTAAAATGTAAGGGCTTAAATTCGATATTTGACAACTTCAATTGCTACAATTTATTAATTGATGGTAACATTCTACATCTTAATTTGACATTGCTTTTATTATTAACTTTATTTTTATACCTAATATGTGAATACTTACTGAAAAAAGTGCTCCCACTAAAATTAAGATTAATAAATGCAACTCTATATTCTTAACTCCAATAACGCCTAGTGAAACGATTGATATAATTAATTCGCTAAAGAATACTGAAAGTTGTGGGTATGATGGAATAACCACAAAAGTTGTTAAGTACGTAAAATTGATACTTGCACCAGTAATAACTCATTATTAATCTATGCTTTGAGAAGGGAACATTCCCTGAGAAGCTTAAAACATCAGTTATAAAGCCTATGTTTAAAAAAAGGAGAACGAGACAAATTATCAAATTACAGACCCATAGCCCTTATACCTATCTTATCTAAAGTAATAGAAAAGCGATATATCAAAAATTTTATGAATATTTCGAAAATCAAAGCATCTACTCGTCGAGTCAATACGGGTTCCGGAAAATAAAGATGTAAATATGGCTATTTATGACTTTCTATTAATAGTTACTGATAATATGGACAAGGGCAATTAACAGTGGGCCTTTTCATGGACATGAGTAAGGCATTTGATCGGGTTAATCATGAAATACTTCTCAACAAGTTGCAAGCCTATGGTGTTAGAGGGGTTGCAAATGATCTAATTAGATCATATATCAGTGATAGATTTCAAATGACTAAAATAAATCGAATTTGCTATGATTCCCTCACTGAAAAAATATACTCATCGGAACTCAGTCAAATAAACTCAGGTGTCCCACAAGGTAGTATCTTAGGACCACCTTTCTTCCTTATTTATATAAATGATCTTCCTAATGTGATACCACATCCCATAACATTATTCGCAGACGATAGTACTGTCTTATACACAGGTGACAAAAAGAATATTATTAAGCTGCAAACGGAAATAAATGAATCATTGGCAAATACAATTGAGTTTTTAAAAAACATTGACTTGAAAGCTAATTTAGAAAAGACTAAAATAATAAATTTCAAACAGAGGCAAAGCTGAGTGTATCGTCATAAACTTGACATAAACTATCATGGACACAAAATAGATGAAGTTGACTCAACAAAATTCTTAGGCCTATACTTGGATAACAAATTGAATTGGGACCAGCGTGTGGCACACCTCAAAACGCATCTATCAATTTTCACATGCTCTGTACAAGCTAGGTAAAATTGAAAACAAGGACACTACTGACAGCGTACCATGGTCATGTCACCTCAATATTGAGATATGGAGTGATATTCTGGGAAACGCTACAAATAAATTAACAGTTTTCAGAGCCCAAAAAGGTGTATCAGAGCTATGTGTAGGTTACGATGTAGACAAACATGCAAAAATAAGTTTATACAAATGGAGTTATTGACCTTCCCTGCATCTACATTAGTGAGGTGGCTTTAAAACCCTCAACTTTTTCCTAAATATGAACAAGGTAGCAGAAAGAAAAACAATGTTAAATTTACATGGAAGGTAAAGACCACTCTAATGTTGAAAAGTGTGTTTTGTATGGCACCTATTATCTACAATAAAATTCCTCAATCAATCCGTAAATGGAGTGACTATGTAAGTTTTAAAAATAGACTCAATGAGTTCTTAATATCTAAAGCATACTATTCGCTGAATGATTTCTTGACGGACCGGAATATTTGATGAACATGAAGTTGCAGTAAAATTGACATGTCTATGTGAGAGATAAAATTATGTATTGTTTTTAAGATTCTAATTGACATGACTTATAATATATATATGATAATAATATTCAATATTACTAAAATTTCCTGACTTCTCTATTTAGTTTTCCCAACATGACATTGATGATTTTTATTATTGCTGTGTTGCGAGTAAATGTATTCTTAATTCTGGATTTAATGTCAAGTGTCAAATTATTACTCATAATATTTTATTATTATATCCTAACTATTTAACTGCAATTAACAGCTTGCATGCTGACAAAGCGGGAACTGGAGATCCCTATTACTATCTTTGTATCATCTATTTGTAACCCAGGACCACAAGCTAAATAAATTGTTTGATTTGATTTGAAAAAAGCATGTATAATTAAATTTAGGCCGAAATAGGCAAGAACGTGTGATACAAAACTCGAATTACTTCTGTGTACGGCAGTTAATGTATGTGCTATGACCATGTTTCTTACAAATAAACGATTCGATTCGATTTGATTTGAATACCTACTTAATAAAAATAAAGAAAAAAAATCGAGGGTAGGCACAAAAAATATTTTAAAATTAATGAGAATATGTTTTGTTATTTTATATGTTACTTGTCAACTATGTTTGTGGTGTCAATAAATTGTATTGAGACAGTTATGCTAAAAAACTTTTCTGAAAATTGTAAATCGTTTTTTTTTTTTTTTTTATTCAAATTCCTATTGGTTCTATCATATCAATGGCCAAACATACATCAGGGTGGGCGTGTTTTAACAAAATACCTAGGATGGGTGGGCTATATCGGGTTGTGATAGGAAAAAGTAAACGCAAAGTAACCCAATACAAAAGGTGTAAGAAAAAAAATTGGCTATTCTTAAAATATTAGTCTGACATACTTAACTGAAATGATAATATAACAAGAAAAACTACACGTGAAAGGACTTAAATATCTAGTTAGTACAACTAATGAAAAAAAAGAGGGTTGGAGCGTAATATGTCAATGCGATATTAATGAAAACACGCTATATTTTTCTATTCTGAAAGTGGTAAATCTCAGTTTTTCCATTCAAACTGCTATTGTTTGCATAATATAAATTGTCGAACCGAGACACATCCGGCTGGGCGGGTTATAACGAGCTAAAAAATGTGAAAGAGAAAAAAAAATCTGGGTATTTGTAAAAAAAATTTCATTCAGATTTTATCTGTATCCACATAATATTCTATATTGCTATGCCGAGTCATAATAACGTTATGTAAGCCATCTGGCTAGAAACTTCAGCTGTAGATTGAAATGTACTGCCCTTGTGATAACGAGCCATAATAGTAATAAAAAAAAAAAGTACGTAATAAGTAGCAAACGTAAAAGAAATGAAAATGTGGGTAATTGTAAAATTATTAATTAATTCCGATTATTTGTAGGTATCCACAAAATATATACAATTTTTGTTTTAACTAGTGTATTGAGTCATGATATTACATTATGTAAGCCAATCGGCTAGAAATTTTATACAGTTGTAGATTGAAATGTACTCCCTTGTTTTACTCTGGTGTTGGATGTCGTGGAAGATTCCACGACGATGTTCCAGCTGGCAGTGACATGGTGGCTGGCCAGGTGCAGTGAGTCTGATTCACCGGAAATCTTTTGTCGTCATTTCATCGGTAAACCCGTTGTCGGCAATTCATCGCGGAAATTACTGGATCTGAAACATTACAAGGCATAGAGCTTCCGTTCTATCCCACTTCTGATGTTAGAATCTGTTAGGATTCTGTGCTGTTATGACCCAATTTATGTCAGGATAGCCTAAATTCTGTGAGCTTAGATGTGTATGTGCTGTTATTTACTTAAAGGTAGTAGGATGAATAGAAAGAACCAATTGATGATATTTGAATGTTGTTTATTCTTAGTTCATCGTTATATTACTGATAAACCCCAAGAGGGTATTCTCATTATATTAAAAGACTCTAATACCACTTTCGCAAATCCCTAGACGACAGAGAAAGAAAGTGGCCAAGAAAACTCTGCGCCATCACATACATAATCTGTACACAAGTAAACCTTAGATAATAGTTATAATACTTATCTTTACAATGTGTCAACCGTTGGAGAACAAGAACAGCAAGAGATAACAATACATTACATACATTCATGTACGCGGATGACGTCGCCGCGGTGATCTCTGCACCAACCAGAGGAGAATTAGAGGAACTACTAAATGAAGTGGCTAATGACCTCAACCGATGGTTTGGGATCAATGGGATGGTTCTGAATCTGCACAAGACCTGTTTTTTGACATTCAACTTAAACGGCAAATCAGCCAACCAATTGTCAGTGGCAATAGGCAGTACCGCACTCCAGCAGGTTCAGAGTACGAAACTCCTAGGATTCCACATCGACGGCGCGTTGACGTGGGAGAAGCACATCGACGAGCTGTGCGGGAAGCTGGGCCGCTCGTGCTTCGCGCTACGGCGGCTCGCGGCCACCGCCACCCGCGACGTCGTGCGCTCCTGCTACTTCGCGACCGTCCACTCCAACATCACGTACGGGCTGGAGCTGTGGGGCCGTGCTGCTGACTATAAAAGAGTGTTTGTAATGCAGAAGAGAGCCATAAGGGCTATGGTCGGAGCCACCAATGAGACATCATGTGTGCAGTTCTTTAATGAACTTCATATTTTGCCACTACCCTGTGAATTCATTCTACAAACAGGCATTTTCGTGCATAGAAACATAGGTACATTTCAGAGGAGGGGCATTAACCCGAATTTCAATTTAAGGAGTAACATAAAACATAATCAACTAGTGACTCCGCCCCACAAGCTGAGTAAGTCTGAGAGGTCGGTCTATGTCGGAGGGCCCGCAATATACAACCGGCTGCCGTCGGTCGTACGGGACGCACCTTCCGCTATGAGTTTTAAACGGAACCTGAAAGCTTGGCTGCACGATCAGATTTTTTATTCTCTGGACGACTTAATGAAGTTGCCAGACTTCTAAAAAGTTGTTTTTAATTATTATTTTTATTTTTATTTCGTTATAGGTACGTAAAATGTAAAGAGCAATTTATGAAATTGTAATTGTTTTATTAATTCTTTTTTTTGTGCTTGTGTATAAGCGACAATATTATTATTCAATTTTATGACTTGTAACTCACCATTACCAATAAATGATTTGTATTTGTATTTGTATTTGTACATAAGAGCCAGCATAATAGCAAGAGCAATAAGTAAGACCAATAGAATAATATACAAGAGGCCCGAACAGAACGACGTTCGCTTTTATACTAGTCGTGATCAACCCCACTCGCCAAAGTCATAGCGCCGCCCCTCCAACTACACAATAACAAGTAATGGCGGAATAGGCGGTGGATTTGACCACGTTGAATTACTTACTCGTTATTAATATACGTTATACAATATTATTTATTACTTATATTTAACCTTATTATTTATAACAATATTATACTTATTATATGATTCCGGAAATACATCAATTCCTTTCTTTTTACATAACTATCATATAATTCTCGATTTGATCGATAATAAACACACATTTATTCACTTTTAACGTTAGGTTAGGGGTTCCTTGGAACCCCTAATCTAACACACGCAAACAAGAAGTTCTTCTTCTTTTAATTCGTAATGCAAGAAATCTAACTTCAACCATATGTAGATAATTTCTTCAAGAATTAACCTCTAGTTTAGTTATTAAGTTAGTTACAATGTTGACTACCTAACTTCAGGGTTTAGGTAATCGAGAGTGAATCGGTTTCTTCCAAAGAATTTACATGTGCTACGTATGGAGTTGGCACAAACGCTTTACACCGAAAGCACGGGTAGCATCTTTCTTGCCTTGTCGCTCTTGTGGAAGTGTCATACTTTTGTCGCGGCTCATCACTCTGTTGCCATAGAAAGTATGCACGTGATATGCTTACGATTGACACAAAGGAACTGTGTGGAAAATCGTTCTGTGTAAGCACGCTCCATCGTAGAAATGTCAACTGTAAACCCATAAATCTTAAAAAATCGTGTCGGTTTTTGGAGACAGCGCATACTGTAATTTACTCCAGGTGTTTAATCTGTGCCTAACTAGAATTACTTACTTACTTAATAGAAGTTTTATTCAAAAATTGAAAAGCGTAGGTACGTCTATGATAAATATTTGGCATATTTTTTCATCCATCTATCATGCGTGGTGGAAATCTCTACCTAGTCTGTGAAATGGCCTTGACTCTCTCCTTGCGGGAGTACCTTGGCCCCGAGTCCCAGCAGTGGGAATATTTACTTAGTGAGCTGCGTATGCTTCTACACTATTTCCGCTAGAAGAGAATTAAACTAGAATTTGGCTAACATCAGCTTAATAGACGTTTTCACGAGTAATATGCAGTATCAATAATCGTGTAAAATAAATATGTAAGTTTGTACGTTTCATAATCACGCGTACTAAGTATTTCCTACCTATAATAATGTTTTAATTTTAATATGTTTTAAGTTTTAATCCTAGGTGTAAGCTACCCCAATACCAAATTACATCCATATCTATGGATTCTTTAGGGTATAAAGAAGTAGGTAACATACACACATGCAAACGTTTTATTTCATAAGTTTAATAGGATTATGACGAGGGTATGTCCCATGCTTATTGCTATGATTGTATGATTTAATTAGCATTCAAAATGTTGTGCCCCGCCATTGTGAATCGTAACACACTGTAATAACGTACATTATTAGAGTTATGAGCTTCTATGTGGCCCCTTTTTTGTAGACCATTATAATCAGCGTCATGCAGTTTCGTCAGTTGACTCGTGAAATGATACATGAAACTGTATCGAAATATCGGTGAAAGCTACCATACAAATACGGTGAAATACCGTGATTAATATACTAATTTGTATAATGTAAGATAATAAACACCTAGTTGTGTCGCGGTAGGATTCTTTGCAGAGTCCGTCTGGAGAAACACAACAACTTCATACAACGCCAAATAGCAGGAGAAAACATCACTGTGTTCCGGCTTGAAAGGCAATGTTTCCAGAGAAACAGAGCAAAAGATAAATATCTTACATCTCTGGGCGATGAGCGCAGTGAAGTGTTTAAAGTAATTTAGATTCTTCATATAGCTCTGTGTTGTTATAAATGTATGTTGCTTACCATCAGTCGCATGTTTTGCTCGTCTCGTCACTTCACATGAAAAAATACTAGTGTCACGTGACTAGATTGTCCACCCAGAACTTTAAATTCATCTCCCACTCAACGAGCTGGTTATCATGTATTTATTGATGCCCTCACCCGGCCTCACAATAGAGTTGTTTAGATAAACATCAATTATATCTGATATCTGATCACGCTACAAATTACACTTGGGCTTGACAACTAAAGGTTTAAATTTGAGTCGTAGATTTCAATCTCCTTGAACGTTTATTGATGTAATTATCAATCACGTAAAGCTAATTAGGAACATGTAAATATGAATCCCTAAAGCCGGGTGGAGCCTCGAATTCTGGAGGGGATCACCAGTACGCACCCTCAGATTTATCACCAGTAGAAATACAATAAATATCGATTATAAATACTTTACTAGTAGCGCCTCAGTCGCGTATTTACCCGCGTAGTTGCCGTTCCAGTGGTTTTTCCGCGTTAAAAAATAGTCTATGTACTATTTATTACGTATTTTTAATTAAATGTATGCGATTTTGGGGGGGGGGAGGGTCTTGTCCCCTGTGACCACTCTTATTACAGGGCTTAGAGAGAACATCTTAGATCTCTGTGTGACGAGCGCAGTGCAGTGCTAGGTAATGATTTGGACTCTTCATGTTCCAATAGCTGTGTGCCACTGTGCTGTTATGTGACTGGCACGTTTCTTACCATCAGGCACATGTCCTACTAGTCTAGACAATTTTGTTTCAAAAAAAAATACGTCTAAAGATTTTGATTTCAATGGTCTCCTGCCTTATTAAAATTTTATCTAAATGCATTCCAAATGACCCTCCCTGACCAGAGTAACTTGGTAAGGGGGGGAAAAGCCTCTGAAAAATGTTGCTATACTTGTGGAGAGGCGATATGTACAGCAAGTCACATATTGGTGGGATGCAGGGTGCTCCTTAATGGGGGTCATTACTCACGGCGTCATGACAGAGTACTTGAAATCATACGTGAAGCCATGAGCCTTTCAGTAGCTAGAGCCCAAAAGGGATTGACGACAAACAAACAAAAGACAAATTAACTTTATAAAAGAAGGCAACTTCAAAGTCCAGGCACAAGCCTTACTCAATCCTGGGTACAGCACCTGATTGGACTATTTTAATGGACACGTATGAAAGGATGAAAGGCACTAAAGGATCCCAGAGGATGTGGGTGTTTAGTCATCTAGACCGGGCATTTTCCTTTTTTCTAGAGCTACGAAACGCATAGTCCTTGTAGAACTTACCGTACCGTGGGAAACTAATATACCTAAAGACCACGCGATGAAACAAAATAAGTATTACGACCTCCTAAACGAATTAACAAAAAACGGCTATGTAGTTAGTTTATACGCTGTAGAAGTGGGAGCGAGAGGTATACCAGCAAAATCTCTCTATAACCTGCTGAAAGACCTTGGCTTATCCAGAAGTGCAGTAAGTTCTATACTAGAACGAGTATCTAAAGCTGCACTAGTAGGCTCATATCAGATTTGACTGGGCAGGGGAGAGAAAGGCGAGTGGTGAAGGTGAGTGTTGATAAGGAGAAGAAAGGAGCCCCTTAAACCTACGCTCGAGTCACAAGTCTCGGGGTCTACTCAGGTTTTTCTCTCTCTGCCACACGATGGACCCGGCACCCGCACGGTGAATCAATGGAATGCTAAGAAAATCGTCTCAGAACTTCCTGATCCTGTTAAGTAGCTATCTCATGGACCAGGCCTAAGTACATCAATAGGAGAACAACAAAAAATCTTCTCTTTACATCAATGATTTAAAGTCTCTCATATTTTTCCCTCCACATTCGTCACGGCACTTCTCTCTGAGAGCGTCACACACACATTAATACCTACGTAGAGTGCGGTGACTCAAATTATCGCCGGCGATAGACACGTCGCCCCTAGCTTTGGGGCTGCGGACGCCAGGATACGGTCCAAGTTACAAGCTTACATGAATTTGGAGATTATGAACAAAAAACATATTAATTTCTTTCTAATTTTCTTGAGCTCAAAACTGTCATGGTTTTATCTAACATGGAGTAACTGTGCCCCGCGGTTTCACCCGCATAGTACCCGATTCCGTTATTGAATGGAATCGGGTACGGACAGAAGCCGAATCTCGAAACAATTATCGGGATAAAAATTAGCATGTGTTACTTCTAATACGTCCAAAAATATGTATACAAAGTTTGATGATCGTCGGTTAAGTAGTTTTCAAACAAACATACTTTCGCGTTTATAATAATATACTAATAATAGGTGTATAACAAAAAACTTAGAAACTAAGAAAGGAAATAAATGTGTGTATAATAGGTGTATAATATAATAATAATAAGTATTTTGGTAGCAAATAAATAAATATTTGTTAATACATACTAAAAAAATGAGCTGCAGAAGAGAAGAGGAAGTAGTACTGTGCGCTAGTTTCGCTGTACGACTTTGTATCGGTTGCCGTGGAGATCTTGGGTTGTTGGGGATTTGAGATTATAATTCATTTTTTAGAGTTTGACCGCAGGCTTAGGGAGGATATGCGTGAATCTCTTTCCTGATAGTTTCTAAGATTACGTTCGTGACTAATTTCCATTCAACAGTTCAGATTTAAGATTGCGGGTTAAACATTTTGAATTTTGTGAGATAAAAATTTGGACGTTTAAATACTTAAACTTTAATTACTTAAACACTCTTAAAGAATCAGATAATGTGTCAAACAGACATAATATATTACGAGTATGTACTATTACGATTACGAGTAAATCTAGCGGTCGTTTAAAAATACTATTTAGTTGTCCATTGTCTCGTTACTTATACCACAGTGCATAATTCATCTGCATTGATACTTTACTCTAACATTATGTTTCTTATCTCAATGACAATAGAGTTCAAATTGCTTTCCTATAGATGCTATGTAAATCAGGAAGTGCGTTCATCCCTCGTCAGTGACACGAACCACGTATCCAAAAGGACTAACGATTTCGATTTCGAAGGGAATTGCTTTAATTATACCTATTGTAATGAAAGTAGACAATGTAAACAAAGCGATAATTCAATTCAATTCAATTCATTTATTCGAACCATTATTTCAAAAGAACACTTGGTAACGTCACTTACAATAAAATTATACATAAATAATCTGTGTATGTAATAAAATAATACTAAAGAATAATGTCAAATAAAAAAATAATCAGCTGTAAAGGGGCTTTGTCATTTAGGTGCAGCTGTAAAAAGGCTTTGTCATGGTGAAAAAAACAAATTATCCAAACAATGAATACATACAGTAGGTACTTAAACAAATTTACATTAATGTTTAGTATTATTCCACTTTACTCGATAGTTCTGATTTTGACATATTCCTTTTCCAAATATTGCTGTCCTTTACAAAATCATCTACAGTGTAATATGCTTTGCACATTAGGTAGTTTTTTATTTCGGTTTTAAACCTAGTTTCATTGAGACCTTCCACTTGTGCAGGTATTAAATTATAGAAGCGAATACCATTACATTTGAAAGAGTTAATGGTTTTCTGTAGTCTGCATTTAGGAAATACAATTTTATGTTTATGATGTGCTTTTGGATTCAAATCAGACATTTTCTGCAGTCGAGTACGGTTTTTCGCACATACATTATACTTTCATAAATGTATAACGACGGACTGTTAGTATATTTATAGTTTTAAACATCTCCGTAATGATTTTCTAGCAGACAGATTGTACAGAGCACGGATTGCTCTCTTTTGTAATATAAAAATTGAATTTCTATCCGCGGCCGATCCCCATAATAAAATCCCATAGGACATAATACTATGAAAGTATCCAAAATAAACAAGTCTAGCTGTTTCCACGTCAGATATTTTCTTAATTTGACGAACTGCATGGGCAGCTGAACTGAGTCTATCAGCTAGTCTCTCTATGTGAGGACCCCACTGCAGCTTTGAATCCACTGAAATGCCCAGAAAAGAGTAGATTGTACGGGTTCGATCACTTTATCTTTCAGTCTAATATCAAGTTTACAGCCCAGTACATTGCATAGCGTAAACTTTATACATTTAGTTTTATTTGGATTTAGAACTAGATTATTTGCATCGAACCATTTGTATGTGATGTCCAAAATTGCGTTTACTTCTGTGAAATCATTTATTCCTCTTTAACCTTAAAAAGAAGTGATGTATCATCAGCGAACATAACTATTTCTACGTTTTTATGGTTTTTATCATAAAAGGTAGATCATTAACGTATATAAGAAACAATAAGGGTCAAGGATGGAACCTTGAGGTACACCATTTTAAAAGGGGACTCATTTGATTGCACACCGTCAATTTCAACTATCTGTACACGATCTTTAAGATAAGAAGAAATAAAATTTAGAGCTGGCTTCGATAGCCCATAGAACTGTAGTTTCTTCAAAAAGAGTATCATGATGAACGCAGTCGAAAGCTTTAGACAAGTCACAAAACACACCCAGAACATCGTGATGATCTTCCCAGGCACTTAAAATATAATTATTTAGTTCAACGCCTGCATCAATAGTGGAACGTCCTTTGTGAATCAAATTGGTTGCTATGTAATAGGTTATTAACATTAAAGTAAGATAGAAGTTGATTGCATATAAGTTTCTCAAATATTTTACTAAGGCAGGGTAATACAGAGATGGGTCTGTAATTGCCAGGTTCGTTTTATCTCCAGATTTGAACAGTGGTATAACTTTGCTATATTTCATCATGTCAGGGAATGTACCACCTCTAATGCACTCGTTGAACAATTCCGCTAAGTAAGGAGCAATGCTATTTATAATTCCATCAAGTACTCTTACTGATAATCCCCATAAGTCCTCCGTACTCTTTACTTTAATGTCTTTGAATGTTTTTAGTATTGTAATAGCAGTCACTTGGTGAAATTCAAATGTAGATGAAGGGCACTTAACGTTTTCTTTTAACATTTCTTCAGCAAGTAAGGGGACGATGTTAAGTGCTTAGTTGTTTCAAGGGATATCAGCAAAATAAGTCCTGAAAGCATCTACTATTTCCGATTTTCTTGTAGTTACTCTTTCACCAACCCGAAGTGCGTTTATCTCTTCACGACTTTTAGATCTCCCAGTCTCTTTGTTTATAATCTTCCACGTGTTTTTTATCATGTTATTAGAGTTTTAATTTGATCTCGAATAAATATTGTTTTAGCTTGTATACATGAATTTCTGAAAATTTTGAATATTTATTAACATAGTTTTTGTTGCATCATCATTGCAATATGTCTTTAGTTTATATAAATTATACAAATTGTTTCGACTTTTAAATAGTCCCGGTGTAGCCCATTCAGCGAACTTAGGTTTTGCGTTAATATTAATTAATTTCGTCTGAAAGATACTATCAAATTGTGAACTTAACATTTTAAAAAAAAAAATCAGCATAGTTTTGATTAGGGCTGTCGATTGTCATATCGAAAAAACTTTTGGAAAATGATTACCTATCACATTATTTAAAGCTGATATGCGAGATAACGTAATAGGCCTAATAAGCACCTTGTCTGCTGCCCTTTTTATACAAGCAGGAAGGCAAATGCTCAGTCCCCTATGGTCTGAACGCAAACAATCCAGGACTTCAGTGTGCAGATATTCACAGTTGACAAAGACATTGTCAATACAGGTTGCAGAACTACCTTTCTTAGTTACTGCCACCCTTGTTGGTTCAGTGAACACTTTTTTTAAATTAAAAGATTGGCATAACATTAGTATATTGCTCTTAGTACGTGATTCCAAAAGTATGTCTGTGTTGAAGTCTCCACATCACTATCTGTTTACTTTTCTTTGAAATTTTACTTAGTGCTTCTTCTAAAGTAGTAAGGAAGATCTCAATGTCAGCACTAGGCGGTTTATAAACACATACAACAATATGATTATCCAACTCAATGCATGCTAGTTCACAATGTCGTTCCACGGTAATTTTTCTATATCTTTTGACACTTAAATTTAACACTATTATTGACAAAATTATGCAACCACCGCCTATCGCGAATTTTCTATAGAAAATACTACCAATTGTATAATTGTTTAGGCAAAGTTCAATTCATTTTTGATAGCCACGTCTCAGTAAAACAAATTACTTCATAATTTTTGAGCTTTCAAGGAATAATTCTATTTCTTCTAATTTACCTAACAGTCTATTTATATTCTGGTACAAAATGTTAATAGAGGTTTCTTGAACCTTATCAATAGTAGTTGCTTTGTTGCAAGGGGCCTATTATATTGCGACGCTTTGCTGAAACATAATAATGCCTCCCTGTTGTCAAGTTTGTCAGTTTAAAAGATGACTGTCAGTTATTACAATATTTGTCAGGTTTTGAGATTTCCTGGTTTGCTCATTTAATAATGTGAAAACAATCAGTTTGGCTACTTTAATTTTTAAACGACGGACTAGAAATTGTTTTCCGTTAGATATAACAAAATTGTTTATAAAATTATTTATGTCGAATAATACAAAGTCTCCTCCTTTGTTTGAAATGAGGTTGTGCAAAATTACATTTAAAGTATATATTTTTCGATTTTGCCTTTCACTCAATGATGTCGAATACGGAAATGTACACAACACTATTTTTCCAACCGTTCCTGAACTGTGAAAATCTACTAATGATTCTATACAATTAATAAGATCCTTTTTTGTAGTACCCAATGAATTACCCATCATTATTACAACATTTGATTTTTGCTTAAATTTGCTGTCCACAACTTTAGCAATTAGTTGTTGAAAATTTACATTTGTAATACATGTGTTAGAAAATTTACTATCATTATTTATACTGTTGAAAATGTTTCCAAAACCTATGCCAATTCCATCAGAAAAAGTTCAACTTTGCCAATTTTAATGTTTTTCTATTTCACTAAAATCATGTTCAGTTTGCTGACAAGTCTCTTGAATCACGTCAGCATTGGTAGTCATCTCTGTTGTTGTATTTAAGTTAGATTTCTTGTTGTTACACAGTACTGATGATGATGTAATGTGGTCGGGACGTATCATAAAGGATAAATCATTTGTGGGAGTCGTTGTTGTGTCAGACAATAAGTCTGTAGCTGAAATCGAGTATCGTTGCTTAGATGGACTCGGACCTATTAGACTATTCATCGCACCTATTAGCTGTTCTATTTCTCTTTGTGCTATGCTATATTTATTCTTCAAATCTTTGAGTTGCTGTTCTAATCTAAACCATTTACAACAATACCATTGGTTGATGTTCCAAAAACTCAAACGGAAATATTTAGTAAATTTCCATAGAAATATCACAATTAACGACCCGCCCGGCTTCGCACGGGTGCAAAGCTGATACTTAAAATACGAATAAAAAATGTGGGTTATCCCTAAGAGTTAAACGAAGCCACAATATATAAGGAAACAAGTTTTACCAAAATCGACGAATGCGTTGAAAAATATGGTATGATTTCGCAACATGCGCCACCCAAAAGACCACAGACCAAAACCATATTTTTTTGGATAATCATCCTACTATTACTCGTATAAACGTAAAAGTCTGTGTATTTTATGCCTGGACGTGCGGATGCTTATTATTTTTTCATGCAATAACTATTTAATGTGGCTGGATGAAATTTGATATAGTGATATATTATAGTCTAGATAGAATAGGGGTCACGAAATGGCGGACCGCGGTCCGCATCCGGACCGCCGCGCCGACCCATTGTGTGTGGACCGAAAAAAATATATCCCCGAAATATAGACGTAATGCATATATAATATCTTGCACCAATTTCATTCCAAACTTCAGACAGATAAACATGACACTTTTCTCATTGATAAGTACATAGATACCTTCGTAATTTCCATAATTACCTTTATTATTTTTTATGAAATGTGGGCCGCGAAGGTCATTTCATTTCTTAAAATGGACCCCGAGCGAAACTAATTGGTGAACCCTGGTCTAGAATAAAACAGAGACGACTTTTCAACGTTGAAAAATGATAGGCAAAGAAAACTACACGAGTAAAATCACGGGACGCTACTAGTGTATAGTACTTTAAAGAGAGATTCGTAAGAAAATCGCTACTATACTAAAATCTAGTTGTTATAACATTTAAGTGCAGCTTAACAATATTTATGGCAACATAAATTTTGTCACTTCCCAATGGCACTTCCTACAAAATCAATATCCTTTACCCCCGTCTGCCAGTAATGCAATAACGCCTGGGGCTAGACGGTTTGTTTAAACTTATTTCCAACCCCCCATCAGAGGGTTATATAGGGTAACGCAGAGTATAAGTGCTGAGTCAAAAGGGACGTAGTAGTCATTCTAATTCATGACTTTTATTATAGGGTCAATCTTTAAGAACAAATATGCTATCCATACCATTGACAGAACAGCTGCCTTGACATATTATTGTGTTCAAATACTTTCGATCACAAATTCTGTCATTTTGTCGTCATTGTGTTCAAATACTTTCGATCACAAATTCTGTCATTTTGTCGTCATCAAATTTTGATCACAAATCCGAACAGTTTGGCGTGTTCAAATCCTGACATTTTGCTGTGTTCAAACATTTTATCGTGTTCAAATTTCGATCACAAATTCTGTCATTTTGTCGTCTTCAAATTTTGATCACAAATCCGAACAGTTTGGCGTGTTCAAATCCTGACATTTTGCTGTGTTCATACATTTTATCGTGTTCAAATTTCGATCACAAATGACACCTGTCGTGTCCTAGTTAATCAAGTTTTGTGATTTTAATTATGCGTTATTTATTATATAATTATATTCGTAGCATACCCTTTCAAATTTACGACGGATCCTGGTACTTATTGCGTAACCCTGTCGAGCCAGCCATAAAAACTGTTTATTATTCTACGTCTACGCCAATACTTGTCTTACTAGCTGTTCATATGTCCCCATCGACCCTTCATCTTCGATTTGTGCTCCATGGGGCTATAAGGGTCTTTCGCGACATGTGGGCAAACATAGCCAGGGTCACTTCACAGCACAATGGTTCTTGTGTAGGTTGAACTACTAACGGGGATGTTACTAATAAATAATTAGGTAATGTTGCTATAGACAAACGCAACATATTTCTCATTTGTATTTTTTTTCCTAATTCCGGCGATATGATCCAAGAATGGACAAACATCATGGAACTGTTCTTCTTTATCTTGACCCATGGCATATAATAGATAATATTAGTAGGTATATTATTAACATGACACTAGACATAGTCACGATGTAGTAGTGGTAGGACTCTTCGCAGAGTCCGCCTAGGGAAGTACCACACCTATGCCAGTTATTCTACCGCCAAGCAGTAATGTGCAAACATTACTGTGTTCCGGTTTGAAGGGCAATGTTTCCAGATAAATTACAGGGCTTAGAGATATAACTTCGTAGATTTTAGATCTCTGGGTGACGATCGCAGTGCAAGTGACGCATTCGCTTTTTTTTCGCAGTCCAAAAGAAAAAAAGTTGGTGTTATGTGCAAACATTACTGTGTTCCGGTTTCCGGTTTGAAGGGCAATATTTCCAGAAAAATTACAGGGCTTAGAGGTATAACATCTTAGATCTCGCGAGCGCAGTGCAGTGCTAGGTAATGATTTGGACTCTTCATGTTCCAACAGCTGCGCTGTTCTGTTATGTGACAGGCATGTTGCTTACCATCAGGTACATGTCCAGCTCGTCTCGTAACTCTTTATTTAAAAAAAAACTAAAGTATCTCGAGGTTACGTAATTACTATGAGTACCTATAACACGCTCTAAATTGGGTAACTATGTAACTAATACCTTTTTAGACTTCGTTTGGTCAACAAATTGCCTGGTGGTAAGCGACGGTGTGCCCTAAAATATATCACGCAGATATCGGAGAATACCTGTTGACTTTTACCTTGAAAAGATGTAGGTAGGTACCTAATAACTTGATGGAAGTTCGTAGAGAGTTCTTAGAAAGTGATTGTAAAGCTATGATAAATTAGTAAAAAAATAGCTTATCCATTAAATATAAAATAACTGACACTTATCTGGACGATAACTATTGCACAGTAATTATTCATATTTTTTATTTTAAAAATGTGTACTACTTGTATGGTCTTACTTTTATTTTAACACATTTTATTCACTTTTTGGCGTGTCCATTGTGGATTTATGAACTTTGGTTAATGAACAAGCTAGCCTAATTTGACCTTATAGATGAGTAATGTGAGTCTTCTATCGCATACCTATTAATTTCGTAACAATATTTGCATTTTATAAATAATAAAACAATTCATTATAATAGCCGTCTCCAACTGCTTACATTAGTCATCCGAAGTGAACTCAGCTTAATATTTTATTATAAGCTATTCCGATGGCGTCGCGTCAGACAGGATAAGCATGAGTCATTAGCAAGTCGCTTGTAAGTTATAACAAAGACGACTTGTTTATTGGCGAGATGGAAATTGCTAGGCTCCACGCGGAAGATTCATTCCTACTGGTTCTAATAAATGTATGGTATATTATCTACAAAGTACCACTGAGTTATAGAAGTAACATCTAAGTTATAATTTATCACAAGCGTAGCTGTGGTGAGAAAATTAGCGCCAGGCGTCAGATCAGCCGTTCTTAATATGGGAGAACTTTGAATCTAACATAACATTAAACGTAAATGTACTCCAATAAATTGTGGGACACCATTTTTCTTGTTATTGGACATATTTTTTCGAGGACTCTATCAGTTTTAGTGCTGCAACAGACTAGGGGGCCTGGCGCCGAACGATAAATGTCTTAGCTTTAATATATTGCTCTCTCTTTTCTTCCCGCTTGAAATGATAGAGACCGTAATAGCAAAGCGAAAGTAGAAGGGAAGTTCTGCTTATACGAGTATTAGTCAGCCCGCCAACGTTTCTTAGGTCTGCCGTTGTTACCAATCTTAGTTTCACCGAGTGGTGGTTTTAGCCCAAAGATCATCCGATGTTGATTATTTTAAGTATATTAATATTATATTATTTTTATTATGTGACAAAAATAATTAATCTTCTTTTTTCTTCTTCCCCAGATATAGACGGAATATGCCTTAACAAGGGGTGCTGTGGTCCCGCGTCCAGAACGCGACTCACCAACTATGCCAAAACACAGCTCGAAGGAGCGCTTCGGAGCGAGCTCAACAAGCTCGCCGACATGCTCGCCAACAAAGCGTCGAGATTCGATGGTGAGTACCAATAAACATGTTAATCGTACTTCAGTTTTTTGACGACTACGATACTTCAGTTTTTTGTTCTATTAAAAAGAAAGGTTTGAGAGCCTCTATACTCTACCGGCTTCATCTGGTACGAATGAATATATATTATTTTAAAATAATATTTTAGTTTATAATTAAAACTAATTTGATAAAAAAAAATAGTATGAGATGTTTTATGATATTTTCGTTTATTTGAAAACGTGTTGTTAGATTTGGTAAATATTTTTCGTCGTACCTTCCTCCGAGTCAGTCTAGTAAGTAGTACCTAGTCCATAATAAAAAAAAACAGCGACTTTTAATTTTTCACATAATGTGGTTTTTTATTTGTTGCTATGTTATTTTGTCCACATTACCGCAAAAGTCTGCTGGTGAAATTGTTGATCTACCGGTAGACAGATATACAATCTCTATGTATAAAAACGTTATGTTGGTTTGTGTACGCTTCAAAAACTCACAAAGTACTGCACCGATCGAGCTGAAATTTTAGAATGATATATAATCCACATCAAGGATTGTTTATCTAATTTTTTCATCACAATGTGCCACAGCAAAGCGTGGCAGGGTACAGCTAGTTAATAAATATGGTCAAAGTAATTTATCCTCTAAAAGTTCACTTTATAATTTGTAAGTTTCTCATTCTGCTGCCCAAACCAACAGTAACAGCTTGAGCTAGGTTTTACCGACGATATCGGGGACGATGCGAAAAATCTTTTAAAATGTTGCTACGCCGCCAAGTGCCATTAGGGACTACAACTTCCACATGACAATAAAAGATCGCACTAGAGTCCCTAATGGCACTTGGCGGCGTAGCAACATTTTAAAAGATTCCCATCCCTGGACACAGGAAGCCCACAGGAAATTTAGGCTACCTCAGGGTTCGGTTGGCAGTAGTGGGTAGAGGCGACCAGAGCCCAACTGCCCTTAAAAAAAGATTAACTTTACGCAAAACCGCGAGTCACAGAAAAAATCAAAGTAGGTGTATACTGTTATGATGATGCCATATGGCCTCTCCGCGCTCATTTCGTAACAGCACTTGCTAAGTGCTCCGGTATAAATAGAGATGAGGTTATCTGGAGTCGCAGCAACGCTCGCGAATGCGCTTCGCAGCGGGAAGTGAGCCTATTTCGGGATCCATACGATACTTGAACCTACTGTTCTAGGAACACTGCGGTATTTCCTAAGAATGGTGTCGTTATCAGTTTCCTTTGTAAGTAAAGTGTTGCTTGTTAGCTGCGATTTGTGGTTTCGCTCGATCTAACACAAATTTCGTATCCTTCTTCCTACTAAAGCCCGACTCGTATTATAACTAGCAGCTTCCCACGGTTTTACTTGCGTAATTCCTGTTCTACTTATTTTATCGGGATAAAATGTAGCCTCTATGTGGTATTCTAGCCTATTCTACCAATGTTTAAAATTACACTCCGATTCGTTTAGCCATTTCGACGTGATTGATTAACAAACATCCAAACTTTCGTATTTATAATATTAGTACCTAGGATTGCAAAAGTATGTAAAGACGTGTGTACATACATAGACAGACCGACAGACAGAAACTCTTTATTATACACAGATGAAGAAGAAGACATTTACAATGAAAATACTATAGGCAAATAAAATAACTTATAACTAGTACCATAAATGGCGGCCTTATCGCTTATATCGATTTCTTCCAGGCGACCATTATTAATCAAAATAAGAGAAGGGAAAACAAATTGACGATATGGTGCGAAAGTAATAGCACACATACATAGTATGTATGTATGTAACGTTTTCATGCAAAAAGTCAACGAGATGGATCGAGATGGAATTTGGTACACAGATGATAGAATCTAAATAGTCCGGAAAAGACATCGGAAATCGCGGTAACAGAAACTTGAGGAATTTATAAAAAAAAAATGAAATAAAGAATCGTTACAGCGTGAAACAATTCTACCTACTAATCTAGCAATCGCTTTAAACAAGCGAGATTTTGATCAAGTGTAGACCTTGTCTTTGACGATAAAAAAAAGAGTCGGGAAGACAGGACAGGTCGGGGGAGATATTCGTATGGTAACTGTGGCAAAGCTTGAACACTACGCCTAGCAACGGCAATTCCCAAAACATCAATTCTATCAAATATTGGTTTTCCATCACGTGCTTGCCAATCTCATCAGCACAATTCCCCAGAGGTTTGACCCTTGAACGAAGTGACTTAGAGTCGTGGTTTCAACAATACCTACCAGTAGCCCGATCGCGCCTCCGGCGTCTGTGGGCCCAACTCCAAGTCGTATAACTTACTTCCGCGTTTATGAACACCCAATTTGTGTTCTGTACATTTCACTGGATCATCGGAATCTGTTTTACTTTGATTACGAATTGCAATTTTGTGTCTAATGTTCTCTAACTTCTGTGTATTACAAACATAGTTAAGTATAAACCCCCATCGATTTTCGCTGCTACTGGATCTATGTCGTACAACTTAGTTCCGCGTTTATAAAACAACCATTCTGTACAAATCAATGCATCCTCAATTTGTTATATTTTGAAAAAAATACAAATCGCAATTCAGTTTCTATTAGGTCAGTTACTCTGCCTTACAACTCTGCGTATTTACCCCATCAGTCTTCTGTCATGTTTGTTTGCGTTTCTGTTAATTGCTAAACAGGTAAGTTACTGACTTAAGTTTTGAGTTGCGTTCGCCATGTCTTGTCAAGGGAAATTCTTATGGAAGATAAATAATTTAAGTACCTAATTTACTCACATTATTATTAGATTGTTGATGTCAGGAGTAATTAATTATTTAAAATATCTTAGTTGCAGTCAACGTACTCGTGCCTACGCCTCGCGGTAATTTGAATAAATTCAATAAGGGCTGCAATCCTAAAAGGACCTACTGATAACGAACATAGAAAAATTAATATTTCATCTCCAGACGCCGGCGCCGCTGATTAGACCGTTTTTGTACAAAATGAGCAAATTTTAGCTTTACTCGAACGTTATTAAGAAATTCCTCTACCTCATCCTATTTACCCCGAAAGCTTCTCAAAAATAAATCCGAGAAAATAATTACAGATGTCAGTCCTACCTCAAATAGGTACCTACTAAAATTGTAACAATAGAAACAATAATTTTAAACAATCCAAGCTTTATATGGTTACGTAACTTTCGTTTCAAACATCGTGCCAAAGAGTTTTAACATTTATTGCATTAATGTCTAGACTCAACATATTCTTTAATTTAGCTTTAATCACGTATTGTATGGCTGTTGTTTGGTCTGCTAGCGATCAGCGTCGCGGTTAGCTTTTGTTTGACTTCTATCTATAGGTACATGAAGTTGGTGCTCAAACCACAATGCACTCGGCATTCGACTCATGACTCAAATGCTTGACCACCAGTAGGTAAGTAGGTAAGCTTTATTAATAGTTAAATCTAATGACAGTATTACATCAAAATAGGAAGTCTCTTCATAGACGCGTACGGAAACACTTCTAGGTCGTGTAAAACGGTATAGAAGTTAAAGAATAATAATGATCTGACCACAATTGCAAGCAAAACAACTGAAAACCTAAACCAACATAATACTTATTAGAAATGTATTACTTACAGCCACTTGCCACCATTTCCCTGCTGGTTATTACGATAATTATTTATATGATGTAAAAATTATACATGTTGTTTGTACAATAAATAACTAAACTATACTGCAGTTCAAGAATCCCCAGGTAAATTCATCTCAATAAATAAAATTACAAAACAAAGAGAAATTACAGGGCTTAAAGATATAACATCTCAGATCTCTGGGTGATGAGCGCAGTGCAGTGCTAGGCAATGATTTGGGCTCTTCATGTTCCAATAGCTGCGTGTCACTGTGCTGTTATATGGGAGGCATGTTGGTTACCGTCAGGCACATGTCCTGCTCGTCTCGTCAAGCCTTATTTATAAAAAAACTGTTTGAAAATTTACAAATATCAAGTGCTGTAGAATTTCTTAGTACCTACGTTCAGAATTACAAAACTAAATATCATAGGTCCCGTAAAAATGTCTCTACACCATATTTATGTATGTTCGTAACTCAAAATGAATAAGCCTTGTCCTCTTTCGAATGCGTTGGGTTTGCTGCCAAATGGTTAAAATATATGTTTACGTTCCCCGGTGGTATTTACGTTCATATTTTCCCAAGTCATGATCAATAATTATTTTAAGCAATCATTGTTGATCACACTGTCGCTTAACACCAGGCGATAAAAACGGTATTATTATTTTTTATTGGACTTGTGGCAGTTTTCCTGAAATGGTATCTAAGTGCACCTCAGTCGATGCGATATCGGTTTGGGCTGCCGCTGCTAGGGAAGATTAAGGGATAACTTGGCATCCTGGAAGCAGCCCTTCTACCGCCTAACTAAATAGGCTTTCGTTTTGCTATCGCGGTCTCTATCATTACAAGCAGAAAGAAAAGATACAGCAATATCTAAGCTGAGACAGTTTTCGTTAGGCGGTAGACCCCCGGGTGCCTTACGGCCCTAGCTAGCGGTACGATTTAGCACCTGCCTATCTTGTGAGCCGGTATGTACAGCTAACTGATATAATTTGATTGATTGATGTCGGCTGCCTTATTAAGTGTTTAGGGATTGCAATACAAACAATGTGAAAAAAACATTTTGTAATTAATAATTAATTATCTAATTACGATATGTTTAATGTGGTTATTTACGTTATGAATCCCGACATTTCGAATCTTTATGCACCACTAATAGCGCCTCGCCTCGCGTATTTTTACCCGTTTCAAATTTCCGACGTAATTAAGCAAAAAACATACACACTTTCTTAGTAGGATATTCGCGGGTAACTACTATAAAACTGCATTGAAATATATAAATGAACATGTGCGTGATTCTCCGCCTAGGTAATGAAAGTTCATTAGACCGCGTCCGCATTTAATTGCTAACGTTATTGCCCTTTCTGTCAGCCATCGACAAAAGAAAGAGGGTCTCTAATCAACGAGTATAACTAGTTTACTTGTCTGTTTACAAGAATTGTTCGTACTTACGTTTGTATGTATATGTATAGTTTAGTTCAGTACAGAAATAGGCGGGAGGATCGAGTTAGGGTTGCCAAATTCTAAAGCCTGCTGACTCAGTAGGATTTAGAATTTGGTTAGAGTTTGGTAGGATTTGGAATTTTCAGCAGTACTGAGATTATAAATGGGAAAGTTTGGACGTTTACGCAATCACTTCGGTAATGATTGGTAATTATTGAATGGTAATGATTGAACGCATCGGGTTGAACTTTCAAACACATAATATAGTCTATAATAATGCATATAAATTATATGTAACTTTTTGTCGCGGGAAAGTTACCGGAGAGGAAACTACCCGGATAAAACCGCAGAACACTGCAAGTTATTTTACTTATCTACATAAGAAGTGTTTAAGATTACCTCTGGGGTAGATGTATAAAATAATTAGTTGTTGCCAACCCTAGATTGCGTCCTTTAGTCTCGAAGCAATTTAACTTTCAGTAATCTCCTAGAGAATAGTTTGACGTAAATAGGGTAGGAGTTGGTTATCTAATCTCTCTGAGCTAGTTGGTGTAGGAACTGACGCCGTAGATAGCTGTAATGGGATCCTTGCTGGCAGGCCGACGAAAACGACGGCTCAGTGTTCGGAGGTTGACTAATCATGTCAACTTGTGTGTTATCTATCGGATGTTTTATTGTGTACTTATTGTAGTATTTGGAAGATTAGCTTTAAGTCTTACGCAAGCCGTTGCACAAACAGACCAATGTATGTTTCCACGTCTGGGGCCCTGGGCCATCACTGGAGCCAGATGCGGGGGTTCTGAACTAACCCGAGAGACAGAGCTGCAAGGGCAGGGTCGTGGTCGAATCCAAGAGCGGTCCCGCGACTCTGCTGCCAATCCATTGCTGGAGGAACTTGTGGAGTTTTGAACGGTAGGGGCGCCATGTCCTTCTGTGGTGTTGAGCTCACTGACATACCCCGGCATTCCCATGGTGGACAAGCGTAAATGCATTTCTCCCACATAAAAATGGAGAGAAACAATACAAAGGCAAAATATACAAGTTTGTTATCACCACCGCCTTCAATGGTGAAGGAAAATACCCTAATTAAATCAGCAGTGGTTCAAGAATCTTTCGGAGTCATCCGCCAACATGCTCTGGGTCACCTTGGATTATGTATGTCAGCCCAGTTATGAAAAATGATCCAGGCCATTTTTCACGTATTTTTTCATTTGTTTTCTCACCTTGCGAGAAAGAAGAAGTGCATTAGCAGCTCCCCGCGGTTTCCACGTTTTCATAGTTTTCACGCCTGAGTCTGACGTATAGTTGCCGGCAAAAAAGCTGACTCAATGAAGTTAGCTGCGCATGGCTGCGCAGAAACATTTTTATGGTCTCTTAGGTGGAAGTGCACATGCGCGAACTTACCCCTTCCTTGTCACTTTTGGGTCAACTTGTTTGCCGGCCACCATACTCGTATATATATGCTATTTCTATATGCTAGACTTTATTCTAATCCTAAATTTCAGATCGATATGTTCAGTACTACCGACGCGGCTTAGAAACAAAAATCCAAAAACTTTTGCATTTGCAACATTGGTTGAATTAGTGCCGTCTACTGCCCAAATAATTCTCTACTATGTATATATATTTTTTTAGCTTTGGGTTTGGGGAGGTTGGTAATTGACCACCATCTCGCCTGATTTTAAGCGATGATGTGATCAACGATAAAGTATATAATCAATTACTTTAAAACGAGAGTAAACACAACCCTTTAAAAGAATTTTCCAGACACAGACCCTACGTAGGTACATGTACTTCACAAAACACGTAGTCGCAGAACAATAGCGAAATGGTTTCTCTCGAGCTTTCGACGTCTGTGCACAATGTGAAGAAGACGCGAACTGTGGAACTCTCGTAAACTTCGTAATGAATTGAAATACCATCGCCTTTACTCAGTATACAACATTTTACGTACTTGCGCTTTTACATTGTTCTCTTGTATTTTAGGTTTCATAATGAAAAGTATCGAGACCAGACAAAAATAAAAAAATTGGCAGTTATAGAAACTGCCCATAGAATTGAAAGCTTATATAACTCAGAATTTGATAGCTCTCTTTGGAAATTACGCGGGTGAAACCGGAGGACGTGGCCATGAGCATGGCCATCTAAAATGCTGATGCAATTGCGATGGTCAATAGGCACGGTCCCGAGTTTAGCCAAAGACACTCATATCATCAATCATTCCCGAACGTGACGCTAGAACTCAATTCACAGCCCACGAAAAATCTATCTGTGGCGCGCCAAAAGATGTTTTACCCTTCAAAAAAGGATGCAAAAAACATGTATTCCTCGCTCTTCTGCCACCAATTAAAATTGCAGTTGGCAATGTTAATGCTCACTTTTCTTATCTTTCTCTCTTTAAGCTATCCCGAAACCACAGAGAGAGTGATTGATAACAAATAACAAACATACCATTGACATTTACGATGGATAGATTAAAAGCGTCCACACACGAGTCCTAAAATCAGAGGAAATGACGTAAAAGTAGTGGGGCGGATCCTACATCGCAACATAAATCACCAATCATAATTATGGTGCGATGTAGGATATGATTGGTGATTTATGTTGCAATGTAGGCTCCGTCCCACTACTTTTACGTCATTTCCTCTGATTTTAGGACTCGTGTTTGGACGCTTTAATTCCTATTTGAAGTGTGATGTGTGATGACAAATATTTGTACTGTGTCTGGGTGTTTTTATGTATGATAAGTATGTATTTACAACTATGTAAGTAAGTATTATATCAGTTATTTGGCCGCCATAGTACAAACTTTGCTTAGTTTGGACATAGAATAGATTGGTTTGGGGCCAGATAGTTTTGTGTGTGAATTGTTCAGCAATATTTATTTATTTATTCATTCCATTCATTCATGGAGCTAAAACAGTAATTAAATTACTATAAAACAAAGCATCTTACATTTACAAGCTGTCAACAACAAGCGCCTATCGTGGGAGAGGTCTCCGGTCTCCGGTCCACGGTTTCTCTCTGCCACGAAATGGTGGAAAGTGTCAATATTGGTATAGGGTAATGGCGGACCGGACAAAGTAATTAACTTGTGTGTTCGCTCAATGGACACGTTTGATAGTCGCTGCCTATTCAATGAGAGTACTTATTTCAGTGTGTGTGCCTGAGCACTAATCAAAATGTCGAAAGACGGAACAGTTGGTCTGAAACTGACGTTTAAAGTTTTTTTTAAAGGGACTTTATGTGGCTCTATTAACCTATTCTGACTATCTATTTGCGCACATATATAGAACAAAACTTACTCTTACAGTATGAATAGTGTATCTCATAAAACCACTAGCGCAAGGGCACCTCGGACCTTGACGGTACATCCTCCGTCTGAGGTGTCCATCCGCTAGCCATCGTCTAGACTCGATTCTTCGTATAGCCACAGCAAATACCGGGCAATCTATACTAATATTATAAAACTGAAAAGGTTTTTTTTGTACTGGACCGATTTCAATATTGATTACACCGTTGGATATGTACCCGATCCCCGAGTGCTATAAGCTATTTTTATTATGTACCTCAGGCGAAGCCGACGCGGACCGCTAGTTATAGATAATCGTGAATTACAATCCACCAAATACCTAGCGATTGTTTGCATTTGATCAATCCATTTAACTGTAATTGTAACATACCAAAGTTGTTAGGAACTCGTTGAGAATTCCGCGACTAGGAAAGGCCAAATCTTGTGTAACAATATGGAATACCTTAGTGACCGCTAAGCTCTAACAAGAAATCGAATTATCCTTAGGCCTTTATTGGTTTATGGATAATTCAGCGGTACTTAGTTTAAATAGTTAGGCATGTAGTATGGTTTTCATTTTAATTTACATAAAAGTTGTGTTGATTTACATACACAAAGTGTGTTAGAAAAGTAACATTTTTATTTTAATGATTTCTTATA
Organism: Ectropis grisescens; assembly: GCA_017562165.1. Taxonomy (NCBI): domain Eukaryota; kingdom Metazoa; phylum Arthropoda; class Insecta; order Lepidoptera; family Geometridae; genus Ectropis; species Ectropis grisescens. The sequence goes on along the minus strand of CM029781.1, from coordinate 27,861,223 downwards.
CAAAAGCTTCTCACGTCTGTATCCCAAAGCCTATACAATATAACATTTTCCGATAAAGAGAGGACAATTACTTTACCCGTCATGTTTTAAGTTTAAAAAATATTTATATGTAAAGTCACGTAAATAAACTGTACTGCACTTATTAAAAAAAACACAAAATTAATTTAAAATTTAAAAATAAAGTACTTAACACTTTATCGCTACAACCGATCTCTTTCAGACAAGCGCGGATTATAGGCATATTATGTTGTTCCCAACAGTGCAACTATCCTAAGTAATTTGGTAATTTGTAATGATATTTAAAACTTAGACGTGGCGTGCAAATAAGACAACAGTGTTGGATGTGTGATGTGTGTGTGTGTGAGGATGTATTAGGATTTTTTGCGGCATGGTTTGGTAATAATTGTTATCTACATAAAACCTTTCGCATAAAGGTCCAATTAAGAAGCTAAGTGCGGAAAACAGCCCATAATAAATGTAAAACAAAAGCACACACAAGAGACGTACTCAAAATAATGGCACAATTATAGAACCAACGGCCGTATGAAACATTACACGCGTAGACCACAAGAGGTGCCCTAGATCTAGGCTCTCAGTTCACCTAAACTCCACGACCATGATCGTTCATTGGCGTCCCTGTCGTATTTGCTACTGATAAAAGGAAAGCTCACATAAAAGAAACGTTAGTTCGACCATCTGGCCACAGATCTTCAGTGCCGTGCTTTGAAATCTGTGCTAAATGTTAGAACAGTTGGACACATCCGTCACAGCTGCCTCGATTCTTTGATCTCGCGGATTGAAGCCAGGCTTCAGGTTTGATATGCGAATTATTCGTGGCATGGTTTATGTGAAGTTTGATGGCAAATGAAACAGCTTTTGTATTAATTTCATCACCCGTCAATCTTTCGGTGGGATGTTTTGTTTCAAATCTAATAAATTAACAAAAGCTAGTTTTAAATATGTAAAACATTGAAGGATTTTAGTATGAAAATTAACGTGGTTGTTACACATTTTATATAAGTACACGGGTAACTCACGTTTGACATAGTCAGTCGATCGCGTCCGGCGATCTTTTTCAAGGAGAGTGCACGCGCGTGTTCGCAGCCCGTTTAGCTCTCAAACACGTTGAAGAATATTGATTTGAAAAGTGTGAAAACCTAGAATAATTTGAGATTTTTGGTCGGCGTAAGCAAAAACTACCAACTTTATGTATGTAGATGCATAAAGTTGGTAGTGTTTGCTTTGCATCTGCTGCAACTCAGTATCTTCTGTCACATGGAGTGAGTCAACGCTAGGAATCGGGCAGGATGATTCACAACGAGTCCCTAGTGGAGATTATCTAATCTGAAGAGATTTATTTCCTTCATCAGAAGTCTGCGCTCCGAATATTAGCGTGTTCATCCTTTCTTGAGTATTGAAAGCTCAATAGAGGTGAGGTCCTGCAATTGAACTATCACCGCTTCCAATACCAAATCATGATTGATATAAATTGTGTGTTTATGTTAATTAAGCCTTACTAAATTAGTATCTCAAATTGATTACCTCCTGAAAAACTTCGTGGACGATCACATGTGGCTAATATTAAAATTGGGGAAGTTTATACGCATAGATGAATTGATGTTACTACTTCATGCCAATACTACTGAATGGATCTAAATGAGATATATATCTTTGGTTGACCAACCTGCACTGGGCCAGTGGATTATGACCTTGAGTCTCTCCTTGCGAGAGAAGGCCCTGAGTTCTATCAGTGGGAACGGATGATATATCAGTATTATGAATATGATTAATACCTCGGAGTAGTTTAGTATCTAAAATTCCACTTAATAATTACTACGCTGTACTTGTCAGATCAGATGATAAATAACTTACTAAGTAGGTTTACGACCAGATTCCTTTCCGTGCAAACCACACAAATCTGTCTGCAGCCACATTCCTCCGATCTCCATAATAATTCAATATCTGTCTGTGCGTCAGGAGTTATCAGCCATCGTCTGATTTCTCCGTCTGCGGCGACGCTGGACAAGTGGCCTGTGCCCATGTTTGGCAAATCCGGTCCCTACACTGATGCAATTACTCACCCACCAACTTGTCTACAGCTTCGACCAAATGCAGCAACTAATTATTTTTAACAAGAATCTCGGCGAATCGCTCCCGACTTACGATAGTAGAGCTCCTTACTTGTTACCATTGTTAAATGTGTTTTGTATGGTCGGCGCCGGGAAATCGACTGAAATATGTCTTAATGCGATCTTTTTTTAAGGTTTCCCTCGTTAGGGTGGCATCCTGGGAACTGTGTTTGATGATAGATTGGTGAAGCCTTCTTTAACACGATACATAATATTCTCTTTACGAGTTCATGTCTAAGGGCTTGGTCTATGTCTCAAAACTCCATCACATTTTCTTACAGAAAGAGAATATCATTCAGATTTCTATTAGGAAAAGATTTGTTGGGTTGAGATACATAGTGCAATCGTAGAATAAAAACGTGCCGAAGGTCTCATAGGCAACGACTCGCCGCAAAATTACAAGTCATTGTTTTTATCAAACCCTTCATCCTAGCTTTGCATCAGACGAGATGGCGAAAAATTGCAAAATCTACTATCGATTAAATTGTCGATGATAAGGACTGCCGATAGAAGTGAAAACTTATAACTTAGAATTGTTTAAACGAGCAATTCTTGTATATGCAAAAAGCGTCCCGCTCCGTTGCTCCTGTACTATGCCACTACATCACTATATTAGGATGTCATTGACGGAAAACCATAAGATTTTCCCCTATCAGAAAAGCGATCTACGCGGCTGCTATTTTGGACAAGAAATTTTCACTTCAAATTCTTTAGATAACTTTAGAACACTTTAGATTCTGTACAGATACCATTTCTCCCTGTTCTACAGTAGAACGACAAAGATAAGCCCATGTAGGTACCTACTACCTACTCGTATTTGCGCAAGTTATGTTACCACAAAACCAATTCTTGAAACCCCGTTACACCGTGTGCGGTATAACTCCACGAATCAAAATTAAAAAACAGAAAGACACGGCAGATATCGTGACGGTGATATATTAAATTTTAATGATCGACTTGACGCGACTAACGAACGCAAATCGGTTAAACACATAATCGTAATTACATATTGTTTGCAATTATAGAGAAAACATGAAACAGTGAGCAAGAATATGAAGTTATTTTCTTATTTGGAGTGGCGATTACCGCCGTGGGCTCGGTGGGACTGACCAAATGAGATAGCGGCGTTTTTGGAAAAGAAGCTTTCGATTCTGGGAAAATTTGAATATGGCATTGAGTTATTTTGTATTGAGATGTGTGAGAATACTGAGTAATTACTGAATTCCAATTAATTTTCTTATTTGGTGTAGCGATTATCGCAGTGGGATTGGCTAAATATGAAGAAGTCGGCTTTTTGGGAAGGAAACTTTCGATTCTGCGTAAATTTTTATACCTATAGCATTAAGTAGATAAAAATTATGTGTCGAAATCTCGAAATATGTAGGAGTAAGGACAAACGAAAACGATGTGTTTGAAAACTAAAAATCTCTACGTTAATATGGATCTGGATTCTGGATTTTTGCCAAATGGACATATCAAAAGTTTTTTCAATGCCTGTTAAAACTTACCTCTATAATAAATAGTCATAATCTATTATCTTACTGTGTAAAAAATTTCAAACCGATTCATTCGTCTGTTCCGATGTGATTGAGCAACAAACATACAAACTTTAAACAATAGCTAAATTAGCAGTAGTCTTTATACCTATTGCTAGTATAGAATACAATTTCGGATTGTAGTGAGAATAGGAAACGCAGAGATATGATTGCAAGCCGCGCTGTCAGGGCAAAGAGCTGTGATAACCCTGTCCATCCCCAGCTGTCTCCACTCCCTGCAGCTGTTATCAGTCTCACTTGACGCCGCGGCGCAGCGCCCATCGGGGCCTACCACTAAATTAAAAACAAATTTGATTGCGGTTTTTCTAATCTACTATTAAAAAAAAGTGTAGGAACGCAAGTATATAACATTTTACTCAATCATGAAAATATATCTTGTTTTTAAGTGAAAACTTTTTTTGCTGCACCACACACAGATATTTTGTGGGCTGTGAATTGACCTCAAGCGTCACATCATTAAATAATTACTTTTTTGGGTGAACTCGGGATCATGACCGTCTAGAAATGAGTTAGTAGAGTAGAATTAAATTTCTACATGGATATGGCGTATTACCATTACATATCTATTCATGGCCATCTAGTCAAAATGACCATGCTTAGAAGGCTTAATATATGTACAGTGTACACTATAATGTTTTGAAGATTTATTCCAGACTAGCAACACCCTCTGGTTTCACCCGCTTAGTTTCCAAAGTGAGCTTTCAAATTCTGAGTTATAAGTTTACACTTCGATGCGCAGCTATATCTGCAATTTTTTTTCCGTTACATAACACACGTCGACAATATACGTCGGTAACATCAAATTAAGATTATAGTAGCCCCCTTAATCAGACTTTCATGTTGTCGCCACATCCATCAGTAACTTCACACCGAACGCACATAAATAATACCCATGATTGTACTACGACATACTCATCTCAATGTGACCGAAAAGGCAAACGAAAACCGATGTAAGAAAGACGGCGAAGGAATTACGGTGGTGGTTCCCTCAAAGTTACGATTGAGGACATGGTAGGTAGTGTAACAAAATTCCCGACACATAGACGCATGTGTATCTGTCACTTGAAAGACGACCCGACGTAGTGAACGGAATTATTTACGGCGCGGGCGTAGTAGTTACCACCTTCTAACATGACTGATCAATTCTTCGTTGCCACTGGATTCGTCTTTGTATCGGTACCAAATCTTACTAATATTATACATACATAATGTAGAATTATAACAGTGATAGAATTTTTCACACCGATAAACTGTAAGACACTGCTTGTCACGAAATAAAAGGATCATTTTACATTTAGGAAAACACTAGAATGTAACTTGGAACGAAACTGAAACAAAAAAATAAAGTTATAAGAACAAAATTAAAAATTTTGACTAAAACCCCACTGCCTCGGATTTGTTATCTGTACAACATTCTACTAGTCAAGCCCTTTCATTTAATACCCATATTAAGGGGGTTGTGAAAAAAGATTTGTATTTCGCCATTTTGTGGTGGCGGCCATCTTGGATTTGAAATGTGTCATAGTGCAAAGTATTCTACTAGTTAAGCCCTTTCGTTTGATACCCATATTGAGGTAGTAGTGAAAAAAATAATATAATTTGCCATTTTGTGGTGTATAGTATTTTACTAGTCAAGCCCTTTCATTTTATTAATTTGTTATTTCGCCATTTTGTGGTGGCGTATCTTGGATTTGTAATGTGTCATTGTGCAAAGTATTCTACTAGTTAAGCCCTTTCGTTTGATACCCATATTGAGGTAGTAGTGAAAAAAATAATATTTTGCCATTTGTGGTGGCGACCATCTTGGACTTTTTTATATTATAGTATTTTACTAGTCAAGCCCTTTCATTTGATACCCATATTGGTAGGTTGTGAAGAAATATTTTGTCCGCCATTTTGAATCGATATTAACCAAACATCGCTAAGAACACCCGCACGGATATTAACCTTCAAATAAAAAAACCGCATCGAAATTGGCCCGTCCGTTTGAGCTCTACGGTGCCACAGACAGACACACACAGACAGACAGAGAGAGACATCGACGTCAAACTTATAACACCCCTTTTTTGGTCGGGGGTTAAAAATTAATTAAATGTAGAGGTTTTTAAAAATTCATACCGTGTTTTGCGCGTTAAATAATACTAATGGTCGCCAAGGGGCCGAAACTCGACCTTAGAACATTATTAATTTATTTTAAATATCTATATAAAAGTACTTATTTATGTATTTGGGTATATCCAATACATGGTAGTAGGTATGTTGCATGCATTTTTTTAACTATGCTGTTGTTAACTTTTTGATAGATTTTTGCATTTACTAGACGTTCGGAAATCCATCGTTGGCAACCCTACGTCCGAGCTTCATCCGGCGCGGGCGCAAGGTTACGGAACATACAAATGTCGATTCCAGTGATGTCAGGTTCTTCGGCCCATTGAAATAGATTGGAGTAAAGGCCACTTCCATTAGTTTATCTACACAGTTAGCAACAACACCAATTTAAAGTAACCGCACTCAAATAAAGTACGCATGTATTTAATGTTTATGTCGGAACCAAACCAGGAGTTTGTATGTAGGTACCTATCCTTCTTCCTACGTATATGCAAATGTTTGGATATTAGTTACTCAATCACGTCGGACCGGTTGAACGAATCGGGTGGAAATTTGGAATACAGTCTGTTATAGTCGTCAGAAGTCAGGACATACGCCGATTTTATTCTCAGAAAAATGACGGTACGGAAACTATGCGGGCAAAACCGCGGGCACTGATAGTTAAATTTATGCAGAAGAATATGCAATATGGTTCACATTTGATGATTACTCCTCAGGAGGATTTACCTAAAACTAACCTTTTGACTAATTTAAAGAGTAATAAATATTTTATTAACAAACAATAATATCCAGAAATGATCGCCAAAACACAAAGTAAACTGGCTAAAACAATTCTAACCTTTGCTAAATACACCTAAACGCTCCTCTCCCGTCAGTGGGAAAGAATCACCCCTTCCAGTAATATCGAATAAATAATAAAAATTGGTGACAACAGGCATATACACATCAAATGACTCATCTGACACCAAACTAAGCCAAAAAGGGGCGCTTATAAGTTTGACTCGATGTCGGCCTGTCTGTGTGTGCTGATATAATACTTATATTTTGTTTGCAGGTAAATACATACTTATTTCTTATAAATAGAAATCGATTCAAGATGGCAGACACAGAGCAAACATTTGAGTTCATCACACAAATACCTATTTGCACTGAGATGGAATCGAACCCACGACCCTTGGCTTCTCAGGCCGAGTTACTACCCACTAAGCCACGAGGCCAGTATTATTAACAAACAATAATATTCAGAGATGGTCGCAAAAACACAAATAAACGGGCTAAAAAATTCGAACCTCTCAGTGGAAAGAATCGCTTCCTTCCAGTCAATATCACAATAAATTAATTTTGAAAAACTCGTGCAAACGGAATAAATATCAAAACGAGTGATCTCCGTTTTCTGCAAAAGCGTAATACACATTAGGTACTATGCGGATTTTATTTCAAAAAATAATATACAAAAAACATTTGTAAAGCACGTAGGTAAACTGAAAAAGCTGGCACGAAAATCTTCGGTACCAGCAAAGTTAAGTCATGCTTATATGTTTATATTTGAACCCTGAAAGTCGACACAATTTCTTCGCCCGTGTAATAAAAATAAAGGCGCGCACACATAGCACGTGCTAGAGAAGACTTCCGTCGAGCTTGCGCCACAGAATAAGTAGCAGTGAACCACTTTACGGGCTGCAGTCGAGTGGAACTTGAGTGGAGGTAATGTAGCGCGGCGGCTGATGTCATGTCACCTTCTGTCTCACATCACACTATACTTTAACAGAGAGTTTGTGTGAATGCACACCATCACACTATACTTGAAAAGAGAGGTTTTCTATGTTTTATCTATCTTCGTTACTTCGTTATCAAGCATGCAGCTGATCTGTGTGTTTTTTTTAAATAAATATTGACAAGACGAACAGGACCTGATGATAAGCAATATGCCTGCCACATAACAGCAAGTGACATGCAGCTATTGGAACATGAGGAGTCCAAATCATTACCTAGCACTGCACTGCGCTCGCGAGATCTAAGATGTTATACCTCTAAGCCCTGTAATTTTTCTGGAAACATTGCCCTTCAAACCGGAAACCGGAACACAGTAATGTTTGCACATTACACCAACTTTTTTTCTTTTGGACTGCGATAAAAAAAGCGAATACGTCACTTGGTTGACGTACTCCCGTTACTGTGGAATGCGACGCCTGAATGGGCATTTCCTATTTCCCCATGGATTCTTAACTTCTAAAGAAAAAACCTAAAAGTTCCTAGTTACCTACTAACGATTTGCGGTATTATGAAATAGAACAAATATATTTTAGGTAAAGTTGTAAAATCTACGGTTATTTCCCATATTTTGTGATTTTAACCCACAAAAAGTTAATTCAGTAATTAAACTGAATCTATTTAAACCTGGTTATTGCCATTATCTTTGCCTACACACCTGCTGCTTAGCTATTAACTAGATACTTTTGGATTTAGTATTATAGTTACTACAGGCTACAGGATTTGGTAAGTACTAGCTGACCCAGCGAACCCGTTCAACAATGATTCTATTTCATATTCTCGGATCTCAATTTTTTAAAATATAATATTAGTGATTTACCAGCGCAGGTACCGTTAAAACGGTCTATATGTTCCAGAAATTAGCTAGAGCAAACAGACAGACAAAATGAGTAAAGTGTGAGTGATGTGAGTGAGTAAATAACATTTTAATAATAATTGAATTGGTTGACCACTATCTGTGTTTAACCCCGACGTCGATGTCTGTCTGTCTGTCTGTCTGTCTGTCTGTCTGTCTGTCTGTGTGTGTGTCTGTCTGTGGCACCGTAGAGCTCAAACGGATGGGCCGATTTGCGTTGAAAGTTAATATCCGTGCGGGTGTTCTTAGCTATATATCGATTCAAAATTCCACAAAATGGCGGACAAAATATTTCTTTACAACCTACCTCAATATGTGAATACTAGTTTTAGTTTGAAATTTCAGACAGACACTAAAATTTTATTTACATTCACAAATATTTTTTTAAATAACATATTTTAATTTTAATTGAATGGGTTGACCACTATTTGAAACCAAGAAACCAAGATTGAAACTGTTGGAAAAACCTGCTCAGACAACGCATTCCACAGTCCAGACGTTATTTTTACGAAGGTGGAGTAAAACCTCCTCGTTCGATTCTGCAGAACGTTAACCATGAATCGATGTCGCTTTTTCAAACCACGAGCAGTCGAATAGAAAAAAGAGCAAGTTAGTTTTAGGTCACGCAGATCAGTTCACACTCTCCGAAATGCATCCGATAAAAAAACATTAAGCCAGCAAACTTGCTGATACAGTTATAATATGGGTTCGGATATAGTGATAACCTGATAACTCGCTTAAATTTATTAGACCTATATTCAAGATACACCCAGCAATAAAAAGAATTCGACTTGATACTTTTTGTACGTTCATAGGCAACGATAACCACTTTCTATCACGTGGCCTTCCTGCTTCTTTGTCTACTATAAAAAATCTAATCATTGAACACATACTTTCATACACGCACAACATTGACGTTTTGGGCGTGTAAAATGACTATGTTGTAATTGTAAGTTATTGGAAGGAATTTAATTGCATGTAGCTATCACTTATGCCAAAATTATAACAGCTACACAATAATTTCTTTGCGTGTTTCGGACACCAAACACTACTCATAATCTCGATAAAAATACTGTTTATTGTAAGTTTTTCGACGCAATGCGCTAGCTAATGAGGGCGTAATGAACGCATGCGTGCCGTGTCGGTGCGCGGTTAGCCGTGTGCGGGGTTCCTTATCTCCTGGTATTGATAAGACTGAGGTGGTGATTGCGGTAGGTGGTCGATGACTTACCAACGATTAGTACTTGTAACAACGATTAGGTGGGCTATGATTTTAGCAGAAGCTTATGTGCACCTGTGATATTGCTCTTCAACTATTAAAGTTGGTTCCTGTATGTTTTCACGAAGCGTGAGTGGTATTTACAACTCATTGATTGCTTTTACGAGTTACAACGAATAAGTTAAAGACTGGTTATTTTTTTTTTTAGTATTATATGTTAGTCAGTTGTTTATTATGATAATGAGTTTCCAGGTGATTAAAGTTACAGATTGTCAATAGATATAGCGGAGATTGTGCTATACCGTGCGATGCATTTTCTACCGGCTACTCATTAGGCTGAATATTTATTTTTACTCATTCAATAATAAATGTGCTGAAATTTATTTAAAGCACTTAATGAAAAAACAAATGTTTTTTTTAGAAAAAGTGAGTTAGCTTTAATGTTACGAATTGAAAAACGTACTAACTAAATTTATCAGAGAAACAAATGCGCATTGATATAAATATAGTGGAACTTGATTTTACAAATATAGTATACTTGTAAAATCATATGCATAATCATGTATAAAAATTATATGCTCGTAAATTACATAATAACATTACATTATACATTATAGTACATTATAAGTTTAGAAAGAATGGTTTTAACAAAGAATTACTTAGATAACTCTTGACACGTTTTTTCAATTTTCACACATGAAATTTTTCATCCTAGAATTAATTTCTTAATCTTCTTCGGTCTTCGGTCAGTCTTCTTCTTTCGCAGTCCCATTCAAAACGGCATGCCTGGTCACGTATAACTAACCCATAGATGGAGAACCCTAAGCGTAAAAAAGTATAATACCGGCGTTGCCCAAGCGTATAAATAATGTAAAGATATACGCATCTACTTACCTATTTGTCACGTGGTAATCGTTTATTTGCCACATTGTGCGCGTCCGAAGGCTAGGCGTGTTCGCGCACCACTTTTCCGGTTCCGTACTTTCCCGCCTCGACGTAGACAGACAGACAGATTACTGATTACAGGTATCATCCACGCTAGAATAGACACGTTAGACACCAATTAAAAAGGATATGAAAAAAGTCACAAACTTAAAAACTATTGTGACGGCGTACAGCTAATGTTCCCAGAGCCATCACCTGCCAATGGGGGTCAGACAAATTATGGCTAACTGATTTAAGAAATAGTTTGATTTTTGTATAAGAATGAACAGTGTCGGGACGAACACACCTGTTTATAACAGCATAGCAGTTATTTGAATATTAAGAGTCCGTGCCTATTACTTACTGCATTACGTTCGTCCCCCTGAGATACGAGTATAAAATGATTTATCTCTTGCCTATAATTTCTCTGTAAACAGTGGTCTTCAAACTGCGACTGCAATTCGTTGATTCAATTGTCAATTATTCTACAGCTTAGCTGTAACTATGATGCTAAATAGTGTATACCTACTTGTAGTGCTAGTACTCTTTGTAGAGTGCACGTGAAGAAGTTTACCAGTTATTGTACCGCAAAGCAGAATAAAGTGGGATTCGTTCACAAGTACACTGACTCTCAAAACAAATTGGCTGAACACCACTCCAACAAAATTTCCAGGCACTCGACAATTCCCTGAACAATTACGACTCCACGTAATTGCAAAAAATCGTAAAACCTCTTTGAACTTCGAGGATTCAAACAAAGTTCGCGGATTTTTTATTGAAACGGGAATAATAAAACAAAACATTTCCTCTGTTACCCAAAAATCCGTCGATTACGTCCGTCCGTACGTACGATTCTTGTGAACGAGTTGGATCGGCTTCCCCGAACTCAATAAAACAAATGCCTGCCAGTACCCAGTACCTATTTCTTCTGGGATGGACAAAAATAGTTTTCGTATCGCACGGGTGCGGCGCGCCACACGACCGTTATCAATCTACTGGGCAAATGTTTGAATTGGATAAAATATTATGATTCCAAGTATTCGGAGTATTCATAGGCCGTGACAGGGATTCTAGGTCTATCAGATTGTTTATTAAACATAAGTGGCTGGGCTGAGGCATGCCAATTCTGATTAGCCGTCATCATATTTATATTATTAGTTTACTACAATCAGCACCTAGCATCCATTTGTGTAGTTCCTGGGGCCTTTTTGTCTGAAGAAAGCGGTCTTAACTTTGATATTAAATATATATATAAGTAAATAAATATTGTTGGACAATTCACACACAACACCATCTGACCCCAAACTAAGCAAAGCTTGTAATATGGCGGCCAGATAGCTGATAGAATACTTATATAGTTCTAAATACATACTTATTATACATAGAAACACCCAGACACAGTGCAAACATTTGAATTCATCACACAAATATTATTAGCTCTCTTTTCGTTTCGGTTGAAATTATAGAGACAGCAATAGCAAATACCAAGCCGATTTAATTAGACAAAAGAAGGGCTGACCTCTAGCCCTCTTTAGCTTTAAAAAATGCAAGTACGTAGGTACGTACGTACCTACATACTATACGTTATTTCAGACTATTATCTACTAGCTTTTACCCGCGACTTCGTCCGCGCCTCATATTTATTAAAGTAATTGAGGCAGTACCTACTCGTATGTCTACTACCATACAAATACACGTTTCCTAATCAAAATCGGTCTAAGTCAAAGTTTTATATTTATTAATAAATGTACAATTTACACGACAAATTACAAAGAAACTATGTTCTCAAAAAATTAATCAAAAACAGACTTTAATTTAAAATCATATTGGGACGTTCCACCAAATTTTATTAGAGTCTATTAGTAGATATTAGTAGATATATCGACTGATTACATGAACGCAAATTTTAGTTTGTTGTTCATATTTCAAAAACCGCCGCACTGATTTCGATAAAATTCATATGACCACCTCTGAACTATAATCTACCAACCAAAAAAATAACCATCTAAATTGATTCAAAATTGGAAATACAACTGGATTGATAACCTCTTCCTTTTTTGAAGTCGGTTAAAAATAGCATACAAAGAGTGCCAAGATCCTTCCATGCACACTTTTACTCCTCATTTCCACTCTTTTCAACTCTTTTTCTGTGATAAAAAGTCGCCGTTGTCCTTTCCTAGTCTATATGTGCACCAAATTGTAACAAACTCTTTAAGTGGCTTAGGCGTTAGACGGTAACGGACATAGAGAGTTACTTTCATATATATAATTTCATATTAGAATTGAAAACAGGTGTACCTGATCATTTTATAGGAGGCAGTTGTAAAAGATTACCGAAAAGTAATACGTTTACTCCTCCAAAAAAATTCATTTTCACAGTTCTTAATTTGCCTTAATCGAGCGTCCATCATGCATAACATTTGATAAGACACCATGGAAATCTCGTCGACTATCAAAAATTCTGACTGATAGTCTGATACGCCATTTAGTGGCTGCTCCCATCTTAAGTATTGAGGTTGTATAGTGCACTGTATTCTTCTTGTCAAGTCTTTTTATTTGATACCCATGTTGATGGGGTTCATAAAACCTAAGTTATCCGCCATTGTGTAGAGGCCGCCATCTTGGATTTAAATTTTATATAATACATTGTATTCTACTGGTTGAGCACTTTCATTTGATACCCATATTGATGGGATTGATAAAACCTACGTTATCCGCCATTGTGTAGCGGCCGCCATCTTGGATTTCAATTTTTATAGTATATTGTATTCTGCTTGTTGAGCCCTTTCATTTGATACCCATGTTGATGGGATTGATAAAACCTACGTTATCCGCCATTTTGTAGCGGCCGCCATCTTGGATTTCAATTTTGTATAGTATATTGTATTCTGCTTGTTGAGCCCTTTCATTTGATACCCATATTGATGGGATTAATAAAACATAAATTATCCGCCATTTTGTAACGGCGGCCATCTTGAATTTATAATGATAATGAATAAACATAATTGTATTGTCATCAAAATCCAAAGTGTATACAACATTTCAGATTAATCGGTTGACAGGAAGAGGGTGAAATTTGAATGACTAAATTTGACCCAAGAATAAATAATAATAATTAATAAAAAAAAACCCAATTCCACCCCCGTAGGTACAGTTCGAAACTACAAAACTGCTAAAACATACATTTTATGGTTTCGTGTTAAATATCTAGACGTAAAGTTTCATAGTTCTTCAACAATGACGAAGTTTTCCATATAAACTTTCATCCCTTATTTTAACCCTTTCAACCCTTTTTTCGGAACAAAAAGTAACCTATGTCCTTTCTCGGGATCTATTTTATCTATGTATCAAATTTCATCAAAATTTGTTGGTTGGTTTAGGCGGTAAAGACGGACAGACAGACAGACAGACAGACAGACAGACAGACAGACAGACAGACAGAGTTACTTTCGCATTTATAATATTAGTATGGATTTATGCCAAATTTCCTCCAAATACTTTTAGTAGTTGTTTGTGAAAAATCAACAAACCTGCCAAGCCATGTAAATTAATTTTTTTGCTATAAGTAAACTTTGTTGTTCCAGAATTCTTCAGGAAGCTGCTGAAGCTATCCCGGGAAGAGTTCCACTCCATGTTCAAGCGCACGTACGGCATGATCTACGAGCAGCACTCGTACGTCTTCGAACAACTCTTCGAACAGCTCGAAAGGTCAGCATTATTGAAGTCAAGCACGAGCATCCCACTAAATGTTCCCACTGCTGGGACTCGAGGCTTTCTCTCGCAAGGAGAAAGTCAAGGCCATAATCCACAACGCTGACCCTGTGCGGGTCGGTGAATTACACATGACCTCAAAAGATTCTAGGTACACTTCGGTTTTCTCACGATGTTTTCCTTCACATAACACATGACTCGACAAACCGGTGCGCGTGGGATTTGAAGTCAAGAGACAATACATACTTTGACATTTTTAATATTAGTAGAATAGGATAGCAGGATATCTGTATCTTTTTTGATTTCAGATGATTCTTACAACCGTCAATCTCGGTGATCATTAACCTCGACGCAAACATTTTTAACCTGACCTACGTGACTATCTGCGAATCTGTGTAAGGTCTATTTATACCAGTAAACACATCCGTGCCGGTTCGCTGGCCATTGGGAATACAGGCCCAGTACACGCACACGCTCACCGATACCGTCATTTATTTTGTTGATCATTGCTAACTGATGCGACATTAGGTACTCAATATAGATCCCGCTTGGATCCCGCATCCTATTTTATCCTCTGACGTTCCTGTGTGAACTTACTACCGTAGGAAATCTCAAAATTGTATAATAGATTTGAGGTACATCTATTGGACCAATATGTAAATTTAAATACTAGTTTTTTTAAACACTCCTCTGTTTTACTCGCGGAGGACCCGTTATTTTCTCGGGAAAAAAGCCTATGTGTTCTTCCAGACGATAAATACAACTGTATTCCAAATTTCAGCTCCATCCATACATGTACGTTTACGTCGTGATTGAAGCACAAACATCCAAATATCCGAACATTGACATTTACAATATTAGTAGGAAGTATCTGGGATGTTTTTTAATGTACTCGTACATAAGCTCTGTCCTGTTAGATGTTATCCGGCCATTGGTGATGATAAACGTAGGTGTTAGAAATGAAACGTGTGGTTCGTCTGGTTCCAGGTACTACACGCGCGGAGACACCAACTTCAGTCAGATGATGGACGGCTTCTTCGGCATCCTCTACGAGAAGATGTTCACCGTCCTCAATTCGCAGTACCAGTTTGATTCTACGTAAGTTAACATTATTTTATTAAGAATTAAGAACAGCCTTGGCCTGCCAGTTCTTATTGAAAAAAAAAGTAAATTATGCACTGTTTGTCAAATCTTATTTTAAAAATCAAGGGTTTTGATTTTTGTTCCGAGTGAACTCTACACTAAGTCAACCGGTCACGAAAGACGGCATTGTATAATTTGGTCCAACTCGAGAAATAGGTATCTTGTTTTCTTCGATATTTAGCATTACAGTAACCCATACAGAAGTCCCATTTTCAAATGGCACGTTTTCGATCACTTCTATTGCAAGTGAAACATGGTATTTAAATGACAAAATCAAAAGCTGGAACGGGCTGCCATTATACTCCTTCGGCGACTCTTCGGATGTAGATATTCTTTAATCCCAGGCTGTCACAAACAGCTGGGGAATAGTTTATCTAGATCACATGTGAGAACGTACTCCCGGAACTTTAGCTTCTCGGATCACGCACATTTAATAACTTTAATAACCAAATTGTTTGAGCGCTGGTTCATTCGATCCTGAGAAAACAGACATCGGGGCGCCCGCGACATGAGGTTATTACGGCTTAAATTTAACTACCACGGAACCGACATCTTCGAAATCAAACCTTGTTTTTCAAATTATTACTAAATATGGCTATATGGTGAGAGCTAATTTAACTACCACGGAACCGACAGCTTCGTTCGTTCATAGCATTACAGTAACCTCACCCGTGCAGAAGCTCCATTTTCAAATTGCACGTCTGTGATCACTTCTATTGCAAGCTAAATATGGTGAGTTATATGGTGAGAGCTATGGTGAGTGGTTATCCAGTAGGTTTCTCTGTTTAATTAAAGTTTATGACTGTCAGTGTCAGCTGGAATTGAAAAGAGCAATTGTATTAGTACTTATTTTAGTTTTTGTACACCTCATGGAATAGTTTATATCAACTTACACGTCTGCAACCATAGATTAATAACGCCCAGATCGAAAATATTTAAACAAATGTTTCATCTAAAGTGAGGCACTAACTTCGGCAAACAAAACTTTAATGTCGTGGAGTATATACAATGAAAGACCACAGAAACCATCATGTTTTTAATAGTCGGAGACGCATGTACTATCGCTGGACCTTGACAACTGTTGGTAGTTTCGAATGGACTGAGCCAATAGGTTTCTAGGCGTTATTATTCTATGTCTGCGTAATAGCAATCACATGCAGTACCTACGCTATTGCTGTCCCCTCTAATAACAAAACAATTACTTTGATCTATCCTAGTGGCGAGCTCAAAACTAACAGAATACGACCAGAATAGCTCAATACCGCCGCCGTACGTTTCGTTCGACAGCAGTAGAACACAAAATTGTAGTATGAGTTTGAAAATACAGCTCCTGTAGGTACGAGTACTGTTTCGCCTGTAATCGTTAATACATTTTTCAACACTTTACATCCTACTATCGGTTATAATCACTTGTTTACGTCTCTATAACACTCGAGCGATCCGTGTAAGTGGTTTATAGTTGCGTCTTCATAAACAATTGTGCACTAACAACCCTTTTATGAGGCGCGGTGTAGGATTGCTGGTTTATGGGCTACACATTTGCCACACGATGCCGGCTCGTGCCCTGGTTAGTATAGCGAAGATTTAAAAGTACTAAAATGTTTATAGGCGATGGCTATGTCCGGAGTTATGGGGCAAAGGTCATAAAATGGAGTCAGGTGGCCGGTTCGTCTAAATTCCTTACTTTGTTGGATCAGCTTTTGTTGGCCGAAACTTGCTGAGCTATCGGAAGTTATATGGATTTTATACTTTTGTAAATAAAATAGGTACTTCTATTATAAAATTGTCTACTATGCCCTCGAAAAAAAATATCTGCAATGTACAGAATTCGACCCGTTACAGTTTTATTATAAGTAAGTAAATAGATAAAAAGGTCCCAATTCTAATGAGAGATCATTCGATTTGGTATACTCAACGTCTGTCCCTAGTTTTTAATAAAATAACGAACTCTAGCGCATTATCACGCTTTTGACCTTTCTTATCAAGTTGAAAGTTTAAATTGAAACATCTAGCTAATTAATTAAATCGTAAAGTTAATTAAATTTATATATTATTTGCACAGAACGATAACGTAGGTTTTTGTATAGTTCTTGGAGACCTCTGATAATAATTGTTGTTATAGTAACAGCTATCAGTTTTTTGGTGTCTTCAATAATATTTAAGATTAGGTACTTAGGCTAAATTAGCCGCCAAAAAACTAGGTGTCCTCTCAAAGGTGCGAAGATACTTACTTCAATTCTGAACAGTTGCTCACGTTATACAAAGCACAGATTCGCTCCTGTATGGAGTTCTGTTCGCACCTTTGGGATGGATCGGCTAAGTATCAGCTGGGGACTCTGGAATCGATTGAGAGACGTGCCATAAGACTCATAGGCAATGACGCTCTTGTGCGTAAAATACTTCAAAGTCTTGATCATCGCCGCAAAATCGCTAGCTTATCGGTTTTTTATCGGATACACTTCGGAGAGTGCGTAACTGATCTGCATGATCTAATACCACCTTGCCCTTTCTTCTATCGGACTTCTCGTTCCACAAAAGGGCGGCATGTTCCAAAAACGCGAACGAAGAGATTTGACTCCACGTTTGTGATAAGAACGTCTAGGTTGTGGAATGCGTTGCCTGAGTGGGTTTTCCCTGATGGTTACAATCTTGGTGTCTTCAAATCGAGAGTGAATCGGGTTTTTCTAGGTAAGCACGCTCCATCGTAGATCTCATCATCGCTTAACATGAGGCGAGATGGTGGTCAAGTGCGAACCTATTATAGTTAAAAAATGTGTTAGCTCCGTGACATTACCCCTCATACCATTTACCCTTTAATATAGTTGAGTCCACATTAACGCACTTAGCAATGTTAATACCATCAGCAGGGAAGAAGTAGATTCTTTTTTTTAACATGAAATTTATACTGAGATGGTAATCACCCCATAATCCACTCAGGTAACGCATTCCACAGCCTAGACGTTCTTATCACAAAATTAGAGTCAAACCTCTGCGTTCGAATCTTTGTAATATCAACCATGAAATGATGTCACTTTTTCGCGCTACGAGCAGTCCGATAAAAAATATAGCAAGTTGGTGTTGGATGCAGATCAGCTGCACACTCTTTGAAGTGTATCCGGATTCATTTGGTTACCAAGATGTTTCCTAAGCAGACGGTTGTTCCCAGGTACTTGAAATGTGTGAACGAGAACATGCGCGACATCCAGCCTTTCGAAGACGTCCCCAACAAGCTGACCATGCAGCTGAAGCGAGCAGTCGTCGCCACCAGGACCTTCCACAAGGCTCTGCGCTCCGGGGCTGAAGTGGTCCGAAACATGGTGCAGGTAATTTACATTCAAATGTATAATTAACTAGCGTTCCGCCCCGGCTGCCCGTGGTACGTATATTATTTATGTATATATATGTACCTATATAGCACTTAGGGATCACGTACATACCCAATGGTGAAAGACTTTTTAAATCGGTCCAGCAATATGTAATGCAATGTATTCTATGAAGAATACAAACGTAATTCCTATCACCAACACTTGAACTTTATGGTATGGTGTTAAAGTTCAAATTGACTTTTAAGTATTATTACGAATCATTTATATGAGAGTATAGACTTTAACAGGCATATTTTTTAATTATTTTTTACGCCAGAACCGGATAGTCGTACATCGAGGAATATTCTGAAAAAAGAATTAGCGAAATCGGTTTAGCTGTTCGCGAGAGTGTCACATAATCATGAAGTAAATTCTTGCAACATGTACCCATGTACGTTTTGTTGGTGGTCCAACTAGGGTCTGCATCCGCCCTCATTACTTTACCGAGTACTTTGTCTGAAACTAATGATGTTTGACAACAAACGTGAGACAAATTTAATAACCTTGGGACAGAAAAATAATAATCGTATCAAACACAAATCAGTCCAGTCTAGCTTCATGATATTTATGCTAATCCTATGAAGAGCGGACACAACACAGAGTAAAGATTAAATTATTCATAAGCTAGAGCCGCTTACGCTAAACGTGAATAAACAGAGTTGAAGGAAATAGGCTATTGCCCTCTACACGAGCTTGTCTAAATTGATTGAGAATAATTTTGTTCCGTGATGCTTCAGCGTAGAACACGGTAGGTATTGGCTCGCTCGCTTGTTGTAAGATTCCATAAAGGAGATAAGCCATATGAAAGCTAAATTTCTAAGTTAACAGTCTTTGTAATAATTGTAAATATCAAGAGGGCGTAGTTGAGATTATGGCGAGAAATTGGTATGGGCGTAAGATTGGGTTAGTTCAAAAAAGCTGCCAAAGTTCAACTGAGACCAACAGCCATAGGCTCTTTTGAAACAGAAAGGTGTCAAGTCGAGCGTTTCTGATGGAGAGAGCTACACCCCTGCAAATGCTGATATCCATAGGCAACAGGGAAATAATACGGACTAATAATACATAAGTACATGCGAGACCTATAAGATGTTTAGGGAAACGGTAGGGTACGGTCCAATAAGTCAAAACAAATGAGCCTCCAGTATTCTTGATCTTGTAATATTTTGTAAAGAACAGCATTTTCCTTAAAATGAATAAGCATGAGAGCATTACGTTCTTTACAGCTTAAAACGCTTTTCTTACGCAGAGTCCATTTTCACTCAAGCTCTAGTAAATATTACTGTTGCAGGGTTTTTACTAATTACCATCATTCGCCTGTATAATATTATTTAGTAGGATACTTCAGTAAGGTTTTGCCTACCAAATTACTCCCATTTAAAGGCTGCGTCATTTGCATATAATTTCAATTCAGTGTCCAAATTTGCCGGGAATAAAATTGTCAGGTCCTAAATATGTAAGTTTAGGTTCTGATTGTGTCCGCGCCAACTGTGTCAAACTGCTAATTCATGCAAAGTATCTACATCCTCCACTCCAGACAATTTAGTTTTTACAACCTAAAAAGTGATTCGGGATGTAACCTTGCCGAATCGTCCTCAAGCGAAAAGCAGTCGTATCGAACCGAGTGGAAAGATGAAACTAGCTTGCCTAGTTCGCTGCCTAGCGCAATAACACGCGTGTGATTACAATGCAAATAAGTAATCAATGCAAATCTATATTCGCGTTGAAGCTGACCTTCAACTTGCTTTGGCGAGTTTTAGCTAGCAAGTGAGTCACGCGGACCGTCGCCAACTCTCGGTTCGTTGATCCCTGTTGGCGCCAAATGACACCCGCCGATTTATTGAACACTGTAGCGCAAGCCATGTGTAAATCGGGCTAAATTTACTTCAGGGTTGATTCTGAACGCAATCCGAATGACTCAAATTCGGAACGACAGGTCGTTGCAGTCCTTGTCTCAGTCATTCTAAATGAATGAGACAAAGATTGAGAGGTTTGGTTCTGTGTCGAGATCAATCCGAATGGGTTGAGAATCGCTACGCAGAAGCACTAAATATTGAGACATTGGCCGGGAGCTCACTTCGTTGCTTCATTCTCGTAAACCTTTCAGAGAGCTTGATCAATGCGACGCCAGACCACAAAATGTTGCCCTTTATTTGATGAACCCTAAAATTTGTGCACCCATTCCATTTAGTGCAACAACTGACTAACTGACTGGCTGGTGACTGGCCTCGTGGCTTAGTGGGTAGTAACTCTGCCTGCGAAGTCGAGGGTCGTGGGTTCGATTCCCACCCAGTGCAAATATTTGTGTGATGAATTCAAATGTTTGCACTGTGTCTGGGTGTTTCTATTTATGATAAGTATGTATTTAAAACTATATAAAATATGTATTATATCAGCTATCTGGCCGCCATATTACAAGCTTTATTTAGTTTGGGGTCAGATGGTGTTGTGTGTGATTTGTCCACCAATATTTATTTATTTATAACCCCGCCAGCGTGCTACGCACGCTTCCTTCTGATAATGGGCTTCATCATCAGCATTATTTCTTAGCCTTGATCGGTATATAGATGATCCAATTAAGTTTAGTGTAAGTAGTTACGTACCTATGTAATGTAGTGTAGTTTTCATTCTTTTAGGGTTGAGGTAGTAGGTATTCCTTCCATAGGTTCTTTTAAATTGACTCCGCGAAAACATAAAATGAAATACACATAAGCTTCATTCAGCTACATACAGCGCTTCGCGGTTTTACCCACGCATTTCCAATTCTCGTTAATTCCCTATAATACAAAGTAGCCTATGCGCTATTCCCTACTATAAACTGTGTTCCAAATTTCAGCCCGATCCGTTTAGTCGTTCCGACGTGATTGACCAACAAACATATAAACTTTAGCATTTTATAATATTGGTAGGCTAAGTATCATAATTTAGTTTCGTTAATGAAACTTCTGCGAAAATGTCGAGGTCTGTCGTTCAGATCATCGTATTAATTGTCGCCGGTTTAGCAATTGGAATTTTAACGGCCATTTGTACCGATACACTAGTGACTCCATTGGCCATTGGGGTTATCGCAATCACAAAGACCTACTTGAAAAATAATGAGATTAAAACAGCTCAGAAAACAGTTCTCGGAAAAGAATCGTAAACACTTAATACATAACTCATCTTCATCGTTATTAAGATTTTGTTGAAATTCTTATATCTAACACTACAAAGGTTAACACAAAAGAAACGGGAATGGTATTTTTTTAGATAATAAATGAATTATCTACGCACTAAAATAAAAATATAGGCATCAATATTACTGAGTGGTAGGACTGATTGCCGCTTGGGGAAGTACCACACTTTATTACACCACAATTAATTATTATGATAATATACAAATATTACTATATTCCGTTTTTAAGGCAGCGTTTCCAGAGCAATGAGAAAAATTACCTCAAATGTCCGGGTGGTAAAGCTTAGGCAGTAGTTTTAACTCTTCAAACGCTGCGTGACACTGGCACTGTGCTGTTATGGGCAAGTCATACAGAGCATGTCTTGCTCCCAACTCCTTAAAAACTTTCTGTCACATGAGTACCTAAATCTGTAAATTGTTTCTACTTGTGAATGAGGCATTTTTAAAATAGAACAAATAAGTAAAAATATTTGTCAAATGAGGTGTTTCTGAAATAAAGTAACTTTTCAAAAATATGTACCTAATCAAATTCGTCAAAAGTGGCGCCAATAGTATTTCTTAAATTTCTCCACCCTTATACTCGTAGATATATATTGGCCTTCTGTGAGGAAATTGAGTATACTATTTGACAGGTTTTTCAGTTTTAAAATGCCCCATTATTCTTATCTCGTGTGTACAAAATGCATTGATCTATATTACAAAATACAGTATTAATTTGAAATTAACTCAAAACTGCTTAAATTACTGTAAGTAAAGCCTCCGGGCAGCCTCGTAATGGGCTAATCTACAAGTTTTTCCACTTACCCACATGAGATTGCTTGGACCCTATTCAATTTATGCAATAGGCCCACTAGCTAGCTCCTTTTGACTTGCAAATGCTTCCCGCAACTGAGTTGCTTAGAAGCTCGTCTCAGATGAGTCGCGGATAACAAACACTTTCCGATTTTTTATCGATGCAGCATCTAGTTTTAAACAGAGCATCTTACATGAATAATATTACTCTGATAGTCTACTTAATTTATTACCATCGTCCATGATCATGTATAAAATACTTAAGTCAGGAAATCTGGGGGTCTGATAAATGTTACGTAGGTACATTATACATGAACCACCTAAGAAACCTCGCCAACTAGAATAGTTTAGAATACAAGAATAGTTTTTATTTGTAATGCCCGTAGTGTTAAGACACTTTGCGGAATCCGCCTGGGCTATGGTATTTCCAGGCGGTCTCTTCAAAAGAGTCGTACCACTACTACTGCTATGCTATACCTACAATGATGACAGCTAATAAGAATAACAGCATCTAAAGCTTACTGTGAGCGCTTTAAACTCTTAATTTTCTTATTTATATCAATGTGTGGGCGAGTTTTTTTTTCATTTATAGATTTACACTTGATACGTATACTAAACGCCAAAGCTCGTCGTTCGAGTCTTTGGAACAACAACCATGAAACGATGTCGCTTTTTTCGAATTACGAGCAGTTCGATAGAAAAAATGGCAATGAGTGTGTGAGATTAATGAATTCCTTGTATACCTATCTGCAGGCTGGTGTAACGACGGAGTGCGTGACAGCGTGGACGCGGCTGCAGTATTGTGGGCAGTGCGGGGGCATCGCGCACCCCGCGTGCTCGCGGTACTGCCACAACGTCATCCGCGGCTGTCTGCCCGCGCACGCTGACATCTCCGACTACTGGGACGCTTACGTCGGTCAGTATTCCCATCTATCTCTTACATCGCGTCGGTCAGTATTCTCATCTATCTCTTACGTTGATCAGTATTCTCATCTATCTCTTACGTCGGTCCGTATTCTCATCTATCTCTTACATCGCGTCGGTCAGTATTCCCATCTATCTCTTACGTTGATCAGTATTCTCATCTATCTCTTACGTCGGTCAGTATTCTCATCTATCTCTTACATCGCGTCGGTCAGTATTCCCATCTATCTCTTACGTTGATCAGTATTCTCATCTATCTCTTACGTCGGTCAGTATTCTCATCTATCTCTTACATCGCGTCGGTCAGTATTCCCTTCTATCTCTTACGGCGGTCAGTGTTCCCATTTATCTCTCACGTTGCTCAGTATTCCCATTTATCTGTTACGTCGTCGGTCAGTATTCTCACCTGTCTCTTACAACATCCACAATTTTCATAATAAGCTTTAAAACTAGAAAAATACAATATATCAGAGCAAATCGCGGTCTTTACCGCTTAAACCGATTTAATTTTTCCAGTGGCATTATTACGTTACGAGGTTATTGCCCGCTTGCTACTTATACCTCTATTCTTCTTTGCCTGGCCCTTTCCCATTTTATTTGGGGTCGGCCCTCCTTATTTTTTGCTACCTCTATATTATGTATTAAATAAAGAAACAAGAACTAGTTAAACAAAATATTAAACGCAACTTTTTATTGTCTCGTAACGAACGCAATGAAACATTATAGAAAAGGATCTTAGTACCGCTAGCCGTTGAGACTAGCGGTACAAAATACAGGAAGTTTTTGCTACCGGTGCGGCGGCAGTTGCAAAGTCGTAATTTTCGTGTTCATTACCTTGCTAACTAATATTTACTTACGTAAGCTATAGACCGTGTAGAGTTTCAGCATGTTTTAAACATATAGATAAAACAAAACTGTAGTTCGCTGCGTCTGGAAGACATTACAGATAGTTTTAGGATAGGTTTAGGAATTACTGTCTTGAATTACGTCTTCGCTATCGATATCGGTAAAAGTTATAGCAACGTAATGTCAAGACTCCGCCACTAAGTTCTTATTGAATAACAGGGTACTGTGGCATTCCTTTATTGCACACCCGTATATGCTATGTTGGAAAAAGATGTACTTGAGTTTCATGTTGCTTTGAAAATCTATAAATAGATCTATCTACAAATCTTCCTACTATTATATAATTTATTATATTAATTATTCAGAGAGTCGGTTATAAAATGTACTAACAAAAATACATTAAAATTAGGAAAAGGTTTGGAAGTTAAATTATTTATTGAGTTTACATTACCTATCTATATTAATAGAGTTGTATCAAAGTCACAGTTCATAAAATATTATAGGAACTAACGTTTCTTATCTACCTTATTAAAATGTAAGTCGAGCTCATTTAATCTCTGCTTTCTTTTAAATTCCAGAGGCCGTAGAAAAAGTGAGCGACCGTCTCCTCGGCCCGTTCAACATAGCGATGGTCGTCGAGCCCATCGACATCAAGATCTCAGAAGCGATCATGAGCTTCCAAGAGCACAACCAGGATATTTCACAGAAGATATTCGCTGGTTGCGGCAAACCAGTCCTCGGTGGGGGCGCGGCCACAGGACCATTCACCCCAGCAGGAAAGACCCGGCGATCTATCAGATCCTTACCAGACTTCGACTGGCATCAAGATAGGAAAACAAACGAAGTCGACGACTTTGAAATCGAAGGCTCATTTGAAAGCCTCTACAATGGCAAGAACCCAAGAAGCCGAGCCCTCGACAACCAACGCATTCCGACAAGCGAGGAAATCAAACGAGAACTAGCTGAAGCGGCGGAAAGAGCCGAACTGAGGAATCAGTTACTCGACTATTTGAGAGGAAACATAAAATTAGAAGAGTACGAGAGTATAGAAAAGAAGGTGAGGGGAAAGAGAGAGGCGGACCCAGAGCCAGCGGCCGCGAGCGGGATGGATATAGACTTCAAGTCTTACGATTTCGATAGTAAAAAAGGTCCGAAGAAAAACAAGAAGCCGATTGCTAAAAGCGATGAAAGTCACGGTGAGTCTTATTTTCCAAATATCAATTTTCTTACCTACTATTTCATTACCATTTCTACTTCGAAACTTTGTGAAATGTAATTAGTTGTGAGTTTATTCTTACCACTACTAGCTCTACCGGAACATCGGAAGCACATATTTTGAACATGTCACTGAACTGTCATTGCATCGGGTTCCAATGGGTCAAAAATATGTAATTCTAATTTTATTAGTCCGTCTCTCTACCCAGATTAAAGAAAAATATGGGACAGGTATGTATTTTTGTTTTAAATATAGAGTTGTCATTAACTGATCGACAAAGATACTCGTATATCAAACTTCCGGAGTAAGGGGTTGTGCCGTCAAGTCTTCGTAAAAATCGTACAATGAAGTGACGTCACTAAAAACTTCGAAACGCTATAACTTCGTCATTTTTTGTTTGTGAATCAAAAGAAAAAATACTTGTACTATATATTTTTTTAATTTAGCTGACGCTCTAATTAGTTTTTTTTTCGTTATCGGACCTATGGCTTGTGTAACCCTTACCTGTGACCTCCAGGGTCGGAGTGGGGCGGGCCGGCGTTGGAGCGGCTGGTGAAGGAGACGCGCGCGCGCATGCGCAACACCAAGTCCTTCTGGCGGCTGCTGCCGGTGATGCTGTGCACCTCGACCAGCGTGACGCACGCGCCGTGCTTTAACGGGACCGACGTCGGCAGGTGAGCACTGACATTATTTTCAATTCCTAAGGTAGCCTAGAAGAGATCTCTTAAATATCTAGATCTCTAGAATAAGAAAACTCTTTGTGAAAAGCCACAAAAAAGAAAATCACAAAAAACTTGTAAGTTTAGGGGAGGAGAGTAGGGAACTTTTTTCAACGATGCTTAGACTCTAGTGACTAGAGTCGGGGAAGAAGTAGGAGTAAGAAAATCGGACTAGAATCTAGTCCGATTTCGTCTGTTGAGCCGATCTCTACCGGTTCGGACTCCGCTAGTAACCGACTCGACATCGTTTTATACCTACTATTTTCAATCGCTTCTAATTACTCAGAGCCTTCACCACGGCTGAATTTTAATCCCCGTTTATTTGAAAGCTATTTGGTGGTTTTTAGCTATGCCTGGTCAGCCTGGTTAATATTGATTCAAGATGGCGGGCTCCACAAAATGGCCGATTAAATATTTTTCCATAACCTCCCTCAATATGCGTATCACATGAAAGAGCTTGACTAGTAGAATGCTAAAAACTATGACAAATTTCAAATACACAAAATGGAAAATAATATACTTTTTTCACTACTCCTCTCAATATGGATATCAAATGAAAAACCTGGACTAGTAGCACACTGTACGAATTTCAAAAATCCAAGGTAGTCGCGGGTAAAACAAAATATTTAATTTTGTTATTGTGGTTTTCCAGTTACACTCTAGCGGTGGCCGGCGACGGCCTAACGGGGCAGGCTTCGAACCCGGAGGTGCGGGGGGTGGTGTCCCCCGGCGCGGTGACGACGGCGCAGGCGCAGGGCGAGACGCTGCGCAAGCTCACCGCCAAGCTGAAGGACGCCTTCAACGGACAGGAGGTCGAGTGGCCCGAGGATAACGATAGAGGTGAGAACTCACTAACCATCGACCTTGTATTCTCCTGTTACTGCTAAGTTACGGCTAGTCAAGAGAACGGCGACTGCCGATCCCGAAACCCCGAATCCAAAACCACGCGCACCACTCTCTTTTCAAAGTCATGTGCGTAATGCCGCTAACTTAAAACGATGTAGGAAAACATCGTGAGGAAACCGACATGCACCTAAAATCTTTCGAAGTCATGTGTCATCCATCAACCCGCATTTAACCAGCGTGGTCGATTATGGCCTTGACTCTCCTTGCAAGAGAAGACCCCGAGTCCCAGCTGTGGGAATATTTAGTGGACTGTTTATGTTGTATTCTTCAGCGGAGAGCTGGAGAGGAGACTGTTCGTTAAAGTTGTCAGCTATACCCTTTGCATCGCTTGTGCCATTAACACTGTGGATCAACATTAGCTTCTGTGGTTCATCGCTGACTTTATGTGGTTCAACGCCGGCTTATGTGACTGAAAATTCTTTATTATTCACACCATTACAATGATACATACAATGGTGTAGTTATTTGGTTCAAAACTAGCTTATGTGGTTCAGCGTTGGCTTACGTAGCGCATCGTCGGCTACAGTGATTCAACGCCGGCTACAAACAGTGGATCAACCCTGGCTGTAGAAGCAAGGGGCCTACCACAGTTTGCAACTCTTAGTTTGAAATCAACGAAAAACTAATCTTAGGAGGTTACATACTAAGTTGTTTTTCGTTGAATTTCTGTACGAGTAGCGACACATCCTTTCTTTGAAACGATAGTAAAGTATAAGTTGTGTATTCCAGACCAACAGGCAGCGGGCAGCTTCAGCGACTACGAGGAGATGGAGCAGGGCTCGGGCTCCGGCGACGACTACAACAGCGGCGACGACGGCCCGCCAGACGATGAGGACGCGGAGGACGGAGACGGTGTGTATACTTGTCACTTAACGTTACTATGATTTACTAAAGAACCATTCTATACGACCTTCCGAATTACAGCCTGATCCTTTCAGTTCTTAAACCAATGTAGGTACATATGTCGAAACTTTCACATTTATAACAGAAATAAGATCCATTTAGTGGGCCGTTTGTTATTCCATCAGATTTCTATTCTTTTTGTTATATATATTACGTATATTAGTGTGTGGTCATAAACTACCAAACTTATAACTTGTCATTGGTATTTAATGGGTAAATTAGCGCGTTCAAATTAATAAGCTTTATAATATTAGTATAGATCTACATGTAGTCAATTAATGTAACTCATCGAACAACTGACAATTCATGTAACGTAGCTATTTACATCGTAATTTAAATTGTAAGTTGTAGGTACTTTCTTGTTCTGTATTCTGTTTAGAAATAAACTATTTTATTCTAATTTTTAATTTTTCATTTGAATCCTCAGGTTCAGGCGACTACGAGCAGCCTACCGAGCTACCAGAGCCGGTGGACGCGTCCCCCGTGCCCGAGCAGCCCATCGAGCCGAGCATAGTGCACCCTCCCAGCACCAACAACGTGAACGTGCGGACGCGCGTCGAAGAGGGCCCGGTCGACGTCAAACCCGACGAGGACCCCACGGCGGTGGACACCGAGAGCGCCACCAGCGGCACCGCGCGCTCCAACCCAGAACCCGCCAGGGAACAACCCGTCGGCTCCTCAGCCGAACCCTCCCTACAAAAAGCTCTTCACCTACGCCCTCCCCGTCGTCTGCGCTTGGTTCGGAGGCATCGTCACCGACCTCTTCTAATCATTCCACGGAATGGTACAGACTACAGACTAGTCAGCGTCCGCGCTACCACTCCCTCGCAAAAAAAAAATTGTCTATGGCGATGAAGTGCGTTTGCGCGCGCTATTGTGATATAACGGATTCGACGGACAATACGAACTCAAACAAATTGATATTTTACACAGTGGATTGTGTAGTGAATTAATTTATTGATATTTTATAGCTTCGTCTGCTTTTCGTTGCGAAGTGAACGACAATAATGAACTCACGCCAGTTTTCGAACGTTCGAAAGTGAGCCGTGGGCGAGTCGATATTTTTTTTCGGAATAGAATTTGTTTCATGAGGTTTTTATTTTAGCACAAAAATCAGCCAAATTATTATTGTATTTATTGAAAATGATCTTTTTGTAAATAAATTGTAAATTATAGTCTTTAGATAGTGAATGTATGTTTTTTTTAATATTCGGATGTCTGTTGTACGTATGGAATTGTTTGAGGCATTTCGCCCTTAGGAATAATTGTATTATAGAATCATATCATTTGTCATTATTATTTAATCAATATAAATTCTGATTTACAAACTAAAGAAAGATGTTTCGACTTAACAGAATTAAAATCAATAAATACTTACTTCATTAATTTCTAGTAGATAATATTACTCATAGTTAAATTCTTAATACTTTTCATAATTATAATTGTTACATACAATATATATTTCTGCAAGGCCATTACAAAAAAAATGTACATAAAAAGGTAGTTATAATAAATCTAAAATTAAGGTAAGGAGACTGATTTGCTTTCGATATTTAAAAAAGTAACAATTTAATCAACTGTTTATAATTAGGTTCATAACGGATTAATTATTGACATTATTTTTTACCGACTGATACTTTTCGTTTTTTTTTTAATAGAAACATTTTTTGTAATATAAAGTATATAGTTGGGGCTTTTAACAACAGAATAATACAAGGTGCTATCTGTTACGAAAACGATATCTTGGTCTGACTCCCTACTTATTAACTTACACGGAAAATTAGACCTTATTGTTATTTGCAGTTTTTCTGCAGAATGTAATATCTGAGAAGTACTTACAATATTCCTTTCTGAACCCTGATGCACAATGTAGTCGGAATTATCCGACGCAGTCTTTGTCATACCCATTTAGAATGAGATAGACGAGAAGTTTCAATTCCAATGTAAGATTCGTTCCGATTACGTTGCCATTCGGAGTACTATTCTGTATCTACGATCGACTGAATATTTTATGGCCTTAAGATCCATAATGCTCTGCACTGAAGTTGCATTACAAATCAAATTAAATAATTTCATGAGAGTGGTTTCACGGGATATTGATCTTAATTTCTACTGTATTCCAACATAGTAATCGAGTAATAGGTATGCCGGTTACTAAACTCTGGTGTCTGTGCTCTTTTGACGTGACAACGTCTAATAAATCGATGAACGGCGGCTGCATGCACGAAAAAGTGTCCCGTTACGCTCATTGTTAGCTTGCGCCGCATCTATCAATGTTTTGTTATGATGTTGTCACTTGTCACGTTAAACTATCGTCCGTAAACCAGCCGACTTTAGGTACAGACATCGACAGATCATCGAGTGGTTTTTTTATTCGTTTTTTGATCACGAACGCGTTAAAATTAAAAATAAAACATTTCAGGAAGTAAAGTTAAGTACCGGAGAGAAAAAAAAGATACACCAGATTTTTTTATCCATAGTCAGTTTGATATTTTTTTCTTTATATATTCGGCTTCAGCTTTACTTTGCTAGTGATATAATATTATATACTAATTCTTAACGTATTGTGTCGCGTACAATGTTATAAATTAGGAAAATTGTTTTACGTCCGTCTCAATACATTAGGAATTACTATTGTAGTTAAGAATCCAGTGTACATTGTAAGTGTTACTTTATCGTAATATAAATAAATACGTAATTTAATTAAATGTCACGGCTACTTAAAAAGTAAATTCGTCGGTAGCTATTTTATAACAACTGACATTAAATTTATGAATTTGTAACGCCCAGTATGTATTTTTGTTGCTGAAACTAAGCGCTAACGCACAAAAACCATAAATTCAAGTATTCAAATAAGTAACTTTAATACAATCACTGCCATTTGTATTTTCTAATTTATTGTGTTTTATGTAAACAAGATCTCGCGTAGCAGTTTAACTGCGTCTTTTTCAAAACACGATATACACGAACTAGTAACAAAAACGAAAGTAATTTAAACAGGGCTCTAGATTAAAATGAAACAAACACAATAATTTATCAACCTGCATTATTTCGAACCGTTTTGACAACTAGGAATTTTATATAAATACGTCATTGTACACATTGACCGTAACATTAAATGAAGTCAAAGAAATATTAAAAAAATATTGCAATATTATATCTTTTCGGATTTTAGGTCGACACAAAAATAAAACAAATTAGTCATCGGTACTAAACTATCATTTATTTTTCAGTCAGTATGAGAGGGGAAAGTAATATCGAAAACATAATTTTAACTTTAGACTGTTCTACTGGATAGATTTCAAGTAGTACATGAGTCCATGAGTCCAAATGCACACAAGACATTTTTGACAGTTTCTGTCACATGACATATAACAACAAAATAAGTTAAAGAAATTGTTCAGTAGATTCTACAATAAGAACTATGTATATTCATAATTATATTGAATACATTGTACAAGAATTCGTTTGTCATATCATTATAAATTAAATATCATGTTAAAATAAATAAATTATACATATAATTTATTTAATTTAAACAAATGTTTTCATAATTAACGTGAATAAATATACACCTATATAACATGCTAAGTCCTGTATAATGTACTCAATGTGAGTCCAAATGCGAATGTTATAACAACCCATCAAATGTCATGTGTTGTCATTTAGAATTCTGTCACTTTACTCACAAGTTAAATAATGTCGATCTATTATTCGAATGAACACAAATCGTAAAGTTACGGGGACCAAAAATACCACGGTAATGTGCCATCTATTTAAGGTGAACTAATTTAATGTGTCTATTACTTACCCTAATAGTGAACATAAAAAATATAATCCAAACATACATCAAGATCTAAACTCGATAATATTGTGAGCAACAATAACAAAACACGAAAACGTTTCCTGATTATTAATTTTAAGATATATCATAGTTCATAATACCATCTTGATGTATGGCACCGGCGATCTGTCAAACTCAAAAATGATTGCCGATGTAAATGACATTTCTAAGTGTATTTTGACATATTATTATGTTAAAGTCTGTACACCCTAATTGTTTTATGTAAAGTAAAAAATCGTTGTTTTTTTGTTTTATTTGACATACTTAAACTTTTAGCATATATTTGCTATTAATAGCTATAGTATTTTATTTGTCACGAACAATTTTTATGTCACTTAAAACCAACAAAATTGATATTTCTGCAATGTATTGCTCCAATGTTTGTCAAACGTTTATTTCAGCATTGAGCTATTGATTGATACAATTAATGCAATGTTAGATACAGATAGACCTGATGCGTGTTGACGTTTTATATTGTGTATGTAAATGAATATACGATTGATGAGTACATAACATATATTTTGGTTTTATTATTGTACTATTAACTGCACCCCGTAGCCTGTGTTATTCTATGTAGGTTTTTACTACATACCTATTTGATTTCAATTGAAATCAGTTCAGTTGTTAAGTGTGTACAAATATATACACTTACAACCTCACAAACTTTCACTTTTGTAATATTACTAGTGCTATATTGCGGTTTTACCCGCGTAGC
Source organism: Ectropis grisescens (assembly GCA_017562165.1). Lineage (NCBI taxonomy): Eukaryota > Metazoa > Arthropoda > Insecta > Lepidoptera > Geometridae > Ectropis > Ectropis grisescens. The sequence goes on along the minus strand of CM029781.1, from coordinate 27,828,404 downwards.
TGCCGATCCAATTTACCGGAATAAAAAATGCTGTGAAAATTTGTGTTTTTGCAGACTGACTATGTATCAATGTACCAAATTTTATCCAGATCTCTACAGTAGTTTCTACTTGAAAGAGTAACAAACATTGATACATAATTTTCATATTTATAATATTCGTAGGTTTAGGATCATGTCAAAGCTACGAAAACTTATTTGGTCGTAGAAGTGAAATATCAAAATATTTTTTCCAAATATTTACTTTATTCTTAGATATATGTAATGTATTAACGTTTATATATTATACTTATTCTAAACAACATTATTATACACAACGTACATATAACAAATATTTACAGCAACATCTATACATACATCTAACTAACTTAAACTTCTTAAGATGTTATATATATAGTGATTGTCATATCACTCTCAAACACAAAGAGACGCGTTCAGTAAACAGGTTGGAGCGCACTCGTGGTACATCCAATGCCGTTTATTGGATAAAAGTAAGAAATAAACAATACTAGTGCGAGCGAGAAAAAATTAAAAATCAGATTTAATTAGTTGTAAGTTCTGAACGCGTCCTTGCACTCATCAAATGTATTATACAGCTGTTTTTAGAATTCCCTGTACCATATTAAGCTCTACTAGAGTATTATTTCGAGACAATTGACGCTCAATAATTCGAGTAGTAGTAATCGAATCTTATCCTCAAGGGATACGGTTCAAAGTTGATGTGTCCGGAATGCAATACAGAGGTTAGACTGAACAATGTAAGTTGACGATTTTTCAGTAGCACCACCACGAATTTTACCGTTACGGTTCAAAGTCGCGAAGCACGAAATGCTTACTTAATTACATACATACATTTCATTTATTTCAGATATTTAAATCCATATTGTTGATAATTTACACAGTCAAAACTTAAATAAAACATAGTTAACAATTAAACACATTTAGCAGAAAAATACACAAAAAATTCCAATAAAAATCAAATCAAAATTGTTAGTAATTAAAAGTAATTTTAGATGTGCCTCAAAAACTGCACCAATCACACATCTCAAAAACGATTTGGTTTGAGTCCAGAATGCCCAACATGCAAACTAGTCCAGTGCTGCATTATTGGGCAGTCCAAATCCATCCGTGAGGCGAACAACTGCAGGTAACTGTTGTGGCTGCCGCGGACACGCCGTATCAGGGATGCGACCCGCTTTCGAATAATGGATGTAAACCCGTCTAAGTGTGCATCAGCAAACATCCCTGACGCACTGCAAAAGCGCGGCAGCCTCATCAGTCCCCTGAAAGCATTGTTGTAGAGAACACGCAAGGTTCTGTGGGACTTTTTGCTGTATTTAACCCATAAGCCGCACGTATAAAAGGACTGACAAAATGATCTAAATAGAGTTATCTTTACTTGTGCCGTACAGCGAGCAAACCTACGAGCCAGCATATTAGCTCGAACTGACAAACCCCTGCGCTCTCTCTCGATATCCATATCATCTCCAAGCATCTCAGTAACCCAATGGCCTAGGTATTTAAACTGAGAGACACGTGCAAGAGTGATACTATTCAAAGTGACCGGTGGAACTGTTAAGTAAGTTTTAGATCCCGCTTTGAAAATCATATACTCGCTTTTACTGGTGTTGTATGTGAGACCGTGAGTTCCCGCATATCGCTCGCAGATAGCTATCAGTCTAATTGCACCGACTTCAGAATTGTAAAATATATATTCAATAATTTCTGTTTAAATAAATCAAAATACTTCTGATTGAAGTCGGTTTTTTATGTTAAAATTATTTTATTTTACGATTTTAAGTGATGTGTAGATCTAACAAGAACACTTCTTGAATATGGAAACACTAAATATATAATAGGGTGAATAGCCTACACGACGGACGAAAGAAACAACGCGATTAGGAAACTTTAACGCAGTCTCAAATTGATGCATCGTCATAACGTGGTTGTCCTATGTAAGATTTATGCAAAAACGGCGGGGTATTAGAGGCACAGACACTTCAAACTTGACATGTCTGTGTATCGCCGTGTCTCGGTCTGGGTCCCAGCCTCAGCTACTCTGTCTTCTTGTCTCTGTGTTTCTGTGTGTCTCTATGCCCGTCTATCTCGTCTCCTTGACCCTCTGTTTCTCTGTCTCACAGCCTCTCTGTCTCTTTTCTCTCTGACTCGTTTTCACTTTGTCTTTTTGCGGGTACAGGCAAGGGCATACAAAGGGCAAGGGGTTGACACGTACAATACTTCACAATGTGATACGTTTTAAATCCAAGATGGGTGCCACCATAAAGTGATAAATTATGTGTGTTATTTTCAAAACTCCCTCAATAATGGTACCAAAAGAAAGGAACTTGACGAGTAGAATAATATTCACTAAGAGAACATTCAAATTCACGATGGTCAGTGTACACAGACCTGTAATGGCGCTCAAAAATCATAATGGTGCAAAGTTTTAATCATTATCCAGCATCATCATCATCAGTCTATCTTAGTACACTGCTGGACATAGACCTCTCCCACGGCTGAAAGTTCTCAATACATGAATTAAGCCCAAACACTGGGTAGTTCTTGTAAGCCGTTCAGAAATTCCCTTGACTGTCCTTTGTCTTCGTCATCAGACCCCTAATAACAGTCACAACCCATCTATGTAAAAAGTTCTCATCAATACAAATTCATCGAGCTCAAACACAAGGTAACTACTATGTGCCGTCGTGTAGTTCTCTCGACCTTCTTTCGGCTCCCTCATCAGATCAACTCCAGACCTTCTTTAAATTATACTGCTTTAAAATGCTCATGGAAAAACTTAACTAACGCACTACTCATCTTTACAATTTTCGAAAGTTATCCTAGATTACTCTAGGATGCCATCATCAGATCCTGGTTTCCTTATCATGGTACCACCCTGGAAATATCTCCTTTACAACAAAAAAAGAATCATCAAAATCGGTTCATAAGCGATGAAGTTATCCGCGAACACACATAAAAAAAACATATATACGGTCGAATTGAGAAACCTCCTTTTTTGAAGTCGGTTAAAAACTCATGGTGTTTTGAGTAGCGCGACCGTAAATCTTATCGCCACGAATTACGGTTCAAAATTCTGAAGCACGAAATACTGTACACAACATACATCGTAGAAAGTCATTAGTACGGCCTTAGGGTAATACAAGGAGTTAAAAATAGTTCAAATTGTTGAGTGCAATTATTTTTTTAGCTTTAAAAATGATTGCTTTACTATCGATAAGTCTGTTACATCGTTCAATCTTGAGATTTTTCGCTATCGATACACAAAGGCAAACTTTACTTACTGTCATTACACACATTGCCATTCAGAGTGGTAAATGCAGCCAGGATAGATAGATAGAGGCTAGCTTATTTGATTCTTAGAACCTAACTCCTATTTCCCCCACTCCGAGTACGACTGGAGTCAATCAGAATTCAACAGTTTTTCTATTTAATGATTTACATCCAACAATAAACCTTAGGTCATAAATAATAAAGTATATATTATTTAAAATTTGGAGCCCGGTAATCTGCTATTTTCTCAAATTATTATGATGTATGAGAAGCCTCAATGACCTTGACCTTATAAGAATCACTCAAATATACATAATAAGGTCAAATAATATTCTAATCATATCAACATGAGCAAAGTCATCATCAAAAACATACTTCACATAAAAATCACTCAAACATCCCACGGAAGAGAGACGATTTTCTTAGCATTCCATGGATTCACCGTGCGGGTGCCGGGTCCATCGTGTGGCAGAGAGAGAAAACTCGAGTAGATCCCGAGCCTTGTGACTCGGGCGTAGGTTTAAGGGGCCCCTTTCTGACGTACATCAACACTCACCTTCACTACTCGTCTTTCTCTCCCTGCCCAGCCAAATCTGATGTTTTCATTATACGAATACGTAACATTCAACAATCACCCAAACATCCCACATAATAAAGTCCAGTTTAGTTTCACTTCCTCAAAAGACTAGATCACATTCAATATTCATCGTTAAACAGTGTAGACAATTCCCGTTTCTTTGAACTTCATTACTCCATTATGTTATATAACACACGATAAGGTATTTTCCACAATATTAGTCAAATGGAATAGCCAACCTTATTAACACACAGTAAGGTCAACTCCACTATATTTGTAAAATCAAATAGTCAACCTTACATAACACATTATAAAGTCCATTCCACTATATTAGCTATAGTAAATAATCAACCTTACATTTGTGAAATGGGCCTTATTAAGGATTTCACTACATTCGTTAATAATGAAATAATCAACCTTATGTAGTACATGATAACGTCCACTGAAGTTAATGTTCACGCTCACGAGCTAAACATCGCTATCCCTCGGAGCCGGGTCAGTCCGGTTGTGATGTGATAAGGTCCCATCAATTTTATATTAGATAAATTTAACAACCAACCTTACGTAACACACAATAAGATCCATTTCACAGTTCCATGCTATTCTACATTTCTTAAATTAAATAATTAACCTTATGTAACACGTCCATTTCCCTTACTGTTCATCTTCGGAGCTGGACTCGCTGTCGGAGCCGGATTCGTCGCTGTCCCACTCGGAGTCGGACCCGAGCCAGTCCGGGAGCGACGGCTGCTCTATTATCGTCTTCCATTCGTTTAATTTGTGCAGATCTGGAAAAGTTTGGAGGTATTTAGATCTAGATACACTCCGCGAGGCATAAGCTGAGCTTTGCATTTGTGTGAGTGTACATGGATAGTGTAGGTGTGACAACCGGCCTTAGGCGCGGCGCCATTCTGTCTCGCCGCGCTCCTGCCTGATTGGTGATCACTCACACTAATGCAAAGCTCAGCCTATACCTCGCGGACAAAATTTCAAGCTCCTACCTGATTGGTGATCACTCACACTAATGCAAAGCTCAGCTTATACCTCGCGGAGTGTACCTAGATACTTTTTATGGTATACATCATCATCATCATCAGCCCGTGTTCGTCCACTGCTGGACATAGGCCTCACCTATAATACGCCAGTTAGTCCGATCCTCGGTCATACGCTTCCAACCGCCACCTGCCGTCTGTCGTATATCGTCACTCCATCTAGTCTCAGGGCGTCCTACACTACGTTTACCGATTCGCCACCAATTATTCGATTTAATTAATTCGAAATATTTAATTCGATTTATACACCAATAACAAAAACACAAATAAGGAGAAGTAAAACAATAAAAACTAGTGTTACAATCGGCCGTCGTATCGTTAAAAGCTAATTTATCATTAAACTGGATTTTTTTTTTTAGATATTCCACTCCACAAACACATAAATCCATACTTTTTTAGCATATACAAAAAAATAATAACAAGAAGCTAATACTCCTTCTGTTTATTACTCATGCTAAGAAATTAGATTTAATCAGGCAGTCATAGGGACTGCCGACAGAAGTGGAAACTTATAGAGTTTGATAGCTCACTTTGGAAACTATGCTTCCATAGTACAAGCTTTGCTTAGTTTGGGGTTAGATGGTGTTGTGTGTGAAGTGTCCACCAATATTTATTTATGCGGGTGAAACCAGAGGGCGCTGCTAGTCTGGAATAAATGTTCATAGTATTGTCGTCTAAATAAGTTTTGTAAGCGTGGCTTGTAGACTAGACGGCCATGCTTCCAACCGTCCCGAGTTCACCCGAAGATTTCTTTCATTTACGAGCGTGAACCTTGACCTCAAATTAGTCCAAAAAAATCTGTGAAGAAATGTTCACTACAAAATGTCTCACCTAGACTGTACATATCGCTGAGGTAGAACTGTTTCTCGTCCTTCTCGAGCACGCCCCCGTACACGTAGAGCGTGTTCCTCGCGACGGCCATCATGGCGGACATGCGGGGCGACGGCCCGAGCGCGCGGGGCGCCGGCGCCGGCGCCGCCGCGGCCGGGGCGGACGCCGGCGCCGCGCCGCCGAGCTTCAACGTGAACCCTTCGGATTCTTTTACCACTACAAAAATTTAAAACAATACATTTTAATAGATAAGCGAAACATACGCCTGCTCATAACATATAAACAGCACATTGGTATCCGGCTATTTGAACATAAACAGTTAAATCACTGCCTAGCACTGGACTCCGCTCGTCATCCAGAGATTAAGATGATTTATCTCTTTGCCGGAACGCTGTAATATTTGCACATTACTACTTGGCGGTAGAGTAACTGGCGAAGGTGCGGTACTTCACCTAGGAGGACTCTGCAAAGATTCCTTTCACTACTAAACAAAATGATATCAGTATTGGACGACACCAAGCGATAGATTGTCTTGCACGATGCTAAATCAGCGCACAAGCCCGTAGAAATACAAAGGCGGTGGTCGTTCGAATGTTCAGGAAAAGCGGGTAGTTTGTAAATATATGCGATGAAGGAGTAGAGCTAACAATTTACATGACTAGTAGTGTCCCGAGCTTTTACCTGCGTAGTACTTGTTCTCGTAATTTTCCCGCGATAAAAATTATATTTCTAAATCAACTAACTGTATTTCAAATTTCGACCCGGTCCGTTCAACCGTTCCTACGTGATAGAGGAACTGAACAGCAGGTCTACTACGAAGTCCGATAAACGATATATCGGCCGAAGTTATGGACGTTTTATACCACGAAACACAATCGGTCGGTTGATGACACAAAAACTGTCAAATCAGCGTCGGTCGGGATGAATGAAACGCCCGATCAGATCAACCAACCGATTGTGTTTCGTGGTATAAAACGTCCATAACTTCGGCCGATATATCGTTAATCGGACTTCGTAGTAGACCTACTGATCGGATTGAAATTTAGAACACAACTGTGTTCCAATTTTCAAGTTCCAAGGTCAATAAATATGTATATTGTTACCTTCCGCCGTGTGTTCCGTAGCGTCGCCGGCCGCGGGCGCGGGCGCGCCGGGCGCGCGCGGTGCCCGCAGCGCGAGCGCGTGGAACTTCCCCGCCTCCAGGTCGAGCACGTGCAGCTCGTCGCTCATCTCCCCCCGGATGTCCTCCTCTGTCTCCTCCTGGTCCTGGGAACGATGATACATTTTGTTTTTGTAGTGATAACTTCGATCGCGTTGATTGCATTTTGGTTGGGGAAAATTTTAGGCGTTCTTCACGACATGCTAAACATACTATTTAAGTCAAAGATTCTCTCTCAAGATTGGCCCTGAACATCTTGAGATTGACTGCTTCTGTGACATCTGTCTCTATCTAAGCCATCTCTATCTCTATCTTATAATTGTTATCATTCTCTCTCTGTCACACGGTGACGTGTGACCGGTGACGGCGATGGTAGCCATTTTAAAATTGTAATTTATGTAATTAGAAAATATTTAAAATAATTTTTAATGCAGTACTTACGCATGAAATGTAATTCCATTACATTTATTTGAGTTTCTAGAATTATTAAAACACTTTTTAAACGCATAGCAAGACATAACCTTTTATATTTATGTTCAAAATGATCAAAATCAGTGATAGGTAAAAACGACCGGCGTCCCCCGCTTCCTACAACCTAGAACGAACTAGACTAGAACGGAGAGAGTGAGCTCACTCTTCCCAACGTTGTCATGAAGTTTGGGAGGGCTAATCTTGAGTTGTACGATCTATGATTTAAGTTATTATTTGATTACCTCGACGTTTCGTCAGCGTTAGGACCGCCGTCGTCACCAGAAGACTGCAGAAATTGCGGATAGTATGAGATCTCCATCTACACTCATTTGATATGGTTGCTCAAAAATCGTAGGTGTTTGTCACCACGACACATACACTCCCCTACTACTATTACTACTCACCACAGTGAGTAGTAATACAGCCATTTTTTTTAAAATGAGGGCCACTTTGTCTACAAAATCGCAGGGTTGCCACTACTCAGGTACATACAGGTAGTGTACTCACAGTGATCCCAGTATACGTATCCCCTGTCGATTAGCCTCGAACTACACTCCCAAAGTGCTAACATAGTCGTACTCGCAACTTGGGAGCGAGCGTTTCCCGCGTTTCATTCCGCACGATACCCCGTCTCGACGCTTTTGCCGAACTATTGTATAATTTATTACTATAGTCCGTTCCACGAAGAGGTGTAGAAAATGTAAACAAAGGTGCTACCATAACATAAAAATCGTTTAACCTTAGTATTTTTCTAAAACTGTCTTAAAATATTTTTCACAAACATGATTCGAATTTACTGTGATCTTAAATACAACATACTTGGATTTATATTGATCAAATAATGATTTATTAACTTATCTTGAAAGTTATGAATAGTAATAGTAGAATGTGGTAGTTACGGTTTTAACCAGTGGCAATTTGATCTATGTTTCTCAAACTGAGAATGCCATCAAAACATAAATGTAAAGTGAAAGACAAGTTCAATATTATGATATTAAAACCAGCCAAGTCAGACTGCTTTTAATAATCATCATAAATTATAAAAACAAATCATATTTTAAGTGTTTAAAACTAGTCTATGTTATTATTAATAGATTTTAGAACTGACCACTTAAGACCATTTAGATCTCTATTCTTTAGTCGTTGAAGTCAACAAACAAGGCATATAATATCATAATCCTGAACTTTGATCTCACTTCACTTAAGTACACGCACATTAACATCCACGGATACGGATCTGAATGTGGATATATATACAAGTATCTAAAGCTGCGCTAGTAGGCTCATATCAGATTTGGCTGGGCAGGGAGAGAAAAACGAGTAGTGAAGGTGAGTTTTGATGTACGTCAGAAAGGGGCCCTTAAACCTACGCCCGCGTCACAAGTCTCGGGATCTACTCAGGATTTCTCTCTCTCTGCCACACGATGGACCCGGCATGCGTGGATTCCATGAATTCACGCGCACGGTGAATTTCCATGGAATGCTAAGAAAATCGTCTAATATATATATATATAGCTCATTAAATTTATGTTTACTAAAAAGTCAGTCATTTCACATACATAATGAAAAAGAAATTTCAGTGCTACATAACAAAACAAAGCTGTACTTAGTAATTAATATTAATAAAAACTGTTTATATGTTACTATTGTGTTCCATGAACCAACCACCCAAGTTATTTTTGTATTAATGTTTTAAACTTATGCGCACCACATATTTAATAAACATATAATTATAAAATAATAGAAATAAGACAAAAGGTTGGAAACGGACTTATTGGAATATATTTAACCTTGTTATGTGACGAAAATCTAAATAGACAAACAGAGACGCTTACAATTAACTATCTTCTAAAACAAAGGTTGAGAAATGCTGGACTGTCATATTGAGAGTGACATTGATTTGTTTACATTTTCTACACCTCTTCGTGGAACGGACTATATGCTACAGTGCAGTGTACTTACAGCGATTCCTCCGAACAGGTATCCTCTGCCGGTGAGAAGAAATTGCGGGTAGTATGATTGCGAAATGAGATCTCCATCTACCCTCATTTGGTCTGGCTGCTAAAAATTCCGTAGGGTTGTCACCACGACAAACACACACGTAGTGTACTCAGAGTGGTCCCCCCGAACACGTATCCACTGCCCACGCGTCCAGCCGCGCGATCAGACGGAACAGATCGGTGTGCATACACGTGTGTTCCGTGCGACCCGAAACAAACCACCGTAGATATAATTTACCTCGACATCTCGGAAGCGTTACAACCGACAACCGCTGTGGTCAGGAAAAGACTGAAGAAATTTCGGGTACTTCGGGAAACGAAATCTCCATCTACCCTCATTTGGTATGGTTGCCCATAAATCGCAGGGTTGTCGCCACGATACACACAGTACTCCCCCTAATATTATAACTAGGTACTCACAGTGATTCCTCCGAACACGTATCCCCTGTTAGTGAGGGTATTCCCGGCGGCGGCCTGGCCGGCGCGCGGCGCGGGCGCGGCCGGGCCCGGCGCCTGCGCGCGCCACGCCCACGCGTCCAGCCGCGCGCTCAGCCGGAACAGGTCGACGTGCGTGCACGTGCGTTCCGTGCGACCCTCGCGCACCCGAGAGAAGCCGCCGTAGATGTATAACTGAATATGTGAAACATACGAATCAGTGTCAAAATACAAGTACTGTAACAATAAAATGTTACAAATCTAGTACATTTAAACGACAATTCTTGTATACATTCAGGGCGTTTTTTATGTCACTTCGTAGCCACGCGTGTCCCCAAAAACGCACTGGTGGCACGCCGATTTCTCCAATAAGTTACCGACTTACAACTTTCGAGAATAAGTATGCCCAAAAAAAAGAATTGTGAAAAAAGGCCTACATACACAAGAATCTGAATCTCTGAAACAGCTCCAACAATTTTCATGACATTTAGTATGCAGGGTTTATCGGTGACAATAAATCGATCTAGTTAGGTTTCAGTTTTAGAAAACGTCGTTTTATCTGTGTTTTAAAAACTAAGCAAAGCTCAGACATCCAGCTACTAACATTTATGTTTCAATATTTTTTCTCCCTACTCATAAACATGGTTATTTAAAAAAAATTATCACTCACGGAGTCGTTCCCAGCCGGTATCATGACGCAGGCCGACCGCGCGCTCGGCCCCTTCCCGCTCGGCGCCAGCTTGGCCCACGTCCGCGTCTCCAGGCAGAACGTGTGCACGTCGTCGAAGTACCGGCACTCGCGCCCGTCGTCGTGGTACCCGCCGAACACGAAGAGCTTCTTGCCGAGGAGGACCATGCGGTGCCCGGAACGAGACGACGGACCGTTTGGAGCCACCACCTAGCGACGACACAAGGGGTCTAAAACCTTTACCTTTTTTATATGATAGATACTTCATACTAATAAACTATAAACTAAGAATACTGGAGAGGTGGTCCTACATACCTACATTTTATCGAAATCGGCGTAGCGGTTTATTATATATCAATAAAAAAACTAAATTTCGCCTGCCTTCATCTGGATAATATAATTTTCCAAAAATTTTTATGTCTATTTTCTGAGATAAATTTTGATTTGAAGTTGATTTTACACATTTCAGAGAAAATTAAATTATTACAAAAGTAACGCAATGTACGAAATAAATATAACTCACCTTTTCCCATTTCTTCTCGGAGAGAGAGAAGCACCACAAGTCCTTGTAGTGGTGGAACTGGGTCTCGGACGGGCTTGTGAACTCTCCTCCAAACACCCACAGTTCACCTCTGCCCAAAAGAATATGTGTTATATTGTAAACCCTATTTTTACTGTTTTTATATAGTAAAGAGTTCCCATAACAGCAATGTCATGCAGCTATTGAACATGAGCTGCACTCCGCTAGATATAAGTTGTTTTATCTCAATACTCTGTAATTTATCTAGGAGCATTGCCCTTCAAACCAGAATACAGTGATGTTACCACATTACTGCTTGGCATCAGAATAACTGGCAAATGTGTGGTACTTCCCCAGGTGTCCTAAGCATAAAGTCATACCACTAAATCCATAAAATAAATATATAAAAGACCAGAGTAGTATCTAGGCCAAGGGTCAGCAACAGGCGGACCGCGGTCCGTATCCGGACCGCGAAGGGTTGAACCTCGGACCGCCAATAAAAAATATTGTAATGTATTGTAAGCCAACACAGATTTCTAAAACAAGTGTAAGCCAAGTATACATTTTAAAATGTAGATATGGTACACTGTACCTTTATTAATTTAGATAATATTTTTTTGCCACATAGAATCTACAAGTTTTTTTTTCTATTAAATATTTTTCGCAAAGCGACTAAGAGAAACTCCACACTTTCTAATACACGCTCCTCTTCGCCACCACACGCTGGCTCGCTGTCCGTGGACACGAACGTGGAATGCGGTCCCCGCCCAAGATAAGTCCTCTAAGAGCATCTCCGTCCAGTAACTACTAGTGAACGCAGACCGAAGAGAGGCAGAGATCCGTATCCGCAGAGTGGCTCTCTTCATGGACAGCAACAAAGAAAGATTGGGAATAAGCTTTTGTTTCGTCTAGGAACGGAAACGAGCCCGTTTGTCACCTAGATTGTCTTGCCTGCTCAATGAGAGTACCGCAAAAGTCACAATGAAGAGGGAAACCTACGACGTAATGTGTGCGTGGTAGACTGCCACCAATTTCGGTGCGAAGGTGCGATCGAAAAACAAAACGATTGCGTTAATAGAGTACTCGAAAGGTCGAACGCCTTGCACTTACGCAAGAGCGCTGCTCGGACATCTTAGCAGAAGTGCTGGTAAACATCATGAGGTTGTCATATACGAAGACAGGGGAAAAATCTGAGCTTCATCAGACCCCTTTGCACGATCAAACAAATGTAACGGACATATGGGGACACCTGTCCCTAGTTCGGCCACCCAAACCGGCTCCGAAAGAGCCCAGCAAAGGACAGCCGCGGCCAACCAACGACGGACCCACGGAGTCACGCACTTAATGCCTTCTTCGAATTTATAGCCCCACTGACAGCGACAAGACGAAGCAGTCATTTACAATAATGTCACTTCCCGGGTCATCAAGAGAAAAGGGAAGAGTGCAGAAAATGGTTTGTGACACTGAGCAAAAAAGAGATGGAGCGCATTTGAAGACCTGTTTATGCGACACCTAGAAACGACCCAATTCTAGTTACTGCTAGATGCACCAAGATTATGCTGGACGATAAAATCCTAGAGATGGCCAAGACCATCGAAGAGAACTCAAACGTCAAATCTGATTAGGAAAACTGGGAGATACCGAGAATACAGTCGGTCAACGGAATTCCAGGATGTGGAAAGACAACATGGGTGGTTAGAAACTTCGACGTGGATAAGGACACCATCATCACCACAACAACTGAGGCACCAAAAGATCCAAGAGAAAAGCTATCGCACCGTATCGGAAACCTGATCAAAACCAGAGTGGGAACCATGGCTTTTGCTCTGGTAAATGGCTTCGGAACGCTTTCAGTTTTAGTTGCTTTATGGTGGACGAAGCTCTCATGAACCATTTTGGAGCCATTGTAGCTGACAGACTGCCAAATTGTTCAATTTGTCAAAGGCTTCACTTCAAATGGAAATATTTGATATTCAAGAAGATATATCTTTGCAAATGTATAAATCTGTATCCACTGAAGAATTTTGGGACAAACACATACTCAGAAAAATATGGAAATCGCAAAAAACTAGCTATCAATTTGGCTGCTATGTTTGATACGACTTACGTATGTGGGTCATCTTTCTTAATGTTTTTAAACAAATATTTTTCGAGATTAATCGACTCCTCCAATCGACTAATTACTCGTAGAAAACACACGTCGAATTTGCTATTCTTCTCGAGGACCAAATTATAAAGAGCTGACTCAAGAGGATCGGTGTAATTTGTCGCATTGATTTTAAGTCTTGTGTTATTAATAATTACAAATTGAGTTTGATACCGTACAATAAATAAGTACCACTTAATTATTATTTATTACCAAGTTACGGCTAGTCTAATCGGGAGAACAGCGAACGCCGATCCGGAGACCCTGGATTCAAAACCACGCGCACCACTGTCTTTTCGAAGTCATGTTCATAATGCCGCTAACTTAAAACGGTGAAGGAAAACATCGTGAAGAAAACAACATGTACCTAAAATCTTTCGAAGTCATGTGTCATCCACCAATTCGCACTGGGCCAGCGTGGCGGATTATGGTCTTGATTCTCTCCTTGCGACGGAAGGCCTCGAGGTTTAGCAGTAGGAACATTTAGGGGGCTGTTTAAGCAATTATTACCACTAGTTTTTTTCTGGACCTCGTTAAAATTTCTGCACTTCATCCGGACCCCGCCTAAAACTACTTGCCGACCCCTGATCTAGGCGGATGACACATGACCTAGAAAGATTCTAGGAACCTCATAATATTTTCCTTCACCATTGTTAAGTTAGCGGCATTATGCATATGACTTCGAAAAACCAGTAGTGCATCTGAGATTTGAACCAAGGGCTCCATACCAGCGGTTGCTGTTCTGCCGACCAGACCACAACTTAATAGATCAGCTGTAACTTACTTAACCAGCCGTACCTTTAACTGTGCAGTAAGTATATAGGGTTACATTGACATACTTAATGTAAACACTTGAATAGTGCAGTGTCTAGGGTACTCCACAAAAATATTTTTCTTCTTTTGTCATTTTGTATTTAGAAGAATATTATGTTCATATGTGCTTGTAACCTAATAATAAATAAATAAATAAATAATGGATCTTATCATATAATTACCTTGATATTTCAGGCAGGTTCATCTCGTGACCATGGTGATTGTTAGGCTTATTATATGATAGTTTTTGTCATGATTCCTTTAAAGTGTTTACATTATGTGTATTTAAATCACAAACGTTTACAAACATAATTGACATACTTGTTGGTGGGTGTAGCCACGGCCTGGTGAGCACTGCGAGGAGGCGGAGCACCCGGAGCCTTCACCCGGCGCCATGAACCCTTCTCAGGGTTGAAGAACAACAGCTCATTGTACACTTCTGTCTGGAGAAAATCAACATAATATGGAGATTATTTTTTGTAACATATTCTTAAAAACACCTGCTTTGAAGTTATTCTAAATATAATATATTAACATTACAAAGCTAAAGAGCTTGTTTGTTTGCACGCACTAATCTCAGGACATACAGGACATGTTATTTAGGTTATGTTATTCAATATAATGTCACTCCATTTAACGACAAATGCCCTAACCCGTCCAAATTACTAGGTTTTGGTTTGTTTTAGTGTGTATTATTTTATTATATAGCATTACACCCATTCTTTTATTTTATTATTTATTTTACACGCAAAATAGGTATATCGAGACGTCGAGTTGCGGAAAAAAGCCCGCCTACGAATACCACCCATTCTAAAATGTCAAAAATGAAACAACAAAAAGTACTTTTAAGTTGCCAAAATTAGGAAAAACTGTACTGTTGTGCACGTTTTTATGTAACTTTATTATCCTAGGCAATTTAACTAAACTGTCAGTGTCATACATGTACCAAACTTGGGATATCGGGAAAAGTTAGGATTGTTAGCATGTGTAGGCTGCAAGATATGAATAAAATAAGTAAAAAAATTCAATGAAATTACTGGTGCAACAACAGACTTCAGACGAAAATAACAAACTATACACAATAGTGTTCAAATAAGAATAGTTTTTTTGGCTTTTGGTTTTTCTAATACAGATTTTTCTTCTTTACATTTAACAACAACTCTCTATAATGTCAAAATATGCACAGTCCCTTTAGTGTTGTTGTAGTATAGAGTTTAAACTGTATTTTCATTACTGGAACTTTTAAACTACTATAGATTTTGCAGACCACAGTGAACAAAACAAGGCAATTTATGTGATGTCCTGTGCAAAATAAATAAAAGTTTAAATACCTTTTGCCCATTATGGTACTCCCCACCAAACATGATAAGCTCATTGTTGGTGGGGTGCGGTGTGAGGGAGGCATAGGCCCTTGCCGACGGTGGCCCGGAGAGAGTCTTTTCAGATGCAGCAGACCGGTTTGCCTCTTCTCGCTCAATCTCTGCTATTACTTTGGCTATATCTTCCTGAAAAAGTTTACAGAGGTCCATCTTTAGTTAATATTTAGGTCTTAATCTAGTCTAAGAGAATGTGTATGGATATGTTTTGATGATTATAGCTTAGCAAATGCACATTTTTTTTCCAATTTAGAAAAACCATCTACTGATTTTTGTAAATTAAAATATTGCAAACATGAGATGCAACTGGCGGCATCATTCACATAGCTCATGGGTACATGTGGATACAAGAAGGTATCTGTTACAAATGATTTTACTAGTACCCACATTTAGAATGTTACTACCAAATTGCTAAAGGACATTGTTCATTTATAAGGGAATTTGGGCTAAACGTGGACATTTATTTTCACTGATATCATAAATTAAGCCAAAAAGCTTCTAGCAATAAGTATCAGAATATTAGAATTTGGTAGTAGCAGAAATACTACTTACGCATATTTCCCATAAGTAAAATGAATGTTGACGAGATTATTTTTAAACAAACCTACAACAATTTGTACCATCAGAGGGTCAGAGTCGTTATGAGAGGATGCCGCCGATGTCTGAGGGCAAGCTGGGTTCCTAAGAATGCAATTTCATCAACCGAATACAAAAATCATAATGTCACAATAGTATTATTATTGAAACACACAATCACGTGACACAACAAAGCATAAATAAACAGCTGACAGCTACGCATTTTGTTTCGATGTATGCATTGTAAGAATATGAGACGATCTTCTCAGCATTCCATGGATTCACCGTGCGGGTGCCGGGTCCATCGTGTGGCAGAGAGAGAAAACTTAATATTAATCTAAAAGAATCGATTTTGATGGTGTGGGCAAAATCATTACTATTCTATTGTAGTGGACATTGTTTAAATGAATAACTAAAATATTAACAAGCCTGTGGTCAAAATGAGTAGACACTTATTTATATTGCTCTATTGCTCTATTTAGTTGCTTCTCGTGGAATTGTGAAGTAAAAGCAAGTCCGACGAAAACCATTGCACAAAAAAGTCTAGCTACAGTGTTGCTGAAAAAACTAATTAAAACCGATATTAATTGTTTAATTTACACATAAATGTCAAAATGTGATTTTTTGTATTGATTTAAACATTCAATTGGCAAAAATCGATATTATTTAAAGCTTATGGACTGTCAATTTAATTGGTTGATAGGCGGAAATAATGACTAAAAATCTTTCATAATGAGCTTTTAGTTTATTAATCTGGATACTAAAAATAAGGCCTGATTTTTATTATTACATAAATAAATAGATTTTTTGACAAAATGAAATTATCAAGAACATGTTGTCCACGAATAGCCCAGTTTGAATAATGTCTTTTATTTAGAGGTGATCCTAAACTCACACATGGATAAGCTATACTTGCAATTTGTACATCATCCAACAAGGTCTACATATGAGACAGCAGGAAAGCCTATAAGTCTATAAACGCAGTAATTTTCATGCACGATTCGCGGTCTCTATCTAGGTACCATCGACACCCACAAATGCAATAATTCTACTCATTGACTGTTCATAAACGCGGACGAATTATGAAACAATACAATAAAAAACTAGATAAAGAAATAAAATACCTAGGTAAGAGAAGATCTTCGAACGTTCCAATGTCCTATTCGAACTATGTATTATGATTCAAACGTGAACTTTACTAACCTCTCCCAGATTGGCAAGCTCTTTCTTCAGTTTACTGGCTAGTTTCTTCTCGGTTTTAGCAGCAGTCTTCACAGCACCACTAACCTTGTTCTTGTTTTTTTTCTTACCCATGTTAGAAGCCTTTTAAAATGTATCTTATGAATAGGAAAAATAAACAAAAACAAACAACTGCACAGGTAAGTTCAGTTAGAGGTTAGAATTTAATTTAGAATAGCGGTGGGCGATTATGAGATATACGAATGAAATCATTCGATTATGAGAATGTCTCGAAATATCTCGATTGTAACAGTTAGTAGTTACTAATTAGTAATCAGTCATGCACGCCCGATCGCGAGTCGCGAATCGCGCGTGACTTTGATTCACTCAGTCACAGAACAGCCGAGTGGGGCGAGGAGGGGACAACACGATGCGGTCTCTCGCTCGCCCAGGTGTCGCTCGCCACGCCACGCCGCTTGTGTGATATAATTTATAATTAGTATTAGTATTTATAATTATTAGTAGTCAGACAGCTACACGCGGTCGCGAGTCGACTGGTCGACTCGATTCACTCACAGCACAGCCGCGTGGGGTGAGGAGGGGACAACACGATGCGGTCTCTCGCGGGGTCTATAAAAGTGGGAGAGCTAAAAGGGTCACCTGAGTGGGTTTTCCCCGATAGTTATAATCTTGGTGTCTTCAAATCGAGAGTGAATCGGTTTTTTCTAGATAAACACGCTCCATCGTAGAACGCACCATCGCTTAACATCAGGCGAGATGGCGGTCAAGTGTAAACCTATAAAAGTAAAAAAAAAAACTTAAGTCTAAAACAATCTAGCAATCCAAAAATTGTTAAACGGTATATATGTACTACAAAAATGTTTATACTACAAAGGCGGCCCATAGATGCCTAATGAAGATTGCACAATGATTGAATGAAAGTTTGAGCGAATGTAATTTTGTTGCTCCATATGTTTTCATTGTGTCGTGTAGGGTCAGTATTGGACAATATTTATCCGTCTGTTGCTCGTTTTGACGAGGAGAACACGTATGGCGAGAATGCAGAAGTTAGAGATTACCTAACAACGTATTGTATATGAGTATCCAATTGCACCTACAGATTCAATTCAATTCAATTCAATTCATTTATTCATACCATAAATTCATAAGAACACTTGGTAACGTCATTTACAAAAAGGCAAAGAATCTGTGTACATAATATGATAAAATAACAACGTCAAAAAGAATAAAGCAGCTGTAAAGGGGCCTAGTCAATTACATGCAGCTGTAAAAGGCTTTGTCGAAGACAATATAACAAATAATCAATACACACAGTATACAGATACTACATTAGTACAAACAATGTAACATCAAAAGTCTTAAAAATCTATTATTTTACCTTATTACAAGATTCTAATTTCGACACATTTCTCTTCCATACGTTACTATCTTTAACAAAGTCGTCTATATTATAATATGCCTTGCTCAATAGGTAGCTTTTATTTCATTTTAAACTTGGTTTCATTGAGGCCTTCCACTTGTACAGGGATTGCATTGTAGAAGCGAATACCATTACATTTGAAAGAGTTATTTGTTTTCTGAAGTCTGCACTTAGGAAATACAATTTTGTGTTTATGGTGCGCTTTTGGATTCAGATCAGTTAATTTCTGCAGACGACTTCGATTTTTCTTACATACATTATACATTCATAAATATACAATGAAGGGACTGTTAATATGTTAATAGTTTTGAACATCTCCCGTACTGATTCTCTAGGTGATAAATTATATAGACCACGGATTGCTCTTTTTGCAATACGAAAACAGAGTTTCTGTCCGCAGCCGAACCCCATAATAAGATCCCGTAGGACATAATACTGTGAAAGTAGCCAAAATAAACAAGCCTAGCTGTTGCAACGTCTGATATTTTTTAATTTGACGAACTGCGTGGGCAGCTGAACTGAGTCGATCAGCTAGTCTCTATGTGAGGACCCCATTGAAGCTTTGAATCTACTGAAATACCCAGAAAACAAGTAGATTGTACAGGTTCGATAAGTTCATCCTTCAGTCTTATATCAAGTTTACCGCACATTACATTGCAGAGTGTGAACTTTATACATTTCGTTTTAGTTGGATTAAGTACTAGATTGTTTGCATCAAACCATTTGTACGCAATGTCCAAAAGTACGTTTATTTCAGTGAAATCGTTTACTCCTCTCTTAATTTTGAATAGAAGTGATGTATCATCGGCGAACATAACTATTTCTATATTTTTATGTTTCTTTATCATAAAAGGTAGATCATTAACGTATATAAGAAACAAGAAAGGTCCAAGTATGGAACCTTGTGGTACACCCATTCTTATAGGCGACTCATTTGATTGCACACCGTCAACATCGACTATTTGTACACGGTCTTTAAGATATGAAGAAATGAAATTTAGAGCTGGTTTCGAAACCCCATAAAACTGCAGTTTCTTTAAAAGAGTGTCATGATGAACACAGTCGAAAGCTTTTGATAAGTCACAAAATACTCCCAGAACGTCATGATGATCTTCCCAGGCTTTCAATATATAATTAGTTAGTTCAATACCTGCATCGGTAGTGGAACGTCCTTTTGTGAATCCAAATTGGTTACTATGTAATAGATTATTAATATTAAAGTAAGATAAAAGTTGCTGGAGAACAAGTTTCTCGAATATTTTGCTGATGCAAGGCAAAACCGAGATGGGTCTGTAGTTTCCAAGTTCGTTTTGTCTCCAGATTTAAACAAAGGTATCACTTTACTATATTTCATCATGTCAGGAAATGTACCATTTTTATACATTCGTTAAATAATTCTGCTAAATATGGGGCAATGTTGTTAATAATCCCCTCAAGTACCTTAACAGATAATCCCCATAAGTCCTCTGTATTCTTAACTTTAATATCTTTGAACGTTTTAGTATTGCAGTGGCAGTAACATGATGAAATTCAAATGTAGATGAAGGACAATCAACATTTTCTGTCAACAATTTTTCTGCAAGAGAGGAGACGAAGTTAGATGTTTAGTTGTCTCTAATGGAATATCCGCAAAATAAACCTTGAAGGCATCTACTATGTCCGATTTTTCGTAGTGACTTTTTCGCCAATCCGAAGTGCGCTCATCATTTCACGACTTTTAATTTTCCAGACTCATTGTTTATTATCTTCCACGTGCTTTTTATCATATTATTGGGTTTTAATTTGATCCCGTATAAATATTGCTTTTGCTCGAATACATACATTTCTAAAAATACTTGAATATCTCTTAACATATAGTTTTGTGGCATCATCGTTGCAGTATGTCTTTAATTTGTATAAATTGTAAAGATTGCTTCGACTTTTAATAAGACCTGGTGTTGCCCATTCGGCAAACTTCGGTTTTGCGTTAATATTAACAAATTTGGTATGGAAAATATTATTAAATTGTGTACTCAGCATTTTAAAAACTCAGAATAATTATGATTAGGATCATCAATTGTCATAATGCAAAATTTGTTGGAAAAATGATTAGTTATCGCGGTATTTAAAGCTGACATGCGGGACAATGTAATGGGTCTAACAAGAACTTTCTCTTCCGCCCTTTTCATACAGGCAGGAAGAGAAATGCTCAAGCCCCTATGGTCCGAACGCAAACAATCCAGGACCTCAGAATGAAAGTATTCACAGTTTACAAAAACATTATCAATGCAGGTTGCAGAACAACCTTTCTTAGTTACTGCGACCCTAGTGGGTTCAGTGAACACTTTTGTCAAATTAAAGATTGACATAACATTAATATGTTGCTCTTGTTACGAGATTCCGAAAGTATATCTGTGTTGAAGTCTCCACACATCACAATCTGTTTACTTTTCTCAGATATTCTACTCAATGCTTCTTCTAAAGTAGTTAAGAAGATCTCAATTTCGGCACTAGGTGGTTTATAAACACATAAAACAACATATCGATCCAATTCTACGCAAGCTAGTTCACAATGTCGTTCAACAGTTATATTTTCTACATCTTTTCGAGACTTATATTTCACATTATTGCTAACAAAATTATGCAACCACCTCCTATTGCCAATTTCCTACAGTATATACTACCTATTGAATAATTATTTAGGCTAAAGTTCAATTCACATTTCGATAGCCACGTCTCAGTGAAACAAATTACATCGTATTTGTGTGAGCTTTCCAAGAATAGCTCTATTTCTTCTAGTTTACCTAACAGCCTGTTTATATTCTGGTATAAAATATAAACGGTGTTCTTTTGAACCATCTGAATAACATTATTTGTTCGTTTATTGCAAGGGGGGCCTAGTTTGTTACGACGCTTTGTTGTAACATAATGAGGCCTCTCTGTTGTCAAGGATTTCAGTTTAAACAGACACTGTTGGTTGTCACAATATTTGTCAAGTTTTGAAATTTCCTTGTTCGCTCGTTTGACAATGTAAAAACAATCAGTTTAGCAATTTTAACTTTTAAGTGTCGGGCTAAGAACTGTTTTCCATTAGACAATACAAAATTGTGTATAAAATTATTAATATCAAATAATATAAAGTCACCGCCTTTGTTTGAAATAACCCAACCAGCAAAAACTAGGCTTACAACAATCTCAAGACTACTGTTTTTTTGCTCTTACATCACTCCTATATAATCGTATAAGCCTGGGTTTGGGCACTAATTATAAGCATATTTAGTTTAATATCGTTCTAATATCAGTCTAATTGAATTCAGTTTGCACTTACTGAAATCTAGCCAAAATTAATTTAAGCCGACTTAGGCTAATATTGCTTTACGTAAGTATCTTGTAAGCCTGCATAGGCTTATATTGGTCTAAGGTTAGAATAATTTGAGGCAATTCAAGCTCATTTATGATTTTACGTCAGATCAAACTTAAAAGTTGGTGTGAGTGTTGGTTTCAAATAAGTTACAAAGGAAGAAAAAACAATTAATAAATGAAAACAAATTAAAGTTGCTGTGAAGTTAATGTTATAGTAAACTGACGTAATTATCAAGTGCGTGTATTTAAGTATTACGGTAAGTAATCGTATTGGAATTTATTATTTACTGTTAAGTAGACCTCTTTACACGCTTCAAAATTCATGCGCCTTGTTAAATTAGGTATTTTCTGTTCTCGTTTAATAATTTTATTTGTTAATTTGTATTAATAGGGCCGCCATTAGTATAGCTGCATTTTACAAGCGCACTATTAGACTATTGTAAGATTGTTTACTCTAATTTTAGCATTCGGTATACTAAAGATAACTCCATATTGGAATAAATTAGGGTTCCTCGCAATTTTACATAAAACCTTAAAACGACAGGGAGGAAAAAACTTAATCTTAATATCTTAAATATAATTACATCGCAATTGTTAAGATTTTGAGGTCGTTGAAACACTTAGCTACAAATACTTACTTATTTTTCTTATTGTTACCCACATTTTTACGATTTTGTTACAGATTTTGAATTTTTGATTATTGAAGATTTACAACATGCCATTCAATATTGTGCAGACCATTGAGCGAGGAAAGCATAGTCTAACAACAGTACCTGAGCAGTGAGAGCAGAATGGCGTGCTATGTTGGCCTAAAAACAACAAACAAGAAAAACTAAGAAAAAAATAAAGTTCAGTTGCGGATTATAATCTGATCTGATCAAATCTGGAATGCGAGACAAACTAACTACCTAATCATTAGGTAGTTAGTTTGTCTGGCATTAGGTTCTAATGTGTTCTTACTCCAAGATGATCACCGAAATGCAAACGCCTCGATCACGCCTGATGGAGGTAGACGAGGTCAATATATTTAGTAAAAATTTTTTTTTGACTGATTGAGATTTCAAAGAATATGTTAAAATTTTGTTACTAATTACTTTATTTTGTGTGTAATATAATAATAAGTAATATAAGATTTGTATTTTTTTATTTAACTACATATTTATGAAGGCAACTACTTGTTTGCTGATAATAAAAACGATACATAATTTTTCATTTTTTTTTTATTATAAAGTATGTAACAGCGGTACAAAATACAAATTTTGACCGTATAAGACACTCACTAATTTGCATTTTATGTTAGAAATTTTATAAACATTACTGTATGAAAGCAAAACCTGCAGAACCCTCACTGATATTTTTCTCTACACTACCTTGTCCTGACAGCAGTATATTTGTTTTTCTTTTTAACATTTCATTGTACTTCTTAACAACTTTCCTCCTGTAGCCACCAGTTTTCTTAAATCTTTTCCAGCTTTTGTAATCCATTATTTAATATTATTAAAATTTTAAATTTTGAAATAAAATACGTCCAGCAAAATTACTCTTAAGACTATTAAAATTAGTATTCCCAAAATTGATCTAAGATCAAACGCTCTTTTATGGGTCTTGTCTTTTGTATTATAAATATGTTGATCCAAAATCACTCTGATATGACACTTATCCAGTGCTATTGATCTTATAATAGTTTCAAATAAGATCAGAAATGCACGTACTCACAGTCCTCTTATGCAATGCTGATATTAGTCTGACATCTTACAATAGCATTTAGCAAGTCTATTATAAAATCAAACGAGCTTAGAAAATACGCATATAAGAGCAAGTTTTTTTCAAGTGCAACTAGTCTTAGTAAATGCTTTTATAGGAGTAAGTGGCTTACAATAGCATAGTAAATGTCTCTTCTATACATATATGAGACTTGGTTATGAGACTGAGCGTTCTTGAGACCATACCGGCTTGTCTAAAATGAATTTAGGATCGATGGCATGTTCTAAAACAATTATAAGAGCGCTTAAAGCCTACCACTCTTATAAAGCGCGAGTTCTGAGCCTGTTTTGCTGGTTGGGAAGGTTGTGTAAAATAACATTCAAAGAATATATTTTTTGGTTTTGTCTATCACTCAAAGATGTTGAATAAGGAAATGTACATAATACAATTTTGCCAACTTTACCGGAACTGTGAAAATCCACTAATGATTCTATACAATTTATAAGATCTCTTTTTGTGGTACTCAATGAGTTACCCATCATTATTACAACATCTGACTTTTGTTTAAACTTACTGACCACAACTTTGTCTATTAGCTGCTGAAAATTTATATTTGGTATACACGTGTTGATCAGTTGGTTATTAGTATGTACATGATTGAAAACATTTCCCAACCCAACGCCAATCCCGTCGCAGAAAAGATAAATAGATAATTGCCGTCTCTGTGGAGCAAGAGCCAAGAGCAAAGAATATAATGACCGTGATAAATAAATGTTTGACATTGTTGTCTAAATGCAAAGAGATGTTTCCTTTTTTTATAGTAAGTACCTATATAGTGACGAGACGAGCAGGACATGCCTGTGCCTGATGGTAAGCAACATGCCTGGCCATAACAGCCCAATGACAAGTAGCAATTGGAACAATAATAATCCAAATCATTACCTTACAAAGTAACCACAAAAACAAACGGCGTTGAGACAAAATTTTCGTGTGCTGTGAAATGAAATTAACTGTCACGCTTTCGGATGAACTCGGGATGCTAGAGCGCGAAACAAAATACAGTGAACAGCACATCAGAGCGAGAAAGATAATATAGCCCCTGTGAACCTGTGTTTACTATATTTATATCTTTTTATGCCGACATTAACTTCTAGGTACTTACCGCACTAATGTCATTAATTGAACTGGTCACAAAATATTAAATCTGCATTTAACATGCGTTGCAAAAAAATTTTTGTTGTAATATACTCGTTTTACTGTGTTATCACATGACTTAGGTACACTACGTAAACACACAAAATGATAACTATTTTCATCACAGCACTTAAACACAACATACCTATATATGCATTTTTAGCGAAATACCTACAAAATAAATAAATAGCAAACGCTTAAAAATATTCTAGTCAAACCCTATTTCTGAACCCCTTTTTTCTTAATTTATTATTGGCCGTAAATTCTCGTGTTGCTGTGCTGGTATATACTAATTTTCAATTTCTAAATAATTGTATTTTTAATTATTAAAATTATTTAGTTGTCTAAGTATAAGAATTTCTTATTTTAGTTTTCACTTCTGCCGTGCGGTCTTTAGCGCACACATTTTTTTAATTTGTATCCGTACGGATGTTCTGAGCTACGCTTGGTTAATATCGATTCAGAATGGCCGCCTCCATAAAATGGCAGACAAAATATTTCTTCACAACCTACCTTAATATGGGTATCAAATAAAAGGGCTTGACTAGTAAAATCTATACACTAAAAAGACGTGTGGCACTCGGGGACTGCCGCGGTAAAGCATTTTTATCAACATAAGCAATAGGGATGTTAACAATTTTTCGGCATTGCTTTTATTTTGAAGAGTGCCATTTGTTTACCTTTAACGGGAAATCCGTTAAGTTGGCAACACTGCTAAGAGCATTTAGTCTGTAAAGCTTATACAAATAAGATTCAAAGTCGAATGACCGAGTGGGGAGGACGGCGTTACGGTCTTCCAACCCTCTTTCTTGTGAACACAAGAAAGAGATGCACGATCACTAAAATTCGGTCCCCAGGTCCGCGATAAAAGCTATGCAATAGCTTAATAACGAACTTCTGCCACACGATGGACCCGGCACCCAGTGACAAACAGTGAATCCATGGAATGCTAAGAAGGTCGTCTGACACTGATAAAAATATCAACAAACTAACAGAACTTTTATATTATGTTACTTGCTGCTATGGAAGCCTTCACGGGCGAGTCCGACTCGCACTTGACCACTTTTATTTTCAGGCAATCCAGGGTTGCACTCCCTAGATGTAATCCTTCTTAACTACACTAACGACATTTAAGTGATGTAAATCTAGAGAGGATCTTGCCAGATTTTTGAAATAATTTGATTTATGGTGAGTAAAATACCAATCTCACTTGCTCTTCGACAACGAAATATCGATGTTATCGAACTCAAAACATCGATGTTTTTTTTGCTCAACATCGATGTTTCTCAACATCGATCATCCCCACCAAAGGACCAAAGAGAATAAATATGAAAAATGGTCTAAAGATGGGTTAATATCGATATTCACAAGTATTGCCTAATGTTAATATATTAGTCTCATAATATTTATACTAATATATTAGATTAGTAATATTTCTCGCCTGCCAGTGCAGTAATACGAAAGTGAGAAATATCTATAGTCGATTATGCCACTATTTATTACTTGCTCATCTAATATTGTCAGCGATGACAATGAATTCATAATTTTTGTCTACTTATGTAATTTTTTTGCATTCATAATAATAAAACCGGAACAGTGGTTCCGTGCCTAACTATCATAGTAATAAGTTGTGTTAGAAAATGGCAAGAACAGAAGATAGAAACTAATTACTTTTTATACATGTTCAAAAACATCATTACATTTACATTTTTTACGACAGTTCAATTAACAAATATCACCTTTTGAGTATCGGCCAATGAGCAGCTAAGTAATCCCAAAACAATCATGCGAATCCATACCACAGATTAAGTATTAATATGGTACTTAATCTGTGACCCACATGGATCTGTGTCAAGGAATGAAACGGGAACCTCCGTGTGTGTGCTCCGTGTGCTCGACACGCTAGTACCACACGTTCGAGGTTTACAGTCGCCTGTCCCTCGTACCTCTGCCGGCCTAGGTCGAGTCCTCCCCCGCAGGAGTTGACTCCCCGCCACAGAGCGCGCGCGCCACAGCCGATGATTACCTGCGCATCGACCGTACCGGGAACTCCACCGCGCGCGTAGTAGCTTGCCCGGACGGCCGCACACGCATCGTGCACCCGCACATCCTGCGTCTCCGCTCTGCTGAACCCGATTCGTGCTGAATCGGCACCAGCGAGCGGCCCGCACGAAGCACCCCACCACCCACCGAGTGTGTTCCGTCAGTGCCGATCGGTTAGCTGGGCTTCCCCTCACGGGTTCCACCTGGCTAGGCCTGTATCGCCGCGGAACATATACACTCGGACGCCGAGCTGCCGACCAACCACAGCGAGGTGCGAGCGAGACAACACGAGCGGGCTGCGATTGGTCGAGAGACCCATCGGCAGCCGCTTGCACTGCAACATACTCCTACTAGTTGGCGAGTAACACGCCACGTAGGATGGATTCCAAACCGAGTGAACAGCCGGCGAACCTTCTCGCCGAGCTACTGTCAGCCGACTACTCAGACGAACCGCACTGGACGTCAGACCCTAACGCTCCCTACTGGCCGAGAGACCCGAAGGACCCAGCCTATCGGGACATCGAGGTCATCTCAACAAATCCAGTTGAGGTGGACACACCAAATGGGAGAACTGAGTTCGAGCCCCCGTTCCATCCGGGACACCTGCTGCATCCCGAGATTAGGACGCAACTGGGGTTAGAACCCTACGTGATACTCCTAAATGCGGCAGTGCCGCAACCGACGCACGCAGCTGCCCCCGGACAACAAGACCCTATCCGCCAACAACCTCAAGCTCTCGTGTACGAGAGGACGGACTCGGTGATGTGCAGCGGCGACGAAGCTGAGATGGCTGAGGACGTCTCGCCACCGCCGTTGCCAGCACCATCACCGACGCCATCGTACTCGGAGATGGTGTCCTCCCCCGCCCCGGGGAGGGCGACTCCAACCCCCTCGCCCCTGCGGCCGCAGCCCCCCCGCGCACCCCGCCGAGACGTCGGCCTGCGGCAATCACCCGCCGATTATAGTGGACCGCCTGGACAACTGGGAGGCCCACCTCGGCGCACTGCAGACTATTCTAGGCTTCGCGCCTAATGTAAAGCCGTACCTACGAGGACTACGCTTCCGTCCGAAAAGCGACAACGAATTTCGGGCGGTCCAGAGATACCTTGTCGAGGAGCGAGCAAAGAATCCCAACATTAAATTCTACTGCTACGCCCTCGACTGAGAAAAGCCCATCAAAGTAGCCCTGAGCGGGCTACCCGACGACACAGAGCCGGACCAGGTCGTCAGAGCCCTGAATGACCTGGGGTTCCCGGCCACGTACTGCCGCCCTCTGCCGAAGAGAAACATAGCCAGAAGGAAGATTTTCCACATACAGTTAGACCAGATGCCGTGGGATAAGCTGGACGCCTTGTACAGCGTCACGGAGCTCCTCTATATGCCCGGAATTATAATCGAGGCATGGAGGGGCCGCACCATCGTGCCGCAGTGCCACAGGTGCCAGCACTTCGGCCACGCGTCCGCCAACTGCCACCGCGGGCCGCGGTGTGTCAAGTGTGGTGGACCGCACGCCGGCACGGACTGCCCCCGTGCCAAAGATGCCCCCCTGAGCTGCGCCAACTGCCGGGGGCAACATGCGGCCAACAGCCGACAATGCCGTGTCTTCAGGGAAGAGGCGCGCCGAAGGAAGATTCCCATTCCCGGCGAGCGCCCGCCCCTCCCAGTAAAGACACAGGCACAGGCGGTGAAGAAGGCGGCCCCGGCCTCACGGCCGGGCGGGCCGCCCCGGGACCCCTCTCCGAAGCGGAACTGCAAACCCCCGCGCTCCCGGGCTGTTACTGCGCCGCCCCTTGATGGGACTTGGCGCATTGTAGGCCCCACCACCCCCGCCCCACCAACGTCGCCGGCCCCCCCGCCCCAACTCAAGGGCCGGGGAAGAGGCGGGCGAAGGAGGAAGAAGAGAAACTACACAAGAAGAGGGCTCTCCGGTGGCGGCATCCACCCCGCTGCCACCGTGTGAGGAGGCCCCCCCCTCACCCCCGAATAAGGGGTCCATTCAACCACCGTTGACAACACTACCGCGGGGTTCGGACTACGCCCACCCCAGAGACCCTTGCACCGCAGCGCGTGTAGTGCGCGAGCGAAGGGAGCAACAGACGCAGGTTGAGGAGGGGCGCTTACCCGCCCCACCCTCCTGCGACTCACCCTCACCTGCCACGGGCCCCCCGACCGCGCCCGACTCCCAAAGTTCGACTCGAACTGGGACCCGGGACGCGGGGAGGACCCCCTCCACCTCAATGCACCGAGCCGGCGCCTAAGCGCGAACTGAGCGCGGCGCGCTCGGAGCCGCGGCCGGCATACTCGCCGCCGCTAATACTGCCACCGGGGTTCAGCCCCTCAACCAAAGGGTCACTCTTCACCCCCCGCTTCCCCCGCCCACCGGCGGGTTCAACCGCAGCCGGCGTACTCGGGACTCCTACATTCATCATTTGGGAGTCCCTGAGAAGCGCCTGTGAAGCCGTCGCGTCTGGGACGCACCCGGAGCTCGCGGCGGCGCGGGCGATGTCCACCATCCTACAGGAATTGTACGGATAGCGGAATCGAACACGAAAACGAACACCGAGACCTACAGCCCTGACGCGCGCGTTAGTGCGAAAGGGCCGAAGAAGCCTGCCCTGCGAGAGGGCGGGCTCGCAAACTCCCGGGGATCAGTGTGTCCCCGAGTCCATCCCCGGTAAGGAGGGCTAACCTCGAGGCCGGACTCCTGACTTCCCCCCTAGGGGGAGGAAGAAGAATACATTAGTTAGAGGAATGAAACATGAAACCAAACAAATGAGTGATATTATACAACCAGTTGTGAATAGTCATATCTGAGGTTATTTGAAAATGAAATATTAGCATATCAGAATATGTCGCATTACTAATATATGAATCCGTTGGATATTACCCATCTCTTAACTAATATCAATATATTCTATATTCGTTCCAAGACTAAAAATGTTCTGCAAGCTGCAAGTGATGTGTTGATTGACTTGATTGTTGTTGAACGAAAATTTTAAATAAATCGCTTGTGATATACTAAATAAAGTACAATTAACAGTTCACTTTCACTACTTACTTACGGAAATCTGCTTAAGTTTTGCATACTGTTAGTCTTTTACCAAATACATTTGTAAAATGTCAGTTCCTGGAGGATCCGTACGTATTTTTAAATATATCTTGTTATCTTGTAAATATCACACTTGGACCTTTTTTAATTGTTGCCATATAAATTACAGAACCCAAATGCTTCATCGGTACAAGAGTTTCTAATAAGGGTACCTAAAAACGTGAAGAAAAAGCACCATGTGATGCGTTTCAATGCAACTCTAAATGTAGACTTTGCCAAGTGGACTCATGTTAAAATGGAGAGGGGAAAACAACATAAAGGAGTTCAAAGGATTCGACGAAGACATGCCCAAGTATGTATACCATCAAATTTTTCATTGCTTTTTAACTTGCAGTAGAAAACTATTTTGTGGATGTGGCAGACATCTGTTTAACAGTAAATAGACAATACTAACTCAGAGTTTTTATTTGTGATACATTTCTAATGTTATATAGATACTATTTTGTGCTTAGTTGATATTGATAGTAAGCCTGCCTGCAAAGCCGTAGGTTGTGCATGTGATTCCCACCCAATGCAAATATTTGTTCCGTGTCAGGGTGTTTCTATGTATGACAAGTATGAAGGTATTTACAACTATTATATGGGTTATATGGCTTCCATAGTACAACCTTTGCATAGTTTGGATCTAGAAGGTGTTGTTCTTTAGAAATGTACAACAATATTTATTTTATTTAATACTAAATATATGTTTAAAATGGCCTATTTAATTCATGAGGAATTGGGTTCTCAGTTGCTAAAAAGATATTTCATTAATACAATTAGCCTGTAGTTGGTTTATAGATATTATGTGTCTATATCATGCTGTGTCAAAATTTGTAAGTTTTTAATACATTTGTTCTTTCATTCCATAGGCTTAAAAAACATTTTAAAAATCTTAATACACAGTAAAATTCGGTTATAACAACCTTATTATACAATCTGGATGTCACACAAAACAGCAGGATAATGTCTTAAGTACAAATTATACTTAATAAAAACACATGTATTACTACTTTATGTATTCCCATGTATATTTGTCGGTGTTATAGTAGGGAATATGCATGTAGTTTAAATTGACTTGATTTTTTTTCGTAGAATCCTTAATGTCCCGCCATTATGCCAAAACAATTATATTATTATTTAGTTAGTTATTAATTTATTTTTCTTAAAAATTTTTATTTTTATTATTATTTTATTTTGCACTTTTTAAATAATTTTTTTTATTTAAAAAGTGCAAAATAGGCGCGGGAAATTTAAGTTTGTGAAACGCATTACTATTGGTCGAAACCAAATGTGACGTCACATGACATGTTTTCTGCTTTAACGGTGTCGATATTCGTACTGAGCTAGTAGTATTAGAGAGAAAAGTTGTGTTCTCCATCATTTGATTAGCTAGCACAACTCAAAAATCGGTACAAAGTAACTGCAACACTTGTAGTAAACAAACACAGGTCGTGGTCTGTGACGTCATGCAGGCGCGGGAAAGATGCGTTTAAACTAG
The DNA here is from genome assembly GCA_017562165.1 of Ectropis grisescens. Taxonomy (NCBI): domain Eukaryota; kingdom Metazoa; phylum Arthropoda; class Insecta; order Lepidoptera; family Geometridae; genus Ectropis; species Ectropis grisescens. The sequence continues at coordinate 27,796,980 of CM029781.1, read as the reverse complement.
TCAAATTATATCGATATTTTAAATATTATTTTAAAAATCAATTTGTACATTTACAAGAGTATTTATATTTTTTATTGTGTTATAGTAATGTAAAAAGTGAATTAAAAATATAAAAAAAATGCATGCATATTCCCTATTATAAGCAAAGTTGTTGACTACCCTCAGTCAAGACATAACAGACAACTATGTTGAATTATTTAAAAACTCATTAGTGTGTGTGCATAATAAACAGAATAAAACTTAAGCTTTATAATTATACATATAAATGTGTTTTTCTGCTCAGATTTGGTGCAGGCTCGGAGTACGGGCGAGACGTGAGAGAGGAGGCACGTCGAAAAAAGTTTGGTATCATATCACGCAAATACAAACCTGAGGATCAGCCCTGGATACTCAAAGTCGGAGGGAAGACTGGTAAAAAGTGAGTATAAGTATAAGTCTTGCTTCGACAATCCTACTAAAGATTAGATTTTTTTTTTGAATTGGAACAGTGATAGATTTTTGTCTGGTATAACACATAGGCTAATTTTCATCTCGTGTACTAACATCTCGGTTGGGGTGAAACCGCAGGGTGCTACTAGTATTACATATAATTTATACATATATACAATAAGTGAAACAGCACACATTATCTTCAAACCGTAGTTGCAGTTTGCTTTAATCTCTAATCTAATTTAAGAGAAATTGAGATTTATATTTTACTCACCATAAATCAAATAATTTCAAAAATCTGGCAAGATCCTCTCTAGATTTACTTCACTTAAATGCCGTTAGTGTAGTTAAGGATTGCAAATAGGGAGTGCAACCCTGGATTGCCTAAAAATAAAAGTGGTCAAGTGCGAGTCGGACTCGCCCATGAAGGCTTCCGTAGCATCAAGTAACATAATGTAAAAGTTCTTGTAGTTTGTTGTTACTTTAATCAGTGTTTTAACGATAGTGAATTTATGACGTATTAAATACAACTAACTAGATCTCAATCAAACCAATTTTAGTTGAAAGCTTACATGGTAATGTACATCATACATTTTTTTTTACTTTTGTCATTCTCATTTTAGAAGTTACAGGGGTGAAACACATTTTACCACTTTGGAAGAGTCTCTCACGCAATAAAAAAAATCAATCAAGTTTCAGTTCTAAGTATGGGACACCCCCAAAAGGACAATGCCCACGTGCAATACATTGAATCCCCTGTCAAATTTTTTTTTATACTGAAAGTATATAAGGATTAATAGTATCTAATTAGAATTGTAAATGCTTTAAAAACGTCTGCTGTCGGTGTTTTTCATTTCCCAAATACCAAAAATGAGCTACAGTTAAACCAAAAGTAAGGTTATGTTTACTGTCAAATTACATTCGAACTATGTTTTCTTTCGGATTAGAACAGAAAAGAAAAGAAATAACTGTGGTTTTATTACTGAAAACGTTTTTCATAACAGAATAAATAGGAATAATAGTAGTTCTCACTACCAACTGATTACCATGAAGTAGTTCTCTGATGGAATTTTCATAGTTTCAAAAGGCTTAAAGTAACAAGCTCAGTGCAGGGCTAGGTCTGATGATTTGGACTCATGTGATCATGTTCCAATAATTTGTGAAACTGTGTTGTTATAGGCAAGCATATTATGTTTGCTTACCTTCAAGCACATTATTTCTTGCTCATCCTGTCATTTTATACAAAAACAAAACTTAAATCAGTGTAGATAATTCTATTCACCGATATCTTTCCACTGAATCTATATTCAAACCAATGCAAGAGAGGATAAATAAAAGACATAGTTTGCGATAATATATATTTACATTTAATAATAATGTTATATATTTAATAGTCCAAAACTGCTCCATAGCCCAAGAACCCTGCTGGTGGATTTATGTGGTGGTCCTGGTATCTGGCCCATCCTAGGTATCTCACTTAAGACTCTCCGCAATGCAAGTACAGCAGTACTGAGGGAAGGCCTCTGCTGTTCATATCATTTTCAATTCAATATACATAATATACTTCTTCACACCTGTTGTTTTTGCTTGAGCAGCAGTCAGCTGGTGCCTGTGTTCTAAAAGTAATTCAGGGGTTTGAAATTGGTAATTGCATAGGTTTTGTGGCAAGTCAGCGGTATCCTGGAATTCCCTGTCTAGGATGAACAATTAGGAATTAAGTAGTTGTGACTTAAGGTTTCTAGACATTTTTTCAATAGTTTGTGTTAGCATCTGTCCTTATATTCCACTATGCACTTCAAAAATTCCTCATATTTCTGCAATAAAGTTAAAAAAAATGTCATCTTCCTGGAGCAGTCTGTTCTGAACAATCGGAATAAATCGGTAATCGCCCACACTTCAGCATACTTAGATGACCGCGAGGAGAAGGCCCTTCTCCTCGCACATCAACATCAATTAAACTATGCTCGTCAAGTTAAGCATTAATTGCTTGTACAGCTAAATCATTTTTCAAGTTTCGCCACTACAGAATGATAAATGCTGCTATAACTCGACAATGCAAACGATAATGCCAATCTTTTGTCTTATGCTGCAGTGCAATAAGCACAGTATTTGCTGGGATTCTTCCGTCGTACGTAGTTTGAGGTGGTATACAATGCACAAACTATTACACCGCTTAAGAGGCTTAAGAAATCAACAAAACTAGTGGTAGGTAATCAAAGAATAAAGAAAACGTAGAAAACAATTCAATTATGTAATTAATTCATTTTGTTTATTTTTTACTTTTTTTATTTGACATCACAGACTAAGCAGATGTTTGACATTGACCAATTTGAGATAACCGTTCCGTTTCACGATTGCGAGCCAACTTCTTCCTCATTTACATTTCTATAAAAAGCTTTGATAGTTTTCTTGTCATCATGTTTAATTATATACGTTATTAAACTATGTAGTAAGTAGTAATTGAACGACATTGTGAAAGAAATTGGTAAACATAACATCCATATTTAATTTCAATTTATCGCGGATCACTAAAACGAAACGTAAGTACCGATTCGTATTGCAATATTTTCCAATTTCAGCTTTGTTGGTAAATAATAAGTTTAATTTATACAAATGCAAATTATTATTTTTTGCAATGTTAGAAAGTTATATAAATTCTCAATTGAGTACAACAAAAAATCACCGATTTTTTTAGTATATGACTCATATGTATCTACGACAACTGCTTAGACGGGGTAAAAATGGACATTGTCCTTTATTGTTTTTTCTATTTTTTGTATGAAAATCTTAATGCTCTTATAGTTTCGGAGAAAGGTGGCTGTGACATACGGACGGCCAGACAGACAGACATGACGAATCTATCAGGTTCCCGTATTTTGCCATTTGGCTACGGAACCCTAAAAAGTGTCAATTGAAAGCATTAATCAGGACTTAATCGAAAGAACTCGATCTGAATTATTATTTAACCAACCTTTCGCGGTTTTATCCGCGTAGTTCCCGCGCCCGTTATTTACTCGAGATAAAAAGTTGCCTGTGGGCTATTTCAGGTTATATACTGAGTTAAAAACTTTAACCAGATCTGTTGAGCTGTTCCGACGAGAATTTGCAACAAAGATACAAATTTTTATTCAAAATATTAGTACAATTACGGCAATGTTTCAGCAGTAATACAAGGGCCGTTAACGGTCAAGAGACTATTTCTATTTTGTACAAAATCTAGGAGAATCCCAAGACATTTATGGGAGGGATGACGTTTCAAAGGTGTGTGGCCGTCTAGCCCGGCCTAGCTAACATTTTTCATCATTTCCAGGTTCAAAGGCATCAGGGAGGGTGGGGTATCGGAGAATGCAGCGTACTATGTGTTCACACACGCTGCGGATGGGGCCATAGACGCATACCCACTGCAAGAATGGTAAGCACATTGACATAATAAAGTCTAAAAATTGCATATTTATGCAATTTAATTGTTCCACATGTTTAGACCAATTTTACACTTGTAAATTTTTATATAATACTTACTTTTCTTATTTATTTACCGCATCGAGCAACTCGATCTTCCGCGCAAGGATGGAAGGGAGTAGCCTTAGCTAAAAAAATATTGTTTAAATCTTTCTGTCACATCTTGGGGGAAGGGAAAGTTGCACACTAGCGCAAAGCCGCACTATTACATACAAAACATACCTGTACATACGCGAGGCATAAGCTGAGCTTTGCACCATCATCTGTCTCGCCGCGCTCCTGCCTGATTGGTGATCACTCACACTAATGCAAAGCTCAGCTTATACCTCGCGGAGTGTACCGATCTATTACCGACCATACTCACACAGCCAAATCACTAACACATAAAAAATAAAGCACCATTCACAAATCTAGCCCCACCCTCAGCCACAGTATATTATCAAACTCCATGGTCCACACGGACTTGTACTTTGACAGAGGGGAAACGCCGTGTATGCCTACTCCCTTCCGTGTATGTTGCTCGCTGATTTAACGACATTTGACCAGTAAACATTTTGTTTTTTCAAATTTTTATTGTGCAATGAGTCCGAGTTTGAGGCTGAAAAGAATAGATATTTATTTCTGTGTATACTTGTTATATTGTTATATATATAACAAGTATATTTCGAAAAATGATTACTCTTTCTTCTCAGGGGTCTCTTGATTATTTAGTTTTGTATTGCTAGTTTGTAAGTCGACTTTTATTGCATTAAATAATCTGACAAATCGTGTATTGAAAATGGGTAAATCAATTTTAATTGCAAATCTTTTTTTTTTCAGGTACAATTTCCAACCGATACAACGGTACAAAGCATTGTCTGCCGAAGAAGCGGAACAGGAATTCGGAAGGTATATTTTTCTACTCTTTTTGATGTATTCTTTCTAATGGTCATACAATTGTTAATGCACTGGATGTCTGCGCTCTTTCTACGAAAAACGTATTAAATATAAATTTAATTAATTAAACTCGCGACTTTCTACCGATCGAAGTAGAACCGTAGAAGAAAGGAACAGGGAGGAAAGAACATTTCACACACAACACCAACTAACCGCAAAAACAAAGCTTGTACTATAGTGCCAAGATAGCTGATACAATACAAAAATAGTTGTATACATATACATACTTAATAACACATAGAAACACCCAGGCACAGTACAAATATGAGTTCATTTGTATTCATCACAAAAATATTTGCACTAAAAGTAACAAAATAATGAATGGTGCCCCCTCAGACGCAACAAGGTGATCAACTACTTCTCGCTGATGTTCCGGAAACGGATGCGAGGCGATGACGCGGCCGACGAGGCCGACGACCCCGATGAGAAGAAGACCAAAGGCACCAAGGCCAAGAAAGGTAACTTTTTTAATAGTTACATAGACACCCCACTAAATGTTGCCACTGCTGTGCTGGGACTCGGGGCCTTCCCCCGCAAGAAGAGAGTCAAGCCCATAATCCACCAAGCTGGGACAGTGTGGGTGACACACGACTTTGAAAGATTCTTGGTTTCACACACATTTTCCTTCACCGTTTTAAGTTAGCGGCATTACGTAAATGACTACGAAAAGACAGCAGTGCGTGTGGTTTTGGGCCCGGGGTCTCCGGATCGGCAGTCGTCGTTCTTCCGGCTAGACCAACCGTAACTTTGATAGTTAAGTTAACCAAGTTTCCCAAGTTTTTGTTATCAATAAGGTTATAGTTTTTTAACAGTTGACTTTTTTGTGCGCAAGCGTCCAATTCTTACGTTAATTCTTACGATTGCTCAGTTACGTCAATTCTTACGATTACTCGTCTATGCTGAAAGGGTTTAGTAACTGAAAAAATTGTGGTACGAATTTCTATGGTTCAACAAGTATTTTCGTAAAAATGTAGTCTTTATCAGTAACGCATTAAAGTTGCAATTATGTGGATTGTAGATCTCAAGATATCGGAAATGGACGAGTGGATAGATTCCGATGACGATTCGTCAGACTCGGACGCCGCGAAGGAAAAGGAGGAAGATAGCGACGGTGGCGCCAAGAAGAAAAAGGACAAAAAGAAAGGTAAATAATAAATAAATTTCTCACACATCTTAGCCCCAAGCGAAGAAAAGCTTAAACTATGTTACTAGTTAATTATTGTAATCGGTGATTTGCCGTCCTTAATTAGTAAATGTAAATAATTATAAATGTCAAAGATGTTAGTTGCTCAATCATGTCGCAATGCATGAAACGATCGAGTTGAAATTTAGAACATATTATATAGTTTATAGTCTGGGTTAACTGGCACATATGCTACTTTTTATAGCGGGAAAACAACGGGAATTAAGCAGGTAAAACCGCGGGACTCAGGCTAGTTTGGTTAATAAATAAATAATATTTCAGCGGGTGTCGCCGCGAAGAAGAAAAAGAAAGTAAACGACGAGGCTTTCGAGGAGAGCGACGACGGAGACGAGGAGGGCCGGGAACGTGACTATATCTCCGACTCTTCTGACAGGTAATTTCGATTCAATGGCTCACGAAATAGAGCTCATTATACATATTTGTCGATATAATATAATTGTTATGTCGCAGACCCGACAACCATTGGGGTTCTGATGATTGAAGACGGTATCGATAAATATAAGGGTTTGAGACTAGATGGAGTAAATATGAACGAAAAGCTGGTGATAGTTGGAAATGTAAGAGCGAGAATCGGGTTGAGTGGCGTATTATATTAGCTATGTTTGATGGACTTCGATTGAAGATGGCCGGATTAAATATTATATTTTTTACAATCTCCCTCAATATGGGTATTAAAGGGCTAGAGTACTATCATATATTTCAAATCCAGGGTACGAGTAGTCAGGGTTAATTCAAAAAGTGTAATTTTCTTTTTTTAGTTTTAAGTTGTTCAACAGAAACATCAAATATAAATATTTTTTTGATATTAATTTTGTATTGATTGTTTCAGTGATCCTGACCACGAGACCAAAGCGAACAACGAACAGAAAGGAGTAGCGGAAGAGGATGCCCTCAGGTGAGTGGTCATTTAGAAAACTGTAGCTATTCGGCACACTATGAATGGTATGTAAACAGTCAGTTATTGTCGACACACATTGACAAACCAGAATTCTTCAAGAGCTAGGTTATATTTATAACAAAGCTCAAAGTCACACACCGAGCTATGGAGAGGGCTATGCTCGGAGTCTCTTTGCGCACAGAATCCATAATGAGGATATTCACAAAAGAGCGAAAGTGGCCGACATAGCTCAAAGAGTAAGCAAGCTGAAGTGGCAATGGGCAGGCCACATCGCTCGCAGAACTGACAACCGATGGGGAAGAAATGTTTTCGAGTGGCGACCACGAACCGGAAGACGCAGTGTTGGACGGCCTCTCGCTGGAAACCGCTGGTTGCAGGTTGCGCAGGACCGTTCATTGTGGATATCTAGGGGGGGGAGGCCTATGTTCAGCAGTGGATGTCTTGCGGCTGATAAGTTATATTTCACTGTTGAATAGTAGTACAAAATAACACGTGAAAAGATAAATAAAAAGGAAAATATTACACCAGTAAAATAATCTTGCTCAAATTTTGCAAACAATTAATAATATACAGTGGTACAGTGGTAATATACAGTGGTTGGTGGTTTTGGTTTTTCCGATACAAGGTTGGCTTCGCACTAGACAAGCCTGTATAGGAAAAACCAAAATGACCAAAAAGAAAACGAAATATTCTATTGGAACATGAAGAGTCTTAATCATTACTTAGCACTGCACTGCGCTCGTAACCCAGAGATATAAGATGATTCTAGACTTTAAAAAAGGCCCTGTATTTTCACTTACAAGTTGCACTTCAAACCCGTACATAATGAAGTTCGCACGTTACTACTTGACGGTAGAATAACAGGTGTGTACCTGTTTTCCCGCGGCTTTTATGATGTAATAAGTGATCATAGATATTGTTCATCATAGTTGATATGTGGCGATAAACAATCACAACAATTAATATGACTAATATTTCGAATGTGATGCCTTCAAAACTTGTTCCCTATAGTTTATAACTTAAACAGGAAACTGCTAACATCAGACGAGGACTCTGAGGAGGAGCAGGAACAGAAGGCAGAACAATCAGAGCCGGAGGACTCGCCCACGAAGGAGGGCGAGGAGCGTGCCTCCAAACTCACCAAGAAAAAGAAGTCTAAGCCAGACGACAATTCCAAGAAAGGTTAGTAAAACTGCACACAGCGGCAAAAGGGCCGCAATTTAAAAACAAGATGTGTTTCTTTGTAATTTATCTTTTATGTCTAAGCACACACCATCATAAACATTGTTAATCTTCAGGCGAGATGACAGTCCAGTGTAAACCTATAGTAGTTAAAATAAATTTGAAACTTTTAATGAACAAAATAAGTTTGATCTTTATTGCAATAGGCAAAAGGACACCCCCGATTAATTCAATTCACTTTTCAAACCATAAAAACAAAATCAGTTCAACCTTTCGGATGTTACGATGATAAACAGAGACACACCCTCATACACATGACACAAACACACACACCCTCACACACGCATAAAGGCTTGCATAAATGCTTATAACACCATAAAAAAGCACCAGCGCAACAGTTCTTCGGGTTATAGATAAGATATATTTTGTGTTGCAGAGTCGAGTAGTGACTTCAGCTCAGATTCCGACACGGACGCGGAGGCCAGCACGAAAAAACCGAGCAAGAAGAGCAAGACTGATAAACACAATGACAAGAACGGACCAGCCAGTGAGTCTAGCATTCATTATACTGTTATTCTTTTTTTCAATTCATTTATTCGAAACATTGCCGAGACTAGAGTTGAGTGGAGGTATGTGAGATCGTCAGATAATACGGCTCGAAGGACCAAATGTTTCGATATCTCGTTAAGGGTCAGGATTGTTAGTGAAAGGGTTCGAGATTTGAGTTATGTTAATGTTTAATATTGTTGAGATAATGTTAAATGTTGTTCGAATGCACCCGGTCGCGGCGATTTCGAAAAGTGTACTAAATGTAGAAAAAAAATGTTCCACGCGTCGACAATGCTGACGACGCATGGCGCGTGTGAGTAAATTACTTTGGTATTTCACCGGACATTATTTCAGAAGAACACTTGGTATCGTGATTTATAATTGAAGGCAAATTGAAATGCGAATTAATCATCTTTAACCCCAATTTTGTATGAACGTGTTTATATCCTTTTTACCACACCATATTGCAAGTAGAAATGTCAGTTCATCTATAAAAGATTAAAAAAGGGGAAAATTACTACAGAGGAATATGCAAAGCGCATTAGCGCGGTAGCCGGCTAAGGGTCAGCGTAGACAGAAAGGAGGGCAGAAAAGATATTTAAAAAAACAAAACATTTTTTTGGGGAAAAACATACCATTCTAATTAGTCCGTCAGGTAGATTATAGAGTAAGATCCCAGGGCCGCCAGACGTCACGTATTTTCTGATGGATGAAATGTGGACGATTGAGTAGAGTTCGTACGTACTAAGAACACATGATTACCCGCTGCTTCTTCTAAACTTCCAAAATAATAGAGTTTTAGAGCGTCTGTTAAGCAAAACGGCCGACGGAAAGTGTCTGGGAGTATTGGGGCCTTATTTTTAAAAATATTGCCTATAACATACGTCAAAATCAACGCGAAAACGTGAAAATACGCTATGTAATGTAGCTTCTTTGACCCCATATCTCAAAATTGGCCGTCTAAGCAAGTTAGTGGTAGCGTTCTACTCAATCGTCCACATTTCATCCATCAGAAAATACGTGACGTATGGCGGCTCTGGGATCTTGGACTATTATGAAAATATATGGCACACGTATTTTTTGTTTTATCAAATTATTGAAAACCGACAAAGATATATATATATAAATCATCCACGGGTGAAATCATCAAACTTTCGGAGTGGGGTGCTGTGACGTCACGTCTACATAAAAATCGTATATCGACGTGACGTCACTCGAAAGTTCTAAGCACTAATATCTTCGTCATGTATTATTGTGAAGAAAAAGAAAAAATACGCATGCAATACTTTTTAATTATCTATCTGATACGATATGATTCCACGATCATAGTCCCAATAGTTGTGTCGACAAACGGCCTTACAGCGAAAAGTCTCGACCAACAACATCTCAAGAGACTTCCGCTAGAAGGTTGGATCAAGGGTTAGATGCAAGCGGCGGTCATCCTCGACACAGCGCGCATCGTCAGGTGGTTTATCAGTCTGCAACCATAACCACCGGTAGCTTGGGCCCCGCTACTGGCGGCTACCTATTTACTAATTAGTTGTTTTAGTTGCAAGGAATTCGAAACAAAACTTTAAAGTTATTAAAACAAAGTGCATAATTATTTTACAAATTAGTTTTTTTTAGTTACAAAGAACTCAAAAATCAACTTTAGAGTTATTAAAATAAAGTGCATACATGCTTGAACCTGACATTTTTTTGTAACACGTGTCGTGTTTCAGCGAACGGCGCGGGCAGCGCGGCGGGGTCGCGCGCGGCGTCGCCGGCGCCGGCGCAGAGCGCGGCGGGCGCGGCCGTGGCCGCCGCCGCCGCCAGCCACGCGCCGCCGGCCAAGCGCGTCAGGCTGGACCCCGCCTACTCGTGAGTGCACGGCATGCCCATCTAGATTTATTAGTTTTCTAAGCATAGCCACTAGAAGTGCGTCCCGAGTTCATCCGAACATTTCTTTCATTACAACGCTTGAGCTCGATTCACAGCCCGCGAAATATCTCTGTGTGCCAAAGAAGTTTTCACTTGAAAAAACAGTGACAGCAGACAGTGACATCTTTCTCGCTTGGTCGCATTCCGAGTTCACCCGAAGGATTCTTTCACTTACGAACGGAGAGTGCGTTGATCTTCAATCACAGCCTACGAAAATTCTGTGTGTGATGCGCAAAGTTTTCACATCACAAATTTCGCCAACGTGGCGGGCCAACCTAAACCCTACTTGCTTAGGAAGCGACCCGAGCTCTATCAGCGGGGAGTCTTATAAATACGGTATGATAGATAGATAGAGAGAGATAGATATATAGATAGATAGAGATAAATAGATAGATAGATAGAAACTCTTTATTGTGGCACAAACATGTTAAAGTATTACAGAGAAACACGTATGAACTAGCGCCACAAATGGCGGCCTTATTGCTGAGACCAATCTCTTCCAGGCAACCAGCATGATACGGTTGATGTGGTATACGGTAATGAGTAACATATAATATGTATATTTCCAGTGAATGCGGCGTCACGGAAGAGGCGGTACGTCGGTACTTGGCGCGGAAGCCGATGACGACGACGGAACTACTCACCAAGTTCAAGTCGAAGCGGACCGGCGTCAGCAGCGAGCGCCTCGTCGAGACCATGACGCAGATCCTCAAACGCATCAACCCCGTCAAACAGAACATCAACGGGAAAATGTACCTTAGTATAAAGTAGCATAGGGGTTATGTTAGATCAATAAGTTATGGTTATCGTTATCTGGTCGTTTTCTTTTTTATGGTCGGCACCTAGGAACTTAATATCGGCGAAAAGAACAGCAACGGGAAAATGTACCTTAGTATAAAGTAGCATAGGAATGATGTTAGCTAAATAAACTATGGTTATTGTTACCTGATTGTTTTCTTTTGTACCAAATTCATAAGTGGATCAACCCTGCCAAACAGAACATTAACGGGAAAATGTACCTTATTATAAAGTAGCATAGGGTTTATCTTAGATCAATAAATTATGGTAATTAATATTACATTGTTGTTTTCTTTTGTACCTAAGGGTATGTGTGTATTAAGAGAGTACTACTAAAGAGTACCTAGTATGTATTCTTTGTGGATTTTTAATAATTTGATAAAACATAAAATACGTCTGTTCTATATTTCCATAGTTTCAGTTCATGCCCTATGCTACTTGTTATTAAGGTACAGTTTGCTGTACAGCAACCGTAAATGTGTTTTAATATAAATTATAAAATACCATAGGGCATAAATTGTGTAACATTAATAAAGGTTTTTGTTTTCGGTGCATTTTTAGATGTAGTGCCTTACATCTAAAATGAGCATATAATGTTAATCTCCTTATAGGTAGTCTGTGATGGAAGGTCATTATCATAAATTAAAAACATGTTACTTATAGGTAGTACATTTATTTATATTTTACAATATAGGTAAAACAATAAAATAAATAAACATTGCACAAAAATGTATTCTGAAATCTTGGCTTATTACAATGTCATACGGCGAGTTTTAGACGCGAAGTTATTTCTCTCTCGTTCTTCGTGGAACAGGAGAATAAGACAAAGATAGTTAATAAGCGGCTTTGCGCGCAAGTGCCGCCATTAAACCAGCGCAGACAACTTTTAAAGGTGTTTTTGACGACGAATTTAGTTTTGTTATGATATTATTCTCTGAGATATTAGGACAACGTTAGTTACCCTCACCAGACTAAAGTAATTTTTGAAATATCTAGCTGTGTGGTTAAGTTACCTACTTTTAACGCCTTGCGTACTCCGTAGAGCAGGCAATTTAATCGACTCCAGCTCTAGTCAATAATCGTAATGATATCCGACCCGATTTGCGTTTTGAGAATGCATAAAATCTGTCAAAAATAGTTATTAAGGTCTGTGCTGTATTAGCACCTAAGCGGTATTCCGGATCGGTGGGAGCAACAAATTTCAGCTTCCTCTCACATTTCCAGATTTGCCATTTTCATTATTATAAAGAAAGACAGACGCACATTTATTATTTTAAAGTGAGATAAAAAAAAAGATAAAAGAATTCAGAATAAATAAAACATAAAATATAAAAAAGATGGCGTTTAAGTTTCATTTTCTTACAGAAAATTTAAAACAAAACGTTAACATAATAATTTGATAAATTGTCTCACTCTTCTATTAATCATATCTGTCACTGATCATCTGAAGCAAGACTCATAATTCTTCAGTGAAAACCTCAGAAGACTGGCCCAATGATGAAACACTAGATACTGGCGAATAGCCTTACCGAATGGAAGCCAAAAGAAAAAGTTGAAGTTGGACATATCTGTCATTCAGAAAAAGCTTCATTAAACTATGTCAATCCATTTTATTGTGATAATTCAAACAAAGAACGAATACAAAAACGATTACAACAACAATAGGGAACGGACATTGGCAGAGATGTGACAACCAAATGTCACAGCGCGCGCCATAAATTAAGAAAAAAACAATAGGGAACGATAAATCCGACTCACGCCGGTCATAGGGGTTGGGAGGGGCAATATGACGCTAGTAGCGACTTCAACAGGCGAGTTCTATATTTCTCGGTTTATATTCTGTTTGTTCATCCTATGACCGTGACTTTCTAATTAACCCAGTCCGATTGCCTTTTTATTGTCGAGGAACATCACGTCTTGCTCTTCCAGATCATCTTTCTCCGGTTTCCTGAAATAAAAAAAGGGTTAAGTTACTTAGTTTTTATTGAGAAATAAGTGACATTGGAACATGAAGAGAGCAAATCATTACTCGCCGCTCGAGAGATATAATGGATAATGGTACATGTTCGCGCTAAGACCGCAACCTGAAACCGCGACCGGAGACCGCGACAGGCACTTGACGTTATGGAATTGTATAGAGGCCAGTTCGCGCCGCCGCGACACTTGCGTGAGTTGCGTGTGACGGTCTTCTGTCGCGGTCTCGATACGAACTGGCGCCCATAGTCCATAAAATTTATATTGTCAAGTGACTGTCGCGGTCTCCGCGCGAACAGCGATTTAGACCTTCTCCATGCTCTGTTATATTTTGTATCTAGCGACATTGCCATTCATGTTTGCGATTAAACGCATAGATGCGATGTAATATATCTATTCTATGGCTAAATTCTCACCCGCAGAGCCTGGTCTCGGGCATGATGCGCTCGCCGTCCGCGATGTAATATTATCTATTCTATGGCTAGGCTCGCACCCGCAGAGCCTGGTCTCGCGCACGATGCGCTCGCCGTCCGCGATGTAATATTATCTATTCTACGGCTAGGTTCTCACCCGCAGAGCCTGGTCTCGCGCACGATGCGCTCGCCGTCCGCGATGTAATATTATCTATTCTATGGCTAGGTTCTCACCCGCAGAGCCTGGTCTCGCGCACGATGCGCTCGCCGTCCGCGATGTAATGTTATCTATTCTATGGCTAGGTTCTCACCCGCAGAGCCTGGTCTCGCGCACGATGCGCTCGCCGTCCGCGATGTAATATTATCTATTCTATGGCTAGGTTCTCACCCGCAGAGCCTAGTCTCGCGCACGATGCGCTCACCGTCCGCGATGTAATGTTATATATTCTATGGCTAGGTTCTCACCCGCAGAGCCTGGTCTCGCGCACGATGCGCTCGCCGTCCGCGATGTAATATTATCTATTCTATGGCTAGGTTCTCACCCGCAGAGCCTGGTCTCGCGCACGATGCGCTCACCGTCCGCGATGTAATGTTATATATTCTATGGCTGGGTTCTCACCCGCAGAGCCTGGTCTCGCGCACGATGCGCTCGCCGTCCGTGATGTAATATTATCTATTCTATGGCTAGGCTCTCACCCGCAGAGCCTGGTCTCGCGCACGATGCGCTCGCCGTCCGCGATGTAATATTATCTATTCTATGGCTGGGTTCTCACCCGCAGAGCCTAGTCTCGCGCACGATGCGCTCACCGTCCGCGATGTAATGTTATATATTCTATGGCTATGGCTAGGTTCTCACCCGCAGAGCCTGGTCTCGCGCACGATGCGCTCGCCGTCCGCGATGTAATATTATCTATTCTATGGCTAGGTTCTCACCCGCAGAGCCTGGTCTCGCGCACGATGCGCTCACCGTCCGCGATGTAATGTTATCTATTCTATGGCTAGGTTCTCACCCGCAGAGCCTGGTCTCGCGCACGATGCGCTCGCCGTCCGCGATGTAATATTATCTATTCTATGGCTAGGCTCTCACCCGCAGAGCCTGGTCTCGCGCACGATGCGCTCGCCGTCCGCGATGTAATATTATCTATTCTCTATGGCTAGGTTCTCACCCGCAGAGTTTGGTCTCGCGCACGATGCGCTCACCGTCCGCGATGTAATGTTATATATTCTATGGCTAGGTTCTCACCCGCAGAGCCTGGTCTCGCGCACGATGCGCTCGCCGTCCGCGATGTAATATTATCTATTCTATGGCTAGGCTCGCACCCGCAGAGCCTGGTCTCGCGCACGATGCGCTCGCCGTCCGCGATGTAATATTATCTATTCTATGGCTAGGTTCTCACCCGCAGAGCCTAGTCTCGCGCACGATGCGCTCACCGTCCGCGATGTAATGTTATATATTCTATGGCTAGGTTCTCACCCGCAGAGCCTGGTCTCGCGCACGATGCGCTCGCCGTCCGCGATGTAATATTATCTATTCTATGGCTAGGTTCTCACCCGCAGAGCCTGGTCTCGCGCACGATGCGCTCACCGTCCGCGATGTAATGTTATCTATTCTATGGCTAGGTTCTCACCCGCAGAGCCTGGTCTCGCGCACGATGCGCTCGCCGTCCGCGATGTAATATTATCTATTCTATGGCTAGGCTCTCACCCGCAGAGCCTGGTCTCGCGCACGATGCGCTCGCCGTCCGCGATGTAATATTATCTATTCTATGGCTAGGTTCTCACCCGCAGAGCCTGGTCTCGCGCACGATGCGCTCACCGTCCGCGATGTAATGTTATATATTCTATGGCTAGGTTCTCACCCGCAGAGCCTGGTCTCGCGCACGATGCGCTCGCCGTCCGCGATGTAATATTATCTATTCTATGGCTAGGCTCGCACCCGCAGAGCCTAGTCTCGCGCACGATGCGCTCACCGTCCGCAATGTAATGTTATCTATTCTATGGCTAGGTTCTCACCCGCAGAGCCTGGTCTCGCGCACGATGCGCTCGCCGTCCGCGATGGTCTGCGGCATGGGCTGGCCCTTGGTCTCCGGCAGCAGCAGCGCCGCGCCGCCGCCCAGCACGCCCATCACGCCCAGGATCAGCAGCGGTAGGCTGCGCCAGAAGTTACCCTGCGACATGGTAATAACGACCTTTATTACAATCCTACTAATATGTAAATGTAAATGTCAACGTTTCATTTTGTTGCCGATTACGTCGGATAGTCTAAGATCCCGCTATACAACGACCTTCACCGAGCTACTTATTGGATGAAAATTGTTTTATATGTAATTTAATATGTCAACAAATATATTGCAAATGGGTTGCCTAAAAAATTTCAGTCTAGATGATGATTAATTAACAATTTTTTTTATATATCACTTAAATTGATTGAATTTTAGAAAAAAAACTATACCTATAACAAAACTTATTATTTTGGCTTTACTCAGTGCTTACGAAATCTCACGCAAATATTTTCAAAGAATAAAAAGTTTCAAACAAACTTTCATCCCTTATTTCACCCCTTTGGAGGTAGAGTATTGAAAAATACTGTAATACATAATTCATTATTTTGATCATGCTCAATTCGTGCGAAATTTTATGCGAATACGTTAAAGGAATAAAATGTTTCATACAAACTTCCATCCCGTTTTTTACCCTTAAGGGTTGTTGTAATATTTCGTAAGCACTGAGTAAAGCCAAAATAATAAGTTATGATGTATAGTTTTTAATAAAATTCAATCAATTAAAGTGAAATATTTAAAAAAAATTGTTGTTATTTTGGCAACCTATTTGCAATATATTTGTTTACATATTAAATTACATATAAAACACTTTTCATCCAATAAACAGCTCGGTGACGGTCGTTGTATAGCGGGATCTTCTACTAGTATTGTCTGAACGGATCGGGCTGAAATTTGGAATATAGGTAGAAGAACACATAGGCTACTTGTTATCCCGGAAAAATAACGGGAACGGGAACTACGTGGTTAACACCGCGGGGAGCTCCTAGCAGGTTAACGATATTTCTAAAATCTATAAAGTAAAAATTGGTCTAATAAAGTTAGGTACGGTTGGTCTAATAAAGTTACGGTTGGTCTAATAAAGTTACGGTTAGTCTAATAAAGTTACAGTTGGTCTAATAAAGTTATGGTTGGTCTAATAAAATTACGGCTGTTCTAGTGGAGAGAACGGCGACTACTGATTTGGAGCCCATGGTTCGAATCCCACGTGCACCACTGTCTTTTCGAAGTGATTGTCACCGATTTCGAAGTGATTTTTTGAAGTATCATACTTCAAAGAAGTATTTTTATGGTGCAGCGGTGTATTTGTTATCTATTATATTTTTTGCGCCATGCCGTTCCTTGGTAGGTACTAGAAGTACCTACCAAGGAACGGCATGGTTTGCAATGCAAACATGGCATGGTAGACATGTTTGCATTATACCTACAGGACTTAACCACGATTTAAATCATTGTTTAATTACCTCGGCGTTTCGCCAGCGCTACAATTGCCGTGGTCACGAGAAGACTTGTGATTTATTATTATGTTCAAATCTCGAAAGTTTTACCTTTTGACCGCCAGCGTCACCTATACCTACTTGACAAGCGCTAGCGAGCCCTGTGCGCCAACAACGTCTATAGTTGACTAAAAAGGCACTATACCAAATTATTGTCTGTTAGATACATGACAGACACGACATGTGGTGACAGCATTACTTTTTTTATCAATTGGTGACAGCAACACTTTTTTTTTTATGCAATGACGTACGCTTGGTACAGGTTACGGAAATGCAATTTTGTCCTGGCGTGGCGGTCGAAAGGCTAAAAACGCCTGAAAAGTACTCTGTTCCCGCACTCACCGAGTACACGATGTAGGGCGACAGCGTGACGGTGACGAAGCTGGTCATGTGTATGATGGAAGAGCCGAGCGCACGCAGCCCCGTGGGCAGCACCTCCGTGCCCAGCTGCATCAGGGCCCCCAGGGCCATGTTCACGCTGAACCGGGTCGCCAGCGCCAGGATCAGCTGGGCCAGACCTGACGATCACACACTCCAAGATAATACTCTATTCAAACTTAAATCTAGACAATATGGTGCCGTATTTCGACAAACGAATGACGCGACCGAGTCATTGATAAATTCAGGAAAACAAGAACAAAACTAAAAAAATTGATTTAGGTACCTACGACTACCTCGGATTTGAAATTTGTACAACATTCTACTAGTTAAGCCTTTTCATTTGATACCCATGTTGAGGGAGTTGTGAATAAAGAAATGTATTTCGCCATTTTGTGGTAGCGGCCATCTTTGATTGGAAATTTGTCATAGTGCACAGTATTCTACTAGTCAAGCCCTTTCATTTGATACCCATATTCAGGAAGTAGTGAAAAAAAATAATTTAATTCGCCATTTTGTGGTGGCGGTCATCTTGGATTTGAAATTTGTTATAATGTATAGTATTTTACTAGTCAAGCCAATTCAAACTCAAAGCAATTCATTTGATACCCATATTGCGGTAGGCTGTGAAGAAATATTTTGTCCGACATTTTGTGGAGGCGGCCATCTTGAATCGATATTTACTAATATGTTTAGTAAATATCGATTCAAGATAGAAGCTAAGAATATTCACACGAAAATTAACTTTCAAATAAAAAAAACGCATCGAAATCGGCCCATCCGTTTTCAGCTCTACGGTGCCACAGACAGACACACAGTCAGACATACATACTACGACGTCAAACTTATAACGCAGTCGGGGATTAAAAAGTAGGGTAGACAGGCCCGTGCTCAACATTGGAATACAATGGACTCTTAATTATTCCTATATTCGCTATACACTTGAGTTCTTAGCCCGCGCGCATGTGTAGGTACATAATTGGCGAGAAAATAGTTATCGGGTTATGTGAGTGCGTAGCTATGCTATGCTTCAGTTCATGAAGGGTTAGTGTAGAAGACAAGAAGACCTTACTTGGACCATTACTCTCAAGGGCGTTTTAAGCCGGTTCTAACGGCCCTCAATACATCCGACTTGCAATTTTAATAGCGATATTTATTTGTTTACCTCTTTGGACTAAGTTAAATATTTAGAAGATACTGCACGTGATTCTGGAAAGTGAAGCACGAGTATGTACGACATGTACGTACATCTTTGATACATATTATCCATCATGACGTAGGTATGTATGGTTTGGGAAATTCATAGAAATATCTAACTAATATTTGCAAAAAAAGTTAAATCAGATTTATAAAAGTTTAACTACGTCTGATTGTGATGATTTACTTGATATGTTTATAACTATAGACGATGTACACATACTAAATGATAAAGTTACGAATGCAAGTTTAATTATAGGTACACTCCGCGAGGCATAAGCTGAGCTTTGCATTTGTGTGAGTGTACATGGATAGTGTAGGTGTGACAACCGGCCTTAGGCGCGGCGCCATTCTGTCTCGCCGCGCTCCTGCCTGATTGGTGATCACTCACTAATGCAAAGCTCAGCTTATACCTCGCGGAGTGTACGCTCCTAGTAACTGCAGAGCAAACACTTTATGTTCGTAGGTCCGATCTTGAACGAACGTCAAAGAGGCTGATATAATAATAACGTACAGATTTACCTAAAATCTGTCTACGAAGCCGTGAGCTCGATTACCTCCCAGTACAAATATTCGTGTGAGGAATACAAATATGTGTTTTCTATCTGGGTGTTTTTTTGTTTGTGAAGTATGTATTTACAACAGATTAAGTATTATATCAGCTATCTGGGTGTTTTGAGTTGATTTCGCTGTTTATTCTTTACTCACCATGAGGAACAAACGCGCAGATCAAGCACAGCACTCCGGCTGCGAATACTGTGAAAAACGACAGCAGGCGTCGACCCAGTCTGCAATTGTAACGAGTACCAAATTAAAAAATTTTGATCAACCCCCGACTACCTCGGATTTGTTAGCTACACAACATTCTACTAGTTAAGCCCTTTTATTTGATACCCATATTGAGGTAGTAATGAAAAAAATAGTATAATTCGACTTTTTGTGGTGGCGGCCATCTTGGATTTGAAATTTTTATAGTGTTATAGTATTCTACTAGTTAAGCCCTTTCATTTGATACCCATATTGAAGTAGGTTGTGAAGAAATATTTTGTCCCCCATTTTGTAGAGGCGGCTATCTTGAAACGATATTAACCAAACATAGCTAAGAACATTCGCACGTATATTAACCTTCAAATAAAAAAAAACACATCGAAATCGGCCCATCCGTTTGAGCTCTACAGTGCCACATACAGACACACACACACAGCAGACAGACAGACAGACAGACAGACAGACAGACATCGACGTCAAACTTATAACACCCCTTTTTTTGGTCGGGGGTTAAAAAAAGCGCAAATGCGCGGCCACCGCTAATCTGCCGCTTAGTGTCTCGCACTCCCTGTCCAAAACCAGTAAACTGACTTACGTGATGGGACCGGAAGTATATAACAGGCTCCCGGATGCAGTGATAACAGCACCGAGCTTGAACAGTTTCAAGGGTAAGCTCAAGCACTGGCTTATCGAGCAAACATTTTATAGTTATGAAGAACAATATAACATTCAGTCCAAATAGACCGCAACCATTAAGTCTAGTATCGTACCGTACTATTTTCTAATATACGTGATGTGTGTAGATATTTAAAAATGGTGAAAAATGCCCTGAAGATGAAACATTTGCATTTAGATTTTTTTTTTATTAACCTATGGCAGCTGGCCACGAGTCGCCTATACTACCGAGCTGACTATTCGGGTTAGCGCCGAGGGCGCAGGACCCAAAAGGAACCTAACCTATTGATATGCTACTGCTTATAGCATGGGATGATACCTGGGACGCGTTACGGCTGCTAGCACGAGGGCGCCTCAGACGGCTCGACCTCGGCTCGGGCTAGTGCCGGGCTTGCACTTAGAAGTAGAACGGCCCTTTTATTTATGAAGGTTACAAAACTGAGTAATTAGTTTTCATGTCTTTCGTCGCTGTAGGGCGTTATGTATGTTCTTGGAGTTGTGTGAAATTAGTTTTACTCACAAAAATATACATACATATCTAGGTACGTATTTCTTTCATACTACTCGTTCATATGTATTAATATATCTTCGTTGGTATTAATGATTCATAGATACCTACCTCCACGTGCACAAATATTTTCGTATGCCGTGAAATCGATGTCTGACAACCTTTGCGCTTTTAATGATAATCAGATAGGTACTTAATGTATTCTACAAAATACGACCCGATAATGATGGAGAAGATTAGATTAGTTTCAGAAGATTTTAATACATTATTTATTAATAACAAGCCACGCGCCGCGGTTTTGTCCGCGTAGATCCCGAACTCGTTATTTTCCCAGAATAAAAATTATTTGATTAACTACTCTACTATTATCTTAGAGGGTGTCCATAAATTAATGAGGTGTTTTTTTTAAATTTTCTGTCCCTCCCTACCCCAGATGCGATGTCGTGATATTTTATTCAACCTCCTCCCCCAACCCCCAATCTCACGTGAGATATCTCAAAATGTGGGATTCTTGCGTAAACACGTTAGATTTTTATTGTCAAAAGAAAAAAAAATGCTTCGTGCTTTATTGACGACTAGTTAAGACTAGGACCTAATCTATATATAAATATCGCTGAGAGTTTAATTATAAGTGTCGATAATAAAAAAAATACTACAGAAAACTTAAATCCTAACTACTGTGATTAAAAAATCTACGTCTACTCTACCTAATTCAGTCCATGGTGAGTCATACGCGGTCTCAAGAGAGACTTTTGGAGCCAACATTTTATTTTTGTTTCAATCAGAAAAAAAAGCGTGATATTTGCCGAGACCTCCCCCCCCTTTCTGTCCAACGTAAGATTACATGAGATTTGACTCAACCTTAAACACACACCCCCCTTAAACACCTCACGTAATTTATGGACACCCCTTATTACTTATCTTGATATACTAAGTCGCTGTTTATGTCAGAAATAATCTAGAATCGTACAACGCGCGAGGAGAGAGACATTCTCGCAACATACGACATATGACTGGCCTCGTGGCTTAGTGGGTAGCAACTCTGTCTGCAAAGCCGAGGGTCGTGGGTTCGATTCCCACCCACTACAAATATTTGTGGGATGAATTCAAATATTTGTACTGTGTCTGGGTGTTTCTATGTATAATAAGTATGTATTTAGAACTATATAAGTATTATATCAGCTATCTGGCTGCCATCTTACAAGCTTTGCTTAGTTTGGGGTCAGATGGTGTTGTGTGTGAATTGTCCACCAATATTTAAAAAAACACCAATATTATATGCAATGCCGACAAGCTGGATGTTATACCACACTCTCTCACGAGGTCACGGAAGTTGACTCACGTTATGGGACCGAAAGTTTATAATACTTTCCCCAAAATAGTTATAGCGACCCCAAGTTTCGGCAGCTTCAAAAAGTGCTGGCTTATCGATCAAACTTTTTATAGTTACAGCGAATTTTCAGAGAGGCAAAGATGTATGCAAAGAGGCAAAAATGGCAAAGATCCCCTAAAAACGTAAAGAAATAAATTTGACATGGGTCAGTACAATTGTATTAAATACATATTATACTCGTATAATGCTTGACAGTTTTCTGTATAAAATTATTATTTTACAGTAAAGTAGTAAAAGGTTTATTAATATTAGGTAGGTAGTAATAATACATTATGATTCATAACTATTGAATGGAGCTGGATGAAATTTGTTACATAGATAATAGTGGAAGTAATAAGATAAGTAGAGTATCTAATCCGCTAATCATATAAAACAGCACTTATATCATAATTTATTATATAAGTGCGGTAAGATGGACAACACCATCGTATAGAGTTACTCATATATTATATCTAGCGCAAGAGCCAGTGGACAACAAACTCAGCTATTGAGAGAGAATATGATCGAAGGTTTGAACTTGGCCCTTCAGACAGTCTCTAAATGGGGCTATGCCAATTTGGCCAAGTTTAACGAAGGAAAGACACAGGTGTGTTTGTTCTCCGCTAAAAGGAGTCCATTCCAACTGGCTCCTACTTTTCGAGGCGTATCCGTGCCGTTTACTGACCATCTCGAGCTTTTGGGCGTTTCTTTGTCATCGACGCTCAACTTTGGCACGTATATAGAGCCTAAGGCTAAATTAGCCGCCACAAACTAGGTGTTCTCTTGAATGTACGAAAATACTTCGATTCTGAACAGTTGCTCACGTTATACAAAGCACAGATTCGCTCCTGTATAGAGTTCTGTTCGCACCTTTGGGATGGATCGGCTAAGTATCAGCTGGGGCCTCTAGAATCGATCGGGAGACGTGCCAAAAGACACATAGGCAAAAACACTCTTGTGCGTAAAAGACTTCAAAGTCTTCATCATCGCCCCAAAATTGCTAGCTTATCGGTTTTTTATCGGATACACTTCGGAGAGTGTGCAACTGATCTGCATGATCCAATACCAGCTAGGCCTTTTTCTATCGAACTTCTCGTATCTCAAAACAGCGACATCGTTTCATGGTTGATGTTCCAAAACACCAACGAAGAGATTTGACTCTACGTTCGTGATAGGAACGTCTAGGTTGTGGAATACTTTGCCTGAGGGTTTTCCCCGATAATTACTATCTTGGTGTCTTCAAGTCGAGAGTGAATCGGTTTCTTCTAGGTAAGCACGCTCCATCGTAGATCGCATCGTCGCTTAATATCAGGCGAGATGGTGGTCAAATGCGAACCTATTACAGTAAAAAAAATTATAAAAAGTTATCAGCCTCTGGTAATTATCAAATATCGCCTCAGCTATAATTATCAAAGCGCACGTATGTGCGATTTGAAATACATTTGCGAGGATATAAATAATACTCATAGGTTAGAGTTGTTAGCAATTACGTTACGTTACGTTAAAAAAGATAGGAACCTCAATATTATTTTTGATGACCTATCTATAGATACCCCACACGTAGGGTTTTAATCAAAAAAATGTTTTTATTTTCATTTTTAAGTATGGGACACCCCTAAATTTGGTTGCGGTCTATTTGGACTGAATGTTATATTGTGCTAAAACCGTAATGAACAAATCTTAAAATGACCTTTTCCCATAATGACTGATTTTCGAAATGTACTTATTCTAGTATGCCGGAAAAAAAACTGTCAAATTGAAGTACAGTTAGTAACATTTTATTTTAAAAGCTTAAAATAAAATTAGATTATAATTTTATAACAAAAAAATGACAATTTCAATTCTTAAGTTTAATATAAGTATGATGAGATAATAGTTGATGAAAATTTAGTGCTAATAATTAAATCTGATGCAAATATTTGTGGTGTAATTAATTAATCAGATAAGAAAACTATATAATCTAGACATTTCAATTAATGGCCTTATTGCTCAGGACGATCTCTTGTAGCCAACCGTATAAATTAACTAAACAATAAATGAAATAGAACCTGAACATACAAATGTTTATATAACTACCGTCCTGCTTCGGCTTCTCTCGAATATTGTCATATAGGTAAAGACTATTCATTGAAATCAAAACTATCCTAACCTTCAAGTTAGATCAAACAGAACACGGTGTGCGATTTTGATTAAAATCTGTTAAAATAGTTAGGAGTCTATCGCTGACGAACAACGCGACGCGATGACATTATTATTATATTTATATACGCGATATTAAGAAGATAACACCCAATTTGCGGATGTAAAAAAAATCAATATTACTGTCGGATAAACTTTATTGATAACGCCTCCTTGTGGGCACTGCAGGCCTAAGGGCGGCAAGAGATCCAGGAAAAAATGAGAGGGTTGTGTAGAGTCCTGGAGTCCGTTGTGTACTACCTACAAGGTTCAGGTCTCAAGTTAACTCTTGCGGGGTATAGTAAGTAAGTTTCGTTCAGAATGAATGTTGAATCCCCACTAATATAGCTCACAATAATTAATTGAATTTATAGTGGTTTTTAAGCATGTGAAAAAATGGGGACGCAAGAAATATTTATTCTCAAAGTGGGCAGCAGACAAAATAAGTTTGGGGACCCCTGGTAAAGAGTGGTGAGACGAGCAGGACATGTGCCTGATGGTAAGCAACATGCCAGCCACATAACAGCACAGCGTCATGCAGCTATTGGAACATAAAAGTTCAAATCATTACTCGTATCTACCTAGAACTCCAGTGCGGGCGTCACCCAAAGATCTAAGATCAGAAATACCTAATATGGCGAAGAAGAGAAGATACAGCGACGCTAATTGGTAGAAAATGTGTTGAGAACATGAACAGGACATTTTTGGTGATGGTAATTTGATGAAACAATCATAGTTTTTTTGTCAGTGTATAACATACTCTAGAATGAAGTACTGATGTTGCACCTGATTGTACATGTCCCGTCAGACATAATTATTATCGGACATTAGACATCAAAGACATTTCGAAAATCAGTCATTATGGGAAAAGGTCATTTTAAGGTTTGTTCATTACGGTTTTAGCACAATATAACATTCAGTCCAAATAGACCGCAACCGACTTGATTGATTAAAGTCCTTTGAACCTTTTACAATAGAATGCACAATATTTAGGCACCATATGTGGTACAGGAGAAGATGTATTAGTTCGCCGGATTCCTCTATCGGAGTGAACTTTTTCGCAATCACCATCAATAAGTCACAGGAACAAACATTCAACGTTGAAGGACTAGAATTTCAGCATTGGGTGTTTTTCACACGTCCTGTACGTCTGTCTGCTCTCTTTCCACAAAAAACGTAATTTCGAAATAAACTCCCGACTTTCCTACTCCGGTTCTACTTCAATCCGTTGTTTGGTCCGTTTAAATGTTCTAAGCCTACTCTAATTAGAACATTTAAATGTTCTAAGCCTACTCTAATTAGAACATTTAAATGTTCTAAGCCTACTCTAATTAGAACATTTAAATGTTCTAAGCCTACTCTAATTAGAACATTTAAATGTTCTAAGCCTACTCTAATTAGAACATTTAAACGTCAAACAATGTTCCATCGGACGAAACGAAGTAGAACCGGTGTAGGAAAGTCGCGAGTTTGTTTCGTAATTACGTTTTTCGTAGAAAGAGAGTAGACGTACTGTTTTAATAATAATAATAATAATAATAATATCTTGCCAATGTTGCGGAACGTATTGACTACCTGAAGCAGAAAGTTTATGCGTGGGCAAACCGTATTCGCCGCTACAGAGAGCGTGTGGATCGATATCGACAAAATCGCGACTTTCAGAGTGATCAAAGGAAGGTGTACCGAAACTGGGAAGGAACTAGTCAACGTGTGAACGACGGGCAGCTACCGGATCCTAGCGCTATGAAAATTTCTGGCGCGGCATCTGGTCGGTGCCTGTCGAGCACACAGAGGAGCTTGGATGCGTGTTATCGAACGTACATGTGAGCCTATCGAACCCATGGAGTCTATTACGATAGACTCCGTAGACGTTAACTGTGCTATCCGGCCGGCTCAGAACTGGAAAAGTCCTGGGCCGGACGGATTGCACAACTTTGGATAAAATGGTTTCGGTGCTCATATGAACGTTTGGCAACGCAATTCAAGAAGCCTCGAGACGGGTTGTCTTCCCAGTTTCTTGACCACCGGAGTCACCTTCCTGCTCCATAAGTCTGGTAGTACCACGGAACCGAAGAACTACAGACCCATTACGTGCTTACCTACCATCTACAAGCTGCTTACATCTATTCTGAGAGCAAAAATTAATGCGCATATTGTCGCGAATAACGTTTTGGCCTCTTCCCAGAATGGATGTAAGATTGGGTCCCGTGGTACTAAGGAGCTACTCCTCATTGACACGACCATTTGCCAACAAGTCAAACGAAACAAAGGAGCCTCTCCGCTGCTTGGATTGACTATAAGAAGGCCTATGATGCGGTGCCCCATTCATGGCTAGAAAGGGTTTTAGAGTTGTACAAAATAAATCCAACTCTAAAATCTTTTCTAAGCAAATGCATGGGACTGTGGGTCACAGTCCTTCGTCAACCAGGTAGCGTAGACAGCTCTTTTGTTTCGGAGGACTTGATTAGGATTGAAAGAGGCATTTTCAGGGTGACAGTCTAAGTCCCCTATGGTTCTGCCTAAGTCTGAATCCTCTCAGCACTCTGCTGAAGGATTCAGAGTTAGTTATCGTCTTCGTAGAGGAGGTGAGGTTATATCTCATTTGTTGTACATGGACGACCTCAAACTTTTGCACCGAAACGCCAAGACTTGTTGGAGCTATTAAAAACCACGGAGGTTTTTAGTAACGCCATCAAGATGGAGTTCGGTGTGACAAGTGTGCGGTCATGCATGTACAGCGAGGAAAGTAGTAAATTCAGAGAATTTACAACTTTCCGAGACTATAACTCTCAGATCTCTCCGAAGACGAGACCTAAAATATCTCGGTATGTCACAGTCATTGGGTATATCAGCAGATGACATTAAGAAATCGGTGAAGGAGCGCTTCTTTTGCCGGCTGACAAAAGTACTTAAAAGTCTTCTGTCAGGCGGTAACAAAGCGCGAGCCTTCAACGGTTGGGTAATGCCTCTGCTGATATACT
Organism: Ectropis grisescens; assembly: GCA_017562165.1. Classification (NCBI taxonomy): domain Eukaryota; kingdom Metazoa; phylum Arthropoda; class Insecta; order Lepidoptera; family Geometridae; genus Ectropis; species Ectropis grisescens. The sequence goes on along the minus strand of CM029781.1, from coordinate 27,769,605 downwards.
CCTTGGCATACTGAGGTGGACTCAGACTGAGCTTGACGCCCTGGACAGGAAGGTCCGTCAACTGCTCACAACTCATCGCATGCTACACCCGCGCTCGTCTGTTATGAGACTGTATATTCCGCGGAAGTGGGGAGGTCGAGGCTTTTAAATGCCAAGAACCTACACAACCGCGAAGTATGCAGTCTCAGGGATTATTTCCGCAACAGCGAGTCCGGGATGCATCGCGATGTTGTGGCAGTTGACAGAAGCTTCACGCCTCTTTCACTGGCAAACGAGAACTGGCGTAAACCATCGGTGCTCAGCACTGATGATCGCAAGGAAGTGTGGAAGAGCAAGGAGCTGCACGGGCGGTTCTATCGGGCCCTAACGGGACCCGATGTGAATCTGCTCGCGTCGGTGAACTGGCTACGCTTCGGGGACCTCTTCGGAGAAACCGAAGGTTTTGTCTGTGCAATTGCAGACGAGGTTATCAAGACGAACAATTACCGGAAATACATAATGAAGGACGGTACGGTCGACATTTGTCGGGCATGCCGCCGTCCAGGCGAATCTCTTCGTCATGTTATTTCCGGTTGTTCGCATCTTGCTAACGGCGAGTACTTGCACAGACATAACCTAGTAGCCAGGATCATCCACCAGCAACTTGCTCTTCGACACGGCCTTGTCGAGTCCGAGTGCCGTACTATAAGTACGCACCTCTGCCAGTTCTCGAGAATGGTCGTGCGTTGCTCTACTGGGACCGCTCTATCATCACGGACAGGACTATTGTCGCCAATAAGCCTGATATCGTGATGGTAGACCGGTCCGAGCGCCGAGCTGTGATCGTCGATATCACCGTACCACATGACGAGAGCCTCGTGAAAGCCGAGAAGGACAAGCTTAGCAAGTACCTTGACTTAGCTCATGAGGTTACCGCCATGTGGGAAGTTGATTCGACGATCATAGTCCCAATAGTCGTGTCGGCAAACGGCCTTATAGCGAAAAGTCTCGACCAACATCTCAAGAGACTTTCGCTGAACGGTTGGGTTAGGGCCAGATCCAGAAGGCAGTCATCCTTGACACAGCACGCATCGTCAGGAGGTCCTCTCTCTGCAGCCCTAACCACCGGTAGCTTGGGTCCTGCCCCGCTGCTGGCGGCACCCTAGTTTTTGAGTTTTTTATAATGTTTATATTTTTATACCTATTGTAAAAAACTTAGAAATTAAGATGAATGAATAAATAACTGAATAATAATAATAAATAATAAATATTATAATTTTATTTCACGCTTTCGAGAATAACCACTAAAGAAAACGTAATTTGTACCGTCTCACGAAAAATCGGTTGTAGCTAGATGTACTTAGTACATAAAGACTAGAAGCGGCCCGCGGTTTCACCCGCGTAGTTCCCGATTCCGTTATTTTCCCGGGGTAAAAATAGTCTATATATCCCAAATTTCATCCGTTTTTCAGTATTTTTTGCATGGAAGAGTAATAAACATAAATCTATACATTAAATAAATAAATAAATAAATATTGGTGGACATTTCACACACAAGGCCATCTGCCCCAAACTAAGCAAAGCTTGTACTATGGCGGCCAGATCTAATACTATATAGTTGTAAATACATACTTATTATACCTACATAGAAACACCCAGACACAGTGCAAATTTTTGAATTCATACCACAAATATTTGCACTCGGGAGGGGATCGAACCCACGACCCTCGGCTTCGCAGGCAGAGTTACTGCCCACTAGGCCACATTTGTACAAACTTTTGCGTTTAAAATATTATCAGGGAGTAGGATATCCGATAGAATAGATAAAGAATAACCTTATTACCCGTGCGAAGCCTGGACTGATTGCTCGTTTTTATTAAAGTACAATCACATTATTATCTCTATTTAGATTCTAGGTAAGTACTTATGTAATGATCAGAAAATAACCTTGAATCGTTGATAAGGTTTATTATTATCTATCAAAATAATGTTAAATGAGTAGATTATCGGGTCAACAATCTACAATGTCCAATTGTTTACACGTGGTATCAATTTTTTATAACTACTTTTATTGCATTACTCATTCATTTGTATCTACTCGTGCCTAACAAGTTCAAGTAAGTACCTAAAGGTACAAGTTCGCGCTGAGACCGCGACACGAGACCGCGACAGGAGACCGCGACTGGAGACCGCGACAGACACTTGACTCTATAGAATTGTATGGGCGCCAGTTCGCGCCGAGACCGCGACAGGAGAGCGAGACCGCGACAGGAGACCGAGACACGTGTCGCGAGACATGTGTCGCGGTCTCGGTGCGAACTGGCGTCCATACAATTCTATAGAGTCAAGTGCCTGGGTCTCTGTTCTCGGTCTCGCGTCGCGGTCTCATGTCGCGGTCTCCGGGCGATCCGCTACCTTAAGCATTAACCTTTGGTGTGCAAAAAAATGAAAACGTGGACTCATCATACCTATCAACATTCGCAGAATGGTTATCAGTTGAAACAAATACCTATCCGTTATTCTTTGCACTGATAACTCAATCAAAATTATGTTTCCTTGTTAGGTACAAGTGCTTTCCGAAATTTTATCTTGGAATGGTATCTGATTTTATCTTATGAAACCGTTGAACAAATCGGATAGGTAGCATAAACAGCCTACTTAATGTACTACTCGGACTTGGCGTTTCTGTCACATGGTGAGGGTCGAACAACACTTTGGAGAGTGTGCAACTGATCTGCATGATCTAATACCACCTTACCCTTTCTTCTATCCGACTCCTCGTATCTCAAAAAGGCGACATGTTTCATGGTTGATGTTCCAAAAACACGGACGAAGAGATTTGACTCCACGTTTGTGATAAAATCGTAAGTTGTGGAATGCGTTGCCGGAATGGGTTTTCCCCGAAATCGACAGTGAATCGGTTTCTTCTAGGTAAGCACGCTCCATCGTAGATCGCATCATCGCTTAACATCAGGCGAGATGGTGGTCAACTGCGAACTTATTATAAGTAGTTAAAAAAATTAGTACTGAACCAAGGTTCACAGCTCAATCGGATTGATTTCGACACGAAATTAAACCTCTCGGTCTTTGCCTCCGTTTAGAATGAAAGGCAGCAAAAGAATAGAATGAAAAGCAGAAAAAGATTGGAATGAAAAGCAGAAAAAGAATAGAATGAAAAGCAGAAAAATAATCTGTTATTTTTCTGCTTTATTATTTTTCAGTATTATCTTATCAAACATTAGTCATTATTTTTCTGCTTTTCATTCTAATGAAAAGCAGAAAAATAATGACAGACAGCAAAAAAAGGATTGTCATTCCGAATTTGAATCGTTCGGATTGCGTTCTGAATCAGCACTTTAATTCTAGGCTGAGATATCCCAGTTAAATGTAGATACTTTTCATTTTGAAAAGGTTGTTTTACGCTTGGTTTGACTCTAACTGAACTCTAACTTATCTATACTGAAAATGATCTAGATGTCGATGCAGGGATGCAGCGTTGACGATGGGGCTCGTCCGGGTATATAAGTCTCTTGGTCGTCGTCGAAACTATTTTGAATTATTCAATGAATTAGATACTATGAGTAAGTCGACACGTACCTGTCAAGCAACAAGGCGACAAGCGACAGCGCTGGTATCTCTGTCAAGGACGAGAGGGGCGTAGGTGATGAAGAAGTTGGGTCCAATGTTCTCAGACAGCCTGATGATGGCGTCAATGATGATACCAGATAGAGACGTCACTAAGATGACGCAGATGAGGCTATTCCGGATCGGTGAGCTTCTGATTAGTGCAGACATCGACTCGTCTGTCTCCACTTTTTTGGATGCCGATGTCTGTGGAATATTGAAGGTTTCAGAACTCAACTTCAATACATACATGTTGAGTTGTGAATGTTACCTATAATGTTTGATTAGATAATAAGGAACGCGTTTCCATACAATTATAACTATAACCAAAAGTCCTTAGTCATTGTAGCAGATTAGGTAAATATCTACCTATAAAAATGGGTACATGTCGCGAATTTAAAAACAGTGAAGGTAAACATCGTGAGGAAACCGGCATGTTCTCGGAATCTTTCGAGGGCATGTGTCATCCACCAACCCGCACTGAGCCAGCGTGGTGGATTATTATGACCTTGACTTTCTCTTTGCGAGAGAAGGCTTCGAATTCCAGCAGTGGGAACAATTAGTGGGCTGCTAATGCTACCTACAAAAATACCAATAACTTACAAACTAGTGGACTTACAAATTAGTATTGAACATTAACGTACAAACATAACCACCAGGTTAGAGCCAAACCCCCCCGTATTACACAATAGCAACACACAATTGCGCGGGGCCTAGTCAGGATCAGACTAGGCCGAAAGGGCCCGGGTGACTCCACGGCGATCACAAGCCTTACCACCTTATCACCTTATCCTACGGTATCCACATGCCCCGCGAGCCAGTCCCGTGGGAGGCCCGGCTGGCAAATACCTCGACTATATGATATGGCCAGTCCAACGCTGGGCCTAATACGAGTATTTAAGCGATTGCATGCCATTTCTGTTTGCCATGCGTTCCTGAGTAAATGTATCGTTATTTTGTTGTTTCTGTTCCTGATGGAAACATAAATCCGACAAAGGAACTCACCACAAACTTTTGCATAGTATCTTCTGGTATCACCGCCTTGTTGACTCTTTCAAATCTCCTTAGGACGTTTACCGCTCGATTCACTTTACCAGCCGATGCCAACCATCTGTAATAGAAAATATCTTCCTTTGAAAACTTTTTAAAAGGTAAGTTTACTATCAGGTAAGGCTCAAGATGTAATGATCAACAGCATCTATTTACACGTCTCCAACATTAGGCTCTAGTTTTTTTAACACCAAAAAGATCACGTAGGTATCTCGTATCATAAAAAAGTGAAATACTGCACAATGCTAGCCTAACTTTTTACCTAGCACTTTCAGGAACGGCCCACGGTGCTCCAATGATGAGCAGCATCGGCGCTGATGTCACGATCAGCAAGAGTCTCCAGTTTTTCAGTGTGTATGCCAGGACCGGGAGCAACACGCCCCCTGTGCCGAAGAACAGAGCCATCGAGAGGTTGCTCACCCACGAGCGCTGGCTTGGACCCACGTACTCCAGAACTGAAGAGAAAGAATGGCAGTGATGCAGTGAGCAATATTGTTTGATGAACAGTCATGTATAGGAGCATAATGTTCCCATTTTTTTTATACTAATGTTTTGATGCTAATCAATTCAATGAGGAAAAACAAACTTTTAGCCTACAACCTAATTAGGAGGTGACAAATATCTGTAAGACATTGGTTAATCCTACTATCGTACTAATCCTATCCTACTAATATTCTACATGTCAACGTTTGGATATTTAGATGTTTGTTGCTCAATCACATCGTAACGTATGAATGGATCGGGCTGAAATTACAGAACACAGTTAGACTATAGTTTGGAAGAACACATAGGCTGCTTTTATCAAAAAAAAAACTGCTAGTAAGAAAATAATAATAAATATGGATCGGCATTTCTTCACACAATACCATCTAACCCCATTCAATTCAATTCAATTCAATTTATTTATTCGAACCATTATTTCAAAAGAACACTTGGTAACGTCACTTACAATAAAGTTATACATAAATAATCTGTGTATGTAATAAAATAATACTAAAGAATAATGTCACATACAAAATAATCTGCTGTAAAGGGGCCTTGTCATTTAGGTGCAGCTGTAAAAAGGCTTTGTCATGGTGAGAAAAAAAAAACAAATTATCCAAATAATGAATACATACAGTAGGTACATTACACAAAGGTACAAATTTACATTAATGTTTAGTATTATTCCACTTTACTCGATTGTTCTAATTTTGACATATTCCTTTTCCAAATATTGCTTTCCTTTACAAAATCATCTACAGTGTAATATGCTTTGCACATTAGGTAGTTTTTTATTTCGGTTTTAAACCTAGTTTCATTGAAACCTTCCACTTGTGCAGGTATTAAATTATAGAAGCGAATACCATTACATTTGAAAGAGTTAATGGTTTTCTGTAGTCTGCATTTAGGAAATACAATTTTATGTTTATGATGTGCTTTTGGATTCAAATCAGACATTTTCTTCAGTCGAGTACGGTTTTTTCTCACATACATTATACTTTCATAAATGTATAACGACGGGACTGTTAGTATATTTATAGTTTTAAACATCTCCCGTAATGGTTTTCTAGCAGACAGATTGTACAGAGCACGGATTGCTCTCTTTTGTAATATAAAAATTGAATTTCTATCCGCGGCCGATCCCCATAATAAAATCCCATAGGACATAATACTATGAAAGTATCAAAAAAAACAAGTCTAGCTGTTTCCACGTCAGATATTTTCTTAATTTGACAAACTGCATGAGCAGCTGAACTGAGTCTATCAGCTAGTCTCTCTATGTGAGGACCCCACTGTAGCTTTGAATCCACTGAAATGCCCAGAAAAAGAGTAGATTGTTCGGGTTCGATCACTTTATCTTTCAGTCTAATATCAAGTTTACAGCCCAGTACATTGCATAGCGTAAACTTTATACATTTAGTTTTATTTGGATTTAGAACAAGATTATTTGCATCGAACTATTTGTACGTGATGTCTAAAATTGCGTTTATTTCTGTGAAATCATTTACTCCTCTTTTAACCTTAAAAAGAAGTGATGTATCATCAGCGAACATAACTATTTCTACGTTTTTATGTTTTTTTATCATAAAAGGTAGATCGTTAACGTATATAAGAAACAATAAGGGTCCAAGGATGGAACCTTGAGGTACACCCATTTTTAAAGGAGACTCATTTGATTGTACACCGTCAATTTCAACTATCTGTACACGATCTTTAAGATAAGAAGAAATAAAATTTTGAGCTGGTTTCGATAGCCCATAGAACTGTAGTTTCTTCAAAAGAGTATCATGATGAACGCAGTCGAAAGCTTTAGACAAGTCACAAAACACACCCAGAACATCGTGATGAACTTCCCAGGCACTTAAAATATAATTATTCAGTTCAACGCCTGCATCAATAGTGGAACGTCCCTTTGTGAATCCAAATTGGTTGCTATGTAATAAGTTATTAACATTAAAGTAAGACAGAAGTTGATTGAATATAAGTTTCTCAAATATTTTACTAAGGCAGGGTAATACAGAGATGGGTCTGTAATTGCCAGGTTCGTTTTTTATCTCCAGATTTGAACAGTGGTATAACTTTGCTATATTTCATCATGTCAGGGAATGTGCCACCCCTAATGCACTCGTTGAACAATTCCGCTAAATATGGAGCAATGCTATTTATAATTCCGTCAAGTACTCTTACTGATAATCCCCATAAGTCCTCCGTACTCTTTACTTTAATGTCTTTGAATGTTTTTAGTATTGTAATAGCAGTCACTTGGTGAAATTCAAATGTAGATGAAGGGCACTTAACGTTTTCTTTCAACATTTCTTCAGCAAGTAAGGTGGACGATGTTAAGTGCTTAGTTGTTTCCAAGGGAATATCAGCAAAATAAGTCCTGAAAGCATCAACTATTTCCGATTTTCTTGTAGTTACTCCTTCACCAACCCGAAGTGCGTTTATCTTTTCACGACTTTTAGATCTCCCAGTCTCTTTGTTTATAATCTTCCACGTGTTTTTATCATGTTATTAGAGTTTTTAATTTGATCTCGAATAATTATTGTTTTAGCTTGTATACGTGAATTTCTGAAAATTTTTGAATATTTATTAACATAGTTTTTTTTGTTGCATCATCATTGCAATATGTCTTTAGTTTATATAAATTATACAAATTGTTTCGACTTTTAAATAGTCCCGGTGTAGCCCATTCAGTAAACTTAGGTTTTGCGTTAATATTAATTAATTTTGTCTGAAAGATACTATCAAATTGTGAACTTAACATTTAAAAAAAATCAGCATAGTTTTGATTAGGGCTGTCGATTGACATATCGAAAAAACTTTTGGAAAAATGATTACCTATCATATTATTTAAAGCTGATATGCGAGATAACGTAATAGGCCTAATAAGCACCTTGTCTTCTGCCCTTTTTATACAAGCAGGAAGGCAAATGCTCAGTCCCCTATGGTCTGAACGCAAACAATCCAGGACCTCAGTGTGCAGATACTCACAGTTGACAAAGACATTGTCAATACAGGTTGCAGAACTACCTTTCTTAGTTACTGCCACCCTTGTTGGTTCAGTGAACACTTTTTTTAAAATTAAAAGATTGGCATAACTTTAATATATTGCTCTTAGTACGTGATTCCAAAAGTATGTCTGTGTTGAAGTCTCCACACATCACTATCTGTTTACTTTTCTTTGATATTTTACTAAGTGCTTCTGCTAAAGTAGTAAGGAAGATCTCGATGTCAGCACTAGGCGGTTTATAAACACATACAACAATATGATTGTCCAACTCAATGCATGCTAGTTCACAATGTCGTTCCACAGTATTTTTTCTATATCTTTTCGACACTTAAATTTTACACAATTATTGACAAAAATTATGCAACCACCGCCTATTGCGAATTTTCTGTAGAAAATACTACCAATTGTATAATTGTTTAGGCTAAAGTTCAATTAATTTTTTGATAGCCACGTCTCAGTAAAACAAATTACATCATATTTTTTTGAGCTTTCAAGGAATAATTCTATTTCTTCTAATTTACCTAGCAGTCTATTTATATTCTGGTACAAAATGTTAATAGAGGTTTCTTGAACCTTATCAATAGTAGTTGCTTTGTTGCAAGGGGGCCTATTATATTGCGACGCTTTGCTGTAACATAATAATGCCTCCCTGTTGTCAAGTTTGTCAGTTTAAAATATGACTGTCAGTTATTACAATATTTGTCCGGTTTTGAGATTTCCTGGTTTGCTCATTTAATAATGTGAAAACAATCAGTTTGGCTACTTTAATTTTTAAACGACGGCCTAGAAATTGTTTTCCGTTAGATATAACAAAATTGTTTATAAAATTATTTATGTCGAATAATACAAAGTCTCCCCTTTGTTTGAAATGAGGTTGTGCAAAATTACATTTAATGAATATATACCCCAAGAGAGAGAGATAATACCATAAAACCCCAAGCAAAGTTATGGAGGCCAGATAGCTGTATAGCTGATTAAGTACACTTATTATTTAAAATATGCACGTACATATGATACCTACGTACAACAGATAAATAACAAATAGCTATCCATATTCACAGATTTATATCCTGGATACATTGAGCTCATTGAGGAGACTCACTGTTTGAGTAGATTTATGGGTTGGAAAGAGAAACTGAATGGCTCAAATACCTAAAATGTAGATCATCATGAAACCGCTGTCGTTGGATAGCCCGACGAGGAACCGGCAGAAGGAGAAGTCCCAGAAACCAACCGTGAAGGCGGTGGCGACGCCGCCTATACATCCGATGAGATTTGACCCTGGAAATATAGATAAGATAAAACTGCATTGCCTTAGTCAAATTTAAATTACATTTACGTATGAAACAGTACATTTTTATTCGTTATTTGGTTTCTCCTCATGGCAAAAATGTTCTAAATTATGTTCAGATCTTCGAAAGCGTTACCCGGCTGGAGCTTAAAGTAAAATACATTGGTTACCTATGAGCGCCGGAACCCTGCCGAGCTTGTCTCCCATCCAGCCGAAGAATCCACTGCCCACCAACGAACCGACGTAGAAAAGCGCCTGCGCCGTGGGAGCATAGCTACCCTTCTCACACACCCATTCTCTCTGAAACCAACAAGGAAAACTTAGAAAAGCACTGCCAATAATCTTCGGATCTGGTGGCATCAAATCTGATATAAATAAAGTAAAATGGTAGTAAATGTTTAATGTATCAAATCACACAATAAAAAAACAAATAACATTAAATCACATGAAAGTAGTTTACAGGCTAGCATTTTTTATATAAAGCTTTACAATCTAACGAGACACATGGTAGGTACGAGTATTATGTTTACTTTGTTAGGTCAAAGACAAAGCCGTGATGCTCCAGTAGCAAAAAGACCCGTCACCGATGTCGAAAGCTGAAAACTTCATGGGAAAACTTGATTAATTTCAAAAAAAATCCCTACGTTTTCATGTAACCACGATCAAACCATAGTAGCTAGTCGTGCAGGAGGCCTTGACTCTGACGTTGAGACATGCCTCCGAGTCTTAGCAGTAGAATTGTGTCTGCTAGTATTTTATATCGGAGTTCTAAAACATTTGGTTTGAGGGTCATTTAATGCACCGACTCTGAAATGGATCACAGAATTTTCCCTCTTATCACAATAGACCCCAGCGATTAAATAATGAACGTTTTTTAATCGACCGACGAGCTTTTCTTTTAATGACAACTACATTAGAGACATATTTGCTCTATTTTGGCAGGCGCCCAGTTCTCACTTCTTACCTCGCTGACGACGGTAACGTAAGGTATATCATCGTAGAGGAACTCCCATCCATTGGCACACGGCACTGTGGGAGTTTCAGGGTCAGGAGGTGTCATGTTGGCCAGCACTTCTGTCCAGTTCGCGTCGTACACGGAGCATCGGTCCCAGTCCAGCCCTGACGCTGCACGGGGAATTGATAAGTTTCGTCTGCAGAGAAACAGCAACGTTATTACCTACGTTACCCAAAGTGTGTGTAAGCTTATCGCTTCGATTTTTCGATCGGAGTTTAATAAGCGGTCAAAAAGACATCTAAAGCCATTTCATTCTAAGATTTTTAACCAAAATAGTGCGCAACGTGGATAATGAGATGGTGAACCTATTATAGTAAAAAAAATGAAATTCTCACTTAAAAAATTTTGGATCATAATTATTCAACCAAAAATACGGAATCTTGGTCACAACAACAGGATCCAAAGTCTAAGCTATGAGTATTCGTCAAGTGTTCTCTATCACGAGAGTTTCTTACTGAAATCGTATTAAAGAAAACTTATCGGCATTGAGATTTCGTAACAACACTAGGTATAAATAGCGACGGTGGTCTAGTGACTAAAATTTGTGATTCACTATTATAAGGTCGATTTAAATCCCACCTGCATCTCTGAGTATTTTCCAAATTGCAGGTGTAGGAATGTAAGTTCGCCATCACCACTTGGTTTAGCTGAGAAAGAAAACATCGAGAGGAAGAAGAATCAAGGTCATGCGTCAACCAACCCTCACTGGACCAGCGTAGACTTTATGCCTCCTTGCGAGAAAAGTTTCCGAGTCACAGAGTGAATATTTATTTAGCCGTTTATAATAATGATGCCGAAGCCCCGGTTTGAATTCCACGCACACATCTTTTCAAAGTGATGTGCGTTATAGCGCTAACTTAAAAATGGTGAAGGAAAAAATCATGAGGTACCGACATTTACCTAGAATATTTTGAGCTCATGTTTCATTCACCAACCCGCACTGAGCCAGTGTGGTGGACGGATAATGGCCCTGACTCTCTCCTCGCGAGAGAAAGCCCCGAGACCCAGCGGTGAGAAAATTTAGTGCTCTCTCTGCTTATGCTATGTAAATTATGGTCTTATTAGTTGAGTGTTTTACCTGAGGTCCACATCCAGATGCAAGAGCTCGGGAACTCGACACCAGTGCTGTTGCGGCGTGGCGACGATGAACATCTGGACGCCGTAGACGAACGAGAAGATGACCATGATGGGAGCCATCATGAGGAACAGGAAGCGCTGGTACGTGCCCATCCCACCCAGGTGCTCCAGCACTTGCTCCATGATATCGGTGTCATCCTCATTGTTGAGAGTGGCCTCCTGCATATGAGACAACCATTTTACTGAATATCCTACTACCTTACTTATATTATAAATGTCAATGTTTGGATATTTATTGCTCTATCACATCGTAACGTATGAACGGTTCGGGCTTAAATTCGGAACACAGTTAGTTTATAGTGTGGAAGAACACATAGGCAAATAACAGTAACGGTAACTGCGTGGGTAAAACCGCGGGGGCTGCTAGTAATATTATAAACGCCAAAGTTTGGGTGTTTGTTGCCCAATCACGTCGGAATGGCTGAACGGATCAAGTTGAAATTTGGAACGCATTTAGATTATAGTCTGAATTAAAAAATAGTCTAATTTTATCCTTTTATCCTAGGAAAATAGCTGGACCGTGTGAGTAAATATAAATAAATAACATAAAACTGTGTCGAAATAACGCGCTGCGCTACACAATCACAGTGAATGATACTTGTAACGCGAACAAACGTCAAGACTGAAAACAACCATATAAATCTTGCTATAACTATCACACTAAAGCTGTTAAACAAATGTTTCTTCACAACCGATAAGCAGTAGAAAACATCTGAGACCAACTGCTATGTGTCCCTTAAAAAGGTTTTCTGCGATCTCTTTCTTTCTATTTCTATTATTTCATAGTTTCAACATTGACTTATAATATATTACTTGAAATCATTGAGTTTCAACAACAGTGTTCATTCCAATCGTGAAAGATATAAAGTTTTCCTTCTTCAACCAAAAGGAAAAATTCTTCTATTCATATTTTAATCCAAAATCCTTCAAGAATCATAATTATCCACTGAGAAACTAGATTCTCGTATAATATTGCAAAAAAGATAATTCACAAAACTCAAATATCTGCGTTGATCCCGAAATAAGTTACCCTGCATCATAGTTCTATCGTCTTTCCAAGGAACACGAGAAAAATAAACCTAGATATATAAGAAAAACAATAAACCGAGAACACAACATCAAATTATCTAGTTCGCTCACTTTGTACAATCTTAATTTACTACTAAATTTTGCATTCAATACAATAAACTCCATAGTTATAAACAAACTCCAATAAAAACATGAAATGACAATGTAATTTACATTCTCTTTGTGACAATGGCAACCAGTTCTCAATTTTCTAACTCAGGCGAAGTCAACCTGCAATCATTGACAGACAAAAAACTAAATTGTATAGTTAACCTTAATTCATGAATGAAAAATGAATGCAACTTTGGAATGGGTCAGCTAAGCACTAGCTTTGATTGTTTTGAGCTTTGCTGGAGGCTTTGGGGTGTGAGGCTCGGGAACCTCCACGTAGTGCACCCTGGCCATGAGGCAACAACAATTTTCGGCGGTGTCTTGTTGTCTGAAGGATAATCCTGGGCAAGGAGGACGAACTTTTATGTGCAAACCTCGCCCCTTTAAGGGTCACGCGAATGAATTATTTGGGCAGGACTGGAATGACCCCATTTGGAACACGTCACTCGGCCGATGCGCTGAATCAAGGTAAATCATTTTGCCAACATCTATCAGTCGAGATCTATCTGGCTAAGTCCAAAGTCACTCCAGAAGGGTTAACAATGAGCGCGGTTCCTCGGACGCGAGGGTGTCCGCTCACCAAGACTTTGGGCATTGCGGTTACGGAGCCGAAACCACAGCCATCCTTAGCCACGGTCGTAGGGGAGGTCCTCTCACTACTGACCATCCTTGTGCCTGAGAAGCTCGATAGTGAAAGGTCGTGGGAGGTTGAAGAGCGAGAGAAGAAGCCTCTGCGGAGGCGGAAATGGACACAGGGAGAATCCGAGAGCCACATTCTGGCCAAATATCTGTGGAGTGGAGATGTGGTGTACTCCACTCCACAGATATTTGGCCCATTTCGTGACAAAGTAGATGTGCATGACAAGCACTGCTCCAAATTGATTGAAAGGACAAAGCCGGTAAAAGTACTTAGTTTTGAGACCAGAATAATTAGCAAGCGTACCTCAGCTTTTTAAAATCCAGACCATAGCTATAAAAAAATTTTAGTAATTTTCTCGTGTGCGGAAGTTAGCTTCCACCAATATCTATCTACAAGATTAATTTTATCTTAAACACGATCTTATTCTATCTATAAAACGAAGATCTTAGTAATTAAAAACTTCAGATTACTGAATATTTAAAACAAAGTTGGCTTAAAAACGTCGCTTTATCTAAAAATTAAGACATCTATCCTGCCCTCCTAATGAAGAACAGCGCATTCGACAATTTTAGCGAAATTGAGTTGTATACATATTCGGATTCTCCGTAACGGGTTCTATTAGGATCAATCACCCGTTTTTTTGTATGTTTGATAGTAAAGAAAAAATTGAAAGCATATAACAACGTAAGTGCAATATTTTGACATCTTTCCTAAGAATTAACAGCGTATGGTTCATTACTTGCAAAATTAAGTGATAAATACTAGTCATACGTATCATATGTGCAGATGCGATATTAATCGCTAGAAATACTAGATTGCGATCTAAACACTTGCTAAGCTTAAGCAACCTATTCGCCGCCTACGATGTTTATGACTGGTAATTAAGAAACATTTATTATAAAGATACTAGAAATAAAACCGCAATGCTTCTTACTGTTTTTATATCAATAGTAAACTTTTTGAAAAATATAGCCATCCTAAGCGTAACTAACGCATGTAATACACATGCGATGCTTATAATTAGTAGGAAGCTTCAGTGCTGGGCTAACGGGGTAAGCGCAGGGGATTCGAGCGCGGATCTTTGTCATTCGCGCTCAGTCATTCTAGGCGGACCCACGTCGCGTCGCATCACGCGAGAATTTTGGCGCGGAACAAAATTATGGTAAGTCTACTTTTCATGTATTGGCGCTTACGTACTTTTGAGTACTAACTACTTGCGTTAGTAGAGTATTCTGCGTACGCGCGCTATTTTTTACCTATTGATTTAAGTATAATGATTGTCTAAGATCTTGTTAGGTTAAACATGTCATGCGAATATGTAGGTACATCATGAATGTTCATGTCTTACCCATAACACCATAATATAAAAAGGTATCGTTGTTGGAAGCATAGATAAGTAAGTTCTACATATAAAATGTTACCGAAAAATGAATCGTGTTTGGTATCAAATAAATTCGTGTTAAGAGTGTAGCTACCCATGCAATATTTCAATATGCAAAGAAATGCACTATTTATTGAATATTTTACTTATATAAGTTGATACCATCTGTAGTTAGACAGGCGTCATGGCTCAGTCGGTAGTAGTGCTGTGGGTCGTGGGCTCGATTTCCACCGAGAGAAAAGATTTGTGTGTGGCAAACATAGATGTTTGTTCTGTGTCTGGGTGTTACTATGTATCATAAGTATGTGTTTAAAAAAAACCTATATAAATGTATTTATTTATTTATTTATAATTGTATTCTATCAGCAATCAAGTTTCCATTGCTTTGCTTAGTTTGGAACTAGAGAGTGTTGTGTGATATACATGTCCAAGAGTATTTATTTATTTAGTTTAAGCAGGTTTATGTGTAATAATTATTAATCCTCTTTTTTACAGAAAAATGGCTGGGAGGCGTAACTTACTAATTTTAGGGATGGCCAAGCAGACACAAGACCATAAAAAACTAATATACAACAACTATGGACCAGACCACACGATTTTAAAGATCATGAAGTGATTTTTAATCATCAGTACCGCAATGAATATGACAATTCCTTCAGATTTGTACAGTCTTGCGATCTTAATAAACTTAAAACAGATTTACTCTATCAAAAGAACCCGATATAACCTCACTGTTATGCACGGAAGAATTACCTCCTTCCGATACAGAAAAGATCCGTCTGATATATGGCATAATTCAGACGATAGCTGTGTAGACAAAGATTACATCCCCGATTCCTATGAAAGCAGTTCAGAAGAAGAAAATGTAGAGAACGGTACAACTAAAACACTACTAATGAATAAAAGTGAAAATCAGCTACAAGAAGTACAAAACAAACTCACAAGAGAGCAAACCCCGATTTACCAACGGAAACTGGAAGTAATTTAACTGAAGAGCAGTGTTCTGACTTACCGCAGGAAACCGAAAACGATCTCACGAATGAACCGAACAATAACGTAGCCAGACCCATAGAAAAAAAATTTGCTAGAGGAACAGGATAATAACATGTTAGAAACAGACAACGCACTTGTTCAAACAGCAGTTATTAACCATAATCCAGTGGTTCTTGGTTTAACCAAATCAGGAAATCCTAGAAAAGGAGAAAATTTGAAGAAAGTCTGAAAGAAAGACAAGCCAAGAAAAGGAAAGAACAAGATGAAAGAACATTGCTAAAGGATCCATGCAATATGTCAATATGCAAAAAAAAAAATGCACTATGAATATAACTGATGATCAAAGAAGAAATTCATGATAAATACACAAGTTTGAATTTTGAAGCAAAAGGCCTATTTATCAAATGTCTTATTGACGAAAAACCAGTGCTGAGAAGATTAGAAACAAGCAATAAAAAAAGAACAATTACTTATAAGTACTATCTTAAAGCCAGTAGTTTAGAGAGAACTGAAGTATGTAAAATCTTTTTTTTGACTACTCTTGGATACGACCCTAAAAATGATAGTAAAATCAGAAACGTGATGAAAAAAGAGATTGATGAACAAAAAAATTGTCGCGGAAACTACGTAAGAACTAACAAAATCGACAAAGACATTATAAAAAACCACATCCAAACGTATAATCCTTGTATTTCCCATTATAGACGAGAACACGCAAACAAACCGCTTATACCTTCCGAGTGACCTTTCAGTTTCTGAAATGCATAGGCAATTTGCGAACAAATGCCAGGTACCAAAGTGTCTTTGGGTTTTATAGATTGGTTGTTAAAAATGATATGAATATATCATTCGCCCACTTGGGCCATGAAGAATGCGAGACATGTGCCATATTTGATAAACATGATATCAATCATAAAGATGACCCAGACATAGCATGCGACACTTGCAATACTTACATATCTCACAAAAAGAGGTATGAAGAAACTCGTTTATCCTACAAACATGACGCTAAGATTGCAGAAGAAAATAAAGCTAATGTTTTTACTCAGCTGATTTACAAAGGTTATAATGTTGCCTAGGATAGATCAGTTTAAAGCCGCAATATTTTGCCCACGCATCGTTGCATTTAACGAGAGTTTCGTTCCTCTCGGCAAGACAACTGCTGAGCATGTACCTTTTGCGGCTCTATGGAATGAAACTGTTTCGGGAAGAAATCAAGAAGACATAATATCAAGTTTAAGATCGTTTCTTCTCTACAAACGAGACTATGAAAACATAACTCTTTGGCTGGACAATTGTGCCGCTCAGAATAAAAATTGGGCCCTTTTATCTTTTTTGGTGACCATTGTTAACAGTGAGCATATAAACGCTAAAGTAATAACACTCAAATATTTTGAGCCTGGACATAGTTTCATGTCTGCCGATGCGTTTCACCACCAGGTAGAAAAGTCGTTGAAGAAAAGGAACAAAGTCTACGACTTTTCTGATTTCGTAGATTGTGTTGGGTTGGCCAATTCTGGAAAGAATTCTGTGAAAGTCATGGCTTTCACAGACTTTTTTAAATACCAGGATTTGTCATCCCAGCACAAGCTTCGAAAAGATGGAGCCGCGTATATTTGAAAGACGTCGTATCCGTACAAGTTGTAAGGGATGCTTTTACTGAAATACAAAACAAGCCACGTACAAGAAGGTTATGAGTCATTGGATTTTCTGCAATTGAAAATATTGAAGTCTCAAGAGTTCCCAGAACCAAAACAACGAACTGAGCCTCGAGGCATTGATCATGAGCGCAAAGCGGCTATCGTCTCGAAACTCGTGCCTCTCATGCCGGCCAACAGGAGAGAATTCTGGTACAATTTGCCTGTTTCATCTGACTGTGACGACTAAAGGCTCTTTAGTTATTACGAGTGAAACAAGCATATTGCACCAGGAATCTCTACTCTAAATTACTGGTTCAATAATTATAACATGTTTTTTCTAGGTCAGTAAGTACCTACGTTGATTTGGAAGTCAATTTTTGTTTTGTTTTCATTGTTGTAGTTTAACATTTGTTTTGTAATAATTAATGTTTAAGGAAACCTGATTTGGATCTCAAAACTAGATAGTAATGTAATTTTTATTATTGTGGCATTGAGACTGATTATAAGTAATATAAATGACACACAGTGCATTATTATGTTATATAGTAAATAAAGTTAATTTTATAAAATTCACTTGAATTTTCTTTTAATTATACTCAGTAAAATAATTATATATTAAAATATTATATCGCATTTACATGCATTCCATGGCACAGATACTAGTCATAACCAGCTTAAGTTCTCATTTGAAATTGTAATAAGTAGGAAAATGATGACGCGATATAGTCATATTACTAGCTATTAGCATCATAATAACGCTTACCTAGGCATATGCAACGCATTTGCTGCACATGCGTTGTATGTGCTTAGTAAAGTCCAGAAATTTAATTCAAGTTTCTTAGTCATAAATATTTTTTGATTCGTCATTAAATCAATAAGAAGTATACACGTTTCTATGTTACACGATATGAAAATAAATATCCTTGGTCATATATTCCAAATTTTTTTTTTTTAAATTTCATAATAAAACTTTTTTTACAACAAAAAATTGAAAAAAAAAATTTGCGCGCGTTTTTCTCAATTGTTGCCGCCATGCAGATGCGTTGTTTATGGTTAGGTGGGCAGTATCGTGGATCTATCTAACAAATTAACATCTTGGTTCCATTTTTATTCTCGATTAGTAACACAGACTAAGTAGAGAGATACTATATTAGTAATAATATCAGCCCAAAGAGCTTACATTATTTATTCTTTATCTAAGTATCAGCTATACGAACCCTTTGCAAGTAAAGCAAACGACAAATCCTCTTGCTTACAAATTTTCGTACGTAACTTTGGCAGCAATAAAACAACACGACTAGATCCCTAGGAGTAGAAACTGAGATCGATATTAGAAACTAAGTTCTGTGTTGGAAACTATGATCAATCATACAAACTATGATCAATCATACAAACTATAATCAATCATACAAACTATGATCAATCATACAAACTATGAATAATCATACAAACTATGATCAATCATACAAACTATGATCAATCATACAAAATAAGTTCTCACAAACTAAAATCACAGCTTAGTTTATCTTACAAATTAAGATCACAGTTACAAACTGAGGTCAATATTAGAAACTAAGTGATGTGTTAGAAACTATGATCAATCATACAAACTAAGATCTATCTTACAAACTAAAATCACAGCTTTGTTTACCTTACAAATTAAGATCTCAGTTACAAACTGAGATCAATATTAGAAACTAAGTGGGTAATGTGTTGGAAACTATGATCAATCATACAAACATACATGTATCTTACAAACTTAAATCACAGTTTAGTTTATCTTACAAATTAAGATCTCAGTTACAAACGCCGATAAATATTAGAAACTAAGTAATGTGTTAGAAACTATGATCAATCATACAAACTAACATATATCTTACAAACTTAAATAACAGTTTAGTTTATCTTACAAATTAAGGTTTCAGTTATAAACTGAGATCAAGATTAGAAACTAAGTTATGTATTAGAAACTACGACTAATGATTAATCGCAGTTTCTAATACATGACTAGCAAACTAAGATCTCAGTTTTATGTTGTTTTATGACTACCTACTCATTATAGTAATGATATTAACCTAAGTACGAACCTTACGTGAAGCAAGTGAAACAACCGACATCCTCTCGTTTACTTTCCGTACGTAATTTTGGCAGCGAACAACACGACTAGATCCCTGGCAGTATCGCAAGCACTGGCGCCCACGTGTTGCGAGCTATTTATCTGCTACTCAGCGCCTTTATCATCGGCTTTTTATTCAGATTGTATCAGATGGACGATAATTGTGACTCAGCAGCTTAGTTGATCAAATATAATAAACGTGGCCGGTTTCCGATTATTGCTCCCATTACCACCCTAAGAGATAATGTGTTGCAGTATTATTGCGTAATAATTGAAGCTTTTGTTTTTTAGATGCATGATTAGTTCGTTTCCGTATTAGTCTGTATCGGTTCTGTATCTTTGCAGAGTCAGCCAGGAGTAGTATCACTCTTTTGCTAGTTGCTAGTAGTAATGTGCAAACGTCACTGTGTTCCGGTTTGAAGGGCAATGTTTACAGGGTATAGAGATAAATCATCTTATATCTCCGGGTGATGATCGCTGTGCAGGTGTGTGCTAGGTAGTGATTTGACTCTACTCGTCTCGTTCTCGTCTGAATACTCTGTAAAAGAGTTATCTAAAAAGTAGCGTACGCAATCGATGTTGATGATGATTATTCGACGTAGTATTCTGTATTATTGTGTAATATTTAGTCAAATTGTTATGATGTGTAAATCGGTATGTAAGTATTGTGTAATCATTTTTGTGATACTTTTTATAAGCAGTGGACAGATAGCCCGACACCAGGATATTTTTCTTTAGATTTATAAATTATTGTTTTAGAGAACAACATCAACTTGAAAAACCTTTTTTTCGTGTGGTGGAACTACATTACGTATCTACCATGCAGTAATATGGTGGGGTATGTCGGGTTCGACACCATGGGAGCGGACATGTCGACGAAAACCCCCCAGTTTTCAGCATGCTCTGGGGTCAGCCCCAGACCATGCTGGAGAAACCCGCGACTCTGAAGCCGCGGGAGCAATTTTCGCACTCATTAAAGTCCCTGAACCTCATGCCACGGCTCTTACGGTGGCCACCTCCAACAATCACCAACAGTGCGTCACCTCCTCGGGAAGGTCTATCCTTAGGTTAGGAGTCGGAGGGCCCTAAGCGTCCGACGCCCCAGGCCCTCCACTGGAGTCGGAGTGCGAGCCTGAGCGTGCCTTCAGGC
Source organism: Ectropis grisescens (assembly GCA_017562165.1). Taxonomy (NCBI): domain Eukaryota; kingdom Metazoa; phylum Arthropoda; class Insecta; order Lepidoptera; family Geometridae; genus Ectropis; species Ectropis grisescens. The sequence goes on along the minus strand of CM029781.1, from coordinate 27,748,914 downwards.
TCGCCCCCGTGTTTGCATCCGCTTCAGTGAAGGAGAGTAGGTATTCAGATTCAGATTCAGATCATTTATTCACCATTACAACATGTTAGTTATACAAGGTACGTCATGGATACAGGAATAATCATTACTAGAAACAGATATACTTAGTACACAAGTTATTTGAGAATTAATAATTGAAATTTACAATATCGAATATTTTGTACATTAAAACATCACATATCTATAGATACATCATATATATATAGTACTGTAGTGGTAGGACTCTTGGCAGAGTCCGCCTGGGGAAATACCACACCTTTGCCAGTTATTCTACCGCCAAGCAGTAATGTGCAAACATTACTGTGTTCCGGTTTGAAGGGCAATGTTTCCAGAGAAATTACAGGGCTTAGAGATATAACATCTTAGATCTCTGGGTGACGAGCGCAGTGCAGTGCTAGGTAATGATTTGGACTCTTCATGTTCCAATAGCTGCGTGTCACTGTGCTGTTATGTGTCAGGCATGTTGCTTACCATCAGGCACATGTCCTGATCGTCTCGTCACTCTTTATTAAAAAAAAAAAAAAAAGATAAATAAAATAATATTTTGGTTTTTGAAGTACACATGATACGTGTCAAATGTTATCTAATTAACATTAAATTAAATTAAATTGTTAAATAAGTTGTTAAATGTTAAAAGTCAAAGTAAAAAATATGTGTTAAATGTCAATGAACGAAAATTTTTAAAGAAGTCAATAAACAATAAAATCAATAAATAATGTCAACGAAAATACAATGTTAAAATAAGTACAGATTCATAAATATTACCAAAACTCTATCATGATGTCAAACAAATTCCGCATAATTCAAAAGAAATTTGACGTTATAATCACCGCATAATATCAACTAAGTGTCGTCCTCACACGAACTCTCTCTCACTGTTGAGCATCTTGTCTAAGATGGCCAGCAGAGCCAGCGCCAGAGCAGCAAGAGGTCGGCCCTCACCATTTCCGCCTCTACGGTCGTATCGAGATCCTTATCTTTCCACTGAGTACTCTGCTAATCAGAGTGCTCGTGGAGGACCGTCATCTGGAAGATTTAGGAATTTTACTTAGCCGATATATCAGCCTTCCCAAGTATTTCAGTGCCCCAACCTCTACTCGTACACGCACTTTTCAAGGGAGACAAGAACACGTGCAGAAGTTCCTAGCCCAGACCAGGATTCGCCATCACACAACAAGATGCCACCGAGGCAAGTTGCTGTGTGATCTCCAGAACACCCCCCGTGTCTTGAAAGTGAACTTGAAAGTGGCTTGGATCAACTATGATTTATAAACAAACGGCTGTTACCTACATGCAAATATACTCTAGTGATCTGTGATATATATACTCTTTGGACTCAACGATAAATATGAAATGGCTGATTTTACCCCGCGATTTTAGGGTTGACAATATTGTAAAACATGTTCATCACTACATAGTATAAAACAAAGTCGCTTTCTCTGTCCCTATATCCCTTTGTATGCTTAAATCTTTATAACTACGCAAAGTAATAAGTATGTATAACTCGCAAATTTCCAGTCCTACAGGTGTCAAAAAAAACTTTGTGGTCATGTTGCACCCAACTAGCTAAATCAGCCGTTCACTCTGACTGGCCTCATGGCTTAGTTGGTAGTAAGTATGCCTGCAAAGCCGAGGGGCGTGGGTTCAATTCCCAACCAGTGCAAATGTTTGTGTATATACTTACAAATAATATTTGTACTGTGTCTGGGTGTTTCTGAAGTCAGATATATTTTTGTCACATGTTCACCCAGTATTACGAATGGCCTAAGCATTAGCCTGCCAGATTATTAAATAATATGTAGTATCAAACGATACGGCTAGTTATCTTTCAGGAAGCTGGTTAAACGGCACTGTTTAGTAAACAAACGGCACTGCTTAAGGCTGTGACAGCTACAACGTCAGATTTCACTATCATATTTCATCATCCACAACCACAGTGATAGGTTTGAATCCCGCCTGCACCTCTGAATAGTTTTTCAAGTGAGATTGGTACAAACTTGTAATAACCACTGGCGGTAGCCTACAATCTCACAACTCATCCACACTTATACATTTTTTGAGCGCCTTCCCCTTTTATGACGACTTACCATCAGGTCTAGAAATTTATTGTATTTTGGATTCAGTAAAATAGCATAAGTTTAGAAGCCCCGACTGCTTGTTTGCTTCTAATTTGTTTCAAAGACAAACAAAAAGTACTTCTAAATTGAGTCGACCAATTAATAATAAATTATAAATTGTAGTGGTAGGACTTTTGGCAGAGTCCGCCTGGGGAAGTACCACACCTTTGCCAGTTATTCTACCGCCATGCAGTAATGTACAAACATTACTGTGTTCCGGTTTGAAGGGCAATGTTTCCAGAGAAATAACAGGGCTTAGAGATATAACATCTTAGATCTCTGGGTGACGAGCGCAGTGCAGTGCTAGGTAATGATTTGGACTCTTCATGTTCCAATAGCTGCGCGTCACTGTACTGTTATGTGGCAGGCATGTTGCTTACCATCAGGCACATGTGTTGATCGTCACGTCATTTAAAAAAAAACCTCGCTTCTAAATTTGTTTTACTTTATTCAGTTACTAAATTTAGCCAAGTTTAACAAGCGTTTAATATCCAGCCCTTAGTTGGAAAATCTGTGAGATTTTTGTGACTTTCTCAGTCTCAGGTGCTACTACCCGTAATAATCATAAATACAGTCACTTATCTATGACAGATAGAATATCATAATCAAAACAATGTTAAGCTTGAATATTTATTGGCTGATTTTATCTGTGTCTGATTAAATAACTACTGAATGAGTTATTTGTCGCGTGATGCCCAAAATGTATCATAATAACCTAACTGCCTACAGGTTTTCTGCTGATGCAATAATGCTTGGCTACGAAACATACTGTTTTCTATACTATCATTTTCTTAGATAACGTGATTTGATAATTTGTGATTCACATGAGATTATTTAGATGACATTAGTGTATTGTAATGGGTCTGGTATTTAAATCCATTCGCATAATATTATTACGATTTTTCTTCGTATTAATCAAGTCACGATCTACCTAATATCTAAATAACTAACACCTGTCGTGCTCGAGAATAAAATATACCTACTCCCATATCGGACGACGCCGTACATTTTTTTTTACTTTTATAGGTTTACACTTGACTGCCATCTCGCCTATGCGGTCTACGATGGAGCGTGTTTACTTAGAAGAAACCGATTCACTCTCGATTTGACTACACAAAGATTGTAACCATCAGGAAAAACCCACTCAGACAATGTATTCCACAGCCTAGACGTTCTTATCACAAAAGTAGAGTCAAATCTCTCCGTTCGTGTCTTTGGAACATCAACCATGAAACGATGTCGCTTTTTCGAGCTACGAGCATTCTGATAGAAAAAAAGGGCAAGATGCTATCAGATCATGCAAATCCTTATTAAATACCTTGTAAAGTAACGTATCTCTCTATTTAGTCTGTGTGTATGACCACAGATTACAGATTTCTATAATCATGTGTGCATGACAAATAACAATGTGTACCTATTACTTAGGCACGCAAGCAAGAAGTTAGTAAGTACTTCTCTCAAAGAGTTTACATATACTACGTATAGAGTTGGATTTCCCGCACGGTTCCTTTGTGTCAATCGTAAGCAGATGACGTGCATACTTGCTATGGCAACATATATGCCGCGACAAAAGTATGACACTTCCACAAGATCCACAAGGCAAGAAAGATGCTATCCGTGCTTTGAGTGTACTTCATTTGGCACTTTAGGGAAAAAATATGTACCTACGATGCGCGCCACGCCGAGACTCCAGACCGTCACAAAAAAACCGACACCCTCTAAAGTTAGCGAATGAACAAATCAATAAACAATGAAACCAAAGAGTTTACATAAATGTACTACGTATAGAGGTGGTATAGAGCATCTCTCTACTTAGTCTGTGGTATAGAGTTAGCACAAACGCTTTCCATCGAAAGCATAGCAAAGCTCGGAGTGTACACACTCCGAGAGGTATAGGCTGAGCTTTGCATTAGTGTGAGTGATCACCAATCAGGCAGGTGCGCGGCGAGACAGAATGGCGCCGCGCCTAAGGCCGGTTGTCACACCTACACTATCCATGTACACTCACACAATGGAAAGCTCAGCTTATGCCTCGCGGAGTGTACCTACTTTGATAATAATTAAAGTTTTCAAAAACGTGTTTCTGTGCTATTTTCAGTCAATCAATCAATTTTCAAACAGTTTGAAAGGCAATAATTTATTGTAAATGCAACTGTTTGGTTTCTAACCAACTATAAAGAGGAGGAAGGTAGCTTAAGTGGCGTATGGCAGTACAAATAAGACAAGCCTCATTGCCCGTATCGCAAACAACACGCTTGTCCTTAACATCAAAATGTTATGTCCAAAGCTTAGATAAAGTATTTGTATGTATCCTCTTTGTTAAATAAATAAATAAATAAATATTGGTGGACAATTCACACACAACACCATCTGACCCCAAACTAAGCAAGGCTTGTAATATGGCGGCCAGATAGCTGATATAATACTTATATAGTTGTAAATACATACTTATTCTATCACTTGTCACCCAGAGATATAAAATTATTTCATTATCTGTTTGTCGTGTAATTTCTCAGGTGACATTACCCTACAAACTGGAACACACTAGAGGTAGAGATTTACTACGATAACATGACCCGCCCCTCCAGAATTCAAAACGTTTGAAAGTATTTGTGAAATAATATACAACGCACCACCACGCTTGTGTGCGTACTGCTACTGCAGACGAATAATTACCACTACATACAAACTCTTTCATAAGGATGTGACTACACACATTAAAACAGTAATTTGGAGGGGCGGGCCATGTTATCGTAGAAAATCTCTACTTAATGCATATTATAATAATGACATATTATGATAATGTCATTGGTAACTGACAAAGGTGTAGAACTTCCCCAGATGAACTCTGTAAAGGGTTAGCCTACCATTAGCTGTTTAGTAGCAAATTTATAATTGAAAAAAAACTGTTCTCTTAATTCTGTGATTTAATTTACCTATCATGTTTTAACTTGAATGAGGAATATTCAACAAAAAACTTTTTTTTGTGACGGGTATGGAATTTGATAAGGAATTTTTATTTTAAAATAAAGAAAAAAACCATTTGAATTTAGGAATTAGATCAGGACGACCTCCTGGTTCGAATCCCACGCCCGGTTGATAAACATGTCCTCAAAAAATTCTCTCTTTGAAAACACAGAAGCAAAACCTCGTAAGGTTTCCTCCTTATGTTACTTCTTTCTTCCCAGAAGGCAGTGGTGTTGATGACGTCATCCATATACTCATATTTATCAAACATCTTCACTTGGAAAAATACTATAAAAAATATAGGCGGGATCTGAACCTACGAACTCTGATGGTAAAATCTGAATCTAAAGACCTGAGCTGGGTCCAGTAGCAAGGTGAACTGAAAACGCACGCACGCACTTCACGTATGGTCTTGTGTTGTGATCACGACTACGTGACCCCCTACCCCACTCTAGTGCCCAAAACTCTGGAAATTGTGACTACCACGATGACGTGACTCCCCCCTGGCGTCATAGCTGGATCCGCCGTTGCATCAGGCACATGTCCTGCTCGTCTCGTCACCCCATACTATAAATATTTTTATTGCAAAGTTCTGCCTCATTCTAAATTGCCTACATAATCATAAAATGGGCTCATTTTCTTTTTCCAACCTAAAATGTATGTACATTAGTCATCAGTTCACAGTCTTGGTAAATATACCTAGGATCCATAACAATAAAGTATTATTACAACCTAGTCTCCTCGCTTTCGCACAGTTAGGTATTGACTTCCACCTTCTAAGCTGAAGGCAATTTGCGAAAACCCCACCTGAGTCATTGGTTATGAAACATCGCAGGCTTTTTCGCAATAACTCCTGTAAAATAACTTTATTGAAACACAGTTGGTGCTAATGTGTCATTGTGTTAAATTAATTTGAAAAATATAAGCAATAATTCAATTTTTTGTCAATAATTTGACAAAGCCTATCTTAACTTAAACTTAAGTCGGGCTAGACCTGTTATATCACATGTGAGTTATGTGTAACTGTCACATTAGTTTTCACTGTAAATTTCTTTGTAAACGTATGGATAGAACACACAAACTAACAGAGCGGAATGCATTGATAACGAACAACACTTATTGTTAAACTAAAATTAAAGTTCTATAAATCTGAGTCCAAAATTCAATTTTGTATGAATAAAAGCTTCTTTTGGCCCGCGGACAAATTTTTTTGTGAGCTGTGAATTGAATGCTAGCGTCACGATCGGGAATGATTTAAAAAATCTTCGGGTATACTAGGGACCATGGCTATTGGCCATCTAAAAATGTCAATGTCAACATTTCTAGATGGCCATGCTCCGGTTTCAACCGCGTAGTTTCCAAAGTAAGCTAACCCAGTTTCATCGTGAGTGTCCACGTGTCAGTATCATATTTTACTACAGGAAGAACTAACTACTACTACTACGCATTAACCCACTGATTTAAAGCTCGTACTGAGGCACTGTATTAAGGACGACTCGATGACTTGAGGACGCCAAATGATGCGCATATCGGCTGGATCATTTGATCAAAGCATCATTCTCCGTTCTCCGTAATGCCAATGTTGAGAGATTAGTCATTTAACCGTATTACATAAATAATTGGAAAAGGTAGGAATAATAAAATAACAGTTTTAATTTGAAAGCGTTTAATGTACCTAAGTGTATGGAACAGTTCGTATTTACAAAAAGTGTTCTTAATACTTCAAGTTTACCTAATAATAAGCGAAACTTATGTAAGTTTAGGTAATACGCGTAGACATAATAAAAAAATATATTTATTTTGTACTTAGGTTATCTGTACAAGTACAATTAATTACAATTCTTAAAAACTATTTTAGGCAGGTACTTAAACAGTATCTAAATTATTTTATAATCAAATTTCACTAACATTTAAACTACACGTAAGTACCACGGTTTGTTCACTACACTAGTATTCATAATTATAGATAGGTACCTACGTGAATTATGGTGGATGGTGGACCGAGGTTCCGGCATTTCTGTGGAATTTTATGTAATAGACTGCAGGCCCGTGAACAAAATTTATGGGTCATCTGATACAGCAGGAGACCTATGTAAGATGATAGAAGGGTATAAAGTAATAAGATTGAGCACTATGCCGTCACTTGTAAGCTGTCCAACTGAGTGCAGCTGAAGAGGGGGTACCTACCGTACAAAAATCATGCGATAACGAGAAATGATCGAGGTTTAGAACCCCCCCTCTTCAACTGCACTCTTCAGTTGGACAGCTTACAAGTGACGGCATAGTGCTCAATCTTATTACTTAATACCCTTCTATCCTGCTGTATCAGATGACCCATAAATTTTGTTCACGGGCCTGCGGTCTATAAGTACCATGTTCACAGGTAAACAAATTTCACTAGCATTCTGCAATAGAGAGTTTACTATTATTGTATTATTAGTATTTGTTTTAATTATTAAGTAATAATTATTAATTTACAAAAATACTTTTGCAAAACGAATTTCTGTAGTTATATTCTGCGCGAAAATTAATATTATACTGACTTTATAAAAAAGAGCTTGGACAAAAATAGTTAACCAACTGATAAATGGTATCGAGCGTCAAAATATAACATTTCTGCGATAAACAACCGAAACAAAAAAAGTTATTTTTTAATTTACTTATTTACTCAATCTGAATGCCTTTTACCAAACCGCCATCTATCGAATAACATTTTTTTAATATGAATAACATAGTTTTTTTTATCGGCTTAAAAAAGGTTCTGAATTCAGCTGTTCCATTAACAGATTTTTCGTTTAAGCAAAGTAATTTTGATGCTTCATCGTATTGATTGTATAGTAATTATTAGTATTTACAATAAAATCGGGTCAATATGACATACTAGATCCAGTAAATTAAATTAATTACACGTAACGAAAACGTTAAAGCGATGTAATAAAAAATTTCAACGCCATTTAAAAAAAATTTCAAACCATATTTTTATTAACCCCCGACAAAAAAAGGGGTGTTATAAGTTTGACGTCGATGTCTGTCTGTCTGTCTGTCTGTCTGTCGGTCTGTCTGTCTGTCTGTCTGTCTGTCTGTCTGTCTGTCTGTGTGTGTGTCTGTCTGTGGCACCGTAGAGCTCAAACGGATGGGCCGATTTCGATGCGGTTTTTTTTATTTGAAAGTTAATATCCGTGCGGGTGTTCTTAGCTATGTTTGGTTAATATCGATTCAAAATGGCCGCCTCCACAAAATGGCGGACAAAATATTTCTTCACAACCTACCTCAATATGGGTATCAAATGAAAGGGCTTGACTAGTAGAGTACTAAACACTATAACAAATTTCAAATCCAAGATGGCCGCCACCACAAAATGGCGAATTATATAATATTTTTCACTACTGCCTCAATATGGGTATCAAATGAAAGGGCTTGATTAGTAGAATACTTTGCACTATGACAAATTTCAAATCCAAGATGGCCGCTACCACAAAATGGCGAATTACATTTCCTTTTTCACAATTCCCTTAATATAGGTATCAAATGAAAGGGCTTGACTAGTAGAATGTTCTACAGATAACAAATCTAAGGTAGTCGGGGGTTAATCAAAATTTTTAATTTTGTTCTTGTTAAAATTTGTGATTTTTTTAATTTAAGTCAGTTTTTTGATTTTCAGCGTATTATTTTAAAAACCTCTCATTCATACTTCCTTGTCATTTTATCACTGGTTTGGTTTAGTACATTACCACGGTAGAAAGTCTTTCACCTAATGAGGCAAGCTACATATATATTTGTTCCAAATCTAAGCGCTTATGTGTTATGTGATCAGAGTCTTATTATTTTCAGTCTTCCACTGAGGCACTTCGATGTCGTCTTTTTCTCTCTTCCTGTATTAGAAAATAAATCATTTGTCATATTAAGATTAAAAAGTTACGGCTGGTCTAGTCGGGAGAACGCCTATTCTACCGCCAAGCAGTAATGTGAGAACATTACTGTGCTCCATTTTTAAGGGCAGTGTTTCCAGTGGAATTAGAGGATATAGAGATAAAATATATTGTAAGTCTGAGTGACGAGCTCAGTGCAGGAGATGATTTACACTCTTCATGTTCCAATAGCTGCGTGTCACTGTGCTGTTACGTGCAGGTATGTTTACCATTAGGCGCATGTCCTGCTCGTCTCGTCGTACTATTAAAAAAAGATGTTGTGTCATGGGACACCTAGTAAGAGCCAAGTTCCTTCTGATAATTTAGAAGCAATACAACTTGCAAAAAACATGCATATTATTGTTTATGGTACGATCATGTGAAAAATCTAGTTGGCAACACTGGTCATGGGCAGTTTTTACGCGTCACTTCTGTTATATACTTTTCTTACGGTTTTTGTCTCAAATTTTCAGTTCGGTCGCGCAGTAAGCCCCCTATCTGCTCCAAGTCTGCCGTTAGGAACTTAATATCAACCAAGTTATTAGGATCCAAGATGAGTTGGTGAAGAATTTTAGAAAAAAAGCCATGGTTCAATAACTAATGAGGAATATGAGTAGAGGTGGAGGAGGGTATGGTTATGTACCCGCAGAGCGCGTGGTCGCGCACGATGCGCTCGCCGTCGGCCATGGTCTGCGGCATGGGCCGGCCCCTGGTCTCCGGCAGCACGAGCGCGGCGCCGCTGGCCAGCAGCGCCGTCGTGCCCAGGATCAGCAGCGGCATCAGCGCCCACACGCGCTCCTGCGACCACGAGATACACGCTCACAGCTGCTGCTTTCATAAAACAATAGGCGAGACGACTACAAACCTAATTAGTCCTTCAGGTTATTTATAAATATATTATATATAAATATTGTACACGTATTTTTTCCTAAGTTTTACAAACAAAAAATGACAATCTTCGTCATTTTAACCCCGACCAAAAAAGGGGTGTTATAAGTTTGACGTCGATGTCCGTCTGTCTGTCTGTCTGTGTGTTTGTCTGTGGTACCGTAGAGCTTAAACGGATGGCCAGATTTCGATGCGGTTTTTTATTTGAATGTTAGTTATCGTACGAATATTCTTAGCTGTTTGGCAAATATCTATTCAAGATGGCCGCCTCCACAAAATGGCGGACAAAATATTTCTTCACAACCTACCTCAAACTACTATGGGTATCAAATGAACTAGGGCTCGACTAGTAGAATGTTGGACAAATCCGAGGTAGTCGGGGGGTTAATCAAAATTAATTTTATTCTTGTTTCGCCAGTGCTTAAAGTATCGAGTGACGTCAGTCACGTTATCGTACGGTTTTTACGATAGAGTGACGTCACAAACCCCTCACTCCGGTTTGGTGATCTTCATCTTTTCCCATTTTTGATAATTTGATGACACAAAAAATACGTGCCTCATACTTTTCCATAATCATAAAAAATCCATAATCTATATCATTCTAATTAATTAGAATGATATAGTTTTACCCTGTCGAAAGGGCTGATAGAAGTGAAAACTTATAATTGCTAGTTTATCGGTTTTTTATCGGATACACTTCGGAGTGTGTGCAACTGATCTGCATGATCTAATACCATCTTGACCTTTTTTTCGCTATTAGAATGTCGCATCAACACGTGCAAGCCAGCAACTTTAGGAGTTTACAACAAAGGAGTTAGGTAGATAATATCCAATTCTAATAGAAATTGGTAGCTCAAGCTGTTTGTGTAGTGTCAGTATCAGTTGCAATAAATCAAATAATTTATTATCAACCATTTTGTATCACTAGAAGTTGTCGAGCGAAGGATTTTTGACAGGTGTCTCAGCATTTGGTTATCTGACTCAGGCTGAGTGTTACAATATAAATAACACACTTGACTCTAGAGAGTATAATCCTGTCGGTCACTGGCATTTTCGTCGATCACTGACAAGGACGAGTTAACTTTTATAGTTTTACACTTGACCGCCATCTTGCCTGATGTTAAGCGACGATGCGGTCTACAATGGAGCTTGTTTACCTAGAAGAAACCGATTCACTCTCGATTTGAAGACATCAAGATTATAACTATCGGGAAAAACCCACTCAGGCAACTCATTCCACAGCCTAGACGTTCTTATCACAAACGTAGAGTCAACCCTCTTCATCCGTGTCTTTGGAATATCCACGATGAAACGGTCCGCTTCTTCGAGTTACGCTTTGGGGTCAGGGGGTCACATAGTCGGGGTCAAGTCACAAGACAGTGACAATTGCGTGCGTGCGTTTTAATTAGTGGTGCAACTAGGTCTTGGACCCAGGGGGATCCGCCTTTGATCACTGGGTTACTGGTTTGTGTGACACGTTGGTCAGCAGATCACTCACCGAAAATACGACGAAAGGAGACATGGTGGTGGAGATGTAACCGCTCATATGCAGTATACTGGAGCCCAACGCGCGGACTCCAGTGGGCAGCAGTTCCGTGCCCCACTGGATAACTGCGTTGTAGGACATGTTGATGAAGAACCGCGCCATTATGGCTAGAACTGTTACTGGGATACCTGGGAACAAGCATCATACACATTACTCTCATGCTTAAGCTAGGCATGATAAAAGATTCAGTCACAATGATTCCGTGACGGGATGACCGAATATCCAATAGCGACAGATGTTTTAGAGAAAATGAATGAGATATAAGGAATTTGTATAGTATAATACAGATTCCAGATAACAAAAACACTAAATTGATGTAGGTAGGAAGTTCTGGGATTAGTAAAAATGAGACATAAGTCAGCAATTGTTATGAGAATACGCTAATGATTGTGCTGATGTGAAGACACGGAAGGTAAGAAATGGTTGGATACTAACTTCAGTTACGATGAGAATGTTTATTTGAAAATTTAGTTGCAATATACCTTTTGGCACGAACATTGCGATGATTATTAAAATGCCAGCTGTAGCCAGAGGTCCACAAGTCAATGATCTTCGACCCCATCTGAAAATAATAAAACATAATTATTGTTTATGGATATTGATGTAAATCTATATACAGCTGCGGATCTGGTGAGAGAATATGGCCACGAGGAAAATTCAGTTGAGCTGAGCAACGTTTGGGAAACTGCGTAAAGTCTTCTCGCTACCCCTCCCACAGAGTCAAGTCAACATAGATCTAATCAGAGCGCCTCACCCGATTTGACTTACGGTGCAAAAACGTGGCTACTGACAATGAAAACGGCTCACATTCGAGCTCATGCTAGTTGCTCGTGGCAACTGATAGCCATTAGGTCGCCGTTGCCGTCGCCGCCTCATCCATCGATGAGGAGGACTTAGATATTTATATTATATTTCATTAAGCTTCTTACCTATCCAGCACCAGTGCCAACAGCGTGACCGAAGGTATCTCCGTGGCGGAGGTGAGCGTGAAGGTGATGAAGAAGTCCAGCCCCAGGCTCTCCGACATCCGCACGAGCCCGTCGAAGATGATGGCACACGCCATGTACACGAACACCATCAGGATCATGGTCACGCGGAGCGGGCCGCTCTGCATCAAGGTCAGTATCGTCTCCTCGGACTTCTTCGTCTGACGGCTCGTCATCTGGAAATTACCAATGATAAGATTAGGGAGTTTGCCATATTTTCATTTAGCTTGACCTGTTGGGTTGGGTCAAATCTAGTACCTACTTGATATTTTACCTCCCGAAATTTTTTGACACAACATTTATTTTAAAAAAAATTGTTTCCACTGTGGGGAATCGAAGTATTCTCTAACACCTTTGCTATTATTCTACTTCCAAACAGTATTTTACAAACGTTAGTAATATTTGTAAATGAGTTCCGGGTTGAGGGCCAATGTTTCCAGATAAATTACAGGACAAGGGCCATGGATTTAGATTTTTTTATTCGACGTCTTGGCAAGGACACATTTCATCTTGGATCTATGATGAGCGTAAGAAAGCATCATGTTCCAATAACCGCATAGCACTGTGCTGTTGTAGGCAAGCGTGTTTTATCCATTAGGCGCACGTCTCACAGGTCTTGTCATCATCAGCCTCATCAGCCCACACTAGTCCACTGTTGGACATAGGCCTCTCTCATAGTACGCCACTCGACCCTATCCTCGGCTTTTCTTCTCTAGCCACTGCCTGCGCCCTTATATCGAGTTTCCGTCATCCTATCTAATTTAAAACATACGCAAAATCGTAGCTAAACGTTGGGTCAATTTATGACGGCAAATTGACGTGTTCTGGTTATAAGACATCAGTATTATTATCAGTATCTTTCGAAATGCAAATGTACTAGTATGTCAACATCGCTGGCTGTAATGGTGAAGGAAAACATTGTGAGCAAACCAGCATGGTACAAAAAAAAACTGTCGAGGTCGTCTGTCATCCGCAATTTATTCGATGTATTGTATGTATATGGTCCTGATTCTTCCCTTTTCCCAGAAGGCCCGAATTCCAGCAGTAGGAATTCAAAAAAGATGTGCTCGTCGCCAGCTGTATATGAGTTTAATCTAATGATGGTAATGACGAAGTCAGATGGAAGACCTTACTTTTACTATATTCGTCACTATTGTATTTTCTTTTAAATATTGCTTAATATGCGTGAGATCATAAAACTTACGATGAAATCTTCTAAGACATCTTCAGGAATCTTGGTATTGTTGATTCGTTCAAACTTCTTTAGTACTTCGACGGCTTGGTTCACGCGCCCGCGCGTCAGTAACCATCTAGAAATCATTTAAGAAATTAATCGGTGACGCAATTCTCATCAAAAACAAAAATATTTTAAGCGAAGTTCCTGTGATAAAAAGCTGCATATGTTATCTGTATCTGTATATCTGTATCTTAAGTATAGTCTGTGGTCCTCACTCTCTAACACAGGGTACACAGTACACAGGGTCACAGCTAGCTATGTGAGTGTTTTGTAGAGTTTAATTTAGATTTTTGAGAGTTAAATGATTATATTGCTCTTATGTAGGTACATTTTATGACTTTTAAATCACTACCCTCCTTTGCGTTGCTTAGACGCGTAAAAAGATCTGCACCAAAAGTAGAAATTTGAATCAATCTGTTCAAGAGTGTATGTACAGTATGATACAATTTTGCGAAAAATCATTTCAGGTCTGCAAATAAAAGAAAATACATCGCGCACTGCAAAAATGAATCGTTCATTTCAAAATAATCGATTTTATTTCGTGGTTAAAAATCAGCACCTATAAATTGTAGCACGAGACACGAGCCTACAGTTGTCGGCGCGGGCGTCGAGATATTCAATGTCAAACCTCACGACTGTCGATTTTTTGTTGGGTAGCTACTTTGTAACATGTAAACGTACGTGAATACTGATCGAGGATATAATGCGTACTAGAAAAGAATTGTAATCTGATTCTGTCCTAATGATTCAAAATGCATTGTATTTGTGAGATCATTTTTTTTAAACATCTCCTGTAATGTTTAGTGTTAGCATTTATTTTCCTCCTATTATATTTTTTAAGAAGAGTTCTATGTTATTGCCTACTGCCGCCGATGTTAAGAGGATCGTTCTCTCACAGGGAACATCCGTTTCAGAGAAGACCATACCGACAAGACTTCTGGTACTTTAAGTGACACATCTAATACTCTCTGGTGTGAAGAAAGGCGCCAGAAGCATACAAACCATGAGAAACGACATGAGCTAGACCAGCTAGCGCACGTCCATCGTCGTTGCGTCGTTCACCATCGCAAAAGTAAAGCTGATTGTAGTCTAACAAGGACCTCAGAGAAGTATCTCAGTATCAAGACTTTTGGTATATTACCTACTTCACTTGACACTATCTGGGACACCTGACACACTCATGACTATAGGAGCAGCTTGCGCCAGTCCATCATTAAGTTCCTCGTTATCGTTCCCCTTGCCGAAGCACGTTCAACTATCCCCAGTCGCAGAGAAGGTAATTGCCGTCTTATGGGAATATCATCCAGGCTTGTGGTATCTTAGGAGACTTACCTGACACTCTCTGTTACGACGATAGGAGCAGATTGCTCTAGTTCATCATTGAGTTCTCGTGCGCCGAAGCCAAGCACTTTGTACACTAACACAGAAAACCGATTTTAGGGAAAGATATACCGTCTTATGGGATATCAAGACTTGCAGTATGTTAGGTGTATCACCTGGCACTCTTCAGTATGACGAAAGGTCCCAGCAGCCCACATGGAGAACGATATGAGCTAGACCAGCTAGCGCCATTACACCGTCGAGGACCTAGTTATTGCCCACCATGGCCAAAGTAAAGCTGATTGTAAGGTGCGTTGGAGTAATTCCGGACGTATTTTTGACTAGTTAGCATAGACTTGTGAATTATTTAATTTCTGAAGATCAATTTATGTAAGATCGATAAAATATATCTACAATTCTTAACGGATAGACAGAGTATAAGTGTGAATTTTGTTGTGTGTGTTTTTGGTTTAATAGATTTTGTTGTAGACGTTTGCCAAAACAAACTTAATCTTTTATGATCACGATAATATATTATTTACCACCGAAGGGCAAGATCGGACTGCAATTTATAGTAACCTCTATTGCTTAGAACACAGATTCCATAAGAAGAATACATCCGATCTTTCGTTTTTTAAACTAAATATGTTGCATAAGTTACTAATTCACACACAGCACATTTCTGATTTGCCGGATCGATAAACAGAAACTATGGGTCGCGGGACGATAAAATGGCGTCCTATTTAATCTGACGAGTGTTTGAAAATTATTCGAAATTAGATAAAAATTTCATTCATAAGGTCTTACGCCATTTCCGATCTTACCCGAACGCACTATACTTTAACAAGGACCTCAGAGAACAGTATACCGTCAAGGTGTCTGGTATCTTTGGACACTCACCTAGCACTCTCCGGTACTACGAAAGGCGCCAGCAGCACACAGGCCATGGGGAGCGAGGTGAGCCAGAGCAGCTTGCGCCAGTCCGCCATCCACAGCGCCAGCCACGGCAGCGCCAGGCAGCCGCCGCCGAAGAATAGCGCGATCGACATGTTAGCCACGAACGTGCGCTGCCGGGGACCCACGTACTCCAACACTGGGGAACAAAGTAAAAGTCTTAGATAAAGAATAAGTAAATAGATCAGGGTTTACCGCACGGTTCCTTTGTACCAATCGTAAGCAGATGAGGAGTGTGTTAGCTATGGCAACAAATTAGCCGCGACAAAAGTATGACACTTCCACAAGAGCGATCAGACCCGTGCTTTTGGTGTAAAGCGTTTGTTCTAACTCTATACGCGGTATAATGTAAAGTCATTGGTCAAAGTTCTTTATTCATAAATATACAGTTTACGCGCCAATTAATAAAATAAAAACAAAAGAAATAACATGCGCATTGTATACGTTTTTGTTTGAAATTAATATTTCACTGTATTATAATACTTAATTAACGTACAGATAACTGGTAAGCTTAGTAATATAATATGTTTTATTACTATAATTGTAATGAACAACGTCGATTTTTAAGGAACTTTGCCATCGTTCGCTAAAAATCGCTGTTACATAGTTTGATCGACAAGCCAGCATTTTAATCTTTGTTTTCACCCGAATATCCGTGGTTTTCACAGACAAACAAAAAAGATTTTTAAACAATTGATCGTATTTTATTAGTAAAGTGAACATACAAGTATAAATAAATATTGTGTGACGTCTACCTACAAAATTTAAAAATTGTATATTGCCTCCAACATTAATAATTGAAGAAAAAAAAGTATGGATATATCTGGCCCCGCTACTGACTTGTTGGGATATAATAGGAGAACTAGGTACGAGACAAGTTTTCACCTTACCTCAAACACCTACCTAAAATTTGGTGGCAACTCTCGGAATATTTGCTTACTATTTTACTTTTATCTCTATATTGCTCGTCCAGTCAATCCACAATATAAAAAAATGTGTAAAGAATTACAGTTCAAAATATCTAAGTGCGCACATTTATGTAGATAAAGTAATTAATAAAATACATTATTATGATGACCCAGATGAGTAATGTAGAGCTATTGAAGTAGTTGTCTTCATGTGATTAAGTACAGTACGTATCATAATTATATCAATTACAAGTTGTAAAACCATTTTTATACGCAGTTATTGGTATACAGAGTTACTGGTAATCAGCCTGCGTCCAATTAAGGGCATGTGCTGTAAATTTAATTAAATAACTCTTGTTCTACAACTTTTGTTAAAATTCAATACAAATCCCAAATAATATACTACTCGTAAATTTTAGTTTTTGTTGTCCTCTTTAGTACTGTTTATTTCTCGTCGTTGCTGGACATCGAGCAACTCGATCTTCCGCGCAAGCACAGAAGGGATTATTGTAGCCTTAGCTAAAAAATATTACCGATCCATTGCCGATCATACTTACACAGCCAAATCACTAACACATAAAAAATAAAGCACCATTCACAAATCTAGCCCCGCCCTCACGTCATTGTATATTATCAAACTCCATGGTCCACGCGGACTTGTACTTTGGCAGAGGGGAAACGTTTCCGTGTTTCTCGCTGTTTCTGGAGCATTAAAGAGTGTGAGCGCTCTGGTTACGAAAATTTCGATGTTTTTAGACCAGGCAAATTTTTAAAAACTAAAATTAAAGTTGACATATTTAATGTAATTAACATGCCCAAAAAGGCTGATTACAATAACCCTGTATAAACCTTTTTTTTTAACTTTTATAGGTTTACACTTGACCGCCATCTCGCCTGATGTTAAACCATGATGCGGTCTACGATCAAGCGTGTTTACCTAGAAGAAACCGATACACTCTCGATTTAAAGACACAAAGATTGTAACTATCGGGAAAAACCCTCTCAGGCAACGTATTCCACAGCCTAGACGTTCTTATCACAAAAGTAGAGTCAAATCTCTTCGTTCGTGTCTGTGGAACATCAACCATGAAACGGTGTCGCTTTTTCGAGCTACGAGCATTCCGATAGAAAAAAGGGCAAGGTGGTATTAGATCGTACAAATCAGTCGCACACTCTCCGAAGTGTATCCGATAAAAACCGACAAGCTAGCAATTTTCCGGCGATGTTCAAGACTTTCAGTCTTTTTCGCACGAGAATGTCATCGACAGATTGATCTTGAAACTTGCCATGGTGCATTGATCACCACTCTGTGAGATGTGTAGACTATTAGTCCAGATATTATTGAAGTGTAAATTGATTTAGACTCGTAGAACAGTTTGTAGGGAAAAACGTATGTGTTTGTGTCACATGCTAATGTAGCATCGTAACGATAGAGCGACGGCCGAGCAGTGGATAGGAACATGCGTGTTAATGTGATTTTTGGATGTTAGTATGAAAACTAACGGGGTTATTACACATTTTAAATGAATATACGGTTAACTCACGTGATACAGTCAGTCTAGTCCGACTTAAGTTTCGGCCGCGTCCGGCGGCCGATACTAACTAAGGATCGGGAAAATGAGCTAATAATAAACTAATTCATCTTCTTTACAATGCCAACGAGTAGAATGCGTCAAGTCAAGATCAACAATTATGTTTCCTTGTCCTTCTGATTTATACATTGCCAACTAATTTACTAACTCGGCCACGGAAGTTAAGTTTTTTTTAAATAAAGAGTGACGAGACCAGCAGAAACCATGCTGAGTTATATTTACAGTGGCATACATAGAAGAAAACTAGGCTGAGATACTGTTGTTAATACGCGCGTTGGTTGTAGTCGACTTAGTAATTTAGAAGGTATCTTATATTTTCTTAGGCGAATAATGCGATTAACAAGAACAAAATTAAAATTTTTGACTAACCCCCGACTACCTTAGATTCGTTATCTGTACAACATTCTACTAGTTAAGCCCTTTCATTTGATACCCATATTGAGGGAGTTGTGAAAAAAGAAATGTATTTCGCCATTTTGTGGAGGCGGCCATCTTGAATCGATATTAACCAAACATAACTAAGAACATCCGCACGGATATTAACTTTCAAATAAAAAAACGCATCGAAATCGGCCCATCCGTTTGAGCTCTACGGTGCCACAGACAGACACACACACAGACAGACAGACATCGACGTCAATCTTATAACACCCCTTTTTTTGGTCGGGGGTTAAAGCTTGTATTTAATTTATATACTGGTTAACCTTGAATATGTATTGGCTAGAGAAGAAAACCGAAGAAAGAAGAAAGGAAGTGGTATGGCATGGGAGAAGTCTTTAATAACTAATGGACTATATTAGATTATTAACAGCTTATAATAGATAGATGAGTGCTACATATTAGGGTACCACGGGCGATGCCGGGGCAGACCACTAGTACACAAATAAAATAGCAATTTGTGACCGAGAGCGATCTCGTACAGGCAACCGTAGGATAAAATAAGAGATCTGAGAATAGGAAGACTTTTGTTTCTGTAATAGGTATAGAAGAAATTAAAATACCAATACCTACCTACTAACAAAAATAAAACTAAAATAGCAAACTTTTATTTTTCAATACTTGCGATACAAAAGTTACACCATTAATAAATAAGTACCTAGGTGACCGAGCTTTGCTCGGTTAATTTAGATACATAATCATTTTCACAAAAAAAAAAATACATGAAAAAAGAAAGGCGGCTGGTTGGATTCGAATCCGGACCTACCATATTATGACTGCCCATCTTACCGACTGAGCTAATATATTGTCGCGCGACGTCGCGAAATTTATGTAACAGATTTTCATTGTCTAAAAACGCTCATAAAACGGCGTTTTTTTAAATAAAAGCTGTGTACATAATTTCATGACAATCGTTCGAGCCGTTTCCGAGTTTGAGATTCTAAATTCTATATACAAGAATTGCTCGTTTAAAGGTATATTCAAGTATATGTAAGTAAGATTCAGATTCTATATACGTACTAGCGGCCCGCCCCGGCTTCGCCCGTGGTATATATATATAACCTACAGCGTTCAAGGATTACGAACATATGAAAGAACGGTGAACGATTTTTTTAAATCGGTCCAGTAGTTCCCGAGATTAGCGTGTTCAAACTATATAATATATGCTATAGGCTACTTTTGATCCCCAAATTATCGTGATGTTTACTGGGTCAGAATTGACACCTGTAGAGATCTGGCGAGGGGGGATAACTAATTAAATGACGATTGATCAGTTTTCGATTAAATTACTAAAATGGCTATTAAAAAATAAGGGTTGATCGTAGAAGGGTGAAAATTGAGGATTGTATGTATTTTTGGATGTTGTATCATAAAAATAGAAATTAAAATTTTGACTAAAAATAAAATAAAAATTTAGGGGTGGACTACCCCTAACATTTAAGGGGATGAAAAATAGATGTTGGCCGATTCTCATAGATACCGGATAAGCACAAAAATTTACATCAAAATCGGTCAAACCGTTTCGGAGGAGTATGGCAACGAAAACTGTGACACGAGAATTTTATATATTAGATAAGATAAGATACTGAATTTAAGAGTTTGTTTGTTTTTTTTTAACGCTAGGATCTCGGGAAGTACTGATCCGACTTGAATGATTCTTTTTCTATTGGATAGTCAATTTATCGAGGAAGGCTATAGGCTATAAAACATAAAGCTACTATCAATAGAAGCGGTACATGAATCAAGAATGTAACACAAAAACGGGAAAAATATTCCGTTTTGAAAGCTTTCGTACTGTGCTTGGACATGACAGCATGTGTCTAAGATGCCGTCATTGAATATAAACATTAGCTAATCAAATTTGTTTCAAAATGCGGTACTACGGCCTTGGTACGACCAATTTCCGACAGGTGGCGTAGCAGGTAGCTGAAGAGGTTTTTTGTTTGAAAGCGATATTCTCAGGAATGACTGAACCGATTTCAGTCATTCTTTCACGTTGCATATGTCCTGCGGGATCCTGCTGAGTGCTATATATGTACCACGGGCGAAGCCGGGGCGGGCATCTAGTATTATATATAATAGTATATAGAATAGTATACATTTCACATTAATATGAAAAGCGCCTCGGTTTAGCCGGATATGAATAAGTAGATATATGAACGGCAAGAAATTAAAAGTAGGTAGGTACTTACGTATAATTAATTATTATTAAAAACATTGACAATTAAATTATTAAGAACTGCAGTTTCATTTAATCATATCACGCGGCTATACAAATTGTATACTTAAAAACACGGTTTAATTGGATGGATTTCCCTGGACCATTCTACCAGAAAGATAACAACTAAAGAAAAGATAGATTGATCATGATAGCTCCTCGAATCTACCTACAATTCTCCACGTAAGAGATGTACGTGTCGATAAACTTATTATTACTGTATCAATTAAGCGTAATTACAGTTGCTAGCCTAAATTTATACCTGTTGCGCAGATAGGTCCAAAGATTAGACGTAAAAACGCATCATCAATAATCGCGAAATCTTGCGATAACATCAAACGATGATCTCAGTACAAGGAAACAAGTGCCCGAACCTTAGCATGTGTTTCAAATGAGAGTCAATATACTCGTAGAAGTTTCCATCGCAAATCAGTTGCAATACGCTGACCTACTTGTAAACATGTATGACCGTTTATATCGGCTTCCTCTGCATTTACATTCATGGGTCGTATCGATAATGACCACAAATCAGCGAGGACTGCCTTGAATCAAGAACTGATCCTGCGAGTTGACCTGACATTGCAAATGTACAAGGAAAAACAATACTGTTTTTGGTAAAACCGGTTTTCACGGACCTGCCTTTGAAAGTCTTCTGCATCTTTTTATTATCTTTCATTGTCTTTGCATTACGCTGTTATAGTTTTATTGTTGACAGTGAACTCGTTTTTAAAATTGATTCATTGATGATTACAGCGAAAACAAGTCAAATAAAATCACAGATTTCTAATTAGAAATCTGTGTATAAAATTATGATTACAAAATCGAAGGATTTAGATCGGTCGGTATAGCAGCATCATAACAATCTTCTAGGTATATCCTAAGTTTAAATTGCTGCATTGGATAGCTAGACGATCAAATAATTAATTTTACATTATGACTGTCAAGTAAAAACTGTGATGTAGCTATAAAGTTTTACAAGTGCCTTTCTGCGAATAGCCAAATTATTTTGAGCGAGTAGTATACGTATTCACGTACAGCAAACGTCGTGCCCTTGACACAGCCACTCCCATTTTCGCAGATATGCAGGTAGGTACACTCCGCGGGGCATAAGCTGAGCTTTTCATTTGTGTGAGTGTACATGGATAGTGTAGGTGTGACAACCGGCCTTAGGCGCGGCGCCATTCTGTCTCGCCGCGCTCCTGCCTGATTGGTGATCACTCACACTAATGCAAAGCTCAGCCTATACCTCGCGGACAAAATTTCAAGCTCCTGCCTGATTGGTGATCACTCACACTAATGCAAAGCTCAGCCTATACCTCGCGGACAAAATTTCAAGCTCCTGCCTGATTGGTGATCACTCACACTAATGCAAAGCTCAGCCTATACCTCGCGGAGTGTAGAATGTTGCAGATATGTCAACTAGGTATCACGTTACGTGTAGCTTTGCTGAAAGTATTTTACGTACGTAATATTTTGTTGGAAATAAAATGCTGGCCATGAACGGGGCATGAACGCAAATTACCTTTTGTCCAGACCATTATCTATCTAACTATGTATACCTTATATAAATACCTTCAGTAGTTTTTACGTGAATGAGTAACAAACATCCATCTATCGATACTTACAAACTTTTTATAATATTACATAGGAAGGTACTTTGCACATTTAAAGTATTATAATATACCTACTATCGACCCGCCCCGGCTTCGCACGGGTGCAACGTTGATACTAAATATAAGTACTAATAAAAATGGTTATTGTGTGTTATTCCCAAGACAAAGAGATAAACTATAGCAGACTTTTTTTGTAAACCTTTTGATGGGGTATAATACTGAAGTACATTATATTGATCTAGCTCGTAGGGTTCAACCAGCGTTTTCAGTGTAAGCGCAAAAATGTGTTTATTTATGACATTACATTAGAAACCTTTAAAATTATCCATGTTTCTCTGCTATTTAATGCACGTAATATGCATATAAACCTTCCTCTTCAATCACTCTATCTATTAAAAAAAAACGCATCAAAATCGGTTGCGCAGTTTTAAAGATTTAAGGATACATCGGGATACAGGGACAAAGAAAGCGACTTTGTTTTATACTACGAGTATGTAGTGATTATGTTTGTGTGATCTTACCTAGAATGTACATCATCATGAAGGCATTGTCGAAGGCCATGCCGACGAGCAGCCTGCAGAAAGCGAAGTCCCACAGTCCAGTTGTGAACGTCGTGGCGACGCCGCCGATGCAGCCGATCATGTTGCACCCTGGAACGATGATACGATCATTTACAAATTTAGATTGTTATTGAATTTCATTATCCTGCTAATGGTGGTAGGACTCTGCAGAGTTCGTCTGGGGAAGTACCACATCTTTGCCAGTAAAGTCCTACCGCTAAGATTGTTTAGCTACATGTGAAAACACTATGCAGCGCCCCGCGGATTTACTCGCGTAGTTTCCAAAGTAAGCTATCAAATTCTGAGTTATAAGTTTTCACTTCTATCGGCAGTTACTATGAACGCCATTTTTTTTATTTGAAGAAACAATTAATTAAAATGAACAGTCGTTGAACTTGGGTATGAAAAACCAGTTTCATTTAATTTTCTTTTTTAAGTGTTTATACCTGTGGTTTATACTATACCTATTCGAACCGTTAAAAACCAGTGACATTGGTCGATCACGAATTCAGTTTTTTTAATAAACGTGATGTAGTATTAAATATTAAAAGCTTTACAAAATATAGCTATTTCCCGAGTCTTAACATTATCTGTCCTGTGTCTGTATGCTTCTATATGTAAATATAATAACTGTAGGTATATTTACAATTATGTATAATCACGAATATCCGTGTGTATAATATATACCTATAATTTTTTTATCAGTTATTTGGCTGGCTATATGCTTCGTTTTAACTAGTGTTGTGTGAGATTTGTCCATCAAATATTTAACAACAAAAATATCTGTAACTAATAACAAACAGAAGAAAACTAAACTCACTTTAGTTTCATGTTAATTTTATGATAGTTTGTAGTACCTAATGTAATATTGAAAATCACATTATTATAATTTAATATTACGTAGTAAATTTATTATAAATGATTTTAAATGCTATATTTTTAATCTTTGTCATGTGACTGGAAATACCAATATGACTTATTACGTCACTAGTCGCAAAACAAGCTGTCAAAAACTGACTAAACTGTTTACTTTTCTCCATTTTTATTATAGTTCGTTTGTGTTCAAGTAGATAGATAGATAGATAGAAACTCTTTATTGCAACACAAACAATTTAAAATATTACAAATAAACACTTATGAACTAGTGCCACAAGTGGCGGCCTTATTGCTAAGAGCAATCTCTTCCAGGCAACCAGCAAAAAGGAAAATAGCCCACATATACTCGTAGGCGGGGGAAGCGACATCAATTTAATAATACTAATAAATAAGTAATGATAACAAAACACACAAACTGGATATACAGTCATGAATCGCGACCAATGTTTTGCGACTAGTGACGTCATGTCAGTCGTTAGTGTTTTAACGGGAAAATTCAAAATTAGCCTAATGTTTTACATTTACTTATCGAAAATACCAATATTTTGAAATACATTGTTATTTTTTAAGATAAACATGCTTCAATCTTCAAAATAAAAGCAGTTCCGTAGAATTGTTAACATCCCTATGGGAGACCTCAACACATCTTTTTGGTTATGAAGTCTGTGGTAAAATTGAGACTACTTTATGGTCGAATTTCGACCAATTAGCCACTACTAGTATTATTATCAGATCCACGGTATTATATCTAGTAGTAAATTCCATAAAACTGGTTTCCTTAATTGCATAATATTACTCTATCTTATTTGAGCGATTACCTGGCAACGATTCGAATCCGCTTCAACGTCTGATCAATAATAATTCACACACACATTAATTTTGCAAATAATCGCCAATCTAATCAGCAGTGTATTATTATGCATCAATTTTATTGATTTACGAGTAATTGATGCAATATGAAGTAGCAAGAAGACATGATTGATTTGAATAAGTTCAGGAAATATTACCTACCTACGAAGATTTTTTAATTATAATACCTACGACGAATAGAAATAGTAAGCGACGACTTAATAAGATTAGGTTAGTAAAGTCCAGTCGCGGAGCAGGAAGAATTTCGTACAATGACATCTTTACCTACTGACAGTGGTAACAAACATTTTTGTATTTAATGCGGTTTACATGAAATATTTGAACAAAAAAGAAAGTTCACCAACTTATTAAATAAATTCACATATTACTTTATTTTCTTATTTTTAAGTAAAAAAAAATCTCCAACTTATTAAATAAATTATTATTATGATATAAATTATTTGTTTAGGTTTTATATTAGGTATGAGTTATAAAATCGAGACAAGTACTAATTCGGCTGAAATAAAAAAATATAATTCAAAAATTATAATTTAAAACAGGAAATTAAACTTAACAAATTAACAAAACCAAGATAACAACAACTAACAAACAACAACAATTTAAGAATAGATAAATAACTGTGTCCGAAAACTGAGCGATCACTAAGGCATCCCAAAATAGAATGTCGATCGATCATTATGTATTTAAAAATTATGAATTATGTCAAGCAAGCCAAGGATTTTTGTCGTGATTTTTTTTGTCGTGACTCAAGGCCAACCAAAACCACATGCGAACAAGAACAAACCTCAGTCTTAGGTAAAAGGTTTACAATCCCCGAGGACGGCGGCCGTTGCATCTGTGCGAGCGAGACTATTTATATTTACACGGGAGTGACAGAGACAGGTAATAACAGGTCATTGCACGAAATTATTCCTGCTCCGCGTCTGGACTTTAGAGGCCAGCAGGTCTACTACGAAGTCCGATAAACGAGATATCGGCCGAAGTTATGTACGTTTTATACCACGAAACACAATCGGTCGGTGGATGACACAAAAACTGTCAAATCAATGTCGGTCGGGATGAACGAAACGCCCGATCAGATCAACCGACCGATTGTGTTTCGTGGTATAAAATGTACATAACTTCGGCCGATATCTCGTTTATCGGACTTCGTAGTAGACCTGCTGTTCGTGCTGCGCTAAGCCAAGGTTCTTTAGTGAGACCTATTAGAGCAGAGATTAGTAGATGCAATTTGAGGCTGTCATAATAGGTCTCTTGATAAAACAAGAACAAAATTATAAATTTTGATTAACCCCCGACTACCTCGGACGTGTTGTCTGTACAACATTCTACTAGTCAAGCCCTTTCATTTGATACCCATATTAAGGGAGTTGTGAAAAAAAGGAATGTATTTCGTAATTTTGTGGTAGCGGCCATCTTGGATTTGAAATTTGTCATAGAGCAAAGTATTCTACTAGTAAAGCCCTTTCGTTTGATACCTATATTGAGGTAGTAGTGAAAAAAATAATATAATTCGCCATTTCGTGGTGGCGGCCATCTTGGGTTTTGAAATTTGTTATAATGTGTAGTATTTTACTAGTCAAGTCCTTTCATTTGGTACCCATATTGAGGTAGGTTGTGAAGGAATATTTTGTCCGAATATTAACCAAACATAGCTAAGAACATCCGCACGGAAATTAACTTTCAAATAAAAAAACGGCATCGAAATCGGTCCATCCGTTTGAGTTATACGGTGCCACAGACAGACACACACATAGACACAGACAGACTGGCACAAAGACATCGACGTCAAACTTATAACACCTCGTTATTTGGTCGGGGTTTAAAAATGGCAGTCATAGAGACTGCCGTTACGAGTGAAAACTTACAACTTAGAATTTTGATATTTAACAGCACTAATGCTACAAACAAACACCTGTACCTAAAGTTACAGATATACCTAGGTAAGGCTACAAGTATTTCGCATCGATACAAATCAATGGATGTGCCCTCCCAAACTTCTGGCGCACGGAATTATGTTATCGTTGGGAAGAGTGAGGTCACTTTTCCTATTTAGTCGATGGAAGGAAGCAGTGAAAGCCGGACATGTTGATTTATATCGATGCTATTACGAATGTCGATGACGCGATCTCAAAGGATTTTTCCCTACGAAAAGTGTCAAAAGCAGCTGATGAAGTTTCCATTTCGAGTAAGGAAAACCACTACTGTTGTATATAGCTTCAAACAAGTTTCAATTTAAATCAGCATCGTCTGGTTTATTTATAAAAACAAGAACTGCGGGGGCGTGGCCATGTGGTAATCTCTAGACCAATGCATAGGCTAAAATTAGAAGAAAACAAGGCCGAACTATATGTAGCACTAACATTATCACATTTGTATTTTATAGTCGAAAGTTTGTGTGTTTGTACCAGAAAACGAAAAACAAGACATTTACGACGCCGCTCAAGGTGATATCAGACGGTTCATTTTCACCTTTCATTCGGTACATTTCACTCGAAATGAAATGTCTGAACAAAAAAATGAAACACGAGTGCCGAATGAATTCATTAGTGAACCGACCCAACAGAGTTGGATATTGGCATCCGGTATCTTTCATTCCCACTCCGAATGAACGAGAAATGAACGGTCTGAACACTGAGAGAACGTTCATTCGGATTCGGCCATTTTGTTTCGAGTCCTGTAGCCGACGGACATCACGTTGTCGACGAAGTTATATTTTTTTCTGTGTGTTATTATATTGCTTTCATGCGGCAAAATGGTGTTCAAGTGGAACGATCAAAATACATATAACTTTTTTTGGAGAACTTTAAAAATTATCAATGCCTTTGGAACCACAAAATTGGTGAATACAAAGACTCAAACACAAACTCTATAAAATCTCTAATCAGTGATTTAAACTTAGAGAATCAGGATCTTCAACGGCTAGTTCTCTCAACAATGTATTGGAAGCTCCTAATAAATTTCTTCTTGCAATCCATGGTCGCACCCACCACCGTCGACGTTTTCTTTGCTTCTTTTTTGTCAACTCTTTGATTAAATGATCACAAATGAAACTAATTCCAAGACGTACGACTTCATTCGATGACATATTTAAAAGAAAGAACAATGAATGTTCATTTCTGTATCATTTCGTCTAAGCCGTGTGAACATAGAATGAAAAAAAAATGAAGCATTCACTCGAGTGAACAATCATTCGAGTGAACCGTCTGATATCACCATCACTGATGATAAGAAACATAAAACAATAGCAAAAATTAGGCAATTCATTTTCATAAATCTTATTTGTCGAAAATAAATTATCATGAAAAACTGAAAACTGTTGAGCAACAAGTGATACCGTGGAGAGCAGCTAGTATATAAGTATCTAAATTAATCATGTGCGTGCTTAGAACTCGACAACAGTTAAGAATTCATGAATAAAAGATTCGATGCTCACCAAACCAATGAGACGATTTAAATTTCTAATCAGTCTACCAAAAGCTTGCATTTTTTTTCTTTGTTTCTTATAACTAGCAGTGCCTCGCGGGTTTACCTGCATCGTTCCCGTTCGCGTTATTTTATCGGAATAAAAAGTATCTTGTGTGCTATCTCAGATGCTATCTATTTATAATTTAACTGTGTTTCAAATTCAGCCAGACCGGTTCAGCCACGGTTCAGCCGTTCCGACCGGATTTAACATATAGGTATAAATACATACATTTACTTGATTCGTAAGAGTAGTTTTTAGAAGAATAAATAAATAAATAAATATAAATATTGGTGGACAATTCACACACAACACCATCTGACCCCAAACTAAGCAAAGCTTGTGTGATGGCAGCCAGATAGCTGATATAATACTAATACAGTTTTAAATACATACTTATTATACATAGAAACACCCAGACACAGTGCAAACATTTGAATTCATCACACAAATATTTGCACTGGGTGGGGGATCGAAACCACGACCCTCGGCTTCGCAGGCAGAGCTACTACCAACTAAGCCACTAGGTCAGTCAAATATTTAGATTTTTATTTGATTAGATTTTTGAACAACAGACATCCAAACATCCTAATAACCAAACTTTGACATTTATAATTATATATTAGTAGGACAGTGATGGAGCAAACAATACGTGCGTCTGATGGTAAAAGATATGTCTGCCTATTATCATTACAAAAGCGCCACACAGCTATGTAGGTACTTTTTTGATAATGATATGAAGATTCCAAATAACTGCCCCGCACTGACGTGCGCTCCTCATCCAGAGATGTTACGTGATTTATAACTTTACCCTGTAATTTCTCTGGAAACATTACCCTTCAAGCTGGAACACATTAATGCACATCAGGTACTATTGAATATCGCCGCCAAATTGCTAGCTTATCGGTTTTTTATTGAATACATTTCGGAGAGTGAGACACTGATCTGTTTGATTTAATAGGTACCACATGGGTACCACCACGCCTTTTGTCTATCGGACAACTCGTAACTCGAAAAAGCGACATTGTGTGATGGTTGACGTTCCAAGGACTCGAACGAAAAGGTTGACTCAAAGAGTTTACATTTACTTCGTATAAGAGTTAGATTTTCTGCACGGTTCCTTTGTGTCCATCGTAACTAACTGACGTGCATACTTTCTATGGCAACAGAGTGATGTGCCGCGACAAAAGTACTACATTAGTAGTAAGTAGTACTACAGTAATAGTATTACAGTAGTAGTAAGTAGTAGTAAAGTAGTGAACACTTCCACAAGAGCGACAAGGTAAAAAAGATGCTAAACGTGCTTTCGGTGCGTTTGTGCGAACTCTATACGTAGCAGGTATATGTAAACTCTTTGGTTTGACCCTACTTTTGTGATAAGAACGATAATTATAATCTTGTAGACTACAGGTCCGTGAACAAAATGTATGGGTCAAATGAACGACTGATGATAGAAAGGTATAAAGTAATAAGATTCAGCACTATGCCGTCACTTGTAAGCTGTCCAACTGAGTGTAGTTGAAGAGGGGGGTTGCAACCCTCGATCATTTCTCCCTTGTCGCATGATTTTTGTACGGCATCACGAAATAATGGATTAGAAGAGGGATTGAAACTGTATGGTACCAATGCCGTACATAATCAAATGACCAAATTTACTCTGTAAATCGTGGGAACATCATGAATTTTTCCGACAAACTAATAATAAAAAAATTAAAATATGTAATTTTTATAGTTTCAATTTATTATAATCTATTATTGTGCAACTCCATACAAAAATGCCGCGACAAGGAGAAATGATCGAGGGTTGTAACCCTTCTTCAGCTGCACTCAGTTGGACAGCTTACAAGTGACGAGATAGTGCTGAAACTTATTACTTTATACCCTTCTATCATCCTACATAGGTCTCCTGGTGGTTCATTTGACCCATTTTTTTTTCACGGGCCTGCAGTCTATTGGTGTCTTCAGATTTAGAGTGAATCTATTTTCTTTAAGGTAAGCATGGCTCATCGTAGACCGCATCCTAGATGACGGTCTAGTGAAAACCTGTACCTAATAGTCCAAAAAACTATTTGGCGGTAATAATAAAATAGAATAAATCAATTTATTTGAGGTTACTGTAACCCATAACACAAAAATACAGTTACAATTAATTTCAGAATTACGTATATTTTGTATGTTTGTACATACAAAATATACGTTAAAATTAATGCATGATCATAATAGTTTAAAAATACTATTTGGTAGTAAAGTCACTGGTGTGGTCCTTCCCTAGTTGGATACTTCAAAGTGTCCTAGGTATCATTGCAAAACTCTCTTTGATAACAATATTTTTATCTAATCGTATAATCTTTTGAGTTCGATTAGATAGATCAAATTATTAT
Organism: Ectropis grisescens; assembly: GCA_017562165.1. Classification (NCBI taxonomy): domain Eukaryota; kingdom Metazoa; phylum Arthropoda; class Insecta; order Lepidoptera; family Geometridae; genus Ectropis; species Ectropis grisescens. The sequence goes on along the minus strand of CM029781.1, from coordinate 27,718,030 downwards.
TTAGAGTAACCATTTAGATACATCTTAGTCTGAAGAAATGTAGCACAATGACACCATCAGTAGTTTTATACTTTGTCAGTACAAAGCTACTGAACTAATCAAGGAACTAATAATGGGTTAGGTCTATAACAATGTAATGTTGGTACTATGAAATACTCGTTTTAAAACAATATAAAATAAATACTTAGTGAAATTTCAAACATAGCCATTTTCATCATGTCTTGAATAGCAGAAACGAATAAGATGTAGGTTTACTCGTATTTATTATTACAACAGTCCTATCATATCATGGTCTAAGTTTGGTATTTTTATTGGATTAGTTTACAGATCCGAAAACCTGAGGCTATCGCTTTAAATTTCACGATTCTGATGTTGGTCTGTATTATGTATGTATGAGGAATATAATTTGTAAATATAGCTGGAACAAGTTTGCAATTTTAATAAAAGACAACTAAGACGAAAGATTAAAAGGGTTAGTATACAAGATGCCACTAAAAAATCGAAATCGTGCACTAAGTTGAATTCTTACCAACCAAGGCAGGCACGCGCCCAAAGCGGTCGGCCATCCATCCGAAGAACAAGCCTCCGATGAAGGACCCGGCGAAGAAGACTGCCTGCGCCGTCGGCACATACCCCGCGTACTCGCACACCCAACCACGCTGCACGAATATAAAAAAAAAGTATGTAGATACGCAGCATCGTCCAAACTTTTATCATAGACCTTGCAAAATGTACAGTAAAGTATGTACTTACGTAGGTACATACTTTACTGTAACTCACGCATAAAGTTCTGAAGTTTTTAGCAGAGTAATACAGAATATGCTTAATTCTGGGTTTCTAAAATCATTGCTCAGAGCTAGTAATGATAAAATCCGAGTACTGTGCAAGTCATTAGTAATGTCCAACTATCTGACTGATTTCCAGATCCATACCTAGTACGACCTAGGCTAGACTAACATGTAGGCTAAGCTAAAATCTTGCCAATAATTTCGGGACTAGAATGATACATGCACAATAATAAATACTTAATACAGAAACTGTATCAGGACATTGTTGCTATAAGAGAAATGTGGTTACCACGAAGGACCGAACGTACGAAACGTCTGTGATTTACAACTCTCAAGCGTATTGCCACAGCACGAGAGGCGTTCCTGATAAGCAGTGCAGCATGACCAACTCCAGTTAACATCATATATGGCGTATTCAATTTTTTGACAATGTAAAAGGAAAGTTTTTTAACAATATAGTGACGAAACGATATAGAAATATGCCTGGTGGTAAGCAACGCAGTAAAGATCTGGTGCGCCAAAAGAAGTTTCGTACCTCACTGACGACGGTGGGGTAGGGGATGTCCGTGAGCTCGAACTCCCAGCCGTGCAGGCAAGGCACGAGCGGCGTCCCCGGCTCCGGCGGGCTCAGCGTGGCCAGCACCTGGCTCCAGTTGGCGCTGAACGTGGCGCACTTGTCCCACTCGCCGCCCGCAGCCGCCCCTGGCGCCGTAAGATTACGTCTGTAATATCGCGCTGAACTTGAATAGGTTTTGTCCGGAACTTCGTAGAAATGGGAGCTGTAGACCAAGTTTCTAGTGTACCAAAAGGTTATTTATAAATGTGGTCAGCTCCACATTCATTGATAGAATTATAGCTACTTTTGAAAATTATCTCCTGAATTAACCTATAACTTTATAGGGGCTAACCATTAATCACGTGATGTTTTTTAACATTTTTCAACCCCTCCCTCCTCCTTGGTGATTCGCGGTGAGGTTTAATACTACCCCCACCTTCCCCCCAATAAAAATCATGTGTAGTTTTTAGTACTTACAAAGAATCTTAATTTTTTTGTAATATCTATGTATATAAAATCAATGCCTCTTTTCGTTGTAAGTAAACTCCTCCTAAACGGCTCGACCTATTTGAATAATTTTTTTGTATACGTTTGGGTAGGGCCCTGGATGGTTTAGATTCACAAATCACCCCGGCAGATGGCGCTGCAGTTGGTATCTAGTTGGTATCCGAGCGAAGCCGGAATGGGCCGCTAGTTATTTTATAATGTTTATTCAGTCGTCGCGACGAGTAAGGGCTTTGTTCGTTGCCTGGCAACGGCAAGCCAAAGTATCGACTACACGCCGCTTTTCGAATTAAGAAACACGCATTTGACGAAAAAATAAAAACACGTGATATCTTACCATATCACAAGGGGTCCCTTGTGATATTTCGTGATTTTTGCCGAACCCCTCACTCCCTTTTCAGCCCCATAGGTACATACTTTATCGGTAAAGGAATGGTGAGGAAAAGCGGGATGTTTCAAGAATCTTTGAAGGTTTCGTAATCCGCCAATCCGCACTGGGCCAGCGATTATGGCATGGGCTCTCTTACGAGACAAGGCTCCGAGTGCCAGCAGTAGCAATATTTTCTGCTATGTGGGATGACCATAGAGTTACTTATTTTACTTTTACATTTGAAAGCAAAACACTATTTCCTATTATACCAGTAATACATCGCTGAACCAGGCGCGGTCCCAGCCTCGAATTTTGGAGGGGGTCACCAGTACGCAGTCTCAGATTTTAGGGGGGTCACCAGTAGAAATACAATAAATCGAGTAAAAAAATACTTTACTACTACCGCCTCACGACTTTACCCGCGTAGTAGGTTGTTCTCCTGAGTTTAAAAATAGTTTATGTACTATTTGGTATTTTGATTTTTAATTTTAAATACTTAAACGATTTTGGGGGGGGGGGCGGTGATCCCCCCCTCTCTAAAGGGGTAAATTTGCAGTAAAGCTTTTGCAACTTCTTATAAAACACAACCATAATACTTAGAATGCACTCTGTCTATCGAACTTTTCTTTGTATATTTATGAGTCAACATCCTCAAAGCTTTTTAAATTCAGAACTTTCAAAATTAAAACAAAAAAATCTTGCAAGTCCCTACTTGCATCGTGTGAAATACCTGCAACAACATCATCGTCTATCATCATCAACATCTCATCCGGCGGCATAGTACATTGTAAGTAAGTATGTGAAGTCATTAAATTTGTTCAAATCATCCATACCTACTTGACGTTAATATCTATTATGTACTTGAGATTTGCTTTTGTGAATGACTTGGTCTCGAGGGGCAAGGAGACGGCATCCAACCGGTTCCACGACAGTTAGGTAATTGGCATTTGAGTGTCTTCACCACACACACGACGAGCGCAAATTATACATGTTTTGAATACTCTTAAATCAAAACGTTGGGCGAGTAGGTTACTATACACAGAACATCACAAGGCCATTCTTAAGAGATTGATAATAGGGGTTTCCAATCGATTTTGATTAATACTTACAAGTGCCAAAAATATAATCATTACCTAATACCTTATCGATTGGAGTGGCATCACTTCAACAAGGCCTAAATCAGATTCCTTATCACAACTTAACGCTTCGAAGGTCGTTTGCACCATGGAGAGCGAGATTAGGTTTAGACAACTGGCAACAAGTCAAAGGTGGACTGTACAATACGAGGATTTTTGTAGTGATAGGACTCTTGGCAGAGTCCGCCTGGAGAAGTACAACACCTTTGCCTGTTATTCTACCACCAAGTAGTAATGTGCAAACATTACTATGTTCCGATTTGAAGGGCAATGTTTCCAGAGAAATGACAGGGCTTAGAGATATAACATCTTAGATCACCGGCTGACGAGCGCAGTGCAGTGCTAGGTCATAATTTGGATTCTCATGTTCCAATAGCTGCGTCTTACTGTACTGTTATGAGGCAGGCATGTTGGTTACCATCAAGCACATGTCCTGCTCATCTTGTCACTCTTTATTTAGCGTCGGAGCGTTGACGGAGCAGAACGTGTGTGTTTACGCTTTTTGGATTTTTATTTCATTTTTTTATTCAATGGATATGTTTGAGGTGATAAGGCAATATGCAATTTGTATATTTTGTAATTTAATGTTTATAGAATAAAAAAACCAGACGATTAAGTCGGGGCTTTAACACAGCCAGCCGCGTGCAGATATGTTTTGAAACAAGTATACAATAATGGGTATGAGGCAATTTGAAATTTAAATTGGGTATTCATAACTAAAAAATTGGGATTCTCAAATACAGAGATCATTTTGGAAGGACTAAATTGAGGGATTCATATTGCCCCGCTACTCACCAGCCAGGTCGACCTCCGTGTCATGGATATAAAAGGAGAACTGTATGACAAGTTTTCAGTCTCAAATCCCTACCCCAATTTTGCTACGAGCTCTCGGAATATTGTGAGTTCACGTCAAGTGCGTTATAGCAAAAGGTATTTATTTCTAGATATACTGGTGATGTAACAATGTCACAACATGATATAATATGTGCCGTTTATATAATACTAAATTAAGCATAAGTTTTCATTTCCATCGACAGTCCCTATAACCTATAAATAACTACCTTTTTTCTTCTAATAGGTGCACAAAAACCTGACCCTTTGGAAGTTGTTATTTAATATCTATATTTAAATAACAATTTGCAATGCAATAAGTTCCAAGTCCAACTATAAACTAGGGACGACCATCAGTTAAGGCTTGTTCGCATTAGGCTAGCAAATTAGTCTAGTAGTGAGTAATTTAGTAGCTAAAATACTCGCTACTATTCAAAAATCGTTCGCACCGTGCTTTAGTACAGTTCACAAGTGAGTAGCGTTTCCCAACATGAAGATCCTACAACGCAATAAAATAAATGAATGAATAAGCTAATCTTATCGAATCGTAATGGCTATTTTAGAAGAGGTGAATGAGGAAATTTGTGTGATCAATAAAATAAATTATTCCACAGACAATTTCGTATTTGGAAAATTGTTTGAAGTTATTTTTCTCTCCAAACTAATTCGACAAGTTCGAACCTGTATAGTCGGCGAGCCAATGAGCGCACCGCTCGCAACGAACGCGTGGTGGGGGTTGCTACTCGCCCGTTGAAAATATAACAAAATGGATTGACTCGACTAAATCACTTCCTAAACTATTCGACTAAATTTTCACTGTTCATACACGTTTAGTTGCTAAATTACTCGCCACTAGGCTAAATTACTAGCGTAATGCGAACAAGCCTTTAGGTAGATTGCAAGTGATTGTGAGTTGCGACATGTGCCTACACTGCGGACCCGTTGAATTATTTACTATTCGACGAATGCTGCATTGACGTAGGTACGTTCAGCTCCACAAGTTATTCAATCGAGGTTTCCTACTTATTTTTAAATATTGTTTAAGATGTCAATAATACACGTAGCAAGTAGGTATATTAAATGGTACCTACCTAAGTACGTTATTTTTTGCAGTAGTTTGATTTGGTAGTTTTACTCTATAGGACGCGGCACCAGTACCACTGGAGCGTGGTCGCGACGAACATCTGAACGAAGTAGACGAACACGAAGAAGAAGACGAATATACTTAAGTTCCATATCTAAGTGTGCTAGCTCGGGTACGTGGCACCAGAGCCGCTGCGGCGTGGCTGCGATGAACATCTGAACGAAATAGACGAACGCAAAGAAGAAGACGAACATACCTGAGTTCCATATCTAAGTGTGCTAGCTCGGGTACGCGGCACCAGTGTCGCTGCGGCGTGGCTGCGATGAACATCTGAACGAAGTAGACGAACGCGAAGAAGAAGACGAACATACCTGAGTTCCATGTCTAAGTGCGCTAGCTCGGGTACGCGGCACCAGTGTCGCTGCGGCGTGGCTGCGTTGAACATCTGAACGAAATAGACGAACGCAAAGAAGAAGACGAACATACCTGAGTTCCATGTCTAAGTGCGCTAGCTCGGGTACGCGGCACCAGTGTCGCTGCGGCGTGGCTTCGATGAACATCTGAACGAAATAGACGAACGCGAAGAAGAAGACGAACATACCTGAGTTCCATATATAAGTGTGCTAGCTCGGGTACATGGCACCAGTGGCGCTGCGGCGTGGCTACAATGAACATCTGCACGAAGTAGACGAACGCGAAGAAAAAGACGAACATACCTGAGTTCCATGTTTAAGTGTGCTAGCTCGGGTACATGGCACCAGTGTCGCTGCGGCGTGGCTGCGATGAACATCTGAACAAAGTAGACGAACGCGAAGAAGAAGACGAACATACCTGAGTTCCATGTCTAAGTGCGCTAGCTCGGGTACGCGGCACCAGTGTCGCTGCGGCGTGGCTGCGATGAACATCTGAACGAAGTAGACGAACGCGAAGAAGAAGCCGAACGGAAGCATGGCCACGAATAGGAACTTCTGGTAGCGCCCGAACTCGCCCACGTGCGAGAGGATGTTCTCGAGACCGTCCACTTCATCGTCAGGCGTTTTGCTGAGAGCTTCTTTTGCATCCTGAAATGGGTAAATAAAAATTATTTGTAACTACCAGTGCCCCGCGGTTTCAATCGTGTTTCTCGATGCCATTATTTTTGCGGGATGAAAAGTAGCCTTCCAGACCATTATCTATCCATGAATCAAATTTCATTTAAATCCATTTATTTTTTGATTTCTTGCGTTAAAGAGAGTTTCACGTTCATAACATTAGTAGTAGGATTCTGGACTTTGTACAATATTGTTTTAGAATTGTTGGGCGGTTTTTTTATAAAGGAATCTGCGCCAGATGGCCTTAAGTAGTCTCTACTGTCTACCAAACTTTGGGCTAAATTGGGGCTTAACTATTACTCTCAGAAAAAGTATATATGAAAACTCTTGGACTATACCTACTCGTTACTTGCCTGTGGCTCCATTCATAGATTGATACGCTTTCACATCGATATAATTAAGAGTTCAATGCGCTTTCATCATTATTTAGATATCAAAAAAAAAAGATAAAATACGATAAACTTGACCACTAGTTTGATAAGTCAGTCGCCTTATCGCCAGAAGCGATGTCTTCCAGACAACCATAGGATGGAAAATAACGCGTGGACAAGTTAACGGAGGTTAAAAAAGGTATGCAAACAAGATGTAGAAAAGCCGTAACCTTTTCTTCGCAAGCCTAATTTAAGAATCAGAATAAATACCCATCCATGACAAACATATATTATGTATCTATGTGATAAATACAGATGATTGTTATGTGTTTGGATGTGACTTTATGATATATTTACATTAATGTGTAAGCATTGTGTATAACTATCTGCTTTCTCTTCTATTTAATTTCCATTTTATATAAAATACTAGCGGCCCGTTCCGGCTTCGCTCGGATATCGTCACATAAAGCCCATTAATCGAAATAAAAACTATCCTATCTCTCAAGTTGGATCGAACTGCACATGGTGTGCACATTTTATTATAATCGGTTAAGTGGTTTAGAAGTCCATTGAGGACAAACATTGTGACACGAGATTTATATATATTAAGATATTGGTGGACAATTCACACACAACACCATCAGACCCCAAACTAAGCAAAGCTTGTACTATGACGGTCAGATAGCTGATATAATCTTAATATATATAAATCTCGTGTCACAATGTTTGTCCTCAATGGACTCCTAAACCACTTATCCGATTTTAATCAAATTTGGACACCGTGTGTATATGGATCCAACTTAAAAGATAGGATAGTTTTTATTTCGATTAATGGGGTTTATGTGACAATATTCGTGCGAAGCCGGAACGGGCCGCTAGTACTTATATAGTTTTAAATACCTAAATAGAATATTATTGAATTTTATTATACCTAAATAGAAACACCCAGACACAGTGCAAACATTTGAATTCATCACACAAATATTTGCACTGGGTGGGAATCGAACCCACGACCCTCGGCTTCACAGGCAGAGTTACTACTCACTAAGCCACTAGGCCAGCCATGTACATGCTTTGCTTAGTCTCGTAAAAGTGCACAATAGTAAACACGTAGATAAGTAGGTAATTGTAAAATATAATGTAAGTAAATCAGTTATAATTCTTTGTCACCAATTGAAATTAAAATATTAATTCGATAATCGAGTAATTAACAGCAAAATTGCATGATTTATAATGTTTAACCTGTAATAATTTATTGTTTTGTTGTACCTAATGCAATTAATAGGTGCACTATTTTCCTGTGCGGTCTTATTTATGTTGTAAGCACAGAAAGTACTTGGATTTTAAATACATTAAGAGAAAACGTTAATTTAATGAGTTCGGTTTGTATTTTTATTATCTTTTTAACTTTTATAGGTTAACACTTAACTGCCATCTCGCCTGATGTTAAGCGACGATGCGGTCTACGATGTAACGTAATTACGTACAAGAATCCGATTCACTCCATGACACTAAAATTTTAATCATCGGGAAAACCCCTTCTAGGCTAAGGCTAGACGTTCGTATCACAAATGTAGAGTCAAACCTAGCTCGAGTGCTTGGAATGCCAACCATGAAACGATGCCGCTTTTTCGAGCAACACGCAGAGTTTGAGTTGAACTCCAGATCTACTAATGCATATTAGAAAAAAATGATAGTTTGACAAGTACATTATCCTAGATTGTTAGAAGTTGAATATTTATTGTGGGAAGAAGATGCCATCTTGCCATCTCAGGCTTACTCCCATAGAATAATTTAAAAAGCAATAGCTATAGAGCATTTATGTATGTATGTATTTGTCACCGGCTCAACAGACGAAATGGGACTACATATTAGGCTTTTTTAACCGAAGGAAACTATAGTGAGAAAACTTGCATGGTCCTAGAAAGAAATTTTTGGAGGATAAGAATGCGTCATCCGCCAACCGGCACTAGACCAGTGGGGTGGTTAGTGGCCTTGACTTTCTCCTTACGAGAGAAAGCCCTGAGTGCCAGCTGTGAGAAGACAAAATGAACGCCTTATACTATAGGAAACGACCTTGTAGCACCTAGATTTATAAATAAGTACCTACGTAAAATGATTTCCAAAACAAAAGTCGTAAGACTGATGACGTCCAGGATTACCAGGTTAATTTTATATTTCCTTGTAGTATAGTGATTGTGAACCAGCCTTCATAACTATAGGTAATAACTATATCTGCTTCAAATAAGAACAAAATCTTTCATACTCAGAAGTTCAACTACATCTTTAGGGTACCATAAAAATGAAACCCTATTCTATTAAACGCTATTAGATTCATCTGTCTATCTGTCTGTCTCGTGTCTTGTAGGTCTTGTTTGCATCCTATATCACTCAAACTATAATACTTATATACTTAGTTTATTTTCATGGAATGTGTAATTCTTATAAACACTTAAGGCCAGGTAGTTCTGTCAAATAAGGCATTTAACGCTGTCTTGTTCTCGCGACCGTCACCGACCGCGGAATCGGTGCCACAGTGCAGAAATAATATTAAAATATTGGACTGTGAAATTTAAACTCATTTTTTGTTCAAGATTTGTTTATACTGTTTATACTAGTGATAACAATTTTGTGAATTGTGAAGTGAAACGAAGAAATATTAAATTTATCTATACTCGTAGATATACAAAACTCAACCTTTTCTTTTTGGTCACACTATAAGTTGAGAACGGCTTTTCCAATTTCATGCATCTTTTTAAAATGTTTCCTAATAATTCACAAGTTTGTCAAAAATTTTAAAAAATGTGCTGAAACGTAATGAAAGGCCAGAAAAAATAGAAGGTTTTTTGGTCAACTTTGTACTAAATTTCTAATACAATTTTTTTATATCAGGTAAAGATCCCTTACTGAGCATAAAATTACAAAATGCTCAAAGATTCAGGTAGAGCTTCAAACGCCAATTGAAAAAAACTATTTTAGCCGATATTTTGGAAACTATATATTTTGACAATAATTGTAGAAAATAAAATTTTGCGTCTTTTGTTGCTAGTAAACTTTTTTTGTAAAACTTACCGTTTACGATTTATAACCCATTTAATGATACGATTGCGATGATGCCGATAATAGTGGATGTAAATGATGTGGTCTACGATGGAACTTGTTTCTCTAATAGAAACAAACACAGTGTACCTCGTAACCCAAGGTTCGAACCTTCGACAAAAACCCACTCTGGCAATGCGTTTCACAGCTTAGTTGTTCTTATTACAAAAGTGGAGACCAAACTCTTCAATCAACTCTTCAGTCATGATGATGAACGGTGCTGTTTATTCGAGCAACGAACAATATGATAGTAAACTTTAATTTAAAAACCCCGACTACAAAAAAATATACACGTAAAAAAATATTACCTACTATCTAAGGACACTTTGGCGAGTCAGACTAGTCTTAGAATATCTTTGTTACCAAAATCCATCCAGCCGTTTGGAAGATATGTAGAAATAAAAGATTTACAAACATAAAAGATACGCGCGAAAAACATAACCCTTCTTTCATTCCGGTAAAAAGGGACATGTTTATGCTACTGGGAACAGAATTAACATCTTATTATTTTGACATTGTTATCATCAAATTTGACATAATAAATCGTAATCGGTAAGTTCGAAAAAAAAGTTTACTGGCAACACAAGATGGGAAATTTTATTTTCTACAATAATAATAGGCTTTATAACTTTTCAGAATATCAGCCAAAAACGTTTTTTCGAGCTGGCGCTTGAAGCTCCACCTGGATTTGTTATTATTTTGTGATTTTATGCTCAGGAAATGATTCTAAACCTTATATAAAAAATACGAATCAGAAATTTGGTGCAGAGTTAAATTCTACGAGTAATTTTACTGCCTAAAAGGCTTCTTATCAAATTTGGTCGAATGTCTAAATTTCTATGAACAATATTAACATTTTCATACAAAAAAAAACAATAAATTTTGGTGGTGTCACAAACTTGGAAAAGTATAAAAAAATAAAAATTCTAACAAAACCATACGTGTATCTATGGAAAGGTGTTCAAAATTGTTATGAAGTTCCTAACATTTTTTTTCTAAACTGAATAGTTTGCGCGAATGTCTCTTCCAAAGTGGTAAAATCTGTATGTGAGGACTTTTCTTCCAAGTACTAAGTACCTTACTACCAAAGAATTTGCCTAAATGGCATATAAATAAATAAAATAAATAAATAAATAAATATTGGTGGACATTCACACACAACACCATCTGACCCCAAACTAAGCAAAGCTTGTACTATGGCGGGCAGATAGCTGATATAATACATATATAGTTTTAAATACATACTTATTATAAATAGGTATCATAAATGATACCTAACTTGAGGATTACGCAGGGATTTCTCCCTCTCATTATTTCCTTATCCCGACCTCTGATTTAACGGACGAATATTTTATCGATACTTATCTATTTTCCATTGCATCCGCATTGAATTTTTTACTGATTTGGTATCGACGTCAGTTTTTTGAGACTCCCCTTTTGGTCTACAACATAAAATAAACAGCGTACTAATTAGTATCAGCGTCTATTTGCAATTCCAATGAAAACGGTATCAAAAATCAAGATCATAGCGTGCTTCACTAGTAATACCTACTGATATTGTTATACTGTGGCACTATGATCGTAATATTTAAAATTTATCGGTTGTCAAAATTGCAAAATCAAGCACAGGCCCGTCGTCCGTGAGCGCCGAAACGCGACTGATCAGGCTTGCCGAACGGCGCGCTATATATATGGTAGATATTAAAACATAGTGAATAACTGATACTTTTTATCAAGTCAAACTCTGCGAATGCATCTATAACTTTTTAGTGGCTTTCGTTGAGTACAAAAATTTAGTAAAAAAATTAATTAGTTTAGTCATAAACTTGAAAAACCTTTTTGAAAAGGGGTAACTTTGGTTTTTTTTTCTATCAAGTAAAATTCATTAAATCGTGTTACTGACTGCGAATTGCACTAGATTAGATCCTTAACTATTACATATATTTTTTCAGAGCTTAATACACTATTTTAAAGGTCTTAAAGTTGTTTAAAAAAATCAAAATTACGGCCCACACGCCCTTAAATTCAAATATGTCCCATAAAACAAGCGAGTGTTATACCAAATTTACTCGACAGTAAAATAACCAAAAACTTGCCAGTATTTTTAATATTTTGACAACAAATACCAAAACTTGGTCAAATACAGATTATAAGTACACTCAACATTGCGGGTCACATAATATGAAATTAAAATGCCATCAATTTCAGTAGTGTACGGAACTCTCGGTATAAGTGTTCGACTCGCACTTGACCTGTTAATTTTCCTCTTCCGGGTTTTAACCGTAATGATAATTGTAATTTACCAAGTGCGTTAAACATTTTGGGAAATACCTATTCTATTGTGTTCTTTTTTAAGAAGTACGTCAAGAGTTTTTGCATCTTGCTAAGATGATACTGTGATTTCCCTATACCGGACATCGGGTGTGTTTACGAAAACTTTATCCTTTTTCTTTGGAACGCTTTGCCTGAATGGGTGTTTCCTGGTGGATTTATAATTTATGTCTATAATGATTAACTTTTTTTTTTTTTATTGGGTACAGTGACGCGACGAGCTGGTCATGTGCCTGGTGGTAAGCAACATGCAACAAATCGATTAAAAATGTTTTAGATACATTCATGAACGATTTTGAATGGTAATACTTTAATACTTTATACTTTAACAATACTTTATTTTGACCAAAACAACAAGTTTACATAAATGGTGATCCAAAGGCTCCCGAACTAGTCTGAGACTGTGGATCGGGTGCCAATGGCTTCTCTTTTATAACAAACTTATAAGTCTTTAAACTTTGTCGACTAAATAGCTAACTTGGCTTATGCCACAAATACAATTTAGATAGTTTTACTTAAATTTAAATTAGAGATGATTAAAGTTCTGAAATAATTTAACACACAATCTGTGGAGTAATGCTCTAACAATGTTGATAATTAAATTACAAAACAAACACACTAGACTAAACTCAAATTTATCAATATTACTGTTGCCGTGAATGCACACCAATTAATAACATTAAATTATTAAAATTTGTTACAATCCAACTAAATAACATAATCTCGTTCATATAACAACATTAGTGTATTTCGTGTAAAGTACCGCGATGATTCCATTCTTACTACACAGAGACAGGAAGAAATGACAGAAAATTGAAATGTCTTAACGATTGGTGCTTAGCGTTACCACAATCGAAAACCAGTATGCTATTATACTCTGATTCATTTATTTCAAACTCTCTGTATGTATAGAGATAATAGCTATGGTATATCAATAAAATAATAGCTATTAGAAACGTATTAATTTAAATTAGAATGAAATGATGTCAAACAGCAGATTAAATTATTAAAATACTTCTATAATATGTTAAGTTCACAAAAAAATAAAATCACGGATATTCGGGTATAAATAATGTAGCCATGTCCTATCATTTACATATATGATACATGCTCATAATTAAAAATTATTTGGTAAATATTAATTAAAAATGAAAATAAGGTAATTAAATAATTAATAGGTAAGTTTAGGTAGGAAGTAGGCGGTAGCACCTTGTGTGCCAGCTCAAAGACAATTTAAGCTCAGTAGACCAAACTGAAGGTAACTGTTATAAGTTCTACCTACTATTCAGATTGTGACTTGTACTGATAACAATGAGGTACCTCACTTCAATGATAATCTTATTATATTTATATTTTATTTTTTCACTATCCAGTCCTAACCACCGAAATCTTGGACCGGAGGGTCTACTCCCTAACCAAAACTGTCGGTTTATTCCTAACCTGACCCGCTATCGGGTTAGGTCAGGAACAGCAAAAAAATATTAATTTTCATTCCCAACCTAACCCTCTTCCTAACCTGACCCGAAAACCATGACGTGGTTTATTCCGAACCTGACCCGCTACCGGGTTAGGTTAGGAACAAACAGCAAAAGTGATTAATTTTTTTCATTAGAAACGTCTAAACCTGAGCCGGAAATAATGTTCCTAAGTTAACCTCGAATCTAAAACCCTACCTAGTACGTTATTAGTCCTATAGTTCCTGGAGTTAGGGCTTTTTAATAATCGGGTCAGGTTCGGAACATCATTTCGGGTCAGGTTAGGAAGAGGGTTAGGTTGGGAACGAAAATTAATATTTTTTTGCTGTTCCTAACCTAACCCGGTAGCGGGTCAGGTTTTCGGGTCAGGTTAGGAATAAATCAAACTGTCTTAGGTGTGACCTTGCCCCCACTTTTTTCCCCTTGAAATTATAGCGAAAGCAATAGCAAAACCGATTTATTTTACATCTCCGTCCTGAAAACACCGCATTGCCTTGTTAATATGCTCAATTTTAAGGCCATTTCGTGTTTATAAAAATTCATAAGTCATAAAACGATTAACGGACAAGGTCACGGGATTCTATTTATAAAACTTATGAACTCATTTATGCGAGTCATCATTTGCATACATATGCAAAATGCAAGTTCCATAAAAGTAGATTTTTAAAAATCTCAGGTAGGTACGGCTTGACACAAAAAGCAAAGGTCATTGTATTGAGTGTCTCGTTGTAATCAACAATACCTAGATTAGACAGAACACTACTCCTAAGCGGAAAGGGTATCTTTATCGCTATGAAAAAAATACCTATAGAACGTTTAAATAAAAGTGGTCATGTGCGAGTCAGCAAGTAACATAATATAAAAGTTCTTGTAGTTCGTTGTTACTTTAACCATTGTTTTAACAATAGTCAATTTACGACGTATTAAAATAAAACTACTAACTAGATATCATTCAACCCAATTTTCGTTGATAGTTTACATGGTAACTGGCACGGATATCATGGTAATGTACATCATACACTTTATTTATTTTTGTCATACTCTTATTTTAGAAGTTAGAGGGGGGGGGACACTTTTTACCACTTTGGAAGAGTCCCTCGCGCAAACTATTCAGTTTAGAAAAAATATATCTTTGAAACCTCAATATCATTTTTGATGACCTATCGATATAAAAACCAAGTATGGTTTTGATAAAAAAAAATTAAGTTTCAGTTTTAAGTATGGGACCCGTAAAAATTTTTGTTTTTTTATATTTTTGTATCAAAATCTTAATGCAGTTTACAGATTACATCTACTTCCCAAGTTTCAATAGTATAAACTCTTATAGTTTCGGAGAAAAGTGGCTGTGACATACGGACGGACAGACATACAGACATGACGAAACTATGTGTGAAACGGGTGTATTTTGCTACGGAACCCTAAAAATCGCGAAAAACAACAGCTCTATCCAGAAACGTAGTCTGATAAAAAAATCTTAATAAATCACTGTGCTGTTATGGGCAGGCAGGTTGCGTACCTTCAAGTACATGTCTTGCAAGTCTCGTCACTCTTTACAAAAAAACTAGACATTCTCAGGATGCCATTCCCATGCCATGGATTAACTAACGTGTCTAAGATAGTTCTCAATTTCGGCAATATAGCATCAAACTTATCATTGCCAAAATTGATTAATTTTGTTAGATAACTACATAATTTTTTGAAATACTAGCATAAATAAGAATGTGTGTGGAAAGATAATTGAATTTGTGTGTTTGACCAAATTAGGATCAAAAACGGTGAAAGAACACGTGAGGAAACCGACATGTTCCTAGAATCTGTCTACGTCATGCGTCATCCAGGAACCTACACTGGGCCAGCGTGGTGGTTTATTGCCTTGACTCTCTCCTTGCGAATCCGCTCCCTCCCACATTGCCTTACGTAATACTTGAACGCCCCTTAGTGATCAAGGTAAAAACGTGCAAGTTTATCATATAAAATCAGAAGACAACATTTGTGTGCGTCTCCGGTACGTCAGCACTACGAAGTAAGCACGACATCGCATACGGCGACTAGCTGAAGAGCACTTCAGACGGTGTGTTCTCAGCTTAGGCACCCGTCGAGGGAAGATTAGCGAACGACAGAACCTCGACGTCTATTCTCTTTCTACGAAAAACGTAATTTTGAAATAAACTCGGGACGTTCCTACTCTGGGCCTTCTACCGCCTAACTAAATCGGCTTTCGCTTTGCTATTGTGGTCTCTATCATTACAAGCGGAAAGAAAAGAGAAATAAATATCAAGGCTAAGACATTTTGCGTTCGGTGGTAGATCTCCGGTTCTACTTCGATTCGTCCGATCGAACATTGTTTGATGTCTAAATGTTCTAAGCCTATTCTAATTAGAATAGGCTTAGAACATTTAAATGGACGAAACGACGAATAGAAGTAGTAAGTAGTAGAAACGGAATAGGAAGGTCGTGAGTTTATTTCAAAATTACGTTTTTCGTAGAAAGAGAGTTAGTCAGACGTCCTGGTGTTCTACGGCCCTGGCATCTGCCGTCCGTCGTCCGGGTCACTCAATATACGAGTATCTCACGGTCGTAGTTTTTCTGTTGTGCACATGTTACCTTACATGATCTTTTAAAATATCAATATAATTAACAGAAATTGTATTACAAGTTACGGCTGGGCTAGTCGGGAGAACGGCGATTGACGATCCGGAGACCCCGGGTTCAAAAACCACGCGCACCGCTTGGTTTTTGAAGCTATGTGCGTAATGGCGCTAATTTAAAACAGTGAAGGAAAACATCGTGAGGAAACCGGCATGTACCTACTTAGAATCTTTCGAAGTCATGTGTCATCCACCAACCCGCACTGGGCCAGCGTGGTGGATTATGGACTTGAGTCCCGAGAGCAGTCGCAAGAGAAGGCCCCGAGTCCCAGCAGTGGGAACATTTAGTGGGTAGTTAATGCTATGCTGCTAACAGAAATTATAAAAACAAAACCACTTTGGTATTTTCTTGCATACTTTATAGGTACGTAAAGATGCAATAGAACAACAAAAGAAGAGCAGCTGTCAAGGGCATTTTTTCATCTTGTTATTTTATTCAAATATTTTTAAGTGGTATTTTTGTAAACGTAAATCTTGATAATTTATCCAGATCCTGATGCTACATACAAAATTCATAAATTGTATCTACCTGAGTAATTATTTCGAAATTGAATTCAATCAATAATATTAGTCCACTTAATTTTGTTTTTAATGTACCATAATACAAAAGTAGCGCCCCGCGTAGACTTTGATCACGGACAATGGTATCGAAACGGTTTGGAACAGTGTTTTTTTGCAAAATCAAACAATAATATATACACTGTAGCACTTACCTATTTATTTTACTTCAAAATATTAGAAATCGTTTTTTTGGGTAATGTTGAAATCATTAATTCGTGAAGGTACAGCATAATTTTTAGGGTTCCGTAGCCAAATGGCAAAATACGGGACCCTTACAGATTCGTCATGTCTGTCTGTCTGTCTGTCCGTCCATATGTCACAGCCACTTTTCTCCGAAACTATAAAAGCTATAAGTACTATTGAAACTTGGTAAGTAGATGTAATCTGTAAACCGCATTAATATTTTGATCCAAAAAATACCAAAAAAAATTAGGGGTGTCCCATACTTAGAACTAGAGATGCGCCGAGTAGCACTTTTGCCGAGTAGCGAGTACCGAGTATTACTCGGTAAAATTTTTTTTCAACCGAGTACTCGGCCGAGTAACTCGGTTCACCTAAATTCCCATTTCGCTCGCGTAATCAAGTACAAACAGGTTACATTACTTACTCATTCATTAGCATATTTTTTATTTTTAATCGACTTCCAAAAAGGAGGAGATTATCAATTCGACCACGATGTTTTTTTTTAGGATTTTTACCTGATTTCTCGAAAATCCTCTCACCAATTTTAAAATTTCGTTTGTGTTTGGATGGGCGTGCTTCCCGAATGGTCCCATATAAATCTTATCGAAATCACTCTGGTGGGTTTTGAAATATGAACAATAAACTTTAATTTGCGTAAAATTTTCTGGATGACTGGCGCCGACTTCAAATAGATGAGTGAGTAGCGATTATAATAATGGTTTATTTTTCGCGTTTGAATGCCTATGTGTGGTTTTGAATTCGGTTAATTTTTTGTACGAAAATAGTTTATATAATTTTTTATTTTCATATTGTCAAAGATTTCCTAAATTAGTAAAACATACTTTTTGATCAACACTATTGTTTTAATTATTTCTACTTAAATATATTGCTTTTCTTAAACCGAGTATACTCGGCATTCAAACCGAGTTATTCGGCCGAGTACGAGTATTAAAAAACCCGCCGAGTACGCCGAGTACCGAGTATCAACCGAGTACTCGGCCCATCTCTACTTAGAACTCTCAAAACGCAAAAAAATTTTGATCAATACCATACGTGTATACATATACATACATGAATAGATTGCGCGAGGGACTCTTCCACAGTGGTAAAAACTGTGTCCCCCCTCCGTAACTTCTAAAAAAAGTGTATGATGCACATTACCATGTACCTAAACTATCAACGAAAATTGGTTTGATATCTAGTCAGTAGTTTTATTTTAATACGTCATAAATTGACTATTGTTAAAACACTGGTTAAAGTAACAACAAACTGATTTAAAGTACAAGAACTTTTGTATTATGTTACTTGCTGCTACGGAAGCCTTCATGAGCGAGCCCGACTCGCACTTGACCACTTTTATTTTTAAATAATGATAGTGACGATACGTGTATGTGCCTGATTAATTAATTTGTAACTGTTACGGGATAGGTATAATTATAACACTTAACTGAATAAGTAGTTTTGTTACAATTGGGTTTTATTCCAATTCTTCCTGTTGTATTGAACTCAAGATACGAGTGCCACGATAGTCATTTTTTGCCACAAGCCAGATTTGATAACCCAAGTGACCGCTGACCGTAGGTGTATAATTTTTTTTAAAAAGTGAGGCACTTATAGCTTAACTTATAATATTACATTCATGTTTGGTGCATTGGATTGAATAAATTACATTAGTATAGTACCTACTAGTTTCCATTTGCATCCTTTGGGTTTTTATGTGAAAAATGATGATATCTCCTCCTCGACGTAACTGTCAATGGACAACATAGCTAATTCCTATTGTGAGCTCTTAGATGGATCGCAAAAAATTTAGTTATGAAAAAAAAGAACATTAAAAAAGTTACGTTTGGTATCCAAACCTTTTAAGTCCCAACTCATGTTTTTTTTACTATTTTGTTATCGTATAGAGAGACGAGACGAACAGGACATGAGTCTGATGGAAAGCACCATGTCTTAGCACCAAATAAAAGCTCAGTGACACGAAGCTATTGAAACATGAAGAGTCCATATGAGACCTTGCACTGCACAGCGCTCGTCACCTAGAGAGTCTCTTTGTCTTAAATAATGGTTCTTGAAAGGTTTGTAGCTTCAAAGAGACACTTAAGAATAGAGGTCCTAACCTCGACCCTAGTAGTACACAGCTAGTTAGTAAAAATAATAATTTTATATAGTCACATTATCACATATAGGTAAACTATAGGTTTTTTAAATTTTAATTCGCGACACAATGGCGATAAACGTGACATTAAAAACCGCTAAATTTGCCTACAGTAACTGAAATGTAAACAAACAAAAACAATTTACAGGAAACAGAAAGGTTTATGATATAAGAATATTATGTTATTTAGTAGCTATATGGTATTTTTTTTAATTGATTTTTTTTCTCACATATAATTTAAGTTTATTTTTCTTCGTTTTTTTTACTTTATGTGCATGTATTTGTATTTTTTTAATATTTGTTATGAATACATCTCACTACACATCTCATTAGTAAGGCTCTCTCCTTGTTTCTTGGTTCATGCCAATAGGTACGAGTATGTGTCATAATCTTTTATGAATACATAATACTGAGATAAATAAAACATAACACTAACCCCAAATTGACAAAAGATCATACCACTATGGAAGCGAAAAAAATTACGACCTTACCGATAAAGAAATAAAAAACAAGCCAAGTGCGCGCCGGACTATATTAAGTACCATGGGTTCTGCAGAAAATTAAGTTTGAAATCAGAAAAAAATATTTTTAATAACTTTAAAATAATATTTTTAAGAATTTTGATATACGTTACTAAATGAGAATATAGACACTACACTCGTTATTTGTACTTCGCCATCTTCTTAATCTTCAATTTCTCCTTTTCCATCCTGCGGTTGCCTGGAAGAGATCGCTTTTAGCGATCAGGCCGCCAATTGCTACTTTGTTTTTTTTTGTTTTATATCTTTTTTTGTTGTAATTAAGTGCAATAAAGAGTTTATCTATCTATCTATAGAGTAACAATAAATTGTTTTTTTCGCAGTTTTTCTTTTATTATCTGTGCTATAAGACTTTGCTTCGCATCAAATTTCAAGATTCTAAGTTCATGGGAAGAAGTACCTACCCTGTAGGTTTTGATTCCCATGCGAGTGTCGACAATTTGCAGCATAAACGGCTGATTCTTGCTTGTGATTGTGTTGGATTGGAAGTTTGATTTCTAATAGCTCCAGGGGGCATAATAGACCTAGCCCTGAGCACCTATCTAATATGATTTTTATCTAGAACTTAATAAAGCAAACCGCAAATACTTACCATTTCAACAGATTGACGGTTATTGTGGTCCGATTTTAGTCCAATCTATTTCTTGAAATATATTATTTTTACTTATGTGCTTTTCGTGCTCCAATAGCTATGTACTGTCCTGGGCAGGCGAGTTGCTTACCATTAGACGCATATCTTGCTCGTCTCGTCACTTTTTATTATGATGAAAAACACTATTTACATTAAATCACAATTGTATAATTCAAACACTTTACTTGACTTAATCACAATGAAAACTATAATTTATTACCTCGACGTTTCGACAGCGGTACAACCGTCGTGGTTACGAGAAGACTTTGTTCAAATTAAGAAGTTTAAAAATGATAATCACATCACACAAAAACATCACATGTAAATTGTTTATAATAAATTTAATTTTAAACTAGTTAATATGATTTTCTAGTGACAAATGCACAATAACGCATTATTAATTTTATATGAATTCCTTTTCGTACATACCTACTCGTTTATTGTATATTAATTTCGTAAATAATGTCTTTGTTATTATTATTGTGACAATAAACATTTTATCATTTACTTATTTTTTGGTTATAATAAATATTTTGTTTTTACTTTTAATTTTGATTTGCCCTTCTTTTCGTTTGTATGTAGAAAATACACAAACAATGTAATTAAAAAGATACGTTTAAAACAAAACTATATTTACTTACTTATTTGCTAATATTTGTTCTGCAGTTACAATGTTGATTTGCTAAAGTTGAACGCATTGTTCGATATGTAATGTAAAACTCAGAACTCAAAATGAAATGTAAAAAATACTTAGTTTTAAATTGAAAATGAATAAGTACCTCGAAATGTTTAACATCTCCTCTCACATCGGTCAATGACGTCTTCATTTTCGTAAACGCAACCGTTTTTAATCACTTTTTTATTTAGTTCGGTGCGAGGTTCGCGGCGCGTTTACTCCGGTCGACAACTGATTAGGCACTGAATGCCGGGAATCCGTTTATATATCGATAAACATTTGATAAAAAATACACACTCCCAGCTGAGTTCGGATAAATAAACCGGTCAAGTGCGAGTTGGGCTCCCACACCGAGGTTTCCGTACTATGACTATTACTGGTGACACATTTTTTTGACCATAATAGATTTGCTCTAAACCGCCGGCGCCGTCTCACCTGATGTTAAGCGATGATGCGGTCTACGATGAAGCGTGCTTACTTTGACGAAACCGATTTACTGTCGACTTGAAGACACCAAGATTGTAATCAGTAAAAACTCACTCAGGCAACGCATTCCACAGCTTAGACGTTCTTATTACGAAAGCAGAATCAAACCTTTTAGTCTCTGGAACGTCAACCGTTAAACGATGTCGCTTTTCCAAGCTACCACCAGTCCAATAGAAAAAGACTGGGAAGAATTAATTTCCTTTAGGGTGCTTGTTATTTTTTAATGACACATACCCTGTTATAGTAATAAAACTAAATTATAATGAAAATTCCACTACATTTGTACCTAACTTAACTAAGAACGTTGATTGAGCGCTTGGTCACTAAAATCCAGGCGTTTTTTTGACTCGACGTATAATCATTACCATTCACCGTGGTAATGCCACCAGCATTCTGGTCACGCTTCTGACTGGCAGTGGGATTGATCATCTTGATTACCTTTAGACTTTCAGAGGTGTGATCTTAAGACTGATCTGAGACTTAATTCAAATATGCGCAGTACAAGTAATTATTTAGGTAAGTAATGTACCTAGTTGTCATAATAATTTGGTTTTGTTTAATAAAAGCGTATTTAAATGTTTTAGTGTAGGTAATCTTAGCTGCGTTTTAAGAACATACTGTCTTGTCGATTTTCTTATGAAGCATATATAAAATCACTACAGAATTGGCTTCTTGTACTTTGTACCTATTCAAACGCTATTTTCAAATTTGTTAGTAATCCTTAACAACATAATTAAATGCAACCAATCACCTCTAAATTACGGTTACGAAAAATGGGCAGTCCTAAGGACTGTCGATAGATATGAATACTCAGAATTTGATAGCTCACTTTGAAAACGCGGTTGAAACCGGAGGGCGGTGCTAGTCTGAAATAAATGGAAAGCCGGGTTCGATTCTCACCCATGGCCATTGTGGCCATTCGTAGATGGATAATTAGAAGACTAGGCCATGATCCCGAGTTCACCCGAAGATTTCTTTCATTTACGAGCGTGACGCTTGCGCTCAATTCACAGCCCACGAAAAATGTGTGTGTGGTTGACTCAAAAGTAATTTTCACTACAAAAATGTTCAAAATACATACATAGGACATACAGACACTGCAATCTTAATAAATGTGACCGCTTTTTTGAGCCTAATAAAATTGAAACGCACCAAAAAGCTCATGCACAAGAACTTTCGAAAAAGACTACAACGTAACACTAGCAGCGGCCCGCGGTTTTACCCGCATAGTTCCGTTAATTTCCCGCAATAAAAGTAGCCAATCTGTTATTGCAGACCATTATCGACTGGCCTCGTGGCTTAGTGGGTAGTAACTCTGCCTGCGAAGCCGAGGGTCGTGGATTCGATTCCCACCCATTGCAAACATTTGTGTGATGAATTCAAATATTTGTACTGTGTCTGGGTGTTTCTATGTATAATAAGTATGTATTTAGAACTATATAAGTATTATATCAGCTATCTGGCTGCCATCTTACAAGCTGTGCTTAGTTTGGGGTCAGATGGTGTTGTGTGTCAATTGTCCACCAGTATTTATTTATTTTTTTATCTATATTGTACCAAATTTCATCCAAATTCCTTCAATAGTTTTTGTGTAAAAGAGTAAGAAACACATCCATACATTCTTACATACTTTCGCATTTATGATATTAGTACGTGCCTATATACGAGTACCCAAACTTTATCTAAGCGAGTACTATTAGATAGGATTGCCACAAAGTTACTTTATCAGTTACATTGTGTAGCTGCTCTGCATAATCTAATATCACCTTGACCTTTCATTATCGGACAACTCGTAGCTCCAGAAAGCTACATCGTTTCATGGTCGATGTTCTAAAAACTAGAACTAAGAGATTTGACTCTACTTTTGTAATAATACTACACTTTGAAATGTGTTACCCGAGTGGTTATTTCCTGATGGGTATAGCATAAGTATAAGCAGCCCACTAAATATTCTCCTGACCCCTCTGCTTGCGAGCGAAGGCACCGAGTCCCAACAGTTCACTGTGATCACATAATCCACCACATTGGCCCAGCGCGGATTCTTGACCGCGAAATATTCTAGAAACATGTCAGTTTCCTCACGGTTTGCTTCGGTCTCATCGATTTTGGAAAGATCACCGTTTTTTTTTGAGTTAGCGTCATTTGCGTAATGCCGCTAACTCAAAAACGGTGAAGGAAAACATCGTGAGGAAACCGACATGTACCTAGAAGGTCATGTGTCATCAACCAACCCGCACTTGGCCAGCGTGGTGGATTATGGCCTTAACTCTCTCGTTGCGAGAGAAGGCCCCGAGTCCCAGCAGTGGGAACATTCAGTGGGCAGCTTATGACCGATTTTAATATTTATATAGCTAGCGGCGTTACGCACATGACTTCATGTCGGATTCTTCGTCTTCGTGGGCTTCTAAGCAGGGACTCCGGATCGGTAGAGGCCGATCTCCCGCCTAGACCAGCCGTAACTATATACGTACTATAACTAATGGATATAATTTGGGTGTACTGAAATCTAGAGTAAGTAAATCGGTTTCTTCTAGGTTAACGCGCTCGACCACATCGTTGCTTGACATCAGGCGGGCAGTCAAGTGCAAACCTATTATTCGACTGGGCTAGGGACTTAGTTGGTAGTTTTAGTCTACCTGCGATGCCGTGGGTCGTGGGTTCGATTCCCACCCAGTGCAATTTTTTGTGTGATGAATACCAATAAGTATTTGTACTGTGTCTGGGTGTTTCTACGTACCTATAATAAGTATGTGTTTACAACTATATATATATAAGTATTATGCCAGATATCTACCTGCTATAGTACAAACTTTGCTTAGTTTGGGATCAGATGGTGTTGTGTGAATAGACCACCAATATGTAATTTATATATATTTACAACGACTTATGCACAGACTAAGTGACTTATGTAAGTATTAATTACTTGGCTCCCATAGTACAAGCTTTCCTTAGTTTGAGGCAAACAAAGAGTTTACTTAGTTTGAGGCAAAGAGTTTATATATTCTATATTCTTTATCTAAGGTTTGAGGCTAGATGGTTGTGTGAGATCCAATATCTATTTACTTACTAGCAGTGCCCCGTGGTTTTATCCACGTAGTTCTCGTTTCCGTTATTTTTTCGGGATAAAAAGTAGCCAATGGGTTCTTTAAGATTACGAATTTAATCAATTTGTGTTTCACATTTCAACCCTATCCGTTAATACGTTACGATGTGAATGAGTAGCTAACATCCAAACATTGATATTTATAATTATAATATTAATAGAATCACAAAAAAAACACGATAACTAAACAGGAACCACGAGACGGAAAACCTCATTAGTTAAACCGCTTTATAACTATCTATCGAATACCTACTACAAGTATCTATTATTTACCTAGTAACTAAAATAGTTGTGCAATATAGCGTAATCTTCGTCATATTTGTGGCAAATTCGGTTTATGCGGTATCATTATTCAAGCCGCTATTCTATAAAAAGCGTTACCGTATTACTCAAGGCTTGCGCCACCCGATACCATCATATCCTTGTGTGTCAAATCGGTAAAGAAATATTCGTCGTCGGAAATTTAAAGGGGCGCCCAAGATACAGGCTTAGCTTAGTTTGGGGCTCCATGGTACGGCTAGTAGATTTATATCAATTCAACCAATTTGACTACGAGTATCATGTTAAAGGTGTTGTATTGTTTTTTTTTGAAATAAACTATTTATTTATTTATTTGTGACATCAAACTACATATTTTTGTACCTACGCAATATGAGAGGGTGTTAAGGTTTTACATTTCTGTTTGTGCGTGTCTGTGGCATCGTAGCTCCTGAACGGATGAACCGATTATTTTTTGTCGTAAAGGTGAATTAGCTATGTTTTATTACAATCGGTTCAGCTGTTTCAAACTTATCAGCAGGCTCTTGTTCGCTGTGGAAAGAATCTTATTGACCCGTAATGGGTGTTTGCTTTATTTACAAACATACGAGTGAACTCAAATTTGTAACAATTTGGTTTTGATATTTTTTAAATTTAATGTAAAATAGGCGAAGCAAAATCTTTGTACCCTTTATTACGAAAATAGAGATGACGACTGATCCTGGAATTAAATTAAATTATTTGATACAATAATGACATTATTTAAATAGAATAAAATATCTACCAACTTTAATTTTGATATTTTTTTGTTTGACTTACTTTATGATCATTCAAAGCTGGATGGGCAAGTCCATTTTATCAGTACGAAGTAATAAGATTATGTATACGAGGGTCAAACTGAAAGTTCTTAGAAAATCAAAAACTGATTACATTAGCCAGTTATTAGTTTTATTATATCTTTTCAAAATATTGTCCATTCACGTCAATACACCGCTGTATGCGATGGAACCACTGGGAAAAGCACTATGCCCACTCGTCCTTAGGGGTCTCTTCAATGGCATCGCGATACGCAGCCACCGCTTCTTCAACATTCATAAACCGCTTCCCTTTAAGTTTTTCTTTAATTTTTGAAAATAAATAAAATCACAAGGCGCGAGGTCGGGGCTATACGGCGGGTGACCCAGTAATTCAACGTTTGATGTCGCCAAATAGTCGATCGTTCGCTTGGCGGTGTGCGATGAGGCGTTGTCGTGGTGAAGGAGGATCCTACTGCGAGGTCGTTTCTCTCGAACTTATTCCAAGACAAGTGGCAAACAATTGGTAGTGTATCATTCTGCAGAAACTGTTTTTTGATCCTCTAACACAATTGTTGCGAAATGACCTATCCTTCCAAAGAACGAGGCCACCATTTTTTCCCCCGCACTTCGATCTCTCTTCACTTTAGTTGGCAACTCCTCGAAAGGAAACACCCACTGAGCAGATTGTCTTTTGGTTTCAGGATCATAACAGTAAATCTAGCTTTCGTCACCTGTTAGTATGTCGAACACAGCATTTGAGTCACCTCCGTTAAATCTTTCAATCATTTTACGGCACCAATCCACACGATGGGGTTTTTGAGCCTCAGTCAAATTATGAGGTATCCACCGGGCGCAAAGCTTCCTGACCGCTATATGTTCGTGTAGGATTTTGTGCACTTGACTCATACCGATGCCTAAGCTTGTCCGAATCTGCTTATAGGTCACTCTTTTGTCAGTCTCTATCATACGCCGCACAACACAGATGTTATCTTCAGTCGTCGCCGTAGAAGGCCGTCCCTCACGTAAATCATCAGTGAGATTAGTGCGACCACGTTTAAACTCATTAAACCAGTTGTAAACAGTCGCACGAGATGGGGCTTCATCGTGAAAGGCCAATCGTAGTCTATCATAACTTTCTTGTTGACTTAAATGACATCGAAAGTCATAAAAATCAATGCACGAAAATTTTCTCGTGTTAAATTCATGTTGACGTGACACAGACAATTTTCAATTTGCCGCCAAATCGTAAAACAAATGACAAATGAATGAAGTATATACTCAGTAACATTGGCAAAGAGTTCTATTTTCAAATTATAGAATTATTTTTTTATTATATTGTTTATAAGTGGCCAGTTCTAAGAACTTTCAGTTTGACCCTCGTATACATTCAATTTCAAGTAACTTTTGTTATGAAACCAGTTTCCTAAACGCAAAGTTTAATATAGCTACCATACAAACTTTACGCGCGACGCATAAAAATACGACACAGTGACGTCACGCTTCAGTTGTGTTTTTGTATGAAGCGTTTTTGGGAGAGTCCAAAATTGTGATTTTAAAATCGTAATATCACGGGACTTAGACACAAGTTTTTAAAATAACAAAGTAATTCTTCAGTTATTTCAGTTTATTTCAGTTATTGAGAAGCCTTTTAATGCCACATTAAATCAAAAATGAGTCGTCATGGCTATTGTGCGGGTGGCCGAATTTGAAATTTTGCACACTTATCCATTACCTAAACTAGCATCGCCCCGCGGTTTTGCCACGCGTAGTTCCCGTTCCCGTCGTTCCCGCTATTTATCCGGGATAAAAAGTAGGGTATGTGTTCTTCCAGACTATACTGCCAATATTATAAATGTCAATGTTTGGATGTTTGTTGCTCAAGCGCGTAACGTAACGTCTCGGGAACGGATCGGGCTGAAATTTGCAATATATATATGTGTCAACGAGAATACTGTTTCTGATTATAATTTGAATTTGCATTGACCATTTACCGTAACTCAAAAAAATATACTTTTACGAGCCCTTTCATAAATAAAATTACAATTAGATTATTATTAAAATTGTACTTAACGATACGTCAACATTTTTGTAGAGATCAAATTTTTTTACTTAATCATTGTTTTTTTTATTATACATTAAAATACATATAGATAGAGATATGTAAGACGTTAAGCAGCGAATGAAGAAGAAAAGCCGATGTTAGGGCTGATTGTCGTATTAAAAGAGATGCCTAGCAGCAGTTGACTAAGACCGGCTGATGAGAATGATGATCATGAAGTATTATGTGTTATATCAGCAGCGAGTACTCCCATAATTTTTGCTTTCTTATTTTGTGGCTTGTTGGAGTTCGATATTTGCTCACAGTTTGAACTGATGTTTTTAATAAAATATCACTTATCAAGTAATTATCGTGATCAGAATTTTTATTATCACAGATGACAAAACCGCATTAAGAATGCAGCCGCACTACCTACAGCTTAGCGTATCAATAGATACGTTTCTTAAATTATGATAAAAATCTCCTCTCTACAATATCTCTGCATTATCAATATAGATTGGTAAATATTTTCGAGAATACGTGACGACAGTTTGTTTCACAAATCTGATAAAATCATTTGAGTGTCGCTTCCCGGACTTTATCACTGTTTATTTTCTGGGACATGTAATGATGAAACAGTTGACAATAACATTTTTTCCATACTTTTTGGTAATTGTTCTTTTGTTTTGATGATGCGGAATGAATCGGCAACTGAAATAGTCACACTCAACCCTAATAAGATATTTCGATAGAGTTCCATTCATCACATCCACTTTTGGGTTGTAACTTAGAGCTGATAGGAACAATTAATTGAATTCATCATCAGCCACAAGACGTCCACTGATGAACACAGGCCTCCCCTAGATGTCTACAACGAACGAAGTAAGTAATAATTAGACATTTATAATATTCCTATTTTATATTTTCCTGCACATTTGTAGTCATTATTGATGACAAACTTGAATACTTGCGCCTCCGCTTGAAATAATACACATAATAGGCGATATTCGACTTTACAACACGAAAATACAATGAGAACTATACTACACTACAAACCTAACTAACTACTTACACCAAGCACACCGGAATTATCCATACACTGTAAGTCTACAGATAATCAAGATGTTCAAGCTCACTACCAATCAGCAAGCGTACCCAGCATACTCTACAACCTTAAGACTATGAAATCGGAAGTTTTCGTTCACTGCGGCGACACGGCTTCCTATCACACTGTTGAAGATAAAACCTCTTTTGGCACACGACACACAATTTTTTCGTGCCCTGAGAAATAAGCTCAAGCATCACGTTCGTAAATAAAAGAAATCTTCTGGTGAACTCGCGACCATGCCCATCTAGAAATGCGTATTTCCCATGGTTAATAGTGTGGCTATCTAGTCTAGGTGGCCATGCTTAGAAGATTTATTCAAACGACAATGCTTTGACGATTTATTGCAGACTAGCGGTGCCCTCCAGTTTCACCCGCGTTTCCAAAGTGAGCTATCAAATTTTGAGTTATAAGTTTTCACTTCTATCAGCAGTCCCTACGACTGCCATTTTTTATTCAATTCAATTTATTTCTTCGAACCATTTTATTTTACAAAGAAAACTTGGTAACGTCAATTACAAAATAATAATAAAACAGTTTAAATACATAAACAAGTGACAATATTTAACAGTAAGCGGCTGTAAAGAGGCCTTGTCCAACGGATTCAGTAAATTAGCTAAATCCTTTGTCAAAAGCTTTGTAAAATAGCAAAAAAAAAATTGGGTAAGGGGAGGTATATTGGTGATAAAAACGAAAAAAACTGATATTAAAGAAATTGGGTAACTCAGACAAAAGTTACTTTTATTTTATAACATTATTTATTAGTTTAAGTAAACATTAATAACAGTTTAATTGAAAAAAATAAACTGATGTTAGGAATAAAATATTAATTGAATACACGAAAAACTCTAGGTAAGTTGACGACATAGTCCGTTGGATTGGTGATACTGGGTTGGAAATTTGGTGATAGTTTGAATGTTGTTTATATAATCAGATATTGTAAACTGAAATAAAAAAAAAACATTAATTTATTCTGAGATCATAGTGAAAATCATTTTAACAAATCAGGAAGGAATGCAACGATCACATCTAAAATATAACTATTCCTCAAGATCAGAATCTTCAACAGATGCGCAGATCTCGTGGTATGGCGTCAAACAATACGAGCACTGGATCCATTTGGCTCCATTCTTTTTTTTAACCTCAGCTGAATACAAAATCTCACATAAACCACACTCCCAATCATCTTCTTCTTCTTGAATTTTAGCCTTTTTCGCTTTTTGTGCAGGTTTCCCCGATGACGTTGAGTGCCGATCCAGGTTTTCTTGTGGTGTTAAGCATTTTGCACTAGAGTCTCTTTTTCTTAACTTTTCTGGGCGTTTGGGAGCTTTCGGTGTTGTCAATATGTCATTCACTGTAAGGGCAGAACTTGTAGGACATGCAGGAGCTGAGTTAATCAAAGTTAAAGCTGGAAAAGCAGAAGCTATAGCAGGAGCTGTGTCAGTCAAAGCTGAAGGCCGCAGTGCTTCCTTTGAAAAGTTTGGCAAAACACTAAGAAACAACGATCAGAACTTAAGGAATAACAACTAACCTTGACAGAGTCACGACTTCACTGCAGCTTCTTTTTAATAATCGTTAGTTTACGAAACGATTTTGGTAACTTTTCACAATGAAACGCCAATAAGTATTTTTTAGCAAAATACGTAAACGCAGATCACATTCCGCACAAAATGGCGCCACTGATGCACAGTCGTCAAGAAAGTTTGTTTACTAAACGCGGGAACGTTGTAGCGAAGCAACGAGTATATAGCTATCCTTCTCACACTCACAGCAACTTGATAGCGCTGTCTCTTGAATTTCCTTGCATAGGGAAGTGTGTGGTATTCCGTTTAAAAAATATCACCAACTTACCTATATCACCAATATACCTCCCTTTACTATATTGTAAACTAAAATTTTTAATTACGATGTTAAAATACTCTTAATAATTTGGTAGTTACATTTGTGACACATTTTTTTGCGATACATTTTTGTCCTTAATAAAATCATTAGCATTATAATAGGCTTTATCCATTAAACAGGTCTTTACAATATTTTTGAACCTTTTTTCATTGAGACCTGCCAACTGATCTGGTATGACATTATAGAAGCGAACACTGTTTCCTATAAAAGAATTACATGTTTTTTGTAGTCTACACTTGGGAATTACCAATTTGTCTTTGTAGTGTGCCTAAGGGTTTTTTATCAGACACTTTACCAATGCTTTCCCTATTCTTTCTGGCATACATTATGCATTCATAAATATACAGGGCAGGGGCTGTTAAAATATTGATATTTTTAAAACATAATCCTTGATCCCGAGACGCCTGCTTTACCTAAACATGTCTAAACTTAAATGTTTCCAACGATACAAACTACACCGTGTTGTTGACTCTGTTAGAGTATACGTATTACTCACTATACATATCCACGGGTTTTTTTTATCAGTGGCCTACTTACAAAAACCTACGCAATAATGTTCAAAAGTTACAGAGATTCATAACATCAAACACACCATACACGCTGTGAAACACACACAATTTAGCATTTATAATACGAGTATTTGTGTCATTATATCATACTGGCTTACATATCTAACTGGCTTTCATGGTACAGTCTTTGCTTAGTTTCGAAACGAATATCGAAATCATTATACATACAACGCTGCACTACGCTTCTCACATGCAAGTTTCCTGGAAACATTGCCCTTTAAACCGGAACATAGTAATGTTTGCACATTACTGCTTGGCGGTAAGCTGGCAATGGTGGGGTATCTCCCCAGGTGGACCCTACCCCCCTACAAAACGACAGAGTTGGGGCAAGACGATGTCGTCGGAAAATTGTTTAGAATAGAATCTGTGCCGGTAGGCAGTGGAGGCCATTCGATGTCAACTTCCATAGGTTTCTTTGTGGTTTCTTTATAAACGTACTTTAAATAATAAATGTTTCTGTCACCGGATGCTAGTTAATTAACATTAGCGGAGTCCAATTAGTAAATCTATAAATAAGTCTTCGTTGGAACGCCACGCAATTACAGGCTTACTTACCGGTTGAGAGGTCGTGACGAATTGGGACATTGCTGTAGAACTGTTTCGGGAACCCAAGCCATGGTTGTTAGGTAATTACGCAGTAATTAGCAACTAATAGTCATGCCAGTACACTGCATTTGATAACGTCCGGTTTAACGACGTAGTTATTACCTATAGTTAAATTTCTACGTTTACAACATTTTAGCAATACTCGTATATGTTTCGAAAGATGATGAAAACATTCCCCTTCAAACCTAAACACAGTGATGATCACATTACTGATTGATGGTAGAATAACTGACAAAGGTGTAGTGCTTCTCCTCTGCAACTACTACTCTGCAAAGACTTATATCACTATTAAGCCCCCCCACTGTCTGCGCCCAGTTTCGATCTCGATTTTCCCTAGTTCGATTTTTCTTACAGGTATCAGATTCATATTAGTTTGAGGAATGTTAGGTTAGGTTCTATTGAGTCCTGCTCCTCCGGCGCTAACTCCATAGTCAGATAGGTAGTAGTGGCTCCCCCAAGTCGGCTACTGTTATTCAGGTTCTAAAAAAGAATGCACCCAGTGATTGGCCATCGCAGGTGCCGGCTAGTTGCACTGCACTGTACTAACCACGGATATGTACTAACTCAGTTGCTCAGTTGTGTTAATGTAATCTACATGTAAGGTTTGGTAGTGGTAGGGCTGTCCTTTGCCAGTTATTCTGCCGCCAAGTAGTACTGTGTAAACATTACTGCGTTCCGGTTTGAAGGGCAATGTTTCCAGAAAAATTACTGGGCTGAGAGATAAAAGATCTTATATCTCTGGGGAACGCGCGCAGTGCAGTGCTAGGTAATGATTTGGACTCTTCATGTTCCAATAGCTGCGTGTCACTGCGCTGTTATGTGACAGGCATGTTGCTTACCATCAGGCATATGTCCAGCTCATCTCGTCACAATAAACTAAAAAAAAAGTTACAGCTCTTCTCGCATGACGACTGCGCCGGGGCACCTCACAACAGCGTTAGATCCTGTTTATAAACGCTACCGTTCATTTCAGCTACACAACACATTCAATAGCAGTAGGTATGATGCAGCGGAAGTGGCACGATCACTTCCCGTCACGAATTTCATCCATTCAGCGCGGCTGGCAATTGTCAACGTTGCGTGTTTTGTAATCTGCTCCATAGTTCGCACACCGCACAATAGATGCACAGACTTAAATAAAAACAGGTTCTTAATTTAGCTCCAGGACATGCGTATGTTCTAAAATAGTTTCGTTTTGAAATGTTTATTGAATTCTTTTTTTAAACGACTTCCAAAAAGGACGAGGTTATCAATTCGATCCCTATGTTTTTTTTATAAATTAGAGTGACGTGCATTTGATGGCACAGCAACAATTCTGCAATAAGCAACACGCCAGCAATAAGAGCAAGGGCCCTAGTATCTGAAGGGAAAAAGAAAATTTTAAAAAACTATTTTTGATATGCTGAAAACGGAATTTGTATTCATCGGACTTTTTTGAAACACGTCAATAGCCAAAATGTAATAATTATGTTTGAAAACTTAATTTACAATCACATTTTATTTCGATATTTGCGCATTTAAAACTCGGCTAACCCTGGGATTTTGATGTGGTTTTAACCAAAAAGGGTTTTGTAAATCCCACACACAACCATTATTATCTCTGTCCTCCGATATGGCGGCGTACAAATATTGAACAAGAAGTTTTATAAAAAATGGAATGTGTACGGCTAATTAAAGTTTGGTTAGGTAAGTGATGATTGTTTGAATATGCGAGAAACAGACAGAACCCACACAAAGGTGTTTTAAGACCACAATTTGTCGTTTTACTTATTTTAATAAATATTCAATATGAACTTGAACACAATCGAGCTTGATCATCCTGTCCGTCTC
This sequence comes from Ectropis grisescens, assembly GCA_017562165.1. Lineage (NCBI taxonomy): Eukaryota > Metazoa > Arthropoda > Insecta > Lepidoptera > Geometridae > Ectropis > Ectropis grisescens. The sequence continues at coordinate 27,684,304 of CM029781.1, read as the reverse complement.
CATCCATTAAATAAGACAATTACTTAGTAACACCGCGAAGAAAGAGAACCAAAAACTTACCGTTGTATTACAAAAACGACTGCTTGATGACTAATATTATTTCTTTGACTTCATTTGACGTTGACGTTAAATTTATATATAAATTTATAATTTATTAATTTATAATTATAATTTTATAATTTATTGTTTATATTTCTAATCATATAAATTACAGCGTATTTGGGACATAAAAAGGTAAATTTTCACTAAATTTCGAGAAAAAAATAAAATTTTGAAAATCTTTTTCAAATAAAAAACCAAAAACTTGGTTTTTTGAATTTTTCACATAAATTTTGAGGTTATGTGAAAAAGTGCTTAGACAAAAGTTGTAGATGTTTTTATTACCTACCATTTGACTTTTTTCCATAGGTCTTTTAGTTTTGCCGGAAATCGAGAAAACCCGTTTTTACGAAATCTCAGTCAGATTTTTCTCAAATATTTTTACAAATTTTTGGCTAGTATAGGCTTTGACCTTGAGAAAATTATTGTTTAGAACATGACGATAAAAAAATATTTTATTTGGACATTACGTTGGGCGGTCTTTTAGAGCTATCTTTTCCAGGCAACAATGTATAGACAGGATACAATGGACAGAACAACATATCAGTTAAATTAGAATTAACTAAGCCTGACATACAATAATATAGTCCCTAACTTTAATTTGGCCGGAAGTAATTTGATCTAGAATGTTTGATAAAAAAAAATGTAAAAGCCGTCGGCATCGGTACAAACTCCATACTTAGAAGTTCCTTGACATTGAATCATCTCTGTTGGCAACATGGACGATATTTCTTCACACCTACTCCGACAATCTCACGAAATCAGTAGGACCAATAATCTAACGATTGTTACTTCGACTTTGCTAAATGCTACAACAAATATTCAATGTTTAGGGTTTCGTACGAAATTGTGGTATTTGTTTCACTGCTCTGTTTAAAAAAATTGTCATAGGGACTAAAATTGGTATCGAATTACTACTGAGTTTTGCATCAATGGGCATCGCTTTTTCTCTGGTGTGATATTATAGTAAGTAGTGGGTACCTAGATAACTAGATATGTTGAGAGCTAGATGGGTTAAAACTTATTTAACTAATTAAATAGTGGATTCAACGTACGTAATAAGTACATTATGAATATGAGAATGCATTAGTATGCGTTACTAAACGTAGTTAACTACATACATACATACATTGTCGACGGCTTCCATAAACGATCGCCAACAATGTACGAAGCTACATATTACACTTAATTTAGTCTGATTGTGTTTCATTTTAGAACTCGCGCGTCTTGTTTTTTTTTTGAAGTGGAATCTATTTTTGGCGCGAAACAGACAGATTTTTCGTGGACTGTGAATTGAATTCTAGCGTAACGCTCTGGAATGATAAGAAATCTTCGGGTAAATTCAGGACCATGGCAATTGGCCATCTAGAAATGCGACAGCATTTCCCATTGGTCAACTTTCATCTAGAAACGCGTCAGCATGTCCCATTGCACTGACGCATTTCTAGATGACCATGATTTCCGTAGTTTCCAAAGTAAGGTATCAAATCCTGAGTTTATAAGTTTTCACCTCTATCGGCAGTTCCAATGACTGCCATTTTTTTATGTATGATCATCTATATTTTCGTATACAGACTCGGAGTAGTTAACCAACAAAATTGTTTTAATCTTTCGATTTTCACATATTATAATACGAATTTATCTCAGCGATAAATACCTGCCATGTCCTCGTTACCATTCTTGAGATTCGACCGATTTTTGGTCCCGCTTTCTCTATTAAGTATTCTTCTAAATTACGTTCTATGGTCTTAAGGTCTAAAACTCTCTAAAAATGGTTATTCATTGATATAATTTTCTGTGATCTTTGGAGTAAAGGTAAACATAGAGTAAGAGTCGCGCCGAAAGCAGAAGGCAGACGAGTGATTTCAAAAATACGACCGCAGTGGGCCTTCACCCCATAGCGAGTGTGATTAGAGATACATACGCCACGAGGTCATTGTTCATAATATATTTGAATACAAATACTTACATAAACTAAAGGTTGGTACTTACTCTTTGAGGTATGCTCAACGTATTTACAAATAGGTACGTAGCGCCCATTGTTTTGGTAAAAAGTACCTAAGTACCAGCCTTCCTAGCACTTAACTAAATCGCCGTTGGCTTTCCTATTGCTCTCTCTATGATTTCTAGTTTTGAAGCAAAAATAAAATAGAGAGCAATTTCAAAGCTAAGACAGTTTCGTTAAGACATGCAGGTTATTTCTTCAACCGCCATAAAAAGTATTCGATTTCCTGTATGGTGTCGAAATAAATTGCATATTTGCATTCGTTTAAGTTAAATTATAGTTGCAAATCTTAGGTAAAAAAAATAAGTAAATAGATCTGGGTTTTCCGCACAGTTCATTTGTACCAATTGTCAGGAGATGAGGTGTATATTAGCTATGGTAACAGAGTTATGTGCCGCGACAAAAGTATGACACTTCCACATGAGCGATCAGACCCGTGCTTTCGGTGTAAAGCTGTAAAGCGTTTGTTTTAACTCTATACGAGACGTAGTATATGTAAACTCTTTGGTGCAAATCATTAGAGGTTGTAACCAAGTGTCCTATATAGAAACCAAAGAGTTTACATTTATACTAAATCTACTCCACAGACTAAGTAGAGTGATCTACTCTGATCACAGACTAAGTAGTACAACTCTGATCTACTCGTATCATTGATTACATAACTCGTATGATAGAGACCACAGACTAAGTAGAGAGTTACATAGAGACCACAGACTAAGTAGAGAGATACACTATAGAGACCAATAAACCTAACTACAAATAAAAGGTTATTTATTCTATCACGCGTACGTTTACCAAGCCTACCAACTACCAAAGATCCTGCGCGCGGCGCCGTGTATCTAGTCAATTAAATTAAGTTATATACTATTATTTACACCTAAACTATAAAATCTGCAGTAATTCAATAAGAGGAATAGTTTATATTTAAACCGACTTTAAAAACCGAGTAGGTTTTCAATTCAGAAATGTTTTTTAACGTAGGTATGTTATACGATAGGTCCACCAATTGTGAAACGATAATTCTTCACAATAGTAGTGATCCTTTCTTCACAATAATATTATGTATGAGAATTTTAAATTATGTATAAGAATGGCCTATGAAAAGGACAAACAAATACTACAAAATATTGAAGATCAGACAAGATGGCGGTCAAGTGTAACCTTATAAAAGTTAAAATAAAACATACTTGCAGCGCCGAGCGGTTTTACCCACACAATTCCTTTTACCGTTGTGTCCTCGTGACAAAAAGTAGCCTACATGCTATTCCAGACTATACAAACATGTAAAATGTGTCTAAATTTCAACTCGATCCGTTCCGACGTGATTGAGCAACAGACTTCTAAACATTCATAATATTAGTAGGAAATTTGCTTACATAAAGGTTTGCCTAAATAATATATTTTATGGTGTTATATTATTATTGGTGTTCGAACCTTAGTCAGTTAGTCACGCAGTCCTGATTGACCTAATGATGCGAGTAGTTAAGTAACCGGGTTTATGCATACAAACAACAATTACAGTTAATTTAAACCAATCACATAGCGATGCGTAATATGCAAGACTGGGTGTTCAACATATTTTATGGATAATTATAAGCAAGTACTTAGGTACTAGGTAGGTACTAGGTGTCGCCGCAAACTTTATTCTACCACACAAATTATCAACTGAATGAAATGAAAAACTGTTTAAGTACAAATATAAACAAGAATTAAAATTGTATACGTCGACGATATTTTCGTATTTTACGCTTTGACGAAGAAATAAAAATATAATTGATTTTACGAGTATTATACTCGTATACATACCTGTTACCCGTATCATACCTGTATCGATTTAACATCAGGCGAGATGGTGGCCAAGTGTAAAGTCAAGTGTAAATCCATAAGTGTTAAAAAATCAGTATATAAAATACTAGTGGCCTGCCCGGATTTCGTTCGGGTTATACAATCGTACTAATATTATAAATGTAAATGTTTAGACGTTTGTTTCAGGTCGGAAATCTGTAAAGATCGGGTTAAAACTTGTAACACAGATAAGCGTGTGGAATAGTACATAGGCTATTTTTATCACCAGAAAATAACGGGAGCGAGTAACTGAGAGTGAATCGGTTTCTTCTAGGGAGTGCTTACCTCCATCGTAGATCGCATCATCGTTTAACATCAGGCGAGATGGTGGTCAAGTGCGAACCTATTATAGTCTAAAAAAACATGGGGAACAGTTCTGCTAATTTGAGTATCCTTCCTATCTCTCACGTTGGATGAAAGTGCACACAATTGGAAAATTTGATTAATTTCGGTTCAGTAGTTTAAGAGTTCATCGCGGAAAAACAGCACAGTACACACTTTGAACCTAACATTTTCAAATCGTGCGTTAGTCGTTTGTAATCAGATATTTTCAGAATAGCATATACCTCTATATACTTATACGAGTAAGTTGTATGTATATGTCGTAGGAAGATTTAAAGAAACCGAGTTTTTTTTAAAGTTTAGGGATTTTGCGAAAACACGTATCACACAGATAATCAGATATAGGCAAAGACATTTCTAAGTCTTACCGAAAAAATTGGGTTTTTGCCTTATCATTTTTTATCTCTTGTAGACTACAGGCCCGTGAACAAAATTTATGGGTCAAATGAACCACCAGGAGACCTATGTATGCAATATAGGATGATAGAAAAGTAAAAAGTAATATGATTCAGCACTATGCCGTCACTTGTAAGCTGTCCAACTGAGTGCAGTTGAAGAGGGGGGGTTTTTGTACGACGCCGACGTTGCGGAATAATAGATTAGAAGAGGTATTATTAATATAATTTTGTAAGAAGGCTTTGGATTATATTTACCTGGATAAACACAGGCTATTTTTTATCCCGAAAATATAACGGGAATAATGAGAATACGCCGCGGGGCGTTTTTATGTTAGTGGGCATTATAATATTTGCAGGATGTAAATAAGGTTTATTTCTCCTCTGAATTTCATACATTGTCTTTCAAGAACATATCATTTATGAATTCTCTGAGATTAATTTTGAATTTAAATTTGTTGATCCTTCACAGCAAAATAACTTTGAAACTGCCTAAGAAAAAAAATTGAACCCTGAATACTGCGCCGTATATATCAACAAGAACAAAATTAAAATACATGTTTTACCCTCGACAACCTCGGATTGTAATCTATACAACATTCTACTATTCAACAAGTCCTTTCATTAGATATCCATAAAGTGTTGTGAAAAAAAAAAAATGTATTTCACCTTCTTGTGGCAGCGGTCATCTTGGATTTGAAATTTGTTATAGTGCATGATGATGATGATAGTGCACCACAGTATTCTACTAGTCAAGCCCTTTCATTTGATACCCATATTGAGGTAGGTAGTAGTGAAAAAAAAAATGTAATTCTGCATTTTGTAGTGGCGGCTCCCTTGGATTTGAAATTTGTCATAGTGCTTCTACTAGTCAAGCCCTTTCAGTTGATACCCAAATTGAGGTAGTAATGAAAAACTCGCAGGTAAAAAAACAGCTGGTTGCAGGTTGCGCAGGACCGTTCGTTGTGGAAATCTAGGGGGGAGGCCTATGTTCAGCAGTGGACGTCTTGCGGCTGATGATGAATGAAAAAATTAATGTAATTCACCATTTCATGGCGGCCATGTTGGATTTGAAATTTGTTATAGTGCCTAGTATTGTACTAGTCAAGCCCTTTGATGCCCATATTGAGGTACGTTGTGAAGAAATATTTTGACCACCATTTTGACTGTGGAAGCGGCCGTCTTGAATTAAGAACATCCGCACGGAAATTAACCTTCAAATAAAAAACCGCATCGAAATCGGCCCATCCGTTTGAGCTCTACGGTGCCACAGACACACACAGACAGACATCAACGTCAAACTTATAACACCTCTTTTTTGGTCGAGGGTCAAAAATAGATTGTATGTAGTTTATACTTCTAAACCATTTAAAATACACTCAATCAACTTAAAATAGATGGATAAAAGATGGTTTTGATTTCAAATTTATCTTTCACGTAATTTGTGGTCTTATCTCATGTACGTGATCACAAAAATCTATGTAATCATGCACACCGCTACTCCTAATTTGTACTGACATCGTTACTATGTAATCTATTACATGATTATGACGTATCTTATCGCCGATTATGACGTTATCACTGTGACTCATTCCTGTAGCTGTAGGCACATCATCAACCATCATCATGGCTGGGTATAGACAGACCTCTCTTTTTTAAATACAAATACAAACATCTTTATTGCTGTTTGCAGTAAGGTAACAAAACACAAAATATTTTAGTTGACCCATACAAACGGGCCTCTTCTTCTAGAACGGGGGTTCCCAAACTTATTTTGTCTGCTGCCCACTTTGAGAATAAATAATTTTTAGCGCCCCCATTTTTTCACATACTTTAAAACCATTATAACTTCAAATTAAATTAATAAATTATTGTGAGCTATAGAGGTATTATCGGAGAATAAATATTTTATTCTAAACGAGAATTTTACTAAACCTCGCAACCCAGTAGGTAATACACAACGGACTCCAAGCCTCTACACAGCGCCCCCATTTATTTTTCTGTGTCTCTTTTAGGCCTACAGCGCCCACAAGGGGGCGTTATCGCCCACTTTGAGAAAGGCTATTCTAAAGGCATGCCATATGTCTCGCAAAACAATTTATTTTAGTCTTAGTTGATGCAATGAAAAACGAAAAAGTAAATAAAATAATAGTCAGCTGATCGAAGAGTAAAGAAGTCGTTTTCTTTTTCGTATTCTTTTCATTTCTAACTTTTATTCAGATGTGTTATTTATTTATGTCATATGATTCTTCATCTTCTATTTATTTCTTGCGTCTCTTTTTAACTTCGACAAAAAAGGGTATTTATGTCATATGATTCTTCATCTTCTATTTATTTCTTGCGTCTCTTTTTTTGCCCGATCGACACAGGGCTAGTTTTTCAAGCTAGGATAGCAAGCAAACTTCTAGCTTCGTGTAGACAACGTTACGCAACGCTAGTTTTGTCTACACAAAGCTACAAGTACTAGCTTGCTAGCTTACTAACACTAGCTCTATCCTAGCTTGAAAAACTAGCCTCGTGTCGCTCAGGCATTTGGTTGTGCTATGTATAATATTTACCTGCTAAGGCACTATCACTGAAATGACGTTTTCTTAAAATGAGTGATTAAATACGAATGCCCCGACAAAATGTTTCGATTTTATCTTTTCAACTTAGGATTGCTCTACATTTTTTTTTATAAAATAATGTTACACTACGAGCAAGACAGGGACACGGGACTGATGACGAACACACCAGTGCCCATAACGGAAGTGTCAGGCAGTTACTTGAATATGGAAGAGTCCAAATCACTGCCTCATGCTGTACTGCGTTTGTTATCCAGATAAATAAAACGATTCACCGATCTCTTTAGCCTGTAAGTTATCTAGAAACATTCCCTACAGACTGAAACACCTTACCGCTTGACGATGACGGTAGAATAACTGAGGAAAGTGTACTACTAAGTAGTACACTATAATTATGAGTATGCTGTGAATTTCAGCCTTTACTTTACCGATCAAAAGTAAATGACAATGAGAGCTACACTAGATACCTAACAAACGATTTCCAATATGAACATTTGAATGAACTATAGACCGATAAACGTCTAAAGATAATCAAGATTAGCAAGCCCACTACCAGTCGGAAACGTGCCCAGGTGATGGTACTACCCACGGAGCTAATACAATCCGTGGTACTACCACGTTGAATGGTAATGTTATATGATGCAAATAAATGCCATTATTTTGCTGTGAACTCCTTGGTGTATAATTTAGACGACTCCACTGATAAGGAGACCAACACGAAACACGCAGAGGACCCCTACCAAGGACACTTATTGTGAAGTAATCGAAGGAATGTAGGTAATCCTGGACGTCTACTCGTAAAATTATTTTATTTAAACGTAATTTCGAAATAAACTCGCGATTTTCCTACTTCGGTTCTTCCCTTTGTCCTATCGAACATTTAAACGGACGACGGATCGAAGTAGAACTGCAGGTCTATTACGAAGTCCGATAAACGATATATCGGCCGAAGTTATGGACGTTTTATACCACGAAACCATTGAGGACAAATAACTAAAGTACTTATATGTACTCAATGCACGAAACACAATTGATCGATCGATTCGATCAATTGATCGATCGAATCGATCGAGTTGATCTGATCAGCGGGCGTTTCGTTCATCCCGACCGACACTGATTTGACAGTTTTTGTGTCATCAACCGACCGATTGTATTTCGTGGTATAAAACGTCCATAACTTCGGCCGATATATCGTTTATCGGACTTCGTAGTAGACCTGCTGGAGTAGGAAAGTCGCGAGGTTATTTAAATTTACGTTTTTCGTAGAAGGAGAGTAGACGTTGTGAACTGAACCTAATTTCAACTTGGTGCGTTCAGCCGTTCCAGCGTAATTGTGCAAGAAACATCAAACTTTCGCATTTATTGAAAATGAAAATGAAAATGAAAATGTTTATTAGCACATAAAAACTTAAGTTACTTACAATACCAACTTAATTAATTAAACATGTAAGGTAGATACAATAAAAGAAATAAAGTAAAAAATAAGTCGGTGATCACTGGATCCCACACTAGGGTGACCTGTGACGTGGGTATCCAGGCTCCTTCTTGTGCTGAGGGTATTTAGAAAACAAACAAAGTTTTGAACAAAAGGACGTAATAACAATGTATGCCAGATAATTAAAAAAAATGGTTAAAGGGTATTTGCAAAGAGTGTACAAATTTCTTTATTTAAGGGTATTTGTGATTTACGATAAGTAAGAGATAATCAGAGTGCGAGGGAGAGGTAAGTATGTTTGTGGTAGTGTGTGTTGTTATGCAAGGTGGTTTTGAGGTATGTGAGTGTAGTATAATAATAAATAGATGATCAGAATAGTTACATCGTACTTTGGTGTGTTATGTGGTGTCACCATGATATTACGTATGAGGTGGTCGTAGTGTGCGTCGAGTAGGCAGCCGTAAGCAGTAGATCGCTTGGATGTGTTTCTAACAGTAACAAATGAATTTTTATTGACTAAGACAACACCACAGTACTCGTAGCTTTATACCTTTTTTTATATTTACTTGAACATAAAGTGTAAAATACATAAAGACAAATAATACTTTTGTGTCTTTTTATGTCTTATTAAATTCAATAAGTATAAAACATGTGAGACACAAGTTTGTTTTGAATAAACATACAAAATATATTAAATTGAAGATTCATAAATTGCATATATGTACTATTTTAAAATAAATTCAAATTTAAATATAAAGTACTAATTTTCTTGATGTTATATATTTACTAGCGGTCCGTTCCGGCATTCACCCGGACATTGTCATACAATGACCATTAATCCAAACAAAAACGATGCCATCCTTTTAGTTGGATCAAACTGAACACACAATTAATTAAGTAGTCAATAAGTACACTGCAGACAACTTCGATATTTTATAAATGTTAAAATGTGTCAACATCTTTGCTAATTCATAGGCAATTTTCTATTACTTGTAGATTATAATAATTATAGGTTTGCATTAAGGTACCAATAACGAACTATAAAAGTTATTCGTGATAAGAGAAGGCACTCCTGGTATATTATTTATAGGTAGTGGTAGGACAAAGCAAGCACACTAATGTCAAATCATGGCTCAGGCACAATATACATTTTTACTATAAACTGTGGCTCAAGTGAGTGCTGTTAAGCGTACACTATTAGCGGTCGATGTGTGAGTGCTCATGGAACAATACTGTGCATATCACACGGGTTTACTCTGAGACAGTCCAATTCAACATAAACAATTTGTTCTTTTATTAAGTTGTAGGTTTTTATTAGATGTACTTGTAGATTACTACCTACTGTAATAATGAACTAACTAACTACCTGTAATAATAAACTAATATATATATCACAAAACATAGTGTTTTGATTTATGTAATTTTCTTTTGGTTACCAAGCGCTTTTATAATATTTGCAATACCTGTAAATGGTGACTATACTATATCCTATTACTGCCATAAGAACATTATTATTACAGTCTAATAAATGCTCTATATACTGTGAAATTATAATGTAAACTTAGCGGTAAATAATGATTTGAATATATGCTTGAAGTATTTTTATTATCGCAGCAACAGACTATCGGGGTCTCCGTGGGATACGCAGTGGCGATTCTGGGAATGACGAGCATCGAATTTTTTTGTTAACACGATTGTTTAATACGGTATTATTAAGGGACTTCTACCGTGGTTGCTGACGGTACGTACGTGGTGTTACGGCACCCGCACGGTGAATCCATGGAATGCTAAGAAGATCGTCTCTGTGGTTGCTGGGGCTACTATATTTTGATGCAGTTCAAAACTGCAAATATCATAGGCTCATATATCCAATAACGCTCTTCTGCGTAACACACTTGCACTCCGTTGCAAGAACGCTAGCTTGTAGGGCTTTTATCGGATACATTTCGGTGAGCGTGCAACTGAACTGCAAGATCTAATTACCTTGGCCTTTTTTCTATCGGACTGCTCGTAGTTAAAAGGGGAGATAGTTTTATGACTGATGTTCCAAAGACTCGAACGAAGAGACTAGACTCTACTTTTGTGATAAGAATGTTAAGCATGTGTACTTAGTACGTACTAACTCTACTAAATTGTACACATTTTGTTCATCAAAAAAATACGTGACGTCTGGCGGCCCTGCGACCTTACTTTGGAACGGTTCGAGCTGAAGTCTAAAATTACCCAATCTAGTGGTTATCTAACTACCTAATAAATACTATAAATAAAATAGGCACGGAAAAAACAAAGGCATTCATGGCTAGGAAAAATGTCGAAATATTGTGAAATTCTTGTGAAAATATATGTTTAAATAATGATTGGCGAGATTAACAATGATTAGTGAATTTATCTGTAGGTGGTTACGATAAATCCACTATATTAAAAGAGGTGTCTAGATAACACCACGAAATACCCACATGGTTAGCACCATGAGCTTTTTAACGCGGAATTTCAGGTGTACTGCCATCACAAACCTTTTTGGAAACCTTATTAATATGGAATACGGTTCATAGTCGCAGTTTGAGGAATATAAAGAGGGTAGATTTACAAAAAATAAATATTTGAAGAGACTGTTCATTCTGCGTTCCGGGGAGCGATAGGTGTAGCCTAAACTGTAAGAGCTAAATAAGTTAACCAAGTCAAGATCGCCTATTTTCCTGTTTTCTCCTGTAAAACTAGGCAGATTAAAAGCAAAAAAATTAAAGTTTTGGGTAAAATTAGATAAACGGACATGTGATGTCCTTAAATAAAATACAAAATGATTTCTGATCACTGGGGCAAAATAAAAGTAATAAGTATACGCAGGGCTTTTTTGTGGATGATTTTTAAAGAGGCACCGGTGGCACACCGAGTTCTCCAATAAATTATTGGCTAATTTTCGATATTTAGTGTCCCCCCAAAAAGGAATTGTTTAAAAAAGCTAGGGTATACGTATTTCAAGATTTTTCAGACACTCATACTGTCTTAACATAACCACGACAAATACCACAACCGTTTTGTGAACATCCGTGATTGATGGAAACATTATTTGAAGGTTTGTGAAGACCTTAACTGCTTTCTAGATCTTGAAAAAAAGTGGTGATAATGACAAACTTGTACAACTGTACTTGAAAAGATATCTAGAGGTACAGGGGATTCAAACCTACGTCCTTAAGATAATGAGGTCGATTATGAGTGCTCTAGTTACATTTTCCAGGAGAAAATTACGCGAATACGTTTGTATGGAATACTCGACTGTAATAATTAGTCGTAACAGTTAAGAGGCAATCATATCTTAAGTCATCGCAAATTAACACATGGTAGGGGACGTGGTAATAACCCCTATTTATTCCCAGTGCCTAGTCATCTAGCCACGAAAACTAAAGTAAGCACGGAAACTTCGAACCAAGGCCGACAAGGCCAGGAAATGACATTGACCTTACAAATGAACGAAAGCTGTCCAAATATTGTGAAATGTTGGAATCTGGATTACATCACTAATGTTGTAAATGTAAGTCTGTATGTTTGAATAAGTTAAATAACATACATTTATTTTATGTGGCTTTATGCATAGGACCACAGTGTAACCAGAAAAAAGAAGTGAAAACAATATTTATACCAGAGGTTTAGAGGTTCTTTATACATTATTGAATACAGAGGTGTGAGAGATGTCGATAACACTAACAATGTCACGAGTTCAATTGTTTTTTTCCTTCTCAACAAATGCCCAATGATCTTAAATAAATGTTAACTTCAATATCTTAACTAATAATAAAACAACAATTAAATCAAAATACGTACGAGTAAGAGTCGTAGAGCATAAATTTATAGCAGGAATTTCTTAAATTCTTGAAGCTATAAATTTTATTACAACAATTATTAATATACGATTAAATAATTTATCATTTGTTATTGCTGTACGACTCTTACTCGTACGTATTTTGATTTAATTGTCGTTTTATTATTAGTAAAGATATTGAAGTTAACATTTATTTAAGATCATTGGGCATTTGTTAAGAAGGGAAAAAACAATTGAGCTCGTGATATTGATAGTGTTATCAACACTTCTCACACCTCTGTATTTAATCCATACTAATATTATAAATGCGAAAGTAACTCTGTCTGTCTGTCTGTCTGTCTGTCTGTCTGTCTGTCTGTCTGTCTGTCTGTCTGTCTGACTGTCCGTCTTTACCGCCTAAACCAACCAACAGATTTTGATGAAATTTGATACATAGATAGAATAGATCCCAAGAAAGGACATAGGCTACTTTTGTTCCGAAAAAAAAGGGTTAAAGGGTTAAAATAAGGGATGAAAGTTTATATGGAAAACTTCGTCATTGTTGAAGAACTATGAAACTTTACGTCTAGATATTTAACACGAAACCATAAAATGTATATTTAAGCAGTTTTGTAGTTTCGAACTGTACCTACGGGGGTGGAATTGGGGGTGAAAGTCTGGAAGTTCGATATTATGGAAGATAAACCATGAAACTTTGTATCTAGACACTTGAAATGGAGTCGATAAACGTTTGTTCCAGCAATTTTATAATTTCTAACTATTTAGGAATACAACGCTTCGCTCAAAAACCAAAATCACAGATGTTTGCTTTAAAAGTGGCCAATTAAAATGGGATTGGGCAGGGCATGTTTGCCGAATGCCGGAACATAAATGGGCAAAAATGATCACTGCTTGGGGTCCAACATCTAAACGACCTCCGGGTCGACCCAGACGAAGGTGGCGTGACGAACTAGAATCCCATGATAGAAACTGGGCCACCAAAGCCGTAAATCGGGCTATCTGGAAGGAGGGAAGAGAGGCCTTTGCCCTGCAGTGGGACAATCTAGGCTAGTAATAATAATAATAAATACGGGGATACTTATATAACCGCTTGATACACTGGCCGCTTTTCGCGTTTTACAAATTTGGCGGGAAAACGGGTGTCAGGTTACATAAGTGCGGTGTTTATGTTTCGGCATATGAAGTGCCACCTTACTTTTACCCGTTTGAGCCATTTACTCTCAAGAGCGTTTCAAGACGCTTCTAGCGGTATCATTTATTTATAATTAATGTACTAAATAAATTCAAGATGGCCGCCGCTACAAAATGGCGGATAATTTATGTTTTATTAATCCCATCAATATGGGTATCAAATGAAAGGGCTCAACAAGCAGAATACAATATACTATAAAAAAATTGAAATCCAAGATGGCGGCCGCTACAAAATGGCGGATAACGTAGGTTTTATCAATCCCATCAACATGGGTATCAAATGAAAGGTCTCAACAAGCAGAATACAATATACTATAAAAAAAAAAATCCAAGATGGCGGCCGCTACAAAATGGCGGATAACGTAGGTTTTATCAATCCCATCAATATGGGTATCAAATGAAAGTGCTCAACCAGTAGAATACAACGTACTATATAAAATTAAAATCCAAGATGGCGGCCTCTACACAATGGTGGATAACTTAGGTTTCATCAATCCCATCAACATGGGTATCAAATAAAAAGGCTTGACAAGAAGAATACAGTGCACTATACAACCTCAATATATTTAAGATGGGCGCAGCCACTAAATGGCGTATCAGACAGAATTTTTGATAGTCGACGAGATTTCCATGGTGTCTTATCAAATGTTATGCATGATGGACGCTCGATTAAGGCAAATTAAGAACTGCGAAAATGAGTTTTTTGGAGGAGTAAACGTATTACTTTTCGGTAATCTTTTACAACTGCCTCCTATAAAATGATCAGGAACACCTGTTTTCAATTCTAATACGAAATTATAAATATGAAAGTAGCTCTCTCTGTCCGTTGCCGTCTAACGCCTAAGCCACTTAAAGAGTTTGTTACAATTTGGTGCACAGATAGACTAGACTTAGGAAAGGACAACGGCGACTTTTTATCACAGAAAAAGAGTTGAAAAGAGTGGAAATGAGGAGTAAAAGTGTGCATGGAAGGATCTTTGCACTCTTTGTATGCTATTTTTAACCGACTTCAAAAAGGAGGAGGTTATCAATCCAGTTGTATTTCAATTGTGAATCAATTTAGATGGTTATTTTTTGGTTGGTAGATTATAGTTCAGAGGTGGTCATATAAATTTTATCGAAATCAGTGGGGCGGTTTTTGAAATATGAACAACAAACTAAAATTTGCGTTCATGTAATCAGACGATATATCTACTAATATCTACTAATAGACTCTAATAAAATTTGGTGGACCGTCCCAATATGATTTTAAATTAAAGTCTGTTTTTGATTATTTTTATGAGAACATATTTTTTTTGTAATTTGTCGTGTAAATTGTACATTTATTAATAAATATAAAACTTTGACTTAGACCGATTTTGATTAGGAAACGTGAATTTGTATGGTAGTAGACATACGAGTAGGTACTGCCTCAATTACTTTAATAAATATGTGGCGCGGACGAAGTCGCGGGTAAAAGCTAATAATGTATAAATAATCTCTAAATCTCTGGTATAAATATAGTTTTGACTTTAATAATGTATAAATAACCTGTAAATCTCTGGTATATACCTATATAGTTTTGACTTTTTTTTCTTATAATCTATTTTAATTTTTTACTCCGGGTTTGGTCCTCCAAGGTCTAAAAATAGAGCTACTATCGTAGTAGACTAGTAAACATTTTAAAATACTGCTGTCAGATCTCCTGAACCTATCTTAGAAAGAAGCGTTTCGAGACCTGACGACGATGAAGAAATGCGGATACGATCATTTCGCGAACATGCCTCGCTGCAAAAGTCTTGGTAGGTAGGTATAGTATTGCACCGTAATAGGCTCATGCAGTCTGCGTCATCTGCGTGCGTATTTTATGCACCACTGACAGGTGTACAAACATAGACAGTATGCTTTAAGCAAGGTTATAGTTATATTAGGTAAGGTTATGTGAAGGTTAGGTGCTGCAGCAGAAAAGTCGACGAACAAACATGGTGTACTGTAGAGACAGGCTCCGTATCGCCCTCCCCATGTCTCCAGAGTCTTCCGCCCATTCGTCAAATATTTCCCGGGCTCTTTCCAGACGTAAACATCATCATCTCAGTTTTCGCGACATTTTAAATGTGATATCATGCTCAGCAGCGTATCTTTCAAATACCGCTAACAGTTTGTCGTCAGTGTAAGTAAGGATATTACCGCAAAGACACCAACAACGTGGCATCCAATTCTGATCGTCTTTAGCCCCAGGTATCAGCTTGTTCATGTAAATATTAAAAAGGCCCGGAGCAGGCAATCCACCTTGGCAACACACTCGCACTCTTCTGCAAACACACCGTGGCTTGCCCCTTTCCGGGCCCTCTTCTGGGGCACACCACCATCACTAGCGCACCTACACCCAAGGTGCACACGTCGTAACCACCTCGAGGAACAGCGAGAAAGGCTCGCAATCCCTGCTATGAGAAGCGGGAACATAAAAGAGGTGTAATAGTTGTGTATGTATAAAAAGATTATGCTTAAGGTAAGTGTGTTGCCTACCTCGTGATTCGTATTTCGCGGTCACGCAATTACTGCCTACGATTAGGATTGGTGAACAATAGATTGCTTGTTTATGTCCCATTCACATTCTGAACGAAATGTCGAATACAATGCATTGAATGCTAAATAGGATTTAAGTACTTCATTATCATATGCTATGCTCATGTAGAATTGTTAGCTGATTTTGTAGTAAGCTTATGCGCATAGGTGTGGCTAGCCTTATTGTCAGGGTTCCTATTGACAGTCCGAAGGCCTGTGATATGGACGTGCAGTTTTGTTCCACAGAGTTATGTAAATTTAGAATGAATGTACAATTTACAGCTTTCGTACAACGAGTTTCTAAAGGGGGCTTTAAGACGATTTTGCTCAATCAAGTATCGTATAATACTTCATCAATCGAATAATAGTCCAAAATCCCAAAGCCGCCAGACATCACGTATTTTCTGATGGATGAAATGTGGACGATTGAGTAGAGTTAGTACGTACTAAGAACACATGCTTACCGGTTAACTTGCTTAGATGGCCTATTTTGAGTAGGTACAAACTTATTTAATGATTTTTTTATTAGATAAAAATAAATATGGTATTCAAAGCTTACAAAATGTATCCTCGTGAAGTGCCGAAAATATCGTGAAAAATTTAGTAGTGGTAGGACTCTTGGCAGAGTCCGCCTGGAGAAGTACCACACCTTTACCAGTTATTCTACCGCCAAACAGTAATGTTTCCGGTTCGAAGGGCAATGTTTCCAGAGAAATTACAGTTAGATATAATAACAGTTAGATCTCTGGGGATGAGCGCAGTGCAGTGCTAGGTAATGATTTGGACTCTTCATGTTCCAATAGCTGCGTGTCACTGAGCTGTTATGTGGCATGCATGTTGCTTACCATCAGGCACATATCCTGCTCGTCACGTCACTCTTTTAAAAAAAAGTGTTCGTGTAGAAAATGTCCGCAGTCCGCACGCAAAAAGTTAATACTTATTATCTTTATTCCTCGCGCTAAGAAGTCTAATTTCAACCACAAAATAGATAATGTCTTCAACGAAAGAAGTATTAACCTGAAGTTGGTTAACATGTATGTAACCTATGTATCCATTTTTATTTTTAAAGGTTTACACTTGGCCGCCATCACGCCTGATGTTATGAGACGAAGTGGCCTACGATGAAGCGTGTTTAACTAGAAGAAACCGATTCACTCTCGATTTGAAAATACCAAGGTTGAATCATCAGGAAAATCCCACTCAGGCAACGCATTCCACAGCCTATACGTTCTTATCATAATAGTAGAGTCAAACCTATTCGTTTGCGTGTTTGAACACCAACCATGAAATAACTTCAGTGTGTGCGTGCTTCGTAAAAATTTACTGTCCTCATTTTTACGGTTCCGTAGCCAAATGGCAAAATATGAGACCCTTATAGATTCGTCATGTCTGTCTGTCTGTCCTTCCGTATGTCACAGCCACTTTTCTCCGAAACAATAAGAACTATACTATTGAAACTTGGTAAGTAGATGTATTCTGTGAACCGCATTAAGATTTTCATAGAAAAAAAACAATAAATTTTGGGGATGTCCCATACTTAGAACTGAAACTCAATTTTTTTTTCTATACGTGTGAGTTATCTGTCTATCTATGGATAGCAAAAATTATATTGAAGTTTCTAACTTTTTTTTTTTTGCTAAACTGAATATTTTGCGTGGGAGACTCTTCCAAAGTGCCAAAATGTGTACCCCTCGCTGTAACTTCAAAAATAAGAGATTGACAAAACTAAAAAATTATGATTACCCTGTACGTAGTAGTAACGAACTACAAGAACTTTAATATTATTGACCACTTTTATTCCCAAACGCCATAAGAAGTAGAGCAAAATAAAACTTGAAGGTACTTTACTCGTCAAAAACTCGGCAGGATCTTAGTTCCATACAAAGTCTATTGTTTACAGCTGTTCCAAAGGCCGGATAAAGAGGGCTTGTTAGTATAATTTATTTATTGCAATATTCTCGTAGATATATTAATTATTCATGTACTGAATGAAATGTATTGTTGTTCGAATATTTGTTTATGTCGTAGTTTATATAAGTAGGTAAGTTATTTCAAGAATTAAATAGACACCTATTACATATTTGTATTAAAATTATCTTTGTTTGTGTCCTCTTGTCTTTTTTGTTCCTGTCTCGTAAGGAGAGAGTTAAGGTCATAATCAAAATTCGCTGGCCCAGTACGGATTCGTGGATAACGCATATTCTAGAAACATGTTAGTTTCCTCACGATGTTTTCCTCCGATGGCCTTCGATTCCTTTCCGTTCGACGCCTTGCAGCGTTACGTACGTATGACATTAATTGCGAAGGGACAGTCGTGCACGTGGGATTCGAACCAGGGGCTCCGGATCTGTAGTTGCCGTTCGCCCGACGAGACCAGCCGTAACTTACGTAGACACGCTTTATTTTATACCTAATTACAAAAATATATCTTTAAATGATCGCTATTTGGAACTACTCTTTTAAGTAGTTTTAAGTCTTTACTGTGTTTCTAATTAATTAAATGAAATAAGAACCTAATAGTAGTATATTCTTATCTCTTTCTCATACCTACTTATTGTGAAATTTTGGAAACACTTCGGATTCTTTTGCGAACATAAAAAAGCTGTTTTGAGATGTTATAAAAAAACCACTTTTATCACTATTGCTATACAGCCGAAACTTCTATAATTTTAAATTTTATGAAGATATTTTTTTTTTGATTCATCAGAAAGAGCAATGATGATTCATCTTGATCATCAAAATGGATCATCACCATAGAGGTGAAGTTTTTTTGGTTCACCTTACTATTTGATTTATTAGATGATCACCCATTTCATTACACCCCTAAATATTTATGTATCTAAATATTTTTTTTTTTGAGAATGTTTGTGTTCTAATCTTTTGATAAACAAAATATCCACCACTTTGTTAGCTTATTAACCTTTATTTTCCTTGAATCTTATCAAACACCTTGAAAAACTGGCATGTTCTAAGAATCTTTTGATAAACATACAAGTCATTTACTAACCTGCACTTTGTTAGCGTGGTGGATTAACCTTTACTTTCTCCTTATGAGAGATTCCACCAATGGAAAGCAAAAATTGGCTATTAAATTTATCTTATGCTGCTGTTGAAGTACATAATTATTCGAAGTTATAAATAAATTAATGTCGCAAAATGTCTACTCGTCACTGGGCTAAAATAATAATAAATTCGAAGTGAAGCAAAGTGAAGGGCAATGGAAACCAAAATTGGCACAATTTATATTAATGTGTTTGACGAAGTTATAAATAAATTAATGTCGCAAAATGTCTACTACGAAATGAAGCAAAGTGAAGGGCCGGCACAATAATGTCATACATAAGGTACTAAGGTTAATTCGAAATGAAGAATTCATACCACATGTACCACTGAAATTTTCTTTGTTATTTGTATGTAGTACGTACGTCCAACCCATTAAAAATAAAATTAGAACATCTGCCAACTTACCATATTTACGCCTTGGAGAAACACTCGTTTATTTTCAGTCTTGGGCAAACGACAAACTTATAATTTCAGTTTATTTCCAGTTCGATTTTGCTAAATAACATCACAGAATGACACGCGAAAAAAAGTTTTATTTTAAATTTCAAACATAGAACACGTTTAACATTTTTTAATCACATTCCGGTTTGGCGCGACCACTCTTTGTTGACACGAGCGAGCACTGCCAGATGGCCGAGTGAAATTACCACATGTCACTGCAGTATAAAATCGAGAATTTATAGGTCAATGAAAAGTACACTTTATCAAGTGTGAATTAAAACGTAATTAGCGTGAAAATATTTCAAAAACTAGACTTATTGCTCAGCAAATACGTTTTAGCTTGTAATGAAAGCTCTGAGAAAGTTTTACTGGCGCCGCGTACGGGCGCAGTGCGGCAAACCAGCATGTACTTTGAACAGGGTTCAGTACCTGAGCTCAGACGTCATGACGACTTATTGAAGAAATAAGAAAACGCTTGTTTCTGTAGTGTTGTATGGACGGTGGTTTTATAGAAAAAAAAAACAAACATTATAATACTTAAGTTCATTTCAACCAAATCTCAGCCCAGATCAATGAGAGACTGACAGACACCATGACAAACCACCACCACACATACACATACACACACAAAACCACCATAACATTTCCAGATCAATAAATTAATCGACTTATAATTCGTTCTTTTAAACATAATGTTTGAGATGTTAACTGATTAAACTAATGAAATAGATTAATATTAGTTTTTATTATTATTATTTATCACGTTATTGATTTAGTTTTATGCGGTTCAGTTTTTTTTGTAAATTAATTGTAAATTTTATTTATTACATACCTATTGAATTGTCTAAATAAATTATGTAAATATAATGTAAATCCTTGGGCTAGTGGGGAGAACCTCCAATTTCTCGGTCGGAAAGTCGTAGGATCGATATCTTTTATTAACCCCCGACCAAAACAAGAACAAAATAAAAATTTTGATTAACCCCCGACTACCTCGGATCTCCGATTATCTGTATTACGTTCTACTAGTCAAGCCCTTTCATTTGATACCCATTTTAAGGAATATGTGAAAAAATAAATGTATTTCGCCATTTTGTGGTAGCGGCCATCTTGGATTTAAATTTGTCAAAGTGCAAAGTACTCTACTAGTCAAGCCCTTTCATTTGATACCCATATTGAGTTAGTAGTGAAAAAAATAATACAATTCGGCATTTTGTGGTGACGGCCATCTTGGATTTGCCATTTGTTATAGTGTATAGTATTTTACTATTCAAGCCCTTTCATTTGATACCCATATTGAGGTAGGTTGTGAAGAAATATTTTGTCCGCCATTTTGTGGAGGCGGCCATTTTGAATCGATATTAACCTTCAAATAAAAAAAACCGCATCGAAATCGGCCCATCCGTTTGAGCTCTACGGTGCCACAGACACACACACAGACAGACATCGACGTCAACAGATAGACACCCTTTTCAAACTCGGTTGTTTTTGGTCGGGTGTTAAAAGGGTGTTATAAGTTTGACGTCGATGTTCATCTGTCTGTCTGTCTGTGTGTGTGTCTGTCTGTGGCACCGTAGAGCTCAAACGGATGGGCCGATTTCAATGCGGTTTTTTTTTGTTCGAAGGTTGATATCCGTGCGGATGTTCTTAGACATGTTTGGTTAATATCGATTTAAGATGGCCGCCTCCACAAAATGGCGGACAAAATATTTCTTCACAACCTACCTCAATATGGGTATCAAATGAAAGGGCTTGACTAGTAAAATATAATACATAAAAACAAATTTCAAATCCAAGATGGCCGCCTCCACAAAATGGCGAATTATATTATTTTTTTCACTACTACCACAATATGGGTATCAAATGAAAGAGCTTGACTAGTACAATGTTGTACAGATTACAAATCTGAGGTAGTCGGGGTTTAATCAAAATTTTTAATTTTGTTCTTTTTCTTCAGTTTTTGGTTTTGCTTTGGCTTGAGCTTTTATACTGCACTCTATTAGCACACTCATTTGTGAAATTTATTGACTTCCCTTAAAAGTAATATACCTAATTAATTAAAAAAAAATAGAAAATATACATTGAGAACTCTACCTATCTGTACCTAGAAGTCTGCTCTCTTTCTACGAAAAACGTAATTGCGAAATAAACTCGCGACTTTCCTACTCCGGTTCTACTTCAATCCGGTGTTTCGTACGTTTAAATGTTCTAAGCCTTACTCTAATAATATTTTATTAGAGTAGGCTCAGAACATTTTAATGTCAAACAATGATCAATCGGACGAAACGAAGTAGAACCGTAGTAGGAAAGTCGCGAGTTTATTACGAAATTACGTTTTTTCGTAGAAAGAGAGTAGACGTTCTGGAGTGCCCAGAGTAACCTAACCTAACCTAACCTAACCTAACCTAACCTAACCTAACCTAACCTAACCTAACCTAACCTAACCTACCCTATCATGCGCGGTCCAATGGGGGGGGGAGGGGTCACAGGGGACATGACCCCCCCAAATCGTATACATTAAACTAAAAATCTAAGAAAATTAAAAATATCAAATATTACATATTTTTTGACGTGACAACGTCTTATAAATTGGTTTGCCGGGTGACACTTCAAGAAACTGCGTTACGCTCCGCTCACGTTATGCGCTCACAACGAGAGCGAGTGAGAGGCACGCGTCCCTTCCACTCGGGCATGGTTAGCCCGTCTAAGAGCGAGAGAGACAGACATAAAAAGTGAAAGGCACGCGTCCCTTCCGTAAAATTATTTTACCACTCAAAGTCGTTGTCACGTAAAACTTTCGCCCGTATACCGACTTTACAGGAAACCAATTATTTAACTCGGGAAAACAGCTAGAACGAGAACTACGCGGGTAAAATCTTGGGGCGCTACTAGTAAAGTATTTTTTACTCGATTTATTGTATTTCTACTTGTGACCCCCCCCCCCCTGAGGCTGCGTACTGGTAACCCCCTCCGAAATTCGATCCTGGGACCGCGCCTGTACCCTATAAATACTTACTCTGAAATTCTAAATATGAGCAAGATAATCCTACTAATATTCTAAATCCGAAAGTTTTTATGTGTAGATATTTTCAAGAAAACAAACTACGGAAAGTATCTAAATGACGTTGGGCACATACCTAGATAAATAATAGTCTGGTATCTATAACATATAGGCTACTTTTTATCTCGGGAAAAATTACGGAATCGGGAACTGCGCGTGCGAAACCGCTGGATGCTTCATCATAAACAGCCCACTAAATGTTCCCCCAGCTGGGACTCAGGGCCTTCTCTCGCAAGGACAGAATTAAGGCCATAATCCACCACGCTGGCCCAGTGCGGGTTGATGGATGACACATGGCTTCGAAAGGTTTTAGGTACATGTCGGTTTCCTCACGATGTTTTCCTTCACCGTTTTTAAATTAGCGGCATTACGCACATGACTTCGAAAAGACAGTGGTGCGTGTGGGGTTTGAGGGCGCCGTTCTCCCGACTAGATTAGCCGTAACTTACGGCAGCTTAGTAACCCATATTTTGGAAACCTTTATTTATAACACTTTATTTATTTCACGCTTACTTTTCGCCACGGTTTCGTCCACTTATTTTAAGAATAGAAAGCTCCCAGTGTTATCTTGTACTATGGGTAAATGAGTAGGTACATGAAATGCTAGCAGATATGCATTCCAGCCATCAAGCAACTCGATCTTCCGCGCAAGCACGGAAGTAGCCTTAGCTAAAAAATATTGCTCAAATCTTTCTGTCATATCTTGCGGGAAGTTGCACACTAGCGCAAAGCCGCACTATTACATACAAAACATACCTGTACCGATCTATTGCCGATCATACTCACACAGCCAAATCACTAACACATAATAAATAAAGCACCATACACCATTTAGCTCCAAACTAAGCCAAGTTTAGGTTGGTGTGGTCCTGCCGCCTGCCGCCTTTTGCACTAGCCTTAGTTGCAGAATACAAACTTACACTAGGCAGTAGAGGCTATCTATAAGACCAATTGTAGTGGCAGCACTCTTATCAGAGTCCACCTGGAGAAGCACCACACCTTTGCCAGTTATTCTACCGACAAGCAGTAATGTACAAACATTACTGTGTTCCGGTTTGAAGGGCAATGTTTCCAGAGAAATTACATCTTAGGGCTTAGAGATATAACATCTTAAATCTCTGGGTGACAAGCGCAGCGCAGTGCTAGGTAATGATTTGGACTCTTCATGTTCCAAAAGCTGCGTGGCACTGTGCTGTTTTGTGGCAGGCATGTTGCTTACCATCAGGGACAAGTCCTGCTCGTCTCGTCACTTTTTATTTAAAATAAAACTGTTACACGTCTTTCACCGTTGTATATTTACGTAATCCCTGTGTGCTATAGGCCAGTGTATTACAAACTTTTTGAAAATGCGACCTCGGGTTGAAATATTCTCGCGACCCCGTTGGCCCACAGACAGAAAAAGAGTAATTTCACTCCACACTTATTAAAACTGAAGAGAGAAATAGACTTCTATTAGGAAATGATTTAATCATTATTAACATTTCAAAAACATCACATCCCAACCTGGGTGTGTTTATTGTAAAATTCAAATCGTCTTCTCTCTAGAATTGTGTTTTCAATGTAATAGTGACTGTAAACTGTAGAATATTGCTTTTTATGGCGACTCCGCGCTGAAGATTTGCGACCCCCTGGGAGTCGGGACCCTCAGATTGAAAAACACTGCTACAGGCTATATATTACATTATATTATGTACCTCGGGCGAAACCAGGGTGGGCCGCTACTAGTTATAAAAGCAGATTCTCACAATCCCAAAGACACCTGAGCAAGAGACGCTCTCCAATTTGAGTCATTTCAGTGATACCACTTCAAAAATGATTAAAAGTCATAGGAATTGCCAGTAGAAGCATAGATTTTCAATTTGTTTGCCTTACGATGTCTTTGGGTAGCAGTGAAAACTTATAACTTAGAATTTTATAGCTTACTTTGGAAACTACGCGGGTTAATCCGGAGGGCGTGGCCATGAGCATGGGAAATGCTCAAATGCTGTTGCATTTCTAGATGGCCAATGGCCATGGTCCATAGTCCCCAGTTTACCGGAATATTTCTTATCATTCCCGAGCGTGACGCTAGAATTCAATTCACAGCCCATCTGCCTGTGGAGAAGAAGTTTTCACTTCAAAAAATATTAATTAGTTAACGTTATCCTCGCTTTCTTTTATTTTAATTTTGTTGCCTACCAAAGTCAAAGTACTTTATTCATAAATGTACAATTTATACGTCAATTAATAAAAATTAAAAAACAAAAGGAAGAGCATACAAATTGTATACATTTTCAAAGTTTGAAAGGACTACTTTACTGTATTACAATAATTATTGTACAGAAAACTGTCAAGGGTACCTACTTCTTCGAAATTTCATTCTTCGACTGATTCATCTGGCCAAAATTTTATTTCACTTTCAGCTCTGTCACACATGTTCATATGCAAAAAAGGTTAATAAGAACATATATTTCAATGAGGGACTTGTTTTTCTAAAGTAGTTTTCAACAGTGGCGTAGCGTGGGGGGGGCAGGGGGGGCCATGGCCCCGGGCGGCACACGAAAGGGGGCGGCAGATTAGGAGCATAACGAAAATAATACATTGCATGGTTGAAAAAAAAACTTAGATATAACACTTCTTATCGAACAGATAAATAATTAAAAAGTGAGTTAGTTAAGTAGGTAGAGAGTTTCTCGGATTTCATTACTTAATTTTCTTAGGTTGCCATGGTACTATTATCTCTTGTTGTGTATTTTATAAGCTTTCATTTAACTTGCCTTGTTAGTAAGTCAGTGACAAATATGTATGGGACAAATCTTGCGAGTTAAATTAGAACCACTTCCCGTCGTTAGATTAGGTTGAAATTTGGTTTACTTACGTAACTTCGGTAACAATGCAATAATATGGTACTATGACGCTGATTTTAAAATAAAGTCAGGAGGTGGCTATAGGAACTCCTAAACTAAACAAGATAAATTCACCGAATTTAGAATCGTTTGAATAGCCTTGACAAGCACTCTTGTGTTATATGACAGTCAGGGTCTCGAGATGGCGTGGGAAGGTGGCCATATGAACTAATCCTTTACTAAACAAGATAAAATAGTCGAGTTTGGACTCGTTTGAATAGTCTTGACAAGCACTTTTGTGATACGTGATCCAGAGTCTAAAGATGAAGTCCCAAGCACTCTCTTGGAGTTACAGAGTTTTGTAGAGATCGGTGCGATGGGGATCGATAGCACTCGTTTGCAACCTGTCTAGAAGAAGGAAAAATCCAAAATCACATCCGGTCTCGAATAAAAACTAACAAAATATTTTTGAACACTAGCTTTTATTAATATGCTCTAAAACGAAGAAAATAAATTTTGAATGCAATCAACCCCATTATTTTATCTAGACACATGATAATGTGGCAAGAACTATTTCACATTAACTTGTCAAACAGTCCATACATTGAGACTTGCGGGATACCAATACGTGCTCCAAATTTCATAACATACTTAAAACTGTTATTTAGATATTAACGTCCTAAAATCGTCATTATTAGCATTGACTGAAGTATAGACCAAAAAGATTTCACTCAGTTCCAGACGACCTAAAAAGTTCAAGTTTGGCATCCAGATAGGATCAAATACAAAGGAATAAATCAGAAACTAATCATTTTAAACTGACTTCAAAAAAGGAGGTTTCTCAATTCGATCGTATATTTTTTTTTTTTTTTTGTTCGCGGATAACTTCGTCGTTTATGAACCTATTTTGATGATTATTTTTATAATACAATGTAGTATGTATTTAAATTATTTGAATGCGGACTTATAGTATAACGCTTGTAAAAAGAAAATAGCAATTGAAATTGATGATTTTGTCGGGTGCAGTGTTAATTAAATTCACTGTGTATTAAAGATGCTTCATGCTTAGGATCAATTCTAAATAGTTTAAAATCACTTCGTAAACCTAATTATTTGTCGGCATTACCATTGTTATAAAATATTAACTGATTAACAGGAGTGAAAACTAAAATAAAAAATACTTAACTATTTATTTAAAGACTACTAAATAATTTTAATAACTAAAAATAAAAATTATTTAGAAATTGAAAATTAGAATATACCTAGTAAGCATAGCAACACAACAATAACATGCGGCTGTATGACTACTGTATTTTACTTACTCTGTGGAATTTATGGCCAAAATTATTTTTTACTAAATTTATTCACCAAGTTTCCTTGGATTCTTATACTTATTACAAGCCTAATGTATTAAGTCTAGGCTAATGAGTAATTAACATTTAACTTAAATTGCTACATAGTTTATATACAAGAAGGTGAAGAATAAATTTAAAAAAAAATTACGCGGTTCGGAAATAACTTTTGACTAGCAAAGTTTTTAGTATGTGCTATTTATTTATTTTATAAGTATTGCGCTAAAAATGCATATAAATGTTGTGTTATAGTGTATGTCTAAGTGCTGTGATGAAAATAGATATGATTTTGTGTGTTTACGTAGTGTAAGTGCTGTGATAAAACAGTAATACGAGTATATTACAACAAAAACTTTTTTCCAATGGATGTGCATAGCAAATTTAATATTTCGTGACAAGTTCAATTAATGTGGTAAGAAACTAATTTCGCGATAAAAAGACATAAATATAATAAAGACAGAGACTATATTATCTTTCTCGCTTTGACGCGCTTGTTCACTGTATTTTGTTTCTCGCTCTAGTGTCCCGAGTTTACCCGAAAATCTCTTATCATACCCGAGCGTGACGCTAAAATTCAATTCACAGACCACGAAAAATCTGTGAAGGCGTGCCAAAAGCAGTTTTCACTTCAACAACTTTTTAGTTTCAGTTCTAAGTATCCCCAAAATTAATTGTTTTTAAAATATTTTTATAAAAATCTTAATGGGGTTTATAGAATACATCTAGGTACTTACCAAGTTTCAACAGTGTAGTTATCATAGTTTCGGCAAAATGTGTTTCTGACATACGGACGGACGGACAGACAGACAGACTGACATGACGAATCTATAAGGGTTCCGTTTTTACGTTTTACGGAACCCTAAAAAGAATAACACATAT
Organism: Ectropis grisescens; assembly: GCA_017562165.1. Classification (NCBI taxonomy): domain Eukaryota; kingdom Metazoa; phylum Arthropoda; class Insecta; order Lepidoptera; family Geometridae; genus Ectropis; species Ectropis grisescens. The sequence goes on along the minus strand of CM029781.1, from coordinate 27,656,446 downwards.
TTAAACCAAATTATAAAAAAATATAACCGTATTATCTTGAGTTGCAATAAGATGGACGATGTAGCTATATTAGTTAGGTATTGAATATTATAATATTACTTGAACTTTACATTATGTATACATATATAATAAAATTAAAGTAGGGGGCGGCGAATTTTCGGTCGGCCCCGGGCGGCAAAAACCCACGCTACGCCACTGGTTTTCAAGATATCTACGCTCAAATATTTTGTGCCCAGATTAATTAGAATTTGTATAACAGATGATTCAAAATCCGAAGTAAAAATGAAAAACTTTATGTAATTTGGCTCTGTATTGACGAAAATATCATATTAAAAAAAATAACACGCCATTTGGTTAGTTAGTTTCGGAAATAAGCCCCCCATAGACGTCCAAAATGTTGTCTTTGAAGAAGTACCCTCAAGCATTATACGTATAATGTCTTTATTACAATTTTCTTTACATTTTTATGGAAACTTTGCCATCACCCTCTAAAAATTCGCTGTAACTATAAAAAGTTTGATCGATAAGCCAGCATTTTAATCTGTTTTTGAAGCTGCCGAAACTTGGGGCCGATATAACTATTTTGGGAAGAGTGTTATAAACTTCCGGTCTCATAATGTGAGTCAACTTCCGTGACCTCGTGAGAGAGTGAGGTATAACATCCAGAGGTATCCCATCCATGTTTAATACGAGTCTCATAAACGCGAAAGTTTGTAATTGGTAAGTATGGATGGATGGATGTTTGTTACTCTTTCACGTAAAAAACTACTGAACGGATCGGGTTGAAATTTGGAACATAGATTATAGTCTGGAAGAACGCAACGGCTACTTTTTACCCCGAATAAAACTAGAACGACGGAACGAGATCTACGCGGGTAAAACTACGGGGCACTGCTTGTATTCTTTATACGGCAGCGGCACTTTGAATGAATCTACGCAAGTGTTCGGACCTTGTGACACCGGCCGTTGTAACAAAACTAGCAGCGCAAGTTATAAAAAACAATTAACAATTATAAAAACTAGTTGTAAAAACCCGCAATTTTACCCGTGCCGTGCCGTCCCGTTATTCTTGACATTGACTTTAAAATATGAGTAGGATCCCACGTACATAGAGCTCTAGTTTGCCTACATTTTGTACGGTACCCGGAATAATTTTTAGAAGTTGTATTCAGATTGGTGTAGGGCTATCGTTGGCAAGTTGTCACTGTTATGCCAACGATAACTTCCCTCGATTTTCAGTTTTGAGTTCTAGGCTTTGTTCCAGCGAAAACATGTCATAGTCATACGATAAGATAAGAAAACTCTTTATTAAAAGCCACATACAATAAAAACACTAACATTTACAACAGGAACTTAAGAAAATCTTATGCTAGACATTTTAATTAGCGGCCTTATCGCTTAAAGCGATCTTTTGCAGGCAACCATGCACGGATAGGATAATATAGACAAAAATGCGGCCTTAATAAATTCTAATAGGATAAAATTGTAGGACTAATTAAACAACCTAAGAATAATATAAGATATACCTACACTTCCTAATTTACATACATTTAAAAAATATATATATTTATCTATTATATTTTATATATATTTATTTTTTATATTTTATGTCATACATACTATTAAATTAAACGACAGCTTAGTAGGATAGAAAAGGAGCGCAAAATTATAATATCATTTTGCGCTCCTCTATTAGATTGCTATCACCACTGCGGCCGTGAGCGACGCACACCTGTGCATAAGTAAAGGCCGCATCAGTAATAATTATAAGAACAAAATTAAAGATTTTGATTTACCCCCGACTATCTCGGATTTGCAATATGTACGATAATTATCCTACTACTGCTTGACCCTTTTACATTGAGAGAGTTGTGACAAAAGAAATATACCTATTTCGCCATTTTGTGGTAGCGGCCATCTTGGATTTGAAATTTGTTATAGTCCATAGTATTCTACTAGTCAAACCCTTTCATTTGATACCAATATTGAGGTAGGTTGTGAAGAAATATTATATACAACTTTTTGTGGAGGCGGCCATCTTGAATCGATATTAACCAAACATAGCTAAGAACAACCGCACGAAAATTAACCTTCAAATAAGAAATTGCATCGAAATCAAGCCATCCGTTTGAGCTCTACGGTGCCACAGACAGACACACACATAGACAGACACACAGGCAGACTGACGTCGACATCAAACTTATAACACCTCTTGTTTTGGTCCGGGGTTAAAAAAATGATGATGAAAAAATAATTCCAGCCGTTGTAATACGATCAAAAGGCTTATAGCCCAAGAGCCCTCGACGGCTAGACCTTCCTTATTTTATAAAAGTTGAAATTTTCTCTGTACATGTCTCCTATACAGGTAAGAACGACCAGCGGCTATAGAGTTTGGGTTGTGGTTACCTGGCAGGTAACAAGTAGTAAAGGTGCGTAAAATAGTACTTAAAATTTGTTAGAGCATAAAGCTCAATTTTTATGTTTTCTTCGAGATAACTTTAGAAATCTCGTCCTCCATTGCCAGACACTTATGACAGTTGCTACCCCCTACCAGACACTCCTAAACTTTGACAAATTACAATTATACTTTCATTATAGTATAAAAGCTAAATTTTATACATGTTACTTGGGGACCTAGGTAGGTACTTATACTAAATTAATCAACGCCTTTTAAAATCGTAATAGCAAACACCGCAATGTTTTTTCGGAGAAACATATAATACTTACAGTGATTCAGTCTCTCCATCGATGCCGCATCGACTATCGCTATATCGAATTATTGAAGTGTATTTACAACAAAGCCACAATGTCTGTCCGATTGCAGGATCAGTGCACAAAACATATCCAGCTACAGAAAGGCGTGAGACAGGGAGATGTTGTATCTCCGAAACTGTTCACTGCCGCGCTGGAAGATGTTTGCAAGCTACAGGACTGGAACGGATATGGCGTCAATACCAACGGCGAATGCATCACTCACCTTCGGTTTGCTAACGACAAAGTCATTGTGGCGGAGTCGCTGGAGAACCTCGGTGCTATGCTCAGGGACCTCAGTAGAGTATACCAACAGGTAGGTTTGAGGATGAATATGGACAAGACGAAGGTCATGCCAAATGTTCATGTCTCACCTGTACCGGTTATTGTTGGAAATACCACACTCGAAGTTGTTCACGAATACGTCTACCTGGGTCAAAAGATCCAATTAGGTAGATCCAACTTCGACAAACAGGTCCAGCGAAGGATCCAACTCGGATGGGCAACGTTCGGGAAACTTCGGCGCATCTTTGAGTCCAAAATATTCCAATGCCTAAAGACGAAAGTCTTTGACCAGTGTGTGTTGCCAGTGATGACTTATGGAACAGAGACGTGGTCCTTAACTGTGGGCCTCATAACGAAGCTCAAAGTCACACAGCGAGCTATGGAGAGGGCTATGCTCGGAGTCTCTTTGCGCGACAGAATCCGTAATGAAGATATTCGCAAAAGAACGAAAGCGGCAGACATAGCTCAAAGAGTAAGCAAACTGAAGTGGCAATGGGCAGGCCACATCGCTCGCAGAACTGACAACTGATGGGGAAAAAAGGTTCTCGAGTGGCGACCACGAACAGGAAGACGCAGCGTTGGACGACCTCCCACTAGATGGACAGTTGACCTCACAAAGGTCGCTGGAAACCGCTGGTTGCAGTTTGCCAGGACCGTTCGTTGTGGAAATCTAGGGGGGAGGCCTATGTCCAGCAGTGGACGTCTTGCGGCTGATGATGACGATGATGGTGATATAATACTTATACTAGTTAATACAACATTATTTTTCATTAAAAGCAAATCATTCCACAGATATAAATCATTACATCCATCATAAATTATTTATCTAATTAATATGCCTGAGATTATATTCCTCCATGAAACTGCAGAGAATGCAATGTTTGACATCATTATAATTGTCGCTAAGTATATGTTTAACAAGTTCTCTAAAAATGCATAGGTAATGTTAGATCATTTACTACCAAACTTTTTAAATCTAGCCTACAAGATTTCGAGCTTACTGCGCTCAAATAAATAAACATAAGCTTCACTTATCAAAACATACTATTGAAGATGTATGTATGTATGTAAGTATGTATGATGTATGTATGTAATTACATATAATTCCTAAGAGACTGGCTATACTATACTATGAGCCGTTTTCCGACGAGACAAAAATAGTTCTAACGTACGCACTAGATGGCGATAGTGTAGACTCAAAAAGATTTGTCTCTACCATAAACTCTCAAAAGTGTAATTACTATGAAGCCCTCCCAATGTTCAGGGAAAAGTGTAAATCTAAATGATTTGTGATAACTAAAAATTTTAGAGGTTTCCCAAACACATCACGTATTTTAGATACATTATAATTTTATTCTCAGCTCAGCTGATGTGTTTGGTTTGTTTACCTTCTATAAACCCTAAATACTCGAAGAAAAATTGTTATACTAAAACAATTTTTCTTCTTTACAAAATTGTCTTCTAAAATATTTGAAAAAGACCGAACGAACGAAAGATAGAAGCGAACTAGTTCGACACAGGTATGCGAGCTAGGTTCAATCAGTCCAGTCCACAGAACACTTACCGTCTTATTCCAAAACGCGGACTAATTATAGTTCTGGGATTAAGCCCGGTTTAAACCAAGTCTAAGTCTAAACGTTATTACAAAACGAAGTTTTACTCTAAACCACGGACTATCTATGGTACTAAAGATAAACCATCGAGACCCCTAGTTTAACCACGGACTAACTTCGGAACTGTCATTTTGAGGTTATAACAACATATGTTTGTCCATATTTAACAATTTGAACATTTGAACTCTCGCAATTTGCAAAAATGGATATAAATATAATCGATATGATGGATTTAGAGGATTTGGACACCCTGGAGACACCTCGGCGATCAGACAGACCTCGTCAACGAATAAATCCTTTCGAATTGAGCGATGAAGAATTTCGATACAAATATCGATTCACGAAGCGTTTTGGTGAAAAAATCGTGGATCTTTTACGTGACGATCTGTTGCGTGACCCTCGGGGATGCCCACTTAGCCCTGAAATTCAAGTTGCTCTACGCAACTGGGCTCGCCATGAAGTAAGTGCTATAAAATTTATGACCTTGATACAAAAGTGCTTGGTACCACCTATATTTAATTTTCTTATACTTAAGCACTCACTACATTTAAATTGTTGTTTTAATTCCAGATTCAAGACGATACAGTTGATTTGCACGGAGTGTCTCAGCCAGTAGTGAGCAAAACTTGTAAAAAGGTAGCAGGGATATTAGCAAGAATGTCTCACCGGTTTATTTAAGATGCCTGCTACACTAAATGAAGAGGAAGCTTTAATGAGGAAATTCAGGACTATCGCTAATTTCCCCAAAGTGATAGGGGTAATTGACTGTACTCACATCCGAGTAAAAAAGTTAATGCTGATGGGGCCAATTATATATAAATAGAAAAGGATTTCCTTCTATTAATGTACAGGTTGTATGTGATGCCGATATGAAAATTATGGACATTGTGACGAGGTGGCGAGGTAGTGTACACGATTCCAGGATATTTCGAGAATGTAGATTAAAGCAAAGGCTTGAAGCTGGAGCATTCTCTGGGATATTACTGGGTGACAGTGGCTATCCATGCCTTCCATATTTATTTACTCCGCTGCTGAACACTACATCACCACCTGAAGAGAGATATAACAGGTGTCACATACAAACTCGCAACAGAATTGAGAGATGTTTTGGTTTATTAAAGCAGAGATTCCGTTGTCTTTTTGCGGAATCTTTGTGGATATAGAGACAGCAAGGAAAACAATTGTTGCTTGCGCTGTACTCCACAACATTGCCATCGATATGATGGAGGACCTGTTTCCCGGTGAGGAAAATGTTGTGAGTCCAAACCATATACCTCCTCGTGTACATATCCATACTCGTGATACAGTTAGAGGTAACATTAGAAGGAGACAATTCATTGAGACTCACTTTCAATGAATGTCTTAATTGTAACTAAGTTCAGGATTTCATAGCTCTTACAAAGTGAATAATTTCTTAGTGATTAGATTAATTCTTTGTCTTTCTTAGTTGTAACTTAAAAGGCAGGTAAGTAAATTTAAATTAATAAGGCTAATGATGATTGAAGGTTTAATCATTAATCAATTTACATAAATAATATAAAAACAGTTTTTTTGTTAAATGCGTCTGATTGAAACTAAGTTAAACATTTATTTTCAAATGGATTTATTTCAAGTTCTAATTTTAATTGTAACTCCAATTTTGTTAATTTATGTATAAGTATTCCACTTCTATCATTAAATTTGTTATTTCAGTTCTAAACTTGATATTGTAGTGTATTTCTTGGTGAATGTCTTCATATTTTAATAACCAAAAACAGTAATGGAAGATTTGTTTTGAGGTGGTTATAAAAGAAACAAATTTAATTAATACCTTTATTCTGTTATATATTATAGTATGAAAGCCACTTATAATAGACATAGTAGCATTGAGCAGTAAATCATTTCAACACTTATATTTTCAGTCTTTAATTATAATAATATATTGTATTGAATAGGATCTTAGTTACATTTATTTTCTAATAGACTTATTTCAAGTTGTAATTTTTTTATTTGTAATTTTGCAATTTCAATATTGTATTTGTGTTCCATTTCCATCATATGTAGTTGTTGTTCTTTAAAGTTAGTATTGGTCTGTACTATTTCATGGCAAATGTCTTCTTGTCTGCAAAACCAAAAATAGTAATGTTAGGCATTGTTTTAAAAATTACAGAATTCATAAAATTTATTTGATTATGTATCAAAGCCTCTTATTGTGGGTATAGTAGAATTTTGCAGTAAATAGTTTACAGCATTAATTTATCAAACCATAAATTCATTAGAACACTTGGTAACGTTATTCACAAAAAGGCAAAGAATCTGTGTACCTAATAAGATAAAATAACAATGTCAAAATGAATAAAGCAGCTGTAAAGGGGCCTAGTCAATTAAATGCAGCTGTAAAAAGGCTTTGTCAAAGACAAAATAACATATAAGTAATACAAACAGTACACAGATACTACATGACTACAAACAATGTTACATCAAAAGTTTATAAATCTATTATTTTCCCTTATTACAAGATTCTAATTTTGACAGATTTCTCTTCCATACCTTACATCTTTAACAAAGTCATCTATCTATATTATAATATATTATGCCTTCCTCGATAGGTAGCTTTTTATTTCATTTTTAAACTTGGATTCATTCTGGCCTTCCATTTGTGCAGGTATTGCATTAAAAAAGCGAATACCATTACATTTGCAAGAGTTATTTGTTTTCTGGAGTCTGCACTTAGGAAATACAGTTTTTTTTGTGTTTCTGACGCTCTTTTTGATTCACATCAGTAAATTTCTTCAGGCTTTGATGTTTCTTACATACATTATACATTACGAATGTAATGAAGGGACTGTTAATATGTTTATAGTTTTGAAAATTTCCTGTACTGATTCTCTAGCTGATAAACTATGTAGACCATGAATTGCTCTCTTTTGCAATATGAAAACAGAGTTTCTGTCCGCAGCCGAACCCAATAATAAGATCCTATTGGACATAACACTGTGAAAGTAGCCATTCATTACAACATACCTCTTATTTCTTAAGCTCTTTGTCTTCTTGTTAATATTTCTTGTATTTTTAATGTTTTAGGTAAATTGTCATTTTCTGTGTAAAATAAAGTAAAGTTAGTAAACATTCTAAAATTATTTTGTGTTATTATATAGCATTATCTACCTTTCCAGGATTGTGATAAAAACAAATCTGTTTGTGTGTGTGACTCAGACCTTTCTGTTCATTCTATCAACATGGCAAAGTAGCTACTACACTAATTTCAATTAAAAAAAATATCTGAAACTCTTTTTCGCACACATTTCTTGTCACCAGCACTCAGCTGAATAATACAAAATAAGTAGTAGTACTTATTATACAATTATTACTCACGTGGCTCCTCGATATTCTCCACTGGCAGCTCAAAATTGTATTTTGGCATTTCTGTGCTACTTGGGCCAGGCTTGGGATCTACATTTGGCTCAATTACTGTAGCCGTTTCTAGTACCTAAAAAATATTTACATGTAAATTTTAGTAATGTGTAATAATGTAGCATTTTGAAAATAATAAATGTTACTTACCAATGCATCACTGTCATAATTATTAATTTCCACATGAAAGTCATGTGGAGCAATCCCCATAATTTCTAAGTCCTCGGGTGATGGTGATGGTGGTTTATCTCCACCCCCTGTCTTATTTTGGTCTTTTCGAAATTTCGATAAGTTGGACTTGGCAGCCAACTTCATCCTTTTCAAGCAAGTTTTAATTCTCCTTCGGATCGAAATTTTCCACATATTTCATTGAATCTAAAAACACATAAGTATGCTGAGTATTTAAGCAAACAATATTTCACTTCTAATGAGAATTCAATAAATACATACTTATTCGATATATTCTTCCACTCTTTCATTTTAGAAAATTTGCAGAGGTTTTAGTGGACTTGTCTTCTATAACATCTTTCGATTCCCCTATTAGCTGGCGCAGTACTTCCTATATTAAAAATAACATTTAAGATATGTTTGATAACAGACAATGTCAGTAAAATCATCGATAAAGTAAAATATATGATTTTGTACAACTTACTTTCTCTTCAGAACTCCAATTTTCACCGCGTTTTTCTTTTGTTGCTCCATTTTAATTCTCCAATACTATTGTTCCCCACACTAGACACTACCAATCCCACGAAACTACTAAATAAAATAGTACTATGCGTTTAGAAACAACGAACAAGAGCAATATTATAACAAAGTTATTGTAAATAAATAGTAAGCACTCAAATTTTCTGAAGTGGAAGATTTATTTGAACTTCTCAACTTACGCGCCACATTCGACTGTCATTGTTCTTTTGAGCTTATGACATAAGCAGAGTTGTTTTTTATTGACGCCACATGTAAAATGTATTCAATTAAAAAATACTTCTATTAATGATCATTAGGCCTATTTCATAAATTGAAACTTAATAATACATCAATATTTAATTAAGTTTTTACTAATGAATACATGTTTATCCATAAAAAGCGAATTTTAACATCATGTGAATGAATGAATGACAGCCTTTTCTTTGTTTAGTCTGTATAACCTTGGACTATCTTTGGTTTAAACTTGGACTAAGTAGTCCTTGGATAGTCTGAGTTTTGTAATAGGAACACATTTTAAACCTGGTACTAACTTTAGTACCGTATCAATCCTGGACTAGTTAGTCCTGGTTTAAACCTGTACTATCTTAGTTTTTTGGAATAAGACGGTTATAGTTGGTCCAGTCCCAGTAGTCCCTCACTATGTGGCTCAGTGGCTTTTGACATCGACATCGCAATTTAAAATCTACAAGCGCCTCCTATCATCGTTTTTTCGAACCATTTTTTTTATCTCGTCGGAAAACGCCTCATTGTAGACTTTTTGTAGACCTTAGTAACCTTATAGGGGTACAATATTGCTCTACATTATTTTGCTCTAGCTCATAGCGCTTGCAGTGAAATCGCCAAAGTTGTCCATTTATGATATTACATTAGAAGTCTTTATAATTATCCGTGTTCCTCTGCTATTTTATGCACGTATTATGCATATAAACCTTCCTGTTGAATCACTCTATCTATTTTAAAAAACCCACATCAAAATCTGTTATGTGGTTTTAAAAGATCTAAGCAATATAGCCAATATATAGGGACGGACATACGCGGGAAGTGACTTTGTTTTTAGCCCCCGACCAAAAAAAGGGGTGTTATAAGTTTGACGTCGATGTCTGTCTGTCTGTCTGTCTGTCTTTCTGTGTGTGTGTCTGTCTGTGGCACCGTAGAGCTTAAACGGATGGGCCGATTTCGATGCGGTTTTTTTTATTTAAAAGTTAATTACCGTGCGGGTGTTCTTAGCTATGTTTGGTTACTATCGATTCAAAATGGCCGCCTCCACAAAATGGCGGATAAAATATTTCTTCACAACCTACCTCAATATGGGTATCAAATGAAAGGGCTTAACTAGTAGAGTACTATACACTATAACAAATTTCAAATCCAAGATGCCGCCACCACAAAATGGCGAATTATATTTTTTTTTTCACTACTACCTCAATATGGGTATCAAATGAAAGGGCTTGATTAGTAGAATACTCTGCACTATGACAAATTACAAATCCAAGATGGCCGATATCACAAAATGGCGAATTACATTTCTTTTTTCACAACTCCCTTAATATGGGTATCAAATGAAAGGGCTTGACTAGTAGAATGTTGTACAGATAACAAATCTTAGGTAGTCGGGGGTTAGTCAAAATTTTTAATTTTGTTCTTGTATACTACCTATGTAGTTATTAGATTCGGCTAAAGTTTAAATTTCCTTAAGTCACAATAAAAAAAATACTTTAGAATATGTCATTATCGCTGTCATGTTTGATTTATTTACTACCTAATTTATTTTCAAATGTTGTCAATGTCAAATTCACATTTTTGTATTGTCTGCTTTAATTTGAAGTTTCTTATTTCTTAGTGAGAATTATAGAAATGAATCAGTCGTAATTTAAGTTTTTAGTGTTTTGATCTCCACGATTTTTATGTTATCGTGTGTGTTTGACGGCCAAATACGTTGATTGCACTAGTACAAATCATTTCCTCCCCTCATACGCCGTAAGTTCCATGCCTGGATGATCATCTAAAACAGTTTGAGCAAGTGTTAGCAAAATAATTTTGCATTAATTTGTTTTGTGTGGACATCAAGGAAGTTTCATTGCCGATACACACGTGAGCCAAGGCCATTCGGTGGTCGCACCCTTAATTAGATTATTTACAGCGGATCTACAAAACCCGTATATGCAATGTAGATGAAACCATGACAATATTTTGATTATGAAGCGATGCTCATAATCAGTCCTAACCGCACAGTTTCTTTGTGCGTGTGATAGTTGTCACAACGAGACGTTGAGACACATTTAAAATATATACTAATTGTGGAGTACATTGACTTTTGAATCTGTGAAACAGTGATAAACACTATACGAGGGGTGATCCAAAAGTAATGATAATCAATAATAAACACAATGAATAAAATCAAAAACTAAATTTATTTCTCAACATAGTCTCCTAGCAAGTCTATACATTTAGTCCATCTCTTTTCTAAACCTAAAATTCCCTTAGAAAAAAATCTTTATCTTGACTCTCAAAAAGTCCTCAACCGCGGCCATCACGTCGCTATCATCGTCAAATTTCTTGCCCCGGAGGTGTTCCTTGAGTCGTGGAAAGAGATAGAAGTCACTGGGGGCTAGATCTGGTGAATAGGGGGGGTGTTCCACCAGCTCAAAGCCCGCTTCCTGAATGGCAGCCATGGCAATTGCAGCTTTGTGAACCGGTGCGTTGTCTTGATGGAACAGCACTCCAGCCCGCAGTTTGCCTCGCCTTTTCTCCTTAATAGCCTCCCGCAATCTTCTTATTTGTTCTGCATAGTAGGAGCCTGTAATAGTGGCCCCTTTTCCAAGTAGTCCACCATGATTATTCCTTCAGCGTCCCAAAAACAGACACCATAACCTTCCCTGCTGAGCTTGACACTTTGAATTTCTTCGGCGTCGGTTCATCGGATCGTTTCCATGTCATCGATTGTTGTTTTGTTTCAGGATCAAAATGGTGGATCCAGGTTTCGTCCATGGTCACAAAACGTGACAAAAATTATCCTTGTCTGCCTGGAACTTTTCGAGATTTGCTCTTGACATGTCGACTCGTTTCTTCTTTTGCTCGTCGTTTAACATTTTCGGTACCCAACGCGGAGACCTTTCTCATATGCAATTCGTTCACAAGGATTCTTTGAATGCTGCCATATGAGATCCCTGTGACCTCAGCTACATGCCTGATAGTCACTCTTCGATCTTCAATGCAACTTCTTCAACTTTTTCACATTTTCTCCAGTGAGGGACGTCGATGGGCGCCCTTCGCGGTGTTCGTCTTCCGTCGATGTTCTTCCCAGCTTAAACTCCTTAGCCCAGCGTGCAACTGTGGAATATGGAGGAGAACAGTCCCCAATGTTTCCACCAAGTCGCTGTGTATGTCTTTGGTGACATTTTTTCAAGCAGAGGTATTTAATGACAGCTCTGATTTCGTGTTTTCCATTTTGATGTTCACTCCTTGACAGTCCGTATTCAAATGAATGTAGCTCCGGGAATCGTGGCCTATTTATATGATTTTTTTTTTCCTGAACTAGTGGGTAATTGAGCAAGTGACTGTAATTTTTGTATTTTTGTGTGCACTAGAAATAACTGATTATCATTACTTTTGGATCACCCCTCGTAAATGTAACTAGGTACTATCTAATTAGTCCCATTTCTCGTGATGTAATGCATAACGCTGATGCAAACATGATTATTAGTTCCATATTATTCATTGGGTAATGTGCAGAAACTTTTTTTATTTAACTATACTTATTGCTACTGCACATATCATACAAACTACGCTCTCCTGATAATTTTTAAAGGTTAAAATAAATATATACATATATGTACAATTTTTTAAATTAAAATAATGTAATTGGAAAGTTAAATGGTGATGATTCCAAACCCAAAGTACCACCAAATACTTGCACCAAACTTTAGATCAATCAACAGCAGGAGGATAAAATTTGAATTATTAGATTAGACCAAACAAATAGGTTGAGACATAAATACAATTTCATAATCGTATTTCCTCATTTCCAGGTCACAAAACTATGTTAACTTGGCATAATCCTTGTGATCCAGTGGTATAGTGTGAGATGTGACGTGCAGCTAGTATGTGAAGAAAGACACCATGTGGGTTGCAACATTCATCGGACTTTCGGCCCTCTTCACAGCTGTATATGGCACTGTCTACGTAAACACACTGAGTCCTCCACATGCCGTGAGTAGATTTTTGTGTAACCCCCTAATAACAATATATGGCTTCAATACAACTTTCATGTCTTGCTTTCTTCTGATATCACAGAATTGAAAATTTCCTGACTGATGCGACTTCTTTAGCCTAAAAATCCTTTACATATGTTTTTAAGTTTTTTTATTTAATGTACTTGTGTCACTAGGGTATGGAGTTGCTGTGGTGTTAGTTAGAATCAATAGGTCTTGCTGACGCAACGTACAAGTTTGTGTAGCTTTCAAGATAAATAAATTTACAATTACAAATCTCGGAAAGGAAACAATTTACATGACAAAATTATTATAATTATGTTAGTCCGTACCGCATATTTTTGTATAATTGGAAATGCAAAGTGTGATCGTTTTGAATTATTCTTTTTTTAAATTAAATTCTTGATATGCATTAAAACTAATGGTATAACATTAAAAGTCAAGTAAGTAATTGCTAAGTCAATATATTTAACATTTAAATTAAAAATACATCAAGAGAAGAGTATTCCTTTGAAAAATAAGTCATAGAATCTACTTGAATATTAGCATAGAGCATTATTTAGTTTAATCTCAAATGCCATTGCCCTGGGCATTAACAATAGAGATTCTTCATTACTGATTATGTTTTCTTGTTTTGTATTTGTTTACATCAGTTAACAACTTAACCATCACAACCAAAACAAACTTATCTAATTCTAGCAGCACAAAAAGACACAGTATTTTAAACAATCATTCGGATTTGAGTGGCCTCATAGCTTAGTTGTTCGGGTTCAATTTCCACCACATTTCCACATTAGTATTGTGAATACAAATATTTGTACTGTGTGTGAGTGTTTTTATGTATAATAAGTACAGTGTGAACTCTTTATAATGCTTTTTGAACAGCTTTGAAAAGCTCTTATAACAAAAATCTTTCTCGTAAAACTTAGTTCAATTTGGTTGGTTAGCCACAAAACCTATATACATATATTCTATATTATGAAAAAATTATTTCATAATAAGACATCAACAAATTATTTGACAATGTAATTGTTTCTCATATAAATATAAAACTAATCTTTTAAAGTGCAGTAATTTCTAAGAAATATACCTGAGCTCATAAATAGCCATCTCCCATTAGTTATTGTTAATTGTCTTAATTAGTGTGCCATTATTCCTAGATAACATTCTGTGAGTGTTCCAACTTTTGACTTAGTTACTAAACACACCATCCAAAATTACAGATGATTAAGTACTTAATTATAATTGATAATATTTTTTTTCTATTTATCTGATAAATTTGTTGGTCTTCCTTTGAAAACACCCAGGCAAAGTACAAATATTTGGGTTTGAAGCATAAACTAGTATTATACTTCAAACTACCTAAATATATGTAATTTGATGTTTGTAATTAACTACTCTTTTAGTCCTAAACAGGAAAAATAAGATAGATTGTGACGTCAAGTGCCTAAGCAAGCTAATTTAAATACATAAATAAATTTTAGAACCAAACAAAAATTTGGCCAATCATTCAGTTATATTTTTTGCATTTGCTAAAATATTGTCTTTTCGAAGTCTTGTGTGTAATGTCTCTTCTTAAAATGGTGAAGGAAAACATCGTCTGATACATTCATACATACTTATGATACATAAAAATATCCAGACACAGAACCAATTTGTATTCATCATATTCATAAGCTATCTAGGTAAATTAATATTCAACCTAGATGAGGTCTTGATGTGTTTTATAAACAGGGCACTTTATTCTAACCAAAGCAAGTTGATTAATCGAGATATATAGAGTAACAAGAAGAGCAGGACGTGTGCCTGATGGTAAACTAAATGCCGGAAGCCATAACAAAAAGTTGAAGAACTTTTGGAACATTGAAGAGTCCAAATCATTACCTAGCCCTGTACTGCACTAGTCACCCTGAGATATAAGATGTTTCATCTCTTTGTCCTGTAATTTCTGTAATATGTATAGCTGAAGTTTATACACACCCTCACAGAAGGAAATCCAGTATTCTAAGAGCTCCCATTTCCATCCATGAGGATGTAGGTATAGGCCATAGGTCATTTAAATATTATGCAGGAAATAGTAGGAATTATTTACAATTTTTTAGTTATTATTGTTAACCTTTGACTGTATGCAAGATGATGTGAGTAAATTTAATGGCTTACATAAGCAACAACACCGCATGTTGCGTCACTCTAAAGCTACGAGTAAAAGATTTTTTTACAATGTTAGGTTTGAACTTACCTGCCATCTTGCCTGATGTTAAGCATCGATGCAGTCTAGGACTGCTGCTTTGCTAGAATATTTTATCTGAAAGTTAAAAAGTCTAAAATTCAAATTTATTTTTTATCTGAAAAATCAAGAATTGACTTCAATTTAAAATTAAATTCCGACAGTCAACCAAATTTCATAACAACTATCACTAAGTCGTCCAGATAAAAAGTAAATTTCAGTTTTTTCTTCACATTTGAAAAACCTTCACACCGATTTCGATAAAATTTGTATGGGACCACTTCTGAACTATGATCTACCAAACCACAGATTTCTAAAACAAAAGGCAGATGGAACGTGCGGAACACAGATCCTTAGGTCCGGAAAGCAAATATCAAATGCCAAAGCAAATACAAACTCCAGTCAGTACGAAACTGACTTCCGTCTCGTACGGGAGTCCCGTGTGATTTTATGTTTTGTTTAAGATTATGCCGTCTTGTGTCATCAAACATTGCAAACATTGTTCCCAAAAATAAAAAAGGAAATTTCATAGGAAAGTTTGAATATTTTTACTGGTATTTATATAATTTAGACGATTTTATTTCGATTGATGAATAGAAACACAACACCTCAACGAAAATAGGACAGTGTTGCTATACTAAATTGAAATTATTTTCCCTGAAGTTAAGGTAAAATATAGATTCTAATTTTGTTTTGAAGATACTCGTAGACCAAATTATTGATGAACATTGTATAATTCAATTTTAAGCCCTATTTAATAATCGTTATTTTTTTAATTTAATGTGAATCGATGCCAAGAACAAATCCTCGCCGTTACTAGGGTTAATAAAAATACGAATAGTGTTGATGAAAACTATAGTTATGAAACGAATAGATAAACACAAATTCTCGCCGTTATAAAACGTCTCGTCTACGACTATATGTTTTGTAGACTCGATAAGAATAAATCCTCGCCGTTACTAGGGTTAATAAAATACTAATAGTGTTGATGAAAACTATAGTTATGAAACGAGTTTTTAATACTTCTGTGTACAATTATTACAAGCCTTTATTGCCAAACTAAACAAATTTGAAACCTAATTACAATCTATCACATCGGAATTATCGGGTTTAGTGATCGGCGTGTCTTGCGACACATAGGCCTCTTCCAGCTTTTTCCATGTTGTTATCTTATTAGCCTTTCTAATCCAAAATGCTCCACCAGTTTTCTAATGTCGTCCATCCATCTTTTATTTGTCTTCCCTTCTTCTTTTACCCTCTCGAAGTTGCCACTCCGTAATGATCTTTGTCCATTTCATGTTACTGTAGCTACTTCACAAAATGCCTGCTACATAACAGCACAGTAGCATACAGTTATTGAAACACGAAGAGATCAAATCATTATCTCGAACTGCACTGCGCTCGTCACTCCGAGATAAAAGATGTTTTACCTGTATGCCCTGTAATTTCACTGGAAACATTTCCCTTCAAACCGGAACACAGTAATGTTTGCACATTAATGTTTGGCAGTAGAATAACTGGCAAATGTGTGGTACTTGCCCAGACGGCCTCTGCAAAGAATCTTACTACTACTAAATCAATTATCAAAAATATGTTGTCCTCGGATACGCGAGTTTGAACAATGTCCTTTGATCTTGTTTTTCATGGCAGGTTACCAGCGGATCCTAATTTAACTAACGCAGCAACGCTTAACCCCGACTTCACCTATTCTTGTCGCTACTACTCCTACAGTCTATACAAAAAATGCGGGAGCCAGAAGCTTATGGTAGGTCCTGAATGGAGAATCGACGTTCAGGGCTGACCGCGAGCTTCTGGCTAGCCTACCCGAAGTCAAATCTCAGTGATAGATCCTAATTAGCCGGTTGTCATAAGTTAATGACAGAACCAAATCAGAATTGAGACTTTACTGAGACAACTTATCGGGCACTTTCAAAATATTTATTCCGAATTTCATTTTCGTAAATGTTAAATTTGTAAAAAGAGTAATTTATGAAATAAAAATGTGCAAAAAACAAAATGTTATTCGATACATATTATCGAAATGAAACGGTTGCTATATAACTAGTTTTAAAATAATGGATAGAATTAAAACATTTGTTGTAGGAAGATATTTTTGAAATTAATACTATGCGCAACGTTGTTTGTAAAATGAAACATTTTTATAAATTATAAAGTTTTTGAATATTATACGATTACTTGGTTTAAAAGTGAGGTTTTGTAAAAAAAAAATAGTGAAGCATTAGTGAATCGTTTAAACGATTATTTGTTTTTTTTTTATTTGTTGTTTGGCCCTATAAAAAGTAGCCCATATGCATTTTATCAAAACTAGTTTTAGTGGTAAAGATGATTGTTTTGGTTTTTGTTTAAACTGTCTAAGCGAGCAAATCATACTAATTAATATTTGCAATTCAAGTTGATTTTTGGTTGCATGTAAAATCAAAATTCTTAACTTCATAAAATGGAAATAAGATTTATTGTTATAAACAAGAAATCCTTGCATTATATATTATCGGTGTAATAATAAATTATTTTAAAATAATGTTTTATGCGTTTATTATACGTGAAAATTTCCAAAGCTTAAGACAACAATAGTGGGACTTTTTTCTTAAGACTGGGAACATTACACGCACACCAACGTGAGTAATTTGACAACGTCGGTGAGAGCTGTCACGCATACATAACTAATGACTGGCCTCACAGTGTCGTTCACGAAGGTTTCATCTGTTTAGAAATCTGTGTACCAAACAAACAATAGAACCATCAAAATCGATTCAGAATCGGTGGAGCTATCGCGTAACGTACATACCTCTAAGAAACCAACCGAGTTGAGAAACTCCTCCTTTTTTACATTCTACTTTTATCTGCGATAATTCATAGGATTCATGCTTTATACATAGTATGTCACGGCTGGTCTATTGGGAAGAACGGCGACTACCGATCTGGAGCGCCGGGTTCGAATCCTATGCGCACCACTGTCATTTCGAAGTCATGTGCGTAATGTCGACTTAAAAACGGTCAAGGAAAACATTGTGAGGAAACCGACAACCTACATCCTTTCGTTCCGTAATCGTCCCTAGAATCTCTCTAGGACTTGCGGGAGGTCCCTATGACTGCGAATTTATTGTTATTCTTTGTGAAGAGAGACAATAGATATACACAACCGCCTGATGGTACGTCACTTATATTAGACACCATCAACATCAGAGATGATGAGGACTATTTGCTAGCCCATAGCGGTGTTGAAAGATACTCTTTAAAAATCTTCTATTTCCCGTTCCTGTAATTTTCCATCAATGCAAAGCCTATGTGCTATTACCAGTGCCGGCGTTAGGGTAGGGCGCAGTAGGGCGCCCGCTTAGGGCGCAAGATAAAGGGGCGCCGCGCCGCAAGAGCAGGCGCTGTTTTATGGCCAGTCCGTAACTAGGCGTCGCGCACTGAGCTGGTCAAATCAAAGAAAAAAATACTTCGCCCAGAGCGCTGGTAGTGCTAAAACCGCCACTGGCTATTACGGACTATAATGTTCCAAATTTCAGTCCAACTTGATCAAGCAAAAAACATCGAAACTTTTACATTTTGTAAGATTTCTACTGTGATGTCAAGCTGAATGACGAAGAGAATGTCTTGAGTTTTTTTTTTGCTGTGGATATATTTTGCAAAGTCTACGTTGTGATGCCCAGTTTATCTAAAATAGGTGTAAATAGGTGAACCACTAGAAACCAGTCTCAAAACCAGTTCTATGCAGAAAAGATTAGAATTTAAATTGGCCTGCAACATTTTCAACAAATTGTAAATGCCACAAATGTGATTGAAAAATGAACTTATTGTAAAAAATTAAGATAATTGTTTATTTTCTCCGAAAAAACCAAAAAACTGACAATTCTTTTTGTTTTTAAATTTTCGTGATTTGAACACATAATGTAAACACTTGACTAAATTTCTTAAGAAGTTATGACTAACTCGTCGACATAAATGTAAGAAAATATTAGTTTTTTGTTGATATTTCGAAACTCACACTCAGATTTCGATGAAACGTAGGTATATGAGAACCACCTCTGACGTATTTTTTACCAAACAAACAAGAACAAAATTATAAATTTTGATTAACCCCCGACTACCTCGGATTTGTTATTTGTATAACATTCTACTAGTCAAGCCCTTTCATTTGACACCCATATTGACGGAGTTGTGAAAAAAGAAATGTATTTCGCCATTTTGTGGTAGCGGCTATCTTGGATTTGAAATTTGTCATAGTGCATAGTATTCTACTAGTCAAGCCCTTTCATTTGATACCCATATTGGGGTAGTAGTGAAAAAAAATATATAATTCGCCATTTTGTGGTGGCGGCATCTTGGATTTGAAATTTGTTATAGTGTATAGTACTCTACTAGTTAAGCCCTTTCATTTGATACCCATATTATAGTAGGTTGTGAAGAAATATTTTATCCGCCATTTTGTGGAGGCGGTCATCTTGAATCGATCCGCACGGTAATTGACATTCAAATAAAAAAACCGCATCGAAATCGGCCCATCCGTTTGATCTCTACAGACAGACACACATACAGACAGACAGACAAACATCGACGTCAAACTTATAACACCCCTTTTTTTGGTCGAGGGTTAAAAAAACATTAAAATAAAATCGCTGCCCAATTAGCGGAGCTACGAGTACCGCGTAACACATTTATGTACATATATAAAAAAAAATACATCAACCGCATTGAGAACCACATCCTTTTTTGAAGTCGGTTAAAAAGAATTGGACAGAATAAAAGGTGCATCATTGTGCTTCAAACCAAGATTATTATCCAAAAACATGTTTTTGTATTGTGTTTGATGCGTTACTGCGTCAGGTAAAAATGTCATTTAGGTAAACGACCCGAGGCCCTACTTATTCTGCAAACTCGTTTGGTGATAACTTAAATTGTGTTTAATTCCATGAGAAATAAGACGGTTTGTCATTTAAAAGGATGACCGACATCCATGATATGTCCTTTAATAAAATAAATAGATAATTGTAACGTTCTTTACATATATTTGGCTCATTTTGAAGCTTATTACCAACCAACGTAAATTTTGTTGACTTGTTTTAATTCATTTATTACATTACTAGCAGCTCTCCGCGGCTTTGCCCGCGTAGTTCCCGTGTTTGTAATCTGTGTTCCAAATTTCAACCTACCTGATCCGTTCAGAAGTTCCGACGTGATTGAGCAACTAACATCTAAACCGAGATGATTTATTCATGATATATTGTATAAGTGTATTTAATTACAACGTCCGGCATTGCAGTCATCGCGCAAATGAGTAATTTTACAAATTAAACTTATCAACTCATAATACGTTGAACATCTGGTTATGTGCTATATTTTATGCTACCCTAAGCTGTGCTAGTTTAGAGTCATTGTCATTGTAGTGTAGCCATACAATGGAGTAATATCATAATTAATCATGTGCACTTGTGCACTGTGCACATCATAAACAATAGTATCGTCATTTTTTTAATTTTTAATTAATGATAATGACTCATTTATAGCTTCGACGCGGGTTCGCAGCTCGTTTAGCACTCAAAAATTAGTTTAGTGCTAAACGAGCTGCGAACCCGTGCGCGAACTCTCCTTGAAAAAGATCGCCGGACGCGATCGAAACTTGAGTCGGACTGGACTGACTATATTAAACGTGAGTTACCCGTGTATTTATGTAAAAAGATTATATGTTTGTTGGTCGGAACGTCTGAACGGATCGGTTTGAAATTTGGAACACAGATTGTAATCTGAAATAACACATACCTACTAGGCTACTTTTTATTACGAAAAATATATCAAACATCGCTAAGAATTCTCCCGACTAATTCACATTTTATTCAGAAAATGTTCTTATTATTCGTCTATAACTATTGTAAATTTAGTTTCTGTTTCACTTGTACGACCAAAACGAGCTGTTCTTATCTAGCACAGTTGAATTCAAAACTGGAAATATCTTTGTGACATTATCGTATTAATTGTATTTTGCATAACGATAATGATTCATTCCAGTGGACTTTACATCGATAATAGAGTTGCATTTGAATTCTCGCATGATGTTAAGCGAGAATACTGTTTGCAATGGAGCGCGTTTACCTAGCAGAAACCGATTCACTCTCAGCTTGAAAACACGTGGATTACTACTTAAAATATGTCAACTTTTGTTAACTACAATTTTTTAAAAATCGTATATTTTTTGCCCCATACAAAATAAAAAATTGTATTTGCCCAGTCTAAAAGCATCGAACTCTACGTAACTAGAGTAAATGATGTGCCGAAGTGAATAATCAGATGAGTGAAAGATCCGAAAGAAGCTAAACAGTGATAGAGAGGATAATAAACAATCGTTTTTTGGGACATGTGTTGAGTTTTAACAGCAACCGATATCGATTTATACATATTTTGTATGATCACAATTTGACGGTTAATGGTATTTAATGCTAACCAAAGCCTGTATTCGTAATCAGCCCATAATAACGACATACTCGTAGATGCTGGCATGCGCGGTCCGAAGGGGGGGGTCACAGGGGACATGACCCCCCCCCCCCAAAATCGTATACGTTACACTAAAAATCTAAGAAAATTAGAAATATCTAATAGTACATAGACTATTTTTTAACGCGGGAAAACAACTGGAACGGAAACTACGCCGGTAAAATCGTGAGGCGCTACTAGCAAAGTATTTTTTTGCTCGATTTATTGTATTTCTACTTGTGACCCCCCCCCAAAATCTGAGGCTGCGTACTGGTGACACCCTCCAAAATTCGAGGCTGGTACCGCGCCTGGATGCTGGTCAACTTAATCGTTGGGCTTACGCTTTCAGCCGTCACCAGCCTTTCGTAAATGTATTGTTTTTAAACTTTCGCGATTTGAACACCTAATGTTTATAATGTATCTACAGGACTTAATCACGATTTAAATCGTGATTAAGTCCTGTAGATACATTATAAACATTTCGTAAATGTATCACTCCGTCTAGTCTCGGGGTCCTACACTACGTTCGCCTTTACTAAATTACAATGAAATAAAACAGAAAATACAATACACCTCGCACCTAAACTTGTCAGGCGGTAATTAAGACAGTCCTGGGGGTCCTACCACAGGGCTGTCTTAGTTACCTACTAGGAGATACTTTCAACACATCAGATGAATGCAAAAACTGTTATAAATAAACAGTTCTCATTTAATCGACTTCTAAAAAGGAGGAGGTTATCAATTCGACCACGATGTTTTTTTTACACATCACGTGGCGATAAATGCTTCCCCTCAATGGGATTCGAACATATTGCGATAAATTCATGCAAATAAAAAGTTTAATTGACACAAATTAATCGTACGACCACCCAAACCAATAAGTACCTAATGTGTAATGTAAACCCTTTTCGAAGGTCGATCGGTATCAGTATTGTCTAGAAATAGAAATGACCTGTGGACGCGTAACTTGATAAAACCAACGTTAAAGTATTTGATGAGCCTAAGTATATCAGTATTATTAATTACACGATATTTGCCGTGGTTACGAATACATTTTTTTTGATTGTGTGAAGTGACGAGACGAGCAAGTCGTGTGCCTAATGGTAAGCGACATCCCTGCACATAACAGCAAAGACACGCAACTATTGGAACATGAAGTTCTAAATCATTACCTAGCACTGTACTATGCTCCTCAACCTGTAATTTCACTGGAAATATTTCCTTCAAACTTTATTACCGAAATAAAAGGTACAATGCAATGCTTTTTGAATTATCAAGAAATATACGCGAAATAATTCGTTAAGGTGTAGCTAGTCTCACTATGACAAATTACAAATCCAAGATGGCCGCAACCACAAAATGCCGAAATACATTTCTTTATTCACAACTTCCTTAATATGAGTATCAAATGAAAGGGCTTGACTAATAGAATGTTGTACAGATAACAAATCCGAGGTAGTCGGGAGTTAATCAACATTTTTAATTTTGTTCTTGTACACTAAAAACCTACTAACTCCATCTAGTTGCGTAGTTTGGGTTTATTTTGCTTCTGGGAATGGGTCATTGCCAAAGACAAAACTATAGATTAGGCAAAGAAAATGCAGACCATATTAAGATCAGATAAGAGCCATCTACCATTTATGTCCATTGTTTATACTTTTTTTCCTTATTTGAAATCGTTTGTGAACCATTCCATATGTTATGATGTATTGCGATCAAACGACTAGTCCAATTCATCCCGAAAACATTGTGTAACTAGCTGTGCCACACAGTTTTTTACCTGCGTTGTACCCGAGGGTCTACCGCGTAACAAAGTCTTAACTTTGATATTGCTCGCTCTTTTCTATTCGCTTGAAATGATAGAGACGGCAATAGCAAAGCCATACCCGATTTAGTTGGGCGGTAGAAGAAGAAGAATCCCGTGATTTTCCCGAGTAGCCTTTGTAGTCTCTAGTCTCCAGTACGCAGCCTCATATTTTGCTTCACCAGTAGAAATACAATAATCAAGTAAAAAAATACTTTACTAGTAGCGCCCCACGATTTTACCCGCGTAGTTCCCGTTCCAGTTGTATTCCCGCGTTGAAAAATAGACTATGTATTATTACATATTTTTAATTTTCTTAGATTTCTAATTTAACGTATGTGATTTTGGGAGGGAGTCATGTCACCTGTGACCCCCCCTTAAAAACCGCGCATGCCTAGACTGTACAAAGTTTCGTGATTATCGGTTAAATAGTTTTCGTCGTAAAAGCGTAACAAACACACCTTCACGTTTTTAATGTTAATTAGTAGAATCTGATATCGCACCGCGAGGTCCCAAGGATTAGTAGTTCACGGGGTTCGATTCTAAAATCGAATCGATCGAATGAAATCGATCGATGGATCGAACTACGCAGTGGAACCATGTGGCCTGGAGGATATTGTATCTGTGATTGTGGTATTTGATAGTTTGAACGGTCCTTCCTACAAAGTCGAGTAGTGAAGAATAAATTAGGTTATCCGAGTGTAACCTACTGCCACTTACGATAAGAAATTTAAATCGCACTGATATTACAGCACATAATATTTATCACAGAAGCAATGTCAAACTTGCCAAAAAAAACTGGTATTGTCTATTATTGTAAAAATCCAAGTATTTTTATTATGAATATTACGACAATTCGAATGTTTGTTGGTCAATCACGTCGGAACGGCTCAACAGATCGGTTTTGAACTTTGGATCACTGGTAAATTATAATCTTAAAGGGAGAACCGCGCGGGTAAAACCGCGGGGCGGTGCTAGTACAAATATTATAATACAGACTTAAATCATATCATGTTTATGTTCGGTTTTGTTCATGTCTCGAATATGTCGTTTGTCGAAGTTGAATCCAAGTCTTCTAGAAAATAATTTCCGTTGTAATAACCCTTAGTAAGTAGGACTCACTTTTAAGCTTCTTTTTTAATAGTTTACAATATATGTTCCCGGTTGTTGCTTTTTTACATGTAGTGGTATATCAAGTTAACTGACGTCTGTTTATATTTTTTGTCATCGTGAATCATGCCACTCTGGTTATGAAACACTAAGATAAGATAAGATAAGAATACTCTTTATTAAAAGCCACATAAATACAAAAATAAAACAAAATCACAAAAGAAACTTAAGAATAACTTAACTTAACACTGTTTTCGATGAGATGATATAAAATATCATTGAACCTGAACTGTGACACTGGCAAAAGTTTTATTATGACCTAAAACTAAAATGGAACCCTATTCTAAAGATAAGTTTTAAAATTAAGACCCTCACAGTCTGTTTCGAGAATAATAATAAATAATCGTTTATTTGACAGATACCTTATTGACAATCCCAATATCAGACCATATCCACAGAGCTGATCTGGTTGACATACTTTTGTGACCGGCTCCAGTTTAGGAAGATGCCAATCGACCAGTGACGTTACACAATTTTAGCAGCTGTCAAAATTAACCAATAAATCGTCATTTGACATCTAATTCTGCTGAAGATTTCACACAAACCGACCCTGTTACACCCTGATTGTTTTATTTAATGGAGTATAATGTTATCGCGGGTTCAGCCGATCAGCTGATAGGGACTGCCTTGAGAATAGATCCAAGTGTAATTTGTCGTTAGTAACGTAGAAACGTACCTTGGGGAGATATGTTTTTAGGTACTATGGAAGTGGACGGGTCACGTGAGCAGAATGCAAACAAATACAAATACAAAAATCTTTATTGCTGTTTGCAGGTAAGATAAGATGATACAAAATATTTCAAAAGCTGATCCATACAAACTGTCCTCTTCTTAGAGGCAACACAGTTTCTACTAAATTTATACAATGAAAATAATAGTGAGCTGATAAAGTCTTCTTCGTTTTTCATTTTTAGCTTTTAATCGGTTGTATCATGGGGTTGTGTCATCTGATTCCTCTTCTATTAATTTCTGGCTTCTATCTGGCGTCAAAAAACGTCAAAGTAAAGGTCATTACTACTAAGGAAACCTCTCCGTTCGCGTTCGCCCCACACTCGTCCGGTTATTTACTTGATCTAGTCTAATTATTATTTGCTTGCTCTAGCTCGGTTATTTAATCGTACTGGTCTGGTTATTTATTCGTTCTTGTCCAATTATTTACTGCTTCTATTCCGGTTATTTAGTAGCTTTACTCCGGTTTTGATTCGCTCTAGCCCGGTTATTTATTATTTTGATTAAAAGTTTGGAATATGGCTCCGGCGGTTATGCGGAGATTATTCCAAATGTTAAATTTTGTCATTGTAAATAAATTAGGTATATCTTACTTCACTAAATGAGATAGGAATGCGTTGCCTGCATTTGTATTCCTCTAATGCTTATAATTGGATGTTTTTAAATCTAGAGTAAATTGAAAAGCACGCCCCATCGTATACGGTATCTTCAATTAACACCAGACGAGATATCGATCAAGCCATAAATAAGCCTGTCACTATACTTTTATAAAACAATCAATATAACATATTTAACGTTCTAATTATAGATAAGTACTTATTGAATAGTAAACAGTACCTAAGATAACTTTGTAGTCCTGATAGTAGCTATCTGAGCCAATATGGGGAGTTTTCCATTTGATATGAGCAGTTGATCGCTAACCGATCTCCATTGAGGTTCCGCGAGTATAGTTTCCTTCCTGTGTCGCGATAAACGGACTTTCCCTTTATAAATAAGCTACTAAAATAAATTATCTAAATTGGTTTAACAGTTGTTTACTAACGTAAATATTGCAAAAGTTTAAGATTTGCAGCGGATTTTTTTAAAGTTTTACTTTTTTAGGCGCGCTTGAAAATTAGAGAGTGAGTTTTAACGATAAAAAACGACTCGATAGTGAAGTTAGTTGCTGGCGTTTTTTAAAAGCTCTGACAGTTGGCCCCTAGTGACGTAGTGACCTCTAATGCTTAGCCCACTTTGGGCGAGCGCAGAAGGAGCGTTAGTAGTATTACTTCTTAAAAATTAAAGAACAAGAACAAAATTAAAAATTATGATTAACCCCCGACTACCTCGAATTTGTTATCTGTACGATATTCTACTAGTCAAGTCCTTTCATTTGATACCTATATTAAGGGAGTTGTGAAAAAATAAATGTATTTCGCTATTTTGTGGTAGCGGCCATCTTGGATTTGAAATTTTGTCATAGTCCAAAGTATTCTACTAGTCAAGCCCTTTCATTTGATACCCATATTGAGGTAGTAGTGAAAAAAATAATATAATTCGCCGTTTTGTGGTGGCGGCCATCTTGGATTTGAAATTTAATATAGTGTATAGTATTTTAATAGTCAAGCTCTTTCATTTGATACCCATATTGAGGTAGGTTGTGTAGAAATATTTTGTCGGCCATCTTGTTGCACGGATATTAACCTTCAAATAAAAAAAATTGGTTGCCTGTAAAGTCGGTATACGGGCGAAAGTTTTACGTGACAACGACTTTGAGTGGTAAAATAATTTTACGGAAGGGACGCGTGCCTTTCACTTTTTATGTCTGTCTCTCTCGCTCTTAGACGGGCTAACCATGCCCGAGTGGAAGGGACGCGTGCCTGTCACTCGCTCTCGTTGAGAGCGCATAACGTGAGCGGAGCGTAACGCAGTTTCTTGAAGTGTCACCCGGCAAACCAATTTATAAGACGTTGTCACGTCAAAAAAAACAGCATCGAAATCGGCCCATCTGTTTGAGCTCTACGGTGCCACAGACAGACACACACACAGACAAACACACACAGAGACAGACAGACAGACAGACAGACATCGACGTCAAACTTATAACACCCCTTTTTTGGTCGGGGGTTAAAAACACCAACAAGCAGGCGTATTTATGTACGTACAATACAACATATGTACAAACTTATATACCAGTGTCGATTGTGTCATGTGTTGTGTGTCAATTCTATAGATTTTTTCAAATTTTAGTAAAAAAACCCATAACCCAGCGCATAAAAGAAGTTTTCGCTTCAAAAACACTCATCTGTAACCTCATCGCGAATTATTGAATCAGTAGCTCTCATTTGTTTTGTACTTATAAAAAAATATATATATCGGAGAAGATAAACGTTGTTCCGATTAAGTATATTTCATCATCATCATCATCATCAGCCGCAAGACGTCCACTGCTGAACATAGGCCTCACTGCTGAGCGTAGGCCTAAGTATATTTAAGGAAATAATAAACTTTAAAATTGTATGCGAAAGAACGACATAATTATTAGTTTTAGACTGCGCGCCGTGGTTTCATACAATATAAGTAACGTAAGATCTGACTTTTTTTGTTTAAATGCAACCTAAACGTTATCGATGTTATCGAAAATGTTTGTTTGTTTACTTTGTATTTGTACGTTAAAGTATTATTTCAACTACTCGTACAAAAATCCGTTCTAAATGTTTTTAAACTCATTTCAACTAAATACCTAATTTAAAATTTAAGAAAAAGCAAACACCGGCTTTAACCCAATTAACAAACTATTCCAATGAGACATCGACGTTTCGGAGTAAACGAAAATATCATCGATGTATGCAAAGTTTAGAATTCTGTTCATTTCACAAAAAACGCTAAACTGATTTTGATGCAATTTATACCAAACAAAAAACCACCTTAAAATCGATTTACAATTGGCGGAGCTATCGCGTATCATACATAGATCCAAAAAACATTGAGAATCCGAATTGAGAATTAAAAGGAAAGGGAACATTTTTAGGAACAAAATCTCAATTCACAATTGTTAATCTTTTAATAATAAAAGAAAATCCCCAGCAGATGATAACAAACCAAAGTTATTAGCAAACATTGAATTGTTTCATTGAAAAGTGTTGTGCAAATCCATTCTGAAGTTGTTGAAAAATTGTTCAAACAAAGTGATCGTATTTGTTCATAATTAATGAACCACGCAAGCACGGGGTACCGGCGCAGGAGTGGCGTAGGATGAAATAACATCATTGTTCTGTGAAAAGTGACAAGTGGTTAAGCGAATTGAAGCCTTAACTACTGCGAAGTGAGGTGGTTCTGACGGCGTTCTTTCTGTGACAAGTGATCTAGTATTTTCGAAGATGGTAGCAGATTTGGCTCTTAACACCGTGAAGGTTATGCATATTGTGGCGATGCAGCAGTTTGTTAGTTTATTATTTACTTATAGTTTTTAAAAAAGGCCCGTTATGATATTAGAGAAATATTCGCAATGTAGTAATTGAATAATGTATATTACCCATATTTTGTAACGCGCCAAAAAATGAGGACATTTTTTTAAAAACAAATACTTAACGTGATTCATTATTTATGTTGTTTCATTCTAAGTTATATTCATTCTAGGATATTTCTGTAATGTCAAAACGTGCTTTTATTTTTGAGAAAATAATAATATCATTAATTAGTAATGTAGCATCTGTGTATGTATCTATGTAGTCTATGTAGCAGTACCGCCTTGATTTCAAACGGTTTTTTTTTGTGCAAAAGTCCACATCAGATTGATCCGCCTGATAGTAAGCGAAGTAATTACATAATTCTATGATTTTCTTATTGATTTTGTGATAAAAAAACAGTAATTGCAAAATGTGTATGTCTGCTATGTTCATAACATTATCTAACACAGTTCCATTTTCTAAAGTATGTGTGATACTTATATTGTAATACTTTGTTTGGTTAATTTCTGTAAGTGATGTTAAGTTTTCTAAACATGATAAAAATACGTGATCTAATACTTCCTTGTCCTTTTTTCTTTGGGTTCATAGCTCGAAAGAGCAACATTGTTTCATAGTTGATGTTTTAAAAAGTCCAACGAAGACGTTTGACTCTAGTATCGTAAAAATAACATCTAAACTGTGATATACGTTGCCTGGATATATATATATATATTTATACCTATATATATATATATATCTCATATATATATATATATGGTTATCTATTTTAATTTAACCAATGTCCCACTCAAAGGTCTCACTTTTTATCCGGTCCTAACGGATGAAGTGGATTCGGATATATAACATGTTTTAAAGCATGTTAGTTTTAAGTTCAGATCTGTTGGCCTAATTTTCTTTATGTATTATTTCTAATTTAATAATTTTATTATCAAACCACTGTATTTTAACAAAAATCAATTCTGTATCAATCTGTATTTTAAATAAATCTGCTGGGCGTCTTCAATTCGACATTAAATCGATATCTTATAGGTAAGCGCGCTTTATCGTGGATACGATATGGCGGGGGCGAGATGGTGGTAAATTTCAAACCTAATATCGATATTAAAAATGTAGACTAGGTACATAAACTGAATTGAAAATAACCTGAAAAAAGTAACTCAACTTCTCCACTTCATTCTTCGCCGCGGCATCGTCACCTGATAGCTCGCTGTTATAATGCACAATTATAGAGCATAGCTAAAGAGATAATATTTCTGTTTCAGATCGTGGAGGAGTTCGGAGACATGCCGGCTGACTTCGGACCCGACATCCCGCCCGACGGACTGCGCGGCTTCCTCGTGCCAGGCGACCCACCGGACGGCTGCACTAACATGACCAAACCGCCGGCAATCGCTGACAACTTCACCGAGCGATGGATTGTGCTCATTTCCAAGTAAGTTTCAACCTTACCACCTGGAACGTAAAGTGCTTCTGACGGGGCAATTACTTGGTGGCGAGCGATAAACTGGTAACATGCCCAAACCGCCTGCTGATACTTGATTGGCTGGCCTGGCGGCTTAGTTGGTAGTAAGTCTGCCTGCGAAGCCGTGGGTCGTGGGTTCAATCCCCGCTCAGCGCAAATATTTGTGTGAGGAATACGAATATTTGTACTATACCTGGGTCTTTTGAAAACATTGTTTTCTATGTATAACTAGCGGCCCATTCCGGCTTCGCTCGGATAATAACCTAGATACCAACTGCAGCGCCATCTGCCGGGCTGATTTGTGAATCTAAACCATCCAGGGCCCTACCCAAACGTATACAAAAAAATCATTCAAATCGGTCGAGCCGTTTAGGAGGAGTTTACTTACAACGAAAAGTGACATTGATTTTTTTATATATAGATAAGTATATATTTAAAAATATAGTACCTGGTTGACCGAGCTTTGCTCGGTTTAAATGCGTTTATAAAGGGCTCTAAGTAAAAGATTTTCTCAGAAAAAAAAATAACAAAAAGAAAAGACCCGAGTGGTCAGGATTCGAACCGGGGCCTGTTGACTCCGAGGTCGAGCATTTTCCGTCTGAGCCATTTAGACTTAAACAACAGCGGCGAAATATGATATCGTATTTTAATGACATTGTAGGAGTTTTTCATTGTCTAAAAACGCGCATAAATGATGTTTTGGAAAAAGAAAACCTAGCTATATCGATTTATCGTCCCCGAAACCCTCTGTATACATAATTTCATCAAAATCGTTCGAGCCGTTTCCGAGATTCAGATTCTATATATATATATATATATACCTACAAGAATTGGTCGTTTAAAGGTATAAGATAAGTATTATATCAGATATCTGTCTCCCATAATAAACAAGCCTTACTTATTTTGGGGCTAGATGGTGCTGTGTGTGAAATGTCTACCAATATTTATTTTGAAACATTCACCGGGCGATGGATTGTACTCGTTTTCCAAGTACGTTTTGAGTTTACCACCTACAATGTAAGATTTTTCTAACAGCTTAGTTACTTAGGGCCCTCGGTCCAATGAACAGGAAAATGTTCGTAATAACTATATACCCAAATCACTATAGGGTTAGCCTTTGAAATTAGGTTTAGTACAGATTATTATAGCGTAGATTTCCCTCAATTTGTCCAGAATCCCATCTTGAAATTCCGACTTAATGTTCATGGGGCCATCAGCGGATTCTACCTTTTCGAACAAAAAAAGATTTATCAAAACCAGTCCAGGTGTAATCGATAAATCGGGGAATGTACATAAAAATAATGTCATTGTCGAATTGAAACCCTTTGCTTATTTCAAGTCCGTTAAAAATCGACTCAAATACAAATTTAAAATTAAACTTTGACTCGATCAAATTTCATTTTTTTTTTTTTTGTGAAAAAATCTACGTTGGATTTTGTTGAAATAGTGGTTTTCAAAAACCGCTCCGACTTTGATAAAATTTTGTAAGGGACCATTCATGGAGTATAATATCCTTTCGAACAAAACATAAATACTAAAATCGATTCCGGTGTTCTCGAAAAACGGGGAACATACAAAAAAAACTATACTCGCGTCTCAGTTCATAAAAATCGTTGATATCGATCGAGTGCCTTGAAACGAAATCCTTGTCCATTCTTATCAAAGGCGATGCACTGAAGGTTGGCACATCACAGCCACAGCTCACTTCATTTAAATGTATCTAGCTATCTACACGGAGATTATAACAATATTGTTACAACATAGAAGGAAGAGACGATCAGGACAGGCACCTGATGGTATGGTATAGATATATTTATAGTTTATTGTAGAACTTAGGTTTGAAGAGCGATGTTTCCAGACAAACGACAAGGCAGAAATAAATTATTTATTAAATGTAAAGGTTTGCGGCACATCGCAGAGCTATGCACTGGCATGGACTCTTCGTGTTCAAATAACTATGTGGCACTATGTTGTCATAGATAGGCGTGTTGCTTAATCAGGCACTTGTCTTGGTCGTCCCCACACTTTATCTATATATATATTATATCATAAAGCTTCAGAGGTTAATTGTTGACCGCGCTAATCTCAGGAACTCATGGACCGATTTCAAAATTATTTCCCTATTGGATATGTGCGTGATTCCTGTGTGCTATAGGCTATATACCACGGGCGAAGCTGAACGGACTGCTAGTATCTATACTAATATTATAAAGCTGAAGAGTTTGTTTGTTTGTTTGAACGCTAGGATCTCGGGAAGTACTGGTCCGAATTGAAAGATTATTTTTCTATTGGATAGTCCATTTATCGAGGAAGGTTTTAGGCTATAGAAAATAACTCTACTATTAATTGAAGCGGAGCATGAAACAAGAATGTAACAAAATCGGGAAAAATATTCCCTTTTGAGAGTTTTCGTACGTTTCGTGCTTTGACATGACACATGACAGCATGTGTCAAAGATTGCGTCATTGAATTTTAGTAATCTGTGCATTGAATATAAACCTTTACTATTTTTTTTCTTTATCTGAGTTGGTACGACCAATTTCCGACAGGTGGCGTAGCAGGTAGCTGAAGAGGTTTTTTGTTTGAAATCGATATTCTCAGGAATGAGTGAACCGATTTCAGTCATTCTTTCACCGTTGGATTTGTACAGGATCCCGATGAGTGCTATATAATATACCACGGGCGACGCCGGGGCGGGCATCTAGTTATAAATAAAAATTGGCAGTCATAGGGGCTGACGATAGAAGTGAAACTTGAAACTCAGAATTTGATAGCTCACTTTGGAAACTACGGAGAGCGCTGCTTGTCTGGAATAAATCTTCAAAGCATTGTCGTCTAAATAAGTCTTCTAAGCATGGCCATCTAGACTAGATGGCCAAGGTTAGATGTGTAAATGTATAATTGTAACCATCAGGTCTACTACGAAGTCCGATAAACGATATATCGGCCGAAGTTATGGACGTTTTATACCACGAAACACAAAATAAATTTTCACTTAAAAAATCTTGCATTTCCAATGTTTTGAGTATGGTGTCCGTACTGTTTCTGCATGACCAATGGCCCTGTGTGACGTGTCTGTCTGTTCCCTTGCAGACACACGGAGGCGTGCCCGTTCGAGCAGCAGGTGCGGAACGCGCAGGCGGCCGGCTACGACCTCGCCATCGTGCACAACGTCAACTCCTCGGACCTAGGTCAGTACCACTGGTTTTTAGCTATTACAGGTTAACTGGAGCATCTCCTCAAATGTTGTAGTGATAGGACTCTTTGCAGAGTCCACCTGGGAAATACCACACCTATGCCAATTATTCGGCCGCCAAACAGTGATTTGAAAACATCACTGTGTCCCGGTTTGAAGGGCAGTGTGACAACATTTGGACAAAACTATGAGATGGTCGAAATCGGGAAGGATCGTTGGTTTAAACTAAAGAATGAGCCTGGCTCAATCAGCTTGATATTTTGAAGGGGTCACTGATGTTAATACAATATGTTGAGTAAATTAAGCTTTATTGCACAATACATGATATACATTCCTTCGATTGCGTGGAAAAGATCGCTTTTAGCGATAAAGTTGCCATTTGATTCACTAGCTTTAAGGCTATGTAATTTTGTGATTTTTGTGGACAATAAAGAGATTAAGTATATCTATCTAGTTGTACACAATGTTTTTGCACACGTTATACAAAAAAACGGAACATAAAGCACCGTTAAATGTCAGCAATACATGAAATACATCGCGGGTAGGATCATCAAGTAGTTTTCTATTGTACTGAATATTTAGAAGATTTTTCTATTTGACGTGTACGATGTTGGGGGGTCATATCCCATATAATTTTCCACTTCGGACCGCGCTTATAGCGAGCGTCCGAGCATCTTTCTCACACAATCTCTCTCTCTAACGCCCGAGCGACACAAGGTTAGTTTTTCAAGCTAGTGCTAGTAAGCTAGCAAGCTAGTTTCGTTCTTAGACAACGCTACGCAACACCAGTTATGTCTACACGAAGTTATGTAACGAATAAGCTTGCTATCCTAGTTTGAAAAATTAGCCTCGAGTCGCTCGGGCATAAAACGCACTATGTCGATGGTATGTCACACGCACATGACGTTAGCGTCTTGCACGACGACGTTACAGCTCTCCCCTATGGGGTCGATGGGCCGCTTGCGCGCCGGCCCCGGTTTCCTCACGTCTACTTTCAGCTTCTTCGCTAGGGCGTCCACCTCTTCCTTCAGCTTATGGTCCCTGAGACGCGAAATAATTATCATACTTCACACTACCATCAGCGTTTCGCGGCATTGTCCTCGTAGTTTTCGTTCATGTACTGAACTCTTTGGTAGTGGTAGGGCTTTTTATAGAGTCCGTCTGGGAAAGTACCACACATTTGCTAGTTATTTTATCACCAAGCAGTAATGTGCAAACCGGAACACGTTAAGTGTTCCTGTTAGAAGAATGGTTCCAGATAAATTACTGGGCTAAGAGATAATTCAGCTTATATAACCGGGCGACAACGCAGTGCTACGCAGTATTTGGACTCTACATGTTCGAATAGCTGCGTGGCACTTGACTATTATGGGCGAGCTTGTTGCTTACCATCAGACACATGTCTTTCTCGTTTCGTCGCTATATAGGTATTCTAAAAAAGAAGAAAAATAAACTCACGACTGCCGGATGTGACAGCAGTAGACGCAGACAGACAGGACGCATGCGCAGGCGCACGCGATGAACAAGATGGCGGATATAACGATGCCCCTGAACACGTGCTCCACTTTCTCATGAAGCTTCGCTGAAAATGAACAATTTATAGTTTAATATCTCCTCAGGCTTACCTGGACTTCAACATTTTCTTTTGAATTATGGTTTATTCTGGAATGGATTAACCGATGTTGGTTTTGTTTGAAAGCTGAGTTAGTCGAGAATGTTCTTAGAGATGTTACAAAGCTATCATCTATCTTTTGTAGCTGCGGTAGGATTCTTAGATTCGTAATGGCTACTTGCTTTACTTGCAAACATACTGTGACTTAAAATTATAAACAATTGCGTTGGTGGTTTCTGAAATTCTAAATTTTAGATTGAATGTTAATTTGTTATTGAATAATGTGCAAACATTAACGTGTTCCAGTTTAAAGGGCAATGTTTCATTGGAAATTACAGGGAGAGGTGAATCATCTTATATCTCATATAATATATCTAGGCCGAGATTTGGAAGTTCCCTGTTCAAATGGTGCCGCGGTAGTGCGGTGTTATGAGCAGGCGTATCACATAATCTAAAAAAAATATTAAAGGATCGTTTTAGACCCCAGACGGAGTTTAAGCAAACAACAGCAAATGTTAGTATTGTTATGAAGACGCTGTGTTCGTTTTCTGACGTACTTGCCAAACTGTCCTCAACGCCCAGTTGGTTTTCATCTGTAAATGCCAATTATAATATGAAAATTATAACGTACCTTTAACTTTTTTGACGAGTAGATCTACTTTAAGAATAAAAAAATATGATTTTCTAAAATAAATTAATAGGTACTTGTAGGCGCATTTTTCTACAAGCTATGAAAGTTTTATTTTAATTTAATATAATAAATTTATTACAGCATTAATCTCTTTCTCTATTAAAAGTGGAGATCGGTGGTAGAAGGGCTAAAATGATGTAGTTCTTTTTCTAATCTCTATATCTAAAATTATTAGTTATGCCAAATTAAAAAGCAAATTCATAAAAATCAGATCAAAAAAATTGTTCGATACGAATGAAGTGGCCCCATCCTGCTAGTTGGGCTACACTTTTTATTCATATATTGCTACAATATATAGATGTCAAATCCGATTTAATTTGTGTTTTACCTGAAATTCCGGAACTGCCGTAATTCACTACAGTTTTTACGAATTTAAACTCGACACGTTCGCTTGGTCGCTTCTGGTTTTCTATGTTTATGTCCTCCGCTTCTAAATCTGTTCTAAAACAAACAATATTTTAAAATTGACAGTACCTACTTTAGATAAAATTCCATAGTGCAAGACTTGCTTAGTTTGGAGTCAGGTGATGTTGTGTGTGGATTGTCCACCAACACCAATATTTATTTACACACCTTCAGCCTTGCCAGGGGCACGGCGGGCATGTCATGGTCGATACCATTAAAAGTAATACCCCAGGCTTTAATCATTACTTAGCAGTGCAGTGTTGGGTAATGATTTTGACTCTTCATGTTCCAATACCTGCGTGTCACTGTGCTGTTATGTGACAGGCATGTTGCTTACCATGAGGCAAATGTCCTGCTCGTCTCGTCACTCTCATACTATAAAAAAGATAAACAAAAATAAGAAGTAAATCTATTGTTGAAATCCATGTGACCCCGTGTTTATGATCTTTCAGTATTTCACGTTAGACGATTCCCGTCAAACAAAAGTTGACAAATATAAACTTCTGTCAAGAATGACTGGCGCTTATCTGAGTAAGCCACCGAAAATATCTGTGTTGAATGCACAGATTTCTAAAACAATCTGTGGTTGAATGTTTCAAAGATTTGCCGCATGCCCTGGAAAGTCGGATGTAGATTCGGAGATCAATTTTGCTGATCTTGTTGGTCTTTCGATAACTAGATATTTCGTTCAGTGAAATTACAGGGCATAGAGATAAAACATCTTAAATATCTGACTGACGAGCGCAGTGCAGTGCTTGGATGATTTAGACTCTTCATGTTCCAATAGCTGCGTATTAAGGTACAGTCGCCAAATTTCGTCCCACCTAACTTCGATATCTACTTTATTAAATACTAGCCATCCCGGCTTCGCACGTGTACATACACACACACACAAACCTTTTTAGCATTTGTTTATTCATATTTTACTAATGTTTTTCGTATTTTATTTTTATTTTTTCATATATCCGGTATTATTTACAAAACAAAAAATTGTTTTAGTGAGTCAGAGCTTCCTGTAAACGATATTTGAAATATTTTCGGATTCCATAAAATATTGTGATTTTCAGACTTATCCGACGTGATAGGCCAACATACAGTTGGCCATGAGTGGCTATTATTCTTTTCGTGTTAATCGATCCTAATAATTCCGAAGGTTTGGCCCTGGGACTTATTAATAGTTAACGCGAACTTGATTTCACCGTTGGTTCTGAAGTCGTTTAAAATCGATTGGCAGATCAGTTGGAATCATCGGTATCCTCGGTATGTGAGCTAGTTGACCAGCTGCTGGGCCAGTGATAAAATTTTGTTCAGCTAGCCGCTGCGAACGCTCGATACTTGACTCTCTAGCACGCGATTGCGACACGACGCGATTTTCAGTTTCTGGTGAAGATTCCTCATCACGCCGTATTTTTACGTGAAGAAACACCGTGAAGAAACCGAAATCTACCTATAATCGATCTTCCCTCTAAGTCATATGTCATCCATCAACCGCCGACTGGGCCAGCGTGGTGGATTATAGCCTTGTCTCTCTCTTTGCGAGAAAGGCCCCGACGCCCAAAAGTGGGAACATTTAATAGGTTGTTTATGCTGCTACTTATGATGCTGATATGTTTTCTCCAAAATACAAAAATCTACTTCAATGACAGGTAATTTAATTCTGTCATTCGACTAAATTTTATAAGAAGGTATAACTATGTCGTACAGATAAATCTAAGCTGATTTTAGTTTTTTGTTGATATTTGAAAAACTATCTCCCTGTTTTCGATATCTTAGATCACCTCTGAAGTATTTTTTACCAAACAAAAAATGAATTATCAAAATCAACTAACAATTAGCGGAGTTATCGCGTAAAATAAAACCAAATAAAAAAACATGCAACCCGATTGAGAACATCCTCCTTGTTTGAAGTCGATTATAACCGAATGATGTTTGTTTTTCCACACAAAAATATATTTTTGACAATTATTTTGTCATCCAAGACGACGCGACGCGATCACGTGGGCACTTTCTAGAATCTAGAACAAGGGTCAGCAACAGGCGGACCGCGGTCCGTATCCGGACCGCGGAAGGTCGAACCTCGGACCGCCAAGTATTGTATTGTATACCAAGTACACATTTTATAATGTAGATAAGGTACACTGAACCTTTATTAATTGAAACAATATTTTGCCACGTAGAATCTACCTTAGTAAATAAATTATTTTCCGTATAGTGGCCAAGAGAAACTCCACAATTTTAATATACACGCCCCTTCGTCACCACCTGTCCCGCTGTCCGTGGACACGAACGTGGAATAACTTTTCTCCGCCCTGAGATAATTAATTCCTCGAAGAGCATCTCCGTCAACAACTACTAGAGAACCGTATACACGGTGGCTTTCTTCATGGACAGTAACAAAGAAAGATTCGGAATAAGCTTTGCTGTGCCTGGAAACAGAAACGAGCCCGTTTGTCACCTGGATTGTCTTGCCTGCTCAATGGAAGTACCGCAAAGTCACAATGAAGCGGAAAACCTACGACACTATGCCGGCGTGCGAGGTAGATGGCTATACACATTATTGCGGTTGGTGCGATCGAAAAACAAAACTACTGCATCAATAGAGTACTCGGAAGGTCGCTGCAAGGTCGGCAAGTGTGCTGCTCGCACATCTGAGCAGAAATGCCGGTGAAACACCCGGGTGATAAGCGTGGATGCGATGGCAATCGAATACTCATCTGCGAAACGTGAGTTTTTGAAGTCGTGAATACTCATGAAGTTGTCGTATGGAAGATTAGCTTCCGCAGAGCCCCTTTGCACGATCAAACAAATGCAACTGACCTGCCCATCCAGAAATTTCGAACGTTTGAAAGTATTTGTAAAAGTATACAGCCACCAAAGAGTCGCAGCCAACCAAACCGGTAGCCTTCACGACTGCCTTCAACGCAACAATTACTCGAACCTCATCCATACTCACCCGTCTAGGATGTCAAACACACATTAAAACACAGTAATTTTGAGGGAAGGAGAACCGATGGATGGATCGTAGAAAATCTCTAGAAAACGTTTAATAACTATATTAACTTATTGTTCTCTTTTACTGTACTGTATATAAAGTTGTAATATCTTTAGAAACGTTACAAAATAAAGTGAAGTACTTAAACAGTATAAAATCATTCAGGGTGGGGGTGATTGGCCTGCATATAAAATCATTAAATACAGCTTAAAATAATCTTGACATTTATCTACCGAAGTTTAGCAACATCTACAAACGGTTTGACTAAGTTCGATTAATCGAAAAGACCATCGAACCTATTGAAAAAAGTCCACATAGTCAGATAAATCGAACTATCAGGAGTCTCAAAAATACACGGTTCGATTAATCGAATCAACTGGAAAAAAAGTTCACGTAGTCCGATCGATCGAACCAACGAACTATTTAAAAAGGTTCACGTGGTCCGACGATCGAACCAATTAATTTGGCAAAAGGTTCACGAAATAATCTCGATCGATCGAACCAACGGTCCTTCGAAAAGGTTCGTGTGGTCCGATCGATCGAACCAACGGTAAAAAAGACCAGCACGTTTCTCCGATCGATCGAATCAACGGTAAAAAAATTTCACGTATTCCGATCGACCGACGGACGACGGAACGCCTAATTACTCGCAGAAGACACACTTCAAAGTTGCTGTTCGATTGATCAAACTACGTAGAAGAACCACGTGGCCTGGAGGAAATAAATTGAAATTTCTTAATATCGTCCTTACGTGAATCTTATATCGTCCCCGGGACGGTATTAGGATTTCGAACAGTGAATGGATCGCGAACTTCATATCACTTCTTTTTGTATTAAACTGTAGATTGACAATGTTTTTTTTTTATTTGTTAGATGCCGAAAAATAGTAAGGTTCATTTTTTATATAATATTGTTAGGAGTACAACTCCAGTTCACGTACTGATTATTGTGATCTCAATATCGTCCCCGGGACGTCGGTAATTAGGAGCCCGAAGAAATATTTTGATAGTCTGAGTATTTTTTTAAAGCTATTTGTATACTTTTCTTAAAAGCGTTAACGCATTTTTGATTATTTCTAAGAATAAAAGAATATTGTAGCTAAAGTTTGACGTTTCATTTATAACTGTCGCATTTATTTATTTTTTACAAAGGGATGATATTTCGCGACTGTACTTAACTGTGTTGTTATGGAAATGCATGCTGTTTAGCACCAGGCACATTGTTCTGCTCGTCTCCGTCATTATATACTATAATAAAAAACCTTTTGTTAAATTAAAAGAAAATTTGTTTGAAAATATGTATTGTAAATTTATATTGAAAAATATATTATAAGGAATAGACTAACTGGACGCTTAACTTTTTATTTTATGAAAGAAACTACGGCAGTTGGGCTCAGATGGCCGATATTATTCAAAATAAGTACATACATAATTACAACTAAATTATTATTTTATCACTGATACTCAGTATTAGTATACCTATTGACTATCGGTGATAAAATAATAATTTACTAAACCAACAACACAACCTAGTGGTCCAAAAACAAAGTTGTACAATGTTCAGAAGGCGGCAAATAAATACATATTCGTGGAAACTTTTCACACATCACCATATTTATATCACCGTAAAATTGTCTACACCGCCAGATTATAATCTGACGCTTGAAATTATAATCTCACGGTAGATTTGGTTATTTTGTAATCTGACGTTAGATTATAATCTGACCGTTTTTACAATTATAATCTGTGACCATAAACAGATATAATGTTGTACATATAGTGAATTTGTTTTCTTCGGGGTATGCACCCTCTATAACAGTATACATCGCCACTTATTATCATGAATCGAGATGTATGACGGTCAAGTGAAAACCTATGTATACGAATATTATAAACTGAAGAATTTGTTTTTGCTGTTGTTTGATTTTAAAAAATCTTTCATTTGTATATTTAACCCTGAGTCGAGGCTGTATATTGATACCTATACCACGGGCGAAGCCGAGGCGGACCGCTAGTTATCGGTAAAATAATATTAGGAACATCAACGTTGTAAGTAATTATAACTTGATTACGAGTATGATAGATTTTTTTACAAACCTATTGCAAATACATCCTTCCGGGCAATCATTCGGGCTGGGCAGGCATCCTATCCCAGTGTTGGGATCGCATGATGGGGACCCTGGAATCAAGTTACCACACTTTCAAAATAATATTTGAATCAATACAATCCGTTAGAAACCGCCAAAGAATGCCTTACTGGATCTCTCTGTCGTCAGCAGAAAGTCCAAACAGTAAGGCGGATGCGACTCAACATTAGGATTTATTGAAGGTTCCGTTCTTTGGTGAGCAGTTCAGTGAAATAAAAAAAATCTACATTTTAATTAATTAGATCCTCGACCATAATTTAAGACAATCCCACTGGTTTGTGTTCAGATGTTTTGGATCTTAGACTATAAGCAAAGCTTGTATTAAGGAAGCCAGAGAACATACACGATTTTGATACTTAAAAACACCCAGAAACAGAATATTTATTATATATATATATATATTTGTATTCATCACACAAAAATAGTCTTGAATGGGAATCGAACCCACAATCTCAGCTCCGCGGGCAGACTTACTGTCAGCTAAGCCACGAAGCCAGTCGAAAAAATGACTTTATTGGATTATGTTTCCTCGTATAATGTCTCCACGTTAAATGAACAACTTAAAATGTCTCGTTCGTCAAAAATTTTATAATACTAACAATTTTATAGTAAAACTGAGTTAATTGGACTTTGAACGAAAATACTTACATTATGAAGTGGCACTGTTGCTGCAACTGTCACCAAAAAAAAAACAAATCATTAAAATAAACAAATAAAAGGACATAAAATAAGTACCTAACTTGTCTTTTGTTAGTTAAAAAAACACATTCGTTTTACAGCTTCGATGCCATAGACAGACAGATCCCACTTATAACATCCCTTTTTTCTCATCGGCGCTTACAAACGAGAAAACTACACGAGTACATCTATGTACGTCTGTATGTATAATACAGTTTGTTTACAACGAAACTATCGTAGACCGTTTGGTGAATTTCTACTTACATGTAATTGAAACTAAACTAAACGCCACGAGCAAACGCACACCAGACATCTCGGCGAGTTTCGTAAAACAGAACGTACGCTCCAATCACAATTTCATTCAATTTAGACGTCCGTCCTCACAATAACATAATGCATCAATCACTTGAACTGAAATAGCATATCTGCACCCACGGGTCTGATGCTAAAAAGCTTCAGTTAAATCTGTGATAACGCGCGGTTTCTCGTCGAAATACTCTCTTGGACTAAGACGAGACGATGCCAAAATAGCTGCGACCTCGACGTCACTCGCAATAACCACTATTTATTTCGAATACAAACGTGTGTGTGTCTTTCGACGCGGGAATGTATGTCTTATAGTACTAATATTTAGGTGGCGTCGTTCAAGATTTCTTTTGCTCTAGTATATTTTATGACAAATGGGTTCAAGAACCGTTTCATCGCCTACAGGTAAAATGATTATGAGGTCTAGTACCAATGATATGAATATTGACCTAGAAGCACAGTTGACTAATAGTTTGGTCACTAAACTTAAACTTTTATTTGAATTCATTGATATGTAGATAGATTGAAAATATATTTTGACCCAAACAATAAAAATACTTACGAACTAGCGTCACAAGAGGCGAGTTTACAAATACAGACAGATGGATAAAAAATAATCTTATAAAAAGTAGCAATTAGCCTCCTTATTGGCACGGCTTCTCTCGCAAGGAGAGAGTAAAAACCGTAAACCGCCACGCTGACTCAGTGCGAGTTAGCACATGATGCGTGTCTATGATAAATGTTTTTTTCGAAAGATGCTGGTTTTTTCACGATGATTGCAAATTCGTTGATCGTCACAGTCTAAGCCCACGGTGAAGACAAACAAACAAGAACAAAATTTAAAAAAAAATTAAACCGTGAATACCTCAGATTTGTTATCTGTACAACATTCTACTAGTCAATCCCTTTCATTTGATACCCATATTAAGGGAGTTGTGAAAAATGAAATGTATATAATAATTCGCCATTTTGTGGTAGCGGCCATCTAGGATTTGAAATTTGTCATAGTGCAAAGTATTCTACTAGTCAAGCCCTTTCGTTTGATACCCGTAATGAGGCAGTAGTGAAAAAAATAATATGATTCGCCATTTTGTGGTGGCTGCCATATTGGATGTGATTTTTTTTATAATGTAAGTATTCTACTACTCAAGCTCTTTCATTAGATACCCATATTGATGTAGGTTGTGAAGAAATATTTTGTCCGCCATTTAGTGGAGGCGGTCGTCTTGAATCAATTTTATCAAAACATAGCTTAGAACAAACAAGGAAACTAGCTTTCAAATAAATAAAACCGCATTGAAATCGGTCAATTCGTTTGAGCTCTACGGTGCCAGGTCAGACATCGACGTCAAACTTATAACACCCCTCTTTTTGGCCGGGGGTAAAAAGCAATTGGAATGGAACCTCTTGAAAGACCTCTTATATCTAACATAAGTATAATATAAGTAAGTAATAAGTATAAGTAATAATATCTACTAATTGCTTTCATAAATATACTCTGGCTATCCGTGGCCATTAAATACCTATAATGGGTCGACTTCTAGATAATAAATGTTTGTTTGCACTCGACTGCCCGGTTATTTCGCTTCTGGTCACTCTTATTGAAACATGTGCTTAAAAAAATCGTATTAAATAACTGGAAAGTTAGTAAAA
This sequence comes from Ectropis grisescens, assembly GCA_017562165.1. NCBI lineage: Eukaryota > Metazoa > Arthropoda > Insecta > Lepidoptera > Geometridae > Ectropis > Ectropis grisescens. Next base: position 27,612,473 of record CM029781.1, on the reverse strand, counting down.
GCACATACAAACAAATACAGTTTTAAATAGTAATATACCAAATTGGACAAATAAATTAAAATATACAACGTTACGACACTTAAAAACTATCTAAATGGCATACCTATTTTCTAGTGGGTGCAGTTTTGTGATTAAAATACGAGTATAAGAGAAACAGAATGACCATGTGTTCAAAGGAAGACACCTCGATTTTTTGTGATATTTTTACTATTTTGGGAGGAAAGGTAAGCTTACTAATTAATTAATGATATTGTAAACTGTTGTAAGAAATAATTGTTTCGTGTTTCACTTGTTTTCCCTCGAGTCTCGGCTGATGCTAAGTGACGATCCGGGTTACGACGGAACGTATTTGCATAAAAAAAAACGATTCATACCCGACTCATACACATACCTACATAATACACCCTGATTATATCCATCAGGGAATACCCAGTCCAGCAACTTTCCGCAGTTAAATTGTAATTACGAAAGCGGAGTCAAACTCTTCATTTGAACCTTTGGAACGTCAACCATGGAGCGATGTCGCTTATTCGAGTTACGAAAAGTTCGATAGACAAAAAGGACAATGCGGTATCAGATAACGCGCTTAAGCACCTAAAACTATTGTCATTTTAGATTTATTCGCGTATGTGTACTAAGGACGAGGTAATGTTTACAAAATTGTGTTCGCTACGTACCTACAGACTTTCGGCATGCAAAAATTCGTTGTTGAATCCATGTCTAAACAACAGTTCTTATACGCCTCGAACCCTTTCCGCCCATTTTTCTAAATGTACGATGGAGCGCGCTTACCTAGTAGAAACCATTATAAACTTGAAGAAACCTAAATAAATCCGCTAAGGAATCTCCAATCAGAGAATGTATTCCACAGCTTAGAAGTTCTTACTATAAAAGTGGAGTGAAAATCTCTTCGTTCGTAGTTATAACATAAATGCACAAGCAGCCCACTAATATAGTAAGATCCCAGGGCCGCCAGACGTCACGTATTTTCTGATGCATGAAATGTGGACGATTGAGTAGAGTTAGCACGTACTAAGAACACATGCTTACCCGTTAACGTGCTTAGACGGCCAATTTTGAGATATGGGGTCCAGAAGATACATTACTTCACGTATTTTCTGATAACTAAGTAACAAATCTCAAAATTGGCTGTCTAAGTAAGTTAGCAGTAAGCATGTGTTCTTAGTACGTACTAACTCTACTTAATCGTCCACATTTCATCCATCAGAAAATACGTGACGTCTGGCGGCTCTGGGATCTTGGACTATAAATGTTCCCACTGCTACGATTCACGACCTTGTCTCACAAGGAAGTCAAGGCCATTATCCACCACCCTGGCCCAGTGCGAGTTGGTGGATGACGACGTGATCTTGAAAGATTAACAGTTTTTAAGTTAAGGAGAATACGCACATGACTAACGAAATGACAGTGGTGCGCGTGAGATTCGAACGAGTCACCGTTCTCCCGACTAGACCAGCCATAACATAACTAATGCTTAAGTAAAGAAACGAAATCCCCTTTTTGAACTATGACTGAACAACTTATTAGTTGTCTGTTTTCTCTTTCCTTATACCCTTTTTACTTGTGAGTCATTTTCATTACCATTACTTAATTGTCAGTTCATTAACCAAGTACAATGTGTGTCACAAGACAACGTACTTATCGTTCTATCGAATGACTAGTGCACATGAACTCGCTTGTTTAAAGAAGTAAGTAAATAAATAACAAAATGGTTATTGTTAATATTGTTATCGCAAGTTCCTGAAATAGCTCCAAGTATTCTCGCTTCCAGTCAATGAGCTTACTTTTGTTATTATCTTTAATTTAATTATTTCTCAGTACTTTGTTGAGTTTGTTCGGATCCTCTCATATCATTATATGTAAGTATGTGTATGGAACAGTTTGTCATATTGTTAGTAAATAAAGAAATATAAATATTATGATACACTCTTTTTATGGGATCTTTACACAGGGAATGTTTCGTTAGTTATCGTTAGTGTCTATAGCTTTTCATTTAACAATCAGTAGCATAAGTAGCCCACTGAATGTTCCCACTGGTGGTAGTCCAGGCTTTCTCTTACAAGGAGAGAGTAATCAAAAAAATAATAATTTTGTTAACAATTTTGTCAAAATTTAAAGAGTTAACAACATGATCAAAAAATTATTGAATAGAGATTCTGGGGCAGATGGTCTTAAGGGAGAGATGGCCTAGTCCAATAAATTCCATTTAATTTGACTAGATGTCGCTAGCGCTCATTTAGTTCGCTTTGAGTCGTGTGTGCAAACACCTGCACGTAAAAATATTGGCGAAAAAAAGCTAAAAGTAAGTAAAATCCTGTTGTTTTGTTTTGCGTAATGTGAAAATGAAATAACAAGAACAAAATTAAAAATTTTGATTAACCCCCGGTTACCTCGAGTTTGTTATCTGTACAACATTCTACTGGTTAAGCCCTTTCATTTGATACCCATATTAAGGGAGTCGTGAAAAAAGAAATGTACTTCGGCATTTTGTGATAGCGGCCATCTTGGATTTGAAATTTGTGATAGTGCAAAGTATTCTACGAGTCAAGCCCTTTCGTTTGATACCCATATTGAGGTAGTAGTGAAAAAAATATATTTCACCATTTTGTGGTGGCGGCCATCTTGGATTTGATTTTTTTATAGTGTATAGTATTTTACTAGACAAGTCCTTTCATTTGATACCCATGTTGAGGTAGGCTGTGAAGAAATATTTTGTCCGCCATTTTGTAGAGGCGGCCATCTTGAATCGATATTGACCAAACATAGCTAAGAACACCCGCACAGATATCTATCTTCAAATAAAAAAAAACGCATCAAAATCGGCCCACCCGTTTGAGCTCTACTGTGCCACAGACAGACACACAGACAGACAGACAGACATCGACGTCAAACTTATAACACCCCTTTTTTGGTCGGGGTTAAAAAGAGTTGACGTTATATGTTGTAATTGTGCAGTATTTCCTAAAAAAACATGTTTTTTAATACTTTCGTGATGGTTCATGAGTCGTGCTAGATTTTAACCTCAAAATAATATCACTAACACGCATATTTTGTCACGTGTCCGGTGTGGCCATCTCTCCCAGAAAATTAGGAGAGATGGCCATATTTTGTCAGGGTGTGATGGCCGTTTGACGTCGATGTCTGTTTGTGTGTCTGCGGCACCGTAGAGCTCAAACGGATGGGGCGATTTCGATACGGTATTTGAAGGTTAAGAGCCGGCTCACGTCGTCGCACGAAATTCAAAAAGTTTGTGTTCCGATATTTCCATCTTTAGTGTTATCTAGAAAAAGATAATTACGTTCAAAAAATAGGCCGATCTTTCTTGTTGACGTTTCCTTGTTTCAATTTTACTAATAATAAAGCCTTTAGTCGTAGGAACGATCTCCATGACCATTTCGCCGAAAAGTCGACGCCGTGTCAGTTTCAGACTTCTAAATCTACAAGTGATACTCAAAATTTATACTTAAAAAATATGGGGAACATCATACACATATTTTATTAATTCATTCAAGTCACATATATCTGAATTTTGGTCCCATTTATTAGTAAAAAAAACAAAATCATAAGCCAATTTTAAGTTTTATATTGCAGTTTTAGCGTTGTCTCTGTGTAAAATACACAATAACTCCAAAATAAAAATTAGACACGATAATACTTTGTTCTTTGTAGAATCCAATTCTATAGTTACTTTTCAAATCATAGTTGTCAATTTTTCAAAAATATAAATTACCAGCAGTCGAAATTACAATAAATTACGCTGCGCAATTTAGTATGCCGCGAGCGGCCGTCGGGGGAGGACCTGCGTCAGTTAGCGTGGGAGTCGGTTACGTAATATTTCGCGCGTTTATGACATAAACTAGAATAATTATAGTGCGACCACAAAATTTTAATTCGTTTGGCGTTTTATAACGTTTCATTCTGATTTTTCGGATCGGACCATCACATTTGATCTTGTTTACTTCATGAAGAAGCAGAATCTGTCAATTTTTTTTTGACGTGACAACGTCTAATAAGTCGATGAACGCGATGGCCGCCACCACAAAATGCCGAATGTCATTATTTTTTACTACTACCTCAATACCATGACCATGACCATGCACATGACCATGACCATGACCATGCCCAATGACCATGAGGAACGGCCATGACCAATGACCACGACCAATGACCATGAGCAATGGCCATGACCAATGACCGTTCCGACGTGTTTGAGCAACGAACTTCCAATATTAATTAAGTATGTACAGTATGGGTAACAAATGGTGAGATACATTTCTTTTTTCACTACCTCCTCAATACGGGTATCAAATAAAAGGGCTTGACTAGTAAAACACTACGCACTATGACAAATGTCAAATCCAAGATGGCCGCCACCACAAACTGGCGATTGTCATTATTTTTTTCTACCACCTCAATATGGGTAACAAATGAAAGGGCTTTACTAGTAGAATACCATGCACTGTCACAAATTTCAAATCCAAGATGGCCGCCACCACAAAATTGCGAATGTCATTATTTTTCACTACTACCTCTATACCATCACCAATTACCATGACCATGACCAATTACAATGACCATGAGGTACGGATATGACCAATGACTACGACCAATGACCATGAGGAACGGATATGACCAATGACCACGACCAATGACCATGAGCAATGGCCATGACCAATGACCGTTCCGACGTGTTTGAGCAACGAACTTCCAATATTAATTAATCATCATTAATTTTTACTACTACCTCAATATAGGTATCAATTTAAAGGGCTTGACTACGCACTATGACAAATTTAAAATCCAAGATGGCCGCCACCACAAAATGGCGACTGTCATTATTTTTAACTACCACCTCAATATGGGTAACAAATGAAAAGGCTTGACTAGTAGAATACTATGAACTGTCACAAATTTCAAATCCAAGATGGCCGCCACCACAAAATAGTGACTGTCCTTATTTTTACTACTACCTCTATACCATGACCAATGACCATGACCAATTACAATGATCATGAGGAACGGATATGACTAATGACTACGACCAATGACCATGAGCAATGGCCATGACCAATGACTGTTCCGACGTGTTTGAGCAACGAACTTCCAATATTAATTAATCATCATTAATTTTTACTACTACCTAAATGAAGGTATCAATTTAAAGGGCTTGACCATGCACTATGACAAATTTCAAATCAAGATGGCCGCCACCACAAAATGGCGAATGTCATTATTTTTACTACCACCTCAATATGGGTAACAAATGAAAGGGCTTGACTAGTAAAATACTTCGCACTATGATAAATTTGAAATCCAAGATGGCCGCCACCACAAAATAGCGAATGTCATTATTTTCACTACTTCACAATATCGGAATCAAATGCAAGGGCTTGACTAGTAAAATACTACGCACTATGACAAATTTCAAATCCAAGATGGCCGCTACCACAAAATGGCTACTGACATTATTTTTTACTACCAACTCAATATGCGTAACAAATGAAAGGGCTTGACTAGTAGTATACTGTCCACTGTCACAAATATCAAATCCAAGATGGCCGCCACCACAAAATTATTTTGTGGTGGCGCATTTGTTATCCATATTGAGGTCGTGGTAAAAATAATGACATTCGCCATTTTGTGGTGGCGGCCATCTTGGATTTGAAATTTGTCATAGTGCGTAGTTTACTAGTCAAGCCCTTTCATTTGATATCCATATTGAAAGTAGTGAAAATAATGTCGTCGCCATTTTGTGGTGGCGGCTATCTTGGATTTAAAATTTGTCATAGTGCATAGTATTTTATTAGTCAAGCCCTTTCATTTGTTACCCATATTGAGGCAGTGGTAAAAAATAATGACATTCGCAATTTTGTGGTGGCGGCCATCTTGGATTTGAAATTTGTCATAGCGCATAGTATTCTACTAGTCAAGCCCTTTCATTTGTTACCCATATTGAGGTTGTAGTAAAAATAATGACATTCGCAATTTTGTGGTGGCGGCCATCTTGGATTTGAAATTTGTGACAGTGCATAGTATTCTACTAGTCAAGCCCTTTCATTTATTACCCATATTGAGGTGGTAGTAAAAAATAATGACAGTCGCCATTTTTTGGGGGCGGCCATCTTGGATTTGAAATTTGTCATAGTGCATAGTATTATATTAGTCAAGTTCTTTCATTTATTACTCATATTGAGGTAGTAGTAAAAATAATGACAATCGCCAGTTTGTGGTGGCGGCCATCTTGGATTTGACATTTGTCATAGTGCGTAGTGTTTTACTAGTCAAGCCTTTTATTTGATACCCGTATTGAGGAGGTAGTGAAAAAAGAAATGTATCTCACCATTTTGTGGTGGCGGCCATCTTGGATTTGAAATTGTCATTGTGCATAGTATTTTACTTGTCAAGTCTTTTTATTTGATACCCATATTGAGGAAGTAGGGAAAAAAAAAGAAATGTATTTCGCCATTTTGTGGTGGCGGCCATCTTGGATTTGAAATTTGTCTTTGTGCATAGTATTTTACTCGTCAAGTCCTTTCATTTGATACCCATATTGAGGGAGAAGTGAAAAATTAAATGTATTTCGCCATTTTGTTGTGGCGGCCATCTTGATTTGAAATTTGTCATAGTGCATAGTATTCTACTGGTCAAGCTTTTTCATTAAATTTGATACCCATATTGAGGTAGATTATGAAGAAATATTTAGTCCACCATTTTGTGGAGGCGGCCATCTTGAATCGATATTAACCAAACATAGCTAAGAACCAATGCACAAAATTACCCTTAAAATGAAAAATAAATTTTACTAGTTATCAGATTTTTGAAATGCAAGAATAATTTATCGTAACGTTACGGGACAACGAACGTAACGGGACAATAAGTCTTCAATTTTCGTGCACGCAGCCAGCGTTCATCAATTTAGTAGACGTTGTCACGTCAGAAAATCTCATAAAAATTTTTAGTACACTGCCGTTACGGCTCAAGATCGTTCTGTCCGCCTAAACGCTCGAGCTGAATCGAACGGACGCACGCTGACAATGTTGCAGGATTTTACCTAAAGTTGAGTTCTGTCTTTTTGTGAGAGGGCTCTTAATATCCGTGCGGATGTTCTTAGCTATGTTTGGTTAATATCGATTCAAGATGGCCGCCGCCACAAAATGGCGGACAAAATATTTCTTCACAACCTACGAGTACCTCAATATGGGTATCAAATGAAAGGGCTTGACTAGTAGAATACTTTGCACTATGACAAATTTAAATCCAAGATGGCCGCTACAAGAAAATGGTGAAATACATTTCTTTTTTCACAACTCCTTAATAAGGATATCAAATGAAAGGGCTTGACTAGTAGAACATTATACAGATAATCCGAGATCCGAGGTAGTCGGGGGTTAGTCAGTAGGTTAGTTATATAAGTGTTTGCTTTTTTTATCCTTACCTTGCATCTCTCCCAGGCACTCTGGGTGAGATGGCCAATTGTGATTTTTATGTTATGTTAAATTTAAGAATGATTGTATTTAAAGAGATACGTTTTTTGTTAAAAAAAACCTTTAGTTTATTGTTCAAAGTTTAATTAAAATAATAATTACAACTTACATCCGTGTAGTTTTGTTTCTATAAGACTTGTAAATAACTATGGCCAACTACCCCTAACTTACCCTATATAGGTTTCCTCACTATGTTTTCCTACACCGTTAAAGCCGGTGTTTGAAGTTGTAATTATACTACGATACTAGGCTTGTATATCTGCACTTGTATAAATACTTAAAAGTGTAGATTATAAATTAATTTAGACTTACTTTAGTACATAATTTATCAGGTTTTCTTTATTGGATCGCATTGGTTGAGCGTTGCTCAAATAATGGTATTGATTTGGTCTTTGCTTTGATACAAGTACGAGGGTCAAACTGAAAGTTCTTAGAAAATCAAAAACTGATTACATTAGCCAGTTATTAGTTTTATTATATATTTTCAAAATATTGTCCATTCACGTCAATACACCGCTGCATGCGATGGAACCACTGGGAAAAGCACTTTGCCCACTCGTCCTTAGGGGTATCTTCAATGGCATCGCGATACGCAGCCACCGCTTCTTCAGCATTCATAAACCGCTTTCCTTTAAGTCTTTCTTTAATTTTTTGAAAATAAATAAAAATCACAAGGCGCGAGGTCGGGGCTATACGGCGGGTGACCCAGTAATTCAACGTTTGATGTCGCCAAATAGTCGGTCGTTCGCTTGGCGGTGTGCGATGAGGCGTTGTCGTGGTGAAGGAGAATCCTACTGCGAGGTCGTTTCTCTCGAACTTTTTCCAAGACAAGTGGCAAACAATTGGTAGTGTACCATTCTGCAGAAACTGTTTTTTGATCCTCTAACATAATTGTTGCGAAATGACCTATCCTTCCAAAGAACGAGGCCACCATTTTTTTCCCCGCACTTCGATCTCTCTTCAATTTAGTTGGCAACTCCTCGAAAGGAAACACCCACTGAGCAGATTGTCTTTTGGTTTCAGGATCATAACAGTAAATCCAGCTTTCGTCACCTGTTAGTATGTCGAACACAGCATTTGAGTCACCTCCGTTAAATCTTTCAATCATTTTACGGCACCAATCCACACGATGGAGTTTTGAGCCTCAGTCAAATTATGAGGTATCCACCGGGCGCAAAGCTTCCTGACCGCTAAATGTTCGTGTAGGATTTTGTGCACTTGACTCATACCGATGCCTAAGCTTGTCCGAATCTGCTGATAGGTCACTCTTTTGTCAGTCTCTATCATACGCCGCACAACACAGATGTTATCTTCAGTCGTCGACGTAGAAGGCCGTCCCTCACGTAAATCATCAGTGAGATTAGTGCGACCACGTTTAAACTCATTAAACCAGTTGTAAACAGTCGCACGAGATGGGGCTTCATCGTGAAAGGCTAATCGTAGTCTATCATAACTTTCTTGTTTACTTAAATGACATCGAAAGTCATAAAAAATCATTGCACGAAAATTTTCTCGTGTTAAATTCATGTTGACGTGACACAGACAATTTTCAATTTGCCGCCAAATCGTAAAACAAATGACAAATGAATGAAGTATATACTCAGTAATATTGGCAAAGAGTTCTATTTTCAAATTATAGAATTATTTTTTTATTATATTGTTTATAAGTGGCCAGTTCTAAGAACTTTCAGTTTGACCCTCGTATTGTTTACGCCCACGGATATTCCGTGTTTACGCCACGCTACGATGGCCTCAAGTTTAGCTAAGCTTTCAAGCCCGGTCATCATTGTATGTTATTGGAGTCTGCACTATTCAAACATTGCGCCATCGTCGGTACTGCACTACAGACTGCGACATAAAAGTGCTCGTGTTACTTGACAAACTTGACGAGGAACGACCTATCTCCCAATTCGAACGAGTGCGGGGTTCTCAAGGACACCATACGCTTATTGAAGGAATGTGTGGAACGACAGTTACTGGAGATTGTGCTTTAACAAAAGTAGGATTACAAACATTGGATACTAGCGGCCCCTCAAAGTTACACCCGCGTAGTGCCCGTTCCTCTATTTCTCCAGGATAAAAATTGGACCTATCTGTTATTCTAAACTATAAAAAATATGATTTGCATCAAAAAAATATTGAATTTCAATTTATCTTAAAATAAAAAGCAATCCTGCATTTAATTTCGACTTAAAAGAAAGAGTAAAATATACTCCTTGTTTATAATCTATGTTCCGAATTTTAACTAGACCCATTCAGAGGTTACGACGTGATTGAGCAACAAACATCTATCAGGCAAACTTTCGCATTTATAATATTATTAGGATATGTAGTAATAGGTAATTAGGTACTATTGTAATGCAATGTAATGGCTGGCCAGTAATGTATTGTAAAATTGGAAACTAATGATGTCATTAGGCTGTACAAATTCACAAATTTGGATGTAAAAAGATAATTTGTTATTAATACTTTAATTGTGATGTTTGTGTTGTTTTACACAGCGATATGGTCGCTTAGAAACAAAGCCCTTTAAATAAATTAAAATAGGTGTCTTTTGTTGCAGAGGTTATGACAGCGGATGACTCCGACGGTATCGTGATACCCTCGGTGTTCGTGAGCGGCCGCGCCGGCTTCCTGCTCTCTGAAGAGTACCTCTACGACAGGGGGTGAGTCATAATCATTAAAGCTACGTATTCACTGAGCAACAGTGTTTCGGATACACAGTTTCTGAAACATCAATTAGATGTTTCCAGGAATGTTTCGGGAACTCTGCCGCCCACGCAGTCAGTCGCTTAGGTCATGTCGCCAGAGGAGGTAGTGTTCCTGGGTGGTGTCTACATTTTTTTGCATAAGTAAGTCCATTTCTAATACAAAGAAAAATGTTCATAAATAATGTTGAGATGCGTGTGTGCACTCGCTTGCACCTCTTCCGATACTGATTTCGCAATCCGCAAGTTGGAAGCATCGAAACATAGTGACGTAGCGTTTCTGAAGCATTATGATTTGTTTCAGAAACACGTAGATTCTATTTCTGAAACATAGTTAAACAATGCTCAGTAAATACATGCCTTAACGGTAATGATATCGGATATTAACATAGACACAGAGCGGGATTCGCGGGAGTAGCATGAGTAGGCACCGCTGTATAGCGATATCGTCGTAGTGTGAAAACACCCTTTGCGCTAGAGACATATACTCAAAATATTTCAATCAATAAAATGTTGTAGAACCTTGTGTAACGTAACATAACTTTTACCGGATACACTTCGGAGAGTGTGCAACTGGTCTGCATGATCTTATACCACCTTGCCCTTTTTTCTATCATACTTCTCGTAACTCGAAGAAGCGGCACCGTTTCATGGTGGATATTCCAAAGACACGGACAAAGAGGTTTGACTCTACGTTTGTGATAAGAACGTCTGCCTAGACGTTCTTAACTAACTCGAAGAAGCGGCACCGTTTCATGGTGGATATTCCAAAGACACGGACAAAGAGGTTTGACTCTACGTTTGTGATAAGAACGTCTAGGCTGTGGAATGAGTTGCCTGAGTGGGTTTTTCCCGATAGTTATAATCTTGGTGTCTTCAAATCGAGAGTGAATCGGTTTCTTCTAGGTAAACACGCTCCATCGTAGACCGCATCGTCGCTTAACATCAGGGAGATGACGGTCAAGTGTAAACCTATAAAAGTAAAAAAAACACTGTACTCGAACGTTGATGTAAGAGTTGGGGTTGGGCAAAACCTAGTAGCGAGACGCGTCGTAAACACAGTCACCGTTTTAGGTTATTTGTAAAATTCTGTTCTTAAATTCACACATTTCGTCCACTGGAATTTTGAAATATCTAGATAACTGTACTCATATTGAGGCAGTAGTAAAAAAAAATAATGTAATTCGCCATTTTGTGGTGACGGCCATCTTGAATTTGAAATTTGTTAGGTATAGTGTATAGTATTCTACTAGTTTCATTCGATACCCATATTGACCTCAATATGGTAAATTGTGAAGAAATAATTTTGTCCGCTATTTTGTGTAGGCGGCCATCTTGAATCGATATTAACCAAACATAACTAAGAACAGCCGCACAGAAATTAACCTTCAAATAAAAAAAACCGCATCGAAGTCGGCTTATCTGTTGGAGCTCTACAATGCCACAGACAGACACACACCGAGACAGACAGACATTGACATCAAACTTATAACACCCCTTTTTTTTGTCGGGGGTTAAAAATACGTAAATATGATATTTTTCGTTCATTCAATAAATGTGTTGTTCGCAGGTTTTTTATAATGGTGAACAGCGAGCTGCCGTTCAATATAAACACTCACCTGTTGCTGCCTTTTGCTGTTGTCGTCGTCTTGTGCCTCCTCGTCATACTTGTATTTCTGGTGAGAATAAATAAGTTAACTCTCTTTTAGCTTCCTTTGTACGGAAGTAAGTTACTGCTATGATTACAGATATGATTGATACTGATATTTGTCTTAAATAAAGAGTGACGAGACGAACTGGGCATGTGCCTGATGGTAGGCAACATGCCTGCCACATAACAGCACAGTGACACGCAGCTATTGGAATATGAATAGTCCAAATCATTACCTAGCACTGCACTGCGCTCGTCACCCAGAGATAAAAGATGTTATATCTCTAAGCCCTTTAATTTTTCTGGAAACATGGCTTCAACCGGAACACAGTAATTTGCAATCATAGAGAGAGATAGATAAACAGCTCTGGGGTAGAATAACTGGCAAAGTTGTGATACTTCCCCAGGCGGACTCTGCCAAGAGTCCTACCACTTCAAGAAATATGATGATAATATGTGCACTGCGCTCGTCACCCAGAGATCTAACATGTTATATCCCTAAGCTCTGTAATTTCTCTGGAAACATTGCCCTTCAAATCGAAACACAGTAATGTTTGCCAAGAAATATGATGATAGTATGATTTTGTATAGAAATTTTCTAGTTTTCTGTCTGTGTCCTCAGTTAGTGAGGTGCATAAAGGACCGTCAGCGCGCGCGCCGGCGCCGGCTGCCGAACCGCGCGCTGTCCAAGATCCCCACGTGCAAGTTCAGCAAGGGCGACCCGTACGAGACCTGCGCCATCTGCCTCGACGACTACCAGGAGGGCGAGCGGCTGAGAGTGCTGCCGTGCGCGCATGGTGAGATCACTATACTTTAATCTCTCTTTTTGGGGATCAACAAACCTCACAGATATTGCATGACAGTTTATTGAACATGAAGATCACTAATCAGTGGCTATCATAGCGCGTCTACTCGTTCTCTTTGTGGATCAACAAAGTTAATCGTAGCTACGTGTATTTAAACATGAAGATATACCTAAACTATTTACGAGTTTGTCTAATCTTCTTGTAACACAGGCGTTCAAATCTTTAGAACTGTAGTACCAAGAACACATCAGTGAAGAATTAATCTGGAGACAGCGGAGATATCAGATCGGTCTTGGGGATAGATTATTTTTAACAATGTGCCCTTTTGTGAGATAGATAGAGTTTATATTGGAATGTGCAATGGTTGCAGCGTACCACGCGGTCTGCATAGACCCGTGGCTGACGCAGAACAAGCGCGTGTGTCCGGTGTGCAAGCGGCGCGTGTTCGCGGCCGGCGAGCGGCGCCGGCTCAACTCCTCGTCCAGCGACGACACCGAGCCGCTGCTGGCCGACCGGCCCGTCACGCAGGTAACACGGGCACTGAGCGCCCGCCACACAAATAACACGGGGCACCGAGCGCCCGCCACACAGGTAACACGGGGCACCGAGCGCCCGCCACGCAGGTAACACGGGGCACCGAGCGCCCGCCACGCAGATAACACGGGGCTCCGAGCGCCCGCCACGTAAATAACACGGGGCACCGAGCGCCCGCCACGCAGGTAACACGGGGCACCGAGCGCCCGCCACGCAAGTAACACGGGGCACCGAGCGCCCGCCACGCAAATAACACGGGGCACCGAGCACCCCCCAGCGCAGGTAACACGGGGCAACGAGCGCTCGCCACGCAAATAACACGGGGCACCGAGCTCCCGCCACGCAAATAACACGGGGCACCGAGCGCCCGCCACGCAAATAACACGGGGCACCGAGCGCCCGCCACGCAAATAACACGGGGCACCGAGCGTCCGCCACGCAAGTAACACGGGCACTGAGCGTCCGCCAGCGTCCGCCACGTCCGCCACGCAAGTAACACGGGGCACTGAGCGTCCGCCACGCAAGTAACACGGGCACCGAGCGTCCGCCACGCAAGTAACACGGGGCACCGAGCGTCCGCCACGCCTTCATGTTTGTTCCCACAGCGAAGCGCGAATTAAGATTAAGAACTGGCTGTTAAACAAGTTATATAATGAGACAGAGGAATTGGTCAAGGTCTATGATGTTGATTGTTAATACATACAGACACACCCTCATACACACAAACAAACAAGCACGCGCAGGTATTCACATACATTCGTCCCCTACGTTCATACTCATAATTATTCTGTTTTTATTTCATAATTATTTTGTTTTTAAGCTATTGCATAGCTTTTATCGCGGGCCTGGGGACCGAATTTTAGTGAATAAAATAAATAAAAATTTCTTTATTTGCGCATATGGGAATACATTAGAGGTGATAGGATACAGAAAAAAAGAGCTCCACATTCTGCCTTTCGGCATGCAAAACCACTAAATACATTAACTTGCATAAAACAACTTGAAATTATTTGAAAAAGATATTATACAATTAAAAATAGGCATATTTGTCAAGGTGATTTAATTAATGTCAAGATTCACAATATATTTTGTATGTCAGAATTATAAATTGTTTTTCATAAAAGTAACGTTCAGTAATAAAACATGTCAACATGTGTAGGTAAATATGTATAATCATTCCATGTCAAGTTATGATAAGTTTATAAGATTTATCATTTAAGTACTCTTCAACACTATAGTAAGCCTTCTCCACGAGATAATATTTAAGCTTGTTTTTGAAAGCGTGTTCTACATTTATGTCAAGCAAATACTTAGGTAGATGATTATAGATAATAGGAGCCATACAAACAACACTACTGTTAAGCAGGGTAGTTTGGTGTTTTGGAATATTTACTTTATGTTTGTTCCTTTTACTTAGAACATTAGAATACAGGTCTGAATTACTGCGCACAAACACCGCACATTCATAAATGTACAGACAAGGAAGCGTTAGTATGCGTAAACTTATAAAATGTGATCTACAGCTATCAGTTTGTTTAAGCTTGCATATAGCCCGGACACATTTTTTTTGTGCTTTGAAAGCTGCTTCTTTTTTTGTGCTGTTTCCCAGAATATTATGTCGATCGAAACACATCCATATGTAGGCCGTAAAGTAATGTTGCTTTGTTAACAGATTTGGAAAGCATGTAAAGACCATATGAATGCCGATTGAGTACATTCACCACACTATCCACATGTCCCTTCCATTTCAGCTGACAATCAATGTTGAGGCCTAGAAACTTTGTAATGTCAATATTTTCAATTGTATGTCCTGAGTGAGATATGTCTAATTTTCCTAATGTATTAATTTTATTCCGAAATGTCATTATATGTGTTTTAGTCAAATTTATTTGCAGCTTATTTAATGTCAACCATTTTATCGTTTTATTAAGTTCAACCTCAATTTTATTTGCCATGTCAACACTATTATTTCCAGTAAACAGAATGGTACTATCGTCCGCAAAAAGACCCATTGGTTGGTCTGTAACAAGTGGAAGGTCATTAATATATATTATGAACAAGAGCGGACCCAATACGCTTCCTTGAGGCACACCATGCTTTACTTGTTTATATTCAGAACAATAAGTAATTTCTTTTTTTAATTTCAAACAGATCCTATTTATCTGCGTATATTGGTACCGGCCAGTCAAATATGACTTAAAAGTTTGTGGACGTTACCTCTGATACCATATTTTTCCAATTTCTCCAATAGCAATTTATGATCAACAAAATCGAAAGCCTTGGTTAAATCCATATATAGGGCACAGGCAGGTACTTTTTTGTCAAGGTTTTTGTAATAGTATCCAAAACCTAAAGATGGCCTGATTTATTGTTTTTTTCCTACGAAACCCTATTTGCTCTTTGGAAAACAGATTGTTGTGTTCGTAAAAATCATAAACGCTATTGTAAATCACTTTCTCAAACACTTTAGATAGGACTGGTATTAGAGCTATAGGTCTATAGCAATTGACGTTTTCTTTATCATTTTTTTTTTTGAAGATAGGCTTTATAATAGTCTTCTTCAACTGCTCGGGAAATACTCCGCTAGAAATGCATAAATTGATAATATGACTCAGTACATAAGATACAGAGTCTGACACATACTTAAGTATTTTTGTTGATACGCCATCATAGCCTGTACTACCTCTATTTTTAAGAGACATAATTATAGCGTTTATATCTTTTGGTATAGTTGGACCCATAAAGAGTGACCTAGCATTGTTAGCTATACGGTTTGTTGCACTTGTTTCATTTTTTTGTGTCTGTTTATTTGGTTGTTTATTTGGTTGCACTTGGTCAACAAAAGCATTATTAAATAGGTATATTAGCGATTTCAAGCGGGCCTTTAACTAAACGGCCATTACTATTAAGCTGTATTTCTTCTCGAGAGAGGTCGTTCTGGATGCCGTTTATTATTTTCCACGTTGCCTTACTCTTATTAGCAGCTTTATTTACAAAATGATCATTGTGGGATCGCTGAGTGAGTGTTATTACTTTTTTGAGTCTTGCTGCTAAGTCTTTAAATTTTTGTTTATTTTCCATTGTTCGATGCTTCCTATATTGCCATAGCAACACACGTTTTCGCTTAAAGCCGGGCCACACAGAGGCGGGTGCCGCGAGAAAGCGATCCGATAGCGATCGAGTGCAAAGCGATAGCGGTCCGTATCATGTCACACAGAGCTACTGCCCGCAGCCCGCGGCGGGCAGATGGCGAGAACACAGCCGGTGTGACACCAAAAGCGATCAAATTGCTCACGACCTTACGTTGTAAAAAAATACAACTCGTGAGATCGGATCGCGATCGCTACGCGAACGCTCTGTCCTGTGTGACAGCTTGTACTGACTACCGTAGAATACAGCGCCCGCGCGGGCCGTCCGTCGCGCGTCCTTCCCGCGAAGCATGGCGAAGCGATCTCTTGTTTGTCGTCACGATCTTGTCGCGCGGGAAATCGCATCGCGCCGGATCGCTCCCGCTTGCTGTGTCAGGTTGCATACAAATTCGAATATTACAAAAATTCCCGTCCCGGATCGCGATCGCTTTCTCGCGGCTCACGCCCCTGTGTGACCCGGCTTTTACAGCAGTTTTTAATTCCTTTTGTGAGCCATCGCGGCCGTTTTTGTGCACTAATTTTTATTTTTATCCATAAGTCATAAGTAAGGAAGCATAAGTCATAGAAAAGTAGAAATAAATCATGAAAGTCCTTAAATGCATTATTGGGGTCAGTGTGTCTGAGAATGTCTGAGAAGCTAAGTGAGTTTATGCATTCCTTGAATTTGTCCATATTTTCTTGACAATAGTCGCGTCGTTTTATAAACCAGTGTTTCAATATATAGCTAGGTCTAATAGGACAGGTTAGTAGTTGTGCTGAATGATCAGACATAGCAAGTTCTATAACTTTGCCTTTGCAACCTCGTTTATTATATAAAATGTTGTCCAAACACGTCCCACTTATGATCCTAGTTGTTTCATTTATTGCGAATTTTAAATTATATGAGCTTACCAGCTGTTTTAACTGAGTTACTCTATTAGTGACATTTATTTAAATTTATATTGAAGTCACCACAAAGTATTATATTTCGTTTACCAAAGCTTATTTCTTGGAGCAAAGAATTTATAGACGTAAAAAATGAATCCATGTGATACATATGAAACATATTCTGATCGTGCATCTCTTTCTTATGTTCACAAGAAAGAGGGATGGAAGACCGTAACGCCGTCCTCCCCACTCGGTCATTCGGCTTTGAATCTTATTTGTATTAGCTTTACAGACTAAATGCTCTTAGCAGTGTTGCCAACTTAACGGATTTCCCGTGATATTTTGTTATGGTAAACAAATGTCACTCTTCAAAAACGCAATTCAGAAAAATTGTTAACATCCCTATTGCTTATGTTGATAAAAATGCATGCAACATGCAATAGCTTTACCGGGGCAGTCCTCGAGTGCCACACTTCTTTTTTGTTCCTCAATGTATTTTCTTCTACAAATTAAATTAGACTACTATAGACTACAGGCCCGTGAACAAAATGTATGTAACACTTGTAAGCTGTCCAACTGAGTGCAGTTGAAGAGGGAGGGGGTTCTAAACCTCGATCATTTCCCCTTGTCGCATGATTTTGGTACGGCATTGCGAAATAATGTATTAGAAGAGGTATTCAAACTATATGGCACCAAAGCCGAACATAATCAAATAACCAAATGTACTCTGTAAATCGTCGGAAAATCGTAATTTTTTTTCACAAACTAATAAAAATTTTAAAATTCATAATTTTTATAGTTTCAATACAATTCTTTCAACTGCACTCAGTTGGACAGCTTACAAGTGACGGCATAGTGCTCAATCTTATTACTTTATACCATTTCATCATTCTACATAGGTCTCCTGGTGTATCATATGACCCATAAATTTTGTTCACGGGCCTGCAGTCTATGCATTTATATCATCTTCAGCTAGTCGTGTTTAAAATACAAACTAAAATTTTGTAAAATTTTGTAAACCACAGACAGTGGACGCCCAAGATACAGGCATTGCCTAGTTTGGGGCCCACCGATATCTCGAAGCGAAACGATGTAACAAAGGAACATGGCAATCATAGTTGTAAGTGAACTGTATAGATATATCTTTATGGAAATAAATTATTCATATATATAATTATGTGGATGGCATCCTAACTTTCCATGACTGTTCACGAACATTCACAGCAAAAATAGGCTACGGGAAAAAAAGTTCACGTAGTCCCATCGATCGAACCAACGGCAAAAAAAAGTTCACGTGGTCCGATTGATCGAACTACGCAGTCGAACCACGTGGCCTGGAGGGTCCGATTGATCGAACTACGCAATCGAACCACATGGTCTGAAGTATATAAGTCATCTGAGAGCACACCAACCACGCTAAATGTAATTTAAAAAAAATATATACTGATATCAGTCCAACCCGACTTAAATCGTGTGGCACTCAAAGTTTGCGCCAAACAGGAAGCGATCACACGCGTGCACTCTCCTTGACAGAGGTTGAGAGAAATTGTAAGTTGTCCCGACGGCATAGCGCTGAATCCTATTGTTTTATACCCCACTTACTACATAACTACATATGTCTCCTGGTGATTCAAATGACTCGTAAAATTTTGTACACGGGCCTGTACAAAATTTTACGATCTTTACAATTTGTTCTGATCTTTTTTTTTTAAGAGAATTTTCTTAGATTAAAAAGAGGGACGTTATGAAGAGTTTACATTGTAATTTAATTATAACAGAAGTGAAGGGTGTGTGTGTTCCCCGGCAGGGTGGCACGTTCGACGAGCAGCGAGAGAACCCGTTCGCGCGCGCCACGCGCTTCATGGCGCGTCTGCGCGCGCGGCACGAGCGCGGCGACAACACCGACGTGGTAAATATCTCCTACCTACTACTAAATCCTACCTAAATACCTACTCGTAGCGAACTCGCGAATGTATAGGCTTTATCTGTGTCCGTGAAAAAATGGCCGTACAAATGGATTAAATTAGGGTGGCGCCACTATAGCATCAGAGTAAATTTTAAGGGAAATCAATAAACGTACTATTCACATTTTACGTAATAAAATCACTCTAGCTACACGTGTCGATCTGGTAATAATTATTTAAAGTTATATTTACTACATTATTTTGTACTACGCAAGTAGTTGAAATTTTTTTAAGTAACTTTTTTAGTCGACAGTGATATTAAATTCTTTCCGCGTACTTCAATTCGCATTACAATTGGTACATTTATACCTAATCCTTTGTCTACACCAGCGCTATCGTGGAAGATTTTTGAAATGTTCTACCTTTTGATATTCTGCTCCTCCCATACATTCTCCGCGGTTGTAGAGTTGTGGTAGGACTCATTGCTGTGACCACCTGAGGAAGTACCAAACCTTTGCCAGATACTCTACCGCCAACCAGTAGTCTAAAACATCGCCGTGTTCCGGTTGTTATTGTTTCCAGTAAAATTACAGGGGATAGAGGCACATCTTATATTTCTGAGTGACGAGCGCGGTGCAGTGCTGGGTAATTATTTTGTATTTAATAAGACAGCTGCGTGTCACTATGCTGTTATGGGCAGGCACGTTGCATAAGGCACCTGCCTGCTCGTTGCTCGTATCGTCACTCTAAACTATAACAATAACAATAATGTTAAATGTTGCTATTCGTGAAATAGCGTTTCAAAACGTCATCACCAAAATTGTGTCAAAACGGCAGGTGTAGCACTCATTTGTTTTTTTTTGTAATGTAGTTTATATGTATAGATACATTAATCTTTCAAACGAAAACTACTAAAGGGATCTGGATGAAATTTGGTACAAAGATAGATGTGATAGTCTGGAATAACATATAGGCTACTTTCTATTCCGGAACTGAATCTGAACGGGAACTACGCAAGGGAACGAGGTGCCACTAGGCTTATATAGGAACACATTTGTATGAAAAGTGATGATTACAATAATAATTTGTAGCTAACCCTATTTGTATATTTGATGCAAGGATGTATAAAAAAAAGTCGAACGCAGTCTCGCTAAAACAAATACTGTGTACATCGAGTCGGCCACATAATATGCACGTGTGCGCTGTCACATACAGGCTGGCACGCACACACCAGTGGGTCATTACACGCGCTACTTGTGTATATATATATTGTGTGTGCGTGTCAGCCTATCAGTGACAACCAGACAACGCACACGTGCAAATGTGGCCGACTCTAGTGACACAGTTTTTGTTTTAGCGAGACTACGTCCGACTTTTTTTTACGTCCATAATTTGATGTTTGATTTTAGCTTATACTTCTGTAATATTTCAGGTGGGCACGACTCCGCCCAACGAGAATGAGCACATGAATAGGAACAACGATGTAAAGTAAGTTCTCACTGCACTCTGCACTCTATTGTTATGCCGAGTGGCATAACAATGATTTTTGTGTTAAAAACTTTGGCCAGGTTTTATTAACCCCCGACCAAAAAAAGGGGTGTTATAAGTTTGATGTCGATGTCTGTCTGTCTGTCTGTCTGTCTGTCTATGTGTGTGTCTGTCTGTGGCACCGTAGAGCTCAAACGGATGGGCCGATTTCAATGCGGTTGTTTTTATTTGAAGGTTAATATCCGTGCGGATGTTCTTAGATATGTTTGGTCAATATTGATTCAAGATGGCCGCCTCCACAAAATGGGGGACAAAATATTTCTTCACAACCTACCTCAATATGGGTATCAAATGAAAGGGCTTGATTAGTAGAATACTATACACTATAACAAATTTCAAATCCAAGATGGCCGCCACCACAAAATGGCGAATTATATATTTTTTTTCACTATTACCTCAATATGGGTCTCAAACGAAAGGGCTTGACTAGTAGAATACTTTGCACTATGACAAATTTCAAATCCAAGATGGTCGCTACCACAAAATGGCGAAATACATTTCTTTTTTCACAACTTTCTTAATATGGGTATCAAATGAAAGGGCTTGACTAGTAGAATGTTGTACAGATAACAAATCCGAGGTAGTCAGGGGTTAATCAAAATTTTTAATTTTGTTCTTGTTGAACTGTCCGCATCCGCAGCTTAAACTAAAATGGGGGTATTTTAAAAAAAATTGTCATTGTAATCATAGACATATGTAGGTACATAATGATATGGACTCTTCATGTTTTTGTAGCCAATGGATTAAAATGCTGGTTATTGATCACTTTATATAGTTACAGTGATTTGTTAGAAAATTATGGTTAGAATACATTTGAAAAAATTGTTTTAGCAGAATCATACAATTGGACTGCCGATAGAAAGGTGGGTTGCTTAAACTAATGACTCTCAAGATCGGACTTAGCCAGCGTCGTAGCGCACTTTTTTGAAATAATGTTCCGGTTTCAAACTATGCAGGGGACTGCCGATGAAAAAACCGGATTCCGTAGATAGCACGCCTTTGAAACTCCGGTCCGGTCCTGACCATGGCCATCTGAGTTTATCCGTAGATTTTATTCATTTACGAACGTGACAAGCTACGGCTGGTCTAGTCAGGAGAACGGCGACTGCCGATCCGGAGCCCCCTGGTTCGAATTACACCACGCGCACCACTGTCGTCTTTTCAAAGTCATTCAGTCAGTCAAAGAAGGCCCCCTTGTTCCAACAGTGGGAACATTTAGTGCGCTGCTTATGCACAAACGTGACGCTTGAACTCAATTCACAGCCCACGGAAAATCTGTAGGCGCCAAAAGAAGTTTTAACTTCAGAAAATAGGTTTCTTACATGAAAGTTTAATTAAATTAACGTGGTGTTGTGGTCGTGTCCGCAGCGGCAACAGCTCGGAGGCGGCGCCGCTGCTGCCGGCCGCGGCCGCCGTGTCGGAGCGGCGCCGCCGGCCGCGCCGCGTGCCGCTCGCGCGCGCGCCGCCGCTCTCCATCAACTCCACCGCCCGGGGCGAGATCGGTAACTACACTTTACTATAATAATACCCGTTTTCCACACAGTACATCTTGCTTTACCGTCCTCGGCTCTCTTGACACCCTCACCTAACGGCTCGGGTCTCAATGGTGCTTCAACGGTAATAAACAACATACACAAGTGTGTAACACATCATGGTATATGTAAATACATATACCATGATGTGTTATTTTTACAGGCACAATAGTCTCATTAAAACTAATAAGGTTTAAAAATAAACGTAATCATAAGTTGATAGATACTTTTACACTTTATTAAACATGCCAAATATAATGGGAGAAAAGAAATGCGGTATATAATATGAAAACTGCCGGCAGATGGGAGATAATTTGCTCTTACACACACACAAACCACTTGCTATTACTTTTATACCATCCTCGGCTCTCTTAACACCCTCACCTAAGGGTTCGTGTCTCAATGATGCCTCAACGATAATCACCAACGTATACACTTATACTATGACTAGATGCCCGCCCCGGCTTCGCCCGTGGTATATTATATAGCACTCATCGGGACCCCGTACATATCCAACGGTGAAAGAATTACTGAAATCGGTTCACTCATTCCTGAGAATATCGATTTCAAACAAAAGACCTTTTCAGCTACCTGATACGCCACCTGTCGGAAATTGGTCGTACCAACTCAGATTTAGAAAAAAAACAGCAAATGTTTATATTCAATACACAGATTACTGAAATTCAATGACGCAATCTTTGACACATGCTGTCATGTGTCATGTCAAAGCACGAAACGTACGAAAACTCTCAAAAGGGGAATATTTTTTCCCGATTTTGTTACATTCTTGTTTCATGCTCCGCTTCAATTAATAGTAGAGTTATTTTCTATAGCCCAAAGCCTTCCTCGATAAATGGACTATCCAATAGAAAAAAGAATCTTTCAATTCGGACCAGCACTTCCCGAGATCCTAGCGTTCAAACAAACAAACCAACTCTTCAGCTTTATAATATTAGTATAGATGTATTATTTTTGAAATCCTGCCAAAAAATTGACCACAAAGTTAAGTTTGTCGGTTTTTGCATTCTTAGTCCCGAATAGAACCAAAGTGCTTTCAGCGGATACTATCAACGCACATTAGATACAGGGCATAAAGACCGCGCCATAAAATGCATCGTGGCTAAGGGCAAAAATGCCCTTAAATATAGGTAAAAAAATGGTACTGCCGTATATTGCTTCGCGGTTTAAAAGACAGCCCACTGCGCTATTTGCAAAGCGTGCTAAGTTCTAGAGTAGAAACTTTGCATCGAAATATCTAAACTCGCACCAGCAGCCCAGCAAAAAAGGTTCTAAGGTTACTTTTTAATCGACTTCCGAAAAAAGGAGGAGTTTCTCAATACAGTGTTATGCGTTTTTTGTATGTATGTTACGCGACAGCTCTGCAAATTCTAATTCGATTTTAATGCTTCTTTTTTTTGGTAGATCATAGTTCAAAGGTGGCCCGATTGAAATTTTATCGAAATCGGTGTAGTGGTTTTTGAAATATCAATAAAAAAAATTGCTTATTTTTATCGGGCTGATGTTGTTATAAGAAAATATGAAGATTAGCCGAGTGTCGTCTAAATTTAAAATTGAAACCGATTTTCGGAGAAAATTAAATCAAGTAATTTAGCTTTTTTGTGGTTTCTAGTGAAGAGTTTTCTTATCTTATTTACAGGTGTGGCGGCGTTACCCGCCACACACTCCGCCGCAAGGAATGTCAGCTTATGAGCGAACGGCGATTGCACCGTGGCCACTCTCCACGCGTGCCCAGCGCTGGGCGCCCACCATGATCGGACCGCTCGACCCCACGGCTGACCCTTCACTTAAAGAGTTTCAAACAACTTGATCATTTATTTTAACTATGGCAGTTAATCTCAGATTGTCTTCAAAGCCCACCAAAGCGCGGGCGATTACAGACGGCGCCAATCGATTAATGGTTTCAATAAGAGTTATTTTTGAGAGAAAGCTGTTATTTCTGTAGGCGCAGTACGAATACTCTCCTTAAGGTCAACCCTAGAAAATGTATAAAATCTTAACTCAGCGCCCCAAGCACGTAAATGAAACCGTATTTTACGTGCGCGACGTTAGCGGTTACGCATTAGCTAGATAGCGTTTATGTTGACGCCTAGTGGTCGTCATATTTATATTTATGTTATACTAAATTACATTACCAAGTCTATGATGCTTTGGCTTATATTTGTCGTGGGCTGTTAGATTGGCCGGGTCACGATATAGCTGGAAACTTCTTGAAGCGGCACTTGTGATTTGGCCGGCCTCAGCCCCATGTGTGCAATATAAAGTGGGCATAGAACATAGACAATGACATATCCACAATTAAACGCTGATCCACTCGTGAAGTTGTTTCTTTTTGCGCCGACGGTGGCGCTGCTATCGCGCGCTTTGCGAATTGAAGAGCATGAAACCAAGAGAAGTAGGAAGGCCATGCAGTCTAGAACTCCTCCATCTTTTATTGAAATTAAAAATATGGCGTTGTGATAAATTTTGTCAATGCTTTCTATACATTAAAAAAATGTTGATCCCATAGTCGCATTAGAGGAATATATTGATATATTCACTGAAATTCACAATGCTGTTGGACATGATAGCTGAGAAAAAAATTGATGCTAACCTAAATTAACATTTGCTAAAATATTGGACACCCAACACGAATGGGGATAAGTGCGCTGCCCAAATCGTTAAACGTTTAGCGCTGAACCTTATGGCTGGTATAAGATGGCTAGACAACATAAGCCTGGGCGCATATTACGATGTGACGATACCAACAATCGGCCCTAGGCAATATATAATTGGAAAATTCTCAGCACTTTGCCTGTTAAAAGTTTTAAACAAACATACAGTCCAACTACCAATGACAAATAATAATATATTTGATGACGTGTTAATGTAGATTTTATATTGTAAATAAACACGTAGTTGGCCGTCGATTTAGCCTTATTTTCAACACGGAACAAGATGGGACGCTTAGATAAAACTTTTCAATAAGTTTTACAAATCTACTACATACAAATTCATTACATGTGAAGAGACATAAAAACCGTCTGTCTACCGCGTCTTCGCGTAATACGTATTCGCTTCAACCAGGAATTATTGTTATTTTTGCCCAGAGACCTTTGCCCAACAGCGGAATAACCCAGGATAATTAAGAAACGGATGCTTAATAGAGTTCCACACAGAGAGAGGGGAAGATACAGAGAGTGTAGCATGCCGAAAGGCAGAATGGAGCTCTTTTTGTAACTATGCATATGCGCAAATAAAGAATTATTATCATAAAAAATTTGATTGTAAGAGATGGCCGAGTGTCACTGCTCCGACTAAAACGTGAGCTGTATCTCGTGTTAGACAAAGCCAGAATCGAAAATGTTTTATTCCGAATATCCTTAACTTTGTAAAGTCTCCAAGTATAAAAAATCGTTTGATAATTTGAATCAGAAGTTTGCCATCAAAGCTCATCCGCAGTGAAGTCGCATTACATGGAGATACTGTAAAACAGATATTTAGACTACTTAGTTATATGATCTGTAATGTTGTTCAAATGTATACACACTATGCTAATTATATAATATTATTTTAACGATCTTTCGCTCAGGTTCTCTATCTGGCCCAAAATAATTTCCTGGCCATACAGTGTGGGAATGCCCCCAGTCTAATGCACTTGTCTGGGATTCGACGAGTGCGGAGACTAAATTAATGGCTCCAAAAAATCTGGAATAAAAATTTCAAATTTCAATTTGCGTTTTTTTTTAATAATGTCTGTATGTGCTTATGTAGATTTTTGTAGCAACGCATGTATTGCTGTCAACACGAACCACCTCGCGGAAAACGAGGCATATTCAGAAGATAAATGCCAAACCTGTCAAAAATAACAATTTTACAAAACGAACGCTTTGTCATTTTTTGAGGTATCGTTTAGAAGAAGGTACTTGAAAAAAAACACAAATTAAAAAATACTTTCCAGATTGTGATAAGCTATATTATATTGTACGACCCGTATGAAGTCGGGGTGTAACGCTAGTGACTCATTTACGTCTAATATTGCTACATATTAGCTATTCGGCGTTTGTAGAAACGGGGCGTAATGTTTAATGGAGTGGAATCCGTCTCGAAATCATAATAGGGACATGAATGTACGAAGGATAAGAAAAAAGGCTATGTATTTATATCACCGTGAAACTGTAATTACAGTCTGAATATAATCTAATGACGTTGGATTATAATGTAACCTATACTGCAGTAGATTTAAAATATCACGCGTTTTATTGTAAACGGGCGGGCGGTGTTATGTTATTGTGACAGTGTATACAGGGTTACACAAAAAGAGTGTTCTAAATCGAAAACCATGCGTAATATTCACCAAAATGAACAAATTCTCTGTGATCCCTGTAATCGCGAAGAAATAAAGTGTTTTTGTAGTGGTAGTACAAAGAGTACTACCAGTAGAGTCTGTCTGGAGAACCATGCCTTTGTTAATATTACTGTGTTCCGGTTCGGAGAGCAACGTTTCCAGAGAAATATCAGGATAGTGATAAATTATATTATATCTCTGGGTGACGAGCGCAATGCAGTGCTAGACTGCTAGGATTTGGACTCTTTAAGCTGCGTGACGCCGTGCCGTTATGGACTGTCGTGTTGCTTGGCCAGGCTGACCCTGCAAAAAACTACCACTACAGAACGGATGGGAACACGTACGTGTCTTTCGATGTAGTGCACTCTTTCCGTGTAATCCTTTATTTTATTCGATATTTAGTAACTGGTGTGTCTATGGCATATCAAGTTGTTGGTCTTAGCCAATTTTACAAAAAAAAAGTTTGCTGCAGCATACGCTCGCGGCTGCAAAGCAAACTTTATTGTTATACCGAACAAGGTCTTAAATCATGTGTTTTGTATTATAATGCAGCTTTAGGGTAGGTTTTAAGTTATATTATAGTTATATCGGGACCGATTCTGAAGACACATGTAAAAAATTAAGGTGTGATTTCGCTGTCCTTGTCACATTGACTGAACAAAAAGAGACCGCGACAATGAGGTGTTATCAGAATGCAAAAACATACCTTGACGTAAATGTTTGATTTTGACAGAGAAATGTGATAAGTAAACTTCAATGTCAATAATGATTTGACATATTTTTCCCGACCATTTATCACTGATATGTCATTCCGAAAACACACCTCTGACTCTTCACACTATAGTAGTTTGTACATATCTGAAAATAAGGTGTAAAGTCAAATGCTACACCGCGGCACCCGGGCGCCGCTTGGTGTTATACGGGTAATGGGTGAATTTTAATTTTAGAATGCGTCTTCAGAATATGACCCAATTATTATAATAAGAAAATTATTAGTATGGTAAAAGACAATTTATGGTCTTGCTAAGAGATTTCTGTTAAGCCTCTTTTAGACTAATTTCCCTCCTCCCTCTCACCACACAAAATATCTGTTAAATGTGACCTGATGGAAAGAGCATAAGGTTCTATCTCCATTTTTCAAAACACTATTTAAGCACAATTTTGGTTCTCTTGCACGAAAATATCGATTACCTATTCGGATTCGCAAATCCTTTGTATTATAAATCATTTGTTGAATTTGCAAAAAACTAAATTGGGCTTATTTAAGTCTTAAAAAGTGAATGGCCTGTTAAGACGTTTGAGAAAGACCCTAGAATGTAACTTGGAATGTAGCCCAAAGAAACAATAAAATAATAATTACTTCAAAAATAAATATGTACCTACATTATGTTGGCGCGTTATACGTAATAGAAGATATTGCAAGTATTTCTCAAATATAATAACTGCCCATTTATTATTTGAGACTAGTGTTTTGTATATATACCTTGTGATGGATGAACATTAGGTTTGGTTTATGGTTTCTGTTGAGCGACAACCTGTATATCTTTCTAGTCTCCCAGTGATATAGTATCGTTTTTGCTCACGGGTCTCGGTTCAACTTCCGATCCACAATCAAATGTACTTTGTTTATGAGGTTACTACTATTCTGCTGTTCCGAAAGGGTCAGATTGTCAACATTTTAAAAAGTTTTACTATGTCATATATTGTAAAGTCCATAAATCGTGTTTGTATGGAACAGTTGATTATTACATTAATACACTAGTAATTCACGTGTCATGTGGTCGGTCCAGTCCGACATAAGGTCTGCGCCGACTTATACTAGCGCTCGCTGACAGCCGTCTGCTAATTTTATGTTGCCAATGTAATATATCTTAAAAGCATGACATAAAGCCCATATTTGAGTGTATTTTATGTCGGGTGGGAGCGGAGTTGTATAAATGAGCCTTTAGGATGCAACCGCATCCGGCGGCCTTTTTCTTGGAAAGTGCACCCGCGTGATCGCTGCTCGTTTGGTTTGTGCACGCGCGTGCAATCTCCTTAAAGGCGACTGGATGCTGCTGAGACTTATGCCCGACTGGACCAACCATATTAAACGTGAATTAATAAAAAATGTGGAACAAACAGGTTACTTTCCCTACTAAAGTCGATTATTTCCGCGATTTCGGAGTTACGTAGTATAACACATCGCTATCCTTTCGGCACAGCACCACACTTGTGTAACCCTACGAAACTTTAAACCTCAACCAATGTACACGTGAAACCTTGTATAAATATAATAGTATTTCGAAATAATTCCTTCAGACATAGCCTATTAAGATATGGTGTAGTTATCTCGAAGAATTAAAGTAATAAAAATAATATAACTACTAATACTGTATAACAGGATTTTATTTTGATGTATGGCAAATTTAATTATTTTCGTTATATAACTAACCCGAGGTCGACAGAGATAGAAGTGAAGCAGGTTTGGCCTACCTAAGTTTCCTCAATATTAGGATAACGCCAAAGAAATAAAGATCCTTTGACACGGAATTAATTGTTTTATTGATACAATAAAATTATACCTTACTAGCTGTTACCCGCGACTTCGTAAAATTTTGATATGGTTTGTGTATAAATTCACTGCTTTTAAAAAATGATCATGACATGTTATGTTTTAACATCTAAGCATCCATACATTGAGATTATAATATTAGTAGGATAGGATAGTAGGATTCCAGACTCAAAACTAGGTGTTCCAAATTTCAACACAATCTAGTAAGGCGTTAAACGATACATTATTAATCGATCCCTAAGGAACTGTGCATTTTTTCTGGATAATAATGAGCCTGTTTTGTTTCGATGTTTGGCTCGGTGTGTCAAATTGTAACAAATCTAGTTAGGCGTTCCAATGTTACATTTATACTTGATCCCTAGGAACCGTGCATGATTTCGGGATAAAATGTAGCCTATGTGCTATTCCAGACAATAAGCTATCTGTGTCCTAAATTTCAGCTCGATCCGTTTAGCCGTATTGACTTGATTGAGCAAACATCCATACATTGAGATTTATAATATTAGTAGGATTTTCCTGTGAAACTGTCTACTTACAGATGATAAGTGTCTGGATACATAATATTGGTTTGGCTAGTCCGGACCATACAATTTTTTTTTGCTATTGTCTCGAAAATAGTCTCTCAATAACAGCACTTTAGTTACACCACATTTTAGCAGCATTTTACACCGTTCCGTTCCCGTGTGACCGCTTTGGACGGGCCAATAGGCGAAGTAAGAACGCTATTCATGTACAAATTTGCCATCACTACTGGCTATGACTGTGAACTCAATATCGCCAGGAAAACGGCATGTTGTGGTGGATTTTTTAACATAGACTCCTTGCGCAAGAAGGCATCGAGTCCCAGCAGTAGGAACATATGCGACGCTAATTAATACTATTCTCTGTTAACGCCGAATGTAA
This sequence comes from Ectropis grisescens, assembly GCA_017562165.1. NCBI lineage: Eukaryota > Metazoa > Arthropoda > Insecta > Lepidoptera > Geometridae > Ectropis > Ectropis grisescens. Next base: position 27,582,467 of record CM029781.1, on the reverse strand, counting down.
TTTTTAAAAACTAGTACTCGCCCGTCTCACGGTCCCACCTCCGTTACCGGCGCACCAAAACCCTAGCAATGTCGTGAGCCGTAGCTACCTGGGGAACCAACCAGTAAGTGGATGCAAAACGCATCCGCGTCTGGACACTCTTGGTCCCCTGCGACGGGGCAGATGTTCGGCCTCGTTGCCTACCACCATCCGACTGCAAAAGACCGGCAGAACGGCGCTCCGTAATACCGCCGCGGTATCTACAGCTACCATAAAGTATATCATTCCTGAGAGGAACTATTTCCCCCGACCAAAATAAAGGGGTGTTATAAGTTTGACGTCGATGTCTGTCTGTCTGTGTGTGTGTGTCTGTCTGTCTGTGCACCGTAGAGCTCAAACGGATGGCCCGATTTCGATGCATTTTTTTTTATTTGATGGTTAATATCCGTGCGGATGTTCTTAGGTATGTTTGGTTAATATCGATTCAAAATGGCCGCCTCCACAAAACGGCGGACAAAATATTTCTTCACTGGTACCTACCTCAATATAGGTATCAAATGAAAGGGCTTGACCAGTATAATACATTGCACTATGACAGATTTCAAATCCAAGATGACCGCCACCACAAAATGGCGAATTATATTATATTTTTCACTACTACCTCAATATGGGTATCAAACAAAAGGGCTTGACTAGTAGAATACTTTGCACTTCAAATATTCAAATCCAAGGTAGCCGCTACACAAAATGGCGAAATACATTTCTTTTCACAACTCTCTTAATATAGATATCAAATGAAAAGGCTTGACTAGTAGAATGTTGTACAGATAACAAATCCGATGCAGTCGGGGGTTAATCAAAATTTTGTTTTTGTTAGCTATAACTGTTAAATTTTAAGTCGCTCCGAGCTGTCTAACTCGCTCTGATTTGTTCTGCCGCGCGTGACGCGGACTTTGACCAAACCAACCCAAGAATAATATAGTAAAGACAAGGAAATGAGAAAGTCAAGATTCTAGAATGACAGCGAGTTCGAATGAAACGCAGCTAGCACCCGGTCAGCGATGTTCGATTTATTTTTACATTAGAAAGAAATATATTCATGTCTTACTTTAGAGAGCAAATATAGTAATGCAGGGTATACAATAAAACCAGTGTTAATTCTGAATCATTTATGTTCATTCTCATTGTTCCTTATGTACAAAACAGTATACACAGATAACTTCAAGTCAGATATCATTTTTACAGCTGTACCATACTAATAACCACAAACTGGGTAATCTTGAGATTATATTGTCATCGCCCATTACACTTTTTCAACATCAAAATAACAAAATGTGAGATTTGTATTCAGACTCTTAAGACTGTTTATTGGTCCTCTGGTCCTCATACATGGTATTTAGAAATATGGAGTGTAAAAAGATCATATTTGGGTTTAAATATTTCTCCACTACATCTTGTACATACTACATACCATACTAACTATGCAGAAACTACTGGTAGGTATGTGATAGTTACCACATATAATCTGTAAGCTCACTTTAAGTGTAACTAGGTACATATAATATGTATCATGTAATTAGGACTGAAACTGCATTTCTATAGCGTTGTCTAGTAATTTTTAGAGATAAGGTTATTTACCACGTCCACATCAAAAAGATTTCAATTACACCGATGATGCTGCTGAAACAGTGAAATGAACAATGATCTCATACCAAACCACATACCATTTATTTGACAACCCACAACAGAGAAGGCAAAGGGCGAAGCTCACAAGGCTAGATGATTCGACAACTAGGACAAGAACTGGGAATAAACTGTAGGGAAAATACATTGTTAGTTGAAGAACATTTACTGGATTTCTCTACGCTTTTAGAGATAAGGTCGCCACGTACTCCAATATTTTAAGATAGTTATTTTTTTAAAGTTCGTTTTGTTAAGTGGAATAAAGAGTTTATCTATCTATTTGATTTCATTACGCTACCGAAATACAGAATCTTTTTACAAAAATAAATTGTATCTTGATTTCTGCTGGCCTAGCTACCTATGTTACAATTGTTCCTATTTTGTTTTGATCTCTGGAGCGACGATATTTGTGTCACTCCATCGCCTTGGCTTCCGCTATCACAGCTCTCGCTTGCTCCAATGCTTTTCTGAAATATGAGGTGTTGTTTATAATAGGTAGTGTCCTAAAATGGATTTTTTGTAAGGGACAGTTATTTTTTCTGGAAATTTCTGCAATGAGTAAAATAAAAGTGGTCAAGTGCGAGTCGGACTCGCCCATGAAGGCTTCCGTAGCAGCAAGTAATATAATATAAAACTTCTTGTAGTTTGTTGTTACTTAAATCAGTGTTTTAACAATGATAGTCAATTTATGACGTATTAAAATAAAATTACTAACTAGATATCATTCAAACCAATTTTCGTTGATAGTTTACATGGTAATGTACATCATACATTTTTTTTATTTTTGTCATTCTCTTATTTTAGAAGTTACAGGGGGACATACTTTTTACAACTTTGGAAGAGCCCCTCGCGAGATCCTAACTAAACAATATTTTCTTACAGCTATAAACAGGTATATAAATTTTATTAGCGTGATCTAGTGAACCTGTGTTTCAGGTGAGAAGTAGGTGACATAGTTATTGGTGGGCACTCACAGATGCAGCGGGTTCCCGGCGTCGAGGCGGGAGAGCGCGAGCGCGGCGAGCGCGGCGAGGCGGCGCAGCGCGGCGGCGCGCAGCGGGCCGGCGCGCGGCAGCGTCTCGGCCAGCGCCGCCGCCGCCTGCGCCGCGAACGGGCCCGGCGCCGCGCCCGCCGCGCAGCTCAGCGTCTCTACAACACAAGCGATTCAAAACGTAAACAAAAATAAAACTGGCAGTCAAAGGAACTGCTGATAGAAGTAAAAACTCATAACTCAGAATTTGATAGCTTACTTTGGAAACTACGCAAGTGAAACCGGGGGTGTGGCCCTGAGCATGGCCATCTAGAATAGTTGACGTATTTCTTGCTACGAGAATTCTAGATGACCAATAGATAATGCCGACGCATTTCTAAGTGGCCAATGGCCATGGTCCCGAGTTTGTCCGAAGATTTTTTATCATTCACGAGCATGACTGATAGCGTAGCGCATAGATGAGCGTGAATTCAATTCATAGTCCACAAAAAATCTGTCTGTTGCGCGCCAATAACTTTTTTTTTTAAAAACAGCGCAGCAACGAGTAATTGTAATTGCGATTTAAAATCTTACGCCACCAGCGGCTAGGTAATGGTAGCGTCGCAGAACGTAGCTTGTATGATGTGGCGAGTTACCTATGAGCTGGCGCACGACGGGGTCGGCGCGCAGCAGCGCGGGCGGCGCCGTGAGCGCCAGCGCGCCGCGCAGCAGCCGCACGCCGGCGCCCGCGCAGCGCCGCCAGAACAGCCCGCCCGCGCCCTCCATCACCCTGCACACAAACGAAAAGATACAGCTTCGAGACGCGCCGCAAGCCGCGCACTGCGGCTACAGGCAACAAACGACACGACCATCACCCTGCACAGCTTTGCAACGAAAATCAGGCATAAATTTTGTCCAGCTGAGCTTTGCATTAGTGTGAGTGATCACCAGACGCGCGGCGCAAGCCGCGCGCTGCGGCCGGTTGTCACAACAAACGACACGACTAGCCTCTATGCGTGCACTGCGGCGTGACGACTGACGGCACCAGTGGTGTCGCGAAACGCAAAGAGTTCTCTGCAGTTCTCATTTTTAACAGAACACGAAGTCCGGGTCGCTAGTACTACATAAAAAATGTGTACGCTCGAGACCATACGGCAGAAAGAAAACTTCATAATCTTCGATTTGTAATTTGTTGCATGCCCGCCAGCCGCAGCAACCCGTGCCGCAGCCGCGGTGTGTGTGTGTGGGTGGGTAGTGTGTGTGTGTGTGTGTGTGGGAAGAAGGTGTGTGTGTGTGAGAGAGAGGGTGTGTGTGTGTGAGAGAGGGTGTGTGTGTGTGTGTGTGAGAGAGAGGGTGTGAGGGTTTGTGTGATACTGACTGCGGCGGCAGCGCCGGCAGGAACACGTCCCCCTGCAGCGCGAGGCGCAGGCGCGCGCGCGCCGCGGCGGCCAGGCGGCGCAGCGCGGGCGCAGCGCGCGGCGTGCCCGCCAGCCGCACGAGCGCGTGCCGCAGCCGCACGCACGCGCGCACGCTCATCGGGTCCCACGCCGCCTCCACCAGCTCTGCGGACAGAGATACGGAGCGTTACGTGGACGGTTCGACGCATCGTCAACATGTGTTCTTCCTCAATGTTGGGATGGTTGGGTACCGGTGGCAAGGCGAACCTCCCTTACCCGAGTTGGGCGCCTGGAGACACTGCTCCAGGTGAAACGAGTTGAAGGCATCAGCCTAACGCAGGCTGGATGAGCATCAGCGCTTTCACTCAGTCTCACTCACTCACAATCAGGTACGACGCTACTAAAACCTTACAACCACACAATACTATCACACTATAAAGAAAAACACCAGTAGTGAATGAAATAAAATCAAAACATGCGTGATACGTCAGCCCTGAACCACGCTCCCGAACTACTTACATGGTCCTGTTCGCAGCTTGGGAGCATTCGTCACGCCCCGTGTAAACGTCTTCGTCGAACGACTATGGATGATTTAAGATTATGCCGTCACTTGTAAGCTGTCCAACTGAGTGCTGTAATAAACTTTTTCTCGTTGCTAAGAACTTGCGGAATAATAGATTAGAAGAGGTATGTGAAACTACCGTACCCGCCACGATTACAGAGGTTTGGTCACGGTTTTATTTCAATACCTCTTCATTCACAAGACGCGTTATTTGCGCGGTTACGCAGCCGTTGCGGTTGAGATTATCGCCCATAAACGTCGCGGGCGATGATCGCAAGTTCGTAAGACGGGCAGTTAACGATCAGCTAACCTTCAACCTCAACCGACGTCAACCGATTCTGCAAACTACAGAAGCTGCAAGCCCGCAACCGTACCGAACGCGGAGAAGAAAATCGGTCCGTGAGTTCTTAACCTTAATGGAGGGCCACACACAACAGCCACAAGGGTCGCCACAAGAAACTAGGAGCCGCTACAAAAGTAGCTGATGTGCGCGACACTCAGTTGTGACCAATGGGTCGACCATTCTTGTCGTCGGTGGCTGCTACCTTCCTAACCTGTATTCTGTATCATTCGCGAGTAGCGAGTGCCGACGGTTTATATTCCAGAATTATAGTCAGTGCGGCATTATATGGTTGTATTCTACGATCCGTGTTCGGTCACGGTTAACATCGGCGACCGGCAACTTGGTCTCTTTTTAACAGGCTTTAAGGGGGTTCTCAATTCACTTGAATTGTATATTATTTTATAATATAATAAATCAATGAACGCTAGCTGCACGCACGAAAAAGTGTCATGTTCCACCTCAGATCTGCGTGCAAGCAAGAGCGAGGAATAAGCGATAGAGAGGCACGATCGGCCTCAGCTTTCGGCTTCTGATGCATCATATGACGTTACTACGTAACAGTATCGTCTGTAAACCAATTTTACAGACAACTAGTTTTGTGTATGTACATACGCGACACGCGACAGATGTTTTCTTTGATACTTAGATTATATTTAGATATAATTGTTCGATTTCAAGTCTGCCCCAACTCCGAGGCATCTAACTCGCCCTGATTGGTTCTGCCGCGCGTGACGTGAATTTGACCGACCAGCCAACCTCAGAATATAGTTAAGATTCCAGAATCACAGCAAAATGTGAATGAGATGCAGCCAGCAGCCGGTCGACAAACCGGCCAGCGTAACTAAACCTCTTTGATTTTGAGAATCGCATGGAACGAAAACTTAACGATTATATTAATTTTACGTATGAGTGAAAGGTGATGTAATTTTTCTGATAAATTGGAGTTTTACTGTTGTTCCCACATCATTTTACACAACAAGAAAACATTTTTTCATCGACTATCGTTATAAATACATCTCTTTTTTAAAACAGAAACAGGTCAAAGATCTGGTCACAATTAGTCCTCATTTGCCCTACCCTCAGCTCTTCTTCTCCAACCACTGGCTTCTGCCTTACCTATATCGTCACTCCATCGAGTTTCACTACGTATGCTTATTGCTTCACTACAAAATCATATGCGAGATAAGTTGTTCATCAATAAGTAGTGCCGAACTCTTTGCAGAGTCCGTCTGGGGGCGTACCACAGCTTTTCCAGTAATTTTACTGAGTTGATTAATGTGAAAACGTCACTGTGTTCCAGTTTGAAGGGCAATTTTTTCAGTCAAATTACATATTTCTAAAACATCTTGTATCTCTGGGTGACGGGTGCAGTGCAGTGCTAGGTAATGATTTGAGCTAATAGCAGATTATCACATTATATAGCAGATTATGGGCAGGCTTGTTGCTTGCCATCAGGCACATGTCCTGGTCGTCTCGTCATTCTATACTATAAAAAATTATATGGAAAAAGGTAAAAACGTTCGTAATCAGAGTAAAACTGACTGACTTATCAGACTGGCCTCGTAGCTTAGTTGGTAGTAAGCCTGCAGGCGAAGCCGTGGCTTCGATTCCCACTCAGTGCAAATATTTGTGTAATTAATACAAATATTTGTTCTGTGCCTGGGTGTTTATATGTTTGATAAGTATGTATTTACGACTATATAAGTGTGATATCAGCTGTCTAGTTCCCATAGTACAAGCTTTGCTCAGTTTGGGGTTAGAATGGTGTCGAGTGTGAAATGTCCACCAATATTTGTTTTATTTACATTCCGTGAGCTGGTAGCAAATTTTGGGTAGGTGTTTGATACAAGCTGAACACTTGTCACATATTTTCCTATTCTAACCCAAGACGGAGGTGCAGACATGGCTAGTGAGTAGCGGGGGTCAATGGATCCATATTTTTTTGTTTCAGTAAATATATTTGAAGTAAATATGCAATTTTTTATTTTGTATTTTAATATTTAAAGAATAAAAACAATAATAAGTCAGACGACTTATTCGGGGTTTTATCATAGCAAAAATATAAAAAACGTATTTTAGGCAATTTGAATTTGGTGTTATTTCTAATTATTATATTATCTACACCTTGGTATTAGAATATAATAGGAGAAATATGTGACTTATTTTCAGTATGCTTCAAGTTCTGCCGAAAATTTGCTAACCAGCTCTCGGAATCAATCAATCAATCTTCAACAATAGCATGTGAGTAAATCTACGATTAAATTACAACGTACAATACGTCAGTTGTAATAAAAACGTGTGATAATTCTGAAAGGGTAAGTTTCGGATCGTGTGAAGTCCTTGGTGTTGTCTGTCTATTACTAACCTGTAATCTTAGGCAGCACTACCTTGTTCAGGATGGTGGGGAGCAGCATCAGGTCGGGGTCGGCGCGCACTGTCTCCTCCGACACCGGCTCGGCCTCCGCCTCGGAGCCCGACGAGTCGTCCGACGAGCGCTCGGAGCTCACGCCGTACATCATCAGGCATCTGCGGGCCAAGGGAGTCAACTATGACACATGCAACTATGTAAGGGCGTTTTCACAAAATATTATACGAGTATCCCTATTGTCACATTGATCAGTCCGAGACATTCCGACAGAATTCACTTTGATCATTCCGGAACATTCCATTATGTGACCAGAATTCAATTTGATCATTCTGGAATATTCCATTATGTGACCAGAATTCGATTTGATAATTCCGGAACATTCCATTATATGACCAGAATTCAATTTGATAATTCCGGAACATTCCATTATATGACCAGAATTCAATTTGATAATTCCATTATGTGACCATAATTCAATTTGATCATTCCGGAACAATTCCATTCTGTAGGATTTTATACCAACATTGTTACAAACGTGACAAGAGGGGGTATACGTTTTTGTGAAAAGGCCCAGGTGTCAAGAAAGACTTAAAGGAGTTGTTTCAAAATGAACATTCTTATTCATTGGATTAAACAATGAACCAACGAAAATCGTTTATTGTTCACATCATTAGGTACAACCAGTACAATAATACATACAATCTAAGATAACAGTATCTTTTATCGCTCTAATTCTCTGAAGAAAAATTCACTCTCAGTAATAGGTAAGGGCGCCAATTGCTACTTTAATTTGATGAGATTTCTTTTTTGTTTATTAAAATATTTGGCAAGTTCGCCCTTAGTAAAACAATACTAACTTGTACCAGTCCATCTTCTCGATGTCCTCGTTGTCTGTGTCGGCGAGCGGATTCCACAGGATGAGGTGGTGGCGCACGTAGGGCGCCAGCAGCGCGGGCAGGCAGGCGGGCGCACGCGCGTCCGCGTACTGCGCCGGCGCGCGCGCCCGCCAGCGCGCCAGCCGCGCGCACACGCCGCGCGCGCTGCGCCACGCCGGCAGCGCGTCCGCCCACACCGCCGCCGCCGCCGCCGCGATCGACTCTGCGGACCCACCGCGCACCACTCAACGGAAATCCTGACCTACCACGCGGCTGCACATTTATCACAAACTAGCTGAACCCTGTGCGCGTTGCAACGCCACCTATGGAAAATTGGTCGAACCAATTCAGATTTAGAACAAATTTGGTTATCCTAGGTTATAATGACGCAACCTTAAAAGATAGACACTTGCTGTCTCGGACTTCGTCGCATGTCACCGCACGCAACGAAATCTCTCAAAAGGAATATTTTCCCCCGTTTTTGTTACATTTTTATTCATGCTTCGGTCCTATTGATAGTAGCGTAATTTTATATTCCCTATAGCCTTTCTCGATGTATGGACTACCCAACAGAAAAATAATCTTTCAATTTGGACCAGAAGTTCCCGAGATCCTAGTGTTCAAACAAACAAACTCTTCAGCTTTATAAAATTAGTACAGATAATAGCCCGGACTCATACAACACGCGAGTGGAGAGACATTCTTGCAAAATTCGTTGACAATCTGGATGGTAAATCACTCGTGAGGGATCACGAGGTCAGGGAAGCTGACTCTTACAGCGAGTTTTTAGAATGTGATGGTAAACTTATGGCTAAATTTTAATATTAAGTTCAACGCAAAGTTAAGTTTGTAGTTTTTATTTTATTTCTGGTCTCTTTTGGCACTACAGCGCTTCGCGCGGCTTGACGCCGTATGAAGAGTAACGGCGAAGCACCTAAGGTTGACAAATCATTTGATCGAATCTAAAATCGTACAGTTATCACGCGGCAGACAACGCTAACTGTATCGACAGACTTCGCCAAAATCCGCCTATACCGCGATGCATACTCTAATTTATAACAGGATTCCAGGACACCGATAACTGAACACTAATTTTTCAGTTCACCATTCTCCCGCGTCGTGTCACAGCCGGCCGCTCGCCCCGGGGCGCCACGCTCGCGTTACCTCTCTCGTTTCGCTCGTGCTGGCTCTCGTCCGGCGGCAGCTCGTCGTCGCTGGAGTCCCCGTCGCGGTGGTGCCGCGCGCCGGCCGCTCGCCCCGGGGGCGCCACGCTCGCGTTACCTCTCTCGTCTCGCTCGTGCTGGCTCTCGTCCGGCGGCAGCTCGTCGTCGCTGGAGTCCCCGTCGCGGTGGTGCCGCGCGCCGGCCGCTCGCCCCGGGGCGCCACGCTCGCGTTACCTCTCTCGTCTCGCTCGTGCTGGCTCTCGTCCGGCGGCAGCTCGTCGTCGCTGGAGTCCCCGTCGCGGTGGTGCCGCGCGCCCCCCGCCTCCCGCTTCAGGCGGCGCGCGCGCCTCCGCCCCTCGCGCTCCGCCGTGCGCCGCACCTTCTCCTCGGAGTCGGGCGGCCGGACCACGCCCGGACGAGCTAACAATACAACAAACCAAACAATATCAAACTAAACACTCTACAGAGCCCAAGTGTCCAAAAATGAAACGCACGTATAACATCGACAAAGATTGTATTCGTTTGTTTGCAAATGCTTAGCCAAAGGATAACAATGTGTTGATATTTAGATAAACGAGTGATTCGTCTCGAAAACAAAACATCTTCGCGATTTAAGGGTTACTAGCGCCATCTACTCTTGTTCGAGATATCCCAATTTTTGATTACAAAAATTACAATTTAAACACACACATTGCTTAATTACATCGTAATTTATATCAGAGTATTCAATTCTGAGATAAATATACGTAAAATTGCGTCAGCTTTTTAAGCTATTGCATAGCTTTTATCGCGAGCCTGGGGACCGAATTTTGGTACTCGTCTGTAGAGCCGATCACTACCGGTTGGGATTCCGCTAGTACGTAATCGGTTTATATCTATGTTGTTACAGATAGTTCAACTCAGTTATGCGCGCGGCCGTATGTGTGCGTGGGCTTGTAAATAAATATACAACTTTCATTCGTGTGGCAATCGTCGTCCGACTGCCGCGTCACTGCCACACAAATGGAAGTTGTATATTTACAAGCCCACGCACACATAGGGCCGCGCGCACAACTGAGTTGAACTATCTGTAGCGTGGTGTGTGGTGCGTACCGGCGAGCGCCAGCACGTCCTGCGCCTGGTCGCGCAGGTCCGCGCGCCGCCGCTCCACCAGGAACTCGGCGCGCCGCCGGTGCAGCGCCAGCGCACGCGCCTCCAGCGCCTCCAGCTGCGGCATCTACACACGACACCACACTATGAAACATTCACTCTATGCCTTATTCGTTCACAATGTTGGCGATTACCGCTGACTCCCCGTTGAGACCCGAGCCGCTAGGTGAGGGTCTTAATAGAGCCGAGGACGGTAATCATCAATATACACGTGTATTTCGACGTTTTTCAACACTTGTGTAGAGGATACGAGGGTCAAACTGAAAGTTCTTAGAAAATCAAAAACTGATTACATTAGCCAGTTATTAGTTTTATTATATCTTTTCAAAATATTGTCCATTCACGTCAATACACCGCTGCATGCGATGGAACCACTGGGAAAAGCACTTTGCCCACTCGTCCTTAGGGGTCTCTTCAATGGCATCGCGATAAGCAGCCACCGCTTCTAGCATTCATAAACCGCTTTCCTTAAAGTTTTTCTTTAATTTTTGAAAATAAATAAAAATCACAAGGCGCGAGGTCGGGGCTATACGGCGGGTGACCCAGTAATTCAACGTTTGATGTCGCCAAATAGTCGATCGTTCGCTTGGCGGTGTGCGATGAGGCGTTGTCGTGGTGAAGGAGGATCCTACTGCGAGGTCGTTTCTCTCGAACTTTTCCAAGACAAGTGGCAAACAATTGGTAGTGTACCATTCTGCAGAAACTGTTTTTGATCCTCTAACACAATTGTTGCGAAATGACCTATCCTTCCAAAGAACGAGGCCACCATTTTTTCCCCGCACTTCGATCTCTCTTCACTTTAGTTGGCAACTCCTCGAAAGGAAACACCCACTGAGCAGATTGTCTTTTGGTTTCAGGATCATAACAGTAAATCCAGCTTTCGTCACCTGTTAGTATGTCGAACACAGCATTTGAGTCACCTCCGTTAAATCTTTCAATCATTTTACGGCACCAATCCACACGATGGAGTATTTGAGCCTCAGTCAAATTATGAGGTATCCACCGGGCGCAAAGCTTCCTGACCGCTAAATGTTCGTGTAGGATTTTGTGCACTTGACTCATACCGATGCCTAAGCTTGTCCGAATCTGCTGATAGGTCACTCTTTTGTCAGTCTCTATCATACGCCGCACAACACAGATGTTATCTTCAGTCGTCGCCGTAGAAGGCCGTCCCTCACGTAAATCATCAGTGAGAGTAGTGCGACCACGTTTAAACTCATTAAACCAGTTGTAAACAGTCGCACGAGATGGGGCTTCATCGTGAAAGGCCAATCGTAGTCTATCATAACTTTCTTGTTGACTTAAATGACATCGAAAGTCATAAAAAATCATTGCACGAAAATTTTCTCGTGTTAAATTCATGTTGACGTGACACAGACAATTTTCAATTTGCCGCCAAATCGTAAAACAAATGTCAAATGAATGAAGTATATACTCAGTAATATTGGCAAAGAGTTATATTTTCAAATTATAGAATTATTTTTTTATTATATTGTTTATAAGTGGCCAGTTCTAAGAACTTTCAGTTTGACCCTCGTAATATCAAAATATAATTTCAAGAGTGAAAACAAGTTGTGATTTTTTTTTTCGTAATGGCGTAAAAATATTAATCTAGATTTCATATGCGCATCTTTGCAACGGCGAACAACCATAGACTAAAGGGAAGAAGTTTTTCATTGGCTCGGGTCTCACTGGTGCCTCAGCGATAATCACGAACATTACACACGTGTACTATAATGTACATTTCTTTTTATTGTAGGTAGAGGCACTGACCTTCTCGTCGAGACACTCGACGAGGTCGGTGAGGTACCCGCGCGCGGCCTGCGCGCGGCGGTAGGCGGCGTCGAGCGCGGGCGCGCGCGCCGCGCAGCCGGCCCGCGCACGCGCCGCCGCGCCCAGGCGCGCGCGCGCCGCCTCGCCGCGTGCGGCCGTCTGAGCGCGCGCGATGCACAGCTCCTCCAACCTGCACCACAATTCAACATTTTATTACGTTGTTTCATTTGTAATGTTGTGTAAACAATAATTCTAACCCCGATAGATAAAAAATATCAAACAAAAATCAAAAACATAGAAATAAATGTTTTAAATTATGAAACGTTTTATATTAGGAACACATATTACATTAATGAAACGAAGAAAAAGATTTTGAAATTTGTCTCATTCTGTAAAGCTTCTTTTTTATTTTTTTCTTAGTTTGTTAAATATTATCGGGGGGCAGCATTAGTTCGTCTCGAATACCACTAGATAGCGTTGGTAAGCCTTAAAACGCGATGATTTATTTTCGAGACGAATCATTCTATTATTTGTGTATTGACACATTGTAATCCTTTGGCTAAACAATTACAAACAAACGTAATACGATCTTTACTAATGTAATATGTGTACTATGTACATATACATATTTTATTCATTTTTGACACTTGGATGATGTACATTTCATTTTGGAAACAAACAGCATTACACAATCTATACTTATAATAAAACTGTAACGAGTCGAATTCTGTACATTGAAGATATTTTGAAAAAAATTTTTTTGGGGCACTCCATAGTCGATACTGATGGCGAAACTGCATTTTTTTTCTTTCATGTCTGTCTGTCTGTCTGTCTGTCTTTCTGTCTTTCTGTATAGGGATCACGCATCACGCCGAAACTACTGATTCAATTCAGCTGAAACTTGGCATGATTTTAGTTTATACTAAGGACATTGCTGTAGGCTACTTTTAATCCCCAAATTCTAATTGGTTTTCTTGCGGGAGGGGGTGAAAGTCAGAATGTGTATTTGGTTGTAACTCATGTTTGCGTTGTTTAATTTCATTAATTCTTTTTTTGTTAGAAAGAACACATTTTTTATATTGTCCCGTCAAAATTTGAACAATATCGGTCACTTGGTTCGGAAATTACACAAACATTAAATAATAACGACACGCGCGGCGCGTTCGGTACATACTAACTTCTAAGTATTCTGTGTATCACAGACGATGCACAGAATATCTAGATTCTAGAAAGTGCCCACGTGATCGGGTCGCGTCGTCTTGGATGACAAAATAATTGTCAAAAATATATTTTTGTGTGGAAAAACAAACATCATTCGGTTATAAACGACTTCAAACAAGGAGGATGTTCTTAATCGGGTTGCATGTTTTTTTATTTGGTTTTATTTTACGCGATAACTCCGCTAATTGTTAGTTGATTTTGATAATTCCTTTTTGTTTGGTAGAAAATACTTCAGAGGTGATCTTAGATATCGAAAACAGGAAGTAGTTTTCAAATATCAACAAAAACTAAAATCAGCTTAGATTTAAATTTAGATTTGACCCATTAAATGTTCCCACTGCTGGGCGTCGGGGCCTTCTCTCGCAAGGAGAGAGACAAGGCTATAATCCACCACGCTGGCCCAGTGTCGGTTGGCGGATGACATATGACTTAGAACTTAGATTATAGGTAGATTTCGGTTTCTTCACGGTGTTTTCCTTCACCGTTTTAATTAACGGCATTACGAACATGACTCTGAAAAGATAGTGGTGCGCGTGGTTTTGAACCTGAGTCTCCGGATCGACAGTCGCCGTTCTCCCGACTAGGTCAGCTGTAAATTACTAGACCAGCCGTAACTTATTAGAAAACGTATTATTTCAATCCAAATACTGTTTAAAATTTAAAGGTAGTGTTCAACAAGCTTCGGTGACCGAAGCAGACCGTTGTTAGGGTTCCGTACACAAAGGGTGAAAACGGGACCCTATTACTGAGACTTCACTATCCGCCCGTCCGTCCGTCCGTCTGTCACCAGGCTGTATCTCAAGAACGGTGATAGCTAGACAGTTGAAATTTTCGCAGATGATGTATTTCTATCACCGCTTTAATCATGGCGGAACGTATCAAGTGATCGCGTTGAAATTTGAAATAGAATTAGATTACAGTCTGCAAGAACACATAGGCTAAACATTGCCTATGTATAAGTACTCTATGTATTACGTAACAAACATCCAAACAGTGACATTCATAATATTTACAGGACAACGTTGGAACGGCTAAACATATTTGGATGGAATTCGAAACACACGTAGTTTAAACTCAGAAATAACAAATCTGCTACTTATAGGTACTGTGACGTAGGAAAGACTAAGCAAATTTGGTAGAAAATTGAAACAGAAATAACTCATAGTCTGAAATACCACATTTATGTATTTATTACCTATCAACCTGAAAAGAAGCATGGGCCCTAAGAAAACAAATATTAACTATCACGTCAAAACGGCACAACGATATGGGTTGACATACGAAACACATATAGTTTAGAGTCTAAAATTTCACATGGGCTTATAAGTCTACATTTTCATTTAACTCCATATTAATATAAGCATATATTTTCGTAAGGAACTTGATGTGATGGTAAGGTAAAAGCCAAAATGAAAATATATGCACCCGTTTTGGCGTAGATAATATAGGTGATTTGCGTTCACAATCAAAATAACAAGCAACATAATATTCTCATTAGACGGCGATAATGCCAGTTTAAATCTAAAAGCACTAAAGGCCATTTAAATCGATGTTTTGCTATTGTGGTATGTATTTTTTCTTTCATCACTAGGTGGTGTTACTGGTATTCTAAATTGTACTAATAAGTTTTGCTGCTAAAAGGATTATGATGCCAAATTTGGATTCTTTCGTTCTTGATTTTTTTCTGTGTTACCTACAATTAAATTCCTTTTTATTAACATTTCACTAGGACTTGGCTTAGATTTACGGGTTCAACTTGCTTGAATATCATTAAAACTCAAAATTTTAATTATTTTGATTCCACACAGGCTTCGTTCAAAATTTTACTACGGCGAAGTCGCGGGTAACAGCTAGAAAACAGCTTGCGGATAAAAGAAATAGGTAAGTAGGTATCAGATCATGCACATTAGCTTCAGACTTTTCATAATGTATCCTATAAAATCCTACAAACTTAACACTTGCGGCTATGTTCGATACTACGAAACCTTACTAAGTATGTTTGATTTTGTTTAAAAAAAGAAAAATAAAGATGATAAAATTAAATAAATTTTTTGTGTGGTTAAACAAATTCACTCAAACTCAAAGGTTTTTCAATGACTACTTATCCAAATATTTGACGTACGATACTTCCAATTAATGTATAAGTCAGTAACATCTGCTTACGCGAACGAAGTAGCGGGTTCAGCTAGTACATAATAATTGTATATAAATAAATGTAACAAAGAATTTTATTATTATTATTAATAATCAAAACACAGACTTTTCAACCCGCCCAAATTATGTTACATTACAGTTTTTAAACGTCTCGATTTTAACTCATACACATTCATAGGTGATGCGTCGCGTCGCGCAAGGCTAAGAGGGGGTCGTTACCTGTGTTTGAGCGCGTCGACGAGTTGCGGCGCCGACAGCGGCGCCTGCGCAGACGTCGCGAGCGGGCGCAGGTGCGGCGGCGCGTCCGCCAGCCGCGGCGGCGGCGGCGCCACGCTGAACGGGTTCACCTCGCCCTCGCCTGACACACAACACTCATACTTCATACTAACCTACATACAATGGCCTATAATACTATTTAAAAAAAGCAAGTTAATCCGTCAGTTAGATTGCAAAAAACAACTGAAACTGAAAAAACAAAATGACGATAATACAATGCTTAGAAGTCAAGTGACGTCACAACCCAGACGAGAAATTTGACGATCTACATATATCTTTGTCGATTTCTAATAATTTGATGAAACAAAAATACGTCTCTCATATTATTCCATGATCTAGCTGACGAACTCATTAGAATGATGTATTTTTGACTCAGTCTTCATCTCTATTGGGATGAATGCAATGTCACAGTCATAATTTCACATTACCAACCAGTAATGTGAAATTATTACTGTGTTGCGGTTTGAATGGCCTACGGAAAGAAATATTTATGGTTATGACTTGGTGGACTTGGTTATGTAGTGGTAGGACTCTTGGCAGAGTCCGCCTGGGGAAGTACCACACCTTTGCCAGTTATTCTACCGCCAAGCAGTAATGTGCAAACATTACTGTGTTCCGGTTTGAAGGGCAATGTTTCCAGAGAAATTACAGGGCTTAGAGATATAAGATCTTAGATCTCTGGGTGACGAGCGCAGTGCAGTGCTAGGTAATGATTTGGACTCTTCATGTTCCAAAAGCTGCGTGTCACTGTGCTGTTATGTGTCAGGCATGTTGCTTACCATCAGGCACATGTCCGGATCGTCTCGTCAACAATTGTAAAAAAAAAAAAAAAAAAGATTATAATAGCTGCGTAACACTGATGTTATGGGCTGTGTGTTGCTCACCGTGAACATGTCCTGCTCGTCTCGTCACTCTAAACTATGACTAGTAAATGAAAGGTACCGATCATATCAGGCAAGGCCGGCATTGCTTTCTTGATCTGCTGCTCCTCCCACTCCTCGACCTCGCTGTTCATCTCCTCGTCAGAATGCACCGCGGCCGTGCCACCTGACAAGTTAAAATCAATAAATTAATATTGGTGGACTTTTCTCAGTCATCTAGCTCCGAAATAAGTAAAGTGTAAAGTTTATACTATGGAAGCCAGATAGCTGATACATACTTATTATACATAGAAAACACAGTATTTATACAAATATTTGCACTGGATGGGGATTGAACCCATGACCCACGAGTTCATAAGCAGACTAAGCCACTTGGCCAGCCGAAATGCGTACTAGCCCTCCGTTCCGGCTTCGCTCGGATAATAACCTAGATACCGATTGCAGCGCCATCTGCCGGGGTGATTTGTAAATCTAAACTAAAAGTATCTAAAAGTATACAAAAAAACAAATAGCAGTCATAGGGATTAGGGACTGCCGATAGAAGTGAAAACTAATAGCTCAAAATTTGATTGAGAAACTACGCGGGTGAAACGGGCGTGGTAAATTCACTAGGTACCAGTTGATCAACTTTCGGAAAATAGCAAACGGCGATTGAAATGTATTATTATAGACTACAGGCCCGTGAACAATATTTATGGGTCAAATGAACCACCCTGGTATAAAGTATGTAATAAGATTCAGCACTATGCCATTGCACTTGTAAGCTGTCCAACTGAGTGTAAATGAAGAGGGAGGGTTCTAACCCTCGATAAATTCTTTGGCGTTGCGGAATAGTGGATTAGAAGAGGTATTGAAACTATAAAAATTATAAATCTTAAAATTTTAATTATTAGTTTGTCAGAAAAATTCATGATTTTCCGACGATTTACAGAGTTAATTTAGTCATTAGATTATGTACGGCATTGGTTCCATACAGTTTCAATACCTCTTCTAATCCATTATTTCGCAATGCCGTACAAAAATCATGCGTAAAGGAGAAATGATCGAGGGTTGCAACCCCCCTCTTCAACTGCACTCAGTTGGACAGCTTTCAAGTGACGGCATAGTGCTGAATCTTATTACTTTATACTCTTCTATCATCCTACATAGGTCTCCTGGTGGTTCATTTGACCCATACATTTTGTTAACGGGCCTGCAATCTATTATCAACTAACGATTGTTGTTATTTTCCGATGACATATACAGAAAGATAGATAGTTACGTTTGGGCTTGTCGCTGGGCAGGTCGAGGCCGCGCACGATGATGCGGCCCTCGTCCTCGTCGGCGGAGTCGTCGGCCTCGCCCTCGCGCACCAGCCGCGCGCCCGGCGGCGCCTCCGCCGGCAGCGGCACGAAGTCGCCGAGCTCGCGAGCCTGCGACCGGGCCCACACTCAGCAACTATCACACGCCTCGACGTACTCATAGACTTAGGGAGCGTTTAACTATTACGTAACGCAATTTTGGGGGAGGAGGTGTCTTGTTAAACATTACGGTTTGTCATGGAGGCAAGGACGGATCCAATGAGGGTCATGGAAGTCATGACTTCCTCTGTGCTGGGTCCAGAACCCAGGTGGACCATTAAAACGTACGCACGCACTTGGGCGCCAAAGCTGTCCACCCTGGCATGAAGATGATTTTATCCATTAAAACTGGAACATTAAAATCTCTCAAGTTAACTTGTGTGGTAAAAATTTGTCACTTCGACGTTACGTAACTAAGCGAAAGTAAAGGGGTACAAATAAAGTTACGTTGCGTCACTAGGGGGGAGGGGGATATAAAATCTTTAAAAAATGCGTTACGTAATACTTGAACGCTCCCATACTCAAAAACTAGCTTAACATTAGCATGCTTTGCAACTGTTCACATTTATATATACCCAGCAATAAGCATGCCTTTTCGAGCGTCAAGTGTTTTCGAGCAGGCTACGTGCCGAGCGAGCCTGGTGCCAAATAGCACGTCTGTACGTTTATTTTTACGCTACGGCTGGTCTACTCGGGAGAACGGCGACTGCCGATCCGGAGACCCCGGGTTCAAGTACTTTCGAAGTCATGTGCGTAATGCCGCTAACTTAATGCGACGGAGGAAAACTTCGCGAGAAAACCGACATGTACCTAGAATTTTTTCGAGGTCATGTGTAATCCAGCAACCCGCACCGGGCCAGCATGATGGATTATGGCCTTGACTTTCTCTTCTTGCGTGAGGAGGCCCCGAGTCTCAGCAGTGAGAACATTTAGTGGGCTGGTTATGTATGTATGTTTACATTTAGCATGCTTATTTCTGAATATGCTTAAAACAAGCATACATATTCATACCAAACAAGAACAGTTTCAGAGCATACTAATTTTAAGTAAGCTGACGAGCATCCTTTATTTTAGCATGTCTGTCAGTACCATTAGTGTAAACACAACCATTTTGACACCTAACCTACTAACTAACGAGACTAAAGGCTTGTTCGCATTAGGCTGGCAAATTAGTCTAGTAGAGAGTAATTTAGTAGCTAAAATACTCGCTACTATTCAAAAATCGTTCGCACCGTGCTTACAGTACAGTTAGTACAACTTACAGTACAGTTCGAAAGTGAGTAGCGTTTCGCGACATGAAGATCCTACAACGCAATAAAATAAATGAATGAATAAGCTAATCTTATCGAATCGTAATGGCTATTTTAGAAGAGGTGAATTAGGAAATTTGTGTGATCAATAAAATAAGTTATTCCACAGACAATTTCGTATTTGGAAAATTGTTTGAAGTTATTTTCTCTAGAGAAATTCGACCAAGTTCGAACCTGTTTAGTCGGCGAGCCAATGAGCGCACCGCTCGCAACGAACGCGTAGTGGAGGGTGCTACTCGCCCGTTGAAAATAGAACAAAATGGATTGACTCGATTAAATCACTTCCTAAACTACTCGACTAAATTTTCACTGTTCATACACGTTTAGTTACTAAATTACTCGCCACTAGGCTAAATTACTAGCCTAATGCGAACAAGCCTTAGATCAGAAATATCTTTCTGCTCCAAATCCCGGAAGCGGGCGCCGAGGGGGCTCAGAAACATGATGGAGTTAACCAGGACAACACTAGGCTGAGCAGAGATCTCACAATTTTTTTTTTTTTAATAAAGAGTGACGCTACGAGCAAGACATGTGCCTGATGGTAAGCAACATGCTTGCCACATAACAGCATAGTGACACGCAGCTATTGGAACATGAAGAGTCCTAATCATTACCTAGCACTGCACTGCGCTCGTCATCCAGAGATTTAAGACGTTATATCTCTAAGCCCTGTAATTTCTCTGCAAACATTGCCCTTCAAACCGGAACACAGTAATACTGGCAAAGGTACTTCCCCAGGCGGACTCTGCCAAAAGTCCTACCACTACTATTTCCCTATGTGTCTCCAAAAGCCAGGAAAGGAAAGGAAAGAGTTTGTTAATCCCAAGACTGGTTTTCTAACTTTCATTTGTAAGGAGAGAAGAATACGGATGGTTGCGACATTTAACACTAAGACTGTAAGATGTAGGCTTATTCCCTTAAACTGTCCCTAATTGTCTGAAAACTACACGCTATACTCTATGTTAAATACAACATGTGGAATTCCCAAACACAAAATGTTGTAGTACACAGAAGTGTCTAGTGACAGATACCATAGATGGCTTGGCATGAAGGCTTCCGAAACATTTACGATTCTAAAAAATATTGTGTCGTATTATAAAAGTGAAACTTTTTTGTATTGTAGATTTAA
Source organism: Ectropis grisescens (assembly GCA_017562165.1). Lineage (NCBI taxonomy): Eukaryota > Metazoa > Arthropoda > Insecta > Lepidoptera > Geometridae > Ectropis > Ectropis grisescens. The sequence continues at coordinate 27,561,894 of CM029781.1, read as the reverse complement.
CTAAACAATAAAAAAAGGTAAAATATTCGATTTAAGTAACTTAACGAGTAACCCCGCCATATTGGCCTCGGCTGCTATGTCAAGAGCTAGACCGGCCTCCGCGGCCGACCGTCACGCGACATGCAATAGATGGACGGAACAGTTCGAGGGAATGTGATAAAAGTATCACGTTAAAGACCAAATTTGTGTTTATAGGTAGCAGCGGTCAGTGTGCCAGCCATCGCAAGTCCCTCACCTCTCATACCTGCTGTCTGGTCTTTCTGGCGGCGTGGATGAGCGCGGCGTCGGGTATGTGTCCTGGGGCTACGGCCAGGGCCGCGCGGACGGACTCGGCGCGGTACTGGTGGAACCCGCGGCTGTCTTCGTCCTCCTCCTCCTCCTCCCCCCCGCTGTCCGACACGTCCCCCGCGCCGTCCGCCGCCAACGCCTCGCGCCCCGACAGTATCAAACCCTCCAACGTCATTTTCTTCTTCGGCTTCGGTTGCTCAGTCTGTACGTCCGGATGATTCCCGTTGCTGTCGTTGTTGTCCTGTGTTTAAACTTGTATTTGTACCATTTTCGAAGTGAAATCTTTAGCTATATTATTGAGTACTTTTTGTGTAGGGACCATCTTGTCATCTTCGCGACCCCGAGATACTAATGTAGCGTAGCGGGACGTACGTTTTTAGACGCTTTTTTAGATAGGTTAAAATTTGTTAGTTGACGTCCGACATGCCTAATAGGAGTGATTTTTTAGTATAGAATGACGAGACGAGCATAACATGTGCCTGATGGTATGCAACAATCCTGCCTCATAACACCACAGTGATACATTGGAATACTTGGAATTGGCAGGTATTGGAACATGAAGACTCCAAATCATTATCTAGCACTGCACTGCGCTCGTCACCCAGATATATGAGATAGGAGTACAGAGACGATTTTCTTAGCATTCCATGGATTCACCGTGCGGGTGCCGGGTCCATCGTGTGGCAGAGAGAGAAAAACTCGAGTAGTTCCCGAGACTTGTGACTCGGGCGTAGGTTTAAGGGGCCCCTTTCTGACGTACATCAACACTCACCTTCACCACTCGTTTTTCTCTCCCTGCCCAGCCAAATCTGATATGAGCCTACTAGTGCAGCTTTAGATACACGTTCTAGTATAGAACTTACTGCACTTCTGGATAAGCCAAGGTCTTTCAGTAGGTTATAGAGAGATTTTGCTGGTATACCTCTCGCTCCCACTTCTACAGCGTATAAACTAACTACACAGCCGTTTTTTGTTAATTCGTTTAGGAGGTCGTAATACTTATTTTGTTTCATCGCGTAGCTACGTAGCTACTACACAGGTGACGTATTGTGGAACATCAGAGCTGTTTAAAAAGTAACTTTAAATTTTGCTTAATTTCTTGAAGTAGTCCATTAGACTACCATTATTAGCTAAAAAATAAGTGTCCATGGATCCACCGGTGGATTCAAGAGGAAAAAAAGTGTCCATGGATCCACATGTGGAGCCTAGCTCTGGATCCAAGTGAAAGGAGCATTCACTTCTGCCGTGCAGTCGCACACATTTATTTTTTTTGTGAGAATGACAGTTTAATTGTTTAGTATTTATTACAGTTTCAGGTTTTAGTAATATTTATCGGGGTTTTTAGTAATTATTGTGTTTGGTGAAGTTATAAATCAAACAGCAAGCAACGAGGAAGGGAGTAGGTATACACAGCATTTCCCCTCTGTCAAAGTACATCCGCGTGGACCATAGAATTTGATAATATACTGTGTGATATGTAATATGCGTGTAATATGTATATGCGTGAGGGCGGGGCTAGATTTGTGAATGGTGCTTTATTTTTTATGTGTTAGTGATTTGGCTGTGTGAGTATGATCGGCAATGGATCGGGGTACAGGTATGTTTTGTATGTAATAGTGCAGCTTTGCACTCTTAGCTGCAACTTTTCCCTCCCGCAAGAAACGACAGAATGATTTGAACAATATTTTTTAGCTAAGGCTACTTACTCCCTTCCGTGCTTGCGCGGAAGATCGAGTTGCTCGATGAAATCAAAGGACTTTGATCAGCTTCATCTAATATACCATGGTTATTTTGTACAACTTTGGGAAACCCTGGACGTCTCTCATTCTACAAAAAACGATTTTGAAATAAACTCGTGACTTTTCCTACTCCACTCCACTCATGAAACATTGTTTGACATTTAAATGTTGTAAGCTACCCTACTCTAATCAGAGTAGGCTTAGAACAATTCAACGGACGAAACGACGGATCTGAACTGGAGTAGTAAAGTAGTGAGTTTATTATAAATTACGTTTTTCGTAGAAAAAGAGAGTAAACATCCTATTTTGAAGAAATCATAACAACAAAAGTTTGTGGATTTGTCATTGTATGTTTGTTTGTGTATGTTTGTCCACATAGCTCTGTAATGGATGAATTAACTTAAATAAAATTTAATATGTAATAGAAACACTACCTGGAACAGCACATACATATTATACTTTTTACTGTCAATGTTAGTATTTATAACGACAGTTACAGTTAAAGTCGACCTAAATAGGTTGCTTGCCTTCTGGGATAGCCTGGGATGGCTGGAGTAGAAGGGTAGTATGAGCCACGCACAATGGCCCAATTGAGAGGCTAAGTGCGGAAAAGGCCCCGTTTAACTAACTAACGACAGTTACATTGAAGGGTTTGTGGAAGATTGGTGATACGTTCCTGTGTTCCTCCCACAAATGGCCAAGATGGCAGATAATACAGATTTTAGTCAGAAGGACGCTTTGTGGCATCGGTTTTGATAGTCTTTCTGCAAGTTGGCTGGTTTGCATATATGCATTTCCTCCACACAAAAAAGGTTACACCATTGGTTGCAGCTACTATTAATAATTTCCACCAACATATAATAGGCCTGCGCTGAATGTTCCAGTCAAAACTCCTTACCTCGTGGAAGTCATTATCTTTGTCATATTTATTATTATCACCGTCCGGTAGTTTCTTCTTTTCTTTATCCCTCTTCTTTGACAATCTCTTGCTCTGAGATGATTTCTTTACTTTAAATTCTTCACAATCTTCCTCTGAAACACAAATTATAGTTGAGTTGAAGCTATTAGGAATACAAATAAGTTTCCGCCGTTTTATTGTAGATGGTGCAGCACGGAGTTTCGGTTAGCTTTTGCAGATGATAACCAACTTAAAAAATAGTTTGGACATTCAAGAACAACATAACCTATTAATATTATTGATTTTGTATTGGTAAAATTTAATTTTTATAAGTTGAAAATGTCAAAATTTGAGCCAAGTAAGCGTCATTTGCGGGAAATATTAGTTTACTTCTTTCATTTAAAGAAATCTGCTGCTGAGGCGCATCAATTGCTCGTAGAAGCATATGGTGAGGGTGCTTTGAGTGAGAGAATGTGTCAAGAGTGGGTTCAATAGTTTAAAAATGGTTATTTCGACGTAGAAGACAAAGATCGCAGTGGAAGGCCAAAAATTTACGAGGATGCAGAATTGGAGGAATTATTGCTGGAAGATTCATCTCAAACACAAAAAGAACTTGGTCTAACATTAGAAGTTACTCAGCAAGCAGTCTCACATCGTTTAAAATCATTAGGGATGATTCATAAACAATAAATATTTAATTTGTGTTAAAAAAACGGCAGAAACTTATTTGTACTCCTAATAGTAATGTTCAGTTTGCATTGTTCGAGGATTGTGATACTTGGGAGCACTATTACCAAAGTTGCTGTCGAATTTAAATTATTTTTCATGAAGTAGGTATGAAAATGTACAAAAGGTCGTTGAACAACAAAAGTGTATGGTTGGAGTATGTTCTTATGAAAAAAAGGAGTGTTTTCTGCAGAAGATTGCAGCATTCAATCACCAGTGACGGCAACAACTATTTGGCACCATACTGTAACCGAGAATGTACAGTGACGAAGTATCACCCACGCGACACTTCCACACACCACTCGGAAAACCCTTCTTAGCGCAAAGTAAGCACTGCTAACTTTAGCACACATCTTGTCGATGTGGTGTTTCGACGTCAAGCTGCGATCAATCTCGAACCACAAAAATGTGGGGTTCGGTACCTGCTCAATCCTGAGTCCTGACACCGTTTAGCGGTTTTGTATGGTGGCCCGACAGACAAAAGTGAATGAAGTGAGTCTCTTTTAACTCATCGTTTACAGAAACGTAAAATATAGTTTTATTGTCGAGTAATCAATTTTTTAATATGACGTCGCGACGCCCGCGCGGCGCTCCGGATCTCGGGGGTTAATTTCACAACCGTTGACACTAAACGAGTTGCCGTTCATTAGAATTACGATACAATAAGTCAAAGCATAACAGTTAATAATAAGATAAGAAACAATAACAGTTCGAGGACCTAGTTACTTCAAGAATATACCAGTTGCTAATGTTAGGTGATAGTCAAGGCATAACGATCGAAGTAGTCCCAGTATTAGGCAAAGAATAGTTGTTTTATACGGATAAAGTATGCCATTTACCTTCGTCGGCAAAACTAAGTAGTTTAGGAGCCTTCACGCCAGAGCTCTCTTTCTTGTCCCGCTTTTGGGTGATAAGCGGTGGTGGCGGGGGGCTCCGGATCGCCGTCCTCGTCGTCATCAGCGCAAAATATTCGTCTCTGGATCTTTTTAGGTTTACGAAAGAGAGACATGGCTGTAGAACTTACACAGAACTTATAATTGATACTATAGTACTATACCCTGAACATTATCAACAAAATTCAATAACTTTGCGACAAAGCAGCTGGCAGTGCCGCCATAAGCAATAAATAACATAGACAATATAGACATTAGAGCACAGATTACATACCGCCATTAGAGATTAGAGCATTAGACCATAGACGTCGACCGTACCGTAAATAATAGACATGGACAAAGACAACAACACAAGTGAGATCTTCGATCTTCGAGAAATGACAAGCATGCTTGTCATTGCCATGCCTCGAAGAGTGAGATATTGATAACGATATTTTCCCTAAACCCTAAACACAACGATATTTCGTCAATGCCTATAAATAGCGATCGGCATCGGCATACCGCCTATCTAAAACTTTCTTATATTTGATATTGCTCTCTCTTTCCTTTTCGCTGGAAATGATAGAGACAGCAATAGCAAAGCCATAGCCGATTTAGTTAGGCGGTAAGCAGCGATCAGACGACACGATTCATCGGGCCAATGAGCAGGGCTCGATAGATTGGGCGTTCTGATCACACTACACGATATCACCACCCTAAACCCTAACTCACTCGGCAGCCAAATGTCGAGCAGTGAAGTTGTGCGCTTACACTTTCAAAGTATCAGAAACTTGGAATCGCTCTCGAAAAAAATATTCCAATAATAATGTCAACCTGTATGTAATTTGTCCGAAATGAAAATGTGTAAATGAATTTATTGAAAATTTGATCGAAGACTTGAGCTTAAGACCTATAGCATAAAGCAGCTTTTTTGCGAAATCTAACACATACTTAAAACACGTATAAGTATACATTTGTACGAAATAGTTTTGTTTTGTACGTAATTTTTACGTATAAGTTTTGTAGTGGTAGAACTCTTGGCAGAGTCCGCCTGGGGAAGTACCACACCTTTGCCAGTTATTCTACTGCTAAGCAGTAATGTGCTCACATTACTGTGTTCAGGTTTGAAGGGCAATGTTTGCAGAGAAATTACAGGGCTTAGAGATATAATATCTTAGATCTCTGGGTGACGAGTGCAGTGCAGTGCTAGGTATTGATTTGGACTTCTCATGTTCCAATAGCTGTAAGTCACTGTGCTGTTATGTGGCTGTTGCTTACCATCAGGCACATGTCCTGTTCGTCTCGTCACTCTATGATATAAAAAAACATACAAAAGTATAAGTGTTAAACAACGATTAGCTGTCACACTAAGATTTTTAGGGACGGGGAAGACCTATCATGACCTAAAATATAGCTAGTTAATATCGGAACCCCTTTTTGTCAGTAATGGTACGGGATACGTGCAAAGCTACTTAGATGTCTAGCCATTCTCACTTCACATGTCCTTTCACGTCGAACGCCGCACGGCCACTGAGCACCCTATCAGAGAGATTCATCGGAGACTTAGGGAGTTAGGGCGGTCGGGCACTCTCGATCGCCCGATTTAGTCACACTAACAGCCTAACAGCGATCACACAACCCAATCCATCGGGACTTAGGGACTAAGTGCATGATGAATCGTGTCATCTGATCGCTGCTTTAGTGCACGATGAATCGTCTAATCGCTACTGTATGGCGGGCCGATGAGCAGAGCAGCAGGTCTACTACGAACTCCGATATTTTTTTGGTATTGTGTTTCGTGGTATAAAACGTCCATAACTTCGGCCAATATATCGTTTATCGGACTTCGTAGTAGACCTAGAGTACCTATAGCAGCTTTTTCGAAATCTAACACATACTTACAAATACTATACAACTAAATGAACATTACTCTAATATTTTCCAACTTCTTTCGATCTAACTGAAACATGTGTGAAACATTCTCTTCATGAGAGTTGGCTTTTGAAAAGTTTCGTTACAAAAGGGAGACCAACGTCCAGTTGGCAACTGTATATGTGATAAAATTGGCAAATAGTTCCTATTCGGCGAAATAAAATTCTGCTAAACATTAGTTGGCAAGAATAGCGGGAGAACGACTAGCATCCAATCTGTGTATCCAAGGCCATGAATATAAAAAAATGGACCAAAAAAGAGATGTGGAAAAATAATTTGTAACGTTGACATAAATAATCGATCGATAATTCGAAACCGTCATATCATTACCATAATGATGTTTTTTGATTAAAGTAGCCTTTAGACTTAGACAATGGGCGTGACGACAGGTCTTGCAATTATATTATATGATTTGATATAATGACAGCATTTAATGAGAATATAACATGTACCAATTTTAATTTAGATTTTTTTAGTGTAACGTACTTTATGATCATTCCAAGCTGGCTGTGCAAGTCCATTTTATAAGTACGAAATTATCAGAAAATTTATTTACCGTTGGATAACCCATTCAATTTCAAGTGACTTTTGTTAAAAAACCAGATTCCTAAACGTAATATTTAATATAGGTACCATACAAAACTTTACGCGTGACGCACAGAAAATACGACACTGTGACGTCACGCTTCTTTAGTGTTTTTGTATGAAGCGGGAAGTTTTTAAGATAACAAAGTAATTCTTTCACCTATGTTTCAGTCATTGAGTAGCCTTTTGATGACACATTTTATCAAAAATGAGTTGTCATGCCTATTGGTGGATTAGTACAAAATCGCTAAATTTTAAAATCTTGAGTCGGTAGTAGGTTTATGAATTAAATTTCATAAACAGATGCACGAGAATATCATCACCACTGGTTACTGGTTATAAAACATTGTGAGGCAATCAGTGTGCTCCAAGAAAAATGTCTTTCGAGAACATAATATCATCCACCAACCCACTACTGAGTGCTGACCAGTGATATTAATTAAATCTTTAACTCGGACATTGCCAAAGTAGCCTCCGAGGTATCATAAACTGACCACTGTGCTGAACTATGAAGTGGGCTACTTACGTGCTTATGCTACCAGGTATTAGGCTATTAACCATCAACGTATCAACAAATGGCAAATGGATAATTTTGTGAAATGTTCAAATTTAATTAGTCAGATACTCACCCACACAAGCACATTAGCTTAACAAAGGAGTTAATAAAGACAATAGATTTCATTGAAAAATTTAAATCGAAGAATCGAATATAAAATAAAAACTTCTCAGTATTAACTACCCCATGGTCCCCAATCCCCATGGCACAACACTAGTTCCGGCATCCGCCATTTTTGTCCCGCACAGAAAGTTGTGCGTTTTGTCTTGGTGAGTAAATTTTTTAAATCAGTAATAATTGGTTCAATCTGAAATTCTACAGTTTTTTTGATTCATTGTTTATGTTGACTAATAATCCGCAGAATGAAAGTCCCGATTATTTTACGGATATGTGTGTATTGTGTAGGTGACTTAACAAACTCATATTATTTTTCAGTCCTTAAATTTCTACGAAGTCCCTACACCACTCAGCAAGATGGGTAGGGAGGACAAGGCTACCTGGAAGTCCAACTACTTCGTCAAAATCATTGTAAGTACATAAGGAACTGTTTGTCCACGTATCTAACCTATAATTTAACCATCTGGATGTAAGTTTTGGTTAAACTCTCTGGCTAAAACATAAATGATATATTTAGTTATTTAGATCCTAGAAAAATCAATGTGTAGGTATCTGATAGTCTTTGTAATAAGTACTTGGACTGTTATCCTAAGGCAGGGCAAAGAGATAATTTTGTTTGTTCGTCTGTCTGTCCGTGATGTGTCCGGCTGTTATTTTGATTTGAAAGATTATTCAGACTCATTCTATTAAAACTATATGGTTACACGCCGCGTTAAGTACAAGTGCCTTGCTTACCATCAGGTTATCGTTTGAGAGTTTTTAGAAATTCTTATCATGTATATTCGTAACTCGCTGTACCCTGCCACGCTTCGTTGTGGCACATTGTGATGCAAAAAATAGGTACCTAAAAACCTTGATGCGGATTATATATCATTTTAAAATTTCAGCTCGATCGGTGGAGAACTTTTTAAGTTTTTGAAACAGTACACAAACCAACATAACATTTTTATATATAGAGATTTCATGTTTGGTGCTGAGTCAATCTTTTAGTCTATTTAGGTACCTATCATATGTTTTTACTTATTAGATACTTACAGGATTTTGGGAAAGAAATTATTTAAACTTTCCATACACATTTTTATTTAATTTAGAAAGTTGACTACATGTTTGATTGATGCTCCACAGCAACTCTTGGACGAGTACCCAAAATGTTTCATTGTGGGTGCAGACAATGTGGGCTCGACCCAGATGCAGCAGATCCGTATCTCGCTGCGAGGCTCCAGCATCGTGCTCATGGGCAAGAACACCATGATGCGCAAGGCCATCAAGGACCATTTGGAGACTAACCCCAACTTAGAGAAGCTGTTGCCACACATCAAAGGCAACGTGGGCTTCGTGTTCACCCGCGGAGACCTCGTGGAGGTGCGCGACAAGCTGCTGGAGAACAAGGTCCGCGCCCCGGCCCGTCCCGGAGCTATCGCCCCGTTGTCCGTCGTCATCCCAGCACACAACACTGGTCTGGGTCCTGAGAAGACTTCCTTCTTCCAGGCTCTGTCCATCCCCACAAAAATTTCCAAGGGTAAGAAACATTTCAAACTGTTTTATTATGTGATCCAAGAGTTGTAGTAACAAAGTACAACATTTAAATAAATTAAACATTATCAACAAGTAACAGCATTCTGGCTAGTTCCTGTTCCTGCTATTTTCAAGGTTAAAAAGTATCATATTTGTTATTCCAAGCTGTTCTAACATGTTCCAAATTTCAACCTGATCCATGTTGTCATTTTGATGTGATTGAGCAACAAACATTCTAACTTTGACATTGGTAATATTAGTAGGAAGTATGATTACAAGAACCAACAAAGTAAAAAGGCAGCCCTGCTGCAATATCTTGTCTGTTCTAATACCTTGGAGTGTAATGTTAACTCCATGGCTTCGCTTTCAGACTACATAAAGACCTTCAAATTTATCCTAGTGTGATAATTACCATGAAAATATTGCACTGGCATTTTGGAGGAACACAAATATTAAGATATTTTTTTCAAATCATGCCCTAGTAATAATAGTAATAAATGGGGAATATATGGTAAATCAAAATGCATAAACCTGTTTCTTACTGGATTCAATTGCTACCCACAGCTAATATTATTGCAGTGAACATGTGCTTGTGTCAATTGCTTGAAGCATTTGTATTTTTAACCTACCACTACTGCCTTTAGGGAGATTGTGTATCTTATAGTTCTACTTCTGATCATCAGGTACTATTGAAATCATCAATGATGTCCACATTTTGAAGCCCGGAGACAAGGTGGGAGCCTCCGAGGCAACTCTCCTCAACATGTTGAACATTTCTCCATTCTCATACGGTCTTGTTGTGAAGCAGGTGTGTATACATTATTTTATTATTATACTAGTTTAGTTTATTCTTGTAAGCTTTAGAAGAATAATTCCTGTAGAGTTAAGCATCAACTTGCTAACTTACACACTAAAGGTACTAGTAATAATATTCATTGGATGTTTCCAATGACTGCTGCCAATAAACATGACTGGGATACCAAAGTGTTGAGTACAGATTGCTTTCACTAAGCTTTCTGATAATTTATCTTTGGGAAATAATTTGCCATGGTCATTCAATGTTTTAGTGTTTTGTCACTGAATTTAAGTGGATTATGGCAAACATTTCCAACGATTCTCAAATAAGTTTTAATAAAACATTTTTGCATTATTTATATTACAATGTATTAAATCTCCATAGGTATATGATTCTGGTACCATCTTCACCCCGGCCATCCTTGACATCAAGCCTGAAGACCTCCGTGAGAAGTTCATGGCTGGAGTGGCCAACGTGGCAGCTCTGTCCTTGACCATTGGGTACCCTACCCTGGCTTCCGCTCCTCACTCTATTGCCAACGGTTTCAAGAACCTGTTGGCGATTGCTGCTGCTACCGAGGTCGAATTCAAGGAGGCCACTACTATCAAGGAGTTCATCAAGGTAAACATGATTTCATATTTAATTAATATGTCTAATGCATACTGATACATATTAATCCATCAATGAGGTCTTCTCTGCTGTAATTTTGTCTGTTCTAATACCATGGTGTGTAATATTAATGCCGTGGCCTCGCTTTCAGACAATATAAAACTATTCAAATTTATCCTAGTGTACTAGTTTCTATCTTGAACATTGCACTGGCATTTTGAAGAGACAGTTATTTACATGATATCTAAAGTGATGAAATATTAGACAAGTCTATGTATAAAAATATTTTAGCACAAACATTGTAATTATCATTTTATAGACAGTCAAACCGATGAGACAAATCAAAAAATCGCGCGAAACTTCTAAATTTAGGTGATCTAATAATGTTATATGATTGTTATTTGTAGGACCCGTCCAAGTTCGTCGCTGCGGCCGCCGTTGCCGCGCCCGCTGCCGCTCCAGCCGCGGACAAGAAGGAAGAGAAGAAGGTCGAGGAGGAAGAAGAGGCCAGCGACGACGACATGGGCTTCGGTCTCTTCGACTAAGCCGCTTAACATCGGAAAAGGGGCACACTGTAGCCCGCGCCGGGCCCCGGGCAACTAACACCTGTCAGCGTGCGTCTGAGAGCCCCGTAGCCGCGTTCTGCACCCGCATGTTACGCTGGCTAGCGCCGCCGGGTCGGACAGCCCACATGGCGGCCGGTCGCTATCGAAACATTGCGTGTGTTTGAATAAATGCTACTTTACATACATTCCTGGTTTTATTAGTGATACTTTTACAATCCCAGTAGTTGCTCTTGTGGCGTACAGTATGTCGCCTCTGCGAGACCAAATCATAAAATAACAACTTATTATTTCTTATTAAAACCGTTACCGTTTATAGCATACAGCGCGCCTCTACTCCGTTGGGTTCGCAGGGTGACATACAGATCGCGCATGCGATGAGCTCGCGACAGTCTCTTCCACTCTGACGTCTTGCGTATCTCGCCGTCAACACGTAAAATTTTAGCACACTAGCCACAACGGCTTATTCGCATAATATCAGATTCTCAAAATATCAGATTCTCATAATATTAGATTCTCGAAATATCAGATTCTCAATATAGCAGAAGTACAATCAAGAAAAAAAACTATTAAATTATTTTACAATTTTTAACAGGCTTCAAACAAAGAGGTTTCTCAATTCGACCGTATAAATGTATTTTATGTGTTTGCGGATAACTTCGTCGTTTATGAACCGATTTTGATGATTATTTTTTATTTCTAGATTTGTTTACTTACAAAGTAAATTAAATACAAAGTAAAGCAAATTAAAACAAATACATTTTATTCGAAAAAAACATACAACTTCAATTTAAAATTAAATTAGACACTAGACAACATTAAAAAACTACTTATGTAAGTCACCTGACCATAACGTGAGAGTAAATTTTAGTTCATATTTCAAAAACCTCACATTGATTTCGATAAAATGTATATGGGTGGTACTATATTTTTACGGTGCCGTAGCAAAATACGGGATCCTTATAGTTTCGTCATGTCTGTCTGTCTGTCCATCCGTATGTCACAGCCACTTTTCTCCGAAACTATAAGAGCTATACTATTGAAACTTGGGAAGTAGATGTAATCTGTAAACCGCATTAAGATTTTGATACAAAAAATAGAAAAAAAACATAAATTTTAGGGGTGTATAATGGTCCCATACTTAGAACTGAAACTCAAAAAAAAATTATTGATCAAAATCGTACGTGTATCTATGGATAGGTCATCAAAAATGATATTGAGGTTCCCAACATATTTTTTTACTAAACAGAATCTTCTCAAGATCAACCTCTAAAATAAGAGAATGACAAAAAAAAAATATGTATGATGTACATTACCATATAAAGTAACAACGAACTACAAGAACTTTTATATTATGTTAATTGCTGCTACGGAAGCCTTCATGGGCGAGTTCGACTCGCACTTGACCACTTTTATTAGTAGTGGTAGGACGACTCAAAACAGTCTGTCTAGGAAAGTACCACGCCTTTGCCAGTTATTCTACCGCCAAGCAGTAATGTGCAAACATTACTCTGTTCTGGTTTGAAGGGCAATGTGTGGTGCAGTGAAATTACAGTGCATAAAGATAAAACATCTTATATATCTGGGTGACGAGCGCAGTACAGTGCTAGGTAATTATTTGGACTCTTCGTGTTCCAGTAGCTGCTTGTCATTGTGCTGTTATGTGGCAGGCATGTTGCTTACCATCAGGCACTTGTCCTGCTCGTCTCGTCACTCTATTCTATATAAAACATATTAAAAAAATTGAACTAGTTTTATTGCTCTGCGCAAACAAAAACAGAACCAAGTAAATTGATTCACAATTTACGGAACTATACATAAAAAATGTGTGTGATTAAGACCGCACGGGAGAATTGAAAACTAAATTAAGGAATAACTATTAAATGTTTTGGATTACTTGTATTAAATATTTAAAATGGTTATATACAAATTGAATACATTAACAAAGCAACACGACAGTGATAGATGCGGCAGGTCTAATATCTATACCACCAATAATAATTAAAAAATACAGTGATAGCATGGCTGCTACGCACGGCTGCTGAAGCTGCTTTCTGGCGAAAGCAGCATCAACAGCCGACTGTTTGTTTCTCACTCTAGCACACTTGGTGGTCTCGAGTCCACCCTGAACATTACTTTTATTTCCGAACGTGACGATGTAAAGTCAATCACTATTTACGGTGATGGTAGGTACTTTTAAAGTAACACCGACTCCATTCTATCAATTGTAACGTTGCATATTGCCATCATTCACAGCCCACGAACAATCTGTGTATGACGCGCCAAAAGAAGTTTTCACTTCAAAAACGTGCTACCGAATTGAGAACCTCCTCCTTTTTTGAAGTCTGTTAAAAACATAATCCACGTTTTCCTACTTAAAAAAATGATTTTTCACTCTATACTCCATGTTTCCTGTAACTACAAGGGCAACTGTGCAGTGTCAATTATACCTTCTTATTAAATTTAAATCACTTTTATATTTTTAAAATTATAGGTATATTTTTCAAACATTGTCATATTTGGAGTATTATTTCCGCTTTTATGGGATAAATTGTAGATATTACTTAGCTTATTTACAGAGAAATGCATTATTAATAAAGTCAATTTCGTTTATAGAACTGTGATAGGTACCTAGGTGGTCTAGATATTTTTGGGTATTTTTCTGGCTTGCTCTTAAATATGTGCTTTGGTAGTGGCATTATATGCTTGAAGTTGCCAAATACATTTTTCACGTTGAATGTCCGATTTCAATTGTTTTGAGAATCTGCTATTTCGAGAATCTGATATTTCGAGAATCTGATATTTTGAGAATCTGATATTATGCGAATAAGCCGCCACAACGGCTCATTCGCATATCAGATTCTCAAATCAATTGAAATCGGACATTCAACGTGAAAAATGTATTTGGCGACTTCAAGCATATATCACTACCAAAGCACATATTTGAGAGCATTCAAAAATTCAAAATTAATTTAATTCAGGTAACTTAAGCCATATACATTAAATAGCACACAATATTTATAAATCATCATAATTTTTCAGTCATAAATCAGTAGTCAGGGAAACAAAATATATCAAACATTACAATTTAAAATGTCAAAAAACGAACAACTACTCGTAAATTACAAAATAAAAAATGTCAAATAAAATTATCAAGTCCTAGATATAGTAGTCAGTACCTCCGATCGGGCATCGGCACAGACACATGCCTGTTACGGCAATGTCCGAGGAAAGCACAGTCCAATCGAGCCGCTACCATTTTTAAGACTGTTGGAGCTGCCCCGCACTCTGCGCACCAACGATGCAGCTCGCAACCGCATGGTCGTGTGAAAACAGGCCACGCGCGCGTCCGCGAACATACCTGAAGCGCTGCAGAACCGGGGCAGCCCCAACAACATCCTGAAGGCGTTGTTGTACAGGACACGGAGGTCACTGTATCTCCTCTTGGTGTAGTCGGCCCACAAGCTACACGTGTACAGCGACGTACAATACGCTCTGAAAAGCGTAACTTTGACCTCAGCTGAACAACGTGCAAACCTGCGGGCGATCATGTTTGCTCTGATTGACAGAGACCTCCGCTCCCTCTCAATGTCCTCGTTGTCCCTGAGGTCGGCGGTGAGTACCTACATGCCCCAAATACGTAAATTTCTCAACTCGCTCTAAGGGAACACTGTTCAATAAAACAGGGAGAGTATGCTCTGTACACCTTCCACCCACCTCAAAGACCATCCACTGGCTCTTTTTTGCATTATATCGTAAACCGTGAGCACAGGCATATTCCTCGCAAACCTCATACCGACGCACTCAAAAGAACCATGTCGTCGGCATAACTTAGATTGTTGACACAAACTCCATCAATATGACAGCCGACATGGTGACCACTGAGCGCCACAATAAGGCCATTCAGGTACAGGTTAAATAAAGTCGGGGAAGTTAACCCACCTTGCCTTACACCACACTCGAGCTGATAAGGCGCTGACATTGTCCCCGCCCACCTAACGTAGTTCGTTTGGTGAATGTACCAATATTTAAAAATTCTAATGAGCATTGCTTGAACTTGCCCTTTTTAACCCCCGACCAAAAAAAGGGGTGTTATAAGGTTGACCACACCCCGGACACTCCACTAAAAGTCCATACAAGCGCCGCTGTGGACAGTGTTTCCATAATGAGGGAAACTTCCCCTTTTGAGGTGAAATTAGAGTCCAGAGGGGAACAAAAAGGGGAAAGAGATGTAAAGGGGAAATCATGCCTAATCAAATACAAAAACTTCGTCATATTGAGGAAATTTTCGTATAATTGGTCCATACAGATACCAGTTCCAAATTTTTTTTCAATAAGGCGATGTTTCTTATAATATTATTATGGTTTTCGATGAGGCAGAGGCATGAAAGCTTAAATATTATTGAGATTAGTTGCAATTTTAAAATTTGAATCTCTTCATCTCTTCTGAGGGGGGTGCCAAAACTATACTATAATAATATTTGAGGGGGGAAAAGGGGAAATCTTAATTGACGCGAGGGAAAAGGAAATTATAAGAGTGGAAACACTGGCTGTGGAGAACACTACTACCTACTCTTCACACAACTACGCAGATGTCGTTCGTACACACGCGTGAATGTTGCGTTAGCGCTAGGGCTACTGAATTACTTTATTGAATAGTTGTGCCCCGTGAGTTCACCTGGTGACGTAAAGTAGTTTATAAACTTGCTATAATGTTGAGTTACATAAATAGAATGGAGCCAAATTATACTATTCTAATTAAAAGGGTGTATGTATTGCCGCGTAAAATCAAACGAAACCGATGATCGATAGGTACCTAGATATCTATTTTTGTTAGTAGGTACACATTCGCATATTATTTTACATTTACCCAAGAAGGAAACTTTATTCTGTCACTATAATTATTCCTCCAGGCATTATCAATCCGTGCCTAAAACTGGCTGTGTAAGTTACTAACTTTGAGTTAAATATTACTACGTTATTATAAAGCAAGTTATTTCAAAGTTTTTAATCTTCCGTTATTTTATCCTTAGGATATTAAATAAAGCTTTTAATCTTTTCCCGTTTAGTTGACGGACAGCCGTAAACAGCACAACAACCCACCATGATGATATTTCTATTCTATGGTTTGACGTCGATGTCTGTCTGTGGCACCGTAGAGCTCAATCGGATGAGCCGATTTCAATGCGGTTTTTTTTATTTGAAAGTTAATATCCGTGCGAATGTTCTTAGCTATGTTTGGTTAATATCGATTCAAGATGGCCGCCTTCACAAAATGGCGGACAAAATATTTCTTTACAACCCACCTCAATAAATATGGGTATCAAATGAAAGGGCTTGACTAGTAGAACACTATACACTATAAAAAAAACAAATCCAAGATGGCCGCCACCACAAAATGGCGAATTATATTATTTTATTATACTACTTCAATATGGGTATCAAACGAAAGGGCTTGACTAGTAGAATACATTGCACCATAACAAATTTCAAATCCAAGATGTTTTTTCACAACTCCCTTAAAATATGGGTATCAAATGAAAGGGCTTTACTAGTAGAATGTTGTACAGATAACAAATCTAAGGTAGTCGGGGATTAGTCAAAGTTTTTAATGTTGTTCTTGTTTCTATCGTACTTCTCGTAACTCGAAGAGGCGGCACCGTTTCATGGTGGATATTCCAAAGACACTGACGAAGAGGTTTGACTCTACGTTTGTGATAAGAACCTCTAGGCTCTGGAATGAGTTGCCTGAGTGGGATTTTCCCGATAGTTATAATCTTGGTGTCTTCAAATCGAGAGTGAATCGGTTTCTTTTAGGTAAACACGCTGCATCGTAGACCGCATCGACGCTTAACATCAGGCGAGATGGCGGTCAAGTGTAAACCTATAAAAGTAAAAAAATAGCATGCTTCAGAAATCTAGACCACCTAGGTACCTATCACAGTTCTATAAACGACATTGACTTTATTAATAATGCATTTCTTTGTAAATAAGCTAATGTAGAAATATTTATCACATAAAAGCGGAAATAATACGCCAAATATGACAATGTTTGAAAAATATACCTATAATTTTAATAATATAAAAGTGATTTAAATTTAACAAGAAGGTATAAAAATTCCGATTTGTTTCATTTTCATAATAATTTAATACAGAATTTTGTATTAGAATTTAAAATGTTTTTTGTTTCATAATGAAATTCACAAACAACGATTTGACACTGCACAGTTGTCCTTGTCCATTGATTACACACATTTACATATTTACACAGTTAAAGGAAATATAGAGCATAGAGTGAAAAATCATTTTTTTAAGTAGGTAAACGTGGATTATGTTTTTAACAGACTTCAAAAAAGGAGGAGGTTCTCAATTCGGTAGCACGTTTTTTGACGTGACAACGTCTTATAAATTGGTTTGCCGGGTGACACTTCAAGAAACTGCGTTACGCTCCGCTCACGTTATGCGCTCACAACGAGAGCGAGTGAGAGGCACGCGTCCCTTCCACTCGGGCATGGTTAGCCCGCCTAAGAGCGAGAAAGACAGACATAAAAAGTGAAAGGCACGCGTCCCTTCCGTAAAATTATTTTACCACTCAAAGTCGTTGTCACGTAAAACTTTCGCCCGTATACCGACTTTACAGGCAACCAATTTTTTTTGAAGTGAAAACTTCTTTTGGAGGATCATACACAGATTTTTCGTGGGCTGTGAATGATGTCATTAAGCAACGTTACAATTGATAGAATGGAATCGGTGTTACTTTAAAAGTACCTACCATCACCGTAAATAGTGATTACATCGTCACGCTCGGAAATAAAAGTAATGTCATAGAATAGATAATATAGATAGAACGGACACTCCCAACCCCCCGCCAATTTCAAGCTTCCTCACCCCTCAGGCCGTTTCGAGCACGCTAGGAGCACTCAACGAAGGGCTGGTAACGAACATCTCATTCCTAACGAAATATCATCATGGTGGGTTGTTGTGCTGTTTACGGCTGTCCGTCAACTATTTACAATTTAGGGACAAAATTAAAAGCTTTAATTTCCTAAGGATAAAATAACGTAAGATTAGAAACTTATTTTTCATTTTTGAAATAAGAAATGACGAGACGAGCAGGACATGTGCCTGATGGTAAGCAACATGCCTGCCACATAACAGCACAGTAACACGCTATTGGAACATGAAGTCCAAATCATTACCTAGCAATGCACTGCGCTCATCACCCAGAGATCTAAGATGTTATATCTCTAAGTCCAGTAATTTCTCTGGAAACATTGCCCTTCAAATCGGAACACAGTGATGTTTTCACATTAGATACTGCTTGGCGGTAGAATAACTAGCAAAGGTGTGGTACTTCCCCAGGCGGACTCTGCTAGGAGTCCTACCACTACAAAACTGTAAATAACGTTGCTTTATAATAACGTAGTAATTTTTAACTCAAAGTTCGTAACTTACACATCCAGTTTTGGGCACGGATTGATAATGCCTGGAGGAATAATTAAAGTGACAGAATAAAGTTTCCTTCTTGGGTAAATGTAAAATAATATTCGAATGTGTACCTACTAACAGAAATAGATATCTAGGTACCTATCTATCATCGGTTTCGTTTGATTTTACGCGGCAATAGGTACATACACCCTTTTAATTAGAATAGTATAATTTGACACTATTCTATTTATGAAACTCAACATTATAGCAAGTTTATAGACTACTTTACGTCACCAGGTGAACTCACGGGGCACAACTATTGTTTATAACAAGTCACAGTAGCCCTAGCTCTAACGCACACATTCACGCGTGTGTACGAACGATATCTGCGTAGTTGTGTGAAGAGTAGGTAACTCCACAGCGGCGGTTGTATGGAACTTTAGTGGAGTGTCCGGGGTGTGGTAGTGTTCAGGGGGGACTCGAGACCACCGAGTGTGCTAGATTGAGAAAGAAACAGCAGCCGTGCATAGCCGCCATGCTATCACTGTAGTTTTTTTTAATTTACTATTGGTGGTATAGATATTAGACCTGCCGCATCTGCCACTGTCGTGTTGCTGTGTTTGATGTGTTAAATTTGTATATAATCCTTTTTAACCGACTTCAAAAAAAGAGGTTTCTCAATTCGACCGTATGTATGTTCCTTTTTTTTTTTTTTTTTATGTGTGTTCGCGGATAACTTCGTCGTTTATGAACCGATTTTGATGATTCTTTTTTTGTTTTAAAGGAGATATTCCAAGGGTGGTACCATGATAAGGAAACCAGGATCTGATGATGGTATCCTAGAGAAATCGAAGATAACTTTCGAAAATTGTAAAGATGACTAGTGCGTTAGTTAAGTTTTTGCTTGAGCATTTTAAAGCAGTATAGTTTAAAGATGGTCTGGCGATCTGATGAGGGAACAGGAAGACGGTCGAGGAACTCCTCGACGGTACATAATAGTTACCTTGTGTTTGGGCTCGATGAATTTGTATTGATGAGAACTTTTACATAGATGGGTTGTGACTGTCATTAGTGGTCTGATGATGAAGATAAAGGACAGTCAAGGGAATTTCTTAACGGTTTACAGGAACTACTCAGTGTTTGGGTTTAATTCATGTATTGAGATCTCAACACGAAATCGTGTAAATGCATTAGTGTAAACTTGTTTAGCACTAAAAAGGGTAAAATAAACTATTTTTACAAAAATTAAACCGACTTCAACACCACAAATAGGCACTCAAAAGCGAAAAATAATTTAATATAGGTAATTATTATAACCTCTACACACTCATCTATATGAAGTCGGTGCCAGCCAAGTCTAACAGGTAGTAGATAGATACTACTTACCTATGCCTACTTGCCTCCTCGTACATAGTATATCTACTAGCTTTTTAACTAGACAGGCACCGACTTCATATGGATGAGTGTGTAGAGGTTATAATAATTACCTATATTAAATTATTTTTCGCTTTTGAGTGCCTATTTGTGGTGTTGAAGTCGGTTTAATTTTTTGTAAAAAATAGTTTATAATTAATTAATACAAGTTATTCAAAACTTTTATATAGTTATTCCTTAATTTAGTTTTCACTTTTCCCGTGCGGTCTTACCTAATCACACACATTTTTTATGTATAGCTCCGTAAATTGTGAATCAATTTACGTGGTTCTGTTTTGTTTGCTCAGAGGAATAAAACTAAAAAATAAATAATAATAAAGAATAGAGTGATGAGACGAGCAGGACAAGTGGCTGATGGTAAGCAACATGCTTGCCACATAACAGCACAACACCCAGCTATTGGAACACGACGAGTCCAAATAATTACCTAGCACTGTACTGCGCTCGTCACCCAGATATATAAGATGTTTTACCTCTATGCCCTGTAATTTCACTGCAAACATTGCCCTTCAAACCGGAACAGAGTAATGTTTGCCCATTACTGCTGGCGGTAAAATAACTGGCAAAGGCGTGGTACTTCCCTAGAAGGACTCTGTAATGAGTCGTCCTACCACTACTAAAAATTTGGGACCATCCCATATACATTTTATCGAAATCAATGTGGGGTTTTTGAAATATGAACTAAAATTTACTTTCACGTTATGATCAGGTGACTTACAAAAGTAGTTTTTTAATGTTGTCTAATGTCTAATTTAATTTTAAATTGAAGTTGTATGTTTTTTCTTGAATAAAATGTATTTGTTTTAATTACTTGAAACAAATCTAGAAATAAAAAATAATCATCAAAATTGGTTCATAAACGACGAAGTTAGGTATCCGCAAACACACTTAAAATATATAATTATATACGGTCGAATTGAGAAACCTCTTATTTTGAAGTCTGTTAAAAATTGTAAAATAATTTAATAGTTTTTTTCTTGATTGTACTTCTGATATATTGAGAATCTGATATTTCGAGAATCTGATATTATGCGAATAAGCCGCCACAACCAGCCCCGTATCTGGGGGAGGCAAGACGGGGAAATAGAAATGTACGAAGATCAATATTTTTTGCGTCTTACCGACTGTTGCCACAGGAGCGATAGTGGCGCTCATTCATTTTCTACTCTTATGTCGCACTGTACAAATGGTAGTGATACTGAATCTTATTATTTTTAACCCCCGACCAAAAAATTGGGTGTTATAAGATTGACGTCGATGTCTGTCTATGTGTGTCTGTGGCACCGTAGAGCTCAAACGGATGAGCCGATTTCGATGCGGTTTTTTTTTATTTAAAAGTTAATATCCGTGCGGATGTTCTTAGCTATGTTTGGTTAATTTACGATTCAAGATGGCCGCCGCCACAAAATGGCGGACAAAATATTTCTTCACAACCTACCTCAATATGGGTATCAAATGAAAGGGCTTGATTATTAGAATACTATATACACCATAAAAAAATCAAATTCAAGATAGCCGCCACGACAAAATGGCGAATTATATTATTTTTGTCACTACTACCTCAATATGGGTATCAAACGAAAGGGCTTGACTAGTAGAATACATTGCACTATGACAAATTTCAAATCCAAGATGGCCGCTTCCATAAAATGGTGAAATCCATTTCTTTTTTCACAATTCCATTAATATGGGTATCAAATGAAAGGGCTTGACTAGTAGAATGTTGTACATGTAACAAATCTGAGGTAGTCGGGGGTTGATCAAATTTTTTAATTTTGTTCTTGTATTAGGTACCGACTGCGCGACGGAAAGGAGTGGTAATGTGTTTATCAGTCTATAAGAAATATGTATGTATGATTCTTTGAAGCACTATACAGACCAAACCCCTGAACCGATTTTTAGGATTCGCACGTCAAACGATTCCTCTTAGCTTCGCGAGTGACATTAACACAAAGACGTTGTACCTAACTACAGGTATATCGTCTTTGCATTAACACCAGTATAAATTCAATATGGCGGCTACAAGGCGCCATATTGTCCAAATTAAAAAATATAAAATCAACAAACTATCAAGAGGGGTATCGTTGAATAGGTATTTAATAATAAATTTTAGTTTTCTTTCAACGTTTTTTGATTTGGCTGAACGTTTAGGATGTGTACCGATTTAGAGTTGCGTAACAACCATTCTCACATTTATAGGTTTTTATGTACCTAGCAGAAAACTTCGTATAATTGTAGTGGTAGGAAGGACTCTTGGCAGGGTCCGCCTGGGGAAGTCCCACGCCTTTGCCAGCTATTCTACCGCCAAGCAGTAATGTGCAAACATTACTGTGTTCCGGTTTGAAGGTCAATGTTTCCAGATAAATTGCACGGCTTAGAGATGTTATATTTAAAATCTGTGGGTGACGAGCGCAGTGCAGTGCTAGGTAAAGATTTGGACGCTTCATGTTCCAATAGCTGCGTGTCACTGCTGTTATGTGGCAGGCATGCTTCCCATCAGGCACATATCGTGCTTGTCTCGTCACTCTTTATTTGAAAAAACTAGCTGTACATGTGAAAGTGGATAGGTATAAAATATATACAAAAGTATCTAGTAGGTATATTGGACAACCTATTTTCGTACGTGGAGGAAATGCATTTACGCATATCCTACCGCCCGGGGGACACGGACGGGTTATGTTGCACTCTACATATACCATGTATGGATATGATTTATCTACTAAAACCACCATGGGTTTTCAACTCTGCCGCTGGTGGTGGGAACACGGAATCGCGGATTACTCGGCCTCGGTCGCCCAACTCCGACTTCAAACGATTTAGTACTCAACTTCTGTCGAAAATCTATGATTATATAGGTACCTACTTACATAAAACTATAAAAAATACATACAGTAGAAACCCCTACATATTATATTATTAGTAGAAACGAAGACATTTGGTCAATAACCAAAAGATGCATATTTTGTTGAGCATAATAACAACTGACTTTCAGCAAAATAACATTGTTCATAACTAAAAAGTATAAAATAAATATAATTTAAAAACTCAAAAAACCCGACTGCATAAAATGTGCACCAAACTACGCACTTACATACTATAAAAACTGAAAAGAATAAAACAAGCACTTAGATTTATTTCTGGTGGTCTAGAATTCTATATGTTATTGAATTAAAACTATTGCAGAAAATAAATTATATTCTAGTAAAGGAACATATCAACTGAACAGTCGGGATCCATTGAACAATAAAATTAGATTGACTGTAACATAATAATGGGCGTTATGTACTAGATAGAGGCTCCGAGTTCGTTGTGTACTACCTACCTACTGGGCTCAACTCGCGTTTAACTTTTACTATAGTCAAAATCTCGTTTAGGATGAATGTTAAATCTTCGGTAATATAGTTCACAATAATTAACTACGAGTAATGTATTCAATAAATAAAAGAAGCTATAGTGGTTTTTAAGTAGGTACCTATGTGAAATCAGGGGGGCGCCAAAGAATAATTTGCCTACTCTCAAATTGGGCAGCACACAAAATAAGTTAGGGAACTCCTGATTATAGAACTAGGTGTTTTTTTTCTTGTTACCTAGTCATAGAACTAGTGTAGTATGACTTTCCCCTTGGAAAGTCTGCCTGCAGAGTGGTAAGGTTGTAGGTTCTGTTTCCACTTATATAGGACAAGTTTTTGCGTGATAAATTAAAATATTTGTCTGAGTGTTACTACCTATTTTTCTAATATAAACTAGAAGCGCCCCGCGTTATTTTCCCGAGATAAAAGTAGCCTGAGTGTTCTCCCAAACTATTCTGTGTTCCAAATATCAGCCCGATCCATTCACACATTATAAATACATTATTAGTATCCAAACATTGACCATTTATCATATTATTAGTTAGAATGTTTGTTGCTCAATCACTTCGAAAGGACTGAGCGAATTGAGTAATCGATTTGGAACAGACAGATAATAATGTCTGGAATAAAATATAGGCTACTTTTTATTGCGAGTAAAATCGCGGGGCGCTGCTAGTAGGTATATCGTAAGTATATTAACGATGTCATTAGCTAACTAGGTAGTTCCCACAATACCAACTTTGTTTAGTTTGAAGACTAAATAAGCGGGTCTAACTCGGTTGTGGTTATAACCTCTACACGTGTTTGTTTTTGTATCTTACTCATTTGTGTTCTCTCTTTGTATATTATCTGATGAGTATTATATTTTATTGTAGGTAGTGATTAGTAGACAGGGGAAATGGAGTTCATTTCCTCTGTTCCGGTGTCCCCGGATCCGCCTAATAATATGGATACGAACTCCACAACTCGAAATACAACTAAAAGGAATAGAGAGTCAGTCATGCCAGTCGGTACATCTGTTAAAAAAATGATAACTCGGCATCGGCTTCAATTCAATCAGTATACATTCCCTTCCCTTACTATATTGTGCATTAAGCAGTATAAGGACACAGACACAGAATAAAAAGTACCTAGGCTGTATTAGTCCGCTTTTTCGTACCTAGAAAATCCTATTTTGAAAACAAACAATTTTATGATGCAGTGATTCCAACTTTTAACGCAAAGAATGTAAAATTGTTTTAATGTACTTAACACGTATGGAAATTGTTAAGGGAGTCCATGAGGACTGGTCTATGGACGATTATATATAGGTATATTGTTTACTCTCTCAAAATGTCAGGAAATTCTTATTAGGTAATAGGTATTTAAAAGCTAGGAGACTTTACAGAAAAACCATTGAAAATGTTATCAACTGGGTTCCAACTAAATCAGTGCTCCTCTCTTTCAGAGTCCATTAACTGCGAGATAAAGTTTACTCCTTTTATCACTGTAAGTGGAAGCCTACCAATTTCCCACTACCCAGTGTATGAACTGCTTAAGGTTTGGACACTTAGGTACAATGCTGCTCCCAACCTCGTTGTTACCGTTGTAGCCAGCCCCACAGTGGTGACGGCTCTGACATGCAGGGATCGCAAGGCTACATGCCTGAACCGTCTTGCTCATCACTACTTCACTAGTAGGATATGCCCTGAACAAGAACGTCAACGGAACATTAAATCACTGATGGCCCAGGAATATCTTAGCAAGAAGCTGGTGGTCAAATGCCTAAGATTACAAAATCATATAAACAAATTACAAAAGATACAACTGTTAGTCATGAACTGGAATCCCAACACATCCCTTCTTTTTCCTCTTACCACCCGAAACCTATGCTTATCAAATGATGCCGCTCCCCATACTTACTCGCAGAGTCCTTCCTTCTCAAAATCCTAATTCTACAGTGGACCTGACCCTATGTTATCCTGGCCTACTTCCCTCCTTATCCTGGCAACCATTTCCCCCATCCTTTTCCGTTTAGGCCTTCGTGTTTCTCACTCCCCTCCAAAAATGTAGATTGTCTGGTGCTAAATTTTATTCATCTTGTTTCAACATCTAACTTGAAAATATTCCATTTCTCTCATTGCCTAACATTACCTACAGGATAGAATCCAATGGTATGCTACTCTAAATTAGATGCCATCACAGCAACAGCACATGAATCCATCCCACTAAAGAAACCTAGAAATGACCTTCTCTTCATCTGGAATTATCTGGAAACAGATACGTCGATTCAGGGGTTCACATAATGCTCCCAATCCAACATCCAACGATCCATCTGCTAGATAGAAGACTTCGCTGACAAGTTAGCTGCCCGGTCCCCCTTTTGTCCACGAAAGTCATATCCCTACTACGAGGGTCAAACTGAAAGTTCTTAGAACTGGCCACTTATAAACAATATAATAAAAAAATAATTCTATAATTTGAAAATAGAACTCTTTGCCAATATTACTGAGTATATACTTCATTCATTTGTCATTTGTTTTACGATTTGGCGGCAAATTGAAAATTGTCTGTGTCACGTCAACATGAATTTAACACGAGAAAATTTTCGTGCAATGATTTTTTATGACTTTCGATGTCATTTAAGTCAACAAGAAAGTTATGATAGACTACGATTGGCCTTTCACGATGAAGCTCCATCTCGTGCGACTGTTTACAACTGGTTTAAAGAGTTTAAACGTGGTCGCACTAATCTCACTGATGATTTACGTGAGGGACGGCCTTCTACGGCGACGACTGAAGATAACATCTGTGTTGTGCGGCGTATGATAGAGACTGACAAAGAGTGACCTATCAGCAGATTCGGACAAGCTTAGGCATCGGTATGAGTCAAGTGCACAAAATCCTACACGAACATTTAGCGGTCAGGAAGCTTTGCGCCCGGTGGATACCTCATAATTTGACTGAGGCTCAAAACTCCATCGTGTGGATTGGTGCCGTAAAATGATTGAAAGATTTAACGGAGGTGACTCAAATGCTGTGTTCGACATACTAACAGGTGACGAAAGTTGGATTTACTGTTATGATCCTGAAACCAAAAGACAATCTGCTCAGTGGGTGTTTCCTTTCGAGGAGTTGCCAACTAAAGTGAAGAGAGATCGAAGTGCGGGGAAAAAATGGTGGCCTCGTTCTTTGGAAGGATAGGTCATTTCGCAACAATTGTGTTAGAGGATCAAACAGTTTCTGCAGAATGGTACACTACCAATTGTTTGCCACTTGTCTTGGAAAAAGTTCGAGAGAAACGACCTCGCAGTAGGATCCTCCTTCACCACGACAACGCCTCATCGCACACCGCCAAGCGAACGATCGACTATTTGGCGACATCAAACGTTGAATTACTGGGTCACCCGCCGTATAGCCCCGACCTCGCGCCTTGTGATTTTTATTTATTTTCAAAATTAAAGAAAACTTAAAGGAAAGCGGTTTATGAATGCTGAAGAAGCGGTGGCTGCGTATCGCGATGCCATTGAAGAGACCCCTAAGGACGAGTGGGCAAAGTGCTTTTCCCAGTGGTTCCATCGCATGCAGCGGTGTATTGACGTGAATGGACAATATTTTGAAAAGATATAATAAAACTAATAACTGGCTAATGTTATCAGTTTTTGATTTTCTAAGAACTTTCAGTTTGACCCTCGTACTATCTTTCTTCCCGATATTTTTACAAACAATTCCTCACATTTTGACTCTCTTTTTTCAATGGAAGAAATGCAGCTGGTCCTGGACGGGTTGACTGACTCCGCCCTGGAATTGATGGAATAGCTACCCTTCTCTTCCTTTACTAGAGCCACAATAAATTTGAAATAGTGTTTTCTTGAATTGGTTAACAGATTTTATGAATTAGGCTCTGTTTCTGAATCTTGGAAATATACCAGATCACTATCCATATCCTCAAACCTGGAAAAACCCCTTCTGATCCTAATTCCTCCCGTCCTATAGCATTATTATGTGTTCCTTTGAAAATAACTGAAATCCTCATCAACAAGAACAAAATTTAAAAAATTTACTAACCCCCGACTACCTCGGATTTGTTATCTGTAGGTATAACAATCTACTAGTCAAGCCCTTTAATTTGATACCCATATTGAGGTAGTTGTGAAAAAAGAAACGCATTACGCCATTTTGTGGTAGGGCTGGGCCATCTTGGATTTGAAATTTGTCATAGTGCATAGTATTCTACTAGTCAAGCCCTTTCGTTTGATACCCATATTGAGATAGTAGTGAAAAAAAAAAATCGCCATTTTGTGGTGGCGGCCATCTTGGATTCGTTTTTTTTTTAAGTGTAGGTATAGTATTTTACTAGTCAAGCCCTTTCATTTGATAACCATATCGAGGTAGGTTGTGGAGAAATATTTTGTACGCCATTTTGTGAAGGCGGCCATCTTGAATCGATATTAACCAAACATAGCTAAGAACATCCGCACGGTAATTAAATTTCAAATAAAAAAACCGCATCGAAATCGGCTTATCCGTTTGAGCTCTACGGTGCCACAGACAGACACACACATAGACAGACACACATCGACATCAAAGTTTTTTTCAAACACCCCTTTTTACGGTCGGGGGTTAAAAATAGACTTTAATGGTTTGTAGAGCGCAATAAATTACTTTCAGGTTCCCAGTTTGGCTTTAGAAAAGGAATGATCACCGTTGACAGTCTCAGTAGGTATCCTCACAACAGATATTCGCATCGGTGTAAAAAACAACAAGAACAAAATTTTGATTAACCCCCGACTACCTCGGATTTGTTATCTGTACAACATTCTACTAGTCAAGCCCTTTCATTTGATACCCATATTAAGGGAGTTGTGAAAAAAGAAATGTATTTCGCCATTTTGTGGTAGCGGCCATCTTAGATTTGAAATTTGTCATAGTGCAATGTATTCTACTAGTCAAGCCCTTTCGTTTGATACGCATGTTGAGGTAGTAGTGAAAAAAATAATATAATTCGCCATTTTGTGGTTCGGCCATCTTGGATTAGTTTTTTTATAGTGTATAGTATTTTACTAGTCAAGACCTTTCATTTGATACCCATATCGAGGTAGAGTTGTGAAGAAATATGTTGTCCGCCATTTTGTGGAAGCGGCCATCTTGATTCGATATTAACTAAACGTAGCTAAGAACATCCGCACGGATATTAACTTTCAAATAAAAAAAACCGCATCGAAATCGACCCATCCGTTTGAGCCCAGTTTCGTCCCTGACGACAGACATCGACGTCAAACTTATTACACCCCTTTTTTTGGTCGGGGTTTAAAAAAATATGTTTGATAAAAAAATGCTGTGTTTAGATCTTGCATCTGCGTACGATAATGTACATCTTCCGATCCTCAGAAACAAGCTGTTACAGCTGAGCATCTACTTTTTATTGTTTGTATCTACATTGACTGCTTTTTAATGGAGAGATTAATACTTATCAAAGACCAAAATGCAACTGCAACATCTAGAATGCTACAGAATGGATTGCCACAAGGCTCAGCCCTCAGCTCTTTCCTCTATAGCCTGTACACTTATGATTTGGAAAATGTAGTCACACCTTTCTGTCAATTCTGGAATATGCTTATTGATGACTTGGCCCTTTATGTCACCAGTGAAACATTTGAGGAAGCTGAATTGCAATTAAGTTCTTCTCTAAAATATCTTGAGAACTATCTATATGATAACGGCTATTCTAATCTCTGCTGCCAAAAGTACCTAATTCTATTGTTTTCACCCAAAATACCTATTTTTATATAATTTAATTGTGCCCAATATTTCCTTAACATGTAATAACCAACTCATTCCCCAAAAGACCTCAACTAAATTTCTAGGCTTTTGGTTAGACACAAAGCTAACTGGTGTCCCCACTCCTACTAAATGTGAAAAGAATATAAATATCCTCCGCTCTCTTTCTGGTGTATGGTGGGCTCCCATCCTTTTTCACAAATTTATTGTACAATTCCATTATAGTAGGTACCTACAGTCACATGGACTATCGAGCTTTCAGGATTTTGCCCTCGGTAATAAGTGCCCTCCACTAAGCTGTTTTTACTGGCGAGGCCACTGGCATCCTTGAAGACATTCAATATGTCTCCTCACACTCCATCAGCAAAACTCTCAACTTGACTGACTCTAAAAGTTGCTTACAGGCTTGTTTTAGCCTATCAGTTCAAGTGCAAAACTTAATTCCCAATCATACTTAAAATTAAAGATCTTTTGAAGGACCATGAATTAGAAACAAGCATGTTTCATGCTAAATAGCCTTTACTTTGGCTAATAAAGACCCCTACCATGTTTACTCCCATGACTAGCATGGCATGCTGCAGATAAGTCATTAAATATCAATATCAAAGTTAGAATTAAGTTCACTCTGGACTCTAACAAAGTCTATAATGGGCAAATTTTATGGTCAAGTACAGCCCACAATTCCCCATAAACCTGGTTTTTGAAATAAAAAGTATTCCCAAACACATTACTTCCAATAATTGCAGTTGGGTTTTGCCTACACTTTAGTGTTCCTCTTAAAATTAAGAAGTCAAGATAACTCTTTGTGATGTCTCCAATACTAGGTGAGTTATATCATGTTTGTGTACTGCAGTACCCTATACTGAACTTTAATGAGAAAACCACTTTCTACAGGTTTGCCATAGAATTGACCAATTAAATCAAGCAGTGAGGAGAGTCCTCAAATTTTGGAAAATGTGGGGATGAGCCTTATTAATAAAACCAAATAACAATTATTTGCTACACTTATATTAGTTAACATTCAATAAATTCACAATAAAGTGAGATCAATCAACTTATGTAAGTACAAAAAATTAGATTATACTGGTTTCATCACCAGTTTGAAATTACCATCTTTATCTTTGTACTGAATAATTGTAACAGAATTGCCAGCAATCAACTGTTCTTTGGGATAAGTAAGGAATAACATGCCATTCATGAAACTGTTGGGTCTGTTGCTAGATAGTTCTGGAGCTGTCTCTGTCACACATATTTTATACCAACATAGAATTGCATTAGCATATCCATCCGTTATTACCTTGACTAACTTTTTAAGTTGCCTATTTGTACTTGCCATGTCTGACAATTCAATAGGTTTAGATATAGGAACGTATTTCAATGTGCTGAAGTCTATATCGAAGTTTTGAGAGACTTTGTACTTGTTAAGATGGGTTGCAATAGTATAGCCACTGACATTGGTGTCATTCAATCTGTTGTTTAAATCCAACCAATGGCTGCTGACCAATTGTGCAACCAGCATCACTTGATGGGGCAACCACAACCCCCCTTGTACCAGCTTTGTTTCTCTCATAGTTTGTATAGTTTGATCACGTTCGAGGCGCACATCCACATCTCCACACACCTCTAGACTATGATTGAATATTGCATGATAGGTCTCCTCTTCAAACACAGTCATTTCCCAATCATCACCTAATACTACCTTTACCTTTGTCACTGGTATTTCATTTTGTAGGAACACATTCAGTATGAATTGTTTCATTGGTTCACTTTTTGCTGAACAAATAAGAGACTTTGCTCCACGTTTCAGCATCAACAGACCAAATAACGGAAACGGGCATAGATCAACTATATTTAATTCCGAAATTTCTTTTATTTTAACCAGGTGTTGACAAGCTTCAGAGAAACAGTTTATTATTGCATTTATGTACTCCGTGTCATTTAAGAATCTAATAATTTCTGCAGACACTCTGGTTATTGCTCCTTCAGTAGTTGGGACCATTTTCAACTGGCCACCATTCATCAGAAATTTTAAGTTAATGGTTTCGTTTTCTTGAACTGTTTTGGAACATCATCAAAGAATATAGCTTGCTGCCAAGCATTAGCCCTTTCAGGAGCTCTTGGGTCCGTTGTGATAGTTATTGACTCTGTCAAATGTAAATTAAACCATCCAACTAAAATGTTCATCATACCATTTTCCTTCACTAATAATTCTACTTCATAGGCATCGGACTTTTCAAGATTCTTTGCCACATCTTGTACATCATTGAAATTTATTTTCAAGACAGATTTAGGTTCTGACAAATATTTGATGTCTTTGATGAGGTGGACATCTTCACTGTCATATGTATCGCCTTGTGTAAAGGCATGTACATTCATGAATGGTATGTTAAGTAGAGATTTTGCTTCAACTCCCAACTTGTAATTTTGCTGAGATGGTCACATTGTGCTGCCATGACAAAAATTCTGCTGCATGCGGAAGTACCTCCGCACCAGCAGACATGAGGTTGGGCAGAGCATGAGACAACATTTGCAGAACATGCTCCCCAAACAGACCCGCATCAAACAACTCCGTTACCAGCTTGGAACATCTTCCACCTATTTCACTAACTGTCAAATCTGTGGACATTTTGTTTATTACTATTATATTATTTTTCTTATTGCTGCTAATAACATTATCAGCTATATTGCACATTACTTTGGAGCCATCACATCCAATAACTGAGGAAGGCCTGGCTTCATTAGCATAGATGGCCAGGAGGCCTGTTCCTGTGCCGACATCAAGAACTTTATCCTCCTGGGATATTGTGCGCAGAATAGCCTGTCTGTAGGATTCATTCCGTGGGTTATCATTCAACATTCGGAAATGCCACCTGTGCACAAGTATATTTTTCATTGAGTTAACATTTTCTCACCTTCAACATAAGCTGGGTTCTTATGCATTATTTCTTGGAATTGATCCAAAGCTTCTTTGTGAAAGCCATATTTGTACAGATATTTGCCAATATCATTCAACAACAGGGGGTTATTAGGAAATATTTTAAGCGCTTTACTAAAATTGTTAAATATATCAGCCAAACGATTATGTTTGGATCCTGCAAGCATTAAATTGAGCATTAACAGTACTGAGCAGAATTCCTCCTCATATATTGGTATCAAGGATGGGATTCTTTCAAATGCTGCCAGCAATATATCAAAGGCTTTATCATACTTGTCTTCAATCACCATCAACCGTGCCTGCAGGATATATTCACAAGAATCATCAAAATCCATTGTGAATCTAAAAGCAAAAAACAATATTTCAATATCCTTTGTGTCATAATAAACAATTCAAAAAGTAATAAGATAGTATTTTGTATAATTTTGCACTACTTTTTCATCAGTACCTAATAAAAGAGCAAATTAATGGTCTTCCCTTCCTAATGGGGCAATAGTTACACCAAATATTTTTTTTACATAGGTAAGTATCGAAATTTTTAAAGGACCTATACCTTTTGTATTAA
Organism: Ectropis grisescens; assembly: GCA_017562165.1. Taxonomy (NCBI): domain Eukaryota; kingdom Metazoa; phylum Arthropoda; class Insecta; order Lepidoptera; family Geometridae; genus Ectropis; species Ectropis grisescens. The sequence continues at coordinate 27,529,226 of CM029781.1, read as the reverse complement.
TTTTTGTAGCTTTAGGAAAGACGAAAACTAAAGCTAAACGAAAAAAAAACAATTAAAATTGGTATGTAGAGCACTAGTTTTACTGTCGGTGATTATATTTATTCGCTTCTAAACGCACTTACTAAATAAATTGATGAATTAACAACATTTTCTATGACGAAATACGACGACTATTTCATCTCCCTACACTTATAGAGAACGCACAAATATATTTTTTAAGTTTTGATGTGTTACTAAAAGTAAAATAGGGGGATATTATGTATTACATAGTATAAATAAATATATCACAATTACCTGTTCACCCACGGTACACTACAGTAAACACAAAACCAAAAATCCCAAATTTTCAATTTTACTAATTACCACAGGCTAAGTAGCAGAGGGCAAGAGAGCACAGACTATAGTACCTACTCTGTTTTCACCATAAAGATGTTATTACACCACTCTTAAGAGCTTATTAGACTAAGCGTTATTAAGCACTCGTTATTCAGACTGTTTTCTAGATGTCTCATTTTTCGGCTCGCTATTACACCACAGTCTGAAAAACGCGTGCTCTCGCGCTTATGCGATACAACTCTAGGACTTTTAATAGTACTTGTTTTTCTTTACTGCACGCTATTAGTGTATGTGTTGATTTAAATCAATGAAAAGAATTTTAAGTATTTAAGATAAGTATAGTAACAGCGAGATCAAAAATAAAATTATGGCATTCGAACTCCGAATACCCAAAACACAAAAACAAAAATTACCGCAAATATTAATGAACCAATGAAATAATATTTTAAGACTATAAATATGTCAATGTCATATATTTGTCGGTCTAACTGTATTTGCCTTATTACACTACTCGTTATTCAGACTGTAAGCCAGTAAGACTCGTCGAACCCGATCTTGCTGTCTGAAGTCAGAGTCTAACCAGTCTGACGCTTATTACACCACGCTACTTAGACTAAGACTGTCTGAATAACGAGTGGTGTAATAACGCCTTTATACAGACAGTCTTAGTCTAAGTAGCGTGGTGTAATAAGCGTCAGACTGGTTAGACTCAGAGCTCAGACAGCAAGATCGGGTTCGGCGAGTCTTACTAGCTTACAGTTTGAATAACGAGTAGTGTTATAAAACAAATACAGTTAGACGTTAGACCGACAAATATATGACACTGACATATAGTCTTAAAATATCATTTCATTGGTTCGTGATTGGTTCTTCGATATTCGCGGTAATTTTTGTTTTTGTGTTTTGGGTATTCGGAGTTCGAATGCCATAATTTTATTTTTGATCTCGCTGCTATTATATTTATCTTAATGGACGTATTCATATGTCCATGCTTAAATACTTAAAATTCTTTTCATTGATTTAAATGAATAAATACCATAATAGCGTGCAGTAAAGAAAAATAAGTACTTTTAAAAGTCCTAGAGTTGTATCGCGTAAGTGCGAAAGCACGCGTTTTTCAGACTGGTGTAATATCGAGCTGAGACGTCAGGGTCAGACTAAAGGCTTGTTCGCATTAGGCTAGTATATTAGTCTAGTAGATAGTAATTTAGTAGCTAAAATACTCGCTACTATTCAAAAATCGTTCGCACCGTGCTTTAGTACTGTTCACAAGTGAGTAGCGTTTCGCAACATGAAGATCCTACAACGCATTTGTTTCAAGTTATTTTTTCTCTCCAGACTAATTCGACAAGTTCGAACCTGTTTAATCGGCGAGCCAATGAGCGCACCGCTCGCAACGAACGCGTGGTGGGGGTGCTACTCGCCCGTTGAAAATAGAACAAAATGGATTGACTCGACTAAATCACTTCCTAAACTTCTCGACTAAATTTTCAGGTCAAACTTTCATTCAATCATTGCGCAATCTAATAAACCCTATAACGGTCACACATATTGCACAATTCGCAATATTGCGCAAAATGATTGTATGTCTAGGGGCCTATAGACCAGGGTCGAAGCCTTTGAAAATAATAAAAAGTGAAAAGAAATAATAGTAGGATGAAACACATTAGAAAAGGAGGAGAATATTATAAAGGAACATGAAAGGAAAAATAATTTACGGGCGATCTGAGGCCCCACCTCGGTCGGTATGTATTCTGTTCGTTGAAATCTCTACTTTCCGATGGTGAAAGAAAATATTAGTGTCCGACCGAAAGTTCGGTTTCGGTTTCGGCCGAGTTTCTGCCAAAAATCAAGTTTCGGCCACAGTTTCGGTTTCGGCCACAGTTTCGGTTTCGGCCAAAATCAGTTGAAACCGAAACTTAACAAGTTCAAGCACGTTCACGATCGCCTAACTTTGTTTTCCGCGACAACGCTTTGACGGACACTGTCGGCCCTTTTCGGGAATTATCGTGCGCCGTTCGGATAGTTCTGTAGCAACCAGCGATGCCAACCGTACGAGATTTCTCGTACAAATACGAGATTTGTAGTCTTTCGTACGAGAGGTACGAGGACACTATTAATTAACCCTAGTTAGCTAACGTTCCTGAACTTCTATGATACTATGATAAGCTAACCATTCGACTTTTTGACGACCATTTTTTAAACGTGTTTTTATTAAAATTGTATATTATTTTAATCAGGTTTACTATATTCCTGGGCAATATGGGATATAAATTAAAGATAATTATTACATAAATGAATATTTATTTAACTTTTAGGTACTAAATCACAAATCTTAATGGGCACTTGTTTCTTTGAGATCAATAAGGCACTAAATCTTGACTAAATCACAATGACTAAATTAGGAACAATTTTTTAAAAACTTTTTCTTTTTCTTTTGGTATTATAAAGCTAAAAGCTTAAAATTAACCCTAAGTATAAAATTACTTAGATTTTTTTGGCACAAGTTGGGCAAAAAGTCGACTGTATGTTCACCACAAATGGGAACTCTGCAACTATTACAGTGATTTTTCGTCATGCGCCTTTTCTTATAAGAACACAAACTGCAGCTTTTCCTTTTCCTTGTTGGGGCATTTTCAGGTATCAGAGAACTTCCAGGTCCAGATTGCTCAAGAATTTGACCATGACCTTCAGCGCCTTCCTCATGGTTCAAACCTAATACATCTCTTATTTTGTCTTTGATGTTTCGGGGCATTGTTGGTATTTCGAGGCGACGTTTTAGCCATGGTTCAACGAGTTGTTCATGCAATTGTTTCATAAAACTTCTTCGTGACAGTGGTTTACCTCCAGACACCAAGACATTATGGCAATATAGAATGTAAGAGTTGATACTCGATATATTGAGCGTGCCATAAAACATGCACATGGGCCAACGGTTGGTCTTAAGATGACACGACATATTTGAGCACATCTGGTCAAATGTGTCTACGCCGATTTTTGTGGCATTGTAAAATTCTATAATGTGTGGTTTTTTCGATGTTGGGTTCACAGTTCCTTCTTCGTCACATGAGGACAACAAATACACAATTTTGCTTGGCTTCGGTTTGAATGATAGGAGAGTTAGGGGCCCATCATAACAAAACATGAAGGTGCCAATCGCTCTACCTCGGCTATTCTTTATTTCTTCCGGTATTTCTCTTTTGTTGGCCCGCAATGTTCCGACTATTGTTAACTTGTAAGGTTGTTGTAGCAGTTGTTTGGCTAATGGAATGGATGTAAACCAATTGTCAGTCGTTACGTTTCTGTTTGAGCCATAAATACTCCGTGTTAGTTCCTTGACAACATATTCCCCAAGGGGCACTCCTCCAGTATTTGTTCCTTTTCCAAGATAAGGCATGGCGTCAATCATGTATCTGGTCCCACTGTCACACATCATTTCAATTTTTAGACCGTACTTAGCAGGCTTGTTAGGGATGTACATTTTAAATTTACACCGACCACGAAATGCCAGCAATTGCTCATCGATGGTAACGTTAGTTCCAGGAACGTAATTGTTTCGACATTGAACCATCAGTAAGTCCCATATTTTTCGGATTGGTGTGAGTGGATCAGTCTGCAAGGTTCCTATTCTTATAGCCCTGTCATCAAACCTAAGGCATCTTATGAGGAAATCAAACCTTTCTCGACTCATACACGAAATGTATCGGGTTGCGCAGAAAGACGTGTTAAACAATTCAACACTTGTAAGGTGGTTATCTTTCAACGCAGCTGCCAATAATAAGACACCGAAGAGAGCGCCGAGTTCCACTTTGCATGCTTCATTTTGGGTTGATGTAATAGTCTCAAGGCTTTGTTTCTTTATGGCTATTTCAGCATTGGTCCACTTCAAAATTTCCTCACATATTTCTTCTGTGATAAAAGAACCAAATAAAACGCAAGGATCTGTTATGTTTCTGACTGAACGGGCTGGTCCTCTAGACGTGCGTACGATATTTATCACAGAAGTTCGGGACGAAGTGTGTCTTTTATTAGTTGCCCATACGTGACGATTTTTGCCTCGAATATTGGCTTGAGTCAAGTGGACAATGTAGTTGGAAGTCAATGAAGAATTTTCACTGAGAGGAAGAGCATCGGAAAGTGAACTTGCTTGTTCCTCTTCAATATCTAAAGGTGGACTTACTTGTGTTTCTTCAGTCTCCGAAAGTTCGTCGTGAAAGTCACTTTCCACGTCATCAACCAACAAACCATCCTCATTTTCACTATCAGAAGAAACGTCATTCGTGTTGACATAATCGTCATCATTTAACGCACGAACTATATCGTCATCTGTGATAAACTTCGCAGTCATTATTCACCATGAACGATATAACTACAAAAAAACAAAACAATGATCAACACAAAGTACAGGTTTAAAAGTTACGCATAAGCTAACCATTCGTCAAAATGACGAGTATGCAGTAGGAATCTCAAAAACAAAAGTACTTACCGGCTAAACGCGACCACCACGCAACGTAGTCTAGCCGTCACTAAGTTGGCTCGAATCAGCAAGTGTGTAGGTAATAGAAGGGGATGGGGAGATATTTATTAGATGCTCGTCATTTTGACGAACGTTAGCTATCTAGGGTCTTCGTACAGATCAGTACGAGATTATAATATTGCTATTATACAATAGTATGTATGTAGAACTGAAGTAACCGAAATGTAAGTAGTACAACTGTCCTACTAATTGTGATCGGGGTATCTTTTTTAATTCTAAATATGTGATTTTTGATTACCTATGTTGAGACTGGAACTAGGCGAGATAGTAATCATTATTTTTATAAAAGAGGTACCTAAAAGCGACTGATTATTCTACTAAGTAGAGATACAATCCAAAGTATTAAAGAAAAAGATCTCAAAATAAATACCAATACTTAGTATTTAATGAAACAGTAACAATTATTGATTTGATATAGTTAGATGACTGATTTGACAGACAACTTAATTTGAAAAATTATTTTAAAAATTTATTAATTTGTTTTAATTTAATATTCAATAAATGATTACAACAATCTTAATATATTGTGTTTCCATTTTTGCCCTAATTAAGGCAAAGTAATAGGTAAAATGCACCAAATTTCAGTATTTTAATAAATTATATACTTGACCACGTGAGTTTCGGTTTCGGCCGAAACTGAAGCCACGGCCGAACATTCCGTTTCGGTTTCGGCCGGAAAATCAGTTTCGGTCGGACACTAGAAAATACGTATATCGAGTTTTTAATTATGGGAATATTTTAAAAATTGGCACAACCGTTGACCAAGCCTACATCATCGGTTCTGCACCTCACATTACACTTATTCAGCACACGTCATGTGATCTACACACTTATCATGAGTAAATTTAGTTCTATATCAGAAAAGGTTATAGCATTGAAAAGCACAGGAATAGACAGCAAACATTCTATTTATCAAAAAGCGTATAAACATTAATTCTTATTACGAATTACCCATCATATTTTAAGGGCACTTAATTTTTAAGGTTTTACCTAACAAGGATCTTACGTACAGTGTTATCTGCTCGAAGGCTGGCAACGAAGTGAGCCCTCAGCCCACTTCGATTGCCCCTTCCAACATTTACCAATATGGCGCCACTGGTCATTGAAAATCACATTGTCGCATTTTTAATTAGAATGACAAATACTTAAGTCTATGACGCTAAATTGGTGTTAAAACTTATACTGAAAGGTTCGAGTAAATTATTTTAAAGATCATTAGATAAGCAAGATTTTAAACTATTAACAATAATCAAATAAACTTACATTGAAAATACCACTGCGTTCGAGTCAAATCACCATTATATGAAATCACAAGTAAACTAATCACGTTCTTTGCACTTGATATGAACATTAAAATAATTGTAACGATTTATCGTAATAATTTTAAAGAATAATCAGCATATAATTAATTATTTCAATTCTAAATTTACGAAGATTGTCTGCGGCGACATATTATATGTTACTGTAGTAAATCTTCTCAGAAAATGCAAAAATCGAAAAAAAAAAACTCGATTTCGAATTCGATTTTTTTATTATTATATACAACTAGCTGACCCGGCAAACGTTGTTTTGCCATATAAATAATTTCCTAATATAATAAGGGTTGATCGTAGAAGGGTGAAAATTGAGGATTGTATGTATTTTTGTATGATGTATCATAAAAAAATATAAATTAAAATTTTTGTCTAAAAAATAAAAATAAAATTTAGGGGTGGACTACCCCTAACATTTAGGGGGATGAAAAATAGATGTTGACCGATTCTCATAGATACCGGATAAGCACAAAAAATTTCATCAAAATCGGTCAAGCCGTTTCGGAGGAGTATGGCAACGAAAACTGTGACACGAGAATTTTATATATTAGATTTTAAAAAAAGGGGTCATATAAGTTTGACGTCGATGTCTGTCTGTCTGTGTGTGTCTGTCTGTGGCACCGTAGAGCTCAAACGGATGAGCCGATTTCGATGCGGTTTTTTTTATTTGAAAGTTAATAACCGTGCGGATATTCTTAGCTATGTGTGGTTAATACCAATTCAAGATGGCCGCCGCCACAAAATGGCGGACAAAATATTTCTTCACAACCTACCTCAATATGGATATCAAATGAAAGGGCTTAACTAGTAGAATAATATACACTATAAAAAAAACAAATCCAAGATGGCCGCCACCACAAAATGGCGAAATACATTTCTTTTTTCACAACTCCCTTAATATGGGTATCAATATAGTCGCTTGACTATAGTCCGTTCCACGAAGAGGTGAAGAAAATGTAAACAAATCAATGTCACTCTCAAAATGACAGACCAGCATTTCTCAACCTTTGTTTTATAAGATAGTTCATTGTAAGCGTCTCTGTTTGCCCTTTTAGATTTTCGTCACATAACAATGTTAAATATATTCCAATAAGTCCGTTTCCAACCTTTTGTCTTATTTCTAGTATTTTATAATTATACGTTTATTAAATAATTATGTGGTGCGCATAAGTTTAAAACATTAATACAAAAATAACTTGGGTGGTTGGTTCATGGAACACAATAGTAACATATAAACAGTTTTTATTAATATTAATGATTAAGTACAGCTTTGTTTTGTTATGTAGCACTTAAATTCATTTTTCATTATGTATGTGAAATGACTGATTTTTTAGTAAACTTAAATTTAATATATATTTACATAAGGGGTGGGATGTAAATATATATATATATATATATATATATGAGACGATCTTCTTAGCATTCCATGGATTCACCGTGCGGGTGCCGGGTCCATCGTGCGGCAGAGAGAAAAATCCTGAGTAGATCCCGAGACTTGTGACTCGGGCGTACGTTTAAGGGGCCCCTTTCTGACGTACATCAACACTCACCTTCACTACTCGTTTTTCTCTCCCTGCCCAGCCAAATCTGATATGAACCTACTAGCGCAGCTTTAGATACTCGTATATATATCCACATTCAGATCCGTATCAGTGGATGTACTTTTTTCACAATACAGCACATCACTAGTGTAGTTCTTACTACCTGTGTAGCTACCATTGCTATTATTTTGTCTTAATAAAAAGTAGTGTACCTATATAAGTGGTAACCTATATACTATTCCTTGCTATAATTATTGATCTACGTTTTATATTTGAACTAAAAAAGCAATCAAGTCTGAATATATAGCTAACGTGGCCCTTAAGCTTGATTCTGTAACAAACAAATAAGGTAAGTAAAATGACAAAACAAATGGTGGCACACAAAATATATTGGTGGCACTATTTCTACCCGTTCTGAGAAGATTCAAATAGTTTTAATATTTAAGTGCCCCATTAAGTATTTTTTTAATAAGAGTGGTAGGTGTAATTCATTCAAAAATTAATTTCTACTGCGTTAGATGCTGTTGCAATTAATTTTAAAACGTATCGAATACTGAGTAGTGCTTTCATCTATCCTAATATAAAAGTTTTACATCCAAACAAATTTGTTAATGAGCGTTCTGTTTTTACATTAAGTTTTTTTTACATTTTATTATTTTAACATTAAGTTATTGCTCGGCTTAGGTGGTTTTGTCACGCCAATACGCAGATGCAGTGCCTGGTTATAATCTCACGCGCACCTCTGCTTTTTCGAATTCATGAGCGTAATGCTTTAGCAGCATTACGCTCATGAAAGAAAACACCTTTAGCAAACTGGTATGCTCCTAAAAATTTTCGAGGTCAGAGAGGTTTGTCATCCACCACCAACACGGAATAATTATAGCCCCAGCAAAGAACTTTTAGTGGGTCGCTTATGTGAGCAGCGTCCCGCAAATTTACCCGCTTAGATCCCTTTTCCGTAATTTTCCCTCCATAAAAATAAACTTATACCTATGCTTTCCAGATCATAATCTAACCGTGTTCCGCGTTTAAACCTGAGCCATTTAGCTGTTCCATCTTGATAGAGCAACGTACATATAAACTTTTGCAATTATAATAAGGATTAGTAAATTTTCTTGCGAATAAATATACATTATTTAGTGGTTCATTAGGTAAACGTCTTATAATTTACGTGCAAAAATTAATGGTATGATAAATATATCAGAAACATGCGTATACTTAAGTGAAGTGAGATCAAAGTTCAGTATTATGATATTATATGCCTTGTTTGTTGACTTCAACGACTAAAGAATAGAGATCTAAATGGTCTTAAATGGTCAGTTCTAAAATCTATTTATAATGACATAGACTAGTTTTAAACACTTAAAATATGATTTGTTTTTATAATTAATGATAATTATTGTGTGTGAATTGTCCACCAATATATTGATGTGCCTCAGGAAAACATACAGCATTATATGAAGAAGCAGTATGTATACTTATCTTAATAATCTGTGGTCGACGTCTATACCATAGACAATTAGCTTCATCTTGACGCCACCAGAGGGCGCCGCAAGCGCGCCACCAGCAAGGGCACCCGGCGCGGTGCGATCTTTGGGATTCATAGCGTTGTATACTTTTGCCACGAGTGGTCGAAATTATAGAAAAAAATATTCAATTATCACTAATTAACAATTAATAACTATCGAAAAATATTTTAAATGTGTTTATATATTACACGAAATTTTATTGAAATCTCAACGGATTGAGATTTTCGAAGTACCCGTGAGTGAAGCGGATAATTCATCCATCGAAGAAAATGATAAATCCTCTGCGTGGTAAAGGTGAGATCGACCGATTCCAGAATCAAGGTCTTATACATGCAGGTCAGTCTTCATTCATTTATATGCATTTTACCAAAAGTGAGCAGCTGGCTCACTAGTGCGAGTGTTGCCTAATCTCTAATGTATGGTTTTGACCAATATATCGAAAACATTTCGATCATTTACGCCTGGTCGCGGAGACCTTGCGTTCGAAGGGTCGTGTCAGTCTTTACTGAATGACTTCCTTCTGGTGCAGTTCAAATTACGTTTCTAGGTTGCGGAAACCGTGTGATAGCTGGAACACACTTGTACCAACATAGTATGTGACCGATACTCTTTGGACATGCGGGTAGACACACGTAAAAGGTTTTGAAGGCTATTATGTAAATTATTAGACCAGCTAACGTTAAATTGCTAAGTAAATCTACAGCATGTACCTACCCGCTTGACAGCGTGTCCGCTAAAAGAAAAACTAAGGGTTTCAGGTGCATCTCCCAGTTTTAACTGGCTTGTTTAAATTATTTATTGTTTGAACCTTGTCTCAACTACCTACTAATTCTAATACACTTTGATAAGGTGTGTAACCAATAAGTTACTGCTTAGTAACATCTGGGAAGCTAAACTTATTAAGAGTATCTCAATATTACATATAATTATGGCAACATCTAATCCCACTTTTAAAAAAAAGAAGGGAAAAATGGCTATTCAGAATCGGAATCAACATTGAATAATATTCTATGAAATTAATTAAAACATCAAAACAGGTATAAACGAAATTAAATTTTATACCCTTCGGTGTCCACCGAACTAGTTCAGACGTATACAAATACATAGACGTGCCGATGGGGGTTGAAATGAATATATCATAATTATACGCATTATTAACTAAGATTTGACGAAACTTAGTTCAGTTGCACTATTGTAATTACACCATCACTTAATTTAGTTGCACTATCGAATAAAGTAAGCTGCTACAACGTGGACAAATTTGCAAACATACATGCATAACCATTTATTTATGTAAGGATATTCTAAGTTTGGATCTTTTATACAATACGATCGTGAATGTATTGCATTTTAAAATTCTTACATACCTACAAAAAAAAAAAAAAAAAAAAAAAAAGTATTTCATATGCAATGGCGAGCTCTGGGTGCCAATATAACTATTTGGGAGAATAAAATTTCACATAAACCCATATCAATAGATTTAAAATTCACAGCTACATCCAACTCATCACATCGATAACTATCGATTCAGGGGAGGAGTCCCTGTTATAAAACAAACCTTCTCTGCGGAAGAGAAGCAAGTCGCCAATTTCAGAGATATTTATAAGAAATATATCATTCAAGTAGATGTTCTATTGTATTATCAAATGTTTTATTGCATGTTTTATTTTAATACGTATACATATTTAAATTTTGATCTCTCCTTAGCACCACATTTTTCATAACATGCTTGGTCGCGGAAACCTTGCGTACGAAGAGTCGCACTTCGCACTAATCTTACAAGACGACCTCCTTCTGGTGCAATAAAAAATTTAAATAAGCCTCTAGATTTATTTTCGGATTTTCGGAAACCGCGAGACATCATTTGGAACAATTGATACCTCACATTTGACCAGGTCCCAGCACCATATCTTACCACTAACACACGCTTGGTCGCGGAGACCTTGCGTTCGAAGGGTCGTGTCAGTCTTTACTGAACGACTTCCTTCTGGTGCAGTACCAAGTTAAGTTTCTTGGCTGCGGAAGCCATGAGACACTTGGAACATACTCATGTCCAATATATTTGACCAATACTTGTTTTGGACCTGGTCCCCGCACCATATCTTACTACTAACACACGTTTGGTCGCGGAGACCTTGCGTTCGAAGGGTCGTGTCAGTCTTTACTGAACGACTTCCTTCTGGTGCAGTGTTCCAAGTTACGTCTCTAGGTTGCGGAAGCCGCGAGACACTGGAAATGCCTCAAAACTATGATCGAGAAAGCAGGTATCTATGTATATTCACACTATGTATCCGGAAGGTTATTGACAGAAAATATGAGCAGGTCAACTATGGCGCACATATATCTACACATAACAGCGTTTATAGAAAAGTACATGAATCTACCTACATCTGACGCAAAAGTTAGATTTGATTTGCTTAAATTGGAATTGAAGGGTGGGTTAAATTTTACTGTTTCTGGTACCATACGGCAGACTTTAATATCCGCCATCTCAGATTTAACCAGTAACAGCTTCGTCAAGTATGACTTGTACTTACATGATTTAACAAAAAGGATGTTTGTAGTACCTACTGCGATGGTGTGGTGGCGCGGAGCCACTTCTCATTATGTTTCAATACACAAAGCACCATGAGCAATACTAACTACGAATAATTACTTAACGACTAATACTCTATCACAACAACGAAGGAATCTATGACCACGAATCGTTTGCATTCTTCTGACATTCCCTGATGATGTTTATACTCCTAAAACACATGATAATTTAAAAACACGCGTCTTACGCAGTTGTGTTTTCAATTCCAATGAGCAATAATGTTGATTAATATTTAGTTTGTGAAAGAGTGCCCAGCTTGCCGTATAGTCTCTATTCTGAAGAGAGAAACCGTATGCTCTTCGATTTTATAAAATCTGATAAGTAATAATAAGGTTAAATATTAATGGAAAAAGATTTAAGATTTTTATCATTTCGAGATAACACCAAAACCAAATTGAAAGTAGATACGGTGAACAGTAACATGAAATAATTGTAGCAGAACCGTTATGTAAACGGTATCTTGAGTTTAACCTTGAGGATGAGATTTAAAACAGCGACTAAGAACCACCATATTTTATAAATAAACGGATTCAAAAGATCCATTTGCAACAAATAATTGCAAAATGTCGTCAACAAAGCCTATAAATGCTTTCGACAAGCTCTGATGAACCCAAATTCCAGTATTCTTTCCTGGTTATTATTAGCACATTCGAACTGTACAACAAGGACGTACAAGGTAGTGGCTCTCGACTAGGCAACAAACAAATTATATTTATACGAAACCAGCCCAGCCTTCTGACTCGTTCCCATCACTGGGAGTCGGCAAAGCCATGGTCCACCGGGCTGGTGCGGCCTGGTGGATAACGCGTGACCTAGAAAGATTCTAGGTAAATGTCGCTGTAGAGTGTATCATTACATTGAAATCTTCATGAGTATTGATAAAACCCTAGATTTTTGGGTAAATGAGGGTAGATTTGAGTGAGAAACTCACAGAAAAATAGTTTATAAAATAACACTAGGTCAGTGTGAATCATTGCCAACCCTTACTGTCACTCGGCACCGGACGAAACGATGGTCGAGCGAGGACTTATATGCGTTAAATATGTTATAATATATCTTAAGTCTGATCAAAATAATTATAATTTGATATTAAAATTCAAGAACTGCTGACAGCTAAAACACGGATAAGTCTAGTTTCAAATAACAGCTTATCACTTAAAACAGAATTAGTACACATAGTATGTACTTATATTATGTCGCCTATTTGCAGACAACACACTAAAATGGAACTTCATAATTATGTACATTTTAAAATTTTGCGAAAGCGATAATCGTCTGAATTCTACAGCTACCTGAAGTCTTAGAGAGTTACTTTATGTAGATTGGTTGTTTTCCAATTCCTCCAAAAACAGTATGTAAAACATATATGTTTGGAACGGTTCTTTAAATAATAACCCCGTTTTAAATATTATAGACCGAAATATACATAGGTATTATTGCTATATAGCAGTATGAACATGGAAAATGAGAATAATTTGTGTCTTATCACATATTTCTAGTTCCTATCTGAGAAAAACAGAATAGCTTTCGAGTCAAATCAAATAAATTTTATCTATAGCAGTTGCTTAACATCTTGTTATTAAAAAATTGGATATGTCCAGTCCAGTGAGACAGTGCCATGAACGTACAACTAGGAGATGTGGACCAGATATAGCAGTAGCCTTTGGATGATCAAATACCCAATCGATTGATGACATTATTAAGCAAAATATGGAAATATCTTAACACATTAAGCATGTTAGGTTAATTTACTGCGAAATTAACATAAATGGTCAATCATGTTCTTCAAAGTTTACATCACACACAAATTAGCTTTGTTAATTTAGCTAATTACAAAATGTTATTGAACACTTTATTTTAATAAGTATTCAAATGTTTCAGTCATCATAGCGTTGTTATTTTTTGGACATACTTACACCAGCAGATAACAAACACGTCTTCATATAATGCTGTATGTTTTCCTGAGGCACATCAATATAACGGTTTTACATAAAAATAAAACCGATATTATGTGCCGAGAACGGAAAACATACAGCATTCTAGAAAGGGCTTTCTGGTGAAGACTATGAATCCCAAAGATCGCACCGCGCCGGGTGCCCTTGCTGGTGGCGCGCTTGCGGCGCCCTCTGGTGGCGTCAAGATGAAGCTAATTGTCTATGGTATAGACGTCGACCACAGATTATTAAGATAAGTATACATACTGCTTCTTCATATAATGCTGTATGTTTTCCGTTCTCGGCACATAATATCGGTTTTATTTTTATGTAAAACCGTTATATTATATATATTGGTGGACAATTCATATGTTATATATATTATTATTAAAAGCAGTCAACTTGGCTGGTTTTAATATCATAATATTGAACTTGTCTTTCACTTCACATTTATGTTTTGATGGGAATCGCAGTTTGAGAAACATAGATCAAATTGCCACTGTTTAAAACTGTATCTACCACATTCTACTATTACTATTTATAACTTTCAAGATAAGTTAATAAATCGTTATTTGATCAATACAAATTCAAGTATGTTGTATTTAAGATCACAGTAAAGTCGAATCATATTTGTGAAAAATATTTTAAGACAGTTTTAGAAAAATACTAAGGTTAAACGATTTTTATGTTATGGTAGCACCTTTGTTTACATTTTCTACACCTCTTCGTGTAACGGACTATAGTAGAATGGTGTACAGATAACAAATCTGAGGTAGTCGGGGGTTAATCAAAATGTTTAATGTTGTTCTTGTGAGCTATTTATTAAAATTTACACTTTAATTACTCGAAAAACGTAAGATTATATGTTACATTGATAAAACAAATATTGTAAATCAAAATATACTACCATGATCAACAAACAAATAAGTTAATACAATTAATATTTAATAAGACATTTACAATATTTTGAGAAAATTCTTTTAATTATATGCGTATTATAGATGCCTATTTATAACTATTTTTAGATAACTTATATACCTGAGTGACCTACAAGTTTTTTTTTTCGATTTTTCCATTTTCTGAGAAGATTTACTACAGTAACATAATTTTTTTTTTTCACCATCCGAAAATAGAGATTTTAACGAACAGAATACATACCGACTTTTGGAAAAAAGCTGATGTTTTGACGGGTCAATTTTCGATTGAAAATTAGGATGCTTTTCCGATATTAATTCAAAATAAGGTGCAAAAATAAATATTTATAATCAAATAAATTACAACGTATTTGGGACATAAAAAGAAAAGTTTCACCAAATTTCGTGAAAAAAAAAATTATTTGAAATTTTGAGGTTATATGAAAAAAGTGTC
Organism: Ectropis grisescens; assembly: GCA_017562165.1. NCBI lineage: Eukaryota > Metazoa > Arthropoda > Insecta > Lepidoptera > Geometridae > Ectropis > Ectropis grisescens. Next base: position 27,514,072 of record CM029781.1, on the reverse strand, counting down.
AATACAAAAGTTTTAGATCTTTTTATTACCTATAACTTTCCCATGACTTTTTTCCATAGGACTTTTAGTTTTGCCGGAAATCGAGAAAACCCGTTTTTTAACCCCCGACCAAAAAAAAGGGGTGTTATAAGTTTGACGTCGATGTCTGTCTGCCTATTTGTCTGTCTGTGTGTGTGTATGTCTGTGGCACCGTAGAGCTCAAACGTATGGGCATATTAACATAGTATTTTATTACTCAATCCCTTTCATTTGTTACCCATATTTGAGGTGGTAGTAAAAATAATGACATTCGTCATTTTGTGGTGGCGGCCATCTTGGATTTGAAATTTGTCTTAGTGCTTAGTATTTTATTAGTCAAGCCCTTTCATTTGTTACCTATATTGAGGTAGTAGTAAAAATATTGACAATCGCCATTTTGTGTTGGCGGCCATCTTGGTTTGAAATTTGTCATAGTGCGTAGTATTCTACTAGTCAAGCCCTTTTATTTGATACCCATATTGAGGAAGTAGTGAAAAAATAATTGTATCTCACCATTTTGTGGTGGCCGCCATCTTGGATTTGAAATTTGTCATTGTGCATAGTATTTTACTCGTCAAGTCCTTTCATTTCAATGATACTTCAATGATACTTCAATGATACTTTTATTCGTCTGTGAAACTAGGTTTTTTACAAAAATGTGTTGTTGTGTCAGAGACCAGAGAAACGTTCGCTAGTTTCCACCACAGTTTGGTATACAGACATTTCGTGTTGTTTTGTGTTTTGATAAACATAATATGTGCACAATAAGTATTTAGAAAAGTGTTACCTTTTTACATCATCTCACAGCAAACCAGAAACATCAATCACATCGCATACATAACAATATTGCATAGGTAGTCGATATTAAAAAATAATTGGCAATCTAAACACAGAATTCAATTCACGATCACAAAATCACAATGCACAAAATGTAAATAAGCCAATGTCAGATTCAGATTGTCAGATTATAAAGTTGTCAAAATCATTATTAATGTCAGATGTCATAGAAATTAAATGTCAAAAAAATTCTAACTACAATTTACTTTCTCAAATCGAATATAAAATTGGAATCGATACACTTCAATTCGAGTCATCGTACCTTTTAGAAATTTCTTTATCGTTAAAATACATATCTACAGTATAGTACGCTTTTTCAATTAACATTTCAATTAGAAGGTTTTTAAGATGTTAATATTTTGTTTGCTACGTATAAATTTTGGTATTTTGTTATAAATATTAATTGCCTCACAGAAAACACTTTTATTTAAAAATGATGTTCTACTTGGTAAGCTACGCAACATCCCTTCACGTCTGGTTCCCTCTGGACATATATCAAACAGCTCAGGATGCTGTTTAACAAAATGGCTACTTCACTTATGTAGATGCTCGGGTGTTAACAATTTTAACCGAATAAAGTGCTGTTTACACGAGTCCTTCTTTTTTAGCCCACAGATCGATCTTATACATCGCTTTTGGGCTCTAAACACTCTAAGTCGGTCGGTCGAATTACCCCAAAAAATTACACCGTATCGAAGTATTGACGCTACATGGCCATAGTATGCGGTTAGTAGTGTAGTTTGGTCAACTACTTTCCGAAGTTGATAAAGAGCATACGCGAACTGATGTATTCTTTTACAAACTGTGTCGATGTGAGGTTTCCAAGTTAACTTATAATCTAAATTTAGGCCAAGAAAACGCGTTAGTTCTAGTTTCGAGATCGTTGAACCCTCAAATTCAATTGTATCGGTCAAAGTGTCATTTCGTCTTATCCTAAATTCCATAACATGGGTTTTGTCAAAATTCATTGTTAAATTATTATTGCGTAGAAAATTATTAAGAGATGTCAATGTTTCACGAATATCAAATTTTATATCGCTATTCTTGTCATTGATTAATAATACAGTACTATCGTCTGCAAATAATGTCATCGGATGGATGGTAGCACCGGGAAAATCATTTATATATATCAGAAAAAGCAACGGACCCAATATACTACCTTGAGGAACACCGTAAAGCACTTGTTTCAAATTGGAGGTGTATGTCTTTACAGTTGATGTAATGGGGCATATTTTGTTTAATTGTATAATTTGTCGTCTATTATTTAGATAAGATTTTAGTAAATCATACGCGTTACCCCTTATACCATATCGATGCAGCTTTTCCAGCAGTATATCATGGTGGACGTTGTCAAAGGCTTTTGACATATCCATAAACAATGCAGTGGCTCTTTCCGACCGTCAAGACTTGTCATAACCTGTTTCAGGAAATTGAAAATGGCTAAATTTATAGTTTTCCCTTTCTAAACCCGTATTGATTATTTGTGAATATATTACGATGCTCAAAGTAGCTATATAATCTATCGTAAATAACCTTCTCAAATATCTTGGATAGTACTGGTAGTAAGGCTACAGGGCGATAGTTAGTGACTCTATTTGTTTCCCCTTTTTGTGTAATGGTTTAACGATGGATATTTTCAATGGATCTGGAAGACCCTTTTCTATACAAACGTTGATAATATGACTTAGAACTGGTGCTATAACTACAGATACATCCTTCACTACTTTGGTTGTAATCCCATCAATACCAACACTAGATGTATTCTTCAGGGCACTTATAATTTTAAAATGTCAAAAGGTATGGTAGGTGTCAAAAAATTGATTGTGTGTTCGATATTTTCTTTCGGTCATTACTATTACGGTCAGTTTTATTATTTTCTTTACCTATATTTATAAAATATTCATTAAAATAGTTAGCAATTTCGTTAGGATCACTTATAATGTCTCCTTGTGAATTTAAAATCTGTGATACTGTATTTTCAGGGTATTGACTTTTTGTTTTATTAATAACTTCCCATGTGGCTTTTGATTTATTTTTGGAGTTTTTTATGTAATAGTTGTTTTGTGCTTTTTGAGTCAGTTTGATTATCTTCTTATATCTTTTGAATAACTTTTAAAAGCATCTCGTGCAGCAAATGATTTTTTAGTTCTGTACTGCCACAGAAGACTGGTAGTTTTTTTTGCACATGTTTTTATCCCTTTTGATAACCATTTTGGTTGCTTTACATGGGAGTATTTTACTTTAATTTCAGGAAAGCATAGGTTGTATAATAGATTGAAGATGTCGTAGAAGGTTTGAAAAGCTATCTTTGGATCGCTAGTCTCTAAGACATCCTGAAATTTGAGACCACTTAGGTATCCATAAAACTTCTGTCTGTTCTCCATACTGTAGTCTCGCTTTGTAACATACCAAGACTTCATTCTACAGCTCTTTTTTACCGGACATTTGAAGATTTGTGCTGTGTGGTCAGATAGTGCCAGTTCTATTATTTCGCCTGTACCTTTACGTACATTATGTAATATATTGTCGATACATGTCCCACTGATTAGACGCGTTGGTTGTTTAAATGTCTGTTTAAGGTTAAATTTAGATAATATTTCTTCAAAGTTTTTTACGCGACAGGATTTTTTAATAGATTGATATTAAAATCACCGCAAATTATTACTTTATAATTGTTTTGGTGCAGCATTTCTCCAGTACATTTTCAAACTGATTCAGAAATATTTCAATTTTATTATTTGAGGTCTATAGATACAAATTACATAAGTTTTATGATCAGTTAGTTCTACAGCACTGCATTCAATGATATGTGGGATGGCTAATTCATTAATTGTATTAATATCTCTAAAATGTATGCCCCTCTTTACCAATATGCACGATCCCCCATGTCTCTGAGGTCTACAGAATTGTGAAGCCAGGCTGAAGTTCGGTATAGATAACAGTTTAGAATCATCAATTTTCATATTATGCTCTGTGAGACACAAAACATCAATTTGCTTATCTTGTGCTGTGAGATTTGATATGCTTACAATTAACTTATCTGATTTGTTTACCAGGCCATCTATATTTTGATGTAGTATGTTTATTGAGTTATACACGAAAAAAGTTTGTATCTGTTGTCACATTATTAGTATTGTTTGGTGGTATGTCGTCTGTGCAACTCTCCGAGATGGTAGGACAGTCTTTTTTGGGCGTCATATCTATAATAATGTTAGTATTATTGCGGTTAATGTTAGTGTTATTATGTCTAATGTTAGTATCATTATGTATATTCTCACTATTGCTCATTTTAGTGTTCAGATTACTCTGTGTAGCTTCATTACATTTACTATCATTACTGCATGTCATATAGATGGTCTGTTTACAAAAAATGTAATCGGTTTGTGTTGATCTGTGTATTTGTTTGTTTACATCGTTTATATAATTTCTCCGTTTAATGGCATAGAAAAGTGATCTACAAAGGTTAATGCTAAATAGTTTACGCCGCGGTCTTTGTACAGAATAATTCATGTCAAGATAGACTGAGTTTGAATAGTGTGTGCTTATGAATTTCAGCTTGTGGTTTAACTTTCTTTCGTTTAGTGTTCTGTTGAATGGTATTTCGCTTAATATAACATTAGTATGTCCACAATATTTTAGCCATTCGTTTACCTTAAGCTGGAATTCATTTGGATTGGACTCATGTTTTCCTCCTACCACAATTAAAAAATCCTGATTTGTCAAACGATGCACTTCGCTGGCTGTTGAATCGAAGATATTTCCTAGAGTAGCACCTGGTTTCCAAAGACATTTTACTGTATACTCTTCCCTAAGTGTTTTTGTAGTATATCCTAACATTTCGTCCTTGTTCATCAGCTATTACAAGCACTTGTGTCTTTGGTTTTAGAACGATTGAGTTTGAACTATTGTTTTCTTTTCAATTTCCAATGTCCCAGCGTTTCCTTACTTTTTGTACTAACACGATTAAATCTGTTGCCACTTGTAGTGCTTGTTGTTATGGCTGTATATATATTTGTATGGTTTTTGGTTTCTGTTTGTTTATTTTGAACTGCTATATTATGTTCTTCCCGTGTCGATTCATTGAAACCTATAATAGTAGGTGAATTTGTGTCTTGTGTGCGTTTTTCCTGTGAGTTGACAGTTGCTGTTACAATATTTGAAATTTGTGTATCTGTCACTGTAGATGGAAGAGTTTCTCCGTAAATTGTGTCAGTTTTGTAGAGTCATTTTACCGTCATCAAATTCATGAATGGATATTTTTCTAAGTTTTCTTCTTTTGGATTTATAATTGTTTGCGGTGTCTTACAAAAAAGTCCGTTTTGTTTTGTGTCCCCCATAGTGTTTTATATTTATCAAGTTCCATTTTCAGCTGTTTAATTGTTAAGTTTAGATTGTTTATTTCAAGTGACGCGGATAAAAGTTCTGTCTTGTATTTTTCCAACTCATCGTGCAGATGTGAGTGGGTTTGGCTATCATTCATTTCACTGTTAGTCAAGTTAAGCACAGTGCTTTCAAAGAGAGATGACTCCGAAAGGTTTGTCAGTGATTGAGATTTTCTGTACTGACGAAAAGTGATGTTATCAGTATTTTGAGTTGAGTCCATTTCCATCGTAATATGTATTGTTAAGAGCAAATGGAAACTTATCTGGTTTGTACCGCAATAATTAAAATATTATATTTTGTGAATTAGAATTTCATCTGAAGTCATTTAAAAGTCCTTAGATTACAGAAAAACAAAATCAATCAATTCTCTGTCATACATCGTTCTCAAAATTAATCGATTTTTGAATCGAGTTATTCTTGGTGAATTATGGCAATGATCTGTTCTTTCTTAGTAGATATTCTGAGTATGAGTATAGCTGTCAGTGTCAAAAGTTGCTATATCATGTCAATCAAATGCCAATTTAGTCAGATGTCAGATTCCTTATTATTTTTGAGATGGTTGAAAATTACGGGTGTTTACCAAAAATCTAATTGTTTGGAAAATGCAAGTGGGTGTAATTAGTTGCATTAGAGAACCGTTAACTTGAAATAGCCACTTTGCGATAGTCGTTATATGATAACAATAGCGAAATAAGATAAGCTCACCGGCTATCTAAGCTCCTGCAGGTTGGTATAGTCTTCTTGTAACACTTGTTGAGTTTATAACAGATATTTACTGAATATTTCTGGTATTTGTAATTAAAATTGAGACAGAGCTCTCACGATAGTTGTTTACTCGAGCTGGGTTGCCAGTCTACTTTGATACCCACAGTCAGTTCTACAGTCATTTGATACCCATATTGAGGGAGTAGTGAAAAATGAAATGTATTTCGCCATTTTGTGGTGGCGGCCATTTTGGATTTGAAATTTGTCATAGTGTATAGTATTCTACTAGCTCTTTCATTAAATTTGGTACTACCCATATGAGGTAGATTATGATGGTAGATTATTTAGTCCACCATTTTGTGGAGGCGGCCATCTTGAATCGATATTAACCAAACATAGCTAAGAACCAATGCACAAAAATTAACCTTAAAATAAAAATGAAATTATACTAGTAATCAGATTTTTGAAATGCAAGAATAATTTATCGTAGCGTAACGGGACAACGAACGTAACGCGACAATAAGTCATCAATTTTCGTGCACGCAGCCAGCGTTCATCAATTTA